>CAXKWD010000008.1:112836679-114146468 GCA_964059195.1 Ectobius pallidus
TTATTCCCTCCCGGCCCCCTTAAGCAAACTGACCTCAGTAAGGCAAATGAAGTTAGACCGTCTTAAAAAATTGTCCTTTTAAAAGAGAACAATTATTTTAGAACAGGTAATTTAGCTCGGCTTAATTAAAACAATTAAAATATTTGCCTTTATGAAAGCGAACTTGATAAAGAAGTAGCGTCTCCGGTGTCGAAGACCATCATTAACGGCCATGAGTGTCGGCATGCTGACCACATGACCCCCAATCCTGCCATCTGCCTATGGTAGATGACGCAGCGGGCGCATGGTAGGCCTAGCACCTTGAGGAATGCAGTGTCATGGAGTTAGTTGCGAAGAAAATTATCTATAAAAAAACTTTAAAGATAAGCCAGCAACTGGTATGTATGTCCTATACATACACATCTTGCAACTATGTTTCGGAAGAAAACAAATTCTGCTTATTTTGAAATGCAAAATACGATGAATATATACACCATTTAGAGATGTGTCTCTCACCATTTCTTCTATAAGAATTGTATTTTACTATTTACATAATATTCTTATATCTCTTCTCTCTCCCCTCCCTCTCTCTCTCTCTCTCTCTCTCTCTCTCTCTCTCTCTCTCTCTCTCTCTCTCTCTCTCTCTCTCTCTCTCTCTCTCTCTCTCTCTCTCTCTCTCTCTCTCTCTCTCTCTCTCTCTCTCTCTCTCTCTCTCTCTCTCTCTCTCTCTCTCTCCTCTCTCTCTCTCTCTCTCTCTCTCTCTCTCTCTCTCTCTCTCTCTCTCTCTCTCTCTCTCTCTCTCTCTCTCTCTCTCTCTCTCTCTCTCTCTCTCTATATATATATATATATATATATAAGGCTTTGCCCTGACTGACTGACTAACTGACTGACAGAGAATCAACTTAGAGCCTAAACTATAATAGGTAGAGACTTGGAATTTTCACAATACCTTCGTTTCATAATGTAAGTGCTCACTAAGAAAGAATTTTTAAAAATTTTCATTTTTAAACCCAAAAATCAAATGTTTTTGAGAATACTTAATCCCTTTTTACATAGAATTATCAAATCCAACTCACATTCTATGACAAGAGTGTATTGTTGGCATTGGTCTCAGGTAGTTTTGGAAATAAATGATATGGGACTTTGACAAATTAGAGAAGCTTTGATATAATTCATTGCTGTAAATAAATATTGAAGATTAAATCCACGAAAATAATGCACAATGTGATGCAGTCACATAACTTTCTCTACCCTGGACTTAGAGAATACCGTACGGGGTATGGTAATACGTATATTATTATGTCCCAGGTTTTTTGGAGAGGGAAGTATGAAAGTTATATTGAATATATTTTTAATTTCATCCCCGAAACAGTTGTATGGTAACATGAGAGTGAGAAATAAAGTATTCCGCAAAGACATTACAATTTTATGTTACCGGAATTTCTGTTTCTTCTTACTTGAACACCTACCAGGCTTGGTGTGTAGAAGCGATGGGATGCTAAATTTTACATCCTCTATGCGCCATAAAAAGCTATATCAAGTGTTTTCTGAGGGAATAGGTTGAGTGTAATAAGTCGTTCTTCTTCGTTTCATATTTTAATACCTATATAAATACCTAGAGTTTTAAAATCGAAAGTCCTTCAAAAGTTAATTTCGAATAACAAAATACAAAATCCGGGCGACGCCGGGCTTTTTAAGCTAGTAGGCTATATGGAGCATATGAAGCCGTAATACCTACAGAGATAGAGAGTTACAAACATTAATTCATACTGTGGAGACACTAAGACCAGAACCTTGCGGGCTCCTTAATCACTGTCTTTGCAGTAACTCTGAATTCGAGATTACAGTGCGGAATCCTTCCGTGGTTATGGGGTGAATTCTGAAGTCAAACGAATGACCAAGTCTGACTTTACAAAACTCCCTACATAGCTCGAAGAGAAAGCGTGAGTTCTGAAATTATAGGCAACGATGACCTGGAATGGATGTTTAATAGAATATGAGATTACTTGCATGCATTAATATTGTTTATTTTGTATATTCAGATCCATTACTATTCTGACGTACAAAGTTTTATACATATGTTGGTGAATACTTGATCTAATTAAAATGAATTGCACATTATAATTAAGGTTATTATTGTAATTATAATTATAATTACATTATAATTTAATATTATAATTGTAAATATCACAATTGTAATGCTCAGCGTCCGCGCCCTGAGTATAGGATAGCTACTATTCTTAGTAATGTATGAGCTATTTGATGAGTTGAAAAAGAAATGATTACGTCTTAATAATAATAATAATAATAATAATAATAATAATAATAATAATAATAATAATAATAATAATAATAATAATGTATATAAAGCCTTTAAGTAAAATTTACAATTGACCATGCCAAACATTTCATAAATGAAGCCAAAATGCCCCAATGAATGACAAAAGGTTAATATAACTTAAGCCTGGTGTAAAAGATTAAAACTTAAAGTCATTATTGAAACATTCTTGCCTATTATAAAACGAATTGTTCTTCAACCAAATTTTTATTTTGGTTTTGAATTTCCATTTATGTCTTTTATGGTGTCAGGAAGCTTGTTAAAAACCTTTACACATTAAACACATGGTCTGAAATTACTTTACTTAGTCTAGAAATTGGCATTTCAATGACATTAAACGTTCAAAAACATAGGCCTACAGGTTATATACAGTAAGAATACCTTCTTGCACAAAAAGGGCCTACAATGTGAAATTAAATACGACCCAGTTATTCGTCTAATTGCCTTCTTCTGTATCAGCAGTACATGTCTTGTAGGAAGACACTTGCTACATTTCTTACTTCGGTTATTATTTATCCTGCCTAGGTGGAATGAAGATACTTGCATTAATGTAATTGACTCCACTTTGTACTCCCGTCAAGTCGCACACGCGACAGTTTAAGTATACGTTAAGCATTCTTTAAGATTTAAACACGTCATGAATATTTAACAAGGCAAGTAGTTTCTTTTTTACCTCAGCTAGATACGTTTTCTTTTTCTTAAAAGGATGAAATATTTCGGAATTAATAGGTGTTCTTACTGAAGAACGTAGTATTGGGGTAGTGCTAGATAAAATTAATAGTTATATACACAGGGCTTCTGCAATATGTACACAATTAGCACTAACAGGTGTAGTTAGCGCACGTAGTACCTTAGTACACAATTAATGCTCATATTATGTGCATCTGGATTAGGATATACCCAACTGATACAGGACCGATGATCCCCTACTTAGGCAGAAATGCATGTTTATATATTATATATGACCGCCGGCGTGGTCTTGTGGTTAGCGTCGCTGACTACAGATCCGTCGGCCCAGGTTCAATTCACTGTACCTCCTCGGATTTTTCTGAGGTAGGGGTAGGGGTGCACTCAGCCTCGTGATTCAAATTGAGGAGCTACTTGATAGAGAAGTAGCGGCTCCGGTCATAGAAAACCACCATTAACGGCCGTGGGTGTCGGCATGCTGACCACATGCCCCATAATCCTGCCATTGCCTATGGTAGATGACGCAGCTGTCGGGTGGTAGGCCTAATCCCTCCAGGGATGTAGCGCCACGGAGTTCAGTTTATATATCTGTACCTCAGAGCCAAACGAGCGTAACTGCCAAAAACTAAATTTTACAGGAGGAGCGAAAAACTAAATTATGAACAATAAAGGGGAATGGAGTTACTACTATTTGGCTCTCAATATCTTGGTTTCTAATGAAATTATGGATTTAATATTAATTGGTTCAATAGAGATCAAGAAGTTAGTAAAGAATATGAAAAAAAAACAAAAAAATATGAAATTTGGAGTTACGTTCCTTTGGCTCTGAGGTACAGAATATATATATATATATATATATATATATATATATATAATGCATAACAATTGAATAATATTACAGTGCTTTAACCTGAAAGCATTCTATGACTTTAATATTTCATCTTTCTGATGAGTACATTGTACTATTTTAGGAGAAAATTATTTTAGAAATTCTGATTTTATATCGCAATGATTTTGACTTTGAAGTTATAACAAAAACGTCTAATAATGTGTAGCACAATGACTTAGGCCTACTATGTAAGGATACCTTATGGAATATTAATGTTGAGTGTATAAGGAGGAGATCACTACTGTAGGCTAAAAGATAACATATCCATAAATGATTATGACATATATATCAATAACAGAACATATTGAGTTCGGATCGCATTGAGTTCGAATGGGATTGAGTTCCTAATAAATCCTCGTGTAAACTTACTTTGAGTGTAAAAGGATCTAAAGGATCTAAAAGAATCTAAAAGGATCTAAAAGAATCCTAGAGAGAAATACATACTACTAACAATGAATTTAATTCTAAAATATCAGCAGTCTAGGAAAAGAATTATAGAAGTAAATAAAGAAGAGAGTGTTAAATGCATTGCAGAATAAGGAGAATATAAATAGGCTATATATGAATTCAATTCGCAGTCAAGATGTGTTACCCGAATAAGTCACTTGGGAAATAAGAAATCTATCAAATTTAGTAGTGTCACAATACGAAATCGTCAGCATTTCTGAATTTTCACAATTTACTGTTTTAATCACACTATTTTTCACCCCACTAATCGAATGAAAACTAAACTAGATTACCACTTAGAAGTTTGGATAAGTCTGTGTGACTGCCTTAATATCTTCATTATAGCCTGCATTTCTTGATTAGGTTTATGGTCATTTAAGTGCGGAGGTGAACTGCAACTTATACCTGTGACAGTCGCCAGTGTGCCGAAATTTTGTCCCTAAGGAATTCTCTTACATGCCAATAAATCAAGAGGACGAGCATATCACATTAATTCACATATAAAATCCATTGAGCTGGGCCAGGTTCAGATCCGCGACCTTGGGTACACAAAACTAGCGCCATACAGACTGCGCCACTCATGACTACACAGTTCTCGAGTTTACTACTTCTAGTGACACATTGATACATAGAGCAAATACAAATTTTAATTGAATAGCCAAATATACTACATGGGTTGTGGCGCAAAACCTTATCTCCGAAGAAAACTACTTTAATTCTCTTATTGTGCCCGTACAGTCAACCCTCGATATAATGCCCCTCTTTACAGTGTCACCCTGGCACTGTGCCAATAAATGAAAGTGAACGGATCTTATCCCATATAAAATACATAAGAAACCTCGTTACTGTGAGAATTCATTTAGTGCCAGTGAATATAAGACAAAATTTTTACAAAATGTAGCTTGCAGTGATTTCTTTTCAGTTGGAGAATTCTTTTAAAACTGACGTGATTATAAGGAAGAATATTTAAGAAACATACTGTTCTGTATTTCTAAGAAGTGAGTTTAAATGTAGCGCGGTGGAATGAGGAAGCTATGTTAAGAAGTCAGACAGCCTGCGTGAGGGTGGAGCAGGTAGAAAGAGTCCTTCATACAATGAGACATTCCAAACTTTCACTTCTACGTCCAGTACCCATTCAGCAGTTAGTAACTACACTCGTAAGATTGTTAAAATGAAGAGTGCCGTTGTTACACTTCAAGAGAAACGAGAAGTTTGTGAATACAGTGAAAGATTTCCAAAGTTTAGCCACCAGGCTATTGCATCACATTTTTCAGTATTGTGGGGGAAAACTGTTAGTCGGAAATGCATAGGCAATATTGTATTATGCCATTTTTATTTTAAAAATTAAATTTCGTTTTAGTGCCACCCTCGCTGTGTGTCACTAAATGTTGGAGAACGGATGGTGGCATTACATCGAGGGTTGACTGTATACCTGTAAGCTCTCTTAATAGAGAAATAGCGGCTTCGGTTACGGAAATCACCATTAACGGCCATGGATGTAGGCATGCTGACCACATGCCCTGCAATCCTGCCATCTGGCCTATGGTAGATGGTAGACCTAGTCCCTTTAGGGATGTAATGCCACGGAGTTTAGTTTTAATATCTGTAAGTTCTAGTCGCGTGCTTTAGTTAAAGGTAGTACAACAGAAGGGGTTAAGTATGGTTAAATAAAATAGAATTGAGAGAGATTCTTTCGAATGCTAACAGAGAGGAATGATACATTGTTCTTCCATTACGTGAGACCCTTACTGTTATTTATTCAACAGCTTCGGATAACTCTGTAAACACAGGGAGCAAGTTTAACCCACTGTGGATCAGATCGTGCACATCAATTGACTTCGTAGTTAAGTTATACTTTAACTGCCAAGAAACTTCTTTTCCTCTTTATTTAATTACAATAAATAAGTACTGGACTTTTAAACTGTGGCGTTTAAAATTGTTTCCTCTTAAACTTAGTTTTCTAAATTGCTAACTATACATTTAGCGTAATGCAACTTCTAAAGTCTTCTTCTATCGTAAAGGAATTTACTAATTAATTCACTCTTCCGCTCCAATGTAAAATGGTCTGATGGAAAATATGAATATATTCATGTATGGTTATAAAACAGTAATGATAAATTGTTATCGTTTGACTACTTTGAGGTAAATTTTGGGATAATTTCACTTAATTGTTTCCACAACTAGAAAATTTATGTTGCACTTGAGTGTATGTATTGTATGTATGGATGGATGGATGGATGGATGGATGGATGGATGGATGGATGGATGTATTATTTATGTGTGTGTGTAATATATGTATCTGTGCTACTATTTTTTAAAGTTTGTAAATACTTTGTTGTTGACTTCTGTCTTCTTACCATTGTAAACACTGAACTGTGTAAACAATAAACTTACTACTAGTACTATTAGTATTACTACTACTACAACCACCACCACTACTACCTACCACTACTACTACTAATACTACTTCCTCAGTAGGTGAGTCGAAGATTAAGACTTTACCAAAATAAGTTGATAATAGGTAGAGGAAATATTATATTCTGCAAGGAAAATTTATAATTAATTTTCTTCGGAAGTAGGTATTTTAATGTCCCCTGAGTACGAATTAACTTTTTAAAATACTTCTTGGATTTATGGAAGCCTTTGTCTTTTTCTGTGGATAGCATTGCTAAAATTGTTAATAAAATAAAATAAGGTAAACTGATATAACAAAGTGCCAGAATGCTTTTATTTAATCTGTAAAGAGTTAATTGCAATTATGATATGCAGAGAATAAGTTATTTTTGTTATCGATTTCAGAGTTAAGCTGCATATCGATTCATTAACCAAGACTCACGGAAGAACAAAGGTTTAAAGTTTGATACTTAACCTTAATTCAAACTCGGTATACACTGATATAAGACATTCTTAAAATATATCAACATTTCACAAAATACACTGGCAAAGAACTCCACTTAATGTATGTAGGCCTAATTATTTCAGAGTAATATATCTTCTGTATGTAACAGTATTCAACTTGAACGAAATAAACATCTGACTAGTTTGAAAATCAAATGCGAATGGATGTGTCATGGCTAACTATTGAAAATTCCAAAGCCGTATATGAACAGTGTAAAACGATATTATGTTGTCAGGATAACAGATTTGCATTTGTTAATTCCTTTATAATATATCACCATAAAAGGCACTAAATTGTGCATTATTCCAGTACCGGCCAACCGATTTGGTCCAATATCAATAGACGTCTTCCCATGGACCCGGTCATGGAAACCACCATTAACGGCCGTGGGTGTCTGCATGCTGACCATATGCCCCCAATCCTGCCATCTGCCTATGGTCGGGTGGTAGGGTGGTAGGCCTTGTCCCTTCAGGGATGTAGCACCACGGAGTTTAGTTTAGTTTTTTCTTCCCATGGACATTATAAATGCGTATATCAAATTTCATAAAAATCCGATAAAGCGTATTTGAGTTATCGCGCTTTTAATATAGACACTAAATTGGGTTTTACTCCGGTACGAGTCAACCAATTAGGTCTAAATTCAATAGGTTACTTCTCATGGACGTCATAAATGCGTATAGGCCTACCAAGTTTCATGAAAATCCGATAAAACGTATTCGAGTTATGGCGCCTTTCTAATATAATATTAAAATAGGCACTAAATTGGGCATTACTCTGGTACCGGTGAACCGATTTGGTTCAATATCAATAGAGTTTTTCCCATGGACGTTATAAATGCGTATACAAAGTTTCATGAAAATCCGATAAAGCGTATGTGAGTTATGGCGCGTACAGACACATGGACAGACAGACAGACAGATGGACAGACATTTTCCCGTCCCCCACACAACTTATAAAGTACCATACTGGCACTTAATAAATTTCGTATCCGAGTAAGGAATATTCGGGAACATGACATGAAGTGTATGTTGACGTACATTTCCTAATACTTAACTTAAAAACTTGTCGTAATGGCTCTCAAGTTTGTTTAGACTATATTCTTACGATAACTGTTTGTAAGAGGATTATCAGCTTTTTAACGTTTTTGAATATGGTAATGGATGGAGAATCAATAGAAATATATTGTATGAAAACGGTAATAAGTTTACAGAAAGTTACGCACACATGAACTTTGCCTTGCTCTCCACATCAAAGGCATCGATGCTATTTCACAAGAACAAGCTTTCTGTTTATTTGTTTACATATTGCGCTAACAGATCTTTCATTTAAGAACTAGAATTCTAACGTAATTGAGTTGTCAGTTTGCATGGGACAGTCATAACTAGGGTTCGGATGTTTATGACCTAAAAACTGGAAAATATGACCTTAAATATGCCCCTAAATATGACCTAAAAAATCGTAAATATGACCTAATAAAAGAAAGTATTTTCTAATAATAAAAGTTCCACTTTTAAACGTTTAATGAAACGAAATTACTACATCGCATGAATGCAATCAGGATCGTGTTTTTAAGAATTTTACATATTATTCACAGTTTTGCTTGTAATGTAAAGCATTTGCTTCTGTGTGATTGCTTCACCACTTCATATAATATTTTGTAGTCCATGCGTGTCCCTATAAAACATGAAAAATTGCATTAATTTAAAAATTAAATTACTTATTAATTGGGCATAAACATTAAATTAATGAAATAATTTCAAAGTAGGCTATTACGTACCAGTTTTCAGTCTCCATTTTTGTCTGCATTACACTATACAACAACGTGCATTTTAAGATTAACGAATAGAAATCTTCTCCTGTTGTCACTTAATGTCGTCTTAAACCGCGAGAAGCTCCTTTCGACGTTACAGGATGTCACAGGTGCATATTTGAAGAACGTCATTAAATCGTTTTGCAGTCGTCACTTTAATTTCACACACTTTGCAATACAAAATTTTCCCGTCGGTGCAGAAGTGGTTTTCTCCAAACTCTTTAACAAAACTTTTTTGTTTCACACTTTCAGAACACTTATTAGTCGGCATTTTGTTGTTTCCCGATACCACTGCAAGTGTGAACTGAAAATCTTTTAAAACTGTCTCTATTGAAAGTTGTTAACAAGGAGGAAGGAGGTAAAATCCCGTACATTGTGCTCCAACTACCTGCACTTGTTATTGTCTCTTCACATTCCAGTTACCGTCAAACCAAAATATTAGTAACGCTTTCTAAAAAAAATTTAACTCTACTATTTAGTGCCTACAGTATACTGTGCAATTGTGGTCTTTTACCGAATTTATTACTGAAATATGACGTTGAATTAAAAAATGACCTAAATATGACCAAAACTATAAAAATGTCCAAAATATGACCTGTGCAATTGTGCTCTTTTACCGAATTTATGACTTAAATATGACGTTCATTTAAAAAATGACCGAAATATGACCTAAACTATAAAAATGTCCAAAATATGACTTTATATGCAAAATAAAAATGTCCAATTAGGATAACAAAAGTGCAATTCTTGTTTAATTTCAGTTTGCGGCAAGATTAGAGGTCAGGATAAAAATATATGTCATGAACATCCGAACCCTAGTCATAACTAAAAGCCACTCTAATAACACGTGTGTGATTTGTCAACCCAATGAAAGTGGTTTAAAATATATTTTAATATCCAGTCGTGATAATTATATGATCGTAATTTATTTTTCATTCTTTCTTACTCGTAGTTTTACCTCCCCCTTTTAGGAATCAAGTGTCGGGAGAAGGATTATCTATTGATCACACATAGAGCTACATAGTTTTTTTGACCTGTCTCCGTGTGAGGGATCGGGACCACCTCCGAGACAATACTAACACACAGCACGAGACTCACTTTCACTCTAAACAAGGCGAGGATGGGATGAAGTTGAAAATGAAAATGAAGATGAAAATGAAAATGAAATTCGGGTATTTATGCCATAGGTGGGTAAAACAATACAATATTACGAAGATATCTAAATAAAAAGTAAATATTTAAAATATATAAAAACCAAACTCTTGATTTTGAACTCCTGAGAATGCTGTACAACTTGAACAATTTCTTGTAGCATTGATAGCATTCATTATAAGTTATACGACATGAAAAGAATATATAAAAGAAGCTGAAAAGATTTAAGTAATCCTAAAGTTCGAATGAAACAAAACACTTTTGTAAAGAAAGCTCATCTAGGCTAATCCCTGAACGGGTGTGGAATGGGAGGAGTGAGCTAGATGGAGTTACTGTACGTACGCAAGCAGTCCCTATCAAAAAGCAGTAAACTTAATGATGCGAGCTCTGCTGTTCATACCATTGTCTTGTGTATTCGACAAAAACTTCTACGCTATAATGTTATCGAAAACCAGGCAATAAAAATGCACTGGAATAACAGAGAAAGAGAGAGAGAGAGAGAGAATAAAAACTATATTCGGAATGAAACCACGGCACTGATTCTAGTTTCCTTTCAAAACTCCAGTCCATGTGCTTATATACATAGTAATATCTATGCTTTTTCAATATCAGTGAATTCTAGATACATATAATTTGGAAATGCTCCTTGGAATAATTTATTACAGAACGAACCTGCATAGTCCGAACTTAATTAAAGACTGTGACAGTTTACAATATTCCTCTTGAAAGATACATTAGAGTAATAATAAGCTGAAGTAGTACATAACGGTAAAATTTTCAACAGCTTATTCCTTTGGTAGAAACAAACGAAAAAGCAAACAAACAAATTCAAGTAGGCCTAAGATTTTTTCCGAAGTTGGTACTTTTCTCCCAAAAAAATTTTCCCCAAAATGTTAACTGTGCTTTAAACGATAAACAATATCCGCACCGTTCTATTTTTTCCCCGCATCCACAAAGGAAAGAGTAAGGAATAAAATTTCCATTTTCAATAAGGTTGGCAGTTCTTGTACAAATAAAATACAAAGATTAATGCGTAGACGACATAATCCATATAGCCTAGTATAGCAATGTCAAAACATATATGTTCGCCACGCGATGGGTGTGTTTTCATACTAGTTTTAGAAAGGTCATTATCACCGAAAGAGCGATTTGGTTGTGCGCTGATGCCATCAAAATAGGTTTTACACTTACTTTAAAGTTATCTGCACCGTTTTACTACTACCCCATGCAGAGGCCCATTCATTATATTTATATTGCTATTGCCCCCTATATATATTGCCCCCTGTAATTAAATATCGCCACCAACAACCCAAATGATCACAAGCCACGGAGCAGGATGGAGAGACCCACAGCGGACGCTGCAGTGGGAGATGACCCGAAAGTCTTGAGGATAATAATGAGGGGGAGTTTGAAGGTGAAGTGGAGAGTGTTGGTGGAATGAGAGGGGGAAACGGGAGGATCCCCGAGAAAAAAAAGTCTCAGCTTTGTCACCACATGACACGCCTGCCTCGGGAATTGAACCCGGGAACGCTTGAATGCCGCCCACGCTCTAAGCATGAGACTCGGCAAAGTGTTAAGGAGTGTATGGGAAGATTGATTTCGTTCTGTGTTAGGCTACTTCTCTCCTGTCAAAATGGCTGGCCTAATCCTTCCGATCGCAATACAATCAGTTCATTCACAGCGTTATGAAGTGCAACATTTTCAATATTCATCCTTCGAAAAGAACTGCGCACTGGAAAGAAAGCTTGTTGCTAACAGTAAGTCGGTTGGTGAAGGAGCGCGCGTAAACCTGACCTGTCTTCCTCTCAGCCAATCATGTCTCTTGTTTCCTTCGTTTGGTTGTGTGTGTCGCTATCTGTAGTGAAGTTGCCGACGGCCTGTTGATACTTGACGTGTTTGTGTCTCGAATATTACCGTTATATCATCTTTCCGGGTTGCTAGTGTAACTGTGAATAACCGTGGGAGTTTGTGTGTTAAGTGATAAATGAAAATTGTGATATAATATGCTGTGAGTGGTGAATAATTATGATTTAATGAACAGTGAGACAGACAACATGGCTAGAAGCCTGCATGCCCCCTGTAATGGTTAGAAGCTTCAGAGCATATGACATCTTTACAAGTAAGTTTATACTCATATAATATTCATAGCATTATCAGGAAGATATTAGCTCGTTTATCGGAAGCCAGTGAAGCACACAATATGCTTTTAGGGTTATTTCTGGAGCGATTATATTTTATATGCCAAAAACTACGCCTACTGCGCATGCTCCCAATGTCACCAGCAAGACGTGTTTTAAATTTTATGTTAGAATTCGCGGTACTGACTCGAGATGTCCTGTTTAATTGTACATTCTTTAAAGGAATATTACCGTTAGTATCTCCAGTGTTAGAAAGTCAGACAAAATAAAATTACAAATTAAAATGTTTCACAAGAAAATATATTAATGCTATACCAGAAGTGTACAGTATCAAACAACCGAAAACCTAACCTATATTCTTACGCATAAGTAGACTCATTTAGATCCAAGTACGGGTAGTTGAAAGTATAAAAGTGCCTTTCCCATTATAGTACACAATCTATATTTAGGACACAATATATTTCGTCCATGAGAAACATAGTGTCCAATACTCGAATCATCGGAACCTTCTCCAACAGCTGTTCATTATATTGGTATACTCAATACACAATGTGTGAACATTCCAAATTTATTTATTATACTGGTATATGGGAAACATATTCAAATTATTTGATATTAATCAAAACCTATATTGTTCGGTTCCAAAAATTATCTCCCAGGACCACAAAAAATTAAGTTTACAGTTTTTGTATTATAGGCCTAACACTGATTGTGGGACGAGAGATATATAATTGTTAGGCTTAGATTCTAATTTTTTTATCTTGTAAAGGCATTGATCTCCATAAATAGAAATATTTAACTGAGATAACATTTCAAACGGATAGGCCTAGTTGTAAAAATCGGTCTACAACAGGAACAGCGAAGTTATTATTATTATTGTTATTATTATATGTCATGCACTGTACACAGTGCATTTGTTTAGTTTTATTGGTTGAAGTAAAAAATAAAAGGACGTACACAGCTGTGGCGTAGGGGATACGTTGTTCGTTATCTGGCAGTGGTCTCAGATTCTTGGTCGGGACAAGTTTTGTGGATGGGGTATTTTCCCGGGGTTTTTCTTCACCTGTGAAACGAATTTCTGCAAATATTAGGCCTCTTATTCCTCGCATATCTTCTAGACGTCATTCTTCCCATCAGCGCCTTCTTCACCATATATTTGTTAATATTTCAAAGTTCATTTTAAATTTATTTTCCATTTTCTATTGCTGAACGATTCAGCAATCACATTATTTTTTCATGGTGTTTATGTTTGAACTATCTTTCAAAATCAAAACATTATTTTGAACAATTATGATAAATATTATTGCTTTTAGGTTATATTTATTTACTTTTAAGAAAATGTTAACTCTAAATTAATAATTTAAGCTTATAAGAACAATAAATGCTAATTCAAGTAAATGTAATGAAATATTTATTTGTGGGCCCAGAGTTGCTAAAGTTCATTAAGTGCTTAATAAAAAGTAGTGTTGTTACAGTGAATACATAGCCTACTCATTACTTATTAATAATTCAGGAGTAAAACTTTGTACTTAACCGCATGGCACATAAATTTTACAATGATTATTCGAGACTCTAAAATGCTATTACGTTCTGCTAGATTAAGTTCCCAGAAGACGTGTGTTGATAAGCAGAGTTTTGGAAATATCTTGTTTCCTTGTTACGTTAATGGAGTCTCCCACACAAGTACTGTTGAAGCATGAAGATCTGGAGCGATTGCAAAAGCCACAACTAATGGAAACTTGACTTACCTGATCGTTCATTTGCATATCATAATTGAATCAGCTGTTTGAAAAACGCAATGCACGACTCCAAGTAGAACGGCAAACATATATAGTTTTCCTGGAGCTTTGGAGCATTTCTATTTAAAGCCAGACTGTTAAAGAAATGGCTGGTTGACACCAATTGAATATACATATCCTGTGTCCATAGCCAATATAAAAATAACATTTTAATATCGTAACTGCTATCATTAATCGCGTGGTTAGTAGCTTACCAATAGATCCAGGTTCGTCAGTTCGATCCAGCTGAGGGTGCCCGTAGCACTTCTTAATTTCGGAAGATGAGTAAAGCCAATGGTTCCATGACGATACGATTTTAGCACATTAAAGAATCCATCCTGAACAGGGTGATGTATTCACCAACCATTACTGCGAGGATTATGGGAACTATCAGAGTGTAAAACTGGTATTTTAAAACTGATTCTGTACGAGTAGAAGTCTGAACGGAGCATAAGCTTTAGACTATTTTTTTCTACTCACACAACAGTTATAATGACTCATCTGAAATTTCATGTCTGGATCGGGTAGCCTATACGGTTTACATGTGCCTAGTGTTGAATTCCACATTTGACTGTATTGATTGTGTGTATTCATACAGTATTCTAGACTCTTCAAAAATGACCATATCTTCAACATTGAATGTCGATAGTTATTAATGAATGACCGAAAAGCGCATGTAACAACATTTATAAACTAGTGGATGATCAAAATGTAATAATTTATAAATATCCTTGGTATTTCTAGTTGGGGGTTGCCTTGTGATTATTATTGATATATATTGTCATATAACTTGGAGAAATATTTTGTCATATTGCAATTTAGGCAAATTGTATTAACTTAAAATCTATGTTTACTAGGCTAACACAAGCTTGTGTATTTATGTATTAACTGCTTTGATGTGTGCAACTCACCCAGATCTACTACAGTGAGTCCCACGAAAGAGTTGGCCAATGACGCGGGTTTCTGCGTCGCGGCGGGCACAGCTCCAACTCCCGAGCGATCGGGTGAAATATCTACGCAAATAAAGCCGCGATCGGTGTAGTGATTCAGGTTCTCACATTTACAGTTAAAATTACAATGAAAATAACCACGTACCTTATCACAAGAGATATTGGAAATGTTCTCCTCTTGCATCCACACAATACTGGAACCTTTTTATGAAATTTTCTTTTATGCGTATAAGTTTAGCTTCTGACATATAGTTAATTTATCTTGTGATATTGTCTTTAAGTTCTTGTATGGGAAATTGACCTATACACTTTATTTTTCAAGTTTCCCCATAAATAATATTCAAATACTGTTAGATGAACTTAATGATCTCAATAAGCAATACAAAGTAGCATGATGTGCAATACAGCTCTACCATATGACAAGTTAAACCACAAAAGCCTTGCAGCTGTAGTGTCCCTGATAGAAATGTAGCACCACCGCAGTTCATTCGATACTGAGTATGTTTAACTTTTCTTGTTTACATCACAATCTAAATTACCTTCTGTGTACTCATATAATACAGAGATTCACTAAGTAATTCATTGTGTTATCCTATACAGAGTATATTTAACCTTTCTTGTTTACATCACAATCAGAATTACCTTATGTCCACTCATGTAATACAGAGATTCTCGAAGTAATGTATAGTGTTATTCTATACACAATATATGTAGCCTAACTTTCCTTGTTTACATCACGATCGAAATTGTTCACATTTTGATTACAGGAGGCCTGAGAATCTACAGTTTTTTTTTGTAAAAATTGTTTGTTCAATATATTAAATAACGATGTATTTTGATCCTCTATTATACGTTCTGCATTATTTATTTCCTAGTTTATTTCTGTTAATTTATTATTTATCACTTCAATTTAATTTTGTTACCTATTTTATTCTTATTCTCACTTTACCTAATTTACTGTATTTTGTTTTATTAATTTTATTCTATTGCATTTTGATTGTACATAAGAAAGCTACAGTTAGACCCCGATTTCAGGTATCTTATACCCTGGGCCAAAGCTTTGTATAATTGCCCATTTCGTTTTCTAATTTTACCCCTACCCACCAAACCTATCTGTAATTATTATTTATTTGTTAGTTGTTACTGTTTTATTGTTAAGTTTGGGTTTTTACCAACTATCAACCAACAGTACTCCGATAGCAACTAATCCAGTCCATGTAGGCTACACAACTAAAAATGTGTTTTCTATAATAAAGTAATTACTTTTTGAATGATTGCTACTGTAGTTTCATTTACAAAAAAACTCTAAAAAATATTTGTATTATTAATAATATAGTCCATCCCTGCGATAAAGTATTTAACAATTAATCAGTAGGGTCTACTTGATCTTTTAGAAACATAAGCTATATTACTTGTATTCACATTATGTTAATATTGTAAAACAATGTCCCCAAATTAAAATATTTTGTATTAAATAAGTGTAACTACGTTTTGACAAAAAGAAATAGCTATTGTAATTTCATTAAAAACAAAGCCTACAAACTCTAAAAAATATTTGTTATATGTAACATAGTCAATATTTGGTATTTTACAAAAATATTTAGTATATTTGGTAATTTTGAAACACCAGTTAAATTATATTTAAGTATTATGAATATTATGTTTATTATTTTAATATTATAACATCCTCCCTTCAAGTTTGCCGCCCAAATGCCCAGTCTGACCATTTATAAATCAGGGCCTGGGTACATTGTAGATTCTGTGGTTATAGAAAATAATAATAGCTACAGCAGTAACGCTATACAGAAACTTTAAGAGGATCACTGTTATTTCTGATTTCCAGAAGTCACACTCTGAAGGTGAGTGATGCGAACAAAAATAAACTTAACATCCCATGTATGTCTGTATCAGTTGTTCCATCAGACACATATAGATGCAAGAAGGCGGCGACTGGAAATCAATGAAAAGAAATAAGTAGCTACAGATGTTTATCTTAATGCTCAGTCGTAGACTGTAAATCGAAAGAGTACCGCCCCTAATATTTTCTTACTCGCAGGGAGAGAAAAACTTGGCGAAACTCCAGAGAAATCTTTCTAGTTAAGTCAATGCACACTCTACATGTGCTGTAATTTCAATCAACCATCGTGGATACTGCAAGGAAGATTCAAAAGCCTGTACATGTTATGTTTGGTTAATGTGCGGCATTATGCGTTACTGCTTTTTTCTATCGTCACGGTTATATAAAGCAGTAAGTAATAAACCGTGTATATGGAATTGGAGCATAAAGTTATATGAACTGACAAATTGGCTTAGAGAATTCACATCTCTGCTGCATGCGGTTACTGTTTTTGTTTCTTTGTAAACGTAACCATTGCATTGCATTGTAAAGCTTGTGAGAAAATGAATACAAAAATATGCACGTTTGTACTCAATTACATTAACAAAGCACTCCTGTTGAAATTCCTCACTAATTAAGCTTGATTTATATAGTTTAATGTAAAAGGCTGGAAAAGTTCATTATACATCTATTAACCTCCAGCAATCAAAGTTTGAACCAAAACCTGCGAATATCAGCTCATGTCTCTGTAATTTTCAGAACTTCTGTTTAAATTAAATAAAACTTAATTAAATGAAAAAAAAAGTCTCCCAGTAATTACACATAATATTAATCTTATTTTAAAATAACTAAGGCCTATTCTGAACATTTATGACAAAGGAATCAAGCGATAGTGGCTTGCAGTGACACATCACAGCTGTAGTCCACTCAGCTTCTTGAAGGTTAAAGAAATACCTGAAATCAGAAGATGGTGGCATGTAACGAATTGCATCACATGAATATATGATATTTCGTTTGATACTGTTTAATTCGATCAATTAGATATCTTTTTATAAACATTTATTTCTGCTTTCCAATGTTTTGTTTCGGTACTTAGTTTTATATTGTTTCTGAATTGCACATAAAGGACGTTAAAGTCGAGGAAAACCATAACACTTTTTCATTTCACTTATCAAAGAACAGTAAAATTAATGTAATGAATAGGCCAAAATTTAGTTATTTAACACTTAAAACAGTCTTTATTATTTTATAGTCACTGTGTTAAATACACCATTATTATGAGATACTAATTTCCCTTTTCACTGCTACTGACGTATTAAAGCGCCACTATGACAATTTTTTTTAAAACAATGATATAAGACTAATAGAGTAATGCCGTATATATAATGTGAGGAGTTTTAACCACGTAGGGCCTATTACGTTTTTGTTTATGGAAGCAATCTATTCTACTGAATTTTTTCGTCGATTTTAAACTTAAAATCCCATTATTTGGCGATTGCTTAGGCCTATACACTCATACAAATTCGGCTCTGAAAGGGTACTTTTCAGTATTTACGTAACTTAAATGACTATGGGAAAATGATGACAAAAGGGTTGTGAAGTATGTAACAGTGATATTTTCTAGTTCATGTTAGTAGATAAATAACTTTTTTTTATGATCCTAGGTGGCTAATTAAAATGGGCCCTGTCACATGGTTATCATTTTCATGGGCCTATGTTTTATCCCTTTAGATATTCCCACATCTTGAGTGACCCTCATATTGACATTAATTTTTATTTATTTTCCAGGCTCCTTATTCATTAACTACCATAATCATTTCTAGCTTCCGTATTGGCTGACTGCCATTAAAATTCATCTCCAATGAGAACTCTTTTACTCCCTTCATTTGTCTCCAGCTTTTCTACATTAATCCAATTGATTTTAATCTCCACACGCCATTCCTTGCAAGTGACACCACAGTTCCGTTCCGAAACGACGGAAAGAAACACCCTTCCACTGGCTAAAATACCGAAAGAATTTTATTCCAGCTATTTAAGTTTCATACGTAGCTTGTCGCAGCATGCAACCATATACATATACTTTATCTGAATGTATTAGGTAGTCTGTTATACCACGACTTTTTTTTATCATAAACTTTTTTATCGGTAGGGGAGAGCAGGGAAGAGGGATGACGGACGATGACACTGAATCTCAGTTGCAAATAGAAGGGTGTGTTGTAAAAATGCATTAAGAGTATGTTTATTCATATACATGTACCTGGTAGTTACTCTGTTTCTTTTTTGTTTCAGGTAAGTGGTTTTCCAGTTGTTTCATTAGCAGTAACCAGTAGCGTTGAATGGTAAAAAGATGCCCAACAAGGCGGACCAACATGATGAAACTAAACCTTGTACGTACAAACATGAAGTAACTATTATTAATTAATATACTACTTAAAGGTTATTTTATTCTTGTTTTCTGATCATCCCAGAGATTTATGCTTAGTCAGCAGACGCTGAATCCACTCAGCTACCCAGAAGAATGTTATTGTAACTATAACTGACATATTAAGACTAGAAATTAATCGATTCAATTTTTACTATATCTCTAGGAATTATTATAATGTGGTTACAGCGTAGGCGCTTGCATACATCACTTCTATGAGTGGAGCTTCACTCATCAGTTGATAAAGTCCCCATTAAAAACCCGATGTGGCTATCACGAACGACGGGACTGGACTACAGCGAATTTGCGCTGGACAGAGAAAGTGCGTCCACGTAAAGCATTAAATTTATACCTTTGAAGAGCTATAGCAGTGACCGGCATGTTCCGTGCTCCGTGACGTCATACTACAGAGCAGCTACGCTCTTTGCTCGGCAATATCTGTGTACTGAGCACAGCGTGGAGAAAGGGTTCAACTGGCCAGTGGCGGTACGACGCTGACAGAGTGCGCTCCGTTCTTCGTAGATAGATAGTATGGGAATAGCACAATTACAGTACATCTGTACGAAAACAAAAGAGTACAACTGTGATAAATCAATTTAACAGAACAGTTTTGTTTGTAATGAAATTTAATATAGGCCCTACTTACAGTAATCTGACATGCATAATACATCCAGGTGCGGAAGCGTCTGCGTATTTACTCGTAAATGAGACTCCGAAACTGATATAAACATACAAATACATAAAACATAAAAATACTTTAAGTAGTACTGCAAAACTTGTCTATTCGGAAACTGAAAAATGTTAAAGTTTACAAAATATACAAACTACACAAAATATACAAACTAAACAAAATAGCCTACACAAAATATACAAATTATACAAATTAAACGATATACCTTTGTGAGCAGTATGCAAAGTATAGGCCTATTCAGACTTTTGATACACACCCTTACTTTGTGTCACTATCGTGGCCAAGCTCAAGGCATTTTCGAGATTTTCTCCCTATTTTCTCACGCACTAATTTTGCAATATTAGGAGTCATAGTCCGGCTAACACACAAACGAAGAACATTTTTAAGTTCTGATCAGGTAGGTGATTTCTATGTTGTGGTTTGCAGATCTTCATACAAGAAAAGAACTGTTCACATATATACGTCGATTCAAATATACTCAACATTCTAGCAGCAAATACAGTATATGTAATCGAGGGAATCTTGCCTGGGGAAATCTTCTATAAAATATAGACAGATCCTTTTTGTTTTGAAAGCTGTCTTTCATTTCAATATCATTTTTCAAATTAATGACTTCTAGTTGCAATGACGTTGGAACACTGTCAATACCCACAGAAAATGGTGTCGCAAATATGCAAATATCGGATTGGAGTTTTACAAACTCTTGAAATCTGCAATCAAATTCTTGATCCAGTTCTTCTAATATTTGAACATAATTATTCATATCTGTAATTGGATGACATACTGTAGACAACTTTGGAAAATGTGACGTGTCTCGGAGGGTGAGCTGACGTTTCCATAAGTCTAGTTTTACTTTGAATGCTCTAAATTATCTCTGCCATGGTTAATATACCATCACGGCTCACCTCAACCCGTTGAATTCTACTGCTGCACTGAACGCCACTGCGCTGGTGCGTATTAACAGGAATATAACTCAACTGCTCGCTCTTCCAAGCTCTTGCGGAATGATTGGCTCTTACGTCACAACTGCAGCATCTGCCGGACACTGAGCTATAGTCTTTGTGTTCAGTACATTACTTAAGGAAAGGGCCGTAGAGAGTTTTGAAAAATAAGGCTTAGTTCTGGCTAGAATATGTATTTATAGTAGTGCTGAGAATTTTATCTTATTTTCTCTTGCAACATTAGCAGATTTAGAGACAGAAAGGATTCGCAGTATTTTCATCCGTAATTTTGTGCGTGATAGGTAAGGGTTTTCATTTCTCATTCTATATTTTGCCATCCATTTTTAAGCAGTTTTGTGGTACAGTGCGTATCAAAATCGATAGGTCCGCCCAGCGGGCGACCTTGGACTGGGCGAGGGTTGCCGCGCTTACCGTCAGATTTACATGTTTACAGCCGGCAAGCAGAAGTGAAATCGCGTACTATAGTACATACTTGGCTTACCTGCATCACAATGGATAACTTATAGACGCAAAAAATCCACCTTATACCCTCGTTATTATAGGCCTATGCTCAACCTACGAAGTCTAAGAACTAATAATGTAGATGTACTAAATACAGGTGATTAGAGTTATTTATCCATAAGAGATAACAGTACTACCTATTTAAAGAAATATTTTCCGTACTGAGTCTCAAATGATGTGTACATGTTTGTTTACAAATGATGTAAAAATTAATTAAAATCATAAAATCAGACCTATATTTCTGTCATAAAATGAAGTGTTTGTATTAAATAAAACGGAACATAACATGAGGCCAAAAAATGGTATTTAAAATCAATGTAAAACCCCCTTTTAACATTTATACTTTATCTACCCGTAGGTTAAAAATTGTACAAATTTGAGAGATTATGGAAATATTGGTCTACAATACTCTACTTCATAATTAAAACTGTTATGTTGAATATAATGATTAGGATAAAATGTCCTTAGTACTTCTGAATATAAATCAAAAGTTCTAAATGCATAAATATACTGCATGATAGTGCACGAGTTTCATAAAAGACCAGGTTAAAATGATGAACAGTTTAAAAACACTGCTGGCAGATGTCTTCTAAAATACATGCTGTAGTTCACTTGATGATCAGTTCTTTGAGAAAATGACCGTTGTACTGCTATAGTATTGTTATGAAAATATATCTCAGATGTTCTAAGGCTTCGTAGGTTTTATGCATTTCGGCACATATTATGTTATTATGAACCCTTAGCTGCACTGTAGACAGTCCAGTCAATAACGGAGACAATACTCAGCTCCTCATTGGACAATACGAAATGTATTAATAATGATCACAATGGGCGTTGAAAATGATGCCTTCAAAGTGCGAACATATTCATTATATCTCCGAAAAAATATTTTCGGTCAATCGAAAGTTTGTCTGCTGATGGCTTCTATTTCTGTCGTGATATTGTTCTTTAATATTCGTCTATTGTATGCGGATTTGTTGCTTCTCATAAATTAAAATAGCGTGGGGACAGGTCCTTGGAGCAGGCTCTTATGTCTCTATCGAGTCATGCTTTTCTGGTATTTAGTTTAGAGAGTTTGGGTTATATCTCAGTGAGGATGTATACATTGTAGTTTTACTCTTTAGAGCAATAGGTATGGGTAAGTTGATAATTTTTCGTCTGAAAAAAGTATAATTCATATCTCTTCTGCGAGAATTTATTATTATTGGAACTGTGTCAATAACTGACACTAACCCTTTCTCTTGGTGAAGCATCTAGTAATGCTTGCTATTTGTAGCATGTTAACGTCCTGTCACACTCCATTAGCGCTTACATCAATCACTGTTAGTAAATGTCAAGAATACTTCGTATTAAGCATCCTGATCGGGCATAAGTTGCGAGGTCTACTAATTATTCTATCAAAATGAAATGGTTTTCGAATTGCCGGAATACGGGGACATCTCGATGATTCTAGTACTGACGTCAAAGCAATTTGGCAAAAATTGTAAATCACAAAAATCCCCCATATTAATTTTAAAAACATTACAAATATTACAAAATTTTACATAGTATATCCTATTCTTTGATCGCTCCCAGATGAGCAGAGCTCATGTATTGGGGCTTCAAATATATATTTTAAGAGAGAACACAGTAATTTACTTACTAAGAACTGTATCTAGTTACAGTTAATATAGTTAATAGAGTATATCTGTTTCTTTCCTTGGGTATGGCTATATATTAATTGCATTTAGCTTTGCTGTAATTTTGTGTAGAAAGTTGGATTTTTTGTAATTTTTTTTTTTGCGTAGACTTTTCTATGTGCAACTAAAGTGAATAATAATAATTAGATGAAGGTAAATTATTAGCCCCTGAATTACCCAGTACATTTTTATACACGAATAATGTCATTTATGACACGGTATATTAACCTGAATAATAAAAATTGTCATAACGCCGTTTGTAATATGTGCAGTATATATGTGAAAATTAATTAACAATATTTCCCTTCTAAGAATAAAGCGTTTCCTTAAAACAAAATAATACCATCTAGTTGGATCCACTGGATTGAAGAAGGGCTCATTTCTTGTCATACAATAGGCTAACTAATTGGAATATTAACTTTTCTCTAAACCCTCAAAAGTGAAAAGTGGTGCAAAGCATCAACTTATCGTCTAAAAGCTAATTGCTTCTTATATGCCTTTAGCCCATATAATTGGATGTATCAAGTTATTTGCTTCAAGTGTACACTGTTCGTACTGAAAAATACATAGTTTTTTTTATAAAGAATCTTCTATTTTGGGTACGAGATTTGGAATTGCAGAATCTGTTGCTTCCCAGAGTTCCCTGAATCATTATCTTACATTAATATTTTTGTTCGACCATACATGTGACTTAACAGTGTCATGATAATCATTTTGAAACTGATATTCATTAGTTCATCGCTGTGGTATCCATTTTATCGAACAAGGAACGACCTTGAGACCTTGAGTGTAGCAGCTGAAAACTGCGTAATAATCAAGCTGTATTTAAAATAAAATCAATTCTGTTCGTATTAATTTTAATATCATACTAAAATGAATTAATTTCGTGTTGTCAAAATCCGTTGGTTTCAATAAAAAACCAAAAGAAATCTTCGACTTGACCGACGCATTGAGCTGCTATCTGTCGTAGAAGACAAGAATTACAATCAGCTGATGACAGCGCGGTCGTTTGCTTGAGTGATCTAAATTATCAAAATCTAAACGTTTAGACTAATTATGCTCGAACAAAAATAGTCATATGAAACTTGCCTATAATGGTAGCCTAATAAGATACTCGAATGAAAATTATGAAGCTGTCGTAGCTCGTTTCATAAACATAACCATATCTTCAAAATGCCGTTATAGGCTTCTTACATATTGCACTATCATTCGTAAACAGTTTGTTTAGGAATGGGAAAAGAAAGACTTACTGTTATTCATGGTGCGAGAATGGAAAAATATATTTCAAGTATAATCAATTTTATCTCCCTTGTCCTTACCATAGCGCCTTCTTCTCCTCGGGCTCTCAGTGTTGTAATCAGGATAACACAGATGTAGATATAAGCACAGTATCATAGGGTTAGATCTACGGGATAACTAACTGCCCACACAAATACCTTGGCGCGGGAATTAATTTAGTCCCTCGAGGATATCAATCATCATAGCATTGACGTATATAAACATTGTCAGCTGCATGTGTTTCTCACAGTTTGACTTAATATTTCTTATTCAGACTGGGATGATGAATCATGTGTTAGAATTACGCTTATAACTCTGAGAAGCTATTTAGTGGTTACAGTTAGAGTTCATTAATTTAGTTGCCTATAACTCGAAGCTATTTCCGTACGTTGTTTAAAATATTCGTGCATGAAAATAATCTAATATAATGTGAGCTGGTGTTTCCGTGAAGATCCTATTCAATTGTGAAATTAATGAAGGTGGATTTTCTCGGTTGCAACTTTTTTTTTTTACATAGATGGAATAGATGGGCATAATGGGGATCATGAACGTAGTCTTAAATGGTAAAACACAATCATTTGGACAAACTCACCATGCGGGTTTCTTTTTTTTTCGGGGGGGGGGATCTAGGGAACTCGAAACTGTGGTCTTTTTCCCCGGGAGGCTCACTTTAATCGTGAAGTGCACCATAAATTCGGATTTTTAGCTTTTTATTATGAATCGTTTTAATTGTTTATGCATGATTTGCGTGGAAGGGTAAGGTTAAGGTTCATGAATCTTTGGTTCGTTTTAATAGTTTCATTCCGAATCTGTATGGCGGCACAAGGTTCGTTTTATTCGTCTTAATAATTTATATTCACTACATCATTCAGTATAACTAAAGATAAAATTATGTAAGCCATTCAATTTATGCAAAACGATATTATTAATAAGTAAATGTTATAATTATTTTTCTGTTAAACAATTAAACTAAATAAAATATCTAACTAGCGCTTGAGTAAATAATTGCGGGCGAAACCGGAGACACCTGCTAGTGAATTGGCTGTTCCCTTCCCTGACCACTTTTTCGATCATACCATTACCGGTAACTTGAAAATATTTGTTAGAATCTGCAATTCAAAGAGTTATTTTGAAAATATAGTAGACGTGTACCGTCTTTATTATAGCTTTATTCTTATCACATAATTATTTTGTTTTAACTCGTTCTGATTTAAAAATTTCAAGCATTATGTTCCTTAAATTATCGAGCCGTTGAATATTACTTAACCACAGAAAGAATTTTACATATCATTCTATTCAGAATACAGTACTAATTGAATAAAGTTTTATATTTGGGATTGACATAGTCTGTGATGTGATACGAATATTGCTGATGAATTAAAATTTTTCTACCACTTTGTATGAAGAAAATGCCATTTTTAGAGAATTTATCCAAAATGGCTAATAAGTTTTGTACACGTGGTGCAAAGAGTTATATAAAAAAAACTCTGAAAATTAGTTTAAGCCAGGCATCATTTGCACAAATTCAGACTTACATTCGCAGTCCCTGCAATACACTCGTAATATAAAGGGGATAAGTTAAATTATCACTACTTTAAAACTGAAGAAGTTATGAGAGTTTAACAGATAAGAATTTGTTAATAAAATAGCATAATTCTATTTTATTGTTTGTAAATGAAAGTCGTCAATGAATTTATCTGTATCTGTATCTGGTTCCCTATGATCCCCAGGTGGGGCGAAGGGGCCTCCAAGTGGAGGTTTCATTACCTATACTAATTTTGATATGCTTATTTTCCGAGAGAGGGTAGAGGGACAGGTGGTAAGCCCATCGCCTCGCAACCCCCCTCTGGAAACTAAGTATTTCTTGGACGTGAAAGGGCCGAGAAATTTTGTCCAGAGGCTCTAATTTAGGCTTGGAGTTCTTTTACGTGCCGTAAATCTACGACACGGGACCCCCAGCTTAAAGTCCCTCCCGGAGGACTCCGTGCCCAGGATTTTTACGTCCTGAAAAATCCATCGACCGCTGCCAGGTTTGATCCCGCGCCCTGCGGATCTAGAGGCGGGCACGCTACTTCTAGGCCGACCAATGAATTAATACAGGCTTTAATTGTTAACAAAACGTGGAATGAAGAATTATATACCTATTGCAAAATTCACCCACAATCCCGTAATATATATTTTACTTATAGGCCTACGTGGTATTTAGACATATGAAAAATTAACCATCCATAAAACTTATTAGGTATCAGTATTATCGTGTATAATATATTCTTTGATGTGTTTCAGTCTAGTTAGGTAACTGAAAATTTCCCGCTCGACTTAATGCTGCTTTATCTTTTAATTTCTGTTTCCAATTCACTGGAAATTTCTCACTGCGCATATAGTTTCATTAAGTTTTGTTTATAATCGCTATTTTTTTGCTATATTTCCACAGACATTGGCAGAGTCGTATCAGATAATGAGTCAGATATCTACCTTGGCTGCATTAAATGTTATCGAATTATCCAGTGCGATGAATGTTCAAAGGAAATACATTGCACCTCAGTGCCCATCATTTCATTCACTTTCACAGCTGTCACTCAGAATATAGCCACTTATCCGTACCTGAATCATAAATCGTGGGCTATTTCGAATCGTGTGTAGTGTTTACTTCGTCGGAACGACACCGTACATGATTGAGAAGAAATGGGATGTATATTTGCTGCACATTTACCGTGAAAGTACAGTTTTTGTGAAAACAAAGCACAAAGAACCCGGATAAAGTGTAAAAGTGGTATAAGAGCATTAATCTCAAGCATTCTTAGGCTATATAGGTAAAAAAATGTCAAATGGTATTTTGAAATTTAAATAGCTACATACAAAAAAAAGTGAAATACATAACTTCCTCCGAAATAAAAGTTTGCCTCTTAATATAATATAATTATTATGTGACATTTTCTTCACGTAAATTGGTTGTAGAAATGAAGAAAATGTCATTCCATATCGTATCGCATCCCCGAAAAATACATAACCCAAATAAGATCTTATGAATGCACTCTCATATCTTTCTTTACCGTAAGCATGACACCTTTATCATTTCACATTCTGTTATAGAATTAGAGGCCATATTGCAAAGAGCGTTTTTTCAGTTGTTTCAACCTGATGCAAAGCTTTATTGTTCATCAGACAAGACTAGAGTTTCTACAAACGGTGGCTTATAACTACCCTTCAGTGATTTTTTTTCGAAAAATGTTTCAAATAAATATTTAGCTTTTAGTATAAACAGCCCATGTAAAAGGATTAAACAAAATCGTTGATACCGTTTTAGAGAAAATAGCGAAAAAGGAAATTTTCTTCATATCCCCAGAACTATTTTCTTTTTTCGAATTTCTTTACAATGTTTTATTTTCAGTGCCTTTAGAACTTAAAAGAAATATGTATATTGTATATAGGTGTATATTTCTCCTCTTCACCAACCACATTTCAAAAAAGCGTGGGTCGTTAACGACCATTTAAGTTTATTGAACATATATAGAACATCTATATATATATATATATATATTCATTTTGTGCAAAACAGGGCTACGAACTAAATTTGAAATATATTCAATATATATACCGGTACCGATATTCCGTTGCAAACAATATTGGAATCGTTTTTTTCACCAAGGGGCGTTTTCATACATAAAAGCTCAGACATCGGAAATCAGTACTAATACTAATAAATGCAGTAGTAAGTATATCCGCTTACCATTTTACCCAATTTCCTCTAAGTAACTAATTTGTTTTTCTCATTTTATTTTAACTATATTATATACAATGTTTCCCAGTTCCATTAGTGTTTTGTATGGATACTAAATGTAACATATTGCTATGATATATGCCCATGTTATTAATGCACGCGAGTTTTAACTCATTGTTTGTAATACAGTATTGTTCCTCAATTATTTATGATGCATATACTTGAGTAATAAGTTACCTGATACGATAAGCGACTGTAGCTTGGAAAAGTCATTTCCATGAAATGTTTTTCGTAATAGATTAGATCATATTATTACATTCCAAACTTTAAGTAGGAAATATGAATACATTCCTGTTTATGTAACAGCTTTCTATACCGTTTCGTAAGCTGATTAAAATTCGACTCATTAAGGTATTATGACATTTTCTTTAAAAATACACAGAAAATAAAAATGGTCTCTTAACATTTTACGCTGCTCTTGCTATAAAAGTGCTGATATTTCCAACAGTGTCAGTGAAGTCGGAAGCTAAAATCAACGGAGTGAGGATGGGGCTTAATTCCTCTGTAATACTGTTTTAATGATGCTGTACTGGTCTAGCTGTGCTGTTCATGGCAGCACCGTAAAAATGAAAAGGGTTGTTACTTTTAAAAATCCTTTTTGCCATTTTAGAAAGAAACCAGAAAATGGATGGATGTACTACCACGTTTATGTAGGCTAATATACCATTAGATAATTGAAAAAAGGCGAAAAGTCGTTATATACTCTAGAATTAGTTCTCTAGTAAGCTTGTCTGTTAAATTAAGACAACTCAAGAGTTAATAGAACAGGGTTTAATAAGACTTCACTTTAGCAATAGTAAGGATTTAAGAATGAGCACTGTTTGTATTACGTCAAGATACACCGATGTTTTAATCTTATTCACTTGGTAGGATACAGATTAGTCCGAAGCAAAGCACTAAGCAAACACTAAACTATCCCATTGTTGGATATATATGCATTCATGAACCACAGATTATTGTCTCTGTTGGACATTACATGAGAAAAAAATCACAATTAATCACAGATCACAAAAATCAATAATTAATGCGCCTCACAGTACTGCATATGACTTAACTTGTCAGTCAGTGAGGTAGACCATTAAAGGACATCAGTCATAGGAAAGAGGTTCCATCTGTCCCTGTTAAGTGAACTCTGGCTTAGATCAATGGTTAGAGCAGTGACATGGATAGCCAAATGTCCTGGGTTCAAATCTCTGTGTCAGAGGAATTGTTCTCCTATAATTTTCTCATCCCATTATTGATTTCTGTAAAACCTTCGGTGTTTGAGGCGATTAATCTCCTGCTGTTTCTTTCATGTGCCATAATTACGTTGCATCGATAGGTAAAAGTTCTGCTTCAAAATGTTAATGCTATTATTCACTACAGAATAGAGATTAGTAGAATCATGGATGGTTTGCTGGAACGTTATAGTTTATAGCAGTTATTTTGGATCACGCCTTCATGGTTTCGTACCATACGTTATAGCATGTCCATAACACAAACTGTTGTCTTAATTTCCCAAATTAGAGGCTAGGCTTATTTATATTTATATAGTGCCTTACTCGGTCTTGTTGGTCACAGGAACCGGATCTCAGGGCGATGTGCAATTAAAACCACGAGCTTTATAATGATTCAAGCTCTCACAAGTTAGTTTATAATATTACGAGCTGAGTAAGAACGTACATTTTTACAGAAATACGTTGAATGGCAGCACTCCCGTTACCGCATTTCCGATATCTGTTTAGGAGATTTTAATTAATTTCCATTAGTTCCAACTCCGGAAAATACATCACAATTACCTTCATGTTTTATTTCAGTTATTGCATCTTATATTATCATTCTATGCAGTTAAATCTTGAACTAATAATTAAAAATCTATGGTAACTTTAAAAAATATCAGGAGTGAAATGGATGAAAATTAAAAAATGGACTCTCCCTTTTGAATCAACACATCGCTAGAAAGCTACATAACTAACATGAGGACGTCATTTTCAACATATTATATTATAATTTGAGTCTTTCAATTGCGTACGTAACTGATTTCAGTGTATTCAAAGTTTAAAATTTTTGTTTCGGGAATGCCATATCCATTTCGCCGGAGACGTGCTTGCCTTGTTGCCATGAGATTACTGCCAACTGGCCAAGATAGGCACTGTATTTTTCTGTATTTTCTTGTATAAAACAGTTAAGAGGTTATTTTAGGAATCCTATCTCGGTCCCTTCAAGTCTTATAAATCTAATCTCAGATTCTCACTAATGCAGAGTTTTCACATCCTCGCTATGAAAAAGAGGAGCGTTTTAAGTAATGAAAAATACGTAGATTCGCCGTTTTATCCGTTCACAGCTTAAAGAACTTAGGGGTAAGGTAATATTTAGTAGTCATAAATCTATCTCGCAGAATTTCATGTCATGAGTTTTTGTCCGTTTCTCTGAAGTCACTATATATCGTTGCCATATCTGCCTATTTCACCATTTGAGTTCCTTTCGTTTATAGGTGAAAAATTTCCTTTTAATGTATTGTGATTTTGTTGCCTCAGGATTGTAGGTTGGCTGAAGTTACTGTTGTCAATGAACTGCAATTAAAATGTTTCCAGCAGCATAATATTAAAAAGTTTGTATATTGATAAATAAGATAATTTTTATTTTCTACATGGACATGATATTTATTAATCTTTGGTGAATAGAGCTAAACCTAAGAAACCAGGTAGAATAACAACATAAATTCCACATTCATAATGTAAGGTCTTGACTGTTGCAATGTTTAGTATGCCTTCTGTCTTAGATTTACCAAGTAAACGGAAAATGCTGTATTTTCTGGTATATTCCATGCTGGAGTTAGAAATGGAATTCAGCGTTAAGAATGTTCCCTGGTTGACAATAAAAGTAGAGAGGAAATAGAATATTGCTGCCTTTATTGTTCCCATTGTCAGGATCTCAAATGCAAACCTCCTACCCGGTCTCCTCCCAGGAGGACAATGCTTTCTTTCCAACACTTGTGACGTTGTTAATTCCAAACTTGTTATAAAATATGCAATTATAAAATTTTATTTGGACGGTACTTGCTGGTATTTAAAATTAAGTTTTTCCCAGTGACATTTCTGTCAGGGAAGAGTCCTGGGAGCAATCTAATATTGACGACTCTTCAGATGATTTTAATGTTAAAGTATTGCACAGTAATGTGAACGAAAATATTAAATTAAATTGGATTGTTTGTGCATGCGTATATGAAGATAATGAACGTTTTTTCTTGTGTGCTTCTATCAAGGCATTAATAACAAGGGTGATTCTTCAATTCCTTATTTCTAGTAAGAAATAGTGGTAATTAAGTGGTGCAGAAATAGTGTGTCCGTCTCTGAATCCGGATCCTAAGTCAGTAGATGTTTTAAGAGTAGTATGAAGTTGGGCATGAAGGAGAATCTCTTGCTTGCTTACTTACTTACTTACTTACTCAATGGCAATAGACAATTCCTAAGCAAGCTAAAGGAATGTTATATATTTTATGGAACCTGAAGGTTCATTGCCGCGCTTACCTGAGCCCGCCATTCAACCGTATTCTGAGCTAACTCCATCCAACCATCCCTCGCAAATCCTACTTCTCTTAAATAGATCGTAATATTGTCCTCCCACCTACGTCTAGGTCTTCCAAGTGGTATTTTCCCTTCGGATCTCCCAATCAATATTTTTAGGTATGTCTATCCTCCCCCATGCGCGCAACATGTCCAGCCCATTTCAACCTCCGTGATGTAATTACCCTTACTATATCCGGTGACGAGTACAGATTATGAAGCTTTTCATCTCTCTTAGGCCCAAATGTTTTCCAGCTCCAGGAGGATCTCTAGGGAAAAAGACTTTGGGCCCTGTGTTGTTAAAGAATTCCAAACTTATATGAGAGCCTCTGGACCCAATTACTCGTCCATTTGACGGCTAAGTAATATTTTAGTTTCCGAAGATGTTCGTTGAGGAAAAGAGCTTACTACATATCACTCTGTTCGCTATAGGAAAATAAGCATAACTATATTAGTCGTCGATAAACGAAACTTTCACAAGGAAAACTTATGCTTCGTGTCTCAGTGAGGAGGTTTGATTTGAATGTGCAGAAATAGATGCATTACAAATTTAAATGAGATGGTAACGTACTTCAAATCAATCCAGAGGCTACAGTTCACTATTTATGAACCGATCATACTTCTGCCAAAGAATGTTTGCCTCAACAGTGAACACATTTTGCCTATTTTATTTTTGCAGGACTTGGCCGCTAAATCTCGGTTCTGTATCAACGTACATTCATGCTAACTATTTCTTTAAATTTGTCTGTACTTCTCCTTTCCCCCTCCTCCTCCCCTCCTATTTAGTTTTCGTATTACATAAACCAAGAGAGGAGTCTATTCTATTATGAAGCAACTCTAGCATACAACATTGCACAGAGAGCGTATTAATAATTTTTGGACCCAGGTGTATTCTCAAAGTTCTCATCTATTAAAAAATCTCCAATCTTGTTTTTTACTGTTAAAATACTTTCTCCTCTCACGTAAAAGAAGTCTTTCTAACAATGGGAATATGCAAGCGCCTAGTGGATTACGTACAGATGTATGTAGGGCTTCAGGAAGTATCTTTGTGGGAGTTGTTTTTTCTAATGAAATTCATATAAAACAGTAAGCCTCTAGGCAAAACTTTTTTCTTCTCCGGTCTTTTTCTTATACTTTCATTTAAAGTCGAGCCATCCGAGTCGGGGATCGTGTTGTAGAGCAAAAGAGGCTGCCCATCCCATGTCTTTTGAGCCGTGAAAATAAAATGGAAGAGGAAACGAGAGTAAAAAACAGATAGTTGTCAAGAAGGAAGAGGGATGGGAAAAATGAAAAGGAAAGTTTTGAGACACTTGCCAACCCGCCCCCAGCCGTCAAAATGTCGACTCCCAAGGAACTGGACAAGCGGAGTAAACTGTGTCACCAGTATAGTCCATAACAAAAGTATTGTTTCAGCTATCTTCTTCTTTCTTAGGTACATATAATATTAATATATATGAGGGTAAGTGAATAAGTATCCGCACTCTTTTTTTAAATGTATTGCTACAACAATGCAAAACTTTCAATTACATAATTTTTTCAATATAGTCCCCTTGCTCCTCCATGCACTTGATCACTTATCTGAGTTACAAAAATCAAAGTGTCATAACGTTAATGGTGAATTGGGCGGTACCTATTTGAGAATATAAATTACTGTTCTTAAGTTTCCATGGGTCTACTGATCCTGGTTTGCAAAATTTTGTTTGCTTTTGTACAAGATTAATTTTGTTTCAGGGGATAAATTATCGACTTTAAAATTAGTTATACGAAGCATTAATGTTCCAACTCTAGCATAGGAAGATAGTTCATCCCCTTATGCTATAGATGGCAAGAAAATCCAATTTTACGTGTTAGGTGTGTTATACCGCTGTTGCACTGACCCCTTCAATTATACGCTGATAATTAATCAATGACACGATATACATAGAAACGTAAGAACTACTAGACATCTTCATATGTGCATTGGCACCTAATATTTCAGATTACTTAGCCTATTTAAGCTGTTTGACGTAGGATCCAAATGACGAAGCCCGAATACTTATTGTTTTTTGTCGATTTACTCTAACCGCTTCAGTTGGATTTTTTTTACATTTCTACGAGTTTCTACGAGTTCCATTTCATAGTTTAGCACTGATACCACAGGCCTGTATCGGTGGAAGTGGAACAAAGAAAACTTTTATTTATTTATTTATTTTATTGATTTCAATCTGCGGATAATATTTTATGTTGCATGGTAATGAAATGATATTTTCTTTTAACTGGTAAAGTTAATTAATGAGCTGGTCACCCCTGCCCCTTATCGTAGTCTGTTGCGTGTCTGTCTTGCAATCGCAGCATACGGCGGAATATGAGTTACAGTCCCGATCTGACAAAATTATTGGGATGAGATTTTTTGCCAAGGTTTCTTCCACAACCGGCATCAAACGAAACTATCATTCTTGACTTTATTATCAGGATAATACGATTCTCAATGGCCTATTTTTAGGTAGATTTCGAAGAAAAATCTACCTATTGCAATGGATACCACTTTATGATTTTCGAAAAATTCTTTCATATCTTTACGTTTCATGCTCCCCTAAGTACGAAACCACCGCCCGTTAAAAAAAAAATTTTGTGATATTTATATATATATATTTATGTATATCTTTACACGATAGCGGCCGTCATTTTGAAGATATTTGAACCAAATTTTATTATGTTATTTCTAGGCCCAATAGTTCAGACAAGTTCGTTAATGGGCAAAATTGGCCCAAGGGGGTGGTCGGGGGAGGGGGTTGAAATTTTTAAAAATGTATATCTCGGCCCCTATGAAGTATAGAGGGAAACTTTGTTTGAATAAATTAGAGTACTCCCTATGGAGTTCACAGTGACACCAACGATTCGGGGGTTCGAGTGAGGGTGGGGGTGGAGGTGGGGGTGGGGGATGAAAATTCGAAACTTTTGAAACCACGTCTTGTGGGGTATCGTTGAAAAGCTCTTGATGAGTACTCTACAAATCAATAAATAGTTTCTTGATAGCTCTCATATTACGCGAGATTTTAATGTTTGAAAATAATAACACTTAAAAGAATTATCATAATATCATAATTTTGTCTTGTTTAGCGGCTTTGCTAATTTTATTCATTGCTGATCTTGTGCACGGCCTCCCAGAATATTATATCCTATTCTTGTTGTCAAAACAAATGATTGTAGGCTCTTCCTCTTTACCGAATTCAGTTCTTATTACTGCAGGTTTACCATGCCAAGGCTAAAGAAGAAGAGTGCTATGCAGCGACAATAAATTAAACCAAAAGCACTTCGAAATCTACCTCCGCCTGTAGGCCTGCCTAAAGGGATTTTTAATTTTTAAGCTATTTTATTGGCAATAAGAAATTCAAATGGGATTATCACAACAGGTTTTATAGGATATCTCTACTCAGTTTCTATGTCCCCATCTTAAGTGTCAGTTTCTCTGATCTCTCGGGGTGTTAGGTCTAGTCTCAAGACTGGGTAGGCCTATATTTTTTTATAATTGAATAATACATAGCTGTAGGCTACAGTATAAAAGTACAATAATATAAAAAGCTTGTGACTCAAGCCAGTTTAGATGTAGTAACAACAACACACTAGAAAGAAAATTCTCTATTCTGTTAAATGCATTCAGAATAGGTAAATATTATATCCAGGTTCCATATTATCATTAGTCATATCTAAAGTACCCATAAATTTGCTACTTCCGAGAAGCATAGAAAGTGGCCTGTAAGACAATTTTATCACAAAGGTAGAAACGATAAGCCCTACGAGAAAGTCATAACAAGGAGGATAGAAGACAAAAGAGAGTCGTGGTCGTGACAGCAGCGCTGTCGGGCGGACAACTGGAGAAAGAGAGGTTCTCGGCCACAGGGGACTTAATAATAGGACAGTCACACACAAGTTCTTGCACAACTGATTCCACAAACAATATTCCTTCAGGCACACTTCTTATAAACTCAAGTAGATTTGTGAACGTTTCCTTTCCCCATTCCAGATTTCCACTTTTACCTCTATTAGAATTCAGTCCCAGGTGGAAAGGTACACCGTGTTATGTTAATCTGATATCCAAAATTTGGGATATGTATGTCGCTTATAGGCAGATGTAAACAGAGTGCAAACCAAAGCATGTAAAACAATGAGACATCAAAACCAGTCTAAAAATTAAAATATTGAAGTGATATGGAAGGGAAAATGCGGTGTATTAAATATTTTATTTTCCTGTTGACATTCAGACCAGTCATTCGAAAACCTGAAGATAGGAAATGATGATCAGTCTCTTCTTGCAAAAGAACTCATTTGAACTCGGAACAGCTTATTAAAAATTCTAGTTGGGAAAAGTTCAGGTGTATTGTTAATATTATAGATCTTACAAAGCATATTCTCTCTGAAAGAAAAATGCGACACTATAATGCTGAATTAATGCTTGTTGCATAAATTCACACTACAAAGCTTGAAAACCGGATGACCTATCTGAAGCTTGCAAATTTTTATCAAAAGTAATCACTCAAAGACTTCAGACACTATCTTAAAACATTATAGAAGAGCAGTCTGGGTTTAAAAAGAGCAGGTCCTGCACTGATAATTAGGGATGGGTCCTCGATACTTTCGATACCTCGATACTCTCGATACTTGAATGGTATCGGCCTCGAGCGATACTTCAGAAAACTCGCTCGGTACTTTTTCGATACTTTGGTAACTCTGCAATTAAGGAGAATGCTAGTATTTTTGAACAAAAACTTGTGAGTGGACTGTTTCAAAAACAAATTTTAGTTTTAATGTAGAGTTTAAAAATAATTATAGGCTACTGATGATATTAAATTTTGTCTCATTAAATATGCACACTTAATTAATTTAGTTGGTATTATACAGTTCTCTCAACTTTTAATGTTTAATGCACCTATTTATTGAAACTGGAAATGTTGACGATATCGAGTAACGAAGTATCGAGTATCGAGGGAAAGATCATATATCGGTATCGAGTATCGAGTATCGAAAAAATCTGGTATCGACCCATCCCTACTGATAATATACCGGTATAGGTCTATTCACTCTGAGAAAACTAATAGAGAAAAATATGGAGTCATCAGTTGCACATTTTTTTCATGTTGTAGAAGAAGACTTGTCAAAAACACAGTAGGGAAATTGAAGCAATGAATTATAAATAGTTGAATAAACACACTTTCTTTAACGCACTTTATTTTACCTTAGTAAAAGAAGTTTACCTTGGTAAAAGAAGTTTACTAAGGTAAAATAAAGTGCGTTAAAGAATGTGTGTTTATTCAACTATTTGTTACACAACGCTAAAGTCGGACACAAGAATGAATGAATTATAATTGTGTTTTTAATGTTTCTTGGTTTCTTAAATTTATTTGCAGTTTTCCAACAAGACTCCGATACAGCGCATACTGTATAGGCTCTCTCTCGTTAGATTTAATTAAATTCAATTAAATTTGCATTTTCCAACAAGACTCCGCTGCAGCCCATACTTCAGATCTCTTGTTAGATTTAATTTTTTTTTGTAGTCTGCAATTTATAAATGATGAAGTGTTTGAAGATAGGGTAATTAGTAAGGGGTTGTGGCCAGCAAGATCTCCTGATATTATTGTATGTACATTTTATTTTGTACAAGAGTAACCCTCATACAGTACAATTGAATAACTGAAAGAAAACGGAAGATAAATTGCAATTTCACAAGCAGAATTAATGCGTGTGAATGCAGACTTTCTTAACAGATATCAGAAATGCGTGACGGTAGACGGAGATAATTTTCAGCAACTTCTGTGAAAAAGATAGGAGATTATTGTAACTGTGGGTCTAATTCAGAAATCTGTGCGCTTGAATTGAGGGGTTATGTAGCCTACGTGAGACTTTATACCGGCCGACGACTTGCCTTCAGGCTGCAGCGCCGACCGTGCGTTCTCGGCACATAACAAATATAATATCTCTGTAAAAATATTTTTATTCTACTTTTAGTTTCTGTGTGGGAACGGATTTAGTGGATGCTTATCACACCCATCTGAAAATTATTTTTGATAACTTTGTAAACGTACAAGTGGCCTTCCGAGTAAATGGCGTCTCTGCATATTTTAAAAGCAGTTCGCTTATTTCATCAGAACTTTATGCATATGTAGTACCTAAAGGGAATTATAAGCTTTTATTTTCATTTAAATCAGACATGTAAATTTTAATTGCCTGACATCTAAAGGGAAGTTGAGCCATAAGGCATGCTATTACAGTAATTCACGTGTAACAGTATCCAGCTTCAGGGCTTTATTCGATGATGAACAGGCTCGCTTTATTACCATTTTGTCAGCAAAAACACCTTAAAGCTTTATTGAAATTTTTCACAGAGAAAAAGATGTACATATTCAAATTTTACACGGCTATTTTTAGGAATAATTTCTATTACAGTTAAAGTATAACATGGTACAGGTATTCATTAACTCTCTGATATCATAGCCCTCTACTATAAAAAGCTAATATTATTTTTCAGAGAATGTGGTTAATTAAATCATGCATTAGGGCTGTTCAATCATGCCCAATAACGTGTTATAGCTTTATAACAAAAGTGATTTGGAGTTTTTGGTTCTAAAAGATTAAAGTTATCAATTTAAAATTTAATTCAAGTTAAACAGGCACTCTTAACCCTATATAGTATTAAATAATTAATTTGCATTGGGGTTTCAGAAATTTATTGGCATACCTTTCCAATCCATCATTTGGGCAACTATTTCGCCCAAAGAAATTGTATTAACATACAAGACTATTAGTTACGAATTCTCAATTATTTTCATTCCTATTCGCCAACTATTGAACTTGCCAACAAATTTAATTCATTGTTTATTTATATAACTGGTAACTATGTTAGACGTCGTTCAAGGTGAATATAGTTAAAACATAGTTGATATACTAAAGAATTCCTGACAAATAACACCCATGGAAAGTCTAGCATATTGGCATTATGTACTATCATCTTTCAGAAAAGAATTGCAACATTTGTAGAATTGACAAAGAAAGAACTTTCACTCCGGTAGTAAGCAGTAACTGAGAATACTGTAATGAACTTTTAAAGGAACTTGAACACGACTACATCTTGGAAGTTTATAGTAGTTCTGTATTCTGGTTCAATTAGTCTGTTTTGAAATAAAATATGATAGTAAATTGAATGTATTCATTACACAGTTCTTCTAATGTGTGGAAAATTGACCTATACATTTTATTTTTCAAATTTCCTCATAAATAATAGTCACATACTGTTATAAGAACTTAAAGACAATATCACAAGAGAAATTAACCCTATCTTGGAAGCTGAATTTATGTGCGTGAAAGAAAATTTCATGAAAACATCCCAGTGTTGTGTGGATGCAAGAGGAGGACATTTTCAACGTCTCTTGTGATGAGGTCATTTCCAACGTCTCTTGTGATTAGATACGTGGTCATTTTCATCGTAATTCCTACTGTAAATGTGAGAACGTGAACCGTTACACCGTTTGCTGCTTTATTTGTGCACATATTTCACCCGATCGGTCGGGAGTTAGAGCAGGGGACGCCGCGACGCAGAAACCCACATGATTGGCCATGTTTCTTACATAATATTATTACTTCAGTAACATTGTTTCCAAGTAGACAGAATATTTCAAAATATTAATTTAATTAGTAAATTAACAATTTGATAATTAATTTAAAGGAATTATTAAATAAACTTCTTTACTTGCTGATTTTCATAAACTTATCAATTAGTCAGACAAGCGCAACACTCAATGAATATCACAATCAATTAAATTTCACATCTTATATTTGAATTTAAAAAAAATTAAAACTAAACTGATAGTTTCTACTAACACCATAGATTTCACTTAATAATAAATCGTCACTCAATGTGGTACAGTTCTTATGTACTATAAAATGATTGTACTTTAAATTGTAAAACAAAGAATAATAGGTTCATTATATCAGATTAAAACCGATGTGTACATCAGAACTTCTCCAGTCTTGAATTGTAACACTGTCCATTAACCACAACATCGCTTGATTGGGCAATAACTGACATTCTTACAGAGCTAGCTAGAACGGGGGCGAGATTCAGATACAATGAATATAAATATTTAGGAAAACAGGGGAATGGGAAACCCGTCAACACAACCAGAAGGCTCGCCTATTTCTTCTTTATCTGCTATAGTAATTGCGTACCGTACTAAAAACTTGTTATTTCTAGAATATATATGCACGAGTTGTGATATCTACTGCAATGAAATTTTTTTGCCATCGCTTTCATTTTGACATTACGAGTAAAGTTTGTGCAATTTATTTTTTAAAATTCGAGTTTATGAAGTGTAAATAGGCAGATCATCCATCCTCCATTAATCATAATCACAAAAGAAAACCTATCAAGAAATCTTGGAAGTCAAACTTCTCCCCTCGCCGAACTTTCTTAATGCTCTCAATCTAATCCCTGTTTAACGAGTGAGATAAAAAGCTAGCTATGCCTCTTTAATAGAAGAAGCTCATTTGATTTACACGTAATACGAGATGCTAATACGCACAAAGCGCGTGACTGTAAAAGTAAATACTCAGGTACTGAAATTGTTACTTATTCTCAAAGTTCTTAGGTGATTGTGTAGTATTTATCACACTAGCTAGATTGTGAAACGAGGATTGAAGATAGGCTAGGTCTATACTAGTAAGTTACTGCATCTTTAATCCGTATAGCTCATAACTCAATAATAACTTAGGCTATTATGTGTAAACTGTTGAAAGAACGAACAGAACTATGCGACAAAGCGTTATTTTGAATATAAAATCTTGTAGGCCTACATATGGGCTAAGCAGTGACCATTTCGCTACAGAAAATATCGGTTAAAATACGGAAATTGTTTCGGTATTGGCCAGCACCGCTACAGCAAACCGTAAATCGTTAATGCCGGTAATTATGTCATAATGTGGCGTAGGGGGTGCGTTCGCTCCTCTCACGGGACAAGTTACCTAGGTGGGGGGGGGGTTTTCCGGGTTTTTTTCTCATCAATTAATGTCGGGTAACTTTAAACCCTTGTGGTGGCCGGATATCATCTGGCCGTCATTATCATCTTCATCCTCTCCTCGCCTTGTTCGGATTGAGTGTGTGTGTGTCTCGTTATATGTGTTCGTGTTGTCTCGGAGGTGGCCCCGTCATTGGGCTGATCACTCTTCCATGGAGACCCTCCATGCCCTTGTCTGATCACTCTTCCGTGGAGACCCTCCATGCCTTGTCTGATCAAAAAAGTATGTACGTAATCCATAGATAATCCCTCTCCCGACAGATCGCGGCCCTTTAAGCCCCGGGCGGCGTGGGTCGCTTAAACTGTCCCTAAAGGGGAGAGGTAAAACTAAGGTAAAGATAGGTAGATAGAATATGTCATAACAGGACGTGCATACCGGTATAATCGTGCTTCAATAGTATACCAGCATAGCCTAATAGGGTAACTTATTATGTTAGCTAAACACACTTTAAAGTCATGGTTCTTTTCAATCAAGTTGATATTTAATAGATAATATATTCTTCCATACAAATCATAAAAAAAATTGTGAGGATCCCTAAACTCTAAGATGACCCTCTGTTTTCCATTCTACATTCCAACCCTAGAAATGTTCCGAACTAGCTTCATATAAATAATTCACGTCTCACGATCAAGAGAAGTTCTTAATGTTTTGTTCTTTTTTACCGAGACGTGTATAGTTGCAATATTTAAGAGGAAATCCAACTACGAGAGGGGGAAACAAAAGGAAACACGACAATATAATGGAATCACGTAGTATGCTACGGAGATTGGCAGAATGATGCCCTTTCGTGTAACAAGCAGACCCGAAGAGACGTCCCATGGTTCCCAAGGGAAGCCGAACGTTCTGCTCGTAGCTCTCTGGCTGCTTCCCAAACCTCTGCATCGCACGTTCTTATCTTTTGAGGATTTAAGTGCGCCATCTTCTCATTCTTTACGTTTGTTCAATCAACCGTTCTTTCTTCTTCTCTTTTACAATTCCATTGGAAAGTGAGAGCATTGAGTTTCTAGTGGTACGTTGGATTTTTAATAAAATGTTGAACAACTCTAGAATGTCTACAATGACTGAAGACTTAATGCCATATTCAATTATAGCTATAGTAACAGTATTAACAATGATGATAAATGCTACGTGCGTTTGACTTAGTTTATACTTTCTGCAGCTGGTCTGCAATAAGGTTCTTGGAGCAGGTATTCCCATATGGGTTTGTGCAGGGTTCAGAAGAGCATCTGGTCAGGATCTGTGCACCTGAGGAGTCTCAGCATCTCTATGCTAAGCAGAAAAAAATACCACGTTTAATTCCTACAAAAAATAAAGTCAAGGCGATAGAATATTTTGATAATTAAATGCACGTCTAATGTATAAGTATCGTGACAAGTTTAAAAATAAATTATACACTCACACGACATTCTGTATCTTAGTCGATGCGATTTTCACATTTTCACGTAGAGCAAATGGCTGCATTTCAACTTATGCGCATTCGTTGAAGTAGCCGCACGTCAAGTCGTATTATTTGTGAGGAAGAACTTAAAACTTGAGTGCGATATGTGGAAGGAGTTACTGGCTTATAACTACCCTCAAGAAAATCTCTACGAAAAATTGTTCAAACAGGGGATTTGAGTCTTTGAATGTGCATTTGGTATTAAAAGGTATCCAACTGAGAATACTGAGAAGATCCAACTCGGTTGGATCGATTTTCGAGAAAATCGCGAAAAATAAAATTGTCTTAATGTAACGTTGACTACGTTAGGCACCCAGAAGTTACTTAACCCAAGTATTAAATTTTGCGTGATACGGTTTTTCTTTTTTGAGCCGACGGACACACAGACAATCATATATATTCACAGAATTCTATCTTTTGGCTGAGGTATTGTTGTACTTATATAAGCATTTCACACGTGATATCAGCAGATTATAAGTTTGAAACCAGTGAAGAAAATTTTAATGGTACAGATGGTTTTCATGTACGCCAATCCTTATGCTTAAATAAAATCCCTCATATTGTCACATAAAGCATTATTCTATATATACTTATATAATACCTTGCTTTTATACGGTTTCTTTTAGTGACGCATATAAACGTCAGCAGCAGTGGAAAGGTTAATTTTAAAAACTCGATACCGAACTCAATACTTCTTTCTACCTGTAGTGAAAATAAAGGCTGTAAAATATTTCTGGTTTTTTACCTCCCGAATCTCATTACATACGTTTTACCTTCTTGCTTTTGATTTAAAGACCGCTGTTGGGTGATATTTCTCTTAATGTCTGGATATATATATATATTCTTAATGTGTGGAATATATTAACTGTGAATTATTATTAGTAAAAACGTTCTTAATTGTTCTTAATGTATGGCGATATGCATGTATATAATATCTAACTGAATTATTAATAAAAGTTTTTAAAATTATTAGTAAGAAATCTTTTTAGGTTTTTTTTTAGAAATAGCGAATAGTGCGAGTTTTCGAGGGGAAGTGGTCTCTACCACTCTGTCCTCAGATACGATGGAAGGAGTCTAACATTATGAGGTGTAAATATTGCTTTGTTTTGATAATATATTATCAAAGTTGGAGCGTGTGAAGTAGCTCTCATTTTGCTTCATTAAACTTAACTGAACCAAACCTTGGACTTGTAAGGAACAAATGCTCTTGTACGTTGTAAAGGGAAATCAGTCTGCATTGATTGTGGATTGAGTGTTGTTTCTCTGAAGTGTTATGAACTCTGGTAGGCTATAGCCGTTTTCATCAGTTCTGGCGTGGTAGGTCTCCCGCTGAGTAGTTGTAACTTGAAGAGCAACCTATCATTCGTCTGTTTGATATGAAAACTGTAGAGGGTTTGACTTGTATCCCCACCCACTGAGTTTCATATTCTCTCCGCAGATACAGATAAAATCTTGAAAGGGTTAAACGGAACTGCGAAAACGTTCACTTTACATCCTGGCATGTAGGTGGCTCTGCAGGATATCATTTCAGCTTCGTCCAAAGAAGATAAAAACCTTAGCACTCTCCCAGAAGTAACGGATTCTCCAAACAAAAGATTAAATACATATTCAATTTGGATCGAACTCAGTATTTAATTGCGTCTAATTGATTTTACTTTTTAAAAATTAGAGCCAAACAAATGAAATTCCACCAAGAGAAAAATCTTTCGAAAAGCTGTAAAATACAAGACTTTCGCAATTCCGGTCGAGCAAATCTTGCCTTCAAAATGTCACCTTAAAGCTCGTCAGTTAAGATTTAGGTAGATCAAGAGGGTCAAGACACAGACTTTCAGTCACGTAAATAATGAGTATGTTTCTGCCTATGACCAAGGTATTGGATTAAGATTTTTAGGCTAGGCTACTGTTTTTCATCGATGATTAAGACAAATGTCGAATAATTTGCCACTGAGTCTCAAATTCATTCTAACTTACGTAATCTCTTTTTGAGAAAAGAAACTAAAACTCATCTCGAATATGCTTCCTTAGTACTGCACACATATGTTCTTCGTCTATGATGGCCGTCTGAGCCTGTCAACGTTTTCTGAATATATATCTTCATAAGATAAAGAACCAGCAAGAGCGAAGTCTACCCTTTTTGTATTCATTCTGTCTGCTTGTGAGAATAGCTGGATACTTATCTGTCATTCGTATGTTTGATATTAGTTTCAAATACTTCATTTCTATACGGTAGGCGTTTTTTCTTAATAGAAGCGGTTTTCATCATCTTTCAGTTATCTAAAATTTACTAGTTCTACAACCTTGCATAATTCAGAAATACACGGTCTTCGGAATACAGTAAAATGCTTTAAAGCGAACAATTCGAAGAGAGAAACCTCTATGTTGCAATCAGTACACTCACATGAGAATAATAAAGTTAATGGAAGGAGTTTTTCGTCATTTTAAATACCTGCAATCCTGTCAATATTAGATATACCGTACATATTGTATGCCCAATCTCAAACAGCCTTTCGAATTACATCTTTTCAACTAGATTTGTCATTTCAAAGGAGACACAACTTTCTGCTCGTAATTATTTTAAGTATCGTGTTAATATAGTTTTGCATTGTGTTTCCACACATGGTATCGTTAGTAAACAATAATATGCTTTAATAAAATGGTTTTCTAACTCTGTTTTATGAGACTTTATTTTACCCTATTTGAGTCTTTTAATTTCATTGCATAGATTAGAGCCTTAAAGAGTCATTAGAATGTTAAAACTTAAATTGCACAATCAGGATGGCTTCAGCACTTCTTGTAAACAATATGAGATGCTGTTCCTATGTTATCGTCGAAGTAACTATGGACACTGAGGGTCGATTCGAACGCTACTTATATATGGTTGCTCTGTTCAGAAGGCAAATATAAATTTTGTATCTGATACTACATGCGGTTGTATTAAAGATTATGTTTCTATGCATTAAGGAAATGATTCTTCTACAGCTGACGCCAATCTGTATCGTATGAATAATATTAATAAAAACAAGGAAACATAATACCTGTGCATAAAGTAGAACTCCTTAAACAGAAACTTAGACAGGACACAATGGATAGATTCCTATGCATTGTAATAATAATAATAATAGTAGTAGTTTATGCCAGCTTTTCCCCTAAAAACGACTCAAACCTTTACGACAAGGAACAAAAACTGGAATAATCGGGGAAACGAAATACCAATTAATCTTAATGACCTTAAGAAAACCTTAGATTGGCCGGCCCCAGGATTCGATCCTGCAAACTATCGAATGCGAGTCTGTAACGCTACATTCTCGATCACCTCCCTCAGTGATGTAAGAATGTGATTAAGCAATTATGTTGTTATTTAAAAGGTGTTTTACTGCTTCCTTTATTACCTAATCAGCGTACTCATGAATGAAAACTCTGCATTCATTATTTTATTGGACAGATGCTAACTTACTTTTGTAAGAAAATGCGTTGAAAAGGAGGGAGAAAACTGCGAGAACATTTCTAATTAGAATATAAAAAAAAATTGATCAGTCTGATTTCACAGTAACCTAAGAAATATAGTTTAATTAATTTTCTTGTTTTGTGGAAACTTAAATATTACAATTGCACTGTATGTAACAATAAACCTTAAAGTTACCGATGTCCACTGAATAATTACTCTGATATTACTCATGTGTAAAATTGGAGTGGGGAAAGGAGCAGTACATAGAAAAAGGATCCAAAGTCAGTAAACTGGGGCTCGCTTGGATTAGACTCGGTGCGTGGCAAATGATTAAAATCGCAGATGAAAACGGAATGAGAGTTTATCCCATATGTAAGGGGGAATAATCATGGTTTCATATTTTGGCGAATTGTGAAGGTTTAGAAAATTGTAGGGAAAAATATCTATAGATCCCGCACGAAATCTGTGCCGATTGCCTAAGTCATTGCATTACGTTTTCGTGGGGACTGTAGCTTCGATTGGCCTGCTACCTATCTCTCTCGCACAACAGTACCTCTCTTACTATTTGTAAAGGCCAAACCTACCTCTCTCTCTCTCTCTCTCTCTCTCTCGCACAATAACATGTCTGTCTCTAGAGAGTAACGGTCTCATCGGCACAGATTTCGTGCGAGATCTTTACCAGTATCTCTTATGGAATCAAATAGGGAGCAACGAAAATGTTTGGAGTTACTGACGGACAAAAACGTTGAAGAAAGCACTGGGAAGTTTTTCATGAGGCGAGACAGCTCAGGTTTGAAAAAGCGGCAACTTGGAGAGCGGGTGAAAAATAGACTTAGTTTATTTCTGTTATTTTGTATTATTTGTTCTATTTCTTTTTCTTGTGTTTTGCGTAAGCATGTACTGTCCATGCGGACTCATGCGACTGTTTGAATTAGAATTTGCAAAAAGATAATTACTATAATAAACACACTACACTACTACACTTATGTGATGTATTTTGTACATAACAATTCAGCATTTTCTCTTGAGCTTGACTTTCGGTTTGAAAATACTCTCATTCAAATGTATACGCAGATCACTATAATTACGTAGTTTTTATGATTACTTTCCTCCTCTGAAGTAAATATTGACACCTTCTGTGCTTTTAAACCTATAATTTTCTCCAACTTTACTAGAGATGCCAAAAAAAGACAACTTTCTGTTGTAAAACCATGTAAACATTGGTTCCAAGTGAGTGTGTAGCATTACAGTTAGTAAAAGCAGTATAAAACAAACATTCGGTGTATTTGTCAGAACGTCCAGTGTAAATAAAAGATTATCCTTTGAGGACACTAAAACTTAAGCAAATATTAGCGGAAGGTTCGGAAAACGAATGTGTTTGAGAAGAGGACTGTCAAAATGAAGGAAACGTCTGAAATAACTCAATCATGCATTTGCTTTTTAAACCACTAGTGTTCCGTTCTGATCATTTCATTTTAGCAAAAAACACTATCCTGCTTTGTCTTGTTATTTTTATTCTCGTGTTTATAGACTTTTGGCTTCTTTATTAGGCTACTATTTAATTTACATTGCGATTTTTTAGTCATTTCTGAAATATGGTGATGCCAGTCAGTCGGTTCCCTATTAATTAATTCTTATCGATTATTCAAGCTGCATATTTAACGTTTAATAAAAAGATATATAGCTTTCTTCTTATGTAAAATTTAATGCCAAGGGAAAGACAGTATTTTCTATAAGCATCAGGAAATCCAAGAAATAATTCTTGGTCGGTTTCGATTATTAGTTTCTTGTCTATCGCGTGTTAAGTTATTCATCTGAAAAATATAGATTTGCGCCAAAATAACGTAATTGTGAAAAATAGGCCTCATTTTAATTATTTATGACTTCACAATTGACATCATGAGAAAGAGCGGAAAATTCTCTATAAGACCACGCAATTACTTTATTACATTTATCACTTTGAGTTTTCGGAAAATTGGCAACATTAGCGGGATAAAAAAGGACGAAGCTAATTGCAGTGCCTATGAGTGCAAGTGAGATGCAAATACTACATTTAACTCAATACTGTCTTTCAGGGCTGGGACGATCTATAGCTTGAATGTACAGTTTAGCATAGAAAATCACCAACGGTGGACCTGTGGTAGAGTTGGATTCTTCCCACAAAGTCTCTGGCCTTGAAGACAAACCCAGCCAGCGAGCTTCTCGTTATGTCTCGTTACCAAGATGCGCGAATTCGGTGCGCGTAAGATCAGTAAACTACCGCTGGGCAGAGAGTGAACATCATGCCAGTCGTAGAAAATACTATAATAGTTGAGTGGAGGGATAATGCCCCTGCGAGAGAGACTGACAACACGTGGAGTGGGATAGGAGAGCTGAGCCAATGAGAGTGCAGCTACCTCCCCTAGCCAGGAACTCTACGAGCGGTGAGACTCGCTCCTAAGGTATATACGTAAAAACCCAGAGACGTTGTGGAGGTAATCCAACTCTATGCATCAGTTAACAAGCAATTTCGGTGTGGAAGGCAACGGCTGTGTATCTCTTCACAGATTCTGCACAGATTTAATTTATCTTTGAGCTTTTCTAAATTATTCATTGGAGTAGCTGTTATTAAAATAACTAGTAAACTTATGTCTATATGGGATTACGAAAACTTTTAACCCTTAGCTGACTGTATCTACTTTGTGATGTTCGTGACATCATTCATTCAAAAATTTTAGAGAGTGGTTACAAGCTACTCACTTTACAATCTAAATTTAACAATCATTCACTTAACATGGCTGTATGGAGCTAAATAACCTTTAATTTCTGAATGTACCGCCTTAGACAAAAACAATTGCATTATCCTTGGTGGGAAAGATTTTAAAGTTCTGATGCTCGATTCACATAAGTACGCCACTTGTTATTTGACGTCGACAAATAGGCCGTCGATTCCTATCTTCATGGCGTCTCTGTGCTAAGACTTGTTGTTGTTAGAAGAATGCGAATTCGTTCATGTTGTTTTATTTTTAATATCGTCGCTAATTTTTACATTTTATCTGTCTTCGTTCATTTTACTCTTCTCTTTACAAGATGTAATATTTATGTATCGTCTTTCTGGATAGCTGGACTTGTGTCGTCCGAATTGGAACCTTCCCTCTGCCTCCTAGCCTAGAATCAATCGAGACAAAAGCCATAACGCGCTGCCTTGAGATCTCTGTAAGTCCGTCATCAATGCAAGAAATGGGTGACCACAGCCTGCGTCCCTGGACAACAGATTACAATTAAACGCGTTCAGGGAAAAAGATCAAATATGGTAAAGTAGTAACGATTTCCCAATCTTTCCTTCATTTTTAAAACACCGAGCGTAATAACGAGTCCGAATTTGTTTAAAATCAAAGTATTGTCCGACTTTGCAACATTCCTCTCACGGATGACTTTAGCGAAGTAACTCTTGTTTACGACGTAGTGGTTCACACAATGGACCTCGCAGTAATGCGAAATTTTATTTCTTTATCTTTTTCCTTCCTTTCCTCTTAAGGTGAGTAGCTTTTATTGCTTAGCTTGTTTAAACAAAATTTTTCTCCCCGGGCACTTTTTATTGCTATGGCATATTTATAGACGACATACAACGGTACAGAACAGATCTTGTTACCTCAACTAGTCGTTTGTTTGTGAATATGTTTTTTCTAGGACTTAGAAGAAACAGGTACGCCATTCTTTTTGTTTAAGTTGGACCAATAATATATAATTCGTTTGGAAGAACTTAGTATCACATCGAAGGCAAATAGTGAAATAACACAAACTTTCAGAGCTCAGAGTTATCATAAATAATGTATCCAATATTACAAAAAAATTAGACTGAAACACTGATATTTTCAGTGAAGGTTTAACATCTAAAACCCAAATGAAGTGTTATTTTACTTGGTAGAAGATCTAATTTTCCGTCAACTATTACGCTTGAAATCAAGAAAGTAACGTTATGTAACTGAATAAAGCCAGTTGCGAATATTTCATATCATATCAGGCTGAATTTAACAACCATTCCTTGAATTTCATTTGTTCGTCAATATTTAATTCACCATTCCCCAGAAACGTGTTCGTTACCCGTAGAAAAAAAAGATTCATTCAGTTAATGGAATTTATCGTCATGTCTATGTAACCCTACAGGGCTTACTTTGAACACTCAGTTTCAAATAACAGCTTAAAGATTTAATACGGTGATAGATTTCACTTTCATGTCTAAAGTTGTGTGTGTGCGTATGTCCTCACAAATGAAACATGATATGCTTTAGCTGAACAAACTTCTCTGTTCCATGCTCTATTGTCAATACATTACCCTAATTACTGTCTGCATATTGGCCAGAACAGATAAACTGGGCCCACTAATAATCGAATTTGCTACTCTCATGTTAGCCAGATTAGCTAAGCAGCGTTTTCCACTTTGCAGTACCCGAAAGAGCATTACATTGTTGTCCGTATTTATATCTATTCCAGAACAGTATCCTATTAGCCGTATTGATTTTGTTCTTTTTAGAGCGTGGTATTATTAATAGCAAAAACTATACTACACTATTGTGAACAACAAAGATCGTTTTATAATCTTTAAACTAATCGAATGATATGGCTTGGGTGGAAACGTCATTGACTCATATTCTGTAAATCGTGGGTTCTAATCCAGTTGTTAGTTTATCAGAGTGTGGGTGTTTTGGGAGCTTTCTTCCTCGCAAAGGCGAACGGATTGGATTAACTCGTACCCCTAAATTTTCCGTCCGTTGTTTGTATATAATTGTTTTGTTTTTTATAATCAGATAATAAGAATTTCGGATGTACATTGATAGGTATTTTAAACTCACAGTTATTTCCACATTTCTGTGGGTAAAAGTGGAAGTCTGACTTCTGTCTCTTTTCCATTTCTGTGCGTCCTGTGATATAGGTCCAGCGAACGGTGAAATTACTTTCCTTTTCTGCTAACGGCTTTGTCGCTACGCAAAGTGTTTAGAACCATAAAATGAAACAAAACAAGAAAAGAGTTTCTTTGTTCAGTATACTGTACTGGATAGAGCTTTGTGAAATATTTAACAGACAGAAATATTTCGAAGCTTGATATTAGGTGATTATGTGTTTTATTGGACAAATTGCCAGAAGTTGCTTATTACACTTCTGAAGTTAGGTTTTCGCTTCTAAGAAGAAATTTGAATTAAATTCTCTATGTATAACGTATAAGGCGGACAACATAGGAAATGCGTGTATCTGTTTCCATTGATACGCCAGGTCGATTTGAAATAGCTCTAAAGCTCCATTTAACGATTGACAACTTAAGCTAATAGGCCTTGTTTAAAAGCACGAAAAACAAGCCTTGTCAATACATAAAATGCTATGAAGATCTGTTCATTTATTTTCAATTAAATTATCACTACGCGTGATCACAAATTGTTTAAAATACATCCGAACGTTTATTTTTAACATTTAATATATTGACGAGGCAAAGTGTCCATGTTTAAACGAATAACCTATTAGTGCGATAATAAGGCTTTGATTTATAAACATTGTAACTTATGCCAAGTTCGCAAGTGGCGTTTGCTAGCCTATTCCATTGTAGTAGGATTGTAAAAATAAGTTACTAAGTATGCAGCCTACAACAATCCACTGATGCATGAAAAACAGGCGTTTTGCATTCCCCGAGTCAGAATCCTTAATCCAAGGTTTTGATTTCAGAAACAATAGGCTGTGGAGAAATAAAATCTTCACAAACTATAGAAATTTAGAGAAACTTATCCAAACTCATCAGTATGCCTTTCTTGTATTTATAAAGGTTGTAATTCGTATTATTTACTTATGGAAAAGTAAAATAGAAATACAGTATCCTTTTTGTGTCTACATCACAGTGTGGTCTCATGGTTAGCGTGGCTGGCTACGTATACGCAGGCCTGGGTTCAATTCCGGTACTTCCTCGGATTTTTCTGAGGTAGGGAGTTCTGGATCGGGGTGCACTCGGCCTCGTGATAAACTGAGGAGCTACTTTGTGGAGAAGTGGCGGCCATCATTAACGGCCGTGGGTTTTCACATGCCCCCAATCCTGTCATCGTCTCTGGTAGATGACACAGCGGTCAGATGGTAGATCTAGTGCCACAAGGGATGTAGGGACGCGGAGTATAGTTTTTTAAAGAATGGAAATTTTTAAATGCTGCAAACGAGTTGTTCTGATCAAAAAACTTTGTTATTTGCTGGTAGATCAATTCGCTTCTCCAGTTTTCAAGCAAAATTTTGCCAACTATCAAAAACATTGGTTTGTACGTAGAATGCATTTGTCTCAGGGGAGCAATGGATTCACTGGATAAGGTCGACATACAGTTGAGTCGCTTGATACCCCAAGTCACGCGTTCGCCATACACACATAACATTTCCTTCCCAGTCCGTTTTCTGTATAATATTTACCGATTGCTTTAGAGTACATGGAATGCATTCCCCTTTCCCCTCGCTATTGCAATTTGTAGGCAATTGACTCCTATATGTATACAACACGAATCACATTATGGCCCCCTTAAGCTAACCTAGTACTGTGTATGCACATACGTTTTGGTAAGGGATGCAAGTCTGATAAAGGGCCCGGATTTTTAGGTTTTTATAAACTCTGTGTTGATATTTAAACGTACCTGAATTAATATAGTTTTATTTTAGTTTTGTGACATGACAGGTTTTTATTTTTTAATATGCACAAAAAACATAATAAAACAAATGTATTAATTAATTTTATTTTTACTTACAATTTCCATGGCTGTGAACCACAAAACTACAAGAACATTCTTTGCTTAATTTTTCATAGTTTATAGAAAACAATGTATTTTTGAATTTCCCGTGTTATTTTCAACTCCACCACATAAACTCAAGAAGAATGGTTTTCAATTAATCAACCAACTCATAGAATATTTTACTTTCGGCAACTTGCTTGAGCACATACAGTGAATAACAGTGAATAAACTGAAAGTGTAATCTTCATCGGAATGTCTTTAATTTGCTTCTAAAGAAATCTGGGATTTTGGTTCACTAACCCTTTCCTTTACAAGCACAATCGGGTTACAAAATTACACAAATCAATGCTATATGTAGTCTCACAAAATAACATAAGTTACTGGCAACAATAAACAACATGCAAACTGAAAGCAGATATTTAAAAAGTATTGTTTTAGATTGTTAAGTATATTATCTTGTTTTAATTAAAACGGTTATAGGCATTTTTAGTTTTTAACGTCTTATTTAGCCATTTTTAGGTTTTATAAAATTTGACTATGTGACTGCCAAAACAATGAAATGATAATTATGTTAAAATATCACAGTTCAAGGAACACAATATTTTAAAACTTAAGAATCCGGAGCCTACTGGTAACCATAATCTGATTATGTCACATCACAATACACCTCGAGTATTCCACAAGCTAAAAGGCTGCTCTATACTGAATTACAAGATTGTAATAACATTATACCATTGTTCACTCTGGAACATTAGAATTTATTGGATTTGGCATCAGCAATGATTTCTTTCACGGAAGAAAGATGCATGCACAGTTGAGTGCACGGAACCTTTCCGATATAGTGCGCACTGATAGGGTAATTATAAATTCATTCCGCCATGTCCGCCCCAACCCTGCTCCACCCTTTTCTTTCGAGATGGCGGATGCGACAAGAGCCTCTAGATTTGTTGAGAGAACATAAGTATTTCAGAACTAATATTAACCTTACTCGATAAGGGGAATAACTTTCGGTTTGTTGTCCGTGTCCTTTTTTTACTCCAAATTACTGTATATATAATATAATATAATATAGAAGACACTATATACAAGGTAAATTCATCCAATCCACTTAATGCGTGTCTTATTCCCTCCCCAGTCATTCGCCCCTGAACCTCAAATCGACCTGTGTTCCTAGGTTATTTTCTGAGTGCCACACTTTTGACACGAAACCAATATGAGTCTGATTCATCAAGCAGCTAGTCCAGATATTCGTTTTGACGCACGCCTTAGAACTACTCAATGAAACTCCACCGCTCTCATCGCTCACGTAGGCCTAAGCATTTTTCATTGACTAATGCATGTGGTAGGACTTGAACCCAAACTAATTAGAGATTGGCTCACCCAGGGCTGGTATGGAAAATAAATGATAACGAGATTCAATGCCAACTTTAAATGCAGAAAGACACTAGAAGAGACCAGAAGCATCAGAAAGTTTCTGTGCATTGGATTGTACTGCGATTTTTCTACCTTCTCACCCCTAGTGTCTTACTGCCAACATAATTATGCAGTTATCTTCTTAACTGTTGTCCTAATAATTGAATAAAAATAAGCCCTATGGTTATTTAAACAGTTATTTGCTTCATTAACCAATTAACCCTTATACGGATAATTCTAACTCTAAAATCTAAATCTTACGTCCAACGAGTTTAATTAACTTCTCTTCCGATGGAACGCGTTCTTGGTGATTTTAAGCCCGCCATCTTTAGACCCGAAAATTCTAAACATGGCAAGAAATGTGCTATTAATTTGACTGCGTAGGAAATTATATTAGTTCAGGACTTTTTAATTTAGTGTCAAATAACTTTCAGAAGGGGAAACCTAGAAATCAAGTTTGAAAAAGGAAACCTAGTACGATTTTATCACTGTTTGTATTTTATTAAATACAACACGCCCACCTACTGGTAGGTCTATTTTACTTTGTAAAGTGGTATGAATAAGGGATTCACTAATTGGATACTCTCACTATGAGTTAATAATTAAATAAAACTGTTATTTTCTAGATAAGAGTCATCACATTAATTTCAGACCTCTTCATGCAGAAACTCCACAGATACTACTACATCTAAAATTTAAAAAAGTTGTCCATTGAGGGTAAGTCTAGTGTGAATATCCGAGTTCCTTTCATCTCCATAGACCGTGATCAGTCTGGTAAGGGTGGTAAATTGCCGCAGTGGGCACTTTGAGGCACTCTGGTAAGCCCGATGCTAAGCTGCCGCAGCCCACAGTAGAGGCAGCACCGTCGCGTCACCGCTACCGCTACTGGTTTGGTGGCGCGCAGCATAGAAAACCAGGATTAGGTTACCATCGCCAGAAGGATCTCTTCCTTCATCCTAATCCCCATAAGAAGACTGATCAGAACTGCACGACGTCTTTCTCTTCCTCAAATGCTATTCTCCTTATCTTTGTTATTATATACAGGATTATTACAGATAATGTATCTGTGCGTCAACTAAAGTAGACTACGTGTAGGTTCTGTGATTTTATTTATTTTTTTGTTATTGCTGCATCGAAGGGATGAATAGAAAGTATATTTCCTTGGAATAAATGGATCCGTTATACCACAAGGTGTCTTGGTATCAAATACATCTATATTGCACAATCTACGATTTAGCCTATATTGCGGAATTTCTTTTCTTTTTTAAGTCACTTTATATACAGGTGCACAGACCTCAACAAAGCCGATTTTAGGGGTCCTAGACAGGCATTACGAAATAAGGAACCTATTGTCTAATTTCAAAGTTATGATGCGTTTTAAAAATAAGTCGTTGTTACTCATAAGTCAGTATTTAAGGAATATGTGTGTATGACATACATGTATAGAATGCTTCATTCTTGGTAATATATTTTTATTGGATTTAAAAGTCCCTTGATGCAGTAAATTATTCAACGACATCGATACTTAATGTCATTACACCGTTAAAATATATAAGATTTGAAGCTTTCACGGCGCTGATTACTCAGGATGGCTTCACGGGTTATCAGCCGTGTCGACATTATAAGATTCAAGCTTTCGGCCATCTTCCCTCTGTGGCCTTCCTCAGGAATGTGAAATTATGTTAAAATATGTTTTAATACTGAACATTTTTTTACATTTTGAGTGATTCCTTAAATATTTGTTTATTTGGTCATTTTAAATCATATTTTGCTATTTTATGGTATATATCTGGATTTTTCTAGGTCATAAACATTCGGATCCTAATTATAACCACGAGAAATATAGGCAATCTTCACACCAAAATTGCAATTTCTTACGGTGGCGGAAGTAAGTTATACAAAATTGACAGTTCCTGGAGCTGCGGAAAGTTTCATTTGGGCGGAGTATACATGACGTTAGTGGAGGGCTCGGAGCACATCTCATATAAATAAATACGCTGTAGCATATTGATCGCTATGACGTATCTTGGATGTGGTGGCTGAGTGCCTTGTGAGGAAAGCATAAAAACTTTATGGCTACTCTGTATCCTTTATTGACATTGCTCCTGCATGCACACGGCTTACAACTCACGCCCCCTTCAGTTTATTCTCACTAGTTGCACGCCCGCTTCCTGTAGTTCCCAAATGCTTAAGGTCTCTTGTCTACCTTGCTAATATAAATTCAATTTACGTTCACACATTTTCTTGTACCATGGTGCTACCTCCCAAATTAAGACTTCTAAAAAGTACTCACACTGAAGTTGATAAACGTTAGAGAAAAAAGTTGTGGTGAGCCAGGAGTCTAATCAGACATCGTGTATCTAACTTGGAGTTTCTCTTCTATTGTCCAATTTTCAAGAACTCTTATAGATCGATCAAATCTTTTTCAAATCGCCCCAGAATCTTGCCTTATACTTATGAATATAACACTAACTGTGAGGAAGCTTATTACTGTAATGGTGATGTTACGGATTTACATTAATACCTAAATAATTTTATATCTCTGATAGGCGTTTTCTCTGAAGCATTCGGCTTATCATACGAGGGTCATTTCGAAAGTTCTGCACACTGTAAGATAAAATTAAAGAAAATGATTTATTTTGCAAAATACCTTTACAGGCCTTCATTCTTGCTTATGACAGTTTCCCAACGTTTTGGAAAATTCTGTATTCTGGATAGGGCACCTTCATTGTTGAGCTGTCTGATTACTCAGGTCACCTCACTGGAAGCTTCATCAATTGTAACAAAACGTTTTCCAAGTCTATGGATGGGAAAGACTTCTCCACCCATCACACAGTCCTGATTTGAGCCCACCAGACTTGATTTGTTTCCCAAATTGAAGGAACCACTCCACGGAAAAAGTTTTATTACAATTGATGAAGCTTCCAGTGAGGTGACCTGAGTAATCAGACAGCTCAACAATGAAGGTGCCCTATCCAGAATACAGAATTTGCTAAAACGTTGGGAAGCCGTCATAAGCAAGAATGAGGATTATTGTATTGAAGGCCTGTAAAGGTATTTTGCAAAATAGATTATTTTCTTCCATTCTATCTTACAGTGTGCATAATTTTTTAAATGACCCTCGTACATGCATAAGTGTGATTATTATAGTAATTAAAGGCTCCTTACTAAGGACCACCACAGCCTTATGATCAGGCTTTAAAACTTAGTGCCCGATCGAATATGTTAACAGCAACTGTACTGTACAGACTTTGCTCGGCGTATGCGCTAGCTACCATATGCTAGTTCACGTGATAGTAAACAAAGCGGATTACAGGTATAGGAAGACCACAAAATAACTTCTCATTCTCTAAACTCACATTACAAGCATGCAAAACGATATGTTCTCCTGTTTGTGTGTAATAGTCCCTCCCAAATGTTTCAATATATGTTTGCGTTTTAGAATACTTTACTTTCGGTATTCCGAACACGTATTATAAATTTATAAACACGCATAATGACAAGGTACACTGTTGACCAATTTGAGAGGCATCGTACTACGAGCGCATTGACTTCTCAGTACTACTACGAATGACTGTCTTATCAGCCTACGCAATCGCCCCCACCCCCTATACTCAGGTTGTTGGTAACTGGAATCATCTCCCTCTGTGGGTTCGGGCACTAAGTTTTAAAGCCTGCTTATGATAGCCTTCATTGTAGTAAACATTGCAAAACTAGATGCATTAATTTTTACCCATAAATTATTTTATGTATTCAGGATATATAGATTACTTTATAACTTCCATTTTGATACTGCAACTCCTTAGATAATATTGTACGAAAGTTATTTGTTAATTGTGAAACTTTGCTAGTAGTTTGTAATTTTACTACAAAATTGCAACTTTACAGAACATTTCGTAATTTCAGTGTTTCATGTATAACGTAACTATATTATCTCTTCTTGACAAAACATGCAGTATGAAAACATGAACAAGAATGCTTGCACAATAATTTCTTAATAGTTTGTTATTCTACATAATCTACAAGTGTTTATCATAATTTTCAGAAGTGTCTCTTAATTACCATTGCAGGGAAGTTACATACGACTGGTTTTGTTCAACCATAATTAAATTTTTACATTTTGAAATAAAGTAAATCGGCTAACCGCGGCAACCAGCTGTTAGCAAGTTCTCGTAGTTATTGCGTTCTGCGACAGATGACAGTGATAGCATATGGTCAAGTGGAAGCTTGTTTTTTGCCGTTTTCTTGAAACGAACAGATTTTTGCAAGACGAAATGAACTCATTTTAGTATAGCCTAGTATTAAAATTACCACGAACAGAATTGATTTTATTTTAAATACAAGCTGTGTATTACCCAGTTTCATTTGCTCCTCTGAAGGTTCCAAGATCGTTCCGTTGATAATAATCGTGTTTTAATGAAAATCTGTATCGAAATAGATATCGTTATGATACCATTACTCACATGTAAGAAGCGAATTGTAGTATGGTCGAACCAAAAAAATAAATTTTGTATTCCAATTTTATCTCCTGCCCTCTTTGAATCTGAAAAGTTCCACTCTGTATAAATAGTAATAAGTATAACTGTATGTAATAATAATGCAATTTCTACATCGAACGTTAGAAGATTACAACAACGTGGCTCCAAGAAGAGAAGCTAGATAATCTCGCGAATCACTTAGTTCTAGATGCAGCAGTTTTCAGCTAGAAACAAGTTAAGAGTCTCTTAAACATGACACAAGACAACTTCTGACTTACTTCATTCCTCCGTCCACCCCACCTTCTGAACTCTTCTTTGTCTTACAGACCGTGACACAGAAACTGTTTTGAAGATGAAATCAGAGACAGTTTGAAGCTCATTATTACTCTGGTCTTGTGCGACACTAATTGCTCAACCTCCAGCCCAACTTGCAAGAGTTTCAACAAACTTGTGTTGTACTTCCTAGTCCACAGTATCTTGAGGACGTCCTTTATAGAGTTGCTGCCCCACCTTTTCCTTCTGCTCCTCTCTGACGTCATTTCGTCTGCAACTGACGCTCAGGCATAAGGGTTGGTTAGGTTCTGTGAAATAAAATAGTAATAGACTGTTATCCAAGCGAGGAAAAGGGGTGGGTACAATTAACTTAATTAAGGAGGGTGTAATGACGGGGTTGGCTTCGTATTAATTTCCTACACCCTCTATTACTCGTTGGAACCCCTACCTCAAAGAGGACTGCTTTGGAATTTAGTTGGAGCTGTTGAAATTCAAACATTCTCTGCAAATAAACTCCTATTTTCACCTCGTTTTCAGAGGAAGGCTTTTCTTGAGTGTGGTCTTAGGTTTTGAAACATGACAGAATGAATTGAAAGATCAGCAGTCAAAATGATGTTCTTTTTTTTTTTAAAATGGAAAATCGTTTTAACAATACAAACAAATTTTTTATTGGTAAGTGCCTATCACCATTCAATCAAACGTAATATTCGGTAAATCATTAATCATTTGTATGTATAGGCTATATAATTTTTGTTATTATTATATTTTGTTGTTGTGAAAATAGAGTTTTGTCATGGATCTCCCATGATTGAAATTTTGGTTGTTTCACGTCTTCTTTTTCTTTTGGTATAACCCAGGAATGTAGGATATGTACGAGTGCTATCAATTTTCGGACTGCTGAATGTAATAGGCTCCTCCTCAGAACATAAATTAAAAGAATCGAAGCAAAAATTGTCTTTTTGAAGGAATATTGATTGTCTTTTCTCTTCTTATTCTTATATAACCCTCTTTAATGGGTTATACAAGCCATTTTAGATCAAACAGGACAATAAATTATGCGAACTCGTTAGTATTTTATTTATTTATTTAATAATAATGAACATCACAGGTAGAAAACCCAATTACAATGTCCATAAAAAAATTCTACTGACACCGGGACACGAACCCTGGACCTTTTTCTTTCCGTGCCAATGCTCTACCACTTGAGCTTGTTTTCAGCTCATTAAATATAAATTATGTCATGCCACAGTCCTGTAATGAATCCAAGTATCCCTTTTGGTGTATAGCTTATATTGTTTCGCAAAATTAGATGCATTTATAATAATGACATAAACATCAAGAACTTTGTGATTTATACATTTAATTTAACTTGGCACTTATTAAAGTGGTTTTAGAATTAGTTTTCGAATTGTTTTGTATTTCAGTGCACCAGTAAATTTATATCGTTGAACATATACAAGTTTCGGGAAAAACATTGACATTTTTTCACGCCATTAAATGGGGCATATTGAAAGTAATTTTCTAAGGATTTCGAAACACTTGTTCATTTATATATTTCGATTCAATCTTCTATTTTTCGGTAAATATGGGTTTTCTTGAATCATTGAATAGCGCAAAAGTAAAATTATTTTGAAATCCAGTATAATATTTAGGGTAGTAGATTCAGATGTGTACTCAGTTGTCGAAATTTCATTTATCAATCTTAACTAGTGTGAACTCTATTAATTTAAGCTGGTTTTCCTTTATCAATTCTTTTAAGGAACTGAAGTGGTATACTTCATAAGATTAACTTAACACGCTATACACATCATCAGGGAAGTTCTCTGTATTATGAAGGTCATTATAAACTTACTTTCAGCTTTTATTCCATTTCTTTTTTATATTTTCAGGCACCTGTTTTCGCATTTCAAAGTACCATTCTTCATCCCACTCGTTCTTTGCCTTACATAAAACTGTGCCTTAAAGCAACTCCTCTTTCCATTCTCTTTACATACGCAGAAAACTTCTTACCACTTTCCCTTTCCATTATTTCTCCCATTTTCGGTGGTTTTCTCTAGGTATGTGAAAATTCACTGGTAGGAAGAAAAAGTCTTTCGCTCTTTTCTTTAAATCTATATAGATTACGTTTGTTCACCTCACATCCGTAGGTTTACTTCCTTTTATATCAGCTGTTCCGAAAACATTCAGTCATTCACCTTCAGGGATTCAAAATCTTACTCTTCCTAACGTGCCTGTTGGATCTTCGTGTTATTATTGGATCAAAATAGTCAGATAGAACGGAGAAAAGACGAACAGAACCAAGACTTCCAATTCTAGAGTCTAAAGAAACTTCACAGGCTATGCAAACTTCCAATTTTCTTCTTCCTTCTCTCCTAGGATTCATTTCAAAAGAGCTTAATTCTGAGACATGATGATATTAGTTGAGCTGTATGATATCCTACAGTATCCTACTTGGAAACGTATTTGAACATAACAGTATAATTGTATAAGGAGAGGTAGATGAAGTCTCCGACGGGAAGGATATAATATATGGGAGAATCTACAAGGAAAAGCAAGTTAAGAATAGAGATAACTCCGAACATTGAGTTAAAAGCATTCGTCAGACTGGAAAACGCTGGGCTGTAGTGTGAGTGGCCAGAATATCTTTGCATTATACTCTTCTTTTTCTACCTTAGATATGATTTTGATATCAAATGTACGTTTCGTAAGCAAAGGTACGGCAGTAGGTAAAAATGAAGAGAGTAACTGCATTATTCCTTAACTGAACGAATGTTTGCTGATACATTTTACTTAAAAACAAAACTGATGAGTTTTTCTCATTTTTCATAGATTCTTTATTGCCTTTAATATCATGATATTCCGTTAATTGGAAGTAAGTGCATTCCTCTTTTCTGCCTTTTGACTTTGAATTTTGTCTAAGGTAGAGGTTTGGCTGAAAGCTCAGTATTTACTTTAACTAAACAAAGAAGGTATAAAATTAATTTGTTGTGAATGGAAGGAATATAGGAACATCCAATACAATTTTAAAAGACTGTATTAGCAATGATCTTAGCCTGTAATCGCTTCTCTCTCTCCCTCCCTCTCTCCCTCCCTCTCCCTCTCTCTCCCTCTCTCTCCCTCTCTCTCTCTCCCTCTCTCTCCCTCTCTCTCCCTCTCTCTCTCTCCCTCCCTCTTTCTCTCTCTCCCTCTAATCCTATGCCCCCATGTTGGTGCGAAGGGTCTCCAAGTGGAGGTTTCTGTTTACCGATGTGAATTTTGTTACGCTTATTTTTCTAGAGAGGGCAGAGGGACAGGTGGTAAGCCCATCGCCCCGTAACCCCCTCCGGAAACTAAGGTATTACTTGGACGTGAAAGGGCCGAGAAATTTTGTCCAGAGGCTCTAATTTAGGTTTGGAGTTCTTTTACGTGCCGTAAATCTACGACACGGGCCCCCCAGCTTAAAGTCCCTCCCGGAGGACTCCGTGCCCAGGATTTTTACTCCTGAAAAGCCCATCGACTGCGGCCGGGTTTGATCCCGCGACCTTCGGATCTAGAGGCGGGAACGCTACCTCAGCCGACTGTAATCGCTTACATATATCAATCCCCTTTTAATTCAATGTTAATATCTAAAAATCCTTCTAATCTTTTTATGGATAGTAACTGTTACAAATGATCCATGAGCTGTTAGTTTTTTAATATTACATTTTTATCACAGGTGTTACGGCTCGTGGATAAGTAACCGGCGGAAAATTACATTTCTATGTGTCTATACGTGAAAATCATAGCTTTAGGACGAAACATTATATTGAAACATTTTTCTAGATGTTTGGGTTTGATATCTTCAGTTTTAACAGTTCTGTTTAAATTTTGTACACAAGGAGCTTATAGCCAAGCTAAAACTTGGATTTGAAACTTTTCGTAAAAAAAAAACTCTTTGAAGGGTTGTTATAGGCCTAAGCCAGTCATCCTTTCAACAAGCTCAGGCTCTAAAGTCTTGGCATGCAAGCAATACATGTTTTTATGAAGCTGAGCCAACTGAGTGCATCCTTCGTATAAAACTGCGTCATATTCTACACCAGAATTTGAAGTTAGGAAGCCGTGTAGCTCATGCTTAAGGAAGAGAAAGTTATGTGAGTTTAAAAAAAAAATTTCTCCGAGAATATCAAAAGGATTGTTCCCTTAACCTTCTACGGGAAGAATGAATAGGCGTACACGGGGCAATAAAAGTTTAAGTGTAGACTCGGGGCAGATATCTTTAATATAAATAAATGAGAGCAATTTAAATTCGTAAGTTCTAATAAGTATACAATTCTAAACGATTAATTAATTTCAAAAGATTGGATGACATTATTAACCTAGTTGTAGATACGACTGAGAATCAAATGAAAGCGCAATTAATTTTTTCCCACTATTTTACTGCAGGAAGAATGTTTGCTTGTACATTATTTTTCTACTTAGTCCCCTCCTAGTTCAATGCACTTAAGCCATCGGATAGGAAGTGCTTCGATAACGCGTGAGAAAATTTATTTTGGTTGACGCTGTAGCCACTCGTGCACCGCCCATTGGACGTCTTCATCAGACTTGAACTACTGCCCTCCAAGGTGATCCTTTAATGAACCAAAGATATGGAAATCTGATGGTCCCAAATCTAGCGATTATGGCGGATGTCGTCGACGGTTTTCATTGTTGCACGAAGAGCATGAGGACGGGCGGGAGCAACGTTTTTCACCCACCAAGAATGACGAATTTTGCAATTACGTGCACGAGTAAGAATTTTCACGTATGAAAATGTGTATTGAATTTTAAAATCTTCAGTTACTTTTTAAAACTGAGTCTATTTAATAATTATATGCAGGTATTCTTAACCAAAAGAGAATTTTCCATGTGAAGCAACCCAAGTTTGTAATCCTGGATTGTTATAATTTTATACCACTCAAAGGCATAATTTTCTAGTAATTAATATCATGTGCCGTTAAAAGTTCGACTTTCTAAAAAAATCTTCTTATTGCCAATGCTTTTGCAAAAATACCAAGCGATATGTTTTCAATTTTTCATTCATAGTCCGGTAGAAAAAAAAACACATTAATGTAATATTTTAAAATCGCTTTGGGTAGGAAAAATGAATATGGTAATGGCAGTTCTTGTATCAAAACGTAGTCTTGGAAGTCTGAAACAATTCATAGAAAGCCACCACATTCCTGACTCTTGCATCCTTGAATCTCTTGGTTTGAAACGTATCTCTATTCTATAGAATCAGAAGTAATCCACGAAATAGTTCGAACTGTACCATAATTGCCTGGCTCCCGGGAGACCGTGGCTTTGATACTTGGTCTGAAATATCCTATACTGGTCATTTATCTTCATTAATCCATGGTAGAGAAGTCCAACGTTCAAAGGCTCTTTCATGACTATCCCTATGCTCTAAATGAAAGAAGAGAAAAAAAGAAATTAATGGTGTGCTAGTATCAAGTTTAATTTGAAAGACCATTCATGTCTTCTTAGAGACTTTAAAAAAGAAAAAAAGTTCCACTAAATCGGTCGTTTGATAATTTAAATTAAGAGAATTTACATTTAGAATAAATGCAAACGTTTAGACTGCGATTGAAATTAATGGCATAGAGTGGTTCAGGAGTTCTTATGACTTCTTCTTTTCTTGGATCTTAGGCCAGACAGTGTGTCCCTTCTTTTTTGTAAGAAGTCTGGTACAATGGCAATGCATCAGCTACTAATTCGTTTTATGCATGCAATTTCAGAGCACAACAATGAACCAAGATACAATCAAACCAGAACGACTGTGATAAGATCTGCAGTGAACTTATGAATGTGTCTGCTAATAACAAGAGATCTTGTTATGAACACCGATTCTGTTTTCGAAAAGTATGTTATTACCATTTTTTCATGTATTGTGTAACAAAAAACTAGTTTCTTCGCCTCTTTCATCCTCGCGCTCTTGACTAGCCAACAGTGGTAGTAATCTCTTTGGCTTAGGCAGTAATAACTTGACTTCACTCCGAGTATGACTTTGTTTAATCAGCATTTTTGAAAAGTCAAATATTATATCAGATTCATGATTAATTATGAATGTAACCATACATAGTTCCTTCATACTTAAAACTGTAGTGTACATGATGGAATTGGTATAATTGTGTAGATTTTAGCAATGTGTTCCTTTGGTACCATTTTGTCTCAAATTAATACTTCTCTCAGAATAAACATTTTGTCCCTACGCGTTAAACGTGCTTTGCTTAATCAGTATCATCCGTATTTTTCTAATTTTTCTTCACATCGTCAGAAGAAAGAATAAGGAATAAAATTTATCCTGATGGTTTCTCAATAAAGTTAGTATTTTTTACTTCCTCTGCCCGTCCCATAGGGACTATAGGTAGACATGTTTTCGACCCCCAAATTCGAAGTTGAGTTTTTTTTTTAATACACATTTTGAGGTCCCCCTGAATCCAAAATTATTTTAGGAAAGATTTCTCTGTGTTTGTTTGTCTGTATGTCTGTGAACAGCCTAGCTCCTAACTACTTAATATCGTATGAAAACAAAGTTTTGTATTTTGGTTAGGTACCTTCCGAGTATGTAACACGAAGATTGGCGACAACTTTACATGAAGAAAATGCGATTCTTACGATTTTTTTAAATTCTGTAACGATTTTCTCTAAAATTTGTACACGGGGTGCTTATACCAAGCGCTAAAACTTTTATTCAAAACATTTTTCGAAAATGATTCTCTGAAGGGTAGTTATAAGCCACCCACTCTGAATACGCTCTCTTTACAATATGGCCGCCTAATCTGTATCAGAACTTGAAGTGAGAAAAATATATTGGCCATGCTTAAAGTAAAGAAAGTTACGAGTGTACTTTAATCAGATTTTATTTGGATTATGTATCCTTCGGGGATGCGATGCAGAACCGCCACATCTCCGGGTTGGGCCTAGGACCATGTACTGATCACGGGCCTCTCACCGACCGCCGACCATCCTATTTCAGTTGTCCCTTTCTGCATGGAGCTTTCTTCTCGTTACTCGTATAACAGAACATTTTATCAAACTTTTCCAGTTTTCCATAAAATTATATCACATCACCGGGCCTGGGTCCTTTGGGTCCGGCAGTCCCCTCATGTGGCGGCCCTGATGCGATGTGATGTGTTAACGACATTCTCTTCATTTTTACAACGAATTTGCATGAAGGGAATGCCATACATATTGTAGGCCTATTGTAGCTACTACAGTAAAAGGTTAACTTTCATTTGGGCAGAGGAAGTTATCCGTCACGAATTTGTTTCGTATGAGTGACACCTTCGCAATGGTTATCTGGCAGTGCGTTGTTGCAATCTAATTATCTCTTCAAAGGTGGATCACAAAACGCAAAATAGGATGTGTTTATTTTAATGTTAGCTGTTTTCCCGTTAATCATCATAGTTATATTACTTCCGCCTTGTATACTGAAAAAGTGGTAATATATATGTCACTTAAACAATCCTAAATTGTGTCCATACTTGCGATCACTGTTATCATTAACTGTACACACCATTTCTTGTAAAATCGTCTGTTCATTAGGCTAATAATCTGGTGGTCAATATTTCTTTTCATATAAACTACTTTGGTTCTCTGGGGTAAGTTTCTTTTATATATAATTTAGTTGCACTTATTTCCTAGATCAATGAGATTTTGATACTTACTACAAAATATATTACGAGGAAAACACAAAGATATAAAGTACCTTTGAAGTATATTTTGGCAAAACATTCTTATATCTTAGCGTGAGTCATAGTTTTAAAAGCTACTGCTCGCAAAGTATAATATAAGTTGACCAGTGAATTCCCAGTGTATAGTGGATTCATGCATTTCCAGGTCTCGCTATTCCTAACTATTCCTTGTGCTCCTAAAGTTTTGAAAATATTTGTCTCAACAGAAAATAATTAGTGTGAACAGTTATGATTACTTTCGAGTTATTTGAAATGTGTGTTAATAAGATACTATATTTCTTATCTGCATTGGCAGCAATCAGTTTGGTTCAGTTGGAAGTCTATAGAACAATGTAAAACATTCTTCGGAAACACAGAGTTCTCGTTAAATATATCAACTAAAAGATCAGTAAAAAAGATATAAACTTAAACATTACTAAAAAAAAAGTCACTACAGTTCCTTATTAAGTAGCAGTTAAGCTCTCAATAGAATTATGCTGCATGAAGGTAATTACTTCTCACTCACACTGCTAAATATTAAACAATAAAGTTTAACACGAGGCAAGAAATAAATTACGCGTCGTATTAATTTGTAGTTTCTAGTTCCAGTTTCTTTGAATGAAAACCCGTTTGTAAAACCTCCATGATGCTTTTAAGTGCTTCATACATAAAGCTGACAATAATACAGCATATAAGTAAAGGCTTAAGTGGAGTTTGAAATGGCACTAGAAATCCAAAGAGATGCGCAAAACAAGATTTTATACGATAGAAAGATGCCAGGCTCCAACTGGCTTTGCATACTCGAGCAGGTATTATATTAAGAAGAAAGCTTATTCTTATCTTATATTGCAGCCTTATACATCCGTGGGATTCCTTTCTACAGTCTTCTTGTGAATGGAGAAACAATAACACAATACACAGTTCTCTCTGCTTATATATTTTCCTATCAGTATTATCTAGAATAGTGTTAGGTATTATTATTATAAAGATATTTTATTAAATACAGCCCACAATAATCTAAAAGTTCGTGACAAAATGCAAATATCTATTATCGTGCTGTGTATGTAACTTTTTATGTATATATGTATGTATGTATGTTCATACGAATGTGGTTGGTTGGTTGTATTACTATTTAACGTCTGCGATGTATTGGAACTTAGGCCTATGACCGTCGCCATGCGCCGGAGTTTTGTCCCGCAGGAATTCTTTTACATTCCTGTAAATCATATGAATGTGTATGTGTGCTTGCGTGTTTGTATGTTTGTTTTTTCTTATAGATTGAGAAACAAAGTTACATATCTGCTCTCCAATGGTACTTAATATTCCGTTTCATGAAGATGGGTATAGCTGGACGATTGAGCTTTTCTTTTAAATGAAATAGGTTTGGTATTACTTCAATCATGTTGGAAATGTATTGGCAGTATTCTACTCTTATGTGTGTAGGACATTTACAACGTGCATAAACTATTTTTTCAACTAATAAAAATAATAATAATAATAATAATAATAATATATTATGTTATAGTATTGTGCAATTACTCCACCAAATAATAATTAAAATCTGCAGGAGTATTTGGATATCGTGTGTGGCTCTTTGAATAAGTAAGTAAAACGTGTGTAAGTTGGTTCCGTGCAAATTTTGAGAGAATAATGTATTCATTTATAGAGAGCATAAAACTCAAACGAACTTTACCATAAAAGAAAAACAAGCGTTATGTACTAGATATAAACTTCTGGCTACATGCATTGCCTATAAAGCAATCACATGTAATGCCTGTAAAGGAAACGCAAACAATTTTGTGCATGAACGCGATAAGAATTTGTTTGCGCCAAGAACTATACTGGACGATTCCAATACAATCTCTCTTGTTTTCGGCCCAAACAATTGAAGAACATTTTCCTCGTCAGAACCAATATTCTCCTTTATCCCTATTTTAAAGTCAATTCTCATTAAAGTAATTATATCAAAGTCCAAAGTTTCAACACGAGCTTAACATAATGTAACAGATAAGCTTATTTAATTAATTCTTGAAATTTGTCCATTCTGTCGTGAAACTTTCCTTAATCGTAGTAGTGAGTGTCGGTTAATAAATCAATAGTTTAACTAAGTTCTCAAGTTATTTTATGAATATTTCCAGTACTTTCTACTTAGTTATTGAAGTATATTATTGCATATTTTCTACAAGTGACAACACATCTGTAGAATCTCTTTGAAACAGAGGTGGTTTTTATGGCACTTTCAGCTGGTATTGATCTTATATCAAGCATACCACGCTAGAAAAAGGATTTTGTCTTACCGAGTTTGCTCTAGAAAAATTGATTAAAATAATGTGATGAATGAATAAGCTACCGTTGGGAGAACATTTGCAACTATTAATTTGGATAATATCATTCTTAATGGTAGTGCAGGTTTCCTATAAACCTTGTAGATCATCTTCCCGCGTTACCAATTTGAATTTGTATCCTTAACCCTTGAAACTCATTTTAGACCAGTAGGCCGAAGTAAAAACTGCTCGTTCAATTGTCATTCTTCTTACAGCGAGTCGCGACTGAGGTCATCAGGCGGAAAGTCGTGTTAATGTCCTCTGGTTCAGTGAGGTTCTAAAAAATCAATACATATTTTCAACGATATTCCATAGTCAGTACAGATTATATTGTTTTTTATCTGATAAGTTTCCAGAACCTTCTCTATGGATGCATTATCTTTCTTTTAGCAATTTCTTACGTCCATGCAACTTGAAAATAAAACAAGACATTTTCTTATTTTATTTTGAAAGTAGTAAACAAACATACTATATTCTAATAATACGTAAGCCTTCTCTTGCCGTCATATTAGCCTACATCATTCTGCCTTATTGAGTAAATATTTGCTATTACTCCATATCCCATGTTCTTAGCGAGCATGTCATCTATATCCATTAGTTAGACTTCTGTACGTTCTGAAAGATAAGTAAGGATAATCATCGATATACTCTTGAGTTGTTTATACTTCTGTCCCGTGACCATTCTGAAGTTAGTTTTCCTTCCTAGACCATAAACGCTTGTAAAACACACGTTCCAGAGAACATTAAAGAGTGATAGGGAAAAAGCGAATAAGTCAAAATACCAAAGTTTTAGGAGAGACAGAATACAATTTATTTTCACAGCTCTGTTACAATATTTAGTTCAATCCACTAGATATGTTTACACAGTATCTTAAGCTATGTAAAAATTTCTGGGTGGGCTAATCTAAATATTGTAACAATGCTGTGGAAATCAATTGTTTTTTGTTTTTCCTGAAACTCTGGTATTTTGATTTATTCGCTTTTCCCTATCACTGTAGATTTAATATACCATCATACTTAATAAATTTATTATCCTTACACTCTTCCTTGTATTATAGATGAGTAAAATAAATATAGGTCCAAGATAGTGGCGAATATTCCGGATAAAAATATAAATTGCGTGTTTTTATTTTACTTTTGCGTTCTTTGAGGAAAAATCCATAACATTCGAAATAAATCCAGAATCCAGAGAAATAGTTAAAATCGATAGAAGTAAGATAAACGTAAACAAGGAACTTTTAGAAAAATCAATGAACTTTTAAATCAAAATATGTACATGACCTATATTCTGAACTACAAAACATGAAACATGGGATCGTATTTCCAGGACTACTCAATGTTTACAAATTATACTGATCTATCCCATCACAACTGCATTACGATGAATGAAAAATTACACCGGAACAACCATCTCAAGCACAAGGCTTTGTAATTTAGCAGTAAATTCTATCCAGCAAATCCCAACATTTCTCCCTCTCGATGAAGGACACATATCAGTGATGGACAGGTTCGTCGCTAGGAAGTCTCGACTTCATCTTATGAAGCGTTTGTTTGGCTTGCATGATTGTTAGCATAATATTGTCTATTATTAAATAAGACTTCCGAGAACGAGAGTTGACGGCAGTAGTGTTGTCAAGATATGGGTTAGATACTTTTTGAACCTCATAATATCTGAGCCCGCCTAAAACAGCGAGCTTGGCTACGTCACTGGTTCAATACCTCTAGAATTGTATATTGAAAACGTCAGTCAGTATTTTGAAGCCTTGACGGTGATTTCCCGATTCACTCTCTGACATCACTTTTCTAAATTCCGGGATTGGTCAGCCTGATTGAAAATAAACCGGTAGTTTTCTTTATAGACATTGGAATGAACGTTGGGTTTATTTTCATATGGATAGTAGCTTTCCCTCCCTCTCCCTCAATCTTACTATCTCTCGATTTTAAATTCACATAAGAGGAATCATTTTTGCTATTTATAAATTAATATAATAACTTACAATGTTATTTCGACGCTTAAAGTGAGAACATTTTTTCTGCTACCGGTACTGTGATCGTGGTTTTGGCAGGTCATAATTTTCTTTCCGTTTTTGTAAGCAATGCAGGTTCAGAAGTAAAAGAGTGTTCTCGAGACTCTCACACTGACTAGGAATGAATAAGTACCGGTGAATCCGAGAGGGATGGAGATTTTTCATTCCAGTTACTGCAGATAAGGCTTAGAACTTTGATTTCGTTCTAACTGTCGAACTAGACTAGTCCTGGATGTTTAGTTTAACATGTTTTTCACATCGTTACATTACAAGATTCTCGACTAAACAAGTCAAGATCTTTTCTGATTCCAACTACCAGTTTGCAGGAAGAAACTTTTATTTTCATAATTTTATTGAAAATGGTTCCATCGATTTCGTTAGATTTTTAAACTACGATGCAAAAACCTAAACCCAGACTTTAATTCCTACCTCACGAATAACGTGTCTTTGCGTGAGGTTATGACACCTGAATGCAAACATCAAACAACGGACTCATATTTTGGGATTGTATGTCTAAAGCGAGAGAACCGCACCATCTGTGCTTAAGGTAGAAGAAGATATATGAGTGTATCACATAATATACAGTGTGTTGCTGAATAACACCGAAATGTTTCACCTATGTATAGAGGAGGTCTAGACAAGCAACTTTTATTAGGATACTTTTGCTCTATGACTTAAAATGTGTATGCTACAGGGCATTAAAGTTATTACAATTTGGTGCTCATAAGTAAATATTGAAGGGAAATAGGGGAAAACATTTTCGTTAAATTGACTTCGACAAAAACCTGATTCTTAGTCTTTCATCTACAGCTATATCATAATTTAGTGTTTTCACAATTTGCGAAATTACAGACTAATCACATGACTGGCCGCCACTACATTAGTTTTTTTATTCATAACACCAGTGTCAACGAAGTTCCTTTTTTGAATTTTTTTCAAATGTTAGAATTCAATGGCGGCCATGCCCTGGGAGATTTTATGCTGTAATAGGAAAAATTGAATCCATAGAGCAAAAATCTTCTAATAAAAGTTGCTTGTCTTGTCCCATCTATACAACAGGTAAAATATTTCGGTGTTATTCAGTACCACTCTGTATTTATTTCTTTTACTATTATTTTTTAGCCTATACCATAAGAGAAGGTTTAATAACAGTTTTTCCTGTGTGACCCAGAATTATGTGAATGACGCTAGAATGTTAGCATTGCACAAAAATTTAATTAAATATGAGGAATATCAACTTCAGATTCTAGTCTGTTTTCAACTGTGCTCAATAACGATAATAAAGCAGGAGCAGAAGTGTATAGTAGAATCTCACACTTTCTCCATTCCACACTCTAGCGGTTTGGGAAGTGTTTTTGTCGGGTTAGCTGTTTTTGAGCTCGTCTTATTACGGCGGGATGCGTATTTTAATCACGCCGAGACAGTCTCCAGGGAATGCAATTTATTTAGCCCCGTGGTTTGCTACGATACTCTGCTGAGCAGGTCTCTTGAACCCAAACACACTCCATTCTCAAAATTCAAAAGAGGGGAAGATAATGCGTCTTTGTTCTCAAACCATCCACGATATTTGCCTTTTCAGAGAGCAGAATTGCTTTAATTTCTCGCCTATAGTTTTCTCTACCCACAAACGGAATAAAATTCCGAGATCAGTTTGTTGAGTATAATTGCTCATCTCCCCAGAGTTAAATAAGACTCTAAGATTACTCTCCCTTAGCAGTATTTCGATTATCTCCCCTTTTGCCAAGCAGACATAATTGAAGGAAACCAACCGTAAATCAATATTCATTCATACAAATGCGTTTCTTAAAGGAAATACGGTAATCTAATGAAAATTAGAGAAAAGATTTTTAAACATTTAATTATCTTGTATCGCGCATATGTACGACGGACGGAGCATGGCGTAAGTTATGGCAACTGTATTTTCTTTTGAAAATGTGGGACCATTTTAAAATTTTGAAATATACAAATGAAAGGGCAGGGTATGGGATATATGTATGAGGGGCATACTGAAAGGCGTGAGCAACTTTTTTTCACAACCTTAATATTTATTTGTAAGTGAAACCAAGTAGGCCTATATCATCTCAATCTAAAGACCTTTCTTTCACTTTTCCACATAGTCTCCGTTTTTTTTTTTTTTTTTTTTTTTTTGCACACGTTTCCTATAGACCTACTACCATTTTGACTGAAAGAATTTTAAGTCGTGATTTTCTCACATATGGCTCTAAGGAATTCGTTCCACATTTGCATATACTTACCTGCCTGTATTAAAGACTACATATTTTATTTGAAACTATTTTTCTTAAGTTTCTTCAAGAGCAACTAACAACTTATGGTAGTCTATTCTTCCACAAGTTTTAAGTCAGTCCTCCTAAAACATAACTTGTGAATTAGGGGTGGACAGTTGAATAAGACTCTGGAAAAGCATTCATTTACTCTTTGCTGGAATGTGAAGCGAGGAAATGTCATAATTCTTGCCTAGAATAGATGAATTCGTGTTATTGTTACTCAGGTAAGAAGGTGAACTCGGCCTTATGAGGCAACCTCATGATAAAGACGTAGGTGCTCAGGTCACGGAAACAGTAACTGCCGTGGGAGTCCGCTTGCTGACCACATGTTCTTATTCTTTCCATCCTCCAATAAGGGTGGATGATGCAGTGGTTAATTAGTGAAGGAGTAACGCCACGGAATGGGTCGACTAATACGGTAGTGAACTATAAAACCAGACATATTACTCCGTTTGACCTATTTCTAGGCTTCTGTTTAGTATGTAGAGGTTCTATGAGTACATACAATCGCTTCGTTGATTAAATGAGACTTAGCATTGTAGAACAGCTTATTAAAATGTAATTTTCGTGTTGAATAGGCCTATACTTGCATCAAAGACAGCTAAGTTGACTTTGTACATTGTCCTATAAAACATTATTGTCCTCTCGTAACAACTAGAGCTGAAATGAAAATTATCTCTTTATTCTGGAGTTTTGTAATTTGTCTCTGGTCGCTGCCATGCGCTAGTTGCATACACCTATGTGTATGTGTTTGTGTTTGTGTGTACTTCCTCTTTTGTTAGAGAAAACCTACACTCCGCATAAGGTAAGCTCTTTGATATACGGCCACTGTTACAAACTTTTAATGGCTAGACTTTAACTACGACACCGAACTCAGAAATCTAACTTTTACCAACAAATTCAGATTTTCCCTCCGCTCTTTCAGTGTCTGATCCTCTTTGACGGTTATTTACAGCGCCTATTATGAGGTTACCGTGACAGCAGAGAAACTTCTGTTTAAACTTCATCTGAATAGCTTAGCCTACGTAAGTAAACAAGCCAATCTGGTATGAGCTCAAAACTTAAATAACTCTTCTTGCATTGTGAAGTTTTCATTATATAACAGAAAAATTAATATCATTATATATATCAAAGAATATAAATTATTCACTACCTTCATGCAAGACTCATGGCTTTCAGGTTGAAAATTGTCCTGGGTGGGAAAAGAACCTAGGATTTCTGCTTAGAAGGGAAGTGCTGAAACTATCCTGAACTCTTTCGATGATGATGATTATTCAGTCTAATATTAGAGTAAATGTATTAAGTAATAAATTCCAGTGCCATTTTGGTATGACTTCGTTCAATCAACTACAGCGTACTCAACGAACGGACCATCAGGACCTTCTAGAGTAGGTCCTAGAACTGAATACGTATTTAATTCCTTCTTTCCTGGTAGATAGAGTGACAGCCATTAGAAGGAAATAAATCTCCCCCACAGGGTTTCATATCCGAGATTTTACGTACTGTAAAGTCTTGTCCTCGTCTGGGTTTGAACCCCTCGAACCTCGAATCTCGAATCCAGAGGCCGGGCTTTCTGCCTTTTCTTCATCGAGTTTGAACTTGGTATGATTTAAATATTAATAATAAAATAAAATACGTGCTGTATCAGAGTTAGAGGAATTCTTGCTATATTGTAGGTCTGAGCCTATAATGATTCAATCCTATAGTCAGGTATACAGTACAGAAGTCTATAGAAGTACTGAGAAAGAATCTGGAATAGTTTCTGGGTAGCTGAGTGGTGTCAGAATGTGACATACGAAAGCATAACTCCCAGATTCGTTTTTCGCCCCCTGACAACATTATTCTAACTTTATTATAATAAAAATATCTTCAATTAGATGTAACTAAACTTACGTAATTTACTGTGAAATTATTCTCCATTTATTTTCATGCAAAATAAGTTTAAAATTGAGGTACCGTAGACGCTAACTATAATTATTCGTCTCTTACTAACGCACTTGTGCTAAAAAAATAACTCCGTGCCAGCATGTATAGTTGTGTGACCAAGGTATTGATTCGAATTTGGTTGTGATTTTTTATTCTCTATAGGGTTATTTTCATTCCAACACTATTCACTGTTCTAGCTTTCTTTATCCCATTTTCATACTATTCAGAAAACCTTCGACTTGGAAACATACGTGAAACTTTATGTTATTGGCAGGGTTGTACGCCAAAGTTATAGCAGTCTTTTTCGTGAGATCATATATCATATTTTGACCTATAAGGCAGCTGACTCTGATTGTGAGAGTGCTATTGTGAGAGTGCCTTAATGTCCGAAGAAAAACTAAAGGAGCAACAATAATCGCACTATGGTTAGCATAGGTTCAGACTTAAACAATTGTTTCCACAAAGGATTATGAACGTGTAATATTCCTAAAAACATTAAGAGATTCAAACACCAAGCTAATAAAATATTGTGGACATATAAGAAGTGTGAACGTATTTTCACACCGAGTAAGTGAACAATAATGCTAATTAGCACCAGCTAATTACTTCGGATATTGCCTTCGGGACATACTCTTAGTAACAAAAGCCAATTTTCTGAGCTAGTTTCTTGTCTTATAAAATGAAGTTACGAAGTTGATTTTACTCCTTAAGTTGGTTTTCTTTCATTTTGTTTGACCTAGTTTACAGTATTTTAATCAACATTATTTAATGTAAGTCCGCCAACTTGACGCTATTCCTCTCACGCTCACCTCGCGGGTGATGTTCGATTCTTACTCACTTGGGATTGCAAAAGTAGAACTTTAAGAAGAAATAAAATTTACACGAAATGTTTTATCGTAACAACTCTTTTGCCAATAGTGTTATTTGAGTTTACTTTTTTGTTTCTTGACATATAGCAGAACCGTTCTGCAACTTCACAGATTGCTGATCCCAAACACTGTAAGTCACTTATCAAATGTAAAGGCTCTATATCCATAAGGTAAGAATCGATTACCCTTTCTACAACTTTTTACTATTATCTATTTATTGGTGGTATATAATGAACCTTTTATTATATCTCCTTCCTCCAGTGCATGGTCTTCTAATTATGTTCCTTCTTGTATTTGAACACTTTGTTTCCTTAATTTTAAACTAGAGTGGATGAGCAGAGCATGGTCACAACGTCGCACACCTACTTACGGGAAAGTATGAACTGAATTTCGGCTCACTTATTAGTGAGCGTTAAATAAGTATGTATCTTAATTTGAAATTAGGCCCAAATATGGAAGAGCTCTACAAATTTCTAAAGTAAGAAGTACGTACCTATTTAGCTAGTAGTGGGTGTATTTTTATGCAGAATGAAGCCATTAAAATATATTTTCTTCTGAAGTAGTCACTTGAAAGCTTGTGTTCTCTCAAGTTCCCTTGTGTTCTTAAGTGTGGCGGCTAATGATACAGGACTGAGGGTCATCTCCTCTCTTGTATAAAGATTGTAATACATATTATTATTATTACTATTAATATTATTATTTACAGTACCTATAAATTTAGATACTCTGGGTTTAATAATTTATTCGTGGTCGCGTTATTAATAAATCGTGGTTTATTGTCATTACGTTATGGAGATATGCAATGTCGCATTACTAGCCTAGCTCTCAAGAAAATAAATTCTGTTGAAATCTTGAAACATTGCAGTTAGACTGAGCATAGTAGTGTCCTTGTTTTAGGAAGAAATTCACTGTTGCCCTGGCAATGATCAATCTGGACCACGCTGTGTGAGCTGTACTGCCAGAAACGGCTATTAAACTTGAAAATAGAGAGAATTAATTTTAATGGAGTAAATGCTGTTTTTATAAATTAATATAACTTTCAAAGTAATAGTAATTCAGTGAAACTTACGTGATAAAACCACGATTTATCTTTCTAATAAACATAATTAAAAATTCATTGAGGCAGAGAATACTGCAGTGTGTAACCTCCAATACCAGTGCATTTCCGTAATATCATTTCCGGGGTGCGCGGGCAAAGAGAGTTAAGTCCACTTTCTTGTTACTGAGAATTAGAGTGACTTAACGCACTATACCAGCCCAACATAGCTTTAGAGATGGATAAACCCATGAAGCACACATCCATAACTACCGTACGATTTTGATTACGACTTACTGGACTTAACACAAATGTAGAGAACATTTTTATCTATAACTCTATGGGCATATCTCAATTTTATATGATGGTGGACTTAAGACTCTTTGCCCGCGCACCCCGGATTTTTGCGAGTTGTTGTTTATATGAAAGTTTACAGATATTCAAACCATCGTTGATCCTTTTCCCAATAGTAGATAAAGAAACGTAGAGACAGAATTGAGAGATTTTTATGGGCGACATGATGAGCGACATGATGAGCTTGTAATATCTTATTTATTTTGAACTTTCCTCCTATAAATTCACAGAAATAACTAAAATTCATTATTTTGCTGATAATATTTTACTCTATACACACGACTCGATCGTATAAATGACGCTGTCGAAGAAATCAACTGCAACTTGAACCTAGTTACCAAATGGGCGGACAGACACGACTTAACGGTAAATCCTAGGAAGTGAAAACCTATTATAATAGGGCATAAGCGGAAACTGACGAAAATAAAAACAAATTCTCTAAATCAAGTAAAATTAAATGATTCTTTAATTTCCTTTAGTTATACTGTTAAATATCTCGGCAAACATATTGACCATAATTTAATATGGAATTTACAACTCTGCAAAACAATCTTCAGAACTAACCTTGCCAGTAACTACACCTAGAATTACAGGGATAACATCTGACGTAACATTGTCGTTGTGGGAATTCTCATGAAGGGTAGGAAGGTGAAGTAAATTCTGCGTAAATTTTAAATTACTGTAACAATTATTTTTTCTTTGTCCGTTTAAACTTTGTTGATAATGTGTTCTACCTTAGCTTAGTTATTACTACATTAATTATTAATAATTCAGCAATTATCTAAGATGCAACACAACTATCAGTAACATAAGATAGAATTCCAGGCTCAGTAATTAATATTGCATCAATGTCCTGCTGACATTTCATTAAATAGACACGTAATTTACGCTGCCAAAGAGTCGCCAGTGACACAAGTCCCTAATTAGGTATTCCTAATAAACTGATAAGTTATTTTGTCCGAGGCATATTTCATGCAAATGTCTGTCTTATGCCCAGACTTGAAACTGCCTTCTCTAAAGTCATTTGCATATTCAAATCCTTATCCGGCAGCGTCAGCTCGAGATTGTCATTAATTCTATTAACAGGCCTTGTGACGTAATACTTTGTGTTGCATTACGTCACGAAGGACATGATAACTTGCTCCTTAGTTGGAAGTCTGTAGTCCATCGATCTCAAAAATTTTAGATAAATTTCTTGCTAGCTTCGCTTTGTCGTAGAACAATCAAGTTAACAATGTTCTATTCTCACCCCATGTATGAACATTTTATGTTTCGAACGTTCAATAATACCAGGCAGGTTTATTTTTAATTTAGTTTAAGAAATTTTAATATGTTGTGATTAGTAGAGATTTATTATCATTTGTATGAGTATATTGAATTCGATCTTAAGCTCCCTTTTTAATTTATTTGTATTCTGAAGTAAAATATTAATTTTCTTCTCTCTGTTTCAGGTAAGTTTCTTGTCCTATGTGAAAGTTCAACACTCAAGATAGAGGTACAGTAAAAAAAAATGTTCATATAATTATGCATGTGTATTTCTAACTTAAAAGTAGGCTTGAAACAGTGACAAATAATACCGTGTGATATTTACATTTACTGTAGGAGTTATCATTTATGAATTGTATTATTTATTTTGTTTTGTTGAGAATATAACAGGCTCATTGCTCATTATACTAATTAAACCAGTTTTACAATAAGTTAAATAAGTGTACACCGATACATCAGTTTAATAATGCAATCAATTGGTTCCACCTTATTCCCTCAAACAGTCTAAATTGTACCAAGATATCAGCTCCTAGGTTTTCATGAGAAATGAACAGCAGAATACTTCAATTATATAGTGTACTTTTATCAAAACCTAGGCGCCGATATCTTGGTACAATTTAAACTGTTTGAGGGAATAAGGTGGCATCAATTGATTGCATTATTGTAACTTGCCCTCAAAGGGTCAATATGAAGTTTAAGTTAAGAATAAGAATAAGAGTTGAAACGATCTATTACCTCCAATATTGCTATCATACATTTTTTAAGTCTTATTCGTTCAATTACTGCGGTTATTGTGCTATACAGAATAATTCTAGACTTTTTTTGCATAACTTAAGAAATGGTAGCTTGACAATATTTCCGTGAAAAAGTTTGTCAGTAGGCCTATGTCTTCTTTTGCCACTGACTACAGAGGGTATTCTGCTTTATTTTGTTTTCAAGACACGATTCACTTTAAACACCACGTTTTTCTTCTGGTCAATTAGCTATATCGTCATGTTAGCACGGTTTCTCAAGACCATACTAAATAATCTACAACGAATAGTTCACTCGCGCGCAATTTTCTGTATTGCAGCGGAGAGACATATCATTTAAATTGCCCGTTAAACATAGTGTATAGTGATAGATTCATTCATGAGAGATGAAATTACTCCTTTTCTTGAATGAACTACCGTAATAATAGAAATGAAACTAGCCCAATTTAGAAGCATTTAAAAGTCATTGCAGCTCTATACCCGTTTCAAACGATATGTATGTTAAAACATCAATGAATAAAATATTTCTATCTCTTTGCTGAAAGACCTACACAGCAACGACAATTTTTTACAAAGTGTTTACATTATTATATACGCCTCTGTAGCATTACTATATTATCGATCTTACTAGTAGTGTACATTTGTTGGTTTGTACTTATTGAGTGCAGTAATAAATCATGAATGGAACCCTTCAATTACTCGCTGACGTAATAGTTCATAGCCTAATGTAAGCCTATATTCTATTGGAAGAAATAGAACGTGAGTACTGAAATGAATCTACTTATCTTAGATCTTGTTTATGTCTTCATATTTTTGTCACTAAACTCATTTTTGTCTATATAATTAGAAATTATAGACCTTTTATGTACATACGAAGTAACTTTTACGACCATATTATAATAGGCTTATTATATATGACGTACAATCTTCAAGCCTGAAAATATCAAACTGAATTCTAATTAAAATAATATCAATTATTTTATTATTAATTTTAACTTTATTATACATTCAATTCAATTCGTGCGTTTCTGTGTTTGTTGCTTTGAGGTTAAAATGGCCAAACCGATGCCCTGCTTCTTGCATGCATTTATCACCTGTCATCTATAGCAAAAGACCAGAACAACACTAACAGCTGATTGATCACCGAGAGAGAGAGAGTCGTTCGTTTTATAAATTACAGTGTGTTAAAAAGTCTTAACTATGGTCTATCAAAAACAGACGTATGTATCTTGCCTGTAATGGTATTTACGACAAACTCGCACACTATTACTTCACACCGTCCATCTCTGAATACACTTCACGAAATTTTAATTCTTAGGCGTAAGGTGTGTGTTTGCATTGAAAAGTATCACGTTCACAATATATTAATTTTTGATATTGATGAAATAATTATTGCGACATTTTCAGCAAGTAAAGTATTTAATGTTCAATACATTGTTCTTACAGAAAACAACGGAAATGAATGGATTCATTATTTCATGAAGTAGACTAAGAATATGTTACTAAATATTGACTTGCTTCACGTATTAAAGCAAAATAATACCGGTTTTAATTTTAGGGTACGAATTTAATTTAGTATGCGTTTCGAGTGTTGGTTTAGCCAATGAGAAGTAACGGTACATATTACTATAATCATAATCTGATGTTACTGTATCATATTCACGTAATGCGATAGCTATTATAACAACATATCCTTATTTCGGGTATAATACATTCCAATATACTCTTAATATTATTGTTGTTACCTCCATTGTAACATTTTCAATTAGTCATGCTAGTAATTCAAGAAGAGAAATACTAGGCCTACATATTTATGGTGAATACAACATTTCAAAGACTTTAATATGCCCAGGGTTATTTTAATTGTGCTAAGTTTCTATCAGATTCACCACATTTTAATACGGTCATAAAATATTAAACCAAGAAAATGTTTCGTTGTTCACAAGTTATATGGCACGCAACTCTTTAGTTTAGAACTTTAGAAGATCTATACTCCTGCTCTGCGTTGCGTGAGTGTGAGGGACTTAGATTTCACAACAAACAATGCTTTTTATTAAGGGCTGTTTTTGTTATTTGTTAATGAAACGCAGAAAAGTTGAGGAGGAGAATGAGAGAGAGCGGATATTGCTGTATGGAGTATACTGAGAGACTGTTGTAGGAAGAATAAAGAATCTGGGTTGAAAGAAGTAGACAAAATCTAGATTTCTGAGTCTATTTACCGCAAATTCCGGGTTAGATAAACATTGCACGTCCTCTTCCGTCCAGTATTAGATTCAGCTGCTTTCCTTCGGGTTGGGAGGTGGATCTTCATGGGGGAGGGGGATCGTAGGCTTCAGATTTTGGTAAATTATGGGAATCGATAAAATGATATTACAGAATGCTATAACTTACATTTACAGCAAACTAATGAATCGAGGCTGTTCACAGCAAATCTGCGGATGAAATGGTCAATGAAACTCTTTGGGGTCCTCAACCCGTTTAGTTGACACCTCAAGCTTGAAATGTACCCCGACCCATCCTCTTTCTTAATTTTGACATCATCATGTTCATGGCGTTTAACATTTTTTACACTTTGTTCAAGGCAAAACTTAAGGATGGGTCAGAAAGGTTACACCTATAGTTCGAAGAACGAGATAAAGGAGTAACCGAAAAACCACTAAGTAATTCTCCATTACTAGCATTTATTTCAGTAAATGAGTCTTCTACAATACGCTCTCTTCTATTAGAAAAAAGAAAGGGAATAATCTTTGTTGTTTAGACATTGTATGTCCGATAAGACCGTATCAAACTCGTCACACTTCTACAGTAAACTTCTCTATAGCTGCAATATTTCAAAAAGTTGAAAAATGTTACAATATCAGCCCATATTTGCGTTTCAAATGAAATTTTAAATACACATTACAAAGTAGCAGTTGTCCAAACGGATGCCAATTTAAATTAATTTATTATTTTGATTTTTAATTAAAAATAACAAATATTGGTCGTTTTAGTATACATCATCTGTGAATGTGGATAAATCATTGTTACTCAGAAATTCCTGGTCCCTGTGTACAAGATTCAGTTTTTAGTGAATTTCGGGTTCTTGATATGGTGGGCAGCGCTATGCATAGTGTAATCAAATCACACTGGTGTACGTGATTTCAAAGACCCCTCACTCATATGTTCCAACGAACTAAATCTAGGTTATGGGTGAGGGGGAGAGGAAGGGAGCGGAAGTGAATTTAGAGGTATGATAGGAGATTCTATTTCTACGTGTCCCGAAAATGAACGCGATATTTCAGGAATTAAAGTGGATGTTTGTTTGTATTTTTATTATTATGGACGGAAACTCGGATAGTGTAAACTGGAGAAATAGTTTTATTTTTAACGATGAACTTCATTCGGCACAGTTAAACGTGAAATTGGGTGTTTCCATTCATAAAATGGTATGGAAAGAAGGTAATTTATAATATTCCCAGTAAATATGTGTTTCTGATGGAAATTATTCTTTCGTTAGGATTTCAAATAGTACTAAAAAATCTGATGTGATACACTCGCGAACTCTAGTTTGAGTAAGGGGCTGAATTGGTGAAATGTAAGTTCAGTGTCTTTGTTAATAAGTATTTAAAGAAAATCATTAGAGCCGATTGCGAGAAAATCGAAATATATATAAAATGTTAAGAGTAAGTCGCCATCATGCTTCCTGTTACATTCCCAGACCTTACGTAACTTATTCCAAAAACGTAAAATGTGGTTTTTATTCGATTTTTCTTTTTAAGTTACGCTATTCACAGATGTACTTACAGGTAGGGGAAAAAAAGTGGACCGACTAAAATATCTAAGTTGCCTATTTGAGCCACAAGATAGTAGGGAATGTATTGAAATTTGTTCTAGACAATATAGACAATCAATTGAGAAATAGTTTCACGTAATTTGCATTGCTTGCGAAAACAAACGTTTCCGTTATATCTCTTACACTTATTTACGTATCACAAGGCTCTGAAATCGGTCCGCTTTTCTTTCCCAACCTGTACACACACATATACATCGGCAGACACGGCCTCACATAGACTGTCTCCGAAAATTGTATTTATTTTATCTAGGGTCCTCATAATGTGCATTAAAGATGAAATTCAGCGTTAAATTTCAGGGGCAAACACAACACCTCTCTCTACATAGAGTAACTATGGCACGGATAAAGAAAGAAAATTGATGCACATGTTTCTTATAATTTTTAAAAATCTTAATAGAATTCATATGTGTGGTTCATATAGGCCTTAAATGGATTTTCGAACCAATTCTTTAGTGCATTAACGTGATATGTCGAATGATACAATTTACACTAGTCGTTACAACCTTGCTATTAATTCATCTACGTATTCTAAACAACGATAAATAATGCTATCCTTTGTTTTTAACAATGACCGCTGTAGCAATTACTTTCACGTATATTAATTCAGTGAAGAAAGTAGCCGTTATTCGTAATAATTATTTTCTATTAAAACGTTTCCAACTCACAACCTTATACCCTTTGAAAGTATTATCTTACATAAATAAAGTGTACGAATAGTCTTACTTAGATCTACATGCTACATATACATAATACGAGGGACTGAGTATAAGTCAAGGCAACTATTTTTTCTCAAATTAAGGCGATGATACCATGAGATCATGCATGTCAAGGGAGAGTGTGGCCTCTCTTAGTATATGGACACATTATTTGGTAGCATTGTATACGGTTATACGAATAGAGACAATGGAAATTTAGTTGTGAGTCGCCGTGCAGAATGGATAATACTAGATGTGAACAGCATTCCTACATGAAAATAGTCACTATCCGAGGGAAAAATGCAAGAGAATACCACAAAAGGTTGACGGAATCTTCGGAGAATAATTCCAATCTCTACCGAACTTTAAGGGATCATGGAATGGATATTTGTGCTCTCATGCTCTCAACTACCGCAATGCAGTCGCGTATTTATGTTGAGGAGTATCTTATTCCTTCACTGTACTTTCATTTCAACATTTTAAAATAGTTCCACATTTTCAAAAGAAAAAAATTTGATGTGAAACTCACATAACTTCCTCTGCCTAGAAAAAGTTTGCCTCATAATATAATATATTATGTAGGCTATGACATTCTCTTCTTGTAAATTGGTTGTAAAAATGAACAGAACGTCGTTACCACATCGTATCTCATCCCCGAAGGATACGTAACCCAAATAAAGTCTTATTATTGCAGTTACGTAACTTTCTTTACCCTAAGCATGGCCAATACATCTTTTTCACTTCACATTCTGATATAGAATAATAGGGCACATTACAAAGAGTTTTTGGAACCTGATGCCAAGCTTTGTTTTTCACCAGGCAAAAATGACTCTCTACAGTGGTTGGCTTATAACTATCCCTCAGTGAATTCTTTTTTCGAAAAAGGTTTCCAATAAAAAAATTTGCCCCTGGTATAAGCTTCCCATGTACAAAAAATATAGAAAATCGTTAGAGCCGTTTTTGATCAAATCGCGAAAAAATAAATTTCATTCATGTCAAGTCCTTTTAAAAATAAGACAAAGTCGTCGCCAATCTTCCTTTCACATCCTAAAAAGGTACCGGTACCTAACCGAAATAATTATAATTTTTTCATACGATTTTCCGTTCTGGAACTAGGCTGTTCACAGACACACGTACACACACAGACATGTTTCCGAAAATAGTATTTTTGGATTCAGGTTACCTCAAGACGTGTAGGCCTATTTGTTAAAAACTCAACTTCGAATTTGGGTGTCGGATACAATAATTCATCTACCTTTGGCACGGTCTGAGGAAGTAAAAGTAGTTGCCATGACTTAAGCCCCAACCCCCTTATTATACTTAGTTCTTGTATAGTCAGTAGTTGTAAATAATTTTTTATGTGAAAATCAGTGATCTCTCATCCATTCCCCAGAAGTAAATAGACCTACAGGAAGGAAGGATGGATCAGGGATTTTTATTCTGCGAACTTTTATTGTGTCTTCATGTTTTTTTCACGCCATAACGTAAATTAATTTTTATTATCTTGACTTGTACCCTATGCTAAATCCGTGATTTTAACTATCGGTATTGACTACATATTGCGCAAAAGCTATGTAAGCAAGTGGTATAAAGTAAGACCATTTGGTCATCTCTATGTATATTTGTATTTCTGGTGAGTTGAAAACATATGAATACTACCAACTCTCTGACGATATGAAATTCAATAATGATGTTATTCATTTCTAATTCAGGCTATTACATATTATAGGCTATCGGTCAGATTTAGTGAAATGCTATATATGAGTGCGTTACGGTTCTTCAATATCCTATATTGGAAAAGAAGTGATGCATGTTCTCTAAAGAAGGCCTACTCTTGCTGGAGGTGACTACGAATACATCTTCATGGGATAAAGGAATTGGAAACTTTGTTGAAGAGTTTTCTTTGAGTCGTTGGAGTTTGTGTGAGGTCTGGAGAGGAGGAAGGTGTGTCTCCCATTCAGGTTTTATGGAGCGTACATGACATTTGAAAAATTGGTTCAATTTATTTCATTTTTAAGCTTTTTCCATTGTTCGGAAAGCTGCACTCTTCAAAACGCATGGAAGAGTTGGATGCATGACAGTCCCTCAGATACGAAAGAGATTGTGAGAGGATAAGGTATTCACAAGAGTGAGCGTCCAGTCATATGTTGGCTAAGAAATTGGCCGAATCCCAGAGCCATCTTTTCCTCGTGGACCAGCAGAGACGAGTTATCACATTGGTTCTAAGCCAATGCAGCTGCATAACTTTCACTGACCAGGAAAGGTCCCATATCAGCTTGGTGACTTCTAAGTTGTGAGTCCTTCGTAAATACAGGGTGTATTACACACAGTGTGTATTAAATACATTTGTAATATTTCTTATCTTTTTATGTGTCTCGAAGTATTATAAAACCTTGTTTATCGTACGCTCATATTCATTTACATAGCATAGCTCTTCTTAAAGTAACATTAAATACCTCTAAAATATAGTAATATTATTTAACAAAATTATTATTTGTTGGGAAATAAGTATAAGCATAAGGTTGTTAACATTTTCTGAAGTTTCCTTAACGCAGTTGGGGACTCAAAATATCTCCCCAAAATTATAATTACTTTATTCAGTTATACTTAGCCTATCCTTTAGATTTCCGTGTCAGCCTACAACAGAATTACCTTGTCCTCCATAAAATCTAAATGCTTTCATGGACTTGTTTTAGTACTTTCTGCTTTTAAGAGCAATACAGTGTATGAGTTGCAAAATCGGTGGGTCCTCATCAATAGGCCTTAACATTTTCAAGAACATATTAAATGTTTTCAGGTTGTATGTATAGGTATTAAGAATGCTAAAGTACTTGTAGTAAACAAGAATTTTGCAAGTCTCTAAGACATATCTAATCAAGGCGGGAATGTATTATTTGGTTACAGGCCTACTATTTTGCCACCTTATTAGGAATAGAGATAGCTTTCTTCAGGCCTTGGGTGTTCAGTGTTTCTGTACTGATCGAAGCACACAATATACCAGCCACAATATTTTTAGAAGTTAGTGTAGACACATGTGCAAATGTTTGTCTGTCACAATCGGGAGAAATACAGAAAGTATTTTCGATGTCTACAGAAATTTTGGGATGAAATGGGATGGACATTTTGCACATTGGAAAGGAAAGAGATAGGTCTATCTAAAAAATATTGACTTTGAGACCCGAAGGAAAGGACACATGAAATTGCTAGGCGTAAGTGAGAGGACAGTATTCGAATAAATATTTAGGAGAAGTATATTTTGAGAGGGGATGGTTGGATGGAGTTGGCATAGAATAGGTTCGAATGCGCGGCAATGAACCTCTGGGTTTCATAAAGTAGATAGTACTCCTTTAGTTTGATTAGGAATTGTCAATTGCTATTGAGAAAGTAAGTTTGTGTGGATTAATATAAGTAATATGATAATAATGTAAAATTTATTACCCATAACCTAGGTAAGATTCCTCAACTTTTACGATTTTTGTAACTCTCATAAAATAATCGTTCCTCATTCTTCTCAGGAGTTTCAGATAACATTTTTACATTTTTCATGCATTGTTTCAGTGTCTTCAATTAGCTATTGTTTACACTTCTATCATTATCATTTCCATGTGAATTTTCTAGACACAGTGTAAAATCCAACAGAATAGATTTCCCTCCAGTCCGTGTTAAAATGTTTCTGTGAAAGGGAAACAGTGTATTTCAGTTGGCTTTCAAGGCATACCAATGGCCAATCCTTTGAACATTTGAGACACTCTTAAGTCTTGTTTTTTATACAGTGTTCGATTTCAGTAGAAACTATAGATCGATATTCCCAATTTTGATTAAGCAGTACCGGTGCATCTAGGATATAGCTAAATAATTGCTTTCTTAACATCTTTCTACTGACGGATAAGTTAATCACCACGAAAAGTTTATGAAAAAGAATTATTAGAGTAATAAAACAATGATTGATAATAAAATGTGAGGATTTTTATTCTCGTTTTATGGTTGTCATTCTTGGAATCCAGCTATTCTTCTGAAATTTTTCGTGTTGAATTCAAAATTATAATCCTTTCAGAGTTGAATTTATGTCAACCATCGAATGAAACCATCAATTGGCTCTAAGTTAGAAATCAATTAGAAAAATTGCCGTGGAACAGCTTGTTTCCATAAGTGATAATACTGATAATCCTATGATGCGGATAAAATCCTCACATTTTACGTAGATCATTAATGTATTGGTGGGTGGTTTTTTCCTGTTGAGAGAATTCTTAAATAACAGCATTTCAGTTCACAGAGGGACATTCTTAAACATAAAGAGTTTACTGCCCTATAGGCTATTAAATATATCCGAATCTCTTAGGAGTATGCTTCAAACCAACTCAGAACTACTTTCATAAATAGATCGTTATCTTTTTTTAATCCGAAAGTACACACAAAAATCCCTTTATTGAACCACTGTGAATTTTTTACTGTGCGATTTACACATAAGTGCAAGGAAGAAGGATGCATGTTTTTCTACTTAGTAGTATAAGTTTATGATTTCCTTTGTTTTTATTTATTAATACTACTTGCATCGAATTGTCTGCATACGTTTTTGTTTACGCTCTAGGAATACGGAATAAGAACTTCTTCACGGGTCAGTGATTTTAGGCATTATCTGGAAGAAAGGAAATTAAATTGTGCTCAGGATGAGTGATCGCTGTATGGCTGATGGACGGAAGAGGAAGTCCACATATTGTGTTTCAGCAAACATACACAATAATAAAGCTCGTTTCCCGAGCTATATGAAAGCACTAATAACAGTATGTTAGGCCCATTAGTCTTACTTGTTTTCCAAGAAATTCTGATACAGTACATTAATAACACATGGTTGGCACAGAAATGCACCAAATAATGAGAAGAGAAAATGGCAAATGTTAGCTTAAAATCGTATGTAGGACTGTTTTCTTGCTTCCGTCATTGCTTCTTCCATTTGATCATCTTTTGAGGTTAATTACTTAAATATGTATGGGTGATTAATGTGTTTCCTGTGAAATCTTTAAAAATTATAAATCTCGTTTTAGAATTAAAGTATTTCAAAACATAAATTTTAATTTCGTTTCTTTTTTAGGAAGTAGAGTTCAATACAGAAAGAAGTTTTGCTTGCCCTTCAAATTAAATAAGAGGATTGTAGTAAGTTATGCCACAGATTATCGTTTTTATTTTGAAGGTTCGTCATATGAGGGTCATCTAATTTGAGGTATTAGGCCTAACGGTGATATTATAAGAACATTTTGGGAGCTTAATTTTTAACCTTCCAGAGCTGAATTTGAATGGCTATGTAAGCAATCATCAAGTAAAACCATCAGTAGGCTCTAAGGTAGAAATAAATTAGGAAAATGTAATTGGAATGGTTAATTGATAAAATACTCTCCTTATTACATCAATCTTTGTACTTAGGGGATTACTTTGAAAAAATATACATAAGGATTTATTGAGTTGAAAAATGTAAAATAAACCTATGTGTGAAGTATTCACTTGTAAGACTAAAACCAACAATAAAATTGTCAATAGAGTAATACCTGTTGAAGGTCATAATAACAGATTCGTTGATAAACTTTTCAGTAGTGCTGCGTAACTACTCGTTTTGTATTAATAAAAGTCACCAATCAGCAATTGCACAAGATTATGTAAGCAATCACTATATAGTTATGTAATTGAGGCACTTCAAATTTTTAAGAATGGATATTTATAAGAAATATCGTACATAGGAATAATTTCATTCCAGTAATAAGTAATAAATATTTGAGCAATTACGACTATCAACAATAACATATTATTAAAAGCTAAGGAAAACATACGATTACTTGCTATAAGTATACGTCATAAAAAGTATTTCAAACAAGTTAATGGTGTATTTTAGTGTTACATTGAACACTACATACAGGACTGTTTTATATTTTTCAACTCAATAAATCCTCATGTATATGTTTTCAAAGTAATCCCAAGTAGTTGTGTTTTTTTCAATCCAAGTATAAAGATTGAGGGAATAAGGAGAATATTTATCAATTAATCATAATTGGCCCTCAAAGGTGCACAAAAATGTTATCAATTTCATTAGAATGCTTGTTTCTAGGATCCGAAATTTCCGGCTCTTTTAGCTTAGAATGCACCAAACTTTAACTGCGTGTTCTTTTGCCTTGGTCTGTATCCAAAGTTCAATTCCGCATCGACTAAGTAAGGTTCGACTTAGCTATAGAAAGAGATAATTTAACCTATAGGAACCTAGAAATCCGGACCTTACCTATAACAAAATATTGAATTCGTGTGCGCCAACACTTTCAAAACCATGTATCATATTATGGAGGTCAGTAAACTATGAACAGAACAGCACAATCTTCGTAAGGACGAAACTTCATATTTTCAGTTCCCTTAATACTGATGTTTATGAAATCTCAACTTACTGACCTAAATGGCTACTGAACATTTCAGGACTTGTTGCAATACTCTCAGGAAAATGATTAGGTTTTTAAGATAGGGCTCTCTAAGTACAAGATTTCTACTTAATATTTAATAGGGATAGAGGTAGCCGTCATTTTCTTAATTTTGTAATACGATTTTGGAGACACATTACTTCTAGTGTATTCTAATGTTATGAGTGAATGTGTTCATAATGCTTCATTTGATGTGTTCTGTTTTCTGTTTATTTGTTTGTTTTTCTGTTGCATGTAATTTTCCTTTGGTTCAGATTATGATATAGAAATATTCTGGCTTTATAAGTTTTCTGAATTATTGTATCTCAACTTTAGTCCTAGCTTTAAAATGTACATTAGGACACAACTTGTTTGGGGAATCAATAATAATAATAATAATAATAATAATAATAATAATAATAATAATAATAATAATAATAATAATATTTCCAGCATAACGTTTTTGAGAATTACGAATGCATCTTTCAATCGAACTATTGAGAAGATAAATTTTATCAGTGAAAATGTGTTCAATAGAAGTTCCACCATTACAAATAAAACTGCGATATTTACTACCACTGCTGCTCTGTTCAGACAACTGACTGTTTGGATGGCGGGAAGAAAGCAAGCTTCCGCCGCTGAGAATTCCTAGCTAGGTGCGGACAAATTGCGATGGAGCTACATTTGGTTCGCATTGTATTATTCATAAAAATACATACACTTGCTTGCTTTCTTGTAATAGTATTTTACCATCCGAATTCGTTCTTTCCTTAATTTAAGTGTTTCATTTGCACGGGTCATACTAGTCAATTTTGTCATTATTATTATTATTATTATTATTATTATTATTATTATTATCCTAGATGTCTCAAAGAGAGCTTAAGGATGCTGGGGAGCATGTTTCGAAATACCTGTGTTCAATATTCTTATTATCATATCTTATCTTGCACAACTCCACGAACTTTCTTAGGCAAGTGCATAAACTTGAGTGAAACAATCTTCAACTTAGACTAATTTCTGCACCCATTCTATGAAGCCGTATTTATCTTACCATGATGTGGCTTCTACCGAATAATACGCAGTTATTAGCAAAGCATTCAGAGCCTTAATATCTGTTTGATCTGCTTAATTATCACAAGTACGGTACTTCTCAACTCCCATTGTTTCATTGCACAATGCTACTTGTTTCATTTAGCCTGGCGGAGTTGCGGTCATAAGGCCACTCAGCCAGGTGGAAATACATGAATTACAATAATTATGCTACTTAGTTATAAGAGTAGACTATATAGTTGATCTAAAAATATAAAAGACTATGCGTGCTAAAAATTCAAAGTAAAGGAAAGTTTTCCCCTATACAGGCCATGGAGGCCCAGAGGGTTCCAGGAGGTTGAGGCTCCCAGTTGTTAGACATTCGGAACGTGCAGGTTGTCAGCCTTACGCACCGGCTGCCTTTACCCCCAGGATTGCTCCTGGTACTCATTTCTGTTAGAGGCTGAGTTTCTATATAATAATCTAAATATGGGTAAATTATTCTTGAATTGTGATATCGTTCGGAAGCTCCTGAGATAGCTAGATTTTTTATGCATTTTTAAAAATTCTTAGCTTTTTAAATAAGTTAGTAATAAACCACATAACTAATTTAATTAACAAACCAAATCCTTTTATCGAGACATAAAATAACGAGTTCCAGAAGCAAATAGCATAATAGTGTATTTCACCAATAGTTAGATACGAACTAAATGATCCATATTTTGAAAAATTCATAATTCCAAACTTTTGAATGTAGGAGAATATTAATTGCCGTCTATCTTTATTGTATCGAAGAACAACTCTAAAAAACAAAGCACATAAAATGTTAATCGTAACAGGTTATATAGAAATCGAGAAAAAGTGTAATAATACCTGCAGATTTTTCATGCTAGAAGGCGTATGATACCCCTAAGTAACAGTAACCTACTTATGCGGACTTTGATATCCTGCAGGAATGTTGTGTGGCGCTGTCCATGTTAAGGTCCTAATTGAAATTACTATATACGACTTATTGTTCGCTTTTACATAATAATTCTTCTCATTAAAATTTAATACATTATGCAAATGAGGAACTAAATGGGCAAATATATGTTGAGTATTGTTAATTTAACAACAAATTATAAATCTTAATCAAACATAAAGTGGCCTAAGTGTTATGTGGGTGGTGCTAGTAAAACTATATGGGAAAAGGTCTTGGCTTTATGTAATGATATTCTTGATAACTAGGCATTTTGAAACCTATATAAACTCATAAAAGATAAATAGGCCTAATCATAAATGATTATTTTTCTCTACCATGCTCACGCATATGCGTATCGAGCGCATACGCACTCACAAACAGCCATGAAACATACGTAAGCATACCCACAGACGCACATACACACTAGGCTATCATTATTTTTCTAGTTGCTGAGTGTTTTATCTACAAACCGCGTTTTCAATGTTATCATCTACATCGAATCCATGATCGCTTGCATCATGCATAGGCGAGAAGCAATCCTGATCCAAATCTGGGAGACCCACCACCTGCCCAGATTTTCTCAATGAAATATATATAATACGTGATCCATTCGTGAATTTGTTCTGAAGTGGACAGTATAGGCAGTCGTGATAAGTCCTAAAGTTTTACTGACTTTTCAGATATATTAGTGTATATTTATTTTTTTCGTAGTGTACTTCCATATTGTACCATTTGAGTTTACAGTAACTTATACATTTTCAATATAGTATGCCCAACGCATGGACCTGTGTATCCGTTCTAGTTTATGATATCACAAGATGAGACAAATAACAACAGTAATAGACAACACAATATAATGCGATGCAATAGTATTTGAGGATGAAGAGAAGAAATAAATAAAAATATATAATAATAATAACAATAATAGAAAAATGACAATGAGGGCCAGAGAAAGTAATCTTAGTATGCTATTTTTATATTCTAGTATAATACAATAATAATGTACAAATATTGTTCCCTCTGCCCCTCTCCATTGTCTACCCTGAGTTGTCGGACTTAAGACATTAATTTTCTCACACCCTCGAAGAAATTGGCGTCATTCCACAGGGCTAAAAAGTTACTGTCCTATAACAGTCATATATAATCTATGTATACTGTTTTTACATTCTAATACAATACAATAATAATGTACAAAGATTATTCCCATTGCCCTCTCTCTCCATTGTCTACCCTGAGTTGTCGGACTTAAGACATGAATTTCTCACATCTCCATGTATTATATATAGGTCCATATAGGCCTATACACACATTCTTAATAATAGTAATATGATTTCAGATTCCTCTTCTTAATTCACTTTGCAGCATGAATGAAACACATCATCATAGACATTAATAGGCAACTTAAATTAATATTGATATTATTATCAGTTAGATTTGTCATTGAAATATTCCGTTGCAATATTAATTTTATAGGTATGTAATTATCTTTCATATCGGTACCTTCCATTCATTCCTGTCACTGTGAAGGAAAATCGGATTAGTTAGATATAGCTATTCTTTAAAGAATTTAAAATATTCGCTGGGTTTTAATTTAAACCCCCGAACCAACAAGCTCTGAATAGCACAACCTGCATGTCACAGTGATTCAGTTCAACCGAACATAACTAATTTCAGCCCTTCTGTAAAAACATTGTCCATAATAATTATAACTAGGGCCCGGATTTTTAGTTTTTTTATAAATCCTGTTTTAGTTTTTAATAATAATTTCAGACATTTTTTAAAGTTTCAATTTAATAAGTAGGCCTACAATAAACACATTGAAAAAATATGTTAATTCATTTTATTTCCACTTAAATTTCCACAAAACTTTAGGAATACTTTTAGTTTAGTTTTAGAATTACCCTTTTTATTTCCAATTCAACCACAAACTCAACAAGAACGTTTTTCAATCAATCAAAGTTGATTAATCAACTTTTAGAATACTTCACGTTCGGCGTCTTGCTGGGGCGAACACTGTGAATAAACTACAAGTGTAAGCTACTTAAAAATTCCTTTAATTTGCTTACAAAGAAACTGGGGATTTCGGTTCACTTACGATTTCCTTTACCGGAACAATGGGATACACAATGACAAAATTAGAAAACGCAATGCTATATTTAATCTTAGAAAATAATATGTTGGCAAGAATGACCAAGATGCAAAATACAAGCGAACACTTAGAAAAGTAATTTTAGTGTAACAATAATAATTAGATTAATTATTATAATTGTTATATCGTATTTCATCTGACAAGCAGGTTTAGCCATTTTTAGGTTTTAACATCTTACTTAGATTATAGATTACATAATTACATAATTAGATTAATTATTATAATAATTAGATTAATTATTATAATTATTATATCGTATTTCATCTGACAAGCAGTTTTAGCCATTTTTAGGTTTTATTAGATTGGATTATGTGACTGCCTTGACAATGAAACGCATAATTACGTTAACATAATTATGTTAGCTAGCAAGGAACAAAATAGTTTAAAACCTAAGAATCCGGGCCCTAATGAGACCCTAATTATGTATCTGTCTAAATAAGACATTATTGTTTAATTTCAACTTTGTACACCCCATACAACCCGAAAGGAAGGAGTCTTGGCAGTCTGCTGTCCGCAAATACAATAGGGAATTTCCATCTCTGTAATTTTTGCAGCATTCCTCCCGTCTTTAGTCTTGCACGTAGCCATGGAGGCACACGATAATAACTTCACCTCTCCCGTCCTATGTAAGCCATTGTGTATACAACCTACCTACCCTTAAAATATGCAAATCACCCCTTAGAAACGTTTCCCAGTTTCATCTCAGGAAAACGAGGAAGAACTATGTACCATCACCCCCAAAAATATGATAGTAATAAATAATTTCCCAAAAATGGTAGACTAGATTATTAAAGGCTCAGACAATGCTGATGTAATATGAAAATATGTTGGCCCGAGTCGCTATCTAATATGTCATCTTTGACACCGTAATAAGAAACCTGCGAAAATTATTATCTTGGAATTTATATACTATGGAAACTGTAGTAAGTCATATATTACAACCTTAGAATCCTGTAGCTATGGTACTGGTAGCATTATAGGGCCTAGGTTTTCTGCGACTACAGATTTGAGAAAGAATACAAAGGAAATAAGCCTTTTAAATAAACATTCAAATTATTTGAAATGCAATATAAATCTTAATGAACTTTAATCTATGTTGGAAAGGTGAAGTCAGACTGAAGACTTCAGTGCCATAGGGGGATTTGAACCAGGACATTCTGTCCTCCGTCCCGCTGCTCTATCCACCTGAGCTACCATGGCAACATGCCGGTACAACATTAAATTCTCCAACTGACAAATTACTAGGATATGTGAGTTAGTTGGAGAATTTAATGTTGTACCGGCAAGTTGCAATGGTAGCTCAGGTGGTTAGAGCAGCGGCACGGAGAACCGAAGATCCTGGTTCAAATCCCGGCTATGGCATTAGATTTTTCAGTTTGATTTCACCTTTCCATCTTACCCTACACACGGCCAGTGTGAAAAATTATCATTTCATCTAAGTTGTTTAAGCGTCTTGTCTTTTAAAAAATAAGGGAAGCTTGCTCTGACTTTTTGTAAAAAAAGTTGAAAATTGGATCGTTTGTGTTTTAGAGATTTTTATATTCCTTAAAATTTACGAAGATAGCGTAGAAAAGATTGATAATCAGACATGCTCTTATATATGTGGAATTATTCAAAATTGTGTTATATTTGATATCATTTTAAATTATACAAACTATTCCGGAAAGATTAATATTTGTTACCTTCAAAAGGAAGCTATGTTACTAAAATTGCCTTTACCGTAACGGAGTGGATTGGCTGAGCATTTACGTCGAGTAAACTTTCTGAGTGATGTTTTGTCAGGTTTTCACTCAAATAGGATTGCTAGATTCACTTGCGTTCCATAAAATGTATATTTAATTATAACGTCATAGTAAGATATCCCGCGACGATTTAATTCCTCAAGAGGGAATATTTTGTATTTTTATCAGTGTTTGATGTCTTAGAATTGGGGGCTAGTTGGGGAGAAGCCTTATGGTGCTGTTGCTCGGGATCTTACGAGTAGATTGGTACCTTTCTTCGTTTGCAGTGGCTACTGATATCAATGTATGCATGTAATGGGAGAAAGCTAAAATAAAAATAAGTGACTTGTAATACCACATTAGAAAGAGACTAGTTTATTAACCTTTTAAAAGGATAACATACGTTTTTATTTAAGCAATCATTAAATTAAATCATCAGTGGATTTTAAATTTTAAATCATTAAAAATGTCAGTGAAATGGCTAGTGTCCGTAAATGACAACAGTACATACATATATATATATATATATATCCCACTTACGTGCATTTCTTTTACATGAATTCACAAAGAATGAACACTGAAACAATCTTCAATGTTTTAATCACTGAACATTCTGTATACAGCCACGCTTCATTATACATTACAGGAATGAGTAAATACGTTATGCTATTGTACAACATAAGATTTGTCCACGCCATCTAGTAGCTATTTGTATCGTTTTACTATTATTTATATAGGCCTACTTAAGTAGGATTCTATTGGACATTCAGCGAATATAGGCTGTTGGTCTTTTGGCATTCGATTTTTATATAACATAATAGCATGGCATAAAGATCTCATTTAGGTTTTAACATGAAGATCATGGCACTTTATTTTTCATTTTTCTCTTGATTTGAAGGTAAAAAGTATAATTTTTGGACCATCAGAATTATGAATACCGCTATTATGTTAAAATTTTCCTAACATATCACTTCATATAAGTTACATGGAGTATCTATCAAGAGATCCCAGTTTTTCTTCTTACTACATTAGTGGTAAGTGATAACAGTAATTGTTGTTCATGGTTTGCTGATAACAGGAGAAATATAACCATTATACTGTGGACCATGTGTTACAACTTGCAGAAGTACCTCCCCTTCCATAAAACTGGACGGAGTCAATCCCTTATCCTTTCCCCTAGGGAGCTCAAGAAGGGTGACATGAGAGAAGCCAAACCTACAGGGGAATTGTATCCCCGGCTACGATCACATTTGGAAGCTCCGAACTCCTTAATGGTCAGTAATCACTCTGGTTAATGGAGATGAATCCTTGGGGTCAACCATGGATTGTTGACTTCGCGATATCGTGAGAAACACATTAGAATGCATTGAAGATTATTGCAGATTGCAGTCTTTAGCTGATAACGATATTGCGTTGATTTTACTTTATGGTATACCAGGACCTCCTCTGCAAAGGGCAAGTTACAGAAATTAAACGTGAGATTTTTAGCTCATAAATGCACTGGTGTTAAAGATAATTAAAATTATAATACAATTAGCATAAATATAATTTTTTATAGTCCTGTATCTATTATATGACACAAACAGAAGTTAAAGCTTTTACTGCACAATTTAATTGTTAAATACATAATTTATGTGGCATGTGTGTTAAACCTAATACTTTTGTCACAATTTAATATATTTATCTGATGCGCTGCATTTTAGGAGAAAGAAACTTCCGTAATGTGACATCGGGTTCTTTAGGGTTTTAGATTATTATAAGAAAAAATATACCAGTACATAAAGGTATTCCGCTGGCCACTTCTTCGAAGCTGGTCTTTTTTGTTTCGCTATACTAACTGGCAAAATTCTGTTTTCAGGACAGATTTATTTATTATCTTCCACTGTTACTCTTCACAGAAGCATACGGTAGATCCCCATAGTATATTAAGTTGCCTAAAATTTCTATGTTAATCTTTTTTTTACAACATATCCCCTGTTCTCTTAAAGCTGGGATGACAGTTTTGGCCTTGGGAATTTTGATTGTAAAGCAACGTGCAAGCCTAAAATTGCCGCGCATACGAGTCAGAATCTAAACACTTAGGACCTCCTCTCGATAAAATATTAATCTGGCAGGTAGGGAACTTATCTGGAAGTAGGTAAAACATTGCCTAACACGACCACCAGATAAAAGCTGTCTGGAAGGTTAACACCCAGTTAGGCTGGTGAAGTAGCTGATAAACCGTTATGTTCTGATGTCATTTTATTGTAGAAAAGGAGAATAGTATATTATGCAACAAACCTATATTGATATCTTTTAAGACACGAGTATGTTTATGAATCGAGCAAAGCAAGTTTCATAATTTCCATACTAGTATCTTAGTTACCAATATAGGTAAATTACATACGACTGTTTTTGTTGGACCCTGCATTTTGAGATTTTAGATTCACTGAAACAAACGGAAAGGAGTTCTCCATGACCTTCGCATTAGATGATTGTGGTAGTTATTGTCTTCTACGAGAGATGGCAGCTCATGTCGATCAAATCGAAGGTTCCTTGTTGTAATTTTCTTGAAACCAACGGATTTTGTCAACACGAAATGAATTCATTTTAGTATGATATTAAAATTAACATGAACAGAATTGATTTTATTTTAAATACAGGCTGCTAATTATGCGGTTCTTAGCTGATATTCTGAAGGTCTTAAGATCTTTCCGTATACGATAATAATCGATACCACACTGCTGTCGTAATGGAAATCAGTGTTGAAATGAGTATCATTGTGATATCGTTACGTCACACGTAATAAGCATATTATAGTATGATCGAACAAAAAGTAATATTACGATAGAGTTGTCGTATAATATTGCCAACAATCAGACTATGAGAATGGCATAAGTACTTTGATTTTATATTAACTAAACAGCATTTTGCCTTTTCGATCTTCCTTTGCTGTTCAGAGATTGCACCTTTGAGATTTTTCAGAAGAACCTAATTCATAGCTAGATACTATATGCTTCATGGTTTTTTACAGCTTTGCATTCATGCATCATATTTAAATATTTGGCACTATTAGTTTGTAGAAGATGTTTTGAGGGAAACACATACATTGAGTGAATTCTTTGAAGAGAATTTATAGGGACCTCGGAGGACTATGTTGGGCATACGAGGGGTAGCAGTTAAAGAGATGTTAATAATATTAATAAATAAAATCTTGTACAATTTTTATTTAATAGCATTATTGACAATCGAATTGATTAAAATGTCAAGGAAGAAGAGGCTTCTGGAACAAAAATAAAATAATAAATAACTCTTAGTTTCAGAACGAATCTGCCAGGTCCATATGGTGCATTAAAGGGTTAAGTAAGATTCCTCAACATATTATGCGAATCTTTTAACTATAGACATTGTCATTTGAAAGTGTAGGTGGTCGATCGAAATGAGTTTTAATAGGTAACTATTTTCTTACAGCTATTAACGTCAAATCTACGGACTAATATTTTTCAAGCAAGTCAACTCAATTATATACTTCAGACGTGACTGTTCGATCTGTAAGGAAAATAAACGTCTCCCAAGAAGTGGAGTAGCAAGAATAGCAGCAAGAGGTACTTGAATTGCAAGTGCAAAAGCAGCTCAAAGTGTGTAATCAGCGGAATGGAATTGCAACACTGGAATTATTAAGTATGACTCAGCAAAGTCAGTAATGTCTTCGCTATTATCTCTAGCATCCAGGAGCTTCTTCCTACAACTTCGTTATCATTTTATTCTGTAACATCGTCTCATCTATTTATATTCATTACTCCATTGTTTTCTATATAACATCTCCCGTCATCTCTTTCCCTCTTTTTTCTTCCTCCAGGATGAATCCTCTTTGGCTTAGCGTTTTTTTTTTCTTAGCACTTTTTTCATTTTAATAATACCTTTTTATTAACATAGAATGCATTTTTTGCTCGTTTTCCCATGTGATTATTTACGCTTTCTCCTTGTTGCACAGTAAATTGAGCTTTCATAACGGCAGATACTTTATTCTTAATGTCCTTCAGTTTAACGTGAAACGAATTCTATCTTCTTTCTCCATCATATGAAATTCTTCACCAATGAAGCTTAAGCTATGCACGTTCTTGTCTATTTGCTTGCAGTGTTTGCATTTAAGCTTTGGATTCAAAACTTCGTATAATAAAGTATCTTAGCATCGTTTATGTACGTTTCTTTATCATCACAGAACTGTGCAACAATGCTTTTGTTATTTAGAAAAAAATTAACTCGTAAGTTTTCTGAGGCCTCTCACTTAATATAATTCATCCCAGTTATAAACCCAGCTCTCTATCTGATATCTGAGACATTTGACCAACTTGTGTGGAATATTATAGTGCATAATATAATAATATAATGTATAATATTATAATATAATGTACAATAGGCCTATTATAATATAATGTTTAATATTATAATATAATGTATAATATTATAATTATCAATTTTATATTGATACCTTTGAGGACAAACAGCAACAATAAATTATGTAGGTTTCACCTTATTCCCTCAATGTGTCCTATTTCGAAAGACAAAGTATGAGTAACTTACGTCAACAAACTTAATAACATTAGCCCATAAGGTTTTTCTTGGAAAGACTACTTAAATTATAATAATATAGGTGTAAAAATCTGCATGTATCAATCTCTTATAGTTTACGAGTTATTTTGTTTCATTGTAATGGCAGCAAGACTTTGTGACACGGTGTAATTTAATTATAACAATCTCATTATTAAATGTATAATACTATGCATGCCTACATTAATTCACCTTATTACAAAAAAATTATAATGCTACATTTGCATATTGTATTGGGAGAAAATTGAAGTTAATTTTATTATAATATTACAATAGTTATCAACCTTAAATATGAGTTTAAGCGAACCTTACATAAGAATCTATTCAGGCAGAAAAAGTAACTTTAGTTGTAAACATTTATAAGTAAAATCACTTATTATAGTGTAATTTTCTACGTAGCCATTTAGAATTGATTTTGTCAAAGAGTTATGTGGAATATTAGATTTTGTGTTTGATTTCCTTCTAGTGCCTTTTACGCTCTATTGTAGGAACCAGTAGCACTTTTAGGTGAAATTCTCTGCCTATTCTCAGGCCTATTTACTATATATCTTCAGTACCATTTAAACTAATGTGAACTCGATAAAAAATAATTCAATGTAAGTAAGAGTATCTTTAATACTTTAATTGTAATTGTGGTATAATGTATTAATTATAAAATTATCTAATGACACATTTCATATCATTATATCTTCATTATTTTTTATATCCATAGCCTGTAAGGATGATGTCTTCAGTATTTATATTGCAAGTTTCACAATAAAAAAATAAACTGAAGACTTTATAAAATATACATACAGTATCATCTCATACTCCCTTTTTTGTGGAGTAGTTACTAGTCTGTTGTTACTGGGGCAATCTCGTAAACTTTGTGCGCTAATTTAAAGGGAGTTGCATTTCAGCACATGTTGTGCCATCTTCAGTTCCTCAAGAATATAAAAACAAACACATTTATGTAGTTGCAGTCTTTTTCAAGGAAAACCTAATGCGCTAATGTTATTAAGTATGTCGACTTAAGTTTCCGATACTTTGTCATTCAAAATGGGACGTATTGAGGAATTAAGATGGAAACTACTTTATGTATTATTAAAATTATCATTCAAAATTGATTTAGCTGCATTGAAAAAGTGTAACCATTGCAGAACGTTACGAAGGTTGGTTTCATTCCTTTTTCTGACACTGTTGATGCAGTTACTTAATGTTGATTTTTATCTTTAATGGTCCGAGCTGGGATGTAGAAGGAAGTAAGTACTTCTCCGGGCTAGCAGTTTTCAAAATTGGATGGTTCCGGTTTTCCCCAGTAAACTCAACAGATGGAAGCACTTTTGCGGCCATCTAATTTCTTTGTGTTAGTATCCATTAGATTGTTCCTGGGAGTCCTTTTCTTGAGCCTGCAGCCCATCTAATGTAGTGTACAGCGCCGTCCCTTTGAGTGTGTTTGCATATTATATCATGTACTTCCCGTCTTTCAGCCCAATAATTGAATATTTAATGCCTCCTACCCCACTCTTTGTGTATTCCATGTAATAGACACCAGTCTACTTTGAAAATGAATGTAAGCTCTCCTCTTTCACGAATGACCGTGTGAAGTAGAAAAGAGGACAGTGCTCGTTAATTTACTTCAAAATTTTTAATTCCAGCGTAAAACCTCTTCCTTAGCACATTCACCAAAAGCACTGTATGTATTACTTCTGTAATATAAACTTCATTTCTGATAACCTGCGGAAAAACAAAAACACTGTATGTATTACTTCTGTAATATAAACTTCATTTCTGATAACCTGCGGAAAAACACCCTTTAAGAGATCCTATGCCGATATGCCATTCACTGAAGATTTTTGTGGTTATACAATTACATTTTTTTTCGACCTTTCTAAATACGCTTATTATATGTGACGTAACGGTATCATATTGATGCAGATTTTCATTATAACACAGGTGTGGTATCGATTATCAAATCTTGAGAGCAGCAAATGAAATGGCCTAATAAGTCTGTATTTAAAATAAAATAAAATAAAATAAAATAAATTGTGTCCGTGTTAGTTTTAGTATTATACTGAATTGAATTCATTTTGCCGTTTTTTTCATAAGAACGGCCAACAACAAGCTTAGATTTGACCGTACGCCATCAGCTGTCATCCAGCGCAGAAGACAAGAAATACTATAACTTGATGACAAGAAATACTATAACTTGATGACAGCTGATTGCTCGATCAGCCGGGTTTTCTTGTTTGTTTATGAATCTAAAATCTCAATACATTTAATTATAACAGTCGTATGCAAGTGCCAGATAATAGTAATTAGAATACTCGTATGAAAATTATGAAACCCGCTTTGCTCGTTTCATAAACGTACTCGTATCTTAATAAGTGCCATTATAGGCTCGTTGCATCATGTACCGTGTTTTCTATAGGCCTAATAGAAAAACTATTGATTCTTACATTTGCAAACGATTTAAAGCTCTATCCCTAAAATTATACTTTGAGATTTTTTTATTTCGGGTACATTTTGAGTATAACGGCATCCATTAGTGACCCCCTGCTTGGTGTCATGGTTAGCGTCACTGGCTACAGATCCGCAGGCCCGGGTTCGATCCCGGTAACCCTTATTTCTGAGGATGCTCTCCGCCTCTTGACATAAACTGAGGAGCTGCTTGAAAGGAGGAGTAGCGGCTCTGGTCACGCAGCGGCCTTTTATTTTTTTAACGGCATCCATTAGTTTTGCAGCGGTCTTCATAAATAAAATTACTTAAACAAATATTTAATGAAACTAAAGAATCCACAAAGAGCAGATTCAGTACAAACCTTGTAAAAAAGCACTAGATGATGGTGGATCAGTTACTATAAAATTATTTTTTAAATTTGAATTAGATTTGTCTTAATAATACCCACTATTTTTGGTGGTAGACCTTTACATCATCAAGCATAATATGTGCAGAATCGAATTCCTTCTGTAAATATCCTAATAATTAGATATCAGAATTTTATGCACCAGAAACTTAGACCTAAGTTTTTTAAAATTATTAAAATATTAAAATAGATGAAAGGTAAGAAATATCCAATAATAATATAAATAACGAAGTTTAAATGATTTCACAATCAATGTTCATTTTGAAAGCGAGTCAACTACTATCGATGTGAGCAAGAGCTTCGAAAGGAATACACTGTCGTCTTCAATTCTAAATCTAGTAAATTACTTGAAAGAACCAGCAGGCATGAAATCACTGAACTAGGGCTAAAAGTGCCACGAAGAGGCGTGGAAGATTTACAATAATATCAGTGTTATTCTTTGTACCTATTCAGGGTCGTGTCCTTGTAAAGTCCAGCTGGTTACGACTTTCTCAGTACAACAATGTCACACTATTTCCCGTTATAATAATAGTTCTAATCTAAATATCTTTCTTCAGCGTATAACATTTTAAAGTATCACAATGCATGTCATGTTGTATATAGCCCCTTAAGGTGAGCTTTGCTCGTTGGGGTTTTCTTACAATAAATAAATAAATAGGCAGATTTAAACAGGAAAGATCAGAAAACGAGTCAACCATAATTTTAGTTACCTTAACAGCATTTCCAATTTACCAGAAATATATTAAATACATCTCCAATTAATTTTCCATGTTTTTTTTAAGCTGTATTCATACTGCCTTTAGCTACTAGGCCATATCAGGAGTTCGGGATTTGTATCTATACAGTTAGAATAGGCCATGGAACTATTGATTGCCAATTATCTTCTATTGTTGGTGCATTATATGGAGTCAATTTAAACTGATATTAATTTAAATGGATATGATACAGGATGGAATGGTGAGGATGATGTAAATATCCAATTCGGCATTTGCCTTTACGAATGGGGAAACCATGAAAAAACCCATGTCAAATTGGCCGGCTTTAATTGGCTATAATTTCCAGTAATTTCAGTCATAATAAATTTTAATAATCATAATCACATTTAATGAACAAGATTTCATAATAATATGTTTACAAACTTCGCAACCACTTCAGTATTGCTCGGAATTTTGAGGGCAAGTGCCCTTCTGAATATAACAATTACCCTTGTAGTTGAGCTTTGATTCTATCAGCTTTGATGAAGAGGTGCGCCTTGATTAGTTTGAAATGTAATCAGCAGTATCAGGAATCGATTCTTACGTCACACATGTACATGAGTTTGACAATCTGTCACACTCTACCGCATGAATTCAAGTACAAAGCGACGCTTCCTGTATTTGTGGCTTCTGGAGCAACCCTCTCAAACTTGGTTACACAATGGCTAAGAGCAAACATAGATAAACAACCCCAGCAGGAACCAGTATCATGGGGTGTGGAAACCTTTGTGTTGTGTTTCAGGGGTTTGTTTTTTCTCCCTGCTGCATTCGGTCCATTCTTGCGTACGTGCGATATCGCAGCTTTAGGAGTAGTTAATGATATTTGTTGCAGGCTACCTGTTGATGGGTTTGTCTTTCTTATTTTTATTATTTATTTGTTTTGTTTTATAATTTACATCAACTTTCAGATCTTTATTATTTTCTTCCAGTAAAGTACTTGACTCTAGTTATTGAACTAGAAAAGTTGAAAATGGATCTGCATTTCCTATATATAGCAAACATGCCTAATTTCACAGTGCCCCTAATTTCGCAGTATCTTTTTATTTTATTTATTGCAAAATTTGGAACAGCAGTGGAAATATTTCATCTTATTCATCAAAGAGGGCATCTTCTCTTCTATTTTATACATTTTTTATATTTTTCCATACTGGTCCTGATTTTGCAGTAAATAAAATAAAAAGATACTGCGAAATTAGGCACGTTAGGCATATCTATTAGTTACGAGCAAACATAGTACTTGATTTGCTAAAGTAGCGTCTAGACGATTTATAATGTTGTCAATATTCTCTTCAATATTGATGGAAGATCATATTGATAGAAATGTTGATCGTCTAGGAGCGTATTGAAGCGTCCTATCAATATTGACGGATATTGATAGAAAATTATATTTTCTATAAACGTTTGAACGTGTAGGAGGTTTATTATCAATATTTCCTTCAGTATAAGTTGTTTGTGAGACCGCGAAATGATTTTTTGTAGTCGTCCGTTTCTGTAGAACGCAAAAAATTAAGCAAATGTTCGTGTGTAAAGCAGTTTCTCAGCTTGTACCACTCTTTGGACCAGCGTCTATTTCTCTTTCTTTTTTTCTTTTTCGCACAGTGAAAGAGTCAATGCTAGAAAACCCAAATCCGAACTGGAAAACATTTCGAAATAAATTAAAAACACACATACACATACACGGAAACAGCCCCGATCATGCAGCCCGGATATTTTTTCCAGAATGAGTATTGCTTGAATATAAAGCGTCAGTATTGAAGAGAGTATTCACATTATTATTCATCGTTTAGGGGATCCAGATCTCCATCAAACACATGTGCCCAGCTAATTAGTATTCGAGCAGCGATTTCATAGAACTCAAACCATTTTGAACTCGTAATGGACATATTATGTCATTCAGATTTTCGAACTGTAGCACCAACTATTTCAAATACACGAAGTGACTGAGAAAAAATTGCGAACATATGAAAATTTGGGGCACCAAGCAAGTACTTCAACACAAAAAGAAACTCTTACATCATCTGTATACTAGACCAATGGTAAACGTGTATCGGTACCAATAGGGTTGATTTTCATGAGTGTAATAGGACTAACTCCATGGCACAGCATCCCAGAAGCGACTAACAAATCACTGTTTCCAATGGAATTGCGGCTAAAATTCATCCAGTATGATTGAAGGTACTATCCCATCGTTGCGTCATTTACCATAGGCTGATGGCAGGATTGGGGGCATGTGGTCAGCATGCAGATACTAATGGTCGTTAATGATGGTTTTTGTGACCAGAACCAGTACTACTTAATCATTTAGCTCCTTAGCCTGAATCACGCGGCTGAATTTTCTCTATAGGTCTACGTTCTAAAAAGAAACGGTTAACCAAACGCAACGCACATGTGTTGACGTAAACATTCGTTAACTCCAATAAATGAGTAGTAACAAGATTAAGAAGAAGAAAACTGCAAAATAACAATGATATTGTATAGGCCTACATATTTAAAGAATACAATTTCAAAAATCCCTTAATACATAATTTATTTACCACTGTGTACAAGACTAAAGTATAATTTCTATATAGGCCTACGTTAATCTGTATTAAATATTCATTACTCTTCTTACGAAGTAGATTGGTTTATAATCTTGTCATAAACGTGCTTTTCTTTTTCCTTCATTTCTCTGTACTTCACACTGCTGCAACATTAAATTGAAAGAAAACGAAAATGAAGGCAAAGCCCAGCGGATTAGAATCCATTCTGACTTTTAACAGGGAGGAAACGTATACATACATAAGTGAGTTTAGGCGGGTCTTGAGCCTTTTTATTGCACCATACAGTTTTATATGAGGCTGAACCTTAGCATGAGTAGAAGCTGTGTTCACCTCCCTTCTAATTACCCCTGTATAATATAACCTTCCCTTCATTACGAATTCTCTCTCGGGGAAGTGTGGGAGGAGTCGGTCTGGGCACACAGTGTTAAAACCACATGATTTATGCACACAATTGCTTTGTCGAGTGATATTGTTTGTTATTGTAGTTATTCGCAAGACAGTGGTAAAGGTAAATCCTCTGAAGCTTACGCTATTAAGGTATTTAGATAGAATTGCATGGTAGTTATATCTGCAAGAAAATACAGAAACTGCACACCAGTATGTTCTCTACCATTGAGGTCTTTCGCGGTGACAAGCGGAAACCCCAATCGTCATGGTAATATAACATTATCATTTGATACCTAGTGCATATATGTAGGTGTCAGTAATACTGGAGACACTAGCACTAAATACATAAATTATATATTACCCGGTTTCAGGAACAGTAATTAATGTAGTTTGATCAGCGATTTGAAAGGTTTTGATTGGCCACCAGTTCCTTCCTTGTTGCAAAAAGGATAAGCATTGTTGATCTATAATCAGTCGACTGGTCAGATTTGTCCAGCCAACTATTGCTGGTCAACCACTGATTCTATGATCAAATAATGAAATTTATATTGTATGCTAGTGGGTGCGTTTCTCAGGAAATAATTATTTTTCTAATTGAATTTTAAAATACAAAGAACCTTTACTTTGTTGCACAAAGGATAAGCATTGTTGATCTTTGATCAATCGACCGGTCAGATTAGTCCAGCCAACTATTGCTTTTCAACCACTGATTCTATGATCAAATAATTTTATTCTGCATACTAGTCGGTGCGTTTCTCAGGATAAGTACGAAAGTAAACAAAATATTTAGGTAGGTAGTTTGTAAAGCAAACGCAAGCGCGAAAAACAATTATTTTAACCATAGTCGATTTTTTTCGTAAATTTCATTTTCTTCACTGCAATCAAGGTGTGAAATATAGTTCCACAAACTGTTGTAGAAAAAGAAATTTACTGTTGTAAGTTTTAATCTTAAATAATGTTTCAGAAATTAAATACAATGATTATTATATTTCTAAATAGAACTTACATAAAATACTAAGCCTGTTCGACAGTCCAAACGAAGCGGTCAGAAGCACAGCGCGCGACCTCTTACATTACAAGCTGCTGGACCTCATAATAGTTAAAGTAGGATTACTTCCACAAAGTCTCTGGGTTTTTAAATATACCTTAGGAGCGAGTCTCACCGTTCGTAGAGTTCCTGCCTAGAGGAGGTAGCTGCACCCTGATTGGCTATCCCACTCCACGTGTTGTCTGTCTCTGTCTCTGCGGCATTATCCCTCCACTCAACTATTACAGTATTTTCTACCACTTGCAACGTGCAGCATGATCTTTACTCTGTGCTCAACAGTAGCTCACTGATCTTACGCGCAGCGAATCCGCGCATCTTGGTAACGAGACGTAACGAGAAGCTCGCTGGCTGGGTTAGTCTTCAAGGCCAGAGACTTTGTGGGAGTAATCCTACTGTAACAGATTTATACGTAAATAACAATAATTACTGTGTATGTCTATATTGTTACTTACCTCTTTAAAATTAATTCTGAGTCCCTGCACATCTATCGCTATAACGAGCTGTTTGTTATGGGTTTTAAAATAGTATTTCATAGTTGGATATTTCATAAAAGTTCGGTGTGATTTAACACGCAAGGGAGAGAACTAGTGAGAGAACTAGGGTAATAAAGTTAAATACCCTTCATTTTCTGCGAAGTGCTGAAAATTATTGTGTTCAACAAAAACTTGTGAATGCTGGGCGTAACATGAATTGCATAGTTGTAAAGTTTGCATCACAGCTGTCAAAGCAATACATGCAACATAACGTTTTGATAGTTTAATTACACTAGCAGGAAGCGCAGACCACAACAGAAGGGAGTTTCAGAAGTTTAACTTGATCAATAATTCGAGAGAACTCGGCTACAAAACAAGTACCAATTAGTGTGGCTAGTACATTTGTTCCAACATTATCTTGTTAACATTACCGTCCCTTGGTCACCATTGCGTCAATGATGAAATACAATTTGCGTTACTGTTCAAGTGTATGCTTCACGATGGAATATAATACGGCTCTACATTAGCCTATAGATGAATATTTAACTTAGATTAGAGAGTGCATATTATAGAATGTATTTGAATTTTCTTCAACGGGAGGTACACCTTCAAAATTGTGCGAATTATTTTTAGATAAATAAATTCCTCTGGATCTGTAATCCAGTGGGGGTAAAAACTGGCATGCACAATATACACTATCCGTACAACACTAAGCAAATGTAAAGTTTTTGAAAAAAAAATCGGAAAAGTATATTATATATTTTTGATTATTATAATTTGTGGAATTTTTTGTTCATCCGAGCAGCGTTTACATGATGAATAATAAAAATATTTAAATTTTCATAAAATCCTTTTTTGATTTGTTTTAATAAACGTATCTTTAACGTACACCAAAATATTTAAATAGGACTTAAAAATATGTTTATTTTCTTTCTAGAAATTTTAAAGTAAAATTTTCACAAAATTCGTGATGCAAATTAAAAAAAACTGTACGTACTATATCGAAGATTTTAGTATTAGTTGTTGACATAAAGGAACTATACAAGCATGCAAAGTCTCAAGAAAATGTCTAAAATAATTTTTCAGTTATCAAGCAAACCGTTTGCAAAACTAAACTTTCTATTATTCAGTTTTTTAAATAGGAAATTCATACTAGCTAAACGTACCTCCCCCTTAAACATACATCTCCATGTATTTTACATAGGCCTACTTATAGTTTGGTATCAGCTTTTGTATGCATTCAGTTTGAGATTTAAATGCTAAATATTTTGTTCCTTAGCATCAATCTTAAATGCATTTTTCCCTTTATTTTCCGAAGCTCTGGTTTAATTTCTGAGTGTTGTTCTAACGATATTCTTGTATGCGCAATGTTCCATTTTTCCAGGCACTATAAATATAGGTCTATTTGTTTAACTCATAGGCTTAGTCTCCAATTAAATTTAATAGGAACCTTCCACTTTAAACTGTTAAAAATGGAAGTCAGAAGATTGTTTGATTTAACAGTTTAATTTCTAACATGACATGCTATAACTTACATCTCTTCGTTCAAGCGGAAGATTTTTTGAATCCTACAAAATGATCCGATCTAGATTTTCTTTATATTTTTCTATGGTTAAAACAGAAGAATTACGTACTGAGTCCTTTGATAATTTTCGTAAATAGACATCTATTAAATAATTAGATACAGTGTAATATATTTCCAAATGTAACTAAAGTATTGTTCAGGTGTCTTAAAAACTATTCCAATTTTCAAGGAACCAGTTAAAACTAGTTAACGGAATCAACCTATCTATTATATAAGTGCATCAGTAGCTTAATGGAGAGGATTTAATGCATTCTCTTAACTTTTAGGTTATCATAATCCAGAAAATGTCCAAGGTAATTAAAAAATTATATAAATCTTCAGGGAATAGGCAGGAAAGTTATTACTAGAGAAACAATATTCCAAAATGGGTACTAATTTCGATGTATTGCGATATATGTTCTACTTTATTGCAAATTATTCCAAGTAATAATAAAACAATATAGGCCTAATAAACTATAATCATAAAATACTGTGTTAAATCTCATTATTGCGTTCTTCTTGAAATTCTAAGAAGAAGCTTTAGGCCTATTCACTTCTGGAGTTATAACTAACACATTCCCTGGTACCCCTAGTCTCTGAATTTTCCATCTCTTGTTTATAGCATGAAATTCATAGCATCAGCGCTTCGCGTCGTTTGGAAACACAGCTGAGAGGTGTAAGAAATGTGAGGTTTAAACTTCATCCCAAGGGCCTGACATCGTGTTGTCGAGCTTATAGGTCACACCACTTCCCAGCAACGAGGCCACTACTTACTCTATATCACGCGGGGCCTCAGGGATGTCTAAACTTCTCATGTTCTTAATTCAGTAAACATTTTATAATGGAATAGCAAGGTTGGCGAAGCTAATTTAATTTTCGAAATATGGAATACCAAACTTAATAAGCACGGTGCTTAAAAAAGTAATTTTTGTATTTTTGTAATATTGTCAGGAAGTGTTGCTTTGAAAACCCCTATAATAATTGTAACACTAATGTCTATATACTAGACCTGATTTCCTTAAAGAACAATTCGATTCCTATGTAATTGCGCGAAACTAAATACCAAGGAATACTTCCATATATTGATAAATAATCAAAGTACATTATCAGTAAATACTTTAATATGTATTGTTACAGCCACAGACATTTTATTTTAGTTCTTGAACTGTGACGGATAATTTGTGAGGTTGTTTCAAATCCAGTAAGAATTACCAGACATTCACAGAATGAAAATGGTGGTTAAATTTGAAATAATAGTGGTCATATCTCATCCAACCCTTCATTTCAGTCTCTTACTAATAGTCTAATCTCTAATGATTATGTTAGGCCTACTACCTTTGAGTGGTAAAAGTCCCTCAGCTTTGCAAAAGACCAAACTTTATAATACCTCAGTCCTATTCTCGATTGGATCTCTTATGATCATCAAACTGAGTCTATCTTGGAACTTTTTACATCTTATGGAATTAAATTACTATGTCAACAAAATGACAATAACGACTAAGTTGCTTGTGACGTGACTTTCTGACTGCTATCACTCAGAATAAATACTTAGTGGAAAGGCGATGGACACGAAAATATGGAAACATTTATAACTTTATAAAAACCTAAGTGAGAAAGCTATTTTCCTTTCAGTCTGAAAGAGAATTCATGGTGCCTACCAGTCTAAGTGGCTGCGTTGATTTCTCGCCATAATTTCAGCTCCTGGCATATCGGTGACTGGAATTTCCCCACCCCATAGGTCTACAGAAAGTGGGGTGGATCTTATATTTTCTGCTTGAGAAGCTTGATTTTTCCCTCCTTTCCTCTCGCTTTCTCTTCCTCCCATACTCTCCCACCGAACCACCTTCGATTTTATATGGCTCTTCGTGCAGAATTCCTTCACCCATACCATTGAACTGAGCTAGCCTTCCTAAGTTTTTTCCCTTACAGTGTTCCTCTCTAAAACATGCAGTTTTTCAACCTCGCGGTAAAATTTGATTTTGGTCGTCGACACCCATCTACTCTTGCAATATGAATGCAATTTTAAGAGTGACTTGTGTGTGAGGAATATAGGACGGAATTCAAAGAAGGATGCAAAAAAGTAAATATAGAAGAATTTGTGAGTTCTAGGTCACAAAGGAGTATGTTTTTTTGACGCGATATAGAAAGGAGAGCAATATGTAAGGGAACTAGCTATGAATTCAGGTTTCCAAATTGAAAGATGATGAAAATATGAATACTGTGATTGAAAACGTGTAGGAAGAATTTTTGAAAGTTAAATGGAATGTTATCTTTTCCTTTTATGCGAGAAGTGAATCACTTGGACTTTTTATTTGCCTACATAACTTAAGGAAGAAAGCTATTTGACCCGCAAGTAAGGCCGACCGAACTTTGGCAATATTTTCTCAACATATTGTTACAGAATTCTATTCATTGATATTGTCTTATACAGCATTCATATTGAATATCTATTTTTCTCTTATTCGTATGCTTCCTCTACTTCTGAGACTTCCCAACCTGTGATCGAGACATTTTAAAGTTCATTTTAGATAGTCTATAACACAGAATAAACAAATGAACAAGAATTTCTAGTAGCACAAATAAATATTTTACACACAGGGTAGAAATTTAATATAACTTACATAATAAAACATACCTAGGTAGTGTTCGTATTTTAATATTAAAATGAGATTAGGGAATCTTCGGGAAGGATTGTAGTATGGTTTTAAAGAATAAATATTGAAATATCACAGTATTATAAAATTAAATATTAAAAGGCTACAATAATATATTTAATGGGAATATTGTTTATAAAACACTGCATTCCACTACTTTTGCTTACATTAGCAAAACAAGTTTCGTGAAATAAATGTTCCACATCTCAAATGCTATGTACGAGGGAGAAACAAATGAAAACAGCAATTAATTTTTTTCCCACTATTTTACTGCAGGAAGAATGTTTTCTTGTACATTATTTTTATACTTAGTCCCCTCCTAGTTCAACGCACTTAAGCCATCGGATAGGAAGTACTTCGCTACCGCGTGAGAAAAATTCTTTTGGTTGACGCTGTAGCCGCTTGTGCACCGCCGATTGGACGTCTTCATCAGACTTGAACTTCTGCCCTCCAAGGTGCTCCTTTAATGGGCCAAAGATGTGGAAATCCGATAGTGCCAAAACGAAGGAGATTGCTGAATGCAGGTGTTTTGCTTCAACATGATAACGCCCGTCCTCATGCTCCTCGTGCAGCAGTGAAAACCGTCGACGACATCCGCCATTAGGCCTATCGCCATCCGCCATTAATGACCTTCTTTTATTTTGTATTTTCCACATTTAGGTAGATTTCGAAGAATAATCTACCTATTGCGATCGATACCATGTCATGATTTTCGAAAAATTCTTTCATATCTTTACGTTTCATGCTTCAATAAGTACGAAACCACCGCCCGTTCAAAAAAAAAAAAATTGTGATATATATATATATATATATCTTTACACGCTAGCGGCCGTAATTTTGAAGATATTTGAACCAAATTTTATTATGTCATTTCTAGGCCCAATAGTTCAGACAAGTTCGTTAATGAGCAAAATTGGCCCAAGGGGGTGGTCGGGGGAGGGGGTTGAAATTTTTAAAAATGTATATCTCGGCCCCTATGAAGTATAGAGGGAAACTTTGTTTGAATAAATTAGAGTACTCCCTATGGAGTTCACAGTGATACCAACGATTCGGGGGTTCGAGTGGGGGTGGGGGTGGGGGTGGGGGGATGAAAATTCGAAACTTTTGAAACCACGTCTTGTGGGGTATCGTTGAAAAGCTCTTGATGATTACTCTACAAATCAATAACTAGTTTCTTGATAGCTCTCATATGTCGCGAGATTTTAATGTTTGAAAATAATAACACCTAAAAGAATTAATATCATAATCTTGTCTTGTTTAGCGGCTTTGCTAATTTTATTCATTGCTGATCTTGCGCACGGCCTCCCAGAATATTATATCCTATTCTTGTTGTCAAAACAAATGATTGCAGGCTCTTCCTCTTTACCGAATTCAGTTCATATTACTGCAGGTTTGCCATGCCAAGGCTAAAAAAGAAGAGTGCTGCGCAGCGATAATAAATTAAACCAAAAGCACTTTGAAATCTACCTCAGCCTGTAGGCCTGCCTAAAGGGATTTTTTATCTTCAGATGGGACTTTTCCAACATTAAATGTGTATTGATTAATTATTGGCATTCTTAAGTAAAGAAAAGATATAGTAAACATGACAATAATATAGAACACAATAATACAAGCAGGCCTACTAATATAAAATACTTAAATCTTGGTCTTTCTTATTGTTAATTAATTAATTAATAACGTTCTAAATACATATTTAGAATTAGTATTTTTTTCAGTTTTTCATATCATATTTTTATAAATTCAAGGTCATTTTAGTCACTTTTCAGCCATTTTTAGACCATCAACTTCCGAGCCCTACTTCTTCATAATAATAATAATAATAATATGCTCTATGATAGTTACATTCAACATATTTTATTTGACATATCCAGCTTACGTATTTTAAGGCATTTCAATCTACCGTAGTAATGACTGTACAAGAATCCCCCCCGAAGAATCTACGTGCAAGCACAAAGTAAGAGCGCTGACGTCACTGAGCCATTGGACCGCCTCTCCGATATCTGGCGCTAACGTGCCCCCGCCCGTGTGAAATTCAATTCCATCCCCCACTAAGTAACACCAATTTGTGTGGAATGGGGGAGCGTAGAATTCGGTCACGAGGGGCTAGGGAAAGATTATACACCCTCTTTCCAATGAGAACGTTGTTGAGTAAGGACATAGCAAATGCAGTTACCAAGGGAAAGGGAACCTATACAAAGTACAAGGGGAATTTGCTTTTAGTAATTCAGTGTGGATAAATTGATTGAGAGATCATACGCTGCACCATTAGCTATTTGTTTGTATAGCTTTACAGAACGTTGCTCTAAGCTTATTTATACTGTAATTTATGGCTTGTCTTACTTTACTCATACTTCAGTAATGAAGTTAGTATTAACAATAGGCGATTCTATTCGTATTTACTATAAAATATAGCTCATTCTTCCTCAAAAACACACTCAGCGTAATCACATTACCACATGCACAAAGCTGTCTATGAGTAATTCTTTTCGAAGTAGTCTTGAAGATGATGGCCAGTCTTTGCTGTGAAGGGCAAAATATATATATATTTTACTGATGAAGGTTAATAACCATGGCTGAGCCATACCTTTATTGACAGGGTTAAGAAGAACTTTCAAGATTGCCTGAGAGAGGTGATTAGAAACATTAAAAGAAAATGTATAGCAACATCAAAAATTAAAAATAAAAATTCACATCCAATGTTTAAAATAAAATTCCTGGACGCGGTATAGTGGATTAGGCTATTTCTTAGGTAAGATTGCAGAGTTCTCTTGAAAGCATTGTAAGACATTTGTCTTATATTGACAGGTAGGCTGTTATACAGATTCAAAGAAACGTTTTCATAACTAATAAATGTTGTAGCATACTTACATGTTTGAATATATAAATTGCCTCTATTGCGTGTATACTAGTTATAGATCGATAATCTTAAAAAGTTCCTCCTAATATACCACTAACTTTATTCAAGCACAGCTGGAAGTTTAAGGAGAGTAAGATCAGGAATGTAAATTATCACGTCTACTAAGTTGTTTGCTTATATATTTATTAAGCTACTATTTTAGGAAACAATTCTGTATAGGCCTAATTAACTTAAAAATTGTTGATGTGCCATTTATTACCCAATATGGGCTATTGTCTGTGAAAAAAGTTTATAGTTATTGAACAATAAGTTCAGTGTTGATATAGGCTAAAACTTATATTTACAAATTGGTAAAAATTATTTATATTGTCTGTTAAAATATAAAGCATTGATAAATATGTGTAATATTAAAACCTATTAATTAGACTTAACATGTCTTCATTAAACGGGTTCAGTGTGAACACTGTTTATTATATCAATGATTAAAATTTGTATAAATAGTTTCTTGGTTAAAGATGGTATCTTTATTTAAGTTGTACGTTGTTTGTCGTTATGAATGTCTGTTGATAAGCAGTCTTGAGTTTATTAAAAACGACGTTCTCTTCTTGTTTACTTCTTGAGTAGAACTCGTTGTTGTGGTTCTAAGTGACGTAAGATGTGATTTTCTTTTCTCTCTCCAACCTTCAGTTGCTTATGATGAATTGTTTGATATGCATTTTGATGTCTCATTACATCATCTTCAGTTAGACCAACTTATGGAGATATTTGTATTGACATTTTATTGTGTTGAAAGCTTAAGCGCTATTGTTTCCTAAAATATATTAGGCGGAACTTTTTAAGATGATCGATTATTCACATACCACTTGAAATATGAAATTAATCAGTTATCGTTATAAATATCTTCTCATTTAGTAAATTCGCCCAGATATTTAAATACATAAAGTAGGCAATTACGAACAAACATTGCTGGAAGAGTCAGAATGCCAAGTTTGATAAACAGTGGTTTACAATGGGTTGTTGACGAAGTTCCACATATGATTCTAATAGCTTTTTTCTGTTTATCAGAAGACGTATGGTTCCTCCAAAGCATTACACCATAATATAGGTGAGAATTAATGTGGGCATAATAAACAGTTAAAAGAGATTGTATACAAATACTATGTTTTACAGCCCTAAGCATAAAACTACCTTTGTTTAACCGGCATCATAGATGAGAGAAGATCCAACTTTAATGCTGAAGACTGTTAAAGTGCTTATTACAAAAGTTGAACCCTAAAGCCTTACATGGAATGAGAACTAGGACGTATCTCCTGAATGCTCCAATTTATAGGCTAGATGTCGGAAATGAAGTCAGCGGTCACCCTTCCAAGTTCTTTTTCGAACTAAAATTGCTTAGTTCTGTGAAAGCTGAGAAGTGACCACTAGTTCACTGGAAGCCTATTTTAAATGGAAAAATGTAAAAACTTTTAACGTAATAGCGAAAATAATTCGGCACTTAAAACAACTTGCAATACATTCAGGGGAATTCGAAATATAAAGTGCCTTCATATCAAAATGCCAGTAAGCTGCAGAGTTCGCTGGTACTCTTCTTGCATAATGTGAAAACTAGATAGGGGAATAATTCTCTTTTTTCCTCAGCCAGCTTGGTAGTGATCGGAAAGTCAGGACTGGGTGAGGTTCAAATTGAATACGAGGAGGAGAGAAAATCGCTTTTCTATTCTCAAGGGGTCTGCCAGGTTGAACAATAGTGCTTCAATTGTTCAGGCACAACAGTTGTTCCTTTCAATTTAAGATTATTCCGCCTCCACAGACGCCTATTTCCAAAGAAAGAGAATTGTTTTTACAGTTTCTAATTCTGTTTAAAAACTAAAAATAATATAGCATCGTATAATTTATTATGTTTATACTCAGAATATCTATGTTCAGAAGACACAGAATATTCAGAAACAACAAAATGAAGTTAAAAATTAAGTGAGCTGGAAATAGATAATTTTAAGCCTTCACTTCTGTTTAGATTAACGCAAAGAAGTCAATATTTAAAGGCTCATTGAAAGGGTTAGACATAAAGTTATCCTTAATTGCTTATGATGAGTTTTTTCATCATTATCACCAGAGCTCTGATTTATTGGTAAATACAAATCTTTAGTTTAACGATTAACCATTAAAATTTTGTTATCTCTTTACGAATAAAATGTTTGTAGTGATTTGCGAAAAATCTATTATCTAGAATTAAAGTGGATTTGTTTGAAATATTGTTAATAAATCGTACTCATTCTTTTAAAATTGTACTAGAAATAAAAACCACGTGGTTCCTTGCGTAGTTAATTTCTAAAATCACTACGTGCTTAAATACCAATAAAAAGTAGGGGTACTCACGTTTAAAAGTTTCCACAGGTCCGCGTAGCGATGTCAAGCGTGTTCATGTGGAGCGAATTTCCGAGGTCTTTTATCCTCTGCATGCGTATGTTCTTTCAACCACTGAGTTAATATAGGCCCTAGTCCTTTGGATTGCGTATTTCTAATGGTGGTTCATTAATGTTAATAAACTTTAATGAAGATAAATTGTGTATATTCAAGAAATCTGCGATGTGTTTAATAAGTAGCATACGCCGTCCCCCCTCCGAAAGAAAAGAATGATAAAGGCAGCTTCTTTGCTGTGTGTATATTCAAGAAATCTGCGATGATAAAGGCAGCTTCTTTGCTGCTTAGTGTATTACATGTTGTTTTTCGATTGTTAAATTCGAGAAATTCTGTTGGACGGTAGTTCATAGCAAAATAAATATCCAGAAGCCTTGTCGTCTGGTTGTTATTGTCATTGCTATGGAACTTACAAAAGTTTGTAACGTAGTTTTGTTTACTGCAAAGTTAAGAAAATCTTGAACGTATACGTTATCAGCTGTTTCAATCCCTATCGATGTTTAATGCCAAATGATAACTTAACTGCTAAAAAGGCATTTTTGAAAGAAAATTATACCATTTACTTGCATAATAATTGTTATCTCTTTACGAATAAAATGTTTGTAGTGATTTGCGAAAAATCTATTATCTAGAATTAAAGTGGATTTGTTTGAAATATTGTTAATAAATCGTACTCATTCTTTTAAAATTGTACTAGAAATTATACCATTTACTTGCATAATAAGTTACATTATTACGTTTGAGATTTTCTGTTTGTGGAAGGTCTCACGTACTTACTTACTTGTGAAGAAGTTTAAAGGAGCAAAATTTACCAAGTTAAAATAATTCTCAACAAATGGTCTGTCACCAGTAAGAAAATATATTGCTTTAGGGTAGTTTTAATTTGTCCTTTGTAAATGTTTACTAGAGTAAACAAACGTTTATTTCTTTTTTTCTGTAGAGAAATATTCATTCATCGTATGCCAGAATATTATGTTGGTCTGCTTTTACTTATCGGGGCCCATATCTTAGATTCATATTTCATAAAATATATTCCTTAAGAGAAGCCAACATAGAGACTGATATCATTCATGTATAAGATCACCAGCTGTTTTCTGAAGAAGTTTAATTTGGAAGTAGTCTGCTATCGAAACCCCTTCTGGCAATCCCTCTATTTGTCTGTCACTAACCCCTCCTCTTCCTTCTCCATAATGCTCCTTCTACCTCATTTTCGAATGGGATCAAACGGAATCGAAAACTCTTTCACGAACAACAGCCTGTGGCACTGCCATTTCCCTCTCAGTTGGCAACACTGGATTGATGTTTCAGTCCATGTAGATCAATATCACTATGAAACTTCCAGGTTATAGTATTAATTTTGTAAGAAAGGTTTACCATTACTCTGAATATAGGGTCATTAATGTATCGTTCAATCCAGTGTGCGCTTTTAGCAAATTGCTCTAAGAAAAGATGAGATCTCCGAACGCAGATTCTTAGAAGCTGAGGTTATTTTTGTGTTGGAGGAAAAGCGTTGATTAATGATAGAGAGGATGGATTAAAAAAATAAAGACTAAAGCGCTGCACCTAGATACTAAAGCAAGAGACTCTTACAAGTAATACGATGCTTACGATGCTTACTTTAGTATGCTTCAAATGAAAACATTAAAACATGTAATTATTTGGTTTGTATTGAGAAGTAATTCTGTACTAAAATTGAGACTTGTAGAAATAATATATATAGAAATGTAAATAATTAATTTACTGAGTATCTTTAGTTCGGTCTTGTTTGATAATTTATTACATACTTATTAATTTCGAAGGAATTTAACTTATAAATGTAAGAAATTTTCAAGTTTTTTTAAATCACTACTGCTTAGTGACGTCACTGAGAAGTTGTGGCTTGTAACATCAGTGAGGATAAGGATAGGAATATGACTTCTCTTATGTTATTGGGATTATTAGTCTCCATTTTGGTAATGAAAAGTCATAATAAATATAATTTTTACTTTTGAAGTTTCGTAGAACTGATAATTGCTAAAGTACTGTTTAAATTGCCAGTGATAAATTTTGAGAAATTACGTCATTGGTTTTCACGAATTTATCTATGTTTAATCATCATATTTCATAATAACTGATGATTTAATATGTATTTTTAAACTTGTACTTACAAGCAGAAGGTTTTCAATTCCGTCCCTATAATTGTTTGTGGATATTTGCAGAATAGTAAATACTCACTAGGCGGATGTCAATTGACAAATCGTATTTCTATCCAGGTTCATGAACTGGTTATCTCTACATAGGAGTAGTTTTCTGAAATCGACTCAGTGTTTTTTAAATCCTGAAATAATATTAATAGTCGTAAAATTAATACTAAACCAATACCGGTACAGTTATTTCATTTTTAGTCATCCGAGTAATGTAGGCCTATTTTAACATATTAAATCAACCAGAGATTATTCTTAGACCGGATAGACTATTAGTAACCATTAATGCTGAATTAGGAAGCCATGGATTTGTTAAAACATTTCTTAAAGCTTTAGGAATTGTTACTCTTGATCCAAAAAGTAGGCTTTGAGGTAGTAATTGGTAATTGCGAATTTTTTTGAAGTGGTAATTGGTAAAGCATGCTTATAGTTATGAAGCATCTTTCATTTGGTTAGAGTAGAAATTGTGCACTTAACTCAACGTGTAAGCACAGTAGCCTATATGTATTAATATAGAAGAAAAATTGTGTGTTGTCTCATGACAACATGGAAGACATATCACTCCATGCCTCTAGTAACTGTAACTACTATAGTTGTGAAGCTAGAGACAACATATATTATTACATTAGTAAAATAAAGTAGAATAATTAATGGAGAGTGTATGGTGTCCACGTGAAGCAGCTGATAACGGAGACTCCTGGAACAAGCCAGCAACTCAAACCACTCACCTCTCCTCAGCAGCAACATAATCTAATTTCAAGAACCCATTACGTAATGGCAGCCGCAATTTGCCGTCCACCCATCTTAGTCATACCGGAATTAACCGAGGAAATCTGCTTGCTTTGCTTTATATTGTGATAAATGGACATATACTTACGCTAATGACATTCTTTTCAAATAAAAGTTTATTTTAGTAAAAATAAGTTGTGTACGTAATCGAAATCCAGACCGCTCTGAAAGATTCGGCGTCTACGAGAAGTTACGTTATATTTATTATGTAATATCAATATTTAGTGATAGAGGATAGAGGGGGTAAGCAACCCCATATTACTAATAATTATAAAAATCAATTTCAAGTATGCCCGTCTGTAAAGTTCTATGAGATCGGGATTAAAATTTTACTTTTTATTTATTAAATTTAAAATAACATTACATGCAAGTTCCTCTGTTGTCAGATTATTCATAATGAATAATATGGATTAAACATTATTGAACTTCGTTGTTTTATCTTTCATTTATCACAATGTTGTGGTTCAGAATTTAATATGAAACTCAATATAACATAAGTATACAAGAATAATTTGAGAGTGTATTATAAATGGGTTATGATCTGAACAGATAGTAAGTCATCCTGACAGAAGTTCGAGATTCTTCTAATCGTAATTGTATTATAATGTCAATATGTTATAACAATATAAATGAAGAAGAAAATTTTAGTAGTTTATTGGAATATTCGGACTATATGTCCAATTTATACAACCTACGGAGCAAAATGGATACACCTAAGATCTCACGAAGGCCTTCTCTGAGCAAAGAGCGTTTCCATATTACTGGGGCATTCAAACCTTCATTAGTCCATTAGACCAATTATGATTGCTTCACATAATAAATACTATTTTAGTTAAAAGTTTTGGTAATATGATTATTAAATGTCAAATTTCTGCGGTGATTGCAAAAAACGCCTTACTTGATGGGTGAAAACCGTTGTCCTTAGGTTGGCAGCCAGAAAATCAGTAACAGGGTTGTGCACACACCACTATGGCGGCTCCACGGTGAGTAGGCCTAATTCATTACAATAAATCTAACATTTATCATTTTTTTCACAAAGTTTTTAGACAGCCTTCACGGGCTCGTTTCGCAAACATACCTACTCGAAAAATAAAATCCCATTTTTACCACTTGGTAAAACTTATTAAACTTACGAGTACAGTTAGGCTATGTAATGTATCGATTGTCTGTCTTAATGGATTAAAGATTAAGATAAATATTTCTTATTTAGTTCCAAATTAAGTACATTTACTATCAATGATAGTAGCCTAACAATCCTCCCTCTAGAAGCTTTCTTGATTTCCAATTTAAGTCCCTAATGTTAGATTCACGCAGGAAGAAAAATAACACATATTGCGGTTACTGCAATATAATAAATACGTTATACTTAATATTAAAGTGCTATAGGAAACTAGCAGTAAAAGTTAGAGCCAAGTATTTGGTTTTCTCCTATTCCTCGAAGCCTTTTGTGGCTGTTTTTTTTATATATTAAAGTTATGATCTGATTTATCTGTCCAGATTCCTTGGCATGCCTAAATCCTTGTGGTACCTCTATGTTTTCTCGGTAGGAGATATCTTAAAGTATCCATATAAAACTTTCCATTTGTATCGAACTATTCTCATTTCATCTTACAAATAAGAAATTACTTCTTCCTGGGGATGATATAAAGGGAGAAATCAGACGGAAAGAAACCTTCTTAATGGTAAAAATAGGTTTTATTCAGTACTTCTAGGATTGTAGCGATTAGATAAGAAATGGAAAGAACGACAAAAGATTGAGAGACAGACTGAACTTCAGAGCAGATAATCAAGTTAGCTTGCAGGTGTATTATAAGTTATAGCCACAGTAACCAATCTGAAGCGTATCTGCAATCTTGCTACCTGACGGCTAAACCACATGCCCTGCTGCACAAAAAGTTAACAGTGTCAAACTGTACAACTGCTCTGTATGCGGTCGCTTTACTATTACTCTAATGAGTCTGAGCTCTAACCTCTAGGCGCTGTTCTGCTACCAGACTCTGCTTTAAAGGTTGTCCAACGTTAACTTCCTGGGAATAAAATATAGGTTGTGATAACAAATCTCTCTCGATTCCTATGCCCCCAAGGGCCTCGAAGTGGAGGTTTCTGTTTACCGATGTGAATTTTGTTAAGCTTATTCTCCTAGAGAGGGCAGAGGGACAGGTGGTAAGCCCATCCTCCCTTAAACCCCCTTCGGAAACTAAGGTAATACTTGGACGTGAAAGGGCCGAGAAATTTCGTCCAGAGGCTCTAATTTAGGCTTGGAATTCTTTTACGTGCTGTAAATCTACGACACGGGCCCCCCAGCTGAAAGTCGGGAATGAATAAAGTCTCACTTAAACCGCATTCAAGTACAGTACAATTTTTTCTTCCTGACAGTGGGGAAATGCGTATGAGGACTTTCAGAGGTGGACGCTGAATTCAGAGAGAAAAGCCGTCTTCCCCTCGCGACAATCATGACAGTCGTAGGCGTATACCTTTTTTCTGAAGTGGTCCTTGTATTTTGGATTCCATAGTAAAGGTTTCGATCTATAAAGGTCTATCATCTGGAGTGCCTTTTCCTCAGACTACACCATATTATTAACAAATTTATTTAGCACAGTGAAGCTTGAGGAGCGGAGCACAGGAGGAAAATGACACGCGGACGGAGCGAAACTTCCAAAAACATGTCCCAATGTGAAATCAAAAATCCTTTTTGTTCATAGAAAAAACCGACAGGAGACTGTTCGCGGCGAACAGTCTGCGTGTCCGTGTCGACAAATGTATACTCAGCTTTAGATACCACAATGTAACTCCAATGAGAATAAATGATACACCATCCTTCAAATTACAATAGGCTATTTGGATTGAGGACTTTTCCACACTATTGCGCATCTTCCTAAGTAGGTTCAGGTAGAAACAATTGTAACTTACAATGGATTGTCATTCCTCATGAGATTCTGGAGCTGTGGCATTTTGCTACCATGCGAAGCGTTTTGTTACAGAATCATATAAGGGATTTTTTTTTTTTTTTTTTGGAGGGAGGTGTTTCCATTCCAATGCTTCCTGTTTAATGCAAAGACGTATGACTGATAAAATTCAACGAAACATGATATTGGAACATGGCAAGTGTAATTTCATCAAATGTCTTGAAATATGTTGAATGGCTTTCAAACTATAGCCTATTATTAGTTGGATACATGCATTCATGAACGAACCACAGATTATTATGTCTCTCGGACATAACATGATAATATTGTAAAAAGAAAAATTCCACTGACACTGGGATTATAACCCAGGACCACCGGCTATCCGTGCCGCTTCTCTGCTAACTGAACTAGCCAGAGTTCGCTTCACGGCGCTAGACGAGCCTCTTTCCTAAGACTGATACCCTTAATGGTCTCACTGAAAGACAAGTTATGTCATATGCAATAGCCTCCTGAGAGGCTGATTGATATAATATAAATGTACATTAATTAAAAAACACAATTTCGTCACGATACAAGCAGTTCGTGTACTTTTTTTATTCTGTTCTGATGTTACCTTATTAAATTGGGTTAATACTTCTCGAAGCACTATTGGTAGCAGTGATTAGAATCCGCTATTCATCAATTGTTAATTCATAGTAGGCTTACGTAAGACCTCCTATAGCAAGTTTTCAGGCCCACAATCCAAATATAGACAGAACTCTAGCAAAAATCTATCAGCTGATAGATTTGTTTGTATGTAACAAAATACAGTAATAAACTAATAACATTTATTCTTGGCTCTTTTGTATGAAAGCGGACTGATTTATTGCAGAAATAATTTTTAGCGATTGAAATTTATTCATAGAAAATTGTTATTATCTCTCGTGCACTCTGTATAATTCCTCATCTCTGCTGCAAATTTAAACAGTTTCTGACCATATTCTCATCTCATCACACATCAAAGTATGAGATCAGGTCAATCTCATGGAGTGGTGAGTGGAAATAGAGTATAACCAGGGGGAGTCTTGAGTGTTTCAAATATAATTGTTTCGAGGAATTTGCTTAGGGAACAAAGTTTTGCTTTGAGCATTTCGGAGTTGCCAAGATATTATTATGGCCTGCATTTCGCATGGGTTGGCTTTAATATCACAGTACGAAACATTAAAGCAATTAACTGTTACCTGTTAAGGCTTGACTCTGTTTAGCCTTAAGGGAGTAGGCTACAAGGAATAAGGAAAGCTCCTTTGATAACATTCACTCTATTAGCTCCCTTCCACGAAATGAAAGTGTTGACATGATTAGTATAAAATATGGGCTGATTCGATTCCATTATAAAGGGAATTTTAAAACATTGTCAAAGTAACTTGAGAGTTGAAAATGGTTACCTTAATTACCCATAACAATTTGTCGGATAGTATGTTAAACGATAATAACGTATACGATAACAACAACATCAAGAACAACAAAAAGTATTGATGATGATGATAATGATAATGATGATAATGATAATGATAATAATTGTAATAACAATCTCTTCAGTTGTTGTGTCATATATTGAAGGATGAGGTTGGAAGTATGGAAGTGCACAACTCAAGAAAGATAATAACACATTTGATAATAACGTATACAATAATAATAATAATAATAATAATAATAATAATAATAATAATAATATTTTTATTATTATTAAGGACTATTCCACAATACAATGGTTTTCCTTCATCCCACAACAATCTTCTGCCTCCATAAGTCCCTGTCCATAGCATCTTCTTCACTTAATCCTTTTCTCGCCATAACTTACTCCTTTTCACCCCATCCATCCAGCACTCTTTGGGCTTCCGTCTTCTTTTTTCTTCTACTTTCCAATCCAAAATTCTCTTGGGTATTCTATCCTCTGTCATTCTGAGTACATGTCCATACCATCGCAAGCATCTTTCTTCTACAATTTCCAAAATATTCCTCTTAACTTGCATCTTTCCCTTATTCTATTATTCTGAATGTTTTCTTTCCTGGATTTTCTTGCTGAACGCCTCCAAAAATCCATTTCTAATACCATTAATTTGTTTGCTTGTTGTCTACTTATGGTCCAAGTTCCAGCGCCATATAATGTTGTACTTTGGAATACTGCCTGATAATTAATTTAATAATAATAATAATTACCCTAATAGATTATTAAGAAATCAATTATAATGCTATCACTCTATATCTAAGGTTCATTTGTCAGGTCGTTGTTCGAATATAATAACATTTGTCATTAAATTAGACTAAATAAACGCTAGAGTACAGAATGAAACACGGTGAATTGTGCATGCAACTTGGGTCGTATTGTTATATCATCATAGAATGAGCTGATGCGGAAGATGGTGCTATTGTTTATTGAAATGAAAAACTTCGGTAACAAAACAAGGGTCGTGGAATTAGTGGGGAATTCGGTTCGTTTTACATGCATAGAGAGCGCTCTTTCTGCCATCCGTACATTCAATGTTTAGCCACCAATTATGTGGCTTCGTGCGTTTAAATTTTTATTACTGGAAGCTAGAAAATTCAATTTTGTTAATTGAGTTTGGCGAGGTCCGTTGTCCGGTCAAGCGGGAGGCAGATATCAAAACGATGTGTGAGGTAGGGTGAATGAGTAGAAATTAGAGTGGAAGAGAGATAATAGTGGAATGAGAGAGAGAGAGAGAGAGAGAGAGAGAGAGAGAGAAGAAAATGGAATCGGAGATATGTGGGAGAGATAATGTGGGATAGAATGAAATCAAGTAAGGTTGAAAAAATACTAGAAGAAGAGACGGCAAAAAGGATATCCCTATTTATATTAGTTAACAAGCCGGCAAGGTATCTGAAGAAGCGTTCGGAGAAGTAAGTCTTGAATAGAATATCCATAGCGCTTATGTAACATAAATACTATTGAAGGTGATTTGATAAATTGACTTGCCGTTGATCAATCAACCGCCCCGTAACACTTTTCTTTGTGTTGCCATATTTTGTTGAACTACCATATATATAGTTTTAGAATAGTTGTAAAAAATGTAAACGGTGTAATTTTTTTTTTCAAATAGTATTTTTATGTCGGTATCTAAAAATAAAGCGACGATACAGTAATGCTGAAAAAAGTAGGTAGGCCTATTATTAGACGGCACGTTTGCAATAGTTTGTCAAGGTAGATGTGGCCAAATTTTCAAATAATTTTTCATAGGGAGTGGCATAAAAGTAGAGAATATTATGAGTATCACTGTTTACATTGTTTTAAATAATCATACTTCCATTAGGGTACTATTAGGGCAGTAGGTTATAATAAACTATTATTTTATAATTAAATTATTATTATAACTTACCATTGAAGATTAAAATAGACAACTATGATTTAAAATTTAAAAATATTTAAATCAAAATCAACTCAAAACCTACCATAGGTTTTCTTAAAATATTAAAACGAATTTGACATAAATAATTTAGGAGAGTAGTTTTTATGTTGCCTTGCAATGAAATATACATTTCAGAACACTATTATCAGTTTATAAATTCAAATGCATAAAATCTAAAATGTATAATTTTTGTTCCAAGTTATTTTATTTTAATGTAATTAAAGTTTGAACTAAAGTGGATGAAAATGTACATTTTTAAATATTTTACTTACGCTTTGCTATGGTGTAATATTCTTCACAAATTTAAAACACGTTAATCGTATAAAAGGCTTTGTCCTGACTGACTGACTGAATGACAGGAATCAACGTAGAGCCTAAACTATAATAGGTAGAAACTTGGAATTTTGACAGTACCTTCGCTTCATAATGTAGGTGCTCACTAAGAAAGGATTTTGAAAAATTCTTATTCTAAATGCCAAAAATTAAATGTTTTTGAGAATACTTAACCTTCTTTTACACAGAATTATCGAAACAAAATCACAGAACATATTGTTGCCAGTTTTATCAGATGGGTTTGGATTAAATGAAATGGAAGTTTGACAAATTAGAGAAGGTATCAATACACGGGCTCCTTTATTATATGCCTCCTTTAGGAGGCCGTGATCAATAAAATTCATGTTATCTATATTAATATTAATTGTCTGTCTGTCCGCGATGCCCAGCGAAATCTACTGAACGCAGATATCTGAAATTTTAAACATAGGTTGGCTGAAGGGTCGAAAAATGCACCTCGAAGACGGAATTTTAATTTTAGCTTTCGTTCGTGAGTTTTGAGTGAAAAACGGGCAAAAAACGAGCATTTTTTGCGTTTTCGAAACATCAGTTTTCAGTTATACATTTCAATGTCAAATCAATTACAGTTGGCTTTGGCTATTTTTGTTATACCTTGAAAATAAAACTTTCGCGATCGCTTGAATGTTGTAAGCCCTAAATATGGTCAAACATTGTTTTATTTGGACGAAACTCACTATACAGAGGTTTTCTGGGCCAAGAAACTCGAATCTGAGGTCGCTTTTACCAGGCGACGCTATCTAATCGTGGTATGTTGTCCACGTGATTTAGGTGTTAATAAATATAATGATTTTACTATTATGCTCTTAATTTTTAATTTTTGAAATAATTATCGCGGGCCATCGCTTGATTTTGTAAGTCCATCCTGGACGATTCATTTGTTTAGAATATCAAGGCACGCAGACATGAAATTTTCAACCTACACGGAAGAGGGATAATCAATATAGGCCTAAATATGGTCAAATATTGTTCGATTTGGACGAAACTCACTATACAGGGGTATTCTGGGCCAAGGAACTCCAATCTGAGGTCGCTTTTACCAGTCAATGCTATCTAAACGTGGTATGTAGTCCACGCGATTTAGGTGTTAATAAATATAATGATTTAACTATTATGCTCTTAATTTTTAATTCTTGAAATAATTATCGCGTGCGAAGCCGCGGGCACATGCTAGTACATTAATATAGGGCATTGCTTTTCAATTGCACTCGTTTGATAAATCTCATAATAAAATCGAATCAGGAGCTTTTTAATAATGAGATAATCATTTGTACAGGGAATATTATTAACTATCGGATATTTGTATTTTTCAGCGTGATTCGAGAAGCTTGAGCACTTATACCATAATAGTACAAGTCTATAATGATATTTATCAATATATGAGTATGTTTGTGAAACGAGCAACGCGAGTTTCATAATTTTCATGCGAGTATCTTTATTGCCATACAAGCAGTAGCATACGACTGTTTTTGCTCAACCATAATTAATTTGAATGTTTAGATTTTGAGATGTTAGATTCACTTAAACGGCAACGAGCCCACCACGACCTTCGCATCAGATGGCTGTCGTAGTTCTTGTCTTATACGAGAGAAAGCAGTTCATGGCGTCGGTCAAATAGAAGCTTCCTTTTTGTAATTTTCTTGAAACCAACTGATTTTGACAACACGAAATTAATTCATTTTAGAATCATTTTAAAATTAACGAAAACATAAGCGATTTTATTTTAAATATTTGCTACTTATTAGTATGAAGGTCTCAAGACCTTTCCGTGTTAGATAATAATTGATACCGCACCGTTGTCATAATGGAAATCTGTATCTTTGTGGCTATCCTGTGAACTTGCTGACAATGGCAATAGACATGACGATGTAGCCGGCTGTGGAATCAGGGAAACAATACACTAATACCGTTAAATCTATGCTACAACTCCATTTTGATTACCTCAAGTTTTACACGGATTTTCTGGATTTGATCCTGGGACGCAACGGTGAAAAGTGGTATTCTAAAGCCATTTCCCTATATATTATATTCTATGGCTTGTATTGTCCTTCTACCTTCTATACTAATTGCGATACAGTTATTAACTTGTTGAAAGATGACAACTTGGAACATTGCATTATGACACTGTTGAAAATATCATAAAATGTATAGGATTATAAAAAGTATAATATGCTTTAATGGCCTTTTATCATGGACGCTGAACGAATTTCTTAACGAAAACAATCTCTTATTATATTGTAGCAAGAATTCAACTTAATAAACCGAGCTGTGCTCCTCTATATTACGCCTTTCATTCATAGACAAAGTTCCTCGCTATAAAGGGGTCTGCTAAAAAGGAATGAAAGCTTATAAAGATACTTCGACTACATTATTTTTATCATCAGTTTCCACTTTGAGTGCAAACTTTTTAATCCAATTGTCGCATTACATTACTGGAGTGGCAAACCCATGAAACAAGACAAGTTACAAAATAAATACGTAGAGAGAATTAGAGAGTTTCGCTCGTTAATTCATCAAAGCTAGCGAGCCTAACAGAAAAAGCAATGAAAACTTTCGCACGCGAATTCACACATAAGCGGCTGTAAAACAGTCAATTTAATTTTCTAGAAATTTAATCAGTGATGGATTTTGCAATCCTTTTCAGATATTGAATGAAAGAGGCTGTTTGTGAAATGAGGATCTTGGGGAAAGTTAATTAGATTATTCATGCGTATGAATTCTGGGTCTCGTCAAGTATATTAACTCGCGTCGAGTTTGGCCTAATTCTTGACGGAATGCCGCAAAGTGAGTTCAACATTCCCCTTCTTAAGCCGTGCAGAAGTGAGGACATATTGATTCTTGTACAGTAGATCCAACATAAAATGAAAAACAGTTGGGTTAAATAATATTTCTAAAGCCTAGCCGTTCTAAGAAGGGAACCTGAAGTAAACAAAACCAGTACATGTTTCGCTCTAGGACATTACTCATATGACTTAAGAGTAAGACAAACATACTGGTTTTTGTTTACTTCAGGTTTCTTTCTTACCTCGTCTCGGGTATAGTGTGAAGCACAGAAGTGGATAGGTACTTAATGGTGTAGATATGGTGTAGGTACATAAAGTAATATAATTGTTATAAAACGTCCTTATTTTTAAGAGTGGGAACGCATTAGATTTATATGTTTTATTTTATTAAGCCTTATTTTTGTGATTTTATAATGTCAAACTCTATCATTTTCACAATGTTTCTAAATAAAACTGTTCACATACTACAACTTGAGATTCTATCTGGAATTAAATTCGTAAAAAATATGGCGCTTTCATCTCCTATGTATAGAAATAACTCATCATCTGGCATTCTCCTTACTTATACATTTTCAATTTCTATACTTTTTTGGTTGAGCATAGGTCTATTAATATTAACGAGGTATAAGGTGGATTTTTGACGTCCATAACTTAAAATACATGCCGATTTCACATAATGCATTGGCCATTAATGATGTTTATTTTAGATTCACTGACCATGTAGGTCATTCCGTAGGTTTATTACAATAAGGGGGGGGGGACAGCACAGCGAAATCAAAGTCAAGCTGCAAACAATCCCTCACCGAATACATTAATTCGGCCACGTATATAAGTAAGGAGGGCTTTAAAATAAGCTACTCACATTACATTTTGGTGTACTTTTATCATCGAAGTTGACTATAATCGCTGGCATTTATAGTTTGTTACCCATGTTATGAGCTTTTTATTAAATTAATCGCCTATGGGCTTTGGATCGAGACTCGGAAACGAAACGTTCTGTTCGCCTTTAAAGTATAATATTTTTTTAAATATTTTATCTGAAGTACTTAATAAAACCAAACGATGAGAACATTATTGTAACCGGAGAGAAAAATCTTTCGACTGATTCCTTTCGCTTAGGCATACGTGATTACTAGGGTTCGGATGCTTATGACCTTAAAAAAGTGGAAAATATGCCCCTAAAAATGACTAAAAATCTTATTATAACCTCATAAAAGAACGTATTTTATAAAAATAAATGTTCCAATTTAAAACGTTTACAGTACTTTAATTCTATCAGACAATCGCTTTTTAACAATTTTACAGGTCATTTACAGTTTTACTTGCAAAGAACTTCTAATCTGTTAATGTCTCCAGGTACCACTACAAACGTGAACTGAAAATATTTAAAAACATGTCTGGAAGTTATTAACAACAAGGAGGAAGAGATAATTGTGCTATTAAATTGTATTGTCCCTTCACATTTCAGTTACAGTTAAACCAAAATATTCGTGACTCTTTTTCGGAAAAAAATTAAACCGATAATTTAGTGCATAATTGTGCTCTTACCTAATTTATAACTGAAATATGATATTAAACTACAAACATGACCAATATATGACCAAGATCATGAATATGACCAAATACGACTTGATATGCAAAATAAAAACGGTCCGATTAGGATAACAAATGTGCAATTCATGTTTGCGGCGCGAATGGACGTAAGGCTAAAAATATGACATGTTGTAAACATCCGAACCCTAGTGATTACTCAGTATTCGCTTTCAAAACTGTAATTCATACATCGGATTTGTGGCAGCTCGGCCGCTGATAGGCTACCGTCGAGAGCTAATAAAAGTGCTTCGGGGCTTTGAACACAGCAAAAATACAAAATAGATAAGAAAAAGTAGTCGAAGTAAATAATCTTTACAAACTGAATGATCATGCTCTCTATTGGTCGATTGGACTCAAGCTTTCTCAATGTTTTACATCATTATTTAATTATCCAGTGAAATCCAAGCTGTTGAAGAAATGCATTGTGGTTTTCACGAAAAGAATATCATGTGTGGCTCGAGGGGCCATCCCATGAGTCTGAGAGATAAACTGAATAGTGTACAGAGTATGAGAATATATCGCTGTCCCTAGTTATGATAAATATTTTGAACACAGCAAACTTGCCCAGCTCGACGCATAGTACTGCAGTCATTTGTTTAGAGCCAGATAAAAGTACGTCGCTGTATGTAAATCACCATGAACCCTTGTCTCTCTATGATTTGTGCACGTTAGTACGTAAGATCATGAACCACATACATCATACATTTTCGACTATGTAAAAAAGGGATATAACATTTGAGCTGGAAATGTGCACGATTCTTTTATATCGACAGTTATTTACATGCCTCCGGAATTTGTTATTGTAAAAAAGAAGCTAACACTTATGTATATTTATGGTGAGACAGCATGTGATAAATCGTTGTATCGTATCTCAATGAAAATACCTCGTTTTAAAGAAGTTTGTTTATATTTAAAAAATGAATGCACATTTTGAGTTCGGATTAATTTGACAGGCACGTCATGGAATAGAGGAGATACCCACCTTCATGCCCTACAAGATAAGATATGATAAAATTGAAAGATGAATTTGAGCACTATGAAAAAAGAAACATTGACGGCCTTTATTAAAAAAAATTATGGGAATGGGATCATCCAGCATTAAGCATCCTATCACCATGTAGGTAAAAGATTAAATGTATCATATTTAGACCGATGTAAACATATCCTATTAGCCTGTATACTCACTGTTCATTTTTTCATTTTCAGGTGAGTATCCATCATCATATGAATGTTAACACCCTAAAGTGATCACTACTATTTGAAAGAAGCAGTTCATGCCGCGAGGTAAGAATATTTAACAGATAAAATACACATAGTGAAACGTGTCGCTTTATCACGGGAGGGTCGCATGGAACTTCATAAATTTATAAGTTCATCAGACCAATTTTTAAGTGGCTAGTCCAAAGGAAACCATTTAAAAAGTAAACATTAATAATGGAACAGTAGCCCTGAAAATAAAACGTGTAGTCTTTTTAATAACAATGATTTATTAAATGCAGAAATAGGACATATAATATAAAATACATATTATTTAATAGAAATACTTTTTTAAGTTCATAATATGTAAATTATAGTCATAACTGCCTACCTGAAAGAGCAATAATACCCGCGTTCGAGAACAGCTCAGGAATTAGTTTTTAATATAATGAAAAATAATGCTCAATACGTATACACAAGCAACACTCACACATACAAACACCCATTCACAATATTAGTAAAATTTGTTGCCTTATTTTTGTCTGATAGACTTAAGTACCATATATGAATTTACGAACAATAATAAAAGAACAAAGGAAATGAAAAAAATCCTAGTATTTAAAGGTTTTTGTAGTATAGTTGAATCCCAAACTAGAACCATGTTTTAGCGCAGCTGATGGAAAATGTAGGCCTATTTTTAGAACGAATGTAGGCTTTAATGAAATTTGAAGTGAAGTGTGTTTGAGATTATTCTATACCAAAATTTATATAGTCATTGTCCGGATCTGAGCCATCGATTCTGGCGTAAGAAGCTAGATCACAGCCAACCAAGCCACCAAGACAGACAATTTCTGTTCATTGGCTCGAATGCGTTAAGGTTCACGAGATAAAGTAATAAATGTCTGTAGTGCTGACTTGTATCTTCGTGTGATTCAATTGCTAAGTTAACTAACGTCTTTTTTTGAGTATAATATTTTAGAATAAATATTTTCTCGTCTCTTTGAAAGGTTAATTTTAGAATTTTATATTACATTATGTTACGTTAAGTCAACTTCACGTTCGTAGTACGGAAGCTTGAACTTAGGCTTAAAGTAAAAAGTTTATAATTTGAGTCCTCTTGTGTACTGTATTCAAATATGCTTGGAGAATTCAATATCCGTTCTGTGTATGCTGAAAGGCAAGCACATTAGATTTTCATCAGTCTGACTCAGTTCAAATTAAACTGAAAGCGAATTTAATTAATTTTTGAAGTGTAATGCAGTTCTCTTTCTGAAATTGTGAAATAAGGAAAATCTATAAATAAAATAATTAGATTTTTATTAAATCACGCTTAAATACCTAGTACTGGATATAGCTGAGCATTGTGAGGTAAGCGAGAAAGAATGAAGCAAGTGTAGGACCAAGCTTTCTAAGTTACGTTGTTCAGATTTTATTAACTTAAGTCGATAACTTTCATACTATGTTAATCTATTAATACTCGTCGATGCCGGCCGGCTTGATAGGATCTCCAGTCACGGGAGATCGTTTTCCTTTATGTCTGCTGAAAAAACTTGACCCAAAAAATCCTTCAAGTTCTTTGCCGACTGACTTTTACAAAACAGAATCAATTCAAGAATTCCTCTTCATTTTTTCACTTCTTGCTTCATCAACGACGGTTTGTCGTGATACATCATTGTGGAGTGGTTTGAGTCGTGCGAGACACTTGACTTACGGTATTTTCATACCTATAGGTTTCGTATTTCACTAGGTGTTGCGATACATTTTTGGTAGAAGACATAATTCCAGCTTAGTGTTTAAAACCTTTTAAAATTCTTAATTATCCTCCTCATATTACTTATTTTCTTCTTTACCTTCTATTTAACCCCTAAATTGGTGGTGTTTTCTATAGGATAAATACTTTCCCTTCAGTTTGGAGTAAAATGACGGAAAAAATATGGGAAGAAATATATATAAATTCCAAGTGAAATTACAGAATAATTTACAAGAAATAAAATATGAGTTTAGTATTTCTTTATCAAGACTTTCCCAGTAAGGAGAATGCCATTATGACAATGCATAAAGGGAACCATTCTAATATCCTTATATGTATATATATATATATATATAAAGTCGAATACACATATAAACTGCACACAGACAGATACATTTACACATACATATATGTGTAGCCTATATTATATTTTTTCCCTCAAATAATAGAGTAATATCAAACTTAAACTAACCGAAAGCTAAAGTACTTAAATTCAGGTGTACTCAGGTATTTTCGAAGAGTAACAGTTGAACCACGTATTGCAGAGATGGCCATATCTTGGAGAGTTATCCTATCGATGAAGAAATCCTAGAGCCGGATGAGATGTGATTGTGCCTCGTGCGCCGATCATCAGCCCATTGACAGAGATTTGGTCAAATTTATGTCTTAGAATGTGAAGAATTGAGACTCGTGAAATTGATTTATTATTTTTGTTGGTATTATTGTTATTCCTCTTCCTCGTATCACATTTATTTTACAGCTGATATCATTTCTGTTCACTCTGTCTCAGTCTGATTTGTTCTTAAGTATTTTAAATTTAAAATATATTTTATGAGTGGATCTTTCACCACATTATGTGGTTGATTTTTGGGCACCATTTTCTTTTACGTTCTCTCTTTAATAATTTTCTTTGATATTCTTCCACTTCTTATTCATCCTGTTTGCTCAAGCCATAATAATTGTTTCTTCCTCGTCTCATCAGTTAGGTACCTACTTTCAGTCACCGTTTTTGCGTACAAAATTATTTTCATGTTTGTTTTATGCAGTTTTCCTACAGCGAATTCAAAACATTGTCATTTTCTGAATTATTTTATTGATATGAATTTACTCAATTCGAGCTCATATAGTTTACAATTTCCAGCTTTCCAACTTGTAAAGACTAGTGATAATAACTGTAACCTATTTATTATTATATGTCTAAAATTTTGGCAAAATATTAAATTAAGCTTTATAGGACTGAGGATAGCATGTATAAGCCGAAGCACATATCCGTTAATAACATGTTAGAAGAAGGACCCAACATAAATTCTCAAGATTTTAACATTTCATGCATCATGAACAAATCTTCCTTTTAAAATCATCTAGCTATCTTATTATGATTTGATTTAAATAATTTTGTAATATTAGGTTTATACATATATGTATACAAAGGAAATAATTTACTTTACCCCACTTAACGATACATCACAAAGATTTATGAGTTTCAAAAAAATTACAATACATAACACTCTAGTAAAAATGCTTACTATCGAAGGGTACTTTAAAGAAAATGTATTGACGGTATAAGATGGAAACTAATGCTTATAAATTTCATAAATAAGCCTAACTGCTCTCTTTTTCAAAATAAAAAGTCGATTTGCTGATACGTCCCATGATGGTACGATGATAGAATTTCATTATTAAGGGGCTTTATATGCCCATAATACAACAGTAATAAGGATGTAACTCTAATATTCCTTTTTATTTCTACGTTTTCCAGTTTTACTGTCATATCAATAAAAAGTTAGGATACAAAAAATCATAGGACAGGATTTCCTACCAATTTCTGTTGTTGTAAACACCTACGGTAAGCTGTTACTGTGCCACTAGAGCAGTCTAACCTTCTGACAATCGTTTATTCCAGCGGACAACAAAATGTACAACGATATATTCGTCCGCCAAAATGTGGACATTGGGGTGGGAAGAACGATGAATATATGAACGAGCAGCAGGGATGAGGTGGATATATGAGAGGGGTAGTGGCTAATTGCTCTGCACATTCGTTTGTCACTCCTCGTTTTGACGTCACAGGGAGAAAGCAATTCAAAAATGTTGAAACTAGTTCTGGTATTACAACTAAACCATGTGAAGCACAGCTATTTTCGGGGACGGACTGTTCTGCAGGCAAAAGAGTCTTTTCAAGTACAGGAAAAACAATTTTCAAAATAAAAGACGTATAATATTTTATAATTATTTGTTTTCACTTATCAAATAGAGTAGCCTTACACCTATAAATGATAAGAAAAGAGTGATATTGCCTAAGTAACAACCAAATGCATCTTACATTCTTGAAATTAGAGTCAGGGATTCTCAATGCTCTTCGCCTTGGATGCGAAAGAGTATGGAATTACATTATTGTAAAGCATAGATAACTATTTTTTGACAGTTTGAATTAAAAGTATAACTTCTAACATGATTCACTCGAAGTTAAAGTTGCACATTGTCGCTCCAGTGCTTAAAACCCTTTTTAAACGTAAAAATTATCATGATGGTTGTAAAAATAATCATATTTACGTGAAAAGCATTGTCCACTCCATCCCTTAAGTTGGCAGCCATGTACCAGAAAATCAATAACCTCTCTCTGCGCAAATTATTAGATGCCAGGACAGCTGGAAACTCCCAAAATTACTGGACGGTACACAATAAAATTATTTCATAAATATCTACGGCTGTCTAAAAAATAATGTAAAGATGGCTTTAGACCGAGGCAACTACAAGCAACCAGATTCCCAGCTGCATGCTATCATTGGTTGCCCCATGCGACTGAAAACCATTTACAGCTATTGCGGCTAGTTCGAGGAATTGTTGCCACCTTACGATACACGTTGTAAAATGATTTTATTTTGCAAGAATTTATGTTTGCGAAACGAGCCCGTAAGGGCAATTCTGGCAATCCTACGAGCACTAGAAGTTCCATTACAGTAAATTGTTCTATTAAAAAAGCTTGAACCATTTAAATTTTGTATAACCAATCACCAGAATTCTGGCGGATTTGCCTTCAGAAACTAAGCATTTTAATATACTTTTTTTTAGTACATGAATTTGAATCTGCTCTCTCTAATGAATACACTCAGTTCAATAAAATTTAAAATGTTAAGGTCATTATCCTTTATAATTGTAAAAATTATCACGGTGGATGCAAAAATAAACGTACTTACGTGAAAAGCATTGTCCACTCCATCCCATAAGTTGGCAGCCATTTATCAGAAGATCAATAACCTCTGCCTGCGCAAATTATTAGATGCTAGGACAGCTGGAAACCCCCAAAATGATTGAACGGCACACGTATGGTCGGATAGTTTTCTGGATTAAAAGTTCGTGGTTTCAGACTCTGCAAATGGCGTGTGTTCGTTTTGGAGGATACATCGAATCATGCGTTCTTTCAGAAAGAAAGTACATTTAGTGCATTAGAGAATCCTATACCGTGAGTGATAAGTTCGCTCATACTTCAAATATAATTACCTCTTGAACTGCTGATTACTATACTCCGAACACTCTCCATAATAAACTTTGTTAGGTAGAAGCTACATGACAAAAATGGAGATATTAATGAGAGTAAGGAAATGACGCAAGGGAAAATGGGCGTGAGTTATAGAGAGTGCACGTCGTAAATAGAGAGCCCGATCTAGTTTCGAAGTGTGTGTAGTAATAGCTACACAACATAAACATGGAGAAGGGGTTCGAACTGGGTTTAATAGCAGGTAGGCAGCACACATTATGCGTTTTAACGACCAGCTGGCATATTGTGAAACAAAACAACCAGGCGACGTTAATGCATGTTCCTGGCGGAGGTTACACCACACGGCCTGTGTTAGATGATAGACATATGAAATACTGCGGCATGCTTACCTTCTGTAATCTGCGCAATATTTGCGACGTGTGTATCTTGTATATGACTGTGTAAACATTGCTACCTTAATTTTTACTTCCTCTGCCCGTACCATAGGTATAGTCCAGTTATTCATTGCATGGCCAGGCGGCTTCCTTTCGTTAGGAGGAAAAGTTTGCCGACAGCTCAACCCATGTTCTTTGTTTTAACCGCACCAATCAGCTAGTTACCCCAGCCAATCAAAATCTAAGAATGTCCTGTGGCGATTTTGACAGCTACTCGTATATCCGCGTGGAGTGAAATGCGCGGTTGCAAGATCAAGTTACAGTGAGCAGTAACACGTGTGAATTGAATAAAGCGAAGGAAGAATTGAGGTCAGTGATAACAATGAGAGAATATTGCAACGCTCCTTTTGTTTTGGAAAGCGGAAGCCCACGACCGATTTAGTCAGATCAATTAACATAAAGAAACACCGAAACCTTTGAAGCCGACTGGCCATGCAATGAGTAACTGCACTATATTATCGAACTACTGGTGGAATGGTTAACATGCCTTTGATATTTAATACAGGAGATAGCAATGTTCTTTATTTCCTGCCGCGCCAATCAGGAATTTCAACCAATCAGAATCTAAGAACGTATTATATTAATGATTGTTTGTATGTTTCATTTGACTGGTCTGTGGGCGTTAAGTTACACGTGACAACAGCGCATTCTTATCGAGTGACAAGTCGGCAAAGAACAATAATGAATCGCAAGCCTTTGATGTTCCACATGTTAACGTTCTGAGTAGTTCGAAAGGAAGTAATTGAGTTTTGAAGTGAAACTTCTTTAGGCGCGCTAGGAGTAAATCGAGAGCTAACCCAAAGTTGCGTTACGCTCTAGCGTTACGAACAAAATCGTCACGAAAGTAGTGGGGGTAAGTAGCAAGCATAGAGTTGTTATCGGAAGAGTGGAGCCACGGGAGCGCGCAGTGGCGTGGTGAGCCCTTCACCATTATAGATGGCTCTACTGGTTGCGTGAGCATCGCTTACACGTCACTAACGGAAACTTAACCAAAGCGTCCCGTTCATATAAACAAACACAGTGGCTAAGATCAGTGACAGTTTGAGCATTAGTTAATCACAACTGTGTTATTGTTTTATACGTATTCGATTTTAAATGCCGAAAAAGTGAATTTCTTATTTTATTCAGAAGATTTCCTTCTCCCGTTCGATATAATTATATGTATTCACTCTCAACGTTCCCAAAGAAGTTTCACTTCTGTCGCAAGGCGTTCCACGCACCCGATTTTTTTAAACATAAATACATGTTTTTAAATTAAAAATACTATTTCCACATATATGTCTGGCATGTGTGACTGTGAATAGCCTAGCTCCGGAACAGAAAATCATATGAAAAGAAAACTTTGTATTTCGGTTAGATATCTTCTGACGATGTGACACGAAGTTTGGCAACGACATTCTCTTAAATAAAATAGGACTGACTGCGTGATCTAGTGATTAGCGTTTCTACTACGGTTCGGCAGATCTAGGTTCGATCCCCTGAGATTTTTCTGTAGTTGACGCGGCTTTGTTGTAGTATAGAGTTGGTTAGCCATTTAAAAAGCATGTAACCGTTAATTAGTCATTACTCCTTTACAGGTTAATCGATTAGGCCAAAAGCAATAATCATTTCCCATGGACGTTATAAATGCGTATACCAAGTTTCATGAAAATCCGATAAAGCGTATTCGAGTTATCGCGCTACAGACACACGGACGGACGGACAGACAGACATTTTCTGTTCACCATACAATCTCCTAAAGTATCATACTGGCACTTAATAAACTAATGGAATAATTCCCATGAAAATTTACATTATTGATGGTGTTGTGGTTTCACTTTTAATTTGTGTTCTTAATAGAAGTGATTGGGCATATAGCTATGGGGCTTTATGTAGTGGTTTTCCTGCATTTACCCATGTGCAGTATTTGTATGATATTTAATTAGAAGGGCTTAGTCGTTGGTGAGTGAAAATATTTTATAATTACTGTTAATTATTACCTTATTATAGATGTATCAAATTGAGTGGGCTAGCCTCCATTAATATTTCGATCCTATTCTATAGGCCTATATTGAAAGCTTATGAACTCACTTTGATGTGATTCTAAAAGCATTACTATCACAATTACTACTAATAAAGATATAGGTTAATACGTGTAAAAATAATAGTTTATAAATAAGATAAAATATAATAAATATAATAATAAATATAAAATAAAAATAAATATAAATAATACTCCGGCAATAGAATTAAAGAACCTGTAATCTCAATATTAAATACCTGAATACTCAGCTTTTAACAATAGACTAGTGGAGCCCAAAAGTGGATCGAAGCGTTCTGCTTCTGCGAATGGGGAATTTCTCGAAAAGCCCATTCGATTGCTTAGTCTTCTTGTTAATATAATAACTCAGGGTTTTTATTTATTCAGATGATCCCACTTTATTTGTATCTGATATAATAATTTATTCTGAAAGTCTACTTTGATATTGTTTATTGTGCAACTTTATCCCTGGAAGTACGAACGCTTTCAGGTGGTTCTGAACTCGCAAAATTTGGGTCTCATGTTTACCATATTGCCTGTTGGATCACTCACAAAACATATTTCTTTTTAATTTATGCGTGTTTTTTAGATATTAATCGCCAAAGGAAAAGGCTAAACTCTTTTCTCTCAACTAGTTCTTCTGTGTCTGTTTATTTAGACCGTATTTTAACTCATATCTACTTTAGGTGTCACTTAAAATTGAAGATAAGTGACGGGCTAAGACGTCCAACAGTCATAAAGTGTAGCTATCACAACGGTTTCTGAAATAAATTCTTTAATCGGGGAATAGGGCAGACGATACTGTTTGCAATCTATTTATGAAAGTGATAAAAATGAGATTCAGATTACTAAGTATCGTCATTAGCGTATATGTCTGTGAATCCTTCTTTGCGATGATCCTATTCTGAGCTGAATTCTTTTTTCTTTCTTTCTTTATCGTAGTTTCACCTCTCCCTTTAAGGATTTAAGCGACCCAAGCCGCCCGGGCCTTACAGGGCCGCAACCTGTCGGGAGAGGGATTATCTTTGGATCACATACATACTTTTTTGACCAGACAAGGACATGGAGGGCCTCCCCGGATGAGTGATCAGCCCAATGCCGGAGCTGAATTCATGTTTTTATATAAGCATTAATCACGGTAAAGTCAGTATAAGTTTGAAAACCAGAAAAATTTCAGTTCATCAGAAGGTATCCATGAAAGACAAATGTAGTATAGGCCTACGGTTAAATGTATTCTTATTTTAAGAAAACCCATTACTCTATTAAACTAATACATCTCTGCCTTTATGCCGTTTTTCTGATTGCGCACATGTATGTCAATAGCTGTGTAAAGATTAAAAATGTCGTATAACCTAAAGTTCGTCTAAACTATAAAATTATTTATATCTTTCCGTAGAACAAAAATTCCGATATCGCAAAAATTCGCGTATACAGCGGAGAAAGTATTTTAATAATATATGTCTCATCCGAAGGACGAAGACGCCTCCTCAAATCTCTGTGATTTAAAAATTCATGCCAAAAGTGCACACCATTTCTCCCACAAGCAACCAACCATCTTAACCTTATCATAGCAGCTGGATCAGGGGTTTCCAACGTCAAGAGATCCAAGAGCCAATTATATGTCCCGCAGTTGATTGGGAGCCGTAAATTTTTGCTTCGAAGATAAACTTAGACGTTATAAACAATGAGCCGAAAATAAACATTTATATATAACTCTCCATGTTGTAAGTCCTTTTTCAGGATGTCTTAAAGAAATCTTATTTTTCTTCTATGATGTACCAGTATTTCAAATAATAATTCCGAGTTTCCTACTTTATCTGAATTTCTAAAATTAGGCAATAAAATTGGAATTACAAATGAAAATTAGGTATTAATCCTTCATTTCACTAAAACTGAATACTTATTGATGATATAGTATATTTTAATAAAAAGTATATCTCGGGCTGTATGCTACCCTCAGACCGGCAGGTTGAATATCCTAAACTGAATGGAGTATTAAAATAAATCCTTGGGTACGATGCTCTAATTTTGTGTATGTGATTATTATTAAAGACGAAATTATATTTAATCAAAAATGACCGTGAAAAACATTTTCAAAACAAATTATTTCATACATCTGTAATTCAAAATATTTAATATTTCAAAATAACTTGCTGTATTTACTGAATGTTCTTTAAAGTAAACTTTACATACCTTAAATGCATTAAACTGTGGAAATTTTAAAACTTTTTTAATATGTTTATATGCATTAGGCCTATGACTGAGTTTGTTAGACAGGCAGAACTCAAAATGCATGTAAATAGTTAAAATTTAAACACTCACTTCTGTAACACAGGATATTTTGAACTATATTCCGTCAATTAAATGAGTCTTCTAAGCATTTTTCAAATGTACCAAATTTTATTTTGACAATATATATTTTAAAAATAATTTTCCATTATAGTATGCTACATTTTCACCGATAAATGTGTAACTTTTCTAACAAAATTGCATTAAATTTTTTGAAAACAATCACGTTATGTTTTTCTAGGGAGTTTTACATTTGACACGTGTTTCAAAAAGGCCTACTCTTTACCCGAAGACTGTTTAGAGAAACGAATGTAATTAAATTACTTTTACTTGCATACTTAAGTACTTAAGCAGCGGTGGGTTCAAAATGATATTTATAATGAACCGTATAAAACATCACGGATTTATTTCTATCAGTTTTAAATACTTTTCATAAATTATAGTACCTTATCTCTATTTATGCGGTCAGAAAAATCATAGGGTAAAAACCAGTTTTGATAGAGACATATTTTTTAGCTACTGTTCGGAATCTATACTTGCTCAACCTGACTGCAGCCGTCACGAGATATTCTCCTGGACCACAACTGCCAATTGCAATGGCTTCGTTTCAAAATATCGCTGATTCTTGTCGCGGTAAGGAAGGAATTTCTCGGAAAGCTTGGGGAAAAGTATGAGCTCGTCTAACCAAACAATATGGCCAAAGTGAAGGGAAATACTTGATGTCGTATGGTTGCTAATGTTTTCGAGGACAGCAATGTCGTATTATACTGTACCATTTTGTGAATGGAATTAAATTCGGGTCCACCATTCTGTTATTCTTTCATGAGTTCGTGAGTCAAGGAATAATCTGATAATGAATTTAAATGTGCTAAAAGTTATCTATTTTTTTCCTTCAGAAATTCAATCTAACAATTTCAAGCCTGAAATGGTTAATAACTGCAAGTTTTACTACATTAGTCTTAGATTTTTTTTCCGAAACTGAGCGTTAAAAAGTAAAATATAATATAGTGGAAAGTAGTATCGTAGAGAAAAGGACTTTTTATTGTTGAACTAATGGAATGTTATTTTCTATCCGCATTATATTCCTCTGTGTTTATAGTCTACCTGAAACAAGGGACATAAAATTGTAGCATAAAATGTTTGTCCAAGTAGGCAGAGTGTTATCTAGGTAGTTTGCATGCTGTAGGAGACACTGAACAAATATTTGTGTCCACGTGGCCGTGAACATAATGTTGCCGTATCTTTTCTCTGCCTTCTTTTAGTCAGGTCTCTGGAGTTTAAAGCGAGAGAACAGTAGATATCTTGAAGCGTTGCGCATTATGACTTACAAGCAAAAACAAATTAATGCAATTAATTATGTAAAATTCGGCATTTGTGTTTATAGATCTGTAGGAATAACCAAAGAAAATATCACCCACCATAAATATCCATAATTATACAATAAGAAAACGTTAGTGGGACATGAAATAATGAAACGGTACAAAGTACAGTTAAATATAGCCTAATGACTTTTTAAGAAGACTCTCCCACTCATACGCCGCGTGTTTGACATTGACCAATAACGTTTAGCAATTCCTCGGATGTAGACCAATCATGGCCGTTTATCTTACAATATTCTTGTAGGAATCAGGACGATGGCATTTTATCGCAATAAAATGTGCTGCTAGTTATTGGACACGCAAGTAGCCGTGTGCCGTGATTATTAATCACTGCTGCCACTAGGGGGCACGAAATCAAATTATTTTATACAATATAACTTGTTTGGAAATTGAAATAATAGAAATGTACATTGATTAAGAACACAATTTCAATTCGGTGCAAGCCAGTTCATGTGCTTTTATTCAGTTCTGCTGTTAGCTTACCTGAATGGAGTTAACTATGTCTTATATGCACGATTGGTAGCACTGTATTATACTACGGTAGCTCGAATCGATTTATGGATGGTTGATTCACAGTATGCCGTGATCTCACAACTGTTGGTTTGTTTTTATACAACAAAGCAAGAAAGTAATTATTGTTGATATAATCCGTTACATTTTATAGTCTTAATAAATAGTCTTAATAGTTTTAATAAATTCAACTCGAGTTCACGAATTGCCTCAGATAAATTCGCTCCTGCTTCGCAGTCGCGAATCTATCAATAAACTCGTCGACTCTCGTGGGATTACCTTTGATAAAAGTACAGATGAAAGTGGAAGGTGGAAAACAGGAAAGACTGAGTTTGTAGTGAAGAATCTGACCTTGGCAAGATCTTATCGTCGTCGTCATCATCATCATTATTAGGCCTGCTTATCCGTAGGAATAATTTGGACGAATCAAAATTGGTGAATGAATCGGGCAAAGGATAAAACAGTAAAAAGTTGGATCAGTTGTGGCAATTCCAAACGCAAAGTAAATAGCATTTACAATGACATATGTCTAGCTAATGAAAGATTTTAAACCTTATGTTCTCGGAACTCTAATATTAATTATTCCATGCATTGTATTTCAATGCTATTTCTATTTGAGATCGAAATGTTTTCATCAAGTATATGTACCGGTATATAAAACCAAAACAATAGATGGATCTTAGAACACCTTCTTTGGTACTTCCGTTTTCAACCTAAAATAGCCAAGCGGCTTAGACTCATGAAGTGAGAAATTCTGTCCTTTTCTGTTTTGTTAACCACGCAAAGCATTGGACCATTGCAAGCAAAATAAATGTAACAATTCGTACGCTTTAAGTTAAGGCAGTTCTCTGTTATATTTTACTGTACACAGAGCTATGTTTGTAACGTAGATCAGTTCTATCTATATATACACATAGCCTGAAGTGGATGACGCAGTGCATAATTTCGTGGTGCTTTATTGTTTTCATTATGTTTCGCAATGGAAATTGAAAATTTGAACTCTACAGTACGATTGTTCTGTTAAATTACATACAATGTTTAAACTCTTCTTTCTATTGCATAAAAACTGCCGTTGGTGATAAAGGTGGCCGCTGTCCCTAATATTGTGGCTATTCTCGATCAAAAAACGAACTAACCGGATGTCCCGGGAACATGATCAAACGGTCACCGTGGCCAAAATGCATGCACGTTGCATCAGTCCCGTTCATCTGACCCCCACCTTGACCCGGGCTAACTCAGAGCTACTTTGTGGTTTTGTCAAAGGAAAGCATCCTGGAGACCAAAGGTAAAAAAGGACGCACCAAATTGTTGATAGCTTCGATATTGTTAGCCCGCTTTGTCTGATTCATTTGTTTATAACATTGATATATATAATATTACATAAAATATAACATTGATATAGAACTGTATATGCATGTGGGTATGTATGTTCCCTACAATAAAAAATAAATAAAAAACAAAAAAATAAGAAAATAAATAAAAATAAAAAATCTACATTCTTTGACAAATTTGCACCAAATTTCGCATACATACCCAGTTTAAGCCGGAAAGTAATGCGGTCAAAATTAAAATTCAAACAAATTATCCCTTCCCTTGAAGAAAATAAAGATATATATATATATATAATTCAGCTCTCTTGACAGAAATATTGTTTGCAGTATTCACATAAGGTTTTCGAAGTTTCAAGTGGGCCATGGAGTGGGCTTTGACAAATAGTTAGAGGTTATCGATATAATTCATTTCTGTAAATCGATTATGGAGAATGAAGTCAATGTAAATAATTATCGACTATGATGCATCACATAACTTTCTCTACCTTGAGCATGGAGAAAATCATTTTCCCATCACATTTTCATGTAGAATAAGATGTCGTATTGGGGGACAGCATTTTCAGTTATCTCAGCCTATGCTATGTCAGAAGTCGCTAAATATTCTATCCACCTATATGTTATCCATCGATGTAGGCTTTATATTAGCTGAGAAATAGGGATGTTTATTGTAAGGCAAGGATGTAAAAAGAAACAAAATAGGATGGAACATTTTTAGTTTTTTGTTCGCAGTTAATTTTTATGTCCCGAGTATTTGGGGAAATAGTGTGAAAGTGATATTGTTTTTCTTTTGATTTGAGCCCCGAAATGATTGTTTGGCAACATGAAAGTGGGAAATACAATATCCCGTATAGCCAGTGAAATGTTATGGTACCGGAATTTCTGTTTTTTATTATTTCAACCCTTACCAGGCATAGTGTGCAGAAGCAACGGGTTGCAAAATTCTAAGTCCTATATGAACAACATAAAGCTACATTTAGCATTTTATGAGGGAATAGGCCTATTTTGAGTGTGATAGATCGTTCATCTTCGATTCAAACTCTAAATACCTATATAAGGACAAATTTTGAAAATCGAAAGTCCTCCATAAGTTAAGTTCGAATAACAAATTTCACTAATAACTTTAGTGATTGTATACATTCACTAGGAAGGTTATACCTTCCCTATCCATCTATTTTCACTACAACGTACACATCCTGAAAGCGGTATGGATGAGATGGTATATTCAGAGCTGTTCTTTATTTCTGCGAATTCGATTTTATTTGATTGACTTATTACTATTATGAGCTTTAAACCATTTTTATAGACTGAACGTTTTTCCATCCATTAATTTGTGCAGCGATAATCAACGTGGTCGTCACCATTAGGTTTCTGAGAATGTACAGTGGAAATATTTCCTAAAAACTCGATGAATGAATTGGTAATCGTTTTGATTGGGTAGAACATACACGGATAATTCAGTTGATATTGAAACGGACCTCGGAATAACGAGAATTTGAATCTCAGAGCGTGTGTGTCAATTTCAGAATTAGGACAGGTAATTGACAAGCAAGCGCATTAACTTTAATACGAAGTGACTACACTTGAACTAGTTGTCAATTACTGAGGTACTCCATCCTGTTCAACTGTCACGTAGCCTACGCAGAAACGTTATAAAAGACTGGATCCGTTTAAAGTCAATTGGATTTCAAAATCATTGCTAATAAGCATTGTGTAGGCTTAACTGTTCCATTATGCGCTAGTTGTCCGATTCAATATGTCTGATTCCACAAGCGGAAGAATGTATCGTGGCTTTATATTTTCATGTTGGTACTAGTTAGACACGTGATGTAAAATAGGTCTGTGTCAATTTCAATAAAACATAAACATAAATTAATGTATCGTGGCTTTATATTTTCATGTTGGTACTAGTTAGACAAGTGATGTAAAATAGGTCTGTGTCAATTTCAATAAAACATAAATGGACTTAGCAGGCTATATATTTTTCATTTTTTGGGGTAAATATAGATCAGCAATAAACTAAATTTTTACTACTCGAGCGAGTTGGCTCAAACAATAGCATCTGAGGCTCACATTCAGGAGCACTGGTTCAAAGCCCTTGACTGATGTTTCCCGTGATTTTACAAGTCAACAAAAGTTCTGTAGAGAAATTTCATCTCTTAGGCTTCATATCATTCGCAATCATCCTTCACTTCTGCTAATCCACTTGTACACCTTGTGTATGTCTTTCCTTTCCATCCTGAATCACTGTTAGGCGTACGAAATGTATAAGCTTTTAATTTTAAGTTATCTTCAATTTAGAAGATATATATATATATTTATTATATATAATTATTATATACATTTATTATATATACATAAAATAAATTACTATATCAGATACGAACGGGAAACGAATGTATCTTATTTGAAATAACAGCCAGAATTCTTTGTCCTCCAATACTTCCTAATTGCATAATGAAAATGCATGCACTCACTACTGGAGAGTTGAGAAAAAATCCTTAAAATAGGTTCTCTATCAGATCAAAAAGGTTTACAGTCTAATTTAGAAACACTCCGTACATTTTCACTACACTTGGTGCTGAAAATTAGTCGTAATGAATGCAATGATAATATTAATAATAATAGTTTAACCTGGGTGAAAGTTAATACCATAAGGGTGTCCTTCCTATTTACCAGAGACTAATAATACATTAAATATTACAAATACGTGCAAAGATATAAAGTGCAATATTATATTAAAGAAAAAATTAAATGATGCCTAAATTACATTAAATTGTATAGTATCCTGTAATATTTACTATAATAATAATTATTAGTTACTGATAAATTTAAAATCACAGAAAACACTAGAGGACATATGTTGTGTAATATTACATACTATTAAGTAATTTAGGATATTTATAATTTTACCTAACCAAATGAAATGTATACACTATTAAGTATTATGTATGAGTACTGTTCACTGCGATTCGGTGTTACTGTCCGGCAGTCTTTGATGTGAGATAGTCAAGGATTCCTTATTCGGATGACTGAAGTAGTGAAGGATGATGAGGATAGAGATATATATTTCCTAGATCATACCTGAGCAACTGAGAGGAAACCTTTTCGTCCCCCATCCACTCTGTTCCGTATGAAACATACTCTTCATGTTCAGTGTCACGTCGAAACTGCTTTATGCTGACGTCAAGGGCGACTGTAGTGGGAGACATTACCCCACCGCACAGTGGCACAATGTGCCACAGCTGCGCACCCGTGTCCTAAATATTGTAGACTGGGTATTTAGATTCTGATGAGATGAAAGAGAATTATATATAATAATATAAATTACAAATAATGAAAGTATGAGACTGTGGAACGTTTACGTTCTTTACATGTTTGCTTATTACGTTTGCTTATTACGTTTATTACTTCTATAAACTCATTGCACAAATGGATACTGTTTATGAACGTTATAGATATTGCGTTTTGCTACATTTACCACATGTGTATCAGAACAAAGAATAATTATGTTACAAAAACTGTCGTCCATTGATATTCGGAAATAATTAAAAACATACTCGGAGGATAGGGCCCAGCAAAAAGCTAGAGAGTAACCTATCATTATTCCAATTTGGTGAGTCATTGTGACTTGTGAGCCCTGCATTGAGTCATAAAGACGTTTAATTCGTAACACACACGTGCCTTGAAAGCCCTAACATGGTTTACGCCCCCTAGTAAATTCAGTTTTGTTCACTTCTCTATTCTTTCTGAAACGAAGGGTGCGGAAAACACCAATCAAAGTCAAGGTATAAGGAACTGATGTTATTGTATCCTGTATGGGGCTGCATATGACGGATTGGCAGTAAAAGTGACTTTAGTGAAATATTTCATGTTCTATAATAATTACTATAGTTGGCCTTGGTGGCGCAGATAGTATCGCGCTGGCTTTCTGTGCCCAAGGTTGCGGGTTCGATCTCAGCCCAGGTCGATGGCATTTATGTTTGCATAAGTGTGACAGGCCCATGTCAGTAGATTTGCTGGCATTAAAAGAACTCCTGCGGGACAAAATTCCGGCACACCGGTGACGGTCACAGGCCTAAATTGCAGAACATCCACGTCATTAAATAACCATATACCAACCAATCTTTACTATTATAGTGACCTTTAATGAAAAGTTGGTCTCTGATTATATTTCACATCGCAGTGCCACTAACAACATTTAAAAAAATTGTGCTTTCGAGTAGAAAAAAATGAGTTGTAATGTGAAGATTAATATGCGCTTGTCAAATTTTCTTTCGGTGTACTTTTCATGTCATGGCAAATATCATATTGAAAGGAAGACGTTCGAAAAACTTAGTTTCTTACTTCTTTTATTCTTGTCCACCCCTTGACTGTTAGACCGCTCGCCTTCCACTGCTGGACCCCGGGTTCGAATCTCGGTAATGCATGTAGAATTTTTGGTGGAGAAAATGGGATGTGCAGGTTTTCTCGGGGTGCTCCTGTTTCTCATGCTATAAATCATACCACCATTGCTCCATTCATTATAATATGACCATTTCGTTGCAATAAAGGATTATTATTACTTCCTTTCTTTTGCGTAGGAAGTTCATATTATGAGTATATGGTAATACGATCAGGTTCAACTAGTATAAACATTGGGATTAATTCAGATTTAGAACCAGGCGATTGTTACCCACTTTTAAGAAAACAATATACAAGTAGATGCGATTGTAAAATCACATAGCTACTTGTACTTGGTCTTCAAGAAACTACATGTGACGTAACAATATCATAATGGTATACTTTATGATTCAGAATTTAATTACAACAATGTTGTGGTATCCATTAATATCGAACACGAATCTTCAGGCTTTGAAAGCAGCAAATGTAACTGCGCAATAAACAATTTGTATGTAATAAAATCAATTCTGTTTGTGTTGATCTTTATACAGTGCCTTTTTTTTTACTCGTGGCCGGGCGGTCGGCTGGAGGTAGCTGGGAGCGCACAGTGCTTCTCACCGTTCCTGGCTCCCGCCTTTCTCCCCGTCAGTGCACACACACAGCACACCAAACACCAATTTTCTGGTCATGCAATGGTATTTCGTGTAGAATATCGGGTTTTTCTGCACTCCAGTATCTGTTGTTGTGTGTCGATACATGACCATGTAAATGAAACCATGCTTCGTCTGTTAAAAAATTAACTTTAGTTCCATAGAGCCATCATTAACTTTACCCAACATCGAATTGCAGAAATTTACTCTACTCACAGTATCACGTGGTTGCAGTTCCTGAACTATGGTTATCTTATATGGTTTTAATTTCATAAGTTTAGTGGCTTTCTAAACCGAGAATTGTGAAACCCCCGTTTCCTGTGATAAACTACTCAGAGATTTTCTTAGGCTACGTTCTAACGTTTGTCCTATCTCATCGAGTTTTTTCTCTGTAAGCACATGACGATTTTTTTAAAATTCCTTATCAAGAACAGAACCCGTTTCTCTGAATCTGTTTACAAGTTTACGAACTGTCTCTCTGTGAGGCACAGGGATACCAGGAATCTGTCTACAAATAGCCGTGTCACTTCTCTACAGAAATCTGTTTGCACATAGGAATCATACATGAATATGCGGTGTGCTAAAGTATACACACTTCTTGGCATTATAACAGAACTATCACAATTTAACCACAAAGAAGAAAACAAGAACCTCCGCTAGCAACGACCGCACATGCACAGACGGGGAGAAAGGCGGGAGCCAGGAACGGTGAGAAGCACTGTGCGCTCGCAGCTACCTCCAGCCGTCCGCCCGGCCACGAGTAAAAAAAAAGGCACTGTATTATACCAAATTTAGTTCATTTCATGTGTATTAATCTTCATTGTTTTGAGGACAGAACTCCAAGAGAAGCTTTGAGTTCCCTGCACGCCGTCACCTTCCTTCTTTCGCAAAAGACGATAACTCACCAAGAGCTGATCTCCGAGATCAGCCGAGTCGTTTGTTTGGTGAATTACAAAATATTCTAAAAACTCAAAACTTATAAATGTAATTATATTCATAATTGCCGACGATTCTTTACATCTCTCACGTAAGCACTCACTAAAACTACAATTCCTCGTGTCGTATATATGCTTCTCTTTTATACTGTATAACCCGACAACATTGAGGGATATATTCTTCCGTCTGTACCACGTATCAGAGTGTGATAAAGTTTGTAGAATTATTCAAATGGGACAAACTTGTAGCAATATGTAGCCTGCTTCGGTCCAGTGGGACTCGCTTTGTTACGAACGAAAAGGGGAAGCTCGAGTAATTAAAACTGTGCCATATGAATCACAAAACTCTGGATTAAAGTTTGAAGGAAAAGATAACTTGTGCAAAATGACATTTTAATTACATAAATCCCATCAACCTGCCTTCATTTTCATAATTGTTTAAATTGCATGATTAATACAGATATTGTAACATACAGTAAATACTGATTAGTTATTCTTGTTGACATGATTAATTTTATAATTGGTATTAGTAATAATATTAAGTTAGTACTGTATTACACTGCCCAACAAAAAAACATTTTTTAAATGTTTCCGTCACCTCATGAGTCAATTCTTACTAATTTTGGGTTGAGAAAAACGAATATGACAAAGAAAAATTTTTATTAGCTCTAGTTTCTGAGATAAACAATAGGTGAAAGTTTTAATTTTAAAGGATTAAGAGAAAACAGTAAATTTAACATTTATAAATATGAATTACTTAATGTGCTAACAACATTAAAAGTGTGACCGTTCTTTTATTAATGACAGTTAAAATCCTAAATTGATTAAAGAAAACCTACCATGCCATTGGATCTACAGAGAATCAATAGGTGGCTTCATGAGATCTCTGCCTTTTGGCTTTTCTCTTGTAATTGAGTCTTGGAGCATCCCTACACACAAACCAGCAGTAATCCACAAGCATTGCTTCATTCCAGAGGCCCTGATATCTCCGTTCCATCACAGAAATATCCTCATGGAACCTTTCTCCATTCTCGTCACTGACAGCTCCACAACTAGGTGGGGAAAAATTGAGATCGGAGTGGAGAAAATTAATTTTTAGGGACATGTTGCATCTGAGTTGATGGTATTTTTGTAGAAGTACTGTCACCAACTGAGTGTAGTTATCATCTCTTTTATTCCCTAAAAATTCCTTAAGAGCTTCCCAAGCTGCCTTTTCTTCCCCTTCCAAAAGTAGGTCGAACGCAGGATCCTTTACAAGTTGACGTATCTGTGGCCCAACAGAGATGCCTTCCTTGACTTTTGTATCACTTAGTCCAGAAAATTTCTCTCTCAAATATTTAAAATCCTGGCCTTCTTGGTTCATGCCTTTGACAAAATTCTTTATCAAACCCAGCTTGATATGTAGAGGTGGAAGAAAAACATATTTTGGATCCAGAAGAGGCTCGAATGAGATCACTCAACTCCGATTGGCTCAATCTGTGCGGTTGATCATCTTTCACTTCAAAATCAGGGTCATGGGATGTTGAAGGCTTGTTGAGTTCTTCTTCTTCCACACTCCATTCATTTTCTACTTCCAACTCATAATTTTGGGGTGGAGTAGGAACTGGTAAACTGTCTGAATGTGGAATAGGTTGAATAGCAGATGGAAGATTGGGTACCTTCATACCAAAATAATGTTGGTAGGCAGTCTTCACAAGAGGCGTCACTTTGCGTTTCTGTGATGAAAATGTTATTTCACCACAAATGTAACATAAATTCTTCACTAAATTTACACATTTCCGTGGCATGTTATTGTAACAAATTTTGCTTTTTAAAACTATCCAAAACAAAAATTCTGCACTAATTACAACAGATAATACGAAAATCACTGTCAAAACAATAGTGTTTACATTTATAATCTACCGACAGCTAGACTACTGTTGTATTTTGACAGTTGACAAGTGTGTCAACATCCAAAAACAAATTTTCCCGAAACTGAAAATGTTGACTATAGAGAATACAAAAGTCACTGTATCTCCAAAATAAGAGCTAATCGGTAATTTCTATGGCGATTTCTGAATTCAGCAGGTGGAAATACATAAGAATCAGCTATTTTTGAGCCCGAAACATTTTCATTGTTGGGCAGTGTTATCATTGGTACTACTAGCATTAACGGCCTTGGCAGTCGGCATGCTAACCACAAGCCCGCAATCCTGCTATCTGCCTATGGTAGGTGACGCAGCGATCAGATGGCTGGCCTAGTCCCTTAAAGGAATATAGCGCCATGGAGTTTAGTTTTAATTTAGTTTAGTAGTAGGAGTGGTAATAATATATTAAACGAAATAGCCGTAATAAGGGCAGGATAAAAACGTCCATCGGAAATGCTGAAACCTAACAGCTAAATCCCCAACCAAGTTCCTGTACTTAGGACACAGCAGAACCAAGCAGGGCCGAAGGAACAAACTCACCGAAATGTTGTAGGAGCCTATGGTAGGGGTATTCTGTGGCTGGGGTACTGTTGTCATTCTGAAACCCCCACCGGCCCCCGAACTCTCCCATGCTTTAAAACGTTAAAATAGTAGTATTAATGATCTTCATCATAATTGAATTTCTAAGATTTGAGTTTTTAAAATATTTTGTAATTCATCAAGGAATCTCGGAGATCAGCTGTTGGTAAGTTCTCGTCTTTTGCGATAGAAGGCAGGTGACGGCGCGGCGTGCAGGGAACTCGAAGCTTCCCTTAGAGTTTTGCCCTCAAAACAACGAATATTAGTACACATGAAATTGTCTAAATTTAGTATAATTTTAAAATTAACACGAAAAAATTAATTTGATGACATACAAATTGTTTATTTCGCAGTGTCATTTGCTGCTTTCAAAGCATGAAGATTATTTTGTGTTCGATATTAATGGATACAACAACACTTTTGTAATTAAATTCTGAATCATAAAGAATACCATTATGATACTGTCACATGGAATAAGTATATCATGGTATGGTCATTAAAGTGGACACGTATATTATATATTATTGTTAAAATAGTAGTAATCATAATACCTTCTTACTTATTCTTCGGCTCTACAGCCCATGAAGAGCCTTGGTCTTCTTTACAACCTTAGTCCATTCATTTAGGCCCTGTGCTTTTCTTCTCCAGCCACTACATGAAGTTTCTTCAGGTCGTCCTCCAGGTCATCATGTCATCTTTTACGGGGTCTTCCTCTGAGCCTTCTTCCACATGGGTTTCCCACGAACACCTTTCTAACACTACGGCCATAATCCATCCTCTCAACATGTCCTGCCCACCGTATTCGCTTCCTTTTAATTTCTGCGACTAAACTAGATTCTTGGTACAAGTCAGCCAACTCTTGATTTGTTCTTATTTTCCATACCCCTCCATAATTTGTTGCCCCATAAATCCTCCGTAATATTGTATTCAATATTTTCCCATCTTTGGTTGTGAGTCTTCACGTTTCGGTTCCATACAGAACTACTGATCTTATCATGGTCTTATAGATCCTTTAATTAGACTTCCTCGAGAGTAGCGAAGACTTGAGCAGTGGGTGAAGAGCATAATGGCATCTATTTCCGGCTGTTAAGGGAGATTCATCTCATTATTCTCAGTCAGCAGTGATCCCAAATACTTAAATTGTTTCACTTTCTCGAATCGATTCCCGTTTATTAACAACTCCTGTGCGTGACTAAATCTACCTCTCTTGTCAGTAATCATGTACTTTGAAGCCAACTCGTTTTGACTCCCTGTTCAGTTATTCAAATGCTCATCTGCATATGCCAGATACTGTAAGGTTCTATTAAAAACAGTACCTCCTGGGTTGATTTCGAAGTTTCTCATAACTTTCTCTAATGTAATATTGAACATTAAAATAGACAGGACGACTCTCTGTCTTAAACCACGCTTAATACAAGAGTCATTGTACACTACACCATTTATTTTCACCTTACTTTTGGTATCTGTTGAGGTCATTTTTGTAAGAATTACTAATTTAGCTGGTATCCCACATTCTTGCATAATTCTATACAGGGTCTCACGATACATACTATCATATGCCTGTTTGTAGTCTACAAACAGCCAATGGATGCTAACGTTAAATTCATAACACCTTTCCAATGCACAGCGAATAGTAAATATATGGTATAAAACTAAAGTCCATGGCGCAACATCCCTAAAGAGACAAGGCCTACCATCCGATCACTGCGCCATCAACCAAAGGCAGGTGGCACGATTGAGGGCATGTGGTCAGCATGCCGACACCCATGGCCGTTAAAAATATATGGTCTGTCGTTTCCCTATCCTTCCTGAAACCACATTGATAATCGCGAAGACTTTGCCATCAGACAGGATCTTTGCGAATACTTTGTATACTGTAGGAAGGAGCGATATACCTCTATAATTGCTACAGATAGTTTTATCTCCTGTTTTATGTATGGGGCATATTATTGCTGTCTTCTATTTACTTGGCATATTTTCTTCTTTCCACACCTTCAAAACCACATCATATAATTATTACATCAATGAGGTCTTCACCCCCATATCTGAGCAATTCAGCTGAAATGCCATCCTCTCCTGGTGCCTTATTGTTATTCAGGCCTTCAATTGCCTTACCTATTTCTACTCTTGTAGTTTCTTCTATGAAAGGTTGTGGACCTGTCTCCCAGTTAAAATCTGAAGTTATTTCCTCTTCTCTTCCTGACTCATTGAATACAGTACTCTGCCCATCTGTTTAGTCCTTCTTCTTTATTGACAATTAGTTCGCCATTTTTGTTACGGCAACGTGTAATACGAGGCTGGAAACCATTCTCTATTTCTCTTATTCTGGTATATAATTTTCTTGTTTCACCCTTTCCGGCAAATTCTTCCATTTCCTCAATCCTTTTCTACTCATACATTCCCTTTTAGTAATAATAATAGCAATAACAACAATATTATAATAATTCCGTAGTAATTATGTCATTTTGACAATAATCCAAATATCTAACACAATATTTTAGAATAAAGCAATCACCGGATAGCCTATTTACTGAACGTAGAAGAGTGATCTGACCAACGTCTCGATTTTATTCAATGAATTTATTGTAGACTTTAGTGTTCCAATTATATCCATTACATAGTTTATGTTGCGATTTAAAGGAATGGAAGTTGCCTAACTTGATTGAATAGATTTGTGGATCCCACACTAACCGAATCCAAGAATCTAGTGTCAGTGTTGCAACTAGGAAACCTAACATTAGCGCTGGTATGAAAGGAAAAAAACTATCTGGGGTTTGTTATTACTACTTGTAGATCGAGGGGGATAAGACCAAGAGTTTCAACACTTACTATCATGGAGAGATAAAACTGGTAAGATTGTAAGGGTTGCATTCTACATGCAGTATGGACACGGAATGTAGTAGTAAGGAAGGGAGGATTTTAAAGAGAAGGGGAATCCCTGTGCATTTAGTTCACGCATTTCGTTAAACCGATAATAGGTGTTGGTTCCTTTATTTTTAGAATCTGAACATTATCTTCATATAAAAACTGTACATTTTATTCAAACTGCAGGTGATAATGGATTCAAGAAAATTTCCAGGGTTGCAATAAGATGAGTGTAACATGGTTTTATTAATTTATATTTTCTTTTTTAGTTTCATTTTTCAGAATACCATTTACAAGTCGTATGGTCATTTCTGAAATGACTTTCACAAGAATTTAGGCTTAAGAAGTAAGTAATTGAATTTTATGGTTTTCTTTAACTTACTTCGAAAAGGAAGTTCTCAACTGTATTTGTATATTGTTTTTGTAACAATAATAATAATTATTCTAGATTGTCAGATATATTCCAATTACCTTTCGTAATTGTATTAGAGGCGACTCATAGGTAGCCTATTTTTTCTCACGTAGATTCAGAGCTCCATACCGGAATGTCGCGGGTTCAACCCCGAATAGGTAGCTGTGAATTTCAGTTCCTTTAGGTGGAACTCTTAAAGAATCACTCTTAATAAAAAAATTTATCCTTACACCAAACTACCAGTGCAACCTGGAATACAGAAATTCTTTAAGTACGATATTAATTGCCTACTGAACTCTCCATTAAAAGTCGCAATATTGTTTAGAGCCGTCTATAACATACTCAGTTTTGCTTATATGTTATCGTGAAGCTGTTTTGCTTGTTTGAAGACCTAGTAACCATTGGGTCATATGGATTCATTATAGGTTGATCACATTGTAAACTATCTACCAGCGTCATGGCACCGCCGTCTCGAGAATTACACTGCCTGCCCTATGCCTTATTTTAACATGGAGTTCAGAGTATTGTTAAATTGCCTAATTTCTCCAGTAGAGGCGACACAGTTCACACCCAGATAGCATGAAATTCCAGCATATTTCAGTTTCCGAGTTTATACTTCAGAGGGCAACACAGAGCATACGGTAATGTAAAGGGTATTGCAGCTGGGTGTGGTAGGTGCTGCCATCTGTAATGTCGTCGCGTACGCAAAATTATCCGTGTAGGACAGGCAGTGAATACACGAGTAATACAGTCTAGAAGGCAGTTGTCATGGTTATGTTTTCTTTTTCGATTATTTTTTTAGGAGACGCCTTGCCTTGCTCAATAGCATTATGTTCCGTTCACCTAAACTCTATTTTATTTTAGTACAACTAGAGTTAATGATCCATTAAATATTACTAATTCATTATTTTAATATTACGACTAAACTGCTCAGTTCATCCAAATCGACAGTTTCTCGCTGTTGGGGTTGGGAGCGAGATATAAATGGCATAGTGACTGAAGAGCATAATTTGACTGCAGTTTTTCATGTCCTGAAGCACCATACCTAATAAGTGAAGAAAGTGTTACCTATGCTATCTTTGTTGAGAGTGATATGTTCAACTTCAGTAGCGATCGACTTAAGTTCCCATAGATCTTAGAGTGCTTCTTCTATTACAGCAGAAGGGATTTATAGCTTTAAGTGGATTCCGAACTACGATTGGATTCAGATAACAGGAATTGCCAGAGGTGAAGCCGGCGTTCGTCTCGATAAAAGTTTTCGGTTTCAACGTCCGTATATTGTAATCTGTTTATTATGTAGCTTATGTGTCTGCAGTAATAGAGAACCGTTCAGCATTTCTAAATAACGATAGAAACATCTGGTAGGTACCGGGACTCGTATTTCGAAGTTTTTCATCATTCAGTTGTGTTCATTAGAGGATTAGTCATGAACAGCGAGCGCTGCATGAACTAGATAATATATACTTTGGAGTTTTGGAATACTGTGCAAACTTGTAATTCGGTCAACAACCCATGAGAGGAGCGAGCAAGCGTCTGTTTGCGATGTAAAATTTCCTCCCCTTCCACTCTCCCTGATTTATCAATATTTTCTATACAGAATCATAAACAACAAACGCTCATAGTATTTGATTACATCACAAAAACCCACCCTCTCATTGGCAAAATGGTGGTGCTTATTGTGCTAACACACATGATGCCAATTGAATTCCTCCCTACATGAACCCCCACCTCCCTCATTTCTCATTTAGCCTGATGAATGTTGCTCTCTGTTGAGCTCAGGACTGGGGATTTACTAAGTTGTTGTTATTAATAAATGCGCGATGACTTCTGTACGTTTCCAAAACGTGAGAGCAGAATTATGTAGTCTGTATTGAAACATTCTGTTCATGATCACTTTAAATTCACTTGAGTCCCGCTATGTTCTTTCTTTTTTCCTCTTTCTATGTCCTAGCCCCCCTCTCGCTCTCTCTCTCTCTCTCTCTCTCTCTCTCTCGCTCTCGCTATGTTTCTCGCTCTACCTCTTTCTCCACTGTCGTTCCCTTCCACCACCAAAAGTCAGTAAAGTTCCCGCACGATATCTGTGCCGATTGCCTAAGTCATTGCATTACGTTTCGTGGGGACTGTAGCGTCGATTGGCCTGCTAACTATCTCTCTCGCACAACAGTACCTCCCTTTCTACTTGTAAAGGCCAAGCTACCTCTCTCTCTCGCACAACAGCATGTCTTTCTCTTGAGAGTAACGGTCTCATCGGCACAGATTACGTGCGAGATCTTTATTTGGGTTTGAAACCCCACCCGTAATAAAGCAGTCCTCAGCTCTTCTGCACTGTGCATTCGTTCCATAGCTACTTCACAATCTTGCAATTCTTAAGCTAATTAGTATTATGTATGCAGCATTGCTCTTGATTAATTGGTACTAAGGACTTACAGATTTGTATATGTTCTCTTAAACTTCTCCCTAAATACCACGAACGTCTGAAAGATCTGGAAGTCTCATCCTCCTGAAATCCGGTGGACCTTCGTGTCCTGTATAGGGACCACTTTATTTTAACACAAAATTAATCAAGAACAGTATATATATTCCGTTATACAGGGCTGAAATTTGGGCGGTATAAAATATCAAGTTAATGTCGTTAATCAGAATTCAAGTGGATGTGTGACTGTGTGCGTTTGGAAACATTTAGTCCGTTCACTGGTATATGGTCATTCTGGCTTGGTGCAACCTTATCTTCACGCTGAAGCTTTCTTTTAAAAACCGATTCTCAGGTATCGGAGCAAATTCCTCTATTCAGGCTGCCGTGTGCAGTTTACAACGAACCATATTCTTCCACCGTAGGCCAGTAGGACGTAACAGTCTGAATTGAGTAAATCGCTCTGACACCTGAAAACCGGTTTTTCAAAGCAATCTTTTGTGCGAATAGGACTCGTAATGCAGAAGGTCCAAATATCAGTGAATGGACCATAAGATACATATTCTTACTTGTTACTTGTTGCCGCATTGTTCTGTACCCTTTGTTTCTCACACGCTATAAACGCTACTACTTTTTGGCGAAAGACAAATACAAGGTGCACCGTAAGCTCCGTCCACTCGATATACACATTTTGTTTCTCAGCGAAGCATGGTGACAAAATATGCTTGTATATTGTCGCCGACACTCCCAACCGTACCAAATATAAAAAAATGCGAGAGTGCCCCTTGTACCAAATATTAAAACTACGAGACTGCCCCCTGTACCAAATATTAAAAATTCGAGAGTGCCCCTTGTACCAAATATTAAAAATGCGAGAGTAAGTGCCTTGTACCCAACGGTTTGTCAGCCTGTTTATCCTCTAAGAATTCGCTAGATTGTGGTATAAAAGAAAGTGCTTCACTGATGGTGGGTCAGGGCCAAGGCGGTCAGGGCGGGATATGTCTCATGCGACGATGCACCTTATATTTGGTTTTTCACACCATTTTCATAATCATCCTTATCTTCCGAGTGGTATAGAATCAACTTGAACAGTTTACCTACCTGAGAAATGGATGCCTTCATCGCACCTTGCGGGATACGCGTACGTACTGCTGTTTCAGGGTTTCAGGACCAAGATGTGTATTATTTGTGTGTTTATGTCATTTTGAACTAAATAATTAAATAAATAATGCGAAAATTTTGTGTTTAAAATAAACAAGCAACTTTTTTTGGGTACAGTTCAGCTCTTTGGCACATGCTGTATACTGTCATAGATTAAAGCTTTAATCTCTTTTAAAGTAGCGCACTTTTCAGTTGTAAACGATTCAACAGAACAGTACTCAATTGAAAGAGTAAAGCAATTTCAACTATGGCTTCAGGTACAAAATTATCAGTTCAATATTTTATGTAGAGAAAACAAAAGATGAAAATGAATTGTGAGTCATAATACAGTTTGTGTATGACGTACAATTGAATTGTTTTGTTGAAAGTCAATCACAAAACCGTTCAGCTGGACTGTACTAGGGGAAGCACATTTATTTTGCCATCCTCTATTGGCGTGGAAGGAATCGAACGCATATGTGCTAATGGAAATATATTTAATATATAGTCTCGATATAATTTTTAATTGCTTCATGCCACATAAGTTATTTAGAGCTACATTGTTCGTAATGAACCAAACGTCACATCGAAGATTAATTTATTGGCATCCCAGTGTTTTGATTAACTGTTGCCATAGCTTAACATTGTGCAGACCCTGGATACATAATAATGAATACTTTAAAAATAATCTTGTTTTGTACCATTTTACAAAATCACGTACATCGCGTCTATTACTTTTCCCGTAATATCTAAGACAGGATTGGAGAGAAAATAAAATTATGATATGGGAAGAAAGCCACGATTCATGCAATGACATGGCAATTATTTCAAATGGTGCCTTGCATAGTGGTTTTGGAGAATAAAAAAAAAACTATACATATCGAAATGTAAGTGTACGTTATCAATCAATCAATTATACAATCAATCAGTCAGTCATACTTCGTATTAAAAGCACAGAGCCCCCCGAAAAGTTTCAATTACCTAAGACAAATACTTTCATTTACTTTCTTGTAGAGTGCAGAGGGACATAACACTCGATATCCCTCTAGTAAGAAATATGTTATTACTAGGATGTGGAAGCCTTGGAAAGTTCTGTCCAAAGGCTCTAATTTCGGCTAGTTTGTCACTAGGTTGCTTCTTTATTTTCCTGATATTGATATTATGTTGTTATATTGAAACGTACGAATAGTGATGTTTCACCCATGATGAAAGAATGGACAGAACAAAAAGCCAATTTAAAGAACCTAAAGCCAAAATTCCCATTATTAAACCTTAAAATTCTAACAAATTAATTCAATATAATATATTAATAATCAAGTTTTATTGAATTGCACAGTAACAATTCCAATGTAAATTAAATTCTCGTGTTGACCGTTGCCAGACAATTAACTGTCACATGCTTTTTAGATAGTTACTTTTCATCTTCGAAAGAACTGATAATACTGTAGGGAACTGAATACAAGTAACTGCTTATTTGTATGCCTTCAGATGTTTTGGAAAAAAATAAAGGGATCCTGTTGACGTGAGGCATTTGTTGTAAATTCGTCCAGTTCAAATTCTAGTTATACCACTTATTTCTTCACATATGCTGATAAAACTTTCTCAAGAAACCGTTGTAATATTGTATTATATTATATAATAAATTCAACAAAAACATTTCTCAGCTAAAGTACAATGGATTTAGAAAGGAAGTGACAAAACACTTAATGGAACACAAATTCTATTCTATAGCTGAAGCTATGTGTAGCTAATAATATAGTTAGTATTAAATACTAAATATGTCAAAATTGCAAAGAAATGTGTAAATTACATATTTATTTAGGGTAGATCTGTACCTGTCTCTTTACCTGTATATTATGTATATATGTTCCTTATATAGGACTGTATAATATGTTTATTGACGAAACCCAAAATTTGAAAAATTTATATGGTGAATAAATGAATACTAATACTAATACTAAAACTAAAATCAGTAATTGCTTAACATGACTTGTTAACTCCATCTGGCACTTTGTTCGATCAATTTACCTGATTTATTTAAACCAGATAATTTAATTCTGAAAAGTGATAAAATTAGATGCAGAAGGAATATATTCTGTGGATTCTGTTCCTTTGTTTTTAAGCTTACGTTAGCTTAAAATTCGAAGACTGGCATTATTAGATATCGCATACTAAAATCCCCTGAGCTGAAGCTCAGAGTCGAGTGCGGGTCGACATATAAAATCAAATATTTGAACAAGCGTTAGCATGTAAAACACCTTAGAAGCTAATAGAAAAGACCTCCATGTACACAATCGATATCTCGAATACAACACTCAGCAATGTGCTTGAGGTCGCGAAGAGTAGCTTAACTCTGCAAGCTGAATCAACGTGCCCCATCCTTCCTCATCACCTCTCTCTTCTTCTCCTTCAAGTTGGAAGAAGAGGGTCTTCATAGTTGTAGAGGTACCATGTAGAATATCAACTAGACAACCTTACCCCGTAGGGTTACCCTCTTGTCCCCTTACAAATCCATCATACCCCTTGCACGTACAACGTGGGGGAAAATTAAATTAACCCCCTCCACCCACGTTCACCCCGCCAGTGCCTTCATGCCGTGGGCTACACATAACCCATGCCAATTTTTACGATGCCAGATGTATGTTCTTGTTCAGAAAAAAATAGCACCGCAATCAGGTTTTTGCAGGTTATAAATCCGAATTCCCCTAGCTCTGTGATGAGATTTACAGTACTGTATCAATCTATCTTGCCCTCTCTCTTTCCCATAACTATATTGACCATTACAAACTCCACAGAATGCCTAACTTTGGTTTTTTTGCACTGTAAATAAGTTGTAAATTTAACAATGATACTTTAATAATTACATTTTAAAAAAACTTCGGGCCATATTGCAATATGAATTAATCATACATTACAATAATTATATACACTATTTCTGTAGTAGAAAAATTGTAGTATAAAAAATGTAACCCCATTTTTATATACTCATAAAAGGAATTCTGTTATAAAAGTTTCTTAAGTCCTGATTCCTATAGAAAAATTCACAAAAACAAGTGAAAGTAGCACAGAAGAAAAGCAACAATTAGCTTCCAAGGAGGTGATGTACGAGATCAAAGCACATTGCGGCACTAGATAGGAAGATGTTCAGAGCCAAGGGAAAGTTTGAAAAAGACGCGAGACCTTTTTTAATGCCCGAGACTGTGTTATTGGCCTAACGCTCGTGTATTGCATGTACTGTACTATTTTTTCGGCAGTAGTGATTATTTATGTATTACGTGAAATAGAATTAATCGCTAACAGCTGTTCCATAAGGCCTTGAAGGTATAATTTTAAAAAGTAGTGACTAATTAAAATCTCCGTGATGTTCGTTGCACCGATTATTTCAGTCCAGGACAGAAGTCGCATCTTACCTAGCCGCTAGATGAGTTAAATCGTATTAATAAAACACAAGGAAGTAAAGATATATGTAAAATAAAAGTGGTAAAAATCAACTAGCAAATAAGATTTTATTCCATGTCTGAATACCAAATAGGCCTGTATTAAAAGTTAAAAAATTTAATATAGTGACACAGCTGGTTTGCAAAGAAGGCAAAAGATGCAGATAGGTTAGGTTACCGGTACTGGGTACCGGAAATTACGTCATAATAGCCTGTTTAAAAAATCTGGGAGTCTCAACCTCCTGAGGCCTTCACGACCTGTATAAGGACCGCTTCATTTTAACACAAAATAAACCAAGAGCTGAATATTCATTTCATTACATAGCGTTGAAGGTTGTGCGGTTTTGAGTAATGTAAGAATTATCATAAATAATGTAATAATATGCATATAAGAAGTGATTACTAAACTATGTAAAACTAAATAAAAATATTAAGAATATTGTCCGGGCTTGTAGGCCGTGGCCCAGTTGATATTTGTGTTCCAAATGTTTCGTCCGCAACTGCGGCGGGCATCCTCAGTGGCAGTGGAGTCTCGGGCGAAGCGTTTTGGTCGGCGGCTGGCTGTTGACTCCACCGCCACTGAGGATGGCCGTCGCAGTTGCGGACGAAACGTTTGGCACACAAATGTCAACTGGGCCACGGCCTACAAGCCCGGACAATGTTCTTAATATTGACTCCGGCCGTGAAAGCCTACAGTGTTTTATAAATAAAAATAGTTTAATAAAGTCTACGTACAAAAATGAGAAATTGAGAAAGTGTGGAATTTTGCACAGATGCCCTTCCTACAAGAAGTGCTCATGTTCCAACCACAATATTTTTATGAAGGTAGCATTCGACTGACTTGACAGAACAATTTGAATATGTGACGGGAAGCTAATTTCTTAGGGTAGGCAAGCCGGTAGTTAATTATTTAATTAGTTTCAGTAGTGTTTTCAGATTTTTTAAGGCTAACACTCTGCCACAAATTAACCAAAGTCTATTTTAAAGAAATATAAAATCTTGCATTTTTCTTCTTGTGAGTTGTTAATATTATTATCTTTATCATTATTAAAAAATAAATAACATATGATGCTTAGTCATACAAATAAACATTTAAAAATACTTACTTTTATGCTTAACTAATTGTTTTGTGGTCCATTTCATATGCCAGATATAATTTTTTTCTTGTCTAATATTAAAGAACGGTGTCTAATTGCATCATTTTGTAACCTATTCTAGGTACCTGAATTGTAAATATTTCTTACCTAAATTTCCAAGATCTAGTGATTACTGATTAGGTTGCATTTTCATAGTAATCGAATTATATTATTTATGCTTTGTGACTAAAATTTAGAACAAATTGTATTTCAATTGCAATTGTTTATGTCAAGGTAATTTAGTATGTACAGTATTGACTACTTTTATCCTGCCTTGTATGAGGGAATGGGAGCTCTAATAACGAATGTTGACTCAGGGGACTGGGTGATATTGTTGATTTACCTACCGTTTGATTAAAATAACGGCAGTAAATACAGTTATTATTTACAAAGAGAAGTATACATCACTCCCTCTCTATAAGCATGTGTAGGCAACCAATCAGTAAGGGATGGAGCCGGTACGGTAGGGGACGATAATTACTTACCCTTCGGACTGTATGTTTGTATATTGTCTCTAGTGAGTTTCTAAACACTGACGTGATCCCTGAACTGTGAAGTCCTAGATGGCCAAGCTATCGAAATACTGTTTACCGTTTGACATTGACAATGTACAGGCACCTTATGAAGAAATATGTCATTCGCCTTCAGATCTGAATATGACTGAATATCTTAATATGAATATATTCCAATACCTAGACTCTCGAAGGCGTAGTCTGTATGGGCTGGTTTCCTTCCTCGCCAACATTTAGTGTTACTAGCTACAATACAACCAAATAGATTGTTCTTTAGCTTTCACAAACAAAGCAACATTTTAGGAATAAGCATAGTAATTGTTCTACAAAGTCTAAAAAAGTCAGAGCAATGTCGTATGTACTAGAAAATTAATATAATCAAGCTCGGAAACTGGAATTAGATGGTTCAAGTTATTTTTCCCGTTGATCTAGCGAGACAACGAAAGAACTATCTCTATATCATGTTCACTCTAGAGAGAAAAGCTGAAAATGTTCTTCAGATTATGCTGTTCACAAACTGTTCCACAAGAATCACAAAAACGCCAAAAAACTTTAAAACATTAAAATTAAGAAACGAAGAAGAGTTACGCTAAGAACTCTGAAAATACTGCTTTACACGTACGATTTAGGCCCACGTCGATGGCATTTATGTGTGAGTAATATGACAGGCTCATGACTGTAGTTTTACTGATATGAAAAATAACTCCTGCAGGACGAAATTCCGGCACACCGGTAACGGTCACAGGCGTAAGTAGCAATATACCCCGCAGTTTAATAACCATTGAACAATCAACTTGGTGTAAAAATGTTAGAACTTATTTTATATTAACTAGCTAAGTTGCTTACAGACACACAGGTAGAAACCACGTGGGCCTACAGCTATTTATATGAAAATTATTGTTTCAATGAAATGTGAAACCGAACATTTCCTCATACGAACCGGCCTTTTTCCCCTATATTATAGTAAAATTCCTCAACTTCAAACATCAATAACTCAATAAATAAAATAATGACAATAAAACAAATTATACCAATAGAAAGAGAGAAACACCCCCTTCAATTTCATATACTACACTAAACTTTTAATTAACCCCTTTAATCATTTTAATCGGACATTATAATTAACTTCCATAGTTTTAATCCGACAGACTTGAGACTTAGATCATTCGATTCAGCTAAAATCAGCCCACAAAATGGAAATAGTATTAACTCTGATAGCCTTCAGCTATCACAGTTACTATCACAAATATATTTAGTAGGAGGAGACTTCCTGTATGACAGACATTCTGACGACTAGGTCGAGATGTCACATAAAATTAATGACCCAACGAACATTAACGCATTTTAACCGAAGAAAGATTCAAACAAGCTAGCAGAAAACCAAGATCTCCTCCAATTAAGTAAAACCCTAGGTTGAAACCATCCAATAGCAACAATTCACCCCTCCACCTACCCAGGATATATTATCAAAGAGCCCCGAAGTCACATCATCTTTTTGGATCAGGAGACAGACGACGAACCTACGACACTAAGACAGAGCCTTCAGCTAACTTTTATAACATGGACTAAACTACAATTTTCTATAAATATTCAACTTCAAAGATATCGAATCCGCGCATTATAAATAGATCAATTTAGTATAATATAACATCGCCGCGCGTCAGTATTAACCTACGGAAGTAGAGATTGTATAAGTGATTTTTGTTAAAGTAATTAAACTTAAAACGTACCCGGTGCATAACTAGTAAAGTTGCCCGCGAAATAAAAAGGAAGTATTAATAATCCGCGCCATATAAATAGAATCGACGGAATAATTATAGTGAAGAAGCGCGTAAGAAGTGAATATTATCATAGTCTTAGACATTGCAACAACAACTTATAATTACTACGACATCACCCCTTGGACTTACATCATCTTATGAAAAGACTCAATAATACAACTTTTACCTTTCAGGACAAACCTTTTTATTTAGAATATAGATAGAAATTGAAAAGATCACAAACATTTTATTTCACCTAATTCATCCTGGTTTGCCTATTCGTTCCCTCGGACAATTTCTCTAGCCACCGACCCGTTATTAAGAATCTCGTGCATAAATCTATCAACTGAGCTACTAGCCGGCAATAACCCCTTTTCGACAACCAGAATCGCCCAACACCAGTACTCCCCGGTAGGACTGTGGTATAAATAATCTCCCAACTTGGCGACAACTAACCCGAATTAAAGTACAGCTATAAAATGGCACCCAACTCTTTTAAATCAACTAAAGAACTGCTATAAAATGGCGCCCAACGTGGGGCCAACTAACCCGAATTAAAGTACAGCTATAAAATGGCACCCAACTCTTTTAAATCAACTAAAGAACTGCTATAAAATGGCTACCAACGTGATTGCTTGAATTTGAAATTCCCGAGGAACGAGTAACAAAAACACTTTAAATTTTCGATATAGTAAAACCTCAGAAACAAACACAAATTAAAACAGTTTCAAATCAGTGTTAAAAAAAAAAAAAATTTAAATTAGAATCAGTGCAACATCATCTGGATTACCACAACATCAAAGCCCTCCAACTGGATATTCACCTACATCAATTACCCTCAACAACAGGATCTTCAACAACTGGACCCCGGATCAACCCCCAACAGCTGGACACCCGAAGCAACAAAAGGGTATCGTTATCCAAACTTATAGGTCGAATCCGGAATTTTGCTTCTATTATTAAAGTAAAATCTTAAGCAATTTTTATTCAATTTGCATTGTAATTTTGTCATTTAATTTTTGTTAATTTTTATTTTAATTTTCAACTTTTTATTAATTCAGTAACTTAAATTTATTTTTCAAATTTTTATGAGATTGAGAAGCCACAAAAAGTTTCATACCATGGAGCAAAATTCAGGAACTCGGACATTATATTCAGATTCGAATACTCCTAACAGTGAAAGTGAAAATCCACCAACTTGTACAGAAAATAACAATGTGAACCCACATGAACAAGAAAGTGATCTTGCGGTCAGTTTCACGCCTCTTACAGACGACCCACCGGACCCAATAAGCTCTCCCTCAGAGAATAACAATACGCAACCTGCTGCTACACAGAACACTATAAATCTTTCACAAGACACGCTAAACCCTAATACTGAATTTTTACTACAGTTACAAGCCATGATCGCAGGAATCTCAAACCAGCTGTCTTCACAAATCACGGAGCTAGCTACCCAAAACTCCACTTTAAATGATAAAATGAATTCTATGAACACAACAATCAATTCACAGAACACGACACTGAAAGATGAATTAATCTCCACAGTAAACACCACACTTAATAATCAGAACCAAGAACTAAGAAATGAAATGAATACCAACATGGCTACTGTGAACACAACACTTAAAGATAAAATAACAACACTGAATACACAATTAAGAACAGACATGACACAACAAACCTCAGAATTTAAGTCTTTAATCAACGAACACAGAACTCACGTTACTGCGGAGTTGCAAAATATGGACTCCCGTGTAACTGCACAAATAGCCAACACCGAACAAGTGCTCACCAGCCAGGTGGACTCCGTTCGATCACAGGTTGGTACTATAGAAAGAAACACAGTGAATAACTCCACGAGGTTAATTTCCCTCCAGTCCGAAATTGACAGGCTCCAACAAAAAGTCCGTGAACAGGAAACCATTATTGACCAATCAAGGGAAAATGCAATAATGCCCCATGTCTGTAATGCCCCCTCCACCTCAGCCTCTACATCATCAACCTTACCTGATCCAGTGCCAAATGTACCCGAAATACCAGAACCCTCTGTACCTATGCAAAGAATGAACAATGGTTTGGACCAGCGAGTTGCCAGTTCTAGCCGCGAGTCCCCACAAATTCCCATTAACAATTTTTCATTAAATAATTCTGACTTTCCGCTTCCTTGCTTTGAAGAGACAATTAAAACTAACCCAGTAAGATACTTAAAAGATCTCAAGACATATTTCACTCTACGAGGTGTCCCTGAACATTTGAAACTAATTTTCGTGGCGCAATCGCTAAAAGGAACAGCAGCTCGATGGTTACAAGTGATCAACCCAGATAATCAGCTGTCCATTAGTCAGTTCGAGGAAATGTTTTTATCAGAGTTCTGGGGCGAAACAGATCAACTTCGTTTGAGAGCGAGAATATTTCACGGGAAATATGATAGAAGCCAAGGACAATCGTATCTCGAGTACTTTATCTCATTATGCGAGAGTAGGCAATTACTCAAGCCTGAGATAAAGGAGATAGATTTCCTTAATGCCCTTCACTCACACTTCCCTTCAATGGTACGAAATTGCCTCATAATTGCCTCTCCCCAGTCCACCACTGACATGTTAAAATTATTGAAATCCATGCAGGATACTTCCTACCAATCTAACAAACAAAACGCCCCCATAGTGTCTGCAAATCAAATGCACAGAAAGAATATCAACTTAGTGCAAACCGCCCTTAACCACACTCCTTTTGAAAACGGGTTGCGATCACCCAACCCTTCTAAATCACCTGACAACACTGAAAATAGACAATATGATGGTAAAAACAACAATGAGTTTCGACACCCTGACTATTATTGGCCACAAACTGAATTTTCGAGAAATTCTAGGAGTAATTGGAGAACCAGAGGTTATCGTTTCCGCCCCTATGGCAATGGCAGATATAACAATAGCTACCGAGGACAATATAGGCATAACTATGCTGGTTATCGACCACACTGGTTCAACCGAACCCAATACAACCAAGGCTACTTCAGACCTTACTATAGAGGTAGAAACAATTACAGGTACGCCCATAGTAATAATAATCAATACACAAGAAACAACTCACATGACCATGCTAGAAATAGACCCAACAACAATGACCAGGACAATCAGGAACAAAGAACGCAGTCTCCCACTCCCACCGTGACTTTACACGAGTGAGGGGTCAACACACTCTTCCTGTGGTAACCCTTGCAACCCTTTCAAAAAAAAAAAAAATATATATATATATCTAAATTTCAATTTGACGACTTTATTTGGCTACCGTTCAGAACGAGTTGCAGGAACTACAAATACCACCTTCTAGCCCACCAGGTGAAGCTAATAAGCAAAGCACGTTAGCTACTTACAACGGAATTATATATAAATTCTGTGGCAAAGAAAATCCCGCTTGGAGACCTTACATCCCCCAATCTCTTGAAACTGATATTATAGCAAGCTATCACGAAAACCTTGCGCATAGTGGAACCGAAAAATTGATCGATTCTATTAGTGAGCATTTCTACATAAAACAACTTGGACGTAAGATTAGAATTTACATAAGAAATTGTCACCTATGCCAAGTAGGAAAGAGTAAGAACACAGCATATGAAGTGTCTGTAAATTCTATTGAAGCCACCAAGCCCAACCAATTAATATGCGGGGATATTTTAGGTCCTTTAGTCCGAAGTAACTTTGGCTGCCAATTCATACTTATTTTTGTGGATACTTTCTCCAAACTTGTAGCACTGTACCCTATACGGGACTTATCTACTAGAATCTGCCTAAAGAAAGTAGAAGAATATGTCGACACATTTGGCAACGTCGAATGTTGTTTAACTGACAATGCTAGTATATTCTCAAGCCCAAAGTGGAACTCAGGACTCTCTAAACTCAATATAAAGACCCTACACTGCTCTTCATATAATCCCTCTGCCAATATCTCTGAGAGATATATCAGACAAGTGATTTCCTATCTAAGATTGCTAACTCACCGACAGCACAAAAATTGGTATAAATACTTAAAGCCCATCCAAGCCATACTTAACGAAACAAAACATCACGTTACGAAGGAAATTCCCTTAGAAGTAGTAACACATTGTAAAGTGAACCCTCTTTTCAAGAACACCCCCCCTGTGTTACCGACCTGCAATAAATCAGACTTGGACATATGCAATGCTATCCTTAAACGCCTACAGAGCAAGTGGTCGAAAAGGAGACGACAACCCAGACGCCCTCGTCCTAGGTGGGATCCTTTGCCGGGAGATTATGTATTGCTTAAATCACATATAATTTCAAGTGCATTACACAATCGCCAGAAGAAATTCAGTCTCCTTTATTCTGGACCATTTCAGGTAAAAGCAAAATTTAGTACTGATACCTATCAACTCACCCACATAGAGAATCCAAAGAAAATTCTCGGCAAGTATAGAAAACATTTGTTAAAGCCCTATCATGTAATGGCTAGCAAGCCTTAGCCTGGTATTTGGATTGGAAGAAAAAGAAAGTGTAAATATAAGATGACCGGATCTGAAAAAGGATTGAATTGGACTGACTATGTAAAATAATTAGAGTGATTCCTACTTCACAAATTAATGTTTTACCTGACATCTAAGGATGAATGTACAATTTACGGTTGAGTGACTATAGTCTTTAATTGATTTGCTGAAAGACAATTCTCCGATACGAGACTTATTATATCAAATATGATGAGTATTCGCAGCAAATTAATCCACTACAAATACAAGTGCACTGTATTATTTTTGTAGTGATCTCAATGTGTAAATAGATAATTTTAAGTTATAAGGCTACCTCCCCTCTAAATTCAATGCTGAAGAGATAAAACATTCATTTGACCAAAGGAATCACACTATTATTTGACCTAATGATTAATTAGACACAACCATTTTCGGCACATTTTAATTTTATTTATTGAAATAGTATATAACATAACACGAACAAAATTTTAAATAAAAAAATAAAATAAATTATTTTACATACAAAAGTATGGACAGCACATATTATCAACCCTTTCCCGAAAATTAACCAAGTAAAGTTATTTTAGAAGTGAAGAAAATATGGTAAGATTGAACAATGAATATGCTAAGAATATTGAAAAAGTGTATGCAAACAAGGTAAGATATTAATAAATTACGTATACGAGAAGAGTATTGAAAAAATATGATGAAAAAGAATAAAATAGGAAAGTCAAGCAAAGAATAATAATGTATACCGTATAAAATTACGATGAAAATATGTAGCGACGAAATATGTGACATAAGTGAATGAAATACGATAATAAGTGAGATAAAGATTGATATTGAAAGAAATGAATAAGTTGATAGAAAAACATAAAGAATATCGAGAGTAATGGAAGGTAACATAGCAAAAAGTACTTAAAAGGTGAAATTGGAATAGGAGTATAATATGTGAAATCTGGATATAATTTAAGAGTTATTTAAGACCATAATAAGGAAAGGAAAACGTACCCCAACGTTTCACTTCAATTATGCATCAGCATCAAAATTCAGAAGAATGAAGATAAAATTAATAAGACTAGGTTATGAACACAAACTTTAATCATAGTGTGTATTTTATTGATAAGATATAATGAATATTTTTATGATTTACTAGTGTAACAGAAGGACAACGGACTGAATACAATATGTACGACGAATAATAAGAAGACAGACTACGTTAAGGTAAAATAGTATTGTAAAAGTGCATTTTATTGTTTATGAATTTATGTATGTGTATGTATAATTAACTAAAGAGTCAAGGTGATGTAAGGACACTAATTATGGAGAAAAACGTATCAAACAAAGATAATTAATTAAGAAATAATATCACGAAACTATTTCAAAACAAATTTAAAAACCGAAATTAAAACAAGACATAGGACTATTTAGGACTTTGAAAACGGGTATTATAATGACTGTAAAATCTCGCTCGTATTATTCTTGATCACCCTAATATATCGCGTGATTTTCCACTCATTATGCGATCATATGAAACCGAACATTTCCTCATACGAACCGGCCTTTTTCCCCTATATTATAGTAAAATTCCTCAACTTCAAACATCAATAACTCAATAAATAAAATAATGACAATAAAACAAATTATACCAATAGAAAGAGAGAAACACCCCCTTCAATTTCATATACTACACTAAACTTTTAATTAACCCCTTTAATCATTTTAATCGGACATTATAATTAACTTCCATAGTTTTAATCCGACAGACTTGAGACTTAGATCATTCGATTCAGCTAAAATCAGCCCACAAAATGGAAATAGTATTAACTCTGATAGCCTTCAGCTATCACAGTTACTATCACAAATATATTTAGTAGGAGGAGACTTCCTGTATGACAGACATTCTGACGACTAGGTCGAGATGTCACATAAAATTAATGACCCAACGAACATTAACGCATTTTAACCGAAGAAAGATTCAAACAAGCTAGCAGAAAACCAAGATCTCCTCCAATTAAGTAAAACCCTAGGTTGAAACCATCCAATAGCAACAATTCACCCCTCCACCTACCCAGGATATATTATCAAAGAGCCCCGAAGTCACATCATCTTTTTGGATCAGGAGACAGACGACGAACCTACGACACTAAGACAGAGCCTTCAGCTAACTTTTATAACATGGACTAAACTACAATTTTCTATAAATATTCAACTTCAAAGATATCGAATCCGCGCATTATAAATAGATCAATTTAGTATAATATAACATCGCCGCGCGTCAGTATTAACCTACGGAAGTAGAGATTGTATAAGTGATTTTTGTTAAAGTAATTAAACTTAAAACGTACCCGGTGCATAACTAGTAAAGTTGCCCGCGAAATAAAAAGGAAGTATTAATAATCCGCGCCATATAAATAGAATCGACGGAATAATTATAGTGAAGAAGCGCGTAAGAAGTGAATATTATCATAGTCTTAGACATTGCAACAACAACTTATAATTACTACGACATCACCCCTTGGACTTACATCATCTTATGAAAAGACTCAATAATACAACTTTTACCTTTCAGGACAAACCTTTTTATTTAGAATATAGATAGAAATTGAAAAGATCACAAACATTTTATTTCACCTAATTCATCCTGGTTTGCCTATTCGTTCCCTCGGACAATTTCTCTAGCCACCGACCCGTTATTAAGAATCTCGTGCATAAATCTATCAACTGAGCTACTAGCCGGCAATAACCCCTTTTCGACAACCAGAATCGCCCAACACCAGTACTCCCCGGTAGGACTGTGGTATAAATAATCTCCCAACTTGGCGACAACTAACCCGAATTAAAGTACAGCTATAAAATGGCACCCAACTCTTTTAAATCAACTAAAGAACTGCTATAAATGACAGAAAATAGATGGTTTCATTTTGCACATTATGTTAATTTGCGATAATGCATCATTTTTGCTTTTTATTATATTATTTGTGCATGTTTTATTAATTTTTCACATCTTAGCGGCGTATTTCTGACAGATTTTATATAATTCGCATATCTCCGTTAATTCAGACATTTACAGCAATCGTCAATGTCTAGAACCCACTGTACAATTTATAATTGACAGTACATAGCCTAATGTTTTCGGAACGGATTATATAATATTAATATTTCACTTCATTCGCTTTCATTGCTTTGATCTCATTTTAAGTTTGTTAATGTGATTTATACAACGTATATTATTTTATGTAACTTATAATGCAATTCAGCTAACAAGAGGATATAAAGTATTAAAATACTTAAATGATACAGCATATTTAATTGATTACGCAGTATATTTTTTTACAAATTGTATAGCATATTTGCATGCATATTTTTTCTTATCATAGAGCATTAAATTCCGGGATGACAGCTTTGTTAAAGATCGTTATTGAGGAAATATAATGGGATGAATAACATAAAACCAAAAATACGAAGCAAATTTGACTGCCGTTGGCTGCAGCTTATTGTCTGATCTTCTAAAGAAGGCTTTCTGTTGTGCTACCATTGCCTAGGGAAGAGAGATGTTAATGCAGTCTACACTGTACACTGTATAATATTTAAAATGGAGTCATTATACGCGGAAAATGAAATAAGGCGGAAGATGTCGGGAGAGCTGGGATAAAGCAATAAGCAACTAAACGAGATCCTTGCTAGCTCTTCAATTTGCTACCAACCCGCTTGTCTTCTTTGAAGGGATTTCATTGTTCACATTAACATCCTCTCCAAGCCTTGACATCATCCCTTGCTGCTGTCAGAAGCAAATCTATTTAGCTAGGCGATTTGAGATCGATGCACGGAGCAGGCCTGTATTTATACGAACCCTGCTTGTTACCTATTAGTTTCTCTCCCCCTTCCTAGTTTGGCAGTGCCAGATGTCTCATTATCGAGGGACATCCAGACATCCTGATTGCTTCTTGTGACTGGAAGTTCCTCGAGCCTGGTCGTTATTTTTATCGTAATCACAATTGATGACCAAACAATCAGATTGATGTTCAATTGCCTGAGCGTCCGTTGCAAAGGTCGTGCTTGAAATAACAACCTAGGGGATTCCGCTGTACCATTACAATTTTAAATTGCGCAATCATATCCTCGTTACAAATGTATTAGTTGGGTTGCGAGGTGGATGAGAGTGGCTGCTCCATGAGAAATATGAAAGTGTAATCTGATAGGTAAAATCGTCAACCGTCTGTCACAAGCCTACGTGTGAAGAATTGTGGGGAGTTTGATTATAGAAATAATAAGTTCATGAACGCATGCACAATATTGTTTACATGATCCTTAGAATGTGCTGTTAGTAGTATCAAAATTTGCCAGTGTATACTCTAAAGTTTCGGAGAACTTTTAGTAGAAATTATATATTTTAGCTGGATTTTTAGACTGCATAGAAGCAATTAATATGAGACACTATTAATAAAATTATTTAATTTACCAATAAATGCTAAATATTCCACTGATTTCAAAATCTGACAGTAACATGCACGATTTCCATTGTAATTTTATTTACAAAAAGTACCTAAGCACTTGATATATATTTCTAAAAATTATGTAATTTGTAACTTATGATCAGTCATTGAAATTTTACAATTTTTAAAAATATATTTGATGATTTTAAAACATATGCTAAATTGTTTTATTATGTTCATAATAATATATATGTATAAAATATTATAGGTATGTTAAAACCAGTATTTCCTAACCTAAGTAACCGATTTTATTGCCTTAATTTTACTATACAATGACAGTATGAAACTAAATCTAACACTATTTCAATGTTTTAAATTTAAGTTTAAATTTATTTTACAAGAAACAAAAACAAAAATTAGCTCCCCTTTCCTATTCATTTATAAATCTGGGTCTGGAACTTACATTGTGATTAACCTTGTTCTTCATTAATTCCGTCAAAGCTGATTAATACCGTAAATAATTTTTCTATTGATATATTTTAATTGAAGAAGCCGTAAAGCTCTGTGATTCTTAGAGTTTTAATGTTATTGAATTTCAAATTATTCAATCTGTATATAGTAGTTATATGAGAAGCATTTTCACCTACTTAGCAATGACTTCTGAGAGTCGCCAGTGGATTCTGGTTCCCTTTTTTAGGATGCGAACATCTGTCTCAATTTAGAATTGATAGTAACTCTTGCCTTGCACACACCTGGGTCCACTACGAGGGAAATTGATGTAACTCTAATCAAGAAAAGCAGAGGCAGTCAGTGCTTCCGAGACTCCATAAAATCAGAGAAACTGATGTAACAAAGTGCCTTTGTTTAATCAGTAATAATTGCAATTATGATATGCAGAAAATCATTTCTAATAATTTCAGAGTTAAGTTCCACATCGATTCATTAAGCAGGGTTTACGGAAGAACAAAGATCTCAAGTTTGATAAGCATATGTGAAGGAATATGTGAGTAGTGTTATTTGTCAAATCTAACACTATTGCATCTTCCAGAGCCGTATACGAACACTGTAAAACAAAATTGTTGTCATGAGGACTGATTTGCATTTGATAAATTCTAATATATTACCATAAAATAGGCGCTAAATTAAGCATTGCTCCGGTACCAGTCAACCGATTTGATCCAAAATCAATAGGCTTTTTCCCATAGACGTTATAAATGCGTATACTAAGGTTCATGAAAATCCGATAAAGCGTATTTGAGTTATCGCCCGTACAGACATTTTCCGTGCCTCTACACAATCTCATAAAGTTCCACTGAGGCACTTAATAAACTAGCTGATTAAAAGCATTGATTGAATAACTCAATTAAAAAACTTGTCTCTTATGAGCCTCGATGACTTTGCATATTGTTAATGTTGTAATGATTCTGCGTGATTTCTATATGCAGTTAGTTTTAATGTAGTGGAGTGCACAGCAGTGTAACATTTATTGTTCAGTTTTCTGTAATGCATATCGAATGGCAGTTCTCCTTCAACCTTTTCATTGTAGAAATTAGTCTTCTCAAAATTTGTAACAAAGCAGAGATAGGCCTATAAGATACAGTATTGTTTTATGTGAAATGTGAGAATTTTTATCAAAGTGTTATAATTGTCATATATAGAGACCAATTTTTCTACTGAAATTTTCCTGATCGATTTGAAAAGCGAAGCCAACTGACGATTTCACGTGATGGCAAAAGATCAGTTGATCCTCGCATTCATACAGCATGTATTTTGTAAACTACATTTCTATACAAGTAACTATGCTCAGCAGTTTTCATCTCTAGGATTTCTGCTGGTACTCATTTCTTTTTGAAGGACAGTACTGTTATCAGAAATATTTGATCGTCAGGGATCAATCTAAATACTACTCTGTTCGTAATGCCTTGCCCTAGGCCAGTTACATTTCTTCTTACCTAAGCCAATTACGTTTCTTCTTACCTAAGCTATTACAAATTGCATAGATTAATGTGCCATGCATCAGTTTTTGGGAGATACGCTTTCATAGATGTTCAACACAAGAATGTGTTGACTTCAGTAAGGTTTGATCTTCGAACTTTTTTTCATCTGGGAAATATGTTTTTCAGCGGATAATTAATTAATGTAACTGAATTTTAAAACCCACATTAAAAAGTATTATATTTTTATTTTTACACAATTATTAAGTACTTTAATGGAGTTATTTCACCCCTATTGCAGTACCCTCTATATAAACGCTCGATTTCTGGAAAATAATTAAGGTTTCTATCGCTGTAATATTCCAATTTAGCTTATAAGAGTTCACATGTAGAATGACGCACACTGGAGCGGTCACACCATGGTTGAAATAGTTTAAGGGCTTCAGTTGTGGCATGACAATATAAGTGAATAGCGTCTGTATTGAGGTCTTCCTTTGAATAATAATTCCCCCATATGATAGGAATTTAGAATTCTCTTAGAGTATGAAGGACTAGGGATAGAAAGCGAGGGTGCGAAACACCACTCCGAAAGTAAATGAGGCAAACCGTTCCGAATCGTTGATGTGAATGATCCACATCCTGTAAAATATTATAGTTGCAAACAGTAGACAGGGATGTCAATGTACTGTATGAGTCTTCAATTAATATTTTATATGTCCAGTTTATAACACCCTTTTACCTTCCTAGTAGGCTACAATTGGGTCATTATGACCCCAAAAGCACATTTGAAATAAATACTTCCGCTAGTTTTAAAAACTATAATTTTCAAATGGTAATAATTATTGCAAATGATATGGTCCATACGTATGCACAACTATTCAAATGAAAAAGGACAGTCTAATTTTACACCAAACAATTTTTACAATTCAAGCAAGATTCTGCAATGAATATTCATTATTACGTTATATAGTGCTGAATGAGAATATAATCTCATGAGAACAATCAATAATGACTGTGACTGTATGTTAATCACGTACCCAAATCCTGTCATCTACCTATGAATCGAAAGACGAAGTGTACGCACCCGTTGAATGGTAGGCCCTCTCCCTGTCGTACATCGGGTTTAGACTTAGTTGTAGAAATTAACCATAATGGATGACTGAAGCTTACGATCATCAATATGAAGAGGTGTTATATTGTTCTTGTGATCAAATAGGATTTGTTTTTACTATTATAGTTATTTACGATATACAGTTATACAGAACTTAACAGGAAAGCAGGAAATTAACAAAACGAGTGCCAGCGATGACTTCCGTTATTTTGCATCATCTATATATATATATATATGTATATATATATATATATATATATAAACGAATGTATGTCTGTGTGTCCTTTATGCATTACTACACCGTTCATCCGATCGCCATGAAACTTCGTTGAAGTTGTTGAGTACACTCCCTCGAAGGTTTCTGGTATAGTACATTTTTCATTTTAGCTTTCTTTCGCGAGTTATGAGTGAAAAACGGGAAGAAGACGTGCATTTTTTGCGCTTTCGAAGCATCAGTTTTCAGTAATACATTTCAATTGTCAAATCAATTGTAGGTGGCATTGCCTACTTTTGTCATATCTTGGAAATAAAAGCGTCGCGATCGCTTGAATGTTGTAATCCCACGCTGGTCGATTCATTTGTTTATAATGTCAAGGCAAGCAGACATCTGAAATTTTAACCCTAGACGGAAGAAGGATAGTGAATATAGGCCTTAATAATGGGCAAACATTGTTCAATTTGGACGAAACTCACTATGCAGGGTTTTTCTGGGCCAGGGAACTCGTAATTTATAAAACCAAAATAATTTCAGTCTGCTTGTGCTTAGAATAGCAATCGAAAAACTACTGAAACTGTTGAGCATACCAGAAATTGAGTGCGTATGTTGAAACATGATCTATTTGAAAAGAAATTTGTATCTTTTCTAAAGTTAAAGAAAAACCAAATAATGAACCCTATGGAAAAATCCCTCGCTGTGATAAGGAATTGCACACTTTGAATGAATGAAGAAAATTGAAATTCGTAAGTAATGTTTTGAGCAAAACTAGATAGTGTATTGACTTAAGTTTGTGTTTTGTCTGAAACATAACTGCCGGAAGAGAATGACAGTGACATCTGGTGATACGGGACCTTCAATAATCGCTATAACGTGCTGACATCTTTTTTTCGTCTTAACGGACTCTTCCCGTAAAATGTAACTTTACATAGACGGAGAGAATTCTGTTAAACAAGGTTTGCGATTCAAAAAAGCATTAAAATGTACCTGACCTATAGATAGATAAAGAAGAATTTTTGGTTTGAAATTTTATCTTGCGTCTAGAATTGTGGCTTTTTAAATGTTTGAAATATGCTAGCTATCATGCGTGTATGTCAGCAAGAAGAGGTGAAATTGTGACATCCCTGCTAATAAATCGATATACCTCAATAGCTCTGTTTCAATGTAATGGAATTTCCCGGACCTTCACATCTCTGCAGAACCTCGCCGAGTCTGTGCGTGGAATCGTACACATAGAAAGTCTGTCTGCACAAAAACTTCTTCTAGTCATCATCCACTGGACGCTCAACAATTTCATTCTTCCCCCTTAACGAGGCCTTCCAAATTATATATTGACGTACTCTAATCGAAAGTATACTGGACCCTAAATGGCCAAAGGTTTTTGCTCCTCTTCCTCTTCTATTTCCTCTACACCACTCCCTCATTGTTATCAGATAAAGAGACGATGTCAAATGTTTCCTCTCTACCAAATATTGATTGTCGGGTAGGACAGAGGTTTTCTTTTGTTCATTTCAAACTGACGGACGATTCTATTTTTATAGAAGTATCCATTCTTGTAACGATTTCTGTAATGGAATGGAGGAATTCTAATGTCGCCGAAGATTCTGAGGTACAGAAGTATACGAGTATTGAACCTAACCACTGAATTATTTGATGTAGAATTTCCTTTGTGAGCGCGAATTTAACATTGTTAATGCTTCTGTTAAATGCTTTTGTTTCGGCTTGGAAAGACCATTCCACCGTTCAGTGAAGAATGCTTTTATTACGTTACTTTGTTTTAAGCGTCCTTCTTTCCTCTTCAGCATTTCATTAAAAGTCGTCTGATTCGTAATGAAACAGATTTCAAAGTCTCGTTAAGGTGACAGTAAACGTGATGCATTTTATATTTAGCACACGAATTAAAAACTAGTTAGGGGTTTTAGTCTTACACTGACCGGATTTATCTCCAGGATTGCGCCTGGTACTCATTTCTGTTTGAGGCTAAGTCGACCCCAGGGTCATAGAGCCTTCAGAAAGATTAGGACAATTGACTGATCTCAGCGACCTCATTGGAGACCAAACCCGCGACCTTCCGGTTTGCAACTCTGTGCCTCACTCAATATTAGGTGAAATAGAGAAGGTGGTCAACGACTGTATCCTGTAATTTTTCTGGATATAAAATCTATGTTCGTGCATACTTTCACCTCCATCGGTTTATAAGTTATTGCGAAAAATCCGAACAGATAGAGATGAATCATTAGTTCTTTATATAAGTATATGATTATGTTATATTAATGTTATATTTTGTTGTATTATTTGGTATTTTACTTTACGAACTTTGCAAATATTTCATCTAATATTATTAATCTTTTGCAGCCCAATCTAAATCAATTTCACTTCACTGTGTAGGCCTATTAGACAAGTTTAGGGTAATCCTCTCATATTCATCAGAAACCTTCTAAGTGATTATTTTCAATTAAATTCATATTTTGACATTTTTTCACTTTTTCTAGCATATTAAAGTTTGCTGACTCGTACCTTTCTTTAAGTAGGAATCATTATTCACTTATAATTAGAGAAAGTTTAGGAGTAGCCTATAAGACTGTTTTGGTGACTGGTTACTGTAAGAATTTTAATATATTGCGTTTAAACACTCATAAACTGATATTTGTAATTTGGCAGCCGGAAGTGAGAGTGGTAAGCAGCCTTCAGCATTAGAAAGCGACCTTAAACCCTGTAGATGGATTCAGGTCCAAATTAAAAGAGTAACGTTCAAGTGGTAGGTATATTGAAAGATGCACTGTTCGCCTATTCAACTTTACATAATGAAAAAATTCTATAAGCATCTTTGGTCAATCCAAGCATTCTCCTAAAAGAGTAAAGAGCTAGTTAAAACAGTCTAACACCATACTTAGATGCATTTACTGTTTGTCCAGCATTTATAGAAATGGCGAAAAAATACTGCTTACAGTCCCTAAAATATTTTAAATAGACCAACTAAAACTTTAAAATATAAATAGAAACGTGGTGTATTAATAACTGTACGTTGTTCTGGTATCTGTATTTGTCATAATGCTCCATTATCTACAATAATGTTCCATTATGTATATTGAAATTCCATATTATTTTCCAGAACTTGACACTGATGATAAATTTAATTATGTCATAGTGTTACTACTATTGCAATTGGGTTGCTATATTGAAAAGTGAGTTATGATTATTATTAATGCCATATTAACAGAACTACTCCCTATCCACAAGATGTTTTGTCCTTTCTATTGGAAGCGTCTTGAAGGTAATGCAGAGTGTTGTCATTATGTAATAGGCTATATTTTAAGAGATTCGGATTTTCCATATTATAAGAAGCCTTTCCTCTATTAGGGTAAAGATAAAGTGATCCCTCTATGGGCCATGGAGACCCAGGAGGTTAAGGCTCCCGGATTGTGACATACGGCACATGAAGGTGGCAAGGTTGTCAGCCCTACGCACCGGCCGTAATTTACTCCCGGTACTCTTTTCTGTTGGAGTCTGAGTCGATCCCAGGGCCATAGAACCATCAACGACCTCATTGGGAATCGAACCCGCGACCTTCCGGTTTGTAGCGCAGTGCCTTAACCACTACACCAAGGCGTAGGCCTACACCCCTTTCCTCTATTAGTTCCGTAAATAAAATTACAGTAACTTTGCGTTATATCCCCAAAGGAAAACTTTAATGGTCTTATTAACTTTATTTGTAAAATATAACATTATATTTATTGTTGTTCTGAAGAGTATTCATATTATTGTAATAACTAAGCATACAAATTTCAGAGTTGGAATCTATGGCTAATTTAATGTAATTTAATGAAACGTTGGTTAGTTAAAATTAGGGACGAGTGGATCATCAATGCAGAAATTCAATTCCCAGCCAGAGCGTTTTAGTTTCGTGACTACTGGGTCCAATTAAATGAACGTTTACAAAATACGCTGTAATTGGCCCCTCATATTCTAGTGATCAACACTAAATTTTGAATGTTTTGAATTAAATGATATTGTAGTAAGCGTAGCAGTTTTTCTGTTTGTAAAAATGAATTCTAATGGCTACAAGATTGAAGTGGCTTGTATTATTTTTCAATATAGTCCATATTCAACATTAATTAATATCGGAGTACCTTTCACGTTTTCAGTTACGCTGATACGAAGTTAGTGAGAATACGTTTTAGGAAGTAAATTATAAATTGAAGATCTTTATGGAACCTTCAGTATTTTCAAAATAAAAATAAAAATAAAAATATTCCCATTCAAATTAAATTTACGGTAGAATAACAATGGAGTGTGAATTAGATAAGAGCTGCAAAGTCAAGGTGCTGCGGTCTGGTATGTTATTCTAGGCTTTAATGGTGTTGAGAATATTATAGGAGAAAAATTCCTCCGGCACTGGGACTTGAACCCAGGACCTTTGGCTATTCGCGCCAATGCTCTACCAACTGAGCTAAGCCGGAGCTCATAACTTGTCTGTCTGTGAGGTAGACCATTAGGGCAATCAGTCATAGGAGAGAAGTTCCATCTGGCGCTGTGAATTGAGCTCCGGCTTAGCTCAGTTGGTAGAGCATTGGCGCGAATAGCCAAAGGTCCTGGGTTCAAGTCCCAGTGCCGGAGGAATTTTTCTCCTATAATATTCTCATGTAGTGTCCAACAGAGACAATAATCTGTGGCTCATGAATGCTTATATATCTATTTTTAATGGTGTTGTTCATCAAATAATATATTTGTCTTCAGTTACAAATCCCCGATATCTGTTGGTTAGGCCTAGTCCAGATTTGGACTACGAGCCTTTTTTCCCTTTAGCACAGTGGGCTTGTTAATATTACGCTGAAATAAAATTATTTGACTATCAACTTTAGGTATTTATGATTGATAAAAGGAGCGGTTATGGTCATTGATCGTCAGCTTAGAGTTGGAATGTGCTAATCTCACTTTTTGTGAAAAATTGTGTAATATATATATTTCGAACTCTATATTTAGGTAGACCTACGAATCATATGCATACCCTGCGAACCCAATTTTCCACCTGTTAATACAGAAGTAATATAGGGTTCATTCTCAAACAAATTGCAGTTTTGCCTCCACAGGATACCTAGATTGAACATTCAAGTTCGGTTTTTCTGAACGACTGGTTTTCCATGGTATCATGCCACTATTGTAGTTTACGAAACCGCATAGGAATCATGCGTTTTATCGTTTTGTGATTGTATATGAGTTTTTGGAGTTGGTGGAACGTATTGAATTTGTAATAGGTGTTACCACTGTTCATGTCCTATTTCAACAAGTTTTCAGGTTTTTAAAAATAGAAATGGACTGAGCTGTTGTAAGGTAGCAATACCTTTCCCTTGAAATGCTGGAGACGGATGAAAATAGGTTACAAAAGACGTGACACAGCAATTTACGTAAGGAGTGTTACCCAAAAAAATTGTCTCAATCTTATTTTCACTTTTCTTGCTGTCCTCCCTCCTCGAAGTCTGGTCGGAAATTGGCCGTAGGGGGAAAACATGACTCAATACTTCATCCCCTCTACATCACCCTCCTCCCCTCCCTTAATTCTTTTTTTGGGGAGCACTAGACCGGGTAACACTCCATATCACAGTTTCCTGTGAGAAAGATTCAAATGAACGTCCTGGCTAGGATTTTTTTTTTAATTCGGAAACTTCCTCTAGAAAGTTCCATTTGGATGTTGAGCTAACATTCATCCGCGAATGACGATTCATTTTGGGCCTTTTCATGTCAAGAAGTCAAAATGTTGGATGCAGAATATAGGTTGTGACAGTCACACTCCTTACTTTTCCCCACTTTTTTTATATAAACATGTACAGTCGGTGAAATAAAAAACGTCGGGCGGTATTTGATTAAGTATCACGAACGAGCATATGCGCATGTAGGCTACAGGAAGAGTTAAGGTTAGGTTCACACACGCATCTTGTCTATCCATGTATTTTCTTGCTTATTTAGTCAGTTTTGTTCCAAAACAAACATGTATAGAAGGCTGTGGCTATATGCCTCAAATCCGCCATATTCTTGGTGGCAAATTTTTATAATATTAATAATTAATAGATTCGCGAGGAATATGTTTATTAAAGGAGCATTTTTTAAAGATTTTATTTTATAATACCGGTACTTCTAGTGCAAAATCAATAACTTACGCTCAACTTCTGCAACTAATCTAGCATCGAAATAAGCGCCCGGCCAGATCCGCGTTTCCTATGAGAACTTCTGGTCGCATTATAGTCAAGTTCCCACCTCTGAGCTGCTCTTTCATAAATATGGAACCTTCTCGCTGCTTCAGAGGCCGAAAAATGCAGGTCAATTACAGCCCTAACTGCACTTTCTCTCACTTTAGCATTTGTATGTGGCGATGACACAAAGCAAAATGAATTATGACAATACATTAAGTTGAATATCGTGTGTTGCGCTTTCCGCGTTGTTCATTTTTTCCCTGCTGCCGCATGGCCTCATATGTTCAGAGAATGACCTGTATTTTATGTTTTTTTATAGGAAACTTGTGAACTAATGCGTTAAAACTTTAATTTTAACTGCATACGAGTCCCGACGTTTTTTATTTGACCGACTGTACGTTACGTTCCACGATGTATACATAGTAATTATTTAGGATGGCGCAGAAACTCGCATGGGTTTGGGGCGAAATCTGAAAAAAAAACATTGCTTGATATCTCAACTAGAAGTGTCTTTTTCAGGCTTGTGACACCAATACGCCAATATTTTTTAGAATGACCCATATGCTTTTAATGTGAAATATGAGTGTAGTCAATTCTGGTAGTTAAGAACACGGAACACTACAAAGCTCAGGCGATGAAAAGTATACAAAGCGTTAAATGTTATAGTTGGCTGAGATCAAAATGACCCAATGCGCCCCAGTAGTAAAAGAAATCGAAGTGTAAAAAAATGCAGAAATACACCACGAAAGATAACAGAAGGATGCGAATAGATTAGGGTAAAGTTTCAGCTACGTGATGATTTCCAACAATAATAATCGGTAATGATTTGAATATATATATATATATATATATATATATATATTTATAACCGGAATTTTGACAGTAGTTCAGGGTGAACTTTACTTACAAGTAAAAATAAAAAAGTAAAAACTTCGCCTAATGAATATTCAAACTGATTTGTACACAAGCAGATGTAAATAATTGTAAGGGTCTAATTTATATATAACTATCAGCTTACATTTTAAAACATGACCATTGTTCCTTAGAACATAGAATTCACTAAAATTGTACTTTGCGCATGAGAAATAGACTTTCCGTTGGTTATTGAACAACAGGATATATCTGTTGGGTCATGTTTTAAATTTATACGTGGAAACACGGAATATCGACATCTTTTTGAAGAATACGCAAACGTATCGACAATGCCTCGAGAGACGTGCTTCGCTTTGTGAAGCAGATCAGAGGGCAGATATCTTCAATATGCACATGACTCCCAACGACCTTCAGGCATAGTCTGATTTCCGTAAAAATATCCTATAAGCAGGGTTGGGCAAGTAATTTGTCTGTACGTATTTTACACGGAATATAAACAGTTTCATACATGTTTTGTAATAAACTAAGAGTTAATTGATTTTCGCAGTATTAAAAGTCATTACCAGGGCCCGGATTTTGATGACCTAAAATTGTTTGAAAAATGACCTATAAAATGACCCTAGATTTTAAAGAAAATGACTTAATAATTATAAAAAAATGACCTAAAAACCGATATTTTATTTATAAAAAATTTTTATTGTACACACAAAGTTATAGACTAGTTTGTACATAATTCTAAAAACTGCAAATAACTGTAATGTTGTGAATGTTCTTTTCTCACGGAAATTTATACTGGCACTGAGGCACTGGTAAGTCAAAATTCGGCACATCCTTTTGTGGTCTGCCGGATTATATTGTTGATTATTGAGGTTAAACAGTAGTTTGCACTCACAAATCCAAGCAGGTGGCAGACTCTGGTGCCAAGTCAATCTAATAACAATAGTAATATAATACAAAATTTTGGCATTTCTTTGATTCTCACTTCCGACTGAGACATGTCAACACTTTAACGCCGACTTTTTCCTTCGTGCATTAAACAAACAACACTTCAAAGACAGCACCGCTAGCAACGAAAAAAAGTTAATACACTCAATGTAAATACATGAAAATTACATAATAAGGAAGCAAATGACATGAAAATGACAAAATAATGACCTAAAACTGAAATAAATGCCCCAAAAATATAAAATCGCATAAAATGACAAAAAATGACCTAATAAAAATGCATTTCTATAATCTAGAAGCCATGATTAGGATTTATCCTCAAAGTGGCAATGTCTATGTAGCATCAATAAAAAGATGACATGTCATTAGAATCCGGGCCCTGGTCATTACTTATTTATTTGTAATATTAAGTCTAACATTGTTTTATACCCAGAATATTTAGTGCAACAGCAAATTGAATTTAGTAACATTATCACAGCTCTTGAATTGAGATGAAGGATCACAGCTGTTCTTTGTTCATTACTATGCCACATGTAAGTGTACTGATTCATAATAAAGTAAAGGTACCTAAAGAAACTTTACAAACAATTCATGAGTCAGTAAAGAGTGTGTCAACTATCCATGGCCTAAAATTATTTCCAGTAGGCCTAAAATATAGGCTTTTGTACAGCTGCAAGTTTCTTTGGGAATATTTATTTATATTAGGGTATACGGTGGCTGTTTTGATTGCTTAATACTTGATCCTTCATTGGACACAATGAAATTTGTCATTACTGCTTCTTAATTTTTTTCTTCTGTTAAAGTACTGTTACCGTACGGAATAGATGACAATCACAGTAGCCGTTTAGCAAAGGAAGCTCATTGAAAAAATTATGATCCATGAAAACGGAATGCAGTTTCTTTTAAATTCTTCCATCGTTGTTTCATATTCACTATTGTTTGGAAAATAATCGCGTATAATCTCATAGCTGTGAATGAGCTATGATATGTATGCACAAAATAACAATGACTTCAGACAATCTTGCTTATCACTATAGGGTGCAGTGTATCTGATGAGTCTAATCCGTTCGTATCAAGTGAAAACCGAAACCATTAGAACACATTAACAAAGCAGGCCATTTACCATTGTTACAGTGATGAAAGCTGCATGCATAAGCCTGTGATTGAATTGGAAGTCACAACGTGTGCTTTCCAATTAATTAACTCTTATGTGGAGAGATAACAGATGAGGAATTAACAACCTTCATGTGTAAAGTGTAAATATTTGGAGCTTTAAGCATGGATGTTAGCCGTAAAATGTGTCAAACTTAATTCTGTCATTTTTATCGGCCAAATATATGTATTCTCCTTTTTAATTACCAACGTCTTATTGTGAATACTCTCTACTAGACAAATTCTGAATAGGATCCTGGATTTTAAGGTTTAACATGTGGTCTAGGGTCAAGAGAATGTTATAGAATGGCTGTGACAAGGTTGTAAAATACGGGAACAAATTCCGAGAATTATCACTCTGGTAAGAAAATAGTGGAAACTTAATTCCAGTGACAAATGGAAACACTTCTCGATTACCTGATTTTCTTTGAAACTAACCCTATATACTGATTCGTGTACCATCATTGTGAAAACTCTCTCTTGTTCTCTCTCTTTCCCTCTCTCTTGTTCTCTCTCTTTCCCTCTCTCTCTCTCTCTCTCTCTCTCTCTCTCTCTCTCTCTGAGATGTCGAAGTTGCTTGGCCAATTATTATTTCATCCTACCGTCCATTTCGAGTTCTTCAAGGCAGTGATATTTAATATTGTCATAAACAGCCTTTTCTGAGTTTAGTTTATGTTGAAATGTTGTCGAAATGCTTTCCACGACGTACGAAGAGTGTGAAGCATAATATTTAGAGTACTGCTAGGTGGTTGTAAAATATGTTGATAGCACTACGTATCATTTTTACGGTTCTGTTTAGGAAGGATTTCGACTTGTCCTCCTAAATTTTGTGCTTGTAGAAGGTAAACTATGAATAATTGGAACATTACCACCAGTTTTGTTTTATTTTTACACTATTACTTCAGTGTATGTTTGCGGGGAGATTATGGCTTCTAATATGTTACAAGAAATAGGTCCTTATTTTCAGGATGTAAAATGGTTCAATATTATGAGCTTTTAAAATTATATCAACAAAATCAGCAGGAAAAATTGTATAATACTGTGTCAAATAACTAAGTTTCTATTAAAATCGATAATAATATTTCAAAGGTAGTTCTTTCTTAACTACCTCATCTTAAAAATCAGGTTTTTACTTCTAATAAGTATTTGTTGTTCTTTATTCTGAGATACTTGATAATAAAGTCTGTATTTTTGTGATCTTTTCTTATTTTCTCATTATTGATATTCTTCAACTTTCAACTTGAGAAATAAAAATACAAGGATCTTTACATTCGACAAAATTCAGAAGAAATAAGAGTTGAACTTTTCCATCACACGAGAGATGAGCGCCAATTTGAAGCTACTTATTTACAAAATACTGTAAATCTTATAGAACAAACATCTCAACTTTATTAGCAAGCCTTCTCCAAAACACCATTTCCACTGTCTCTTTCTTCCATCCTTTTAAAACTTACTACATTACTTAAACTTTTCAACTTTGTTATGTGCCAGTTACCCCTATTTTTTCACTTCGTTCCTGAACACCCCTACCTCCTCCTCTTCCTTCGCTTTTCGAAAGTGAACGGTTTTCTAAGCACTTCCTAATTCAGGAAAACTTCGAACGATCCTCTTGTAACCATTACAACACTATTTCGCTCTATTTAATTCTACAGACGCTCGCCAAGCGCCTATGCATTCTAGATCCTGTCTCGGTGCCAGGAAAGTCCTAATTGTGAAGCTTTCCAATCTATGTTAACTTTATAGCACAGAATGTACTTTTGGTCCTCTTGGCAAGCATCCAGCTAAAATGGTGTTGTTAACCTGTACGCGATGTACATTAGACCTTACAACCAGAACTGTATTTTTAATTTAACATTGTACATAAATAATATGTTGAATCGAGGAAAATTTATATACGTATGGTTAAGGTGTAACTTGTGATACCCAAGATATAGTATCAAGAAGGGTGAACTTACAACCCAGGATGCTTATAAAATATCTGGGGATGATATTGATGATTAGACTTCAGGCATTTGAAGTAACCCATGAGATCCTTTAGAACTAAGTGAAATAGACTCGAGTGCACGGAATCTTTCCGATGTGATGCACAGTGGTTAATGTTGTAAGGGATTCTAAACCGGCTCCGCCATGCCCACTTCCCACCCCTTCTCCCCTTTTTCCAAGACGGTGGATTCTGCTAAGAGCCGATTTGTTGAGAGAACATAATTATTTCAGAAATAATATTAACCTTGTTAGGTAAGGGAAATAAGGGATATGTGTATAATTTAGAAGGCACTATTTACAAGGTAATTTCATTCAATCCTCCACTTAAAGTGTGAATTATTCCTCCCATTCCTTCGCTTTTGAACCTGAAACTGGCCTGTTTAATGTTAGAGTGTCAGTCTTTTGATATCAAAACAATACTACTCGGAGTCATCCAGGGGCTGCGGACGATTGTTTTGAACGCACCTCCCAGTCCCATTCATAGCTCATTAGGGCTGAGCGTTGTTCGTAGGTTATTATGCATGTGATCGGACTTGAACTCAATCAATAACAGATTTCGAGAACCAGGGTTATTTTGGAATTTAAAAAAATGAGATTCAATTCCAACTTTAATTAAAGAAAAACACTAGAAGGAACCAGAAACATCGGAAAGTTTCTCTGCACTAGAATGAACACAACTTGTGATTATATTCCCTAAAGTTTAGGTATTTAGGCCTATTTTACCGCCAGAGTGAATCTAAAAATGGCATGTACATCACCTTCATTGTTTTCCATATTTTGTTTACCTCTGGGACGGGTGGCATCCTATCACTGCATGGACGGGAATAGCATATAGGGCTTCGGAAAGAATTTTCACTGCCGAAGACTAATTTAGTTTCGCTTATTTTCCCATATACCATATAATCTCATTATAATAAAATATTACCTTCTATTTGAAAAAGTGTGACCGCCACGTGGTCTTGTCGTTAGCGTCACTGACTACTGATCCATCGGCCCGAGTTCGATTCTTGGTACTTCCTTGGATTTTTCTAGGTAGTTAGGATTGGAACATAGAGCACTCAGCCTCGTGATTCCAATTGAATAGCTACTTCATAGAGAAGTAACGGCTCCAATCATGGAAACCCCCATTAACGGCTTTGGGGGCCGGCATGCTGACCACATGCCCCCAAACCTGCCAACTTCCTATGGTAGATGACGCAGCGGTCGGATGGTAGGCCTAGTCCCTTCAGCGAAGTAGCGGCACGGAATTTAGTTTTTTATATGAAAATTTCTGGTTTATGCAACAACTAATAGTGATAGATAGATACATATGTAAATTACAAATTAAATTTGTTAAAACTATAACACTAATGTACCTTCGGGTAAAATAGGGTTCATTAAACTGTATATTCAATAAATAAATAAATAAATAATAGTATTATTTTAAAATATAATTTAAAAATGAAGTAAGACAATGCAGTAGATATTCGCCACTGTGCGTTTCTACAATAGATAATAATTTAGCAATCAATTAAAGACGTTCGTCGTCAATTGTCTCAGACAACTGAAAGACGTCGTTAACACGCAACGAGGTCTAGTTTATTAGGCTCAAGATGTTCCTTGAGTCAATACCTTAATGGAGACGCACTCCGCAGTGACCGCACATTCTGCTCAATGCACTCCGTATTTACCTCTGGGATGTACTTGGCATGCTTAATATTCCGTGTGTTTGCATAGAGATGTACAAGCCTATGGAATTAACTGAGAGCTTATTATTAGTATTATAAATGGTCCTACAGAAATTCTGGAAAGAATATTCAGTTCTGAGAGAATTATGTTATACAATTCCCAAGTGCTTACAAAGGATATAGTATTACAAATTGCCTTCGATTTAATCTTTTTAAAGTAAAACGTTTGAGATGGATGAGTTATGAAAATATATCTTTTTTTATGAGACGTAAATGTAAAGGATGCATCGTAAGAAAGGTAGAATATTCTGGAATCCTTTTTTTAGTGCACTGTACAATTTTCGAAATTATTTTTACAAAAATACTTCGTTACTGAAACTAAATTAAAGGATTATCCTAAGATGTTCCTTTAAGTGATTTCCGTATTTATACAAAAGTCGGTTAGAAGAAAACTGTTATTCTCATATACTGTACTTCCTAATATATCAGCACATTCGATGCAATGAAAATTAATGTAATTTTCCCTTATATGTTTTGAACGTCTGCGACCCACCACTTATGTTCAGAAAGTCAGTGAAATAGCTTTTATAATTCACACTTACAAAGACGGATATGTTTGAGATACTTCAACTCCTCTAAAAGTTTTAGTTATAAAAAAAAACAGGTAAATTTCTATTTTTATTAGTTTTTACTTAGGCTATTTTTGTTACTTAATTCTCTGTTGTGTCATTAAGACAATAAAGTGTTATAGCCTATTCTTATAGGCCTTATGAGAAATAATCTAATTTAAAAGTGAAATTAAAATAGGTGATCCTGATAATTGTGGGCTGGCAACTTATACTGATTATTAAGTACTGAAAGTAACTAAGAATTATCTTATACCCTAACAATAAAATTATTAATATAATTATTAATTGATAATATATAGAAAGGATAATAAAGGTAGGCCTGTTCCATTTTAATTGAAATAATACGAATGGAATTTAGTAAGATAAAAAAATGTAGACCTACATGGAATATAATGTAACATAAACGTTGTCGACTTTCGTGTAACAGGATTTTCAAGTTACATTTTAAAATTATTGTGCTTTATTTTTTTATTTATTTACTACCCTATGAAACATATAATTATGTTTGATTACGCTTTTAAATTTTAAGTTTATGATCCATTAGGCTGCTAGTATCATGCCCATAGAAAACCACATGTTTAAAGTGATATTCTTTTTATATTTATGGGTTTGTTGCTTATTATAATGAGGGTTGAACATAATTTTTTTTTTTTTTACATGTCAGGTTCTTTATGCTATGGTTATGTTGTTCACTAGAGGTCAACAAATATTGGTATTGCATATAATATTTTTTACTTGAGAAACAGCTAATTCCTTTGTTTCATTACGCTTTTAGATTTTAAGTTTATGATCCATTGGGCTGCTAGTATCATGCCCCACATGTTTAAAGTGATATTGTTTTTATATTTATGGGTTTGTTTCTTATTATAATGAGAGTTGAACATGAATTTTTTTTTTTACATATCAGGTGCTTTATGCTATAGTTATGGTTGTCACTAGAGGTAAAAAAAAGTATTGGTATTGCATATAATTTTTTTACTTGAGAAACCGCTAATTCCTGTCTACTAATTCAAACAAACTGCAGTTCTAGAATTACTTATGTATTTGTGTTCTTATCAGTCATTTCTGTGTATGAATCTTGGTGATTATCTATTAACCAAAATCAGTAAAGAGACATTTCACCAGCTTAAAAAAAACATAGTTATAAATAAAATAACTAATTTCTCTTATGGTAGTTGATACTTGGAACGATTATAACAATTCTGTATGATAAACGTTCTCGATGGTTTGGCAAACACTTTTGATGATTGGAAGAATGTCAAAAACGTATTTCAGATAACTTCAGCTCAATTTGTTCAAGTTGTAGAACCTGCAGTGAGTATTTCTTTGTGAGTAGAATTTCATAAACAGAAAGTTTTGCTGGCTAGCCCAGGCACACTGAGACTTGAGCGACTGCCAACAGAACAAGCGTCCAAGTTGTCAAATCATTACTTCTGTTTTTGTTGTATACCGAGACTTCTATGAAACTACTTTGCTTTGTTGTTGTTCAGTATTATTGCAAAATTGCGGTCCTTCTCCATACCACCAAGACTGGTTTTATATGGCCCAATTGTTCTGCAGTTACAGCCCGTATCGTAAATTAATGCGATACAACACTAATTTGATGAAATTTCTTCTCTACATTCCTCGTAGAGCTAAGCCTATCCAGTGGCTTGGACTAGTATACTTCCTATATTATAAAACATTCTCAAGTTAACCCTTTTAGAGCTGAATTTATATTAATATAATAATTCAAGTGAGTGTATAAGTTTGAAATGAATGAAGAAAAATGTAATGAAATAGCTGGTTTTCATGAACGGTTATCTCAACAGTTGGATAAAGTTCCTCATATTTTAACATTAAGCACAACTCGATTAATTCCACATCTCTGAATTTATGCAATATTTTGTGGTGACGCATATATACGTCAGTAGCAGTGAAAAGGTATTGCCATGCGAATGAAGCGGTTACATGAATAGAACGTTTTTGGGCTTCAAACACATGAAATCCCAAAGACATTTTCTGTGATTCGATGAAGTGAAACGTATGTTCTAGTATTGATTGAATATTTTTTCACTTACTAATAATACTCAAGGTCATTATCAGGGCCCGGATTTTGATGATTGGTACATTATGGACGTTGCCCACTAGTGCAGGTATTCTGATAATGATTCCTAGATTATAAAAATGCTATTTTTAGGGTCATTTTTGGCAATTTTCCCCAATTTTTTATTTTTAGGACTTTTTTAGAATTCAATGTCGTTATTTGGTCATTTTACGGCCTTTTTTCCACATTTTATACATTTTTGGCATTTTTAAAAGTAGAAAGTCATTATTTTCTCATTTTGTGTTATTTTGAAATATATATATATATATTTTTTTTTTTTTGCATTTGCTTGCATTGAATATTATCGAAACTCTAAATAAGTATAAATACATAAATCTTGTTACACTTATAATTTGGAATAGAAAGACGGTGTTTGCTGTTTACATTAAACCGTATGTACCAATTAAGTAATTACAAGCCTAAAATTTAACAACATAAATCTAAATGTACACAAATCTGACGAATTAACTAACATTTTCCTACAAATTTTTTAGTTTTTTTTTTAGTTTTTGCGTCATTTTTTTTATTTTTGCAGTCATTTTATGGCTCATTTTAAAATATATTTTTAGGTCATCAAAATCCGGGCTCTGGTAATTATCCTCCAATGTGAGACTTATTTTTCCCCTTTCCCATAAGGGAGTTGCTAACTGGAATTAACTCGGAACGACTTATCGCTATTACTTAAATAGTTAATTAAAAAAAAAAGTACTTGTTAATATGTGCTAAAATCTACTTAGTATTCACGGTGAAATTAGTTAACGGACAAAACTCTTCTTTCCTAATGATCTTGAGAGTATTCTTGTATGAATGGTTGTAATAATTTAACTATAGTTCTGTTCTACTGCTACTTAAAACCATAGGACTAACCGTCACCGATGTGCTGGAATTATGTCCACCAAGGAGTCAGTATTTCTGTAAATCTACAGACATGGAATTGTTCCACATACGTTCACATAATCACCATCGACCTGGACCGGGATGGAAGCCGTGAATTTTGGAACAGAAAGCAAGTTCTTAAAAACATACTGACTTAATATTATTGTGAATTCATGCATTATGTGTATATTTTAGGAGAATAGGTGGTTATTGAAAGTAATAGTTATAAAATTATGTATTTCTACGAAAGTTACATTCTTTTAAGAGAGCATAATCTCTTATGTTATGTAGAGTCATGCTGGTGAGGATGAACAATATATGTTGCATTACTATTAATTCCCTTGTTTCTCTTATTTGCGTAAGCTTCTGTAATACGTCATTTGAATGTTGAAACGATGGGGGAATTTTAGATAAACAGAGGTAGGCCTAATACTGCAAACTTCTTTAGAGAGAAGACTATAGGAAAGAAGAATTTTTTCTGTTGAGTGAAAGGAACCGTGGACATGGCAAGGTTGTTTATCAAACATGGTAACTTCCGTTATCAAACTTCAAACAATATTTGTGTTCTGAAACTCGTTTGCATACCCCTCGTTTCATTATTCGCTGAGAATAACAAGTAGCGAGAAGAACAGATAAGCCACGCCCTGAGGGTGAATGGAAAGAATGTTGAATTTTTAATACCGCGTTCAGAATCTTTAAACTTAAATTAATATTGTACACAGCTCTGATTCTTCTTCATGAAGCTTCCTTTCAAAATACAGAAGAAAAGACAATATTGATTTTAACTTCAACGAATAATACTACAGGATTTCATCGTTGTTACGATTAACAATCGGGAATAATAATGAGGCATGGTTTTGTTACAATGTAAAGAATGGTCCAGAAGCATTGCTATTATATACTTCTTCCACTAGAAATATACGCGTATATATCTCGTTTCTGGGATTACGATGTATCGAATAATAAAACAAATCCATAAAATTGATATGCCAGGAAGTGCTGTAACAATAGAGAATATAACGTTAAAAAATTTGATGATCCCATAAGTATTGCATGGGATTTAAAACTTTCTCGACGGATAATAGGGGAATTCATAAATCATAACAAGGCGTAAGAAGAATAACAGAAATTTCTACCTGTGTTATTTATTTCTGTAACAGAGGCTTCTACTCCAGATACCGCAGCTCGTAGTTGAAGCATACAATTTGCAGTTAATCACGCAGAAACAGCATTTACAATAGAATAGACTATGCAGCTAATCTTGACTGGTATCAGAATGTCGAGAAGTGAAGGAGATGCTTATATTAGAAACATTAGTATGGTTTCTGATAGAAGGATAATGAGGAAAACAGGAGGCGATTCTAATGGGTTTTTCTTATATCAGTATCTGGTGCCACAATAGCTCCCATTTCACATTAAAAATCTGAGATTTCCTGTAGGTGGGAAACGTGCAAGAAGGCTTAGACCAAAACCAGTAATGTACAGAAATTAATAGGCATTTCTTACAATAGATGAGGCAATTGAAAACAAATCTTTAGTCCGGAAGATAAACTTCTACTAGGAACCGTTAGGCCTACCTGAATGAAGCCATCATTGCAGCAGCGTCGCCAGGAATTTTGTTAAGGGGGGGCAAAATCAATTTCGGACCTCAATTTCAAATGATTAGTCTAAACACATTAATATTCACTTAGTTAACCGGATCGTTATTTTGAACCCAAGCTGAATTCGACGAGGCTACAAAGTTTTTTAAGTTAACAGAATACGCTCTTTTGAGCAATGACCTTGGTGAGATATTATTATAAATACATATTAAAGTTATAATTAGTTAATACTTGCTAAACTCATTATAAAGTAATTCTATTTTTTTTTATTCTCCATGCTACAACTGTAGGTTGACAAAGAGTACCACAAATAAATGAATCCATAAGGCAATCCAAGGGGGCAGTTGCCCCCCCATGCCGACGCCCATACATCATTGGGCAATATTTTTAGGTAGTTTTAGGGGACATAATAGGGAGAACCAGGCAACTAAAATATCACAATGGATAGCAGAAATAATGTTTAATTAAAAATAGATATCCCTAATTGCGAGCACATTTTACTATAGAACGAGAGTATCGAACATTAATTAATTTCATTTTCAACTGATGCTAATAATTCTAATTAAATAAGAGAAATTTTTCCACCTTATGCACTAGTATTAGAAGAGAGAGACAAGAAATTAATGTCGAAAAGGGATCTGTAATATAATATTTTATATACAATATTTAATTGTTATTATATAAATATATTCATATGTACAGAAATGTTATTGTGAAAATTTTTAGTTGAATTATCTTCTAATGTTGACATCAAATATGAGCTGAAATAGTCAAAGATTAAAAGTATTGTGGACACACAGTATGATTTAGTTTGAAAGCTATTTATCAATATTACGAGTATATAGGGGCATTGGTATTATATCGTAAAACTTATCATGTAGTTTTACAAGTTGCGGTCGTCTTAATAGCTAAAATTAAAATTAAAACCATGTATACACTTTTGCTAATAACCAACTTTGGAATTATTAGATGACAAGTCACAATAAAAAACATCGAAGTAACTAGAATCGCACCATTGTGCTATCGAGTACCAGGTTAAAAAGCCTTCACTACTCGACCCTACATATGCGACATTTCTTTTAAATCGTCGTATAACATGTTAGAATAAAATTAACACTTTACAAAATATGTATTGAGTTTTTATTGGAAATGTTCGGTACGGTTTCTACACTGGTGTATAGGTTGTTACATTCAGAGCGAACATTATGCATAGAAAAAGCATTCATAATTCCATTACGAATATCTGGTTATTGCACTCTGCTCTATACTGTTGATGTGATTTTTATTACTTGGCAGTAACATTGTCACTGTGTTTATTGTTCGTCGTAACTAGTTCAATAACGCCACGATCATAAATGTTTTTAAAATGTTCACTCTAGCTTTCATTGCCATTTTTCGTTCCACAGAAACAGCAGATTAACTTTTCTTTAACTCTTATGTTATTTGAAAATTATGTTTTTTATTCGGCCGCCAAATTTATTATTATAGCCTATGTTTATTAAAAGAAAAAAAAAAAAATATATATATATATATATATATATGATTATCAGAAGAGATATCTGCATATTTAAATGGCAAATATTGTATAAAATATTGAACTAATCTACATTTAGATATAGAATGTTTATACTAAAATTAAAATAAACTGTTTACTAGGCAGGCCATGGAGTGGCCTTAGAGTTCCAGGGAGTTAAGACTCAAATTTGTATACACTCGACACAAGAAGGTTTGTCACATTATCACCCTTTACCCCCAGGATTACTCCTGGAATTCATTTTTATTGGATAGCTAAGTGCCAGCAGAAGAAACGACAATTTAAAATCTCAGTTTCGGGATTGAACCCGGGACCTTCCGGATGTTTTAATTTACTTCATTGTATTAAAAATCCCTATATATATGACCTGATATATTCTCCCTCCCTCCCTCTCTCTCTCTTTCTCCTTCTCTCAAACATAATCGTTTATATAAAAAGTTCATAAATAAATTATTTATTATATTTTTGAAAGTGTGTTTTTAAAATTAGTTAAATTCTCTACACGTTAAATACACATGTCGAAATTTGAATGCAATAAAACGTGCCGACATAATTAATTGTGCCTCTTTCTTCTGAACACTTTATGTGGATTTCCTTACTACAAGAACTATATCCATTTTCGCTCTTTACGAAGTATATAACCCTAATTTATACGTACAAATGCCGTTTCTCTGTTATCTAAGACCTAAGTCGACAATTATACAGTAATTTGGGCCTAGACTAGTGGATTTACTTGTAAGTTATAGATTGACATATCAGTGTCGTAATCTTAATGGACTGCAGTTTATTATTTTACTTGTTATTTTACTATTAACAGTAGCTGTGTATCGTTATGACGGAATTAACTTATTTAACAAAATTTATTAATAACAAATCGTCGGTCTATCTCCAGGGTGAGTTCCACACAATTTCTTCAGTGTCTCTGAAGATGGTTGAATTGCGTGAATTTCACCGAGGCGATAACTTGTGAACTTGTGATTAGTAATATCTGCGGGGAAACTTTTAAATTACTGTGACATAAGAAAATGCATTTTTAATTAAAACTAGTTGTTTTACATGTTTTATATTTTGTGTTTAAAATTGGTGTTCAATTTAATTCTCCCATCTAATGGTTGAGGCACTGCGCTACAAACAGCAAGGTCGCGGATTCGTTTTCTGATGAGGTTAATGGGATTTTTAAATTGGTCTAATACTTCCTGTGGCACTATGATCCTGGGATCGACTCAGCCTCTCTAACAGAAATGAGTACCAAGAGCAATCCTGGCGATAAAGACGACCGGTGTGTAAGGCTGCCAACCTTACCACTTTCAGTGCCGCATATCTAAAATCTGGGAGTCTGAACCTCCTGGAACTCTTAGGGGCCTCCCTGGGCTTTATAGCGAACGCTTTACATAGCATACAGTCAAATCAGGAAGTCGAATCATCTTCATTGGTAACACAAATAAAGCCCCTTTAATGATTTAGTGACAGAGACAGAAACACTAAGCCTAGTCATGTTATCACACATAACTACTTATGACAGGAATGACATGTATCTGGTTTGACAAATCCTAACGCATTAGCGATTTTTAAATTTTATGGAATCTTTCTTTGATTCATTATATGTGTATGCGTGCTTATACTAAATCCGCATTTGTCAAAGCGAATCTGCAGGAGGGTTGCGTGGCTTAAGACAACTCCTCTTGCCTCACACTTCTCTGATTTCCTTCCGTCTTCCTTATCTGGACTAAATTACGTTTTTCGCACCATTAACCCTCACCACACTCCCATTATTGGGAAGTCTTTAAATAAGGCTCGTTTTACAAGAAGAAAGCACTCCCTGCAGAGAAGCAACCAACCGGCGACGACAATCCAAGTGTGACCCACTTTTGTTGAACTTCTTTTTCCCAACAATGCACTTCCTTCTAAGTTTTTAACTAAACTGCCTTCCATGAGACTACTATTGTTTTTTTTTACATCTCCAGAATTTCCTTTAGCAGGCCTGGATGGCGCTGACTTTCTGTACCCGAGTTAGCGGATTCAATCCCTGTCCAGGTGAATGGCATTTCTGTGTGCCATTAGGCCCAAGTAGCATTACTTTCCCATCGTGAAATAACATGATATCACCAACCAGAATTGCCCAACAGCCTATTAATAGTTTGTTATGTTGGTGCCTTGTAGTTTTATTTAGAATCTATGTTGATGACATAGCATTAACTTTATTTCCTTACTTCATATGCAGAACATATTCAAATTCGACTCGGAAAAGGTTATATTTTATTCGTGTTATCCTCTCACTCATTTATTTTGTTATGACTCTCATTATGTATATCGATAATAATTGTAATGTATTCACAAACATATCAATTAACATATGAATATTTCAGATTTTAGCACAGCGCACATATACAGAACGATGGGTAGACAGGGCTGGTGTCTTAGCCTCCAGATCTCTCTTCGATCTTCCCTTGGGCCGAGTGCCGAAGCCACAGGCAGGGCTGCTGCATCACTGTTTTATGTCGTTGCATTTGACATTAACTTACGTATAGGCCTATGGGTTATGTTTCGTAGTTATTACAGATTGCTTAACACATTTATTATCTGCAGTCATAACACATGACCATAAAATAAAATAATTACTTAATGCCTTAATTATTGACTTCTTACAGCTTTTCAGATTACGCAAAATAAAATTAGTTGAAAATAAAGGTATTATGTAGTTATTTTATAGAGTCTCAACGGTACAGTGAAATTATTTCTTCCTGGCAGCGGAGAAACGCGTTTCAGGGGAAGGGTCTTCAGAGGTGGGAGTTGAATTCAAACCATCTTCCCCTCTCGCGAGTCATGACAGGAGTAGCCGTATAATTAGTCAGCACGATGTGATTGACTGCTCACAAGGCTGGCGACTGAATGAATTACCACCATTTTAAACGACATTATTTCGATATAGACTCTTCCTTGCTACTGCGCATTTCTCTGCGCACTGCCAGCTATAAGTAATTGCACTGTATAACCAAACATGATTTTAACGTGCCTGCTGATAGACTCAAGCTCTCTTGTTGAATTTAAAACCAATTCCGAACATGTTTTTTTAGTGTCAAAATTCATAAAATATTTTCCTATGAAAAGAGTTCCGATCGTCAGAATTCTTAGATTTCCTGCGATAAACATCATAACATAAGATATAAGAGTAAAGTTAGGATTCTTGAAAAACATAATATACAAGAGAGTTCAATCTGAAAGAAAATGGATATTCCTGTGATGTTTGAATGAGAAGAGATATTATAATTAAGTAATGCTGCTTAAACGAATTCTAGTTAGATTTTTTTTTATCTCGTTGGTACTGTACTTGCATGGTTAGGAATACTCGCATCTCTAATAAGCTGAACTGGTAAAGCTTTTGACATTACGTAAAAAGAATGAAACAGTTAAAGAGAGCGGAAAATAATATGAGAAGATGTCAAGGAAGCCTTCATCATTAGGTTTGGGTGGAATACATTGTCTGTAGCTAGAGGGAAGAGAAAGAGTTAAAGGAAGCGTAGCGACAGAGGAAACTAAAGAAGAAAAGAGGGAATTTTGCCTGCAGTTGAAACAAGACTAGGTAAATTGTTCAGGAAAGGTACAAATCATATGAAGGAAACTCGATTTTCAGGCTTATAATTATTCTCTTACAGAAAATATTAATATAGTATAGAAAATATTATTGATTTCCCTTTAATAATAACAGGTAAACAAATTTGTCTGTTAAAACAGGTGTTTCAACTTTAACGTTTGTAATAATAATAGTTAATGTAAACAAAGTTTAACGTAATTGCCAGAAACGCTGGTTCTTCCTACAGTGTGATCCATATAAAACTGAACAATTTTAAAGAATTATAATTTCCCTCTGGAAAGTAATATAAAGTTGAAATTGGGTTTTATGATTTAAGTGGCTTTGGGAGAACTGATATTGGTATCAATGTTGGTACCCCTACCAACCATCACTGCTCTCTTACTACAACTGATTAGTTTCCAGTCTCTAGTTTTGCTGTCTCAAACGAAAATGCAGTTCTCAATTCGGCAGCGTGTTTTTATTGTGAAAACATATTGGCAGACAATTGATTGTAACACAACGGGCATTTCTAAGACAATAATTCAATGTACACAATGTTCCAACAAGGGCAACAATTTTATCCATGGCAAGAAAGCTGGAGACAACTGGTTCTCTCCTCAGCGAGACTGGGAAACAGAAAGGCCTGCAATGAGTCAAGATCATGTTCATCTTCGAGAACTTCAGTGAACCCACAAAATAAATCATTTCGCCGGTTGAGCAAGGAGACAGGCTACTCATTTGGCACATGTCAGAAAGCTGCAAATAAAGCAGGCTTACGAGCATGCAGAAGGCATGTAGTGCATGAATTAAAAGAACCAGACGCGGAAAAGCGAATGCGTTATTGCCAATGGAATCTCCCAAAGGTACTCTGTAATTCAGCACAGTTGCACATGTCTGCTATCATTAGTTTAGAAGTTAGCCTAAGTTAGCCTATACGTCTTTAAAAATGTTGAGTTTTATATTGGTTACACTATATTTCTAAATTACTGGGACTGATCCCGTTCTGGGTCGATGGAATTTATATGTGCGTAAGTACGAATTTCTCGTAGTATGAATTTCTCCATAGATTTCTAGGCATGTAAGAGAACTCCTGCAGGATACCATTCGGAATGCCAGCTACGGTTACAGGCCTAACTGGCAGTACACAATCATTTTTAAAGTGTACGGTAGTAAGCAAATATCAAGCTTAGTCTCCTTTCATAACAGAAATGGTAAATTAGCTAATACCTAATCTTTTCACATATAATAACTAGGTCAAGAGAAACTTGTCTTCTCGGAAGCAGGTGTTTTCCTTTCACAACTAACTTGAATATTCCTTTGACCTGACATGAAAATATCTACCCATTCGGAAAAATGAGTAGGTAAATTCCAATTTGATGTTGTAGCTATGGAAAATCTAAGACGAATTTTACTTTAGATAAACAACACTTTCACGCCTCTTTCACCATCGTCATCATGCCTTTGAGCCTTGGAACATAGACCTCTAACTCTGGCTATAAATTTATTTATTACATCACCATCTTCATCCCATATTTTTATTGTTGTTAAAATAATTAATCACTAACAACTTCTCGATAGCTGACATTAATAATGTTCGCAGTTTCCCTAGTCTAATAGTTTATTAAGGCTTTGGTAAAAATAATGTACACTCATATACGTCTCATTAGCCTACACTGTTGTTATAAAGTCGTAGACTCACGTTTGGAAAGTCGTGGGCTAAAATTCTGTGGCCAGCCAATCAGGGTATGGGTGTTTGGACGTTTTCTACTCATGCAGAGGTGAATGTCGAATCAAAATTTATGTGCCTTGATTTTAGAATAGATGTGCAATGAGTTTATGAGCTATCGATACCGAAAGTCTTATAATCATTATGATGTTTATGATGATAATAAAAAAATAGTAATAACAATTTCCGAAGCATTACGAGTATTTGTTACGGTAGCAACACATTTCCAAATTTCTTTCAAATTGCACTTCAGAGGCAAAGAATAAATTTTTATGTGACCAGGACCGTTTTGAAAACGTTTCTACTTAAAATCTGGCCTTTCTAAGAAGAAAACCTGAAGTAAACATAAACTAGTATACCTGCCTCACTCTAACACATTAGTCGTATGACTTAAGAATGAGACAGACATACTGGTTTTTGTTAACTTTAAGTTCCTTTCTTAGCTCGTCTCGGGTAACTTATAGGTTCGAAACAACGTCTCACTGTTTGGGGTCAAATAAGTGTTGTACATATCGCCATTCAAATAGTTTTGAAGATCATTAACGAGTATATCTTTCCCTTTCAATTAAAGACAAAGGAAATAAGCCCTGTATAAATATTTTTAAATTACATAAATAACAATTAATAAGCAGTTATTTATAACCTCTGAATCCCTGTTAATATTCCAAACATCGAGTTCGATGGTTCCTGGAAAATTAATAGAATTTTTTTTAAAAATAATTTCCTTTACAAGATATAATTTACAAAAATAGCATTATATTATATTTTAATCATAAGTTACATTATAATAATTAATGGTTATGATGTGACAGCGATAACTGAAAATCTCAGTGACGTCATCCATCGTCGCATCTTCTTTATGGCTCGGCAGAATGTAAGTTTGTGACTTTAATAAATTTGGTTTGCAGAAAAACATTAAAATCTGAACCTAGATCTAATCCTCCGGCGAATCCGCAAGAAACTGAGTTCATAAGTAACATCATATTTCATCACCCAACATTCCATTGCCTTCATTACTAGGTCACTACATTCTACGAACATTAAAAACGTAACTGCTTTCTCTGCTGCACTACTTACGTCACTGTAAGCGTAGTTTAAAGTCTTCCTAATTTGTCATGAAGACAAACGACTTTGAATAACACAGAGCTGACGAAGTTCTTATCAACTCCAAGGCTCGTTGCTAAGGCAACGGTTACGTAACCTCCAGAGTAAGGAAATCTTAGATCTTCCTGTGCCCCATAAAACTACACGGCATCACCTTAACGGGTTTCTATGCTGTAGACTATAATGACTAAGTTTAATTTGTTTAACAAGTATTTCTACTCATTGGTTTGTGCTGAATTCGTTTTATTCCAGGGTTCTTAAACTGAAGGCTACAACTGTAGCTGAGTGAAAGTAATAATTTGGTAGAAAATTAGTAAATATTGTGACTTATAGCAGTGGCGGACGCAGAAATTTTTTCGGGGGGGGGGATTTGAATAGGTAGAAAGAATACTAAAAAAAATTAATCAACTTACATATACAATTAGTTTATAAAACTGGCCACTTAGAGTACATATATAGCCTTTTTTCAAATTTCGGGGGGGGGGGATGTAAACCCCCCTATCCCCCCCTGCGTCCGCCACTGACTTATAGAATACAATAAAACATGCATTGTAACTTCGAGGCATGAAATATTCCGTGTGAATGAAGTGGAATTAATTTATACAGAACATTTTAATCAGAGAGAATCCATATGATCCAAGTGTACAGTCAAATGCACGGAAAGTTTGCGATGCTTCTGGTTTCTTCTAGTGCGTATCTTTATTTAAATTTTTCATCGAATCTCCTTATCATTTGTGTCTATACCTGCCCTGAGGGAGCCGATCTCTTATTGGTTTGAATTCATGTACGACCCATGCATTAGTCTATGAACGATGTTCAGGCTTAGGTGAGCGGTGAAAGGGCCCAGCGTATGGAAAGATTCCATTTGAGTAGGTAGGAAATCATTCATCACAACGAATGTTCGGACCAGCCCCTGGGTGAGTCCGACTCGTATTGGTTTCATTTCAAAAGTGTGGTACTCATACATTAAACTACGAACACAGGCCGATTTCAGGAATTATCTAGGAACACATTCATCCTTTTTCACTAGACAAGGACTCCCCGGATGAGTTTTCTAGTTTTACGTCATATGGAATTGTTGGTATACAGTAAAGACATGAATTTTTGAAACTTATTTTCAAACAAATTCATTTCGTGCTGTCAAAATCCATTGGTTTCAAAAGAAAGCTTTAATTTGACCGACGCCATGAGCTGCCATCTGTCATAAAAAACCTGAACTACGACAATCATCTAATGCAAAGGGAATCGTGGGTTCGTAGCCGTTTCCTTGAGTAAATCTAATATCTCAAAATGTAAACTTTTATATTAATTATGGTCGAACAAAGAATAGTCGAATGCAACTTGCCTATAACGATAATTAAGATACTCGTATGAAAATTTTGAAACTCGCTTTACTCGTTTCTTAAACATACTCGTATCTTAATAAATGCCATCATAGGCTTGTTGTATAATATGCTATTATGACAGTGTGACTTGCAGATTTCATGTCGGTTGACTCACGAAGTGGAAAAAGTAATTAGCCTTGCTTATAAAGGGTCCACTCTGTGATGCTTAATGACCATTTCTATTGGAAGCTGAGGGACCAAAGGCTAATAATAAAGTTTTGGGCTCAACACAGTAAAACTGAGACCGAACCAATAGCGATTGGACACTTCATCCCACACACATATGCATCGAATGTATAGTGGATGTTTTTGAATAGCTAGTCTGTGTTCTTGTTTGAGTGAAGTGGTCATTTAGTAATGACTGCCGGCAAATGAGGCGTCAGAGCAATGCAATGCTGCGCAATCATGTCGAAATGAGGATTCATATTGTAGGGTGGGTGATCATTTTGTTGCACTAGAACCCCCCAGTAAACATACTTCAACACGCTTCATTGCTGCATGTATAAATCCGTTATCATAACGGCCACGCCCGATTTTTTGCTTCGCTTTACATCGATACTGGAAAATTAATTTGAACTGTAGCGATTATTACCATGCCATAAGTTGTAGGAATATGTACACAAATGTGTGTGGTGAATACAGTGAAGACAAGGATAGTGATATATATGTACACATATGATTGCAGATTGAAATTAAAACAGTGGTATTTGAATCGTATGTCACGCAACTATCCTCCAGGCTGCCATTTAATTAATGAGGCACTCATTATAATAGACAAAGCTTACGCTATACCGTGTAGCTAGTTTTTACTTCACCGTATCTTTCATATAACCCATGTTGTACTTGGCTCAGAAGTTTGGTATGGAGAGTCTGTTATAAACGATTTTATGGGTACAAAATCTATTTTTCTGAAAGAGTATGTTTGCCTATGTCTTCTCCTGTATCTGTTAATAGTAAAAAATACTAAAAATAGTAAAAATTAGTATTTTCATATTCTGGTCAGTCGTTTTCGAAGGATTAATTGAAAATTTCAAATATATTTAGTTTATCGTAACTCTCTACTTTATGAAAAGTTAGTCGTAGTTGACCCTGAACTTTCTTCCTTGATGGTAATACCAGGGTTGTCCAATAAGTAAATAAGTTTCCCTATTGTAAAAAATAATATTAGGTCTAAACACAATTTATTTGTTAAAATATTTTTTTTTAACATATTACAACTCTTTAGCTTTCTTTTCCACATAATCACTATTTTTTGCAAACATTTTTGGTAGCATGACACCAGTTTTTACAAACCTCTGTTGTACCATGCCGTGTACTGTTGCCGTAGCTAACTGTTCATTTTTGATTCCACATCATCACCAGTTTGGGGGTGCGCCACAGTTGACACCTAATTTGAAATAGAATAAAAATGAGATATGTAAACTGTGGCACACAGATATGTAAACTGCGCCACGGAAATATGTAGGTCATTTCACGCAAAATATAATTCGATGTTCTATCACGCTTCTCCCAACATCTTCCTTGTGTTAGATGCACTTCTCCGTATGTGCAAGTCTTTTTAAAAAATATTTTTGGTACATATTATGTTAGTAACAAGTATTATGTTAGTAACAAGACTTACTGACCTAATTGGTCTATGCTCAGAAACTTTAGAATAAATAGTGACTAAGAAAAAATAAAAATTATGCAACAATCTCAACTTTTACAAAAAGAGGTTTAGCATTATCTTCCCCCAACCCCTTCATATAAAAAATTCCTCAACGTCAGGCACTAGACAACACTTCATGCTTCAAAATGACACCAAAATCACCTGGATATGCTAATTTATAGAATAATTGTGATGTTTGAAGTAACTGAATACCAGGAAATTTACTACTTACGAAAAGTTGAGAAGAAAGAAAAATTTGTATCGAAACGCGTGGAAACACATGTAGGGATAAATAAGAAAACAGAAAGTTCGAATAGTACATTCTTACCTCAGCATATGACTTCACTTACGTACTAGTGGCAACTAATAGGCGATATGGGAACTTCTAGCAGAGAGGGAAGAATAAAAATACTGATATTTGGTAGCTGGATAGTGGTCATTGCAGAATTCATCTACTTAGAAATAGGGCTCTGTCTTAGGGCTTAGCAGTCAGAATTACATAATTAATATATTAAATTAAAGCAAAAAAATACCACTTTTAAAATACAATTTTTAAGATTTTTTTTGGGGGGGTGTACATATACATTAAGTTCATGAAAGAAAGCATTTAATATTGAACAGTAATATTTACCTTTCACAGTTGCAAAATAGCAACATATAAAAAAGATTACTATAGGAGGTAATGAATAATTGCATATAATTAGTCTAGTTAAGAGCTTTTAAATTGTATGTATCTTTCCGTATAGCTAATTTGCTTAAGTCGACTCGCACCAACAGAAGAGATATGCCGTTATTGCTTTAGGAAACGTACTATTCGAAGTACAACACTCCTTATCACATTGCGTGTATGTCTGGCGAATACAAAATAGCTGAAAAAGTAATGATTTATTTTTCATAGCTGTTGTAAGCTCATGAACCAAAAATAGGGTGTAATGAATGGTACCGATTAAATAGTAGATAATGATGGAGAAAACATATAAATCTGCTTTCTGAAGTTTATGTGTGACTATGTATATCATAACGTCACGCGACCTATGTTCACACCAAGGACGAGACCACTTCTTACCGAAATAGGCATTCTTTTTATCAAAAAGTAAAATATGTTCCTTTTATTCGCATATCTCCTGAAATATGGCATTTTGGATTATTAACGTTGTTATAAATCCTTCCGCAATTAATTTATTCTGGGTCGTCGTGGCTCAAGTGCTAGAAGAAACGTGTGAAAGCCAGGATATTGCAATATTTTAGTTGGCTTAATCCTTGGAATGATACTTCTTTCACACTGGCCGTGTGTAGGCTAAGATGGACACGCGAAGTCAGAATGAAAAATTCAATGCCATAGCCGGGATTGAATTTTTCATTCTGACTTAACGTGTCCAGGCTTAATCCTTGTAGGTGAAAATGGGACGTTTCCTAGCACCACTCCAGTCTACGAAAGAAGAAAAAAACCTTTGATTACAGTTGACAATAGTGCTCAAGTTGTCGTTATTGTATATTCAGAGACCTGCATCCCTCTAAGAACCAAGGCCCTACGATGACTTGTGTAGTAAAAGGAAACTTTACATAATTTGTTAACGTCTAGTTTTCTCAAAAACAAAATTGGTTTGTGTTTATTTTCACTCAACAAGCATAAAAATTTATCAGCTGTAAAGATTACAAGAAATCAGTCACGATTTAATTTTACTTTTCAATCGACTACAATATTAGTGAATATATAACAGTAGGATTTAAGTACCTTAAAAGCACGCCTCGTTTATCATTGATTAAAATTATTTCCATTCATGTGCTCATTTAAATGACCACACAATCATATAATATTTCCTCTAAATTAGATTTTTTTATCTTTTTCAGGTAAGTAGAACTTCAAGATATTATTCATAGTTATCTACATAAAGTGTCGAATCTCAGGTAAGGTTAAACTTTATTATCTCATATTTTGTTTGTGATGTGCTTCAGTACAACAAAATAAAAGCAAGTAGATTAGCCTTTTGAGTCCTCCAGCATTAAATCTCATTTATATCAATATAATCTGAAAATACATTGTTAATTATTCTTTTGTGGCCTTCAAAATATGACATACGTGACATAAATGAAAGGTAAAGGATTGCCAAAAAATATGTTTCTGAACATTTCGTTTTAAAAGCTTTGAATAATATCTCAAAGTATTGGTTTTGCAAAGGTACAATTCTGATAATCTTCCTGCAGATTCAGAGTTGACTGCACGATGTTGCATAGTATGTTGAATGTATTCATTACATGTGACTTAATTTCTTGTATAGCAGGAAATAGATTTAACTCCGTGTACCTCATTACTGACTTTTATTCAAGAGAAGCACTATAAGTAACACTTGTAAGTTTTTACAGAACAAATTGAAGTCATGGCTGAAGCCGTAGATGGATTGATTTAGGCTACGCAAGTAATTTGAGATGTATAATGTAAGAATGGCACACTCTAAACTAAGCTAATTGTGAGAAACTTCGAGAGAAACCTTAAAACTAGATTCGTTTGCCATGTTAAATTTAAACAGTTTACCCTAAAGGATCCTTGTATTTGTATGTAAACCAGCTCACGTTTGATCATGAGGAATAATTTAACAAGTTGTATTAATTATGACTATTTAGATAATAACTGTAAAATTAAATTAGGAACGAGTAATTGAAGCAATAAAAGTGAATACATATTAAAATGGTACAGGTACCTACGGTTATCCCATGCCTGCCTTCGCAGATTAATTCACTCTACACGTGACATATAGACAAAAAAAAAAAATATATATATATATATATATATATATATATACAAGGAAATATTATGTTTTATAATTTCAACTGAAACTTATTCCTAATACTAGTAACTTAATTATTGATTTCAAGTGCTCGTTGGCATTAAATTTGAGTAATTAATCGTTTAGGCTAAACATTTTTTAAACATTTCCTGAAGAGGCATAAATTACATTTTTTAAAATCTGATATGAAACACACAACTTCCCCTTTGTTTAATATATATATATAAGGCTGGGGAAAAGGTAATCTGCGCCACTTCTACCTTTTACTGCGCCACTGACATATGTAAACTGCGCCACCGACATTTAAATGGCGTCACCGTCATACTAACGCACTAACATTTTCCTTTCTACTTCTCCAGACTTAGGACTGGCTATGAAATTGAATAGATGTGGTTTAAAATGTTAGGCTTAGTAGCTTTGTCATTTTTAAAATGTTAAAAACAATACCATAATTTCTTTTGCACGAACGCTTCGTCACTTATAAAATTGTTAAAAACACTACCCTAATTTTTTTTTACATGAGCACTTTGTTCTCATATGACACCTTCTTAATAAAATCAAAACGGGATGTTTCATTGTTTATATATTGTTCTCTCCACTTGAGTAGACGAGAATACTTGTCATTTATTTTATTCAATATTTCTCAGTTTTATGTAGGCACTTGTTTGGAACTGGAGAAATGCATCTAACACAAGGAAGATGTTGGGAGAAGCGTGGTAGAACATCGAATTATGTTTTGCGTGAAATGACCTTCATGTTTCCGTGGCGCAGTTTACATATCTGTGTGCCGCAGTTTACATATCTCATTTTTATTCTATTTCAAATTAGGTGTCAACCGTGGCGCAGATTACATACACCCATACGGCTGTATTCCAGAAATATCCATTCTATTGTCTCAGCATTATTCAAAGTCGCATTGTTTGCGAGGCAGGACTTAAACCCTATGTTTATTTACTTCATTGGAGAGTAAGAAATTTAAATATTAGGTAATTTAAGAACGGGTTTAGCTTAAGATTAAAAGAAAATATGCAGGAATGTTTTAACACCTTAAGTTTTAATCATATTTATTCTAATTGTAAGACAGTACATGATTGTACATTGTATGCTTATTCAAAACTTTATATAAATTTACATGGCCAATTGTATTTTATGCTTATATAAATTACGATTAAACACACTGTCTACACTCAGAAGTTTTCGTAATTTTCATAGTATGAGAGAGGTATCACTGTATTCTATGCTTAAAGGCTTACATCAAATACTATAGAGGACAATACCGGACACTTGCTTTGGAAATGGAAAAATGGGGGACAGATTTTGCAGCACTCCTGGTGGCACAACCTGCAAACTTGGGGGCAAATTAAAATATTCAAAACACCTATAAACCGCAATATTTTAATGTTTACCAAACACTAAGGACCAAAACACTCTTTAAGGAATTATAAGAATAATAATGAGCAAACAAAACACAGAACTTCCGAAATAGTTATCAAAATATCAATGAAAACACAAATATTTCAACTTAGCGTTTGCTAACAACAACAACTTTCTCTTTTTTTCGATGTTACTTTTTTGTTTTAATTTTTTAGGTCATTTATTTCCAAACCAGCATTTCTTTCTGGACCATTGATAGATAGAAAAATCATATCCCTTACACATAACATGCCGAGGTTGGCTTTCGGCACCTCTAATAGAAATTGGTTGATATCTTTGTATCTAGTTACTGTATCGTATTCAGTAGTAGCAGGTTGGGCAGCTAGATGGTGCTCAAGATATTGTCCCTCGATATATCGCAAAGTGTCCTGTATTGTCCTCTATAGTATTTGCTTACATTAACATTTTTATTGTTGTTATCGTTATAACCATCCTTCAGATAATTTATTGTGAAAACATTTTTATGAATCATTTTTCTACTAATGTAAAGTTTTCATTATAAGCCAAGCCTGTCCAACATAGAGGGACTGGAGGCCAAATTCACTTAGACAAGTCATCTTGAAGGTCGCACTAAAATTACTTAGCCTAATTTTGATTCGTGTTACAACTCAACCAGTGTCTTGTCGCTTAGTAAGATTATCAGAGTTATCAATTTTTGATGGGTAGTTATAAAAAGTTTAAAATAGTATGACAAAGAGAAAATGTTTGTTCTCACAAAATACAGTTTTTGTCAAAATTCAGAGAAATTAATATAAAAAAAGTTAAGAGAAATGTCTACTGTTTTGCGAGGTCACTAGTTCGTAATCTCAGGGCCAGAGTGTATATTAAAGAGTAGTGTAATAATTATCACTTTCTTTTTTATCCTTCGCTTTAATTTAATTTTACTTCTTCCTGGTTATTTACACTGTTCGTCTGTCCTTCACGGTTTTCGTTATAGTAGCATTGTGGAGAACCTTTGCATTGGAAGAATAGCTAAGTTACTCAATCATAGCAGCCGAAACAGCAGTTAAGCCAATTACTTAAATAGAATCACCTGCAGGAATTAGATCAGAGGCGATTACAGAATAAATTAATGTAAATTTATTCTTAAGTATATTTCTTAAACGAAACTTTTGTTTTACGGTTGCAATATAACTCATTAATTTAATATAATTTAAGTGATCTTAATTATATTAATGATAATGTTGTAAAGCCCATTGTTATCCTGTGGTTTCTATTTGGGTTGACTTGAGCTCATTTAGGGATCTCCTGTTTTGATACTAGTTAGTAAGTAAATAAATAAATGAGTAATTGGATGAAGAATTCCAGTTATTATGTAATATTTAAGGGGAAACTGAAGGGCATTCTGTAAAATGTTAAATTCACTTTTACTTAAATATGATTTATTCTTCATAAAACAAATTATGAAAGTCTTTAAATACCTCATGACTTGTAAATATTTCTTAAATTAACGAACTTGAAAACTGTTTCTTTAGTTTATATAAAACATCTGAATAAACAAATCCTAAAAAATTCAAGATTGTACGTTAAGTAGAAGCTGCAAAATGTAGGCTATCTTTTATATAGGAAAAGTAAAATTACGGGAAACGATCTTCAAAGTTAAAACATCCTTGCGCCATACTCAGAATCTTCTCAGAAAAATAAAAACTTGCGTGGATAAAATTATAGTACAATTATGTATGTAAAAATTATCAGTTTTAATCCAAATACCAATTGAACTTCACATTTAAAATATCCCAGAACCATAGTCTGAATCTTCATTGAAAAATAAAAAATATATATAATGGATAAAATTAAAGTAAAATTATGTACAATACATAACTTTAAAGTTGAAGGTTTCAGAGAATAAAATACAGTAAAAATAAAATAACATATACTTCATTTAATGCTGTTACTGATCTTGTTATTATGGCTACGTCATCTGCGTATGCCATATACTGTCTGGTTCTATTTATTATGCTTCCTCCAGGGTTTATTACAATGTTACGTATTATTTTTTCTAGAGCTAAATTAAATAACAATGTTGAGAGTGCATCTCCCTGCTTAAGGCCATTTTCTGTCACAAAGTCGTCTGACAGCTTCCCACCAATTCGAATCTGATTTACTGTCTTCTTTAGGGTGGCTTTGGTTAAATCTATTAACTTTTGAGGTATTCCAAGTTCTTTCATAATTAGGTACAACTGTTGTCGATCTATACTGTCAATCTTCTGTTCTGTTCTTCTTCAATCTCTTAATTATCTCATATACCATACTTCTTGATGGTTTATCAACATATTTATCCGGACCGTAAAATACTAAATTATCTTCCTCTTCAGGGAGTTGATGTGGTTTATTTAAAACTTCTTTAAAATACTCCACCCATCTGTCCATCACCAAAAATGTTTAGTCTACGTAAATACTATTTTTTAAAATTTCAATGAAAATTAAATGAAAAATGTGATTTTTTTTCACTTTTATACCTTCATATTTTTATCGTGTAGCCAATATAATGAAAAGCCAAATAGTGTCATATTAAAATTTAGACGAATTAATTGAAAGAGTAATCGCAAAGATTATGTACATTTAGTCTATTTTGTACTTTGACAGGGAATAATATTTTTCCCATTTCAGGTTCAGAGAGCAGCTTTCATTTATATATGGAAAGACCTTTCTATTCTGTGCGTGCTTCCTCATGTGTGCAACAAAGTAAACATTTGGGCGTTCAAATATTTATACCAGAACTATTTGCCGCGAATCTCTAGAAACGTTGCTAATGGCAGCGGTGCAGACACCACTTCACTATAAACATATATTATACATCATACTACACAGAGGGCTCTTCCTGTGTGTTCAAACAAAGACGACTAAGTAAGCTGCTAGCGTTAAGGGATTTGTTGTATAAGCCAATCACGTGCTTTCAGCCACTCAGGTGTGGGGGTAAAACGTCTCCTGTGTATCAATGAGGACACGAGCTCGAATCCCAGGCCTTGCATTATTCAGCATCATCTAAACAAAATGGATCTAACTACTTTTCCTGTCTGATGAACTTAATATCAACCTGTGCAAAAGTTCCCACGCTTACATCACACGGTATACTGGGTTTCTGCAATAGTTTATCTGTAATGATTGTAACGAATTTATCTCATACAGGTTTTACAGCATTATTTATTTAAGGGGCTACATACTCAAGATTAAAAAGAGATTCGTCATTCTATTTTATGTGCATTTTTTGCTTTGTACTTGTGAAATAATGTTTAAAATATCTATAAAACTGACCAAGTTACGTAATAGAATGTCTTTGACTCTATAAGTTCATGGCTGTTTTTCTCAACTTGATGACATCGAAGAGATAAATAGGAGCCAGAAGCTTCATGCCATTAAAAACTGTACAATTTGTAGAAGAATTTATCTTGTCAAGTTTTTGAAGAACTAGTCAACTAGCGCTTCGCGCAATAAGAGGTTCTCTTGCTATATTTAAAAAAAAATTGTATAGCATGATTGTAAGATCTAAATTTATCACAAGTAACTAATATCATCCTACTAGTTATTTGGATATTGTACCTTTGTTAATTTATTAGTTAAACTTTGTCAATTTGGAAACCTGTACTTTCAGGAAGACAATAAAATAATAAACTACTGTTTAAATCATAACTTCCGTGATTTAGAGGATAAGTTCATTGACATTTTCATGACTCCTTTCATTTAGTGATCAACGACCGTACCTCTATTCTTAATCTATCTTTGACAGAAATATTTTTAAAAACTAGTTTAAGAAACCCTTATGTTTTTTCAAGCATAGTAAATTAATTGCTCTGTTGTTACTATTTTCGTCTAGACCTTTCGGTGCTGCAACATCTTCTGACTATCTTTGTTGTGTTTACACCTTATTGCTGTAAATAATAGAATGTCTACATAACGACATGAAGGTGAATATGGTGGTGTTGCACTGAAATGCTTAGGCATAGGCAAAGTGAACAGTTTGGAAAATAGATATCGAATTGTTATTGTTTAGTGACCCACCAACATTCTACTAATAGTATTAAATAAGCGTGCTGCTATCTCATGTTTTGCTTTTTTAACGCAAGCCGTTGAATTGCAATGTTAATTTTACATCTCAGAAGCTGATAATATCAAACCCACCATTTCTGTTATAAAAAAACGCAATCATTAGCTAATATCTGAGCAGTTCTGTCAGTATGTTAGTGTTTTTAACATACCTTACACATTAAGTAACATACCTTCAATAAGAATATCTTTCCGGACTTGCACCCTGGTCAGAAGTATTTCACCCAATTTATATAAGCGTAAATGTGACAGCTTTATTTCCGTAGATTTGCATACATGCATCTATTAGATATCATGTGTTACAAAATTCCACTGCCTAAGAAGAAGTATACAACCGTCGTTAAATTACTATCACAACCAAACAAAATAAAAAACGAACGAGCAAGCAAGCAAGAAAGCAAATAATGATGTGTAAGAAAAGAAAAATAGGTTCTTTAATTGAGTAGTGTAAATAGAATCAGGAATTTTTAAAATTATCTTTTCTTTTCATTTCAACTCACTAACTTAATGAACTGAATGAAGTCGTAGAATCTCATAACTCTCTTTATAATCAACAGCTTCTTTTGTCTTCAGATGGCTCAGTAGTAACTAACTTAGATTCAGAAGACTCCCAATTCCAGCATTCTAATTTAAATAACAAATTGTGCGATTTCTTCGATTGACACTTCCACTCTACAGATCTAAGTTTACTAAGCATTTTAGAAGGTTTCATACATTCCAAATAAATTAAAGATTTATTTAACCTTCTCTGTCTTAAAATGATGTTTCCCCCCAACAGGTCAATATATATGTAGGCCTAAGTAAGAATATATTCTTTATATTATTGCGTTATTTTGTGGGCTGGCTTGTGAGTCAAAATTGAAGGCGGAATAATTCCTATACACGAATCTTGCCAGAACTCAAGACATTTTTTTGCTAAATAGGTAAATTAGTTGACGTTCGTTATTGTTATTATGGTCAATTAAAGCTTAGTGTTATTAGAAAGTCTTGTTCGGAGATTCTCTAATGTCTGCACCGAATGTTTTCAACGCTCCAAAGAAATTCGTATCAAAATATCAATCTCTGTTAGTAATTATTGTTCCTATTCCATTCCGCCTGTTATCCTAGTGACAATTATCCTTATCTGCTTTCTTTACTTGTTTTTATCTCCCAGACATCACCTCGACATGTTCTTGTTACTCCTGAATTGATTAGTGTAGGCTATAGTTGCCTGAACATTTTATGCTACTTTATTTAGTAAAATTTTGATTAGTATTACGTTATAAACATCTATATAAAAGATAGTTTATTATAGCCCATAGAACAGTCTCATTGCTTCCATTATGTTTTATTGAATCTGTGGAATGCTTAAATGGAAGGCTGTCAAGAAAAAATTTCAGATGTTTAAAGTTTATTCAAAGAGGAAAAAAACTGATAGGCTACCGGTATGTCACTGGTGCTAGATTTATTGTCATGCACATTAATGTAAGTGGCAGAGCAATAGGCTACAATATGATAGTTTATCTTAGTTTCTATTCCTATTTAACTGATCCCAATCAAATATTATGCATTATGCTGATGACAGGACAAGAAATTTCAACCCTGAAGTAGCCAAACCTGCAACTTCAGTTGCCATTATTTATAGGCGCCGACTAGCGCGGGGGGGGGGGGGGCAAGGTACGATACTTTCGGCCCCTGACATTTAAGTTTTTATCGTATAAGGTCTATGTATAACTATTAAAAATCCAATTCTTGCCCTCCCTCGTAATATTTTTGTGATTATAAGTATAACTTACTCACAAAACGTAAAAAAAAAGGAAATCAAGACATAGTAAATATCTAAATTGCTGTAAAGAATGTCATGGGTGAATATTCCAAATTTAGATATTTTATTAAAATTAAATAGATGAAGTTTTCTTTTGAGCTCTTTCCTCAATTAATGGGACAAATAATTATAGAAAATTTTATGATTATTTTTCTGAACAACAATATCATACAAATATCCTTCCCGTCATCCGTACAATTCCATGGTCAGCTTTTGAACAGAGTGTCATAAATGAAATAAATAATTATCCCTAAAGCAGATTACTACATACGTTGACTTCCTAAGCATTAGAGTAATTTAAATTAAATTATTAGGAATTGGTCTGTTGCACGTTGTTTGAATATTGTCTAACGTTTCCGGTAAAAATTTGCATTACCATACGTAAAGTGTTGAACTCATTGTAGCAACAAAATTTCCAGTTTTTAATTAACATCCTTCACTACGTGGAAAATACCACACTGTCAAACACAAGTGAACAGAGGATGTTACAAATTTGTAATAGTATACAAGCTTTTGATATCTTTTAATCATATTTTCTCATCAAACGGATTTATAACTCCCTGCCTATTATCAAATTAAGTTTCATACCCTCTGAAGTGATATTTTCAGATAATGCCAAACTTAATTTTAAAATCAAGCAATATATCTGTACCATAAACACAGACGTGTTTGATAATTCTCAATACTAGGATTTGAGCATTACAGTACAGAGCGGTATTCCTACTGTGGATTGTTGTTTTTGTCCCTTCAGAAAACTTGTATATCCAACTAATTTGTTTCGAATGTAATTACGTTACTGTCACCAATCCGAATGTAACAACACGCACTGTTTACAGTCCCAACAAAACAGTGGCAGCGTGTTAAATAGAACCATTTTGATGAGTTTTGTTTTAGTAGAAGAACAAAAAAAATGAGAACATACGTGTTGGGAATGCCAAAGCTGTCAAAGATGAAAAACGAGTAGTCACGTACGTTGAAAGGTATTAGCGATTCTGATTGGCAGACATGCAAGAGGGCTTACGCTTGTCATGTAGGTAGCTGCAGTTTGCCAATGAGTCCTATAAGCAAATTTATAAAAAAGATTCCTGGATTACTTTGAAAATACAAATGTTTCTGCAACCTAGCTGTCAGAATTTTTTATCGCTTCCGTACCGTTAAAAATACAAAACGATAGCTTCACCTTTTAAATTGAGTTCGGTTCTTGTTTTAATCCTTTCAAAGTCGTCATCTTCTTTACGAAGTATAACTCCGTATGTTCGTGGAATGAGCCCTGATGGTGGACTCGTCCCTATAGACATGACTTTTCGGTTTGTCGTTTTTGTGTGATTTTGCTTGAATGCACTGCATACCCCACTGATCATTTGTGCATGGAAGGAGGACTTCGTTATTTGTTTGATTTAGTTTCGTTTAGTTTTCACATAATTTTAAATTTTGCGTACAAGACGTGCTTCAGAGATCCGTTGACTCCAGTTTGACGTTTTCTACCTTTTCAGAGTTGAATTTATATATTAATATAAGCAATCAGCAGGTGAAATCATCAGTGTACTCTTATTTTTAAATCGATGAGGTAAATTTCACTGGATTAACTGATTTTCGTAAGTTACAATCTTAAAATAGGATAAAAGTTCTCATATATTTGCATAGAGCATCACTCTATTAAGCAATACAATGTGAAGAAATGTTTATACTTTACATAAACGAAATTTTGGTTTAATTTACACGACAGTAATAAACTAGGAAAACAGTGTCCTAGGAAAGTGTTGTTAATATATAGGTCTTAACCCACCAGGAGGAAAAAACCCAACTCTCCAAGGAAATAGCTCACCTTGGGAGAGTAAAACAGAGCCAGCCCTACCATGGTAGGAGGCCCTTGCCCTATAAGGGATTGTGACGGGCTTATTTATTTATTTATTTATTTATTTTATTTAATAAACTGCAGTAGTGTTTGATTAGTCAGAGCAGATAAGATGATAGGTATCCCAATGCGTATAATCTAGGCTACTGAAACCTCTTTCACTCAACATGTGTTTCAGGATCCTATTATGATTTAGATCCCATGAGCATTATTATTGACTTCAGTGAAACGAACAAAAATATTGTGGAAATATTAGAAAGGAGAACGATGTGGAAGACGTGGAGGAAGAGAACGGAGGATGGCTAAAAGGAGAAAACCGCGATCAAGAAGAAGAACATACGAAAAAAGGTAATAAATAAATGGCATATCCGCAGGTCCGGGTTCGATGCCAGGTACCTCCTCGGATTTTCCTGAGGTAAGGAGGTCTGGAACGGGGTACATTGAGCCTCTTGATTAAAAATGCGGAGTTACTTGATAGAGAAGTAGCGGCTCCAGTCATGGAACCACTATTAATGGCCGTGGGTGTCGGTATGCCGACCACATGCCCCAACCCTGCAATCTGCCTACAGTAGTCAACGCAGCGGTCGGGTGGTAGGCCTAGTCCCTGCAGCGATTTAGCGCTTGGGGGTTATTTTTTGTAGGCATACACCACTATGAAACTTTCAAATACGGTATATTACTTAAAATTGTATTCAAATAAAAACATTATACCTTCGTGAATAATAGCTGTCTTAATTAATAAAACATAAAAATGTTTACTTACATTATGCATATGTTTCTTACATAGTCAGTAGTAAAAGCGTTATATATTAATATAAAATATCAAGAACTTAAAAACTAAAATTAGCTTATGCGTCAGTAATATAAAGAAACTATGACAGTTAAAAATAGTTGCTATCCCTCCCTCGTTGTAGCAATGTTAAGTTTAGCTCTATAAACAATATCGTAAGGGCTGATGATGGAATAACGTATGCCGAATCGCATGCCCTGCAGTGAACAAAACGAGGGACAACAACTATTTTTATACTTTTGATTGTCATAGTTTTTTACCATATGTTACTGATGCATAACCTAGTTTTAATTTTATCGTTTTTACTACTGACTAGGAGGGAACGGATTTTTAGGTTCTTATAGCTTATAATGCACCAAACTAAAACTGTAAGTTATGTTTACATTGTTCTTTTGCCTTGGCTGGTGTCCAAGGTTCAATTCCGAGGCAGTTTTTTGTACTTCATTTGCCCATCAACTAAGCAAGGTATGATTTAATTATAGGCAGAACGATTCTAACCTATAAGGACTTATAAATCCGGGCCCTACTACTGACAATGTAAGAAACCTATGTAAGTTTTATGTTTTATTTATTAAGACAGTTTTTGTTTACGAGAGTATAAGATTTATTTGAAAACAATAATAATACTAACCCTCTACTGCAAGTTGATTCATTAATGAGTTTATTTCTTGTTTTCAAAGAAACTTGTCTTTGTCATCTGGAAGTCTAGTTGTTTCATATCGGAACGCAAATGGAGAAGATAATCAAAAGAAACATTTCAGTCTCTTAGCCCCAAGATGCTTCGTCTCCAAAGGTCATACCGCCCTTTGTTTTAACTCTCTGCTTACAACAGACTGCAACTTACATATGAATATTAATTATCATTTGTTATGAACTTGCGGGTCACATTCAGTAATAATGGAATTTCCTTTGTCTTAACATTGTCCATTAAATGTAGTGGAGCAACCCTGGGTTAGAAGCAAGACTTGCTAAGCAAATAAACGCCCTAGGCTTCTTCTGTATAATACACTCAAGTTCCAGAAACTCCTGGTTCGAGTCAATATTTACAGATGTCTCGGTATTCGTATACGGCTCAACCTCTTCTCTCCTACATTCTGACCACTGACTACTATATAAGTTAGCTGAGACTTTGCGGAGTATTTATCTGAGAGAAAATGAGCTGGAAAGACTGTAGTTCATGCATAATTTAATAGGAATCTGCTGTACGTCTGATTAGTACGATTCCCTATGAGAGAGGTACATTTTTTACCATGATATTGGAGCTGTGAAAGAAGATACGATTTGTCATTTTATAGAGGTATAGGAATTAACACGTTACTTAATTTACTTAGTGCTCGTAGTTTAATTTTAAGCAATTAAATCTTTTTGAAAAATGTCCTTAGTGGTAATGTCCTTAAGCCTTTAATCACGGTCTATGATGCTGATATGTTGATATCCTAAGAAGTTAGTATGGTTCTTGGACATCATAATCTACGGTAGAGGGTACGTCAATAAGATCCGCACTTTTTGTTTTATCTTTAGTAGGTTGGCTGTACCGCTTTGTCCTCGCGCACGTCGGCATGTTGTTCATTTATCTCCGCTTGTGGAACTTTTTACCGTTATGATTCCAATGATTTGCAGTGATCCGTCTTTTGTCATCTGAAGGTGTATCAGGACCCGAAATCCATCGAAGGCTTTCCGCATAATATTGGGGGAATGTTGTACCACGATGAAGCATGTGCGAATGGATTGAAAAGTGCAAATATGGTCGGACAAGTGTGAAAGACGAGGAAAGAACAGGACGCCCATCCACATCTACTAGTGACGCCAACATTGAGCAAGTGCGTATCATGATTTAGACAAACCGAAGAGTGACTGTCGTTGAGAAAGTCAAACCATCTGCAAATCAGCCATATGACGGTGCATACGTGGCTTGCTATTGAGCCGAAGAACTTTTTTTCTGGTGGCATGAGGAGGCTTCTGCAACGATGGATCAAGTACATTGAGAAGCAAGGGTACTGTGTTGAAAAATGAGGTAATTTAAATTTTTGTATTGTTCTTGCAATAAATTTAAAAAAGACAGTGCGGATACTTACTGACTTATGTACATTTATTTGTCAAGAGACCATCTCACTTTAAGTATTTTAAAATATATATTTTTCTTTATACTGTTTATCTGTATAGATTTTTTTTCAGTCTGTGAAGATACACTGTGTAGAACGATGTCTTCCATTTAACCCAATAACCTTTCCAGTAAATTATTTGATGGCGTTATCTTTATCTTATTTCCTTAACAAAGTGAATTGTGCTCAATTAACCAATAAATAGCCATTAAGTCACAGAATTAGTGTAATATTAAGTTGCTAACAAAATCTAAATCAGACTCAGGATCTAGAAAAATATATTTAACCTGACTCTTCTTTTTTTCCTATAATCCCGGGAAGCAGTCCCATATTGTCTGTAGGATTTACTTGCTTGTAAAAGCAAAAGTATAAATTTCGACACTTCGATCGTTATAGGCCTAAGTAACAGTCACTAATTAACAATAACATTTGTTATTAAAAACATATTCTTGAAAAATTATGAATATGAGCTTAGTGAAAGTCGATTCAGCTCCTTTCGGTGGATGTTTCACCACATTGGCCCTTATAAATACCGTACCTCAAAAAACCGCTGGAGTCATTTAGTAGCTTTACTCAGAGAAGAAACACAATTTACTCGTTAAATGTCAAAATAATAAGTCAAAACATAAGAGATTTGAATTGTACTGAGGTACTCATTTATTCCAGCTTTATATACCTTGATTTATTCCTTTCAGAGCTGAATTGATACTCTCTTAATAAGGCAGTCATCAAGTGAGAACATCAGTGGGATCTGAGTTTAGAAGCGGTGATCATAATTTGAGTGGAATAGGCGGTTTCTATAAATAACAAACCTGACATTCGAATAAAAATCCTCACATTTTACATGAAGCATTACTCTATTTGTCTTATATATCTTCTTTTATACAGTTGTTGAGGTGACACATTTATACGCCATCAGCAGCGATCGGATTAAAGGAATGCTGTGAAATGAGCACCGCTATAATCTGATCTAAACTACGTCTTGAAATTGGCCATCTGGGGAGTTTCGAGTTCGGAAATACAATCAATAAAGCAAAATAAGTAAAATGAATGAAATGGTAATTCTCATGCATTCAAAATGTTTCATTAATGTGCTTATAGGGCTAGAAAGCTAGGAAAACTCGAAACTTTGAAAACCCCTAAAAACTCTTATATTATGATAATAAGTTTCTAAGTACTTGAACTGATGAAGATCATCTAGTTATCGGTTTCCTGTGACGATTCACATGGATTATCTTGTCTAGACTTGTCTTAGTTAATTACCATTCCTTATTTGCTTAGAGGTTCCTTCTTTTTCCTGCTGCACCACAGTGGGATGACGCCTGGAAAATAACGCATGAAATAAGTTACCGGATCAGCAAAGTCACATGGTAATATTAAATATTGGTGTAGTAAAAGTAACATTGGTACTAAAAGCATATATTACAAGAAGTAGAGGATATCAAGGTTGCAAGGCTTTGTAAATATTAATTATAGCCTACCGAAGATTACCTTTTGAAAATCGTAAAAGTCAATCAACTTTGATGTAAGTTATTTCACGAAAGAGCGCACCTACATTTATTTTGATTTAATTTGATTTTAGCCTTAAAATCCCATAAGGGCTATGGGGCTCTGCAGGGACTTGGCTCGTGTAGTCTCGCTAGGTGAGCCAGTCCTAGCGAGTATCTATTGCTAATTCTTATAACTAATAACAGTACCAAATTTGTCATTATTGTTGTCACTATTGTTACTTGCACTATGTCGTTAACACTGATTCTCAAGTGCTTTCCACTCTTGCCTGTTCCTTGCTCTTCTAGTCCACTGTCCTCCCGCTCTGAATTTGAAGGATTCCGCCCATCGGGTTCTTTGTCGTCCTATGCTCCTCCAGCCTATTCTTGGGTCCCACATTGTTAACCTGTACGTCCATTTCTTTTGGTCCATCCTCGCGACGTGGCCTCCTCACCTCCATTTGAGTAACTCTGCTGTGTTGAGGACGTCCTTCATGCCTGTTCTGCGACGGATCTCCTCATTCCTTACTTTAAAATGCTTATGCAGTGTAACGATCAAACGTATTACATTGTATTATGACTTTTGTCTGCTTGAAATTGAGATAGATTTAAATGAACCAGGATTTGAACAAACTGAATTTTTTTCTTGCAAATACACATAGGAAAATATGCATTTATTTTAATATCTGGAGCATGTCTTTTTATACTATGTAATAATTGCAGAGATTCCAAAATTTAATGAATAGCACAACACAGGTAAAGCTTGATTTTGAGTTCCCCAAAATCACGTCCTCCTGTATCTACTGCAATATTAAGTAGTAGAAAATCATCCCTCGTGGATGCGAATATCCCAGAGGGCAATAATAAGTTTTATTGAAATTCAAGGTTTTTGAGGACGGAACTTTTAGGCTTTGTCTCATATTTGACCTGATTTCACCCCGTGTGAAATGCATTACTGATGGTGGCTTGGGTATGTTTTGCGTTCAGGAAGATGAAATATTTAGGCCAAACTCTCCAGACTTCATACTTACTATAAGTACGTTTGCTTCTGACTATGTTTAGAACTTGCGTTAAGCTATCCTATTATCCAAGCTAATTATATCCTAATGCTATTGATATTCTACATGATCAACATCTGGCGGAATATGAACCAAACTTTTCTCATGCCATCTATGATTTTGTAGCAAGCTATGCTTGTCGGGACTGTCGAAGTAGGACAAAGGAGTTTTCAGGACTAAAACAACAAAGCTCTTTGGTTGACTTGGGTTACATCACTATGTAGGGTTAAAGAAAACAAGCAAGCCGTCTGCGGAATCCGAAACTCGCCAGGGATGTGCTGGCATGGGTGTCCATACAACGTCACAAAGAGCTTCACAGGTCAAATTCCTCTGCTTAGTAATGAACGGACAGAGACTATAAATTTTAACGTAATTCATACTAGCAAAATTGCTTATGGACATGAACTTCGACATTAAATGACAGCTCGTCCTCAAACATGGAGTTAATTAAATATCTACAGTAAGTAAATTAAGACTAAGTTCTAAGAGAACTGGTGTAACAAAAGACGCTCTAGCACAATGTGAGGAATACTGAGATTAGATAGGCTACATACACTAAGCTAATACAAAACTTCAACACCATACCTTTTGTGGAGGTTGAAATAAAATGATGTTTTTATTGCTTCCCAATTTCAAAATTAACAAATAATTTAATTTCCCCTAATTTCACTAGTCTTTTTCTCAAAATATTCGTCACTTTTTTACATTTCTCTCAGAAAATTTAGAAATGTTTAGTATTTGGAGTCTCCTCTATTTCTCAAAGCCTTAGAGAATCCCAGTTGTTACCTCCTTATCTGAAGCGTTAAATTTCATGTAAGAGTCCCTGGAACTCGATCGATTACATTTATGTGTAGTTAATTTTTTTTAAATGAAATTTTAATTTTACTTTGTTATTGTTTTTATGTAGATATTTCAATGAAGTAACGCACTTCGAGCATGTCATAAAGACAGTGATGTCCAAAATGACAGTTCACTCACTTTCCATGAGCGATCCTCTTTCCCCTTTCATATCATTTCTCCACTACTATTGGAATTTGCACACAGATACCTGGCAAAATCTCTTTTGCACTTTCTGAAAGATGTGCGAGTTTAACAAATAATGTTTTTTAGAACCAACATTTCCAATAATACTAAGACGTGTTTTTAGTGCATTGTTGACAGTTTATTGTGCTATGACGTTCTGCTAGTTCCTTTTAATTGGAGAGGAAATATAAAATTTCACTTTTTCGGTCTCTAGCGTAGTTCCCCAACTGAAAATATGCAATTAGGAGTTAAAATTTTCAGTTACATGTCGTCTATCTTTGGCGATTTCGTTTCATTTGGTTATCTTTGATGTTAAAATATGTGTAGAAAAATTCATATTTTTAAGTAAATGTATGATGTAAGAAAAGTACACAACCATATATCTTGGTATTGGGTGGGAAACTCTTAAATTAATTTTTGATAGGCCTACATATAATATAAAACAGGTGAATTGATTTTCTTTTCAATCAAAGTCAAATAATTGGCGACTGTGATTTTTGGCATTATATTACTGTATTTAATCCATTAAATACCTTATATTACATTATGAAAATATTAAATGGAAATGAGGTTCACACAATTGAATGAATGTCAAATAATTCTATCACCCAATACTTATTGCCTTTTAACCCTAATAAAAATACAGGTATTTTCATCCAAACTCTTTGTACGCATATTAATATTGCATATCAACCCTTCTATTTCATAATTAATCATTTATGTCTGCTGAATTATTTTCCTTTGCAAAATAACATTTTCAATTTTATTATAATGTGAATGAAACATGTTTTATTTGGCGTTTATTGTTGTAGTAAATGATACAAAATCTGTTCTGAGTTACGGTTTCAAACAAACATTGTTTTCTGAATACGTCACATTATTGAATAAATAATGTCGTCGGAAAGGTTGTGAAATACTTTACGCACTAGGCTTAAATTTCTACAAGTTTTTTGCTTCACTTATGAAATAAATTTAAACTAAGAATTTCGTAAAATGTTTTCATTAAATGTCAATCTAGATGTAGCCCAGGAGTAGGCCTACCGTATGCTGTTTCCATGACATCTCATTCTGTTTTTGATAATGGCCCGTTTCTGTTTCTCTGCTTTGGGGATTGATACACTGCAGGACATCAGATCTGCTTCGTCATCAGTATCGTCATGTCTATTATTACCATTATTGTCACTTTAGTTATCGTATCATCTATTTGATGGTGGTTTTTTGTTCTGCAAATGATTCTTTTCGGATTGTTGCCATGGGAGAGGTATGACTGTCAACTTTACCACGTCCGGTATGTTTTAATTTACCGATCTGTTTTTGACACAATTCACTATAATAACCGTCCGTAAATTCCAGGTTTCATCTACAATGAAGTTGGTTACCCCGTATGTCAGGTGGTTTTTATCGCGATACCACATAACTTGGTAGCGGATTCTGGGTAGTAGTAGAGGAATTCGTGGGGCATAAAACACGTGTGGACTGTACTTTTATTAGCTAAATAATTTATTGAATGCATCGTGCGTGGGTAGTCGGATCCCATTCTTCCACATCACTATTTTATGAATATTCTATTCATGTTAAAGGGTATATCCTAATTATTTGTACATGGAATGATACTAATTGCATCTTAACCTACGTGTTTTCATTCTGGATGATAATCCATATTGGTACAGGCCCCAGTATCCACTTTCATCATCTATCACCTTTTGTGTCTCCTCGGGAGATTGAAAATGGAGTACATTTGAACAGCATTTCTTCTTTCAGGGATGTTAATGCATTTTTTAATCGGAGCAATTACTACATTTTTACCCTTTCATCCAGGTCTATAGTCAGTCGGAATAACAATCTTACCTTGATTAATTTATAGGAATTAATTTAATTAATTGATTCACATATTTTACATTTACAGACTTCCTTCACAAATTAGACACCTATATGAACCAAGCTCGTTCATAGGAAAGGCTGACAGGCTTCATGGTTTCATCTCAGAGCTTTCAATTCATTACTAATTTACACTGTCAAGTAACACCAATGAAAATAATCTAACTTAATGTGTTTTATGATTCGGATACAAAAACGCAGAACTGTTGAAAACTTCGTAATGATTCTCTAACGTTTCAAATATATTTGTATTTTCGATTTGTAATAGAATGTTTTAATTTAGTAATTCATTTATTAATAAATTGTCAATTTCAGCTCGATTACAATTATTATGTTTAGTTACTACAATATTGTGACTTTTTGTTTAGGCCTACATACGGGTTTGAATTTTGTTACTTGTGGTTTTATTGGGTGCTTCGCATTTGTGTTGTCTTTAATACTTACTCATACAAAGAAGTAAATTTTGATTGATAATAGTTCTCATAAATCAGGAAGTAATCATTCATTTTGACATTCTGTGAAATTAGTTGAACAAACTTTTTCTAATAAAGTTAAATTCTTTCTTTATGCAGTAATGAAAGATGCTTTAGACTGTGATTGCCTAGGGAACTCCAGCATATACTTCCATCTGGATTAATTCAAGAAATGACACACAAAGTTTATTGGAATAATAATGACTATAAACGAAAAGCAAAGAATTTGCTTGGATTTTCCTCATGCATCAGTTATTCTAGAGAAATGCTTATACTCCAAACTTACGATCACACTGTGTTTTCATCTGAGGTAGGCCTACTACTACCAATTACATGGCATGAGTAAACTACGGTTTAAAACTTCATACTCTTATTGCTGATCATCTTGATTCCATATCATATAGTGACAACAATTTAAGGTAAAGATGAAAAAAATTATTTGACGAGTCGAAGTTGCAAAGCTTCTGAGTGCCTTTTAGAAAATTGTGCAGGAGAGAGGAAAGCCTCTCAATTTATGTACTGTGACTTCAGTAGTCTTCATCTGCTCTGGCACATGGAACCACATGGTTTCCAGAAAATGGCACTCAGAACCTTTGAAATTTCCAGTCCTCATTTAATATTAATAATCCAATCTTGTAATTGTCTTGTATTCCACTTGTTTCATCTTAATTTCTACCAATTTGTAAATATAAATATATTTGTAAAATAGAATAAACTTGTGTAATTTTGAATTTCTTGCTTTAATTCTTTTTTGTAAACAATGTCAACTGATTTTAGTTTAGGCAATTACTTTGCGTGTGTAGTCTATTTGTAAATTTCCACGTTTCTCTCTCATTTAATATCTATGGTAATTTCGGCCCCTAAACATGAGCTTTTCCCACTTTGGCGCTTATGATTTTGTGATTTTGTAATGCATGGTAAGTTTTTGTACGTATGTTTAAAAATTCTGATTTCAATAAAAATTCAGTTACATAAAAAATTTAAAAATCAACTTTATGTGATAGCATTCTATAGAGTAAAATAAATTTAATTTCTTTCACACCCGTAATCAAATTTTGGTATTTACTTCTTGGAGATTTAAAAGTGGACATGAATGTGCAGCTACATGTGTTTATTGTGGTACAGCTTATTAATGTTGATGTGTGATATAAATCATTGTATACGGAAAGACGAACTGTATAACCAAAGCATTTGCACATAGAATACAAAATTCGATACATATAAATGTGAATGAAGAGGATCTGTTTGGAATAAAGCATTGGAGCGACGGGGATAAGAGCAACTGATAGCGGGGTTTACGACACACACCAAGAAGAAAGAGACGAGGGGTTTGAATTGCCTTTAAAAAGGATTTCCATGCAGCTCTAGGGGAAGCGCCGGTTCTTTCACTTGCTTGATCCTGATCTGAGTTTGCTGTACAGTACAGATATTCGTCCTCACGAGAGATACAGCAGTCATAAAAGAGTCCGATATTATTTACCCAGTTTGTTATAAAAGTTTGATTTTGATACTGAAACACAAAAAGAATACTACTCATATAATGTAAGTAAAGCTCATTCTCATTGCAATGGGCAATGTTTCTTCCTTGATAAATTCATTCCTTTCCATTTGAATAATTAATTTTGAGGCTGGTCGATTATTATTTTCTTAACATAATTTCTCCATAAGTTATATTGCAGTCTCATTGCTATTTCTGTTTCACAAGAAAAGAATTAATTTGCTCACTGTCTATAAAGTTAGGCTATTGCAGAGGAGTAGGCCTACAAGCATCCTTAAGAGTAAGTCGTAAGTACGTCATGAGGTTTCGTGAATATTTCTGCAGACTCCGTGGTGCAAAGGTATTGTGCCTGCTTCTAGATCTGAAGGTCTCTGTTCAAACCAATCAGCTGTCGGTGGATTTTCCAGATAATCAATATCTTGGGCTTGAGAGTCTATAAACCCTGGATCTCTTTTCGTACACTTACGGTACGATTGAGAACCCTAAGTCTAAATTAGAGCCTCTGGGACAGATGTTCTGGTCTTTTCACCTCCAAATAATACCTTTTTGTTATATGTCGGTGATGAGATGGGCTTACCATCTATCATTCTGCTCTCTATCGTAAAATAAACGTAACTGAATTAGTGTAAATTAGAGCCTTTGGACCAAATTTGTTGGTCATTTCACTTCCAAGTATTATGTTAGTGGTTAGATGGTTAGTGCGCCGATAGGCTGACCACCTATCACTCTGTCCTCTGTAGAAAAATATATTATTGATGTACATAAGATAGCTTTCTTCATTTAAAGGAATGTTTGAATTGTCTTCTGTCTTTTTATCCACATGCTCATATTCTTCAACATGCTCCTTCGTCAGTGACAGAAATTTCTTTGACGTATGTGAAGGGAACCCGGTAGACATGTAAAACCCCTATCTCTACATTATTAATCTGTCTTCTGTCACATTTAGATAGAAGCATTTTGTAATATCAAAACTTATTCAGAAGTTTTGCTCATACCATTGTTGAAAATTTTAATAGAATATATTAAACACAAAACATATCTTCGCTAAAAATGATCACTGTGAAAACACAGCTCCATTGAATACACATCTTCTGAGTAAATATTCTTTATATAAGCAGAGCTTGGAATTTTTTCTAGGTGAACCCATAAATTTATATGCACTATACACATTACCTAGGAGAGCGGTGTCATGTAGAGTGCCCAGCGCTCCGGTGTGCAACTTCGCCACGTGCGCATTGAATCTACGGCAACCGCGCAGGCAAAGCAACTCTCGCGACAAGAACAGGAGATCATCCTAATAATGGTTCTTTATTAAAAAGTTTTGCCAAAATATACGCAGATTTCATAACTTTTCTTCCTCCCTGCGTTTATGCCGGAGCGATGAAGAGTGGATTTTTACTTTGCCGGAGCGTAGTTCCGGTTCCGGCCAACTTCCTCATTGTATCAGAGGAATTTTTCTCCTATATTATTTTCAAGGTTATTCCATGTCTACGTGTTTCGTAAAGAATTTTACACGTTTTATATATAAACTAGCTTAAAAGGCCCGGCGTTGCCCGGGTTTTTATTTTTAATTTGGAATTAACTTATGAAGGACTTTCGATTTTCAAACTCTAGGGCCTTGTATAATATTTACGCCTACATAGAACTTGCGGAAGAACGACTTATCACACTCAAACTATTCCCTCAGAAAACGCTAGATATAGCTTTTTATGGCTCACAGAGGATGTCGAATGTTACATTCCTTTGCTTCTACACACCATGCCTTGGAGGGGTTGAAATAAGAAGAAACATAAATTCCGATTACATAAGATTGTATTGTTTTTATGGAAAATTTTATTTCTCACTCTCTTGTTACCATACAACCGTTTCGGAGCTGAAATTTAAATATATATATATATATATTTTTTCAATATCACTTTCATACTTTCCTCCCCCAAAACCTGGGACATAATATACTGCGGGCATAGGACTGAAAATGTTCCATACTATTTTGTCTTCTTGTAGAAGTTTAGGGCCCTATACAAATACATCCCTATACAAAGCCTACAGCTATGAGTGACGAATCAGTGGATAGGATTTTTAACCGACTTCTGATATAGCATACTCACTGGCACATACTTAAGCTTTCCCTGCAATACGACCGCTTATTCTACATCAAAATGTGAAGTGAGAAAATGATATTTTCCATTTTGAGGGTAAAGAAAGTTATGTGACTGCATCACACTGTGCTTTATATTCATGGATTTCATTTTTCATTAAACATTTTCACCAATGTATTACATCGATAGCATCAGAATCTGTTAAAGCCCAGTATTATATAGTTCCCAATGCTCTGTGTGAACACTATAAACATTACCCTGTTGTCATGGTAACTGAATTGCATTTCAGTTTTCCGTATAATACTTTAAGAAATTATATAAATTTTCAAGGGAAGGAGTGATTTGTTTGCATTTTAGTGTACACCGCGTTACTTCCCGGCCTTAACTGGGTATGTGTGCAAAATTTCGTGCAGATTGGTCAAGAAATGTAGGTTTGTATAGAGAACATACATACCCATATACATACATACACACTTTCGATTTGGCATGGTTGCAAGACTCACACTTCCTTTTATGGTTTGTTTGTTTTGTTATGAAAACATGTGACAGCGTAACTCTGAAACTGTGAATATGTCACACTTCTTTTGTCACACTTCAATTTTTTAAAATATTTTTTATGTAAACAATTGACACCGAAAGTATCTAATTGTGCTTCATTTTACATTTCCGACTTTTTCCGTAGATTTTCCAAAAATTTTCTTTCATACAAACCTTGTCCTGACAGTTAGGAACACAACAAAAAAGAAATCAGCCAAATCGCCAAATCGGTCAAGCCGTTCTCAAGTAATGAGGCAACATACATTTTGGAAATTCATTTTTATTAATATGGATATATATATATATAATTGTGTGTGAGTGTGTCGTGCAGATTTTATAGTAAGCTGGACCCTCAGGGTTTTCCTTTTATTGGGGCTGCTATCCCTTGTGGATTTTCTCTCTAAACTAAATTCAGGCCAAATTGCAATAACTGAATAGGCCTACTAACTGAACCTTTTTTAACTCCAGAATAATTTAGCTTCAATAAAATACAATAAGAAATTATATTATTTCACATACAACTTACGTCTCAACAGCACTGAATATGGTAAATAACGCCGTGCGGATTGTGTTTAGATATCACGCAGTACACGGCTGTCGGAGAAGAAGCCTGTATCGTCATTCCAGGAGACACAGTGAATGCCTACATCTCAATAGTACTGAATATGATAAATAGCGCCTTGCGGATTGTGTTTAGATAACACGCAATACATGGCTGTCGGAGAAGAAGCCTGTATCGCATTGCAGGGGACATGGATGAAAGGCGTCCTGTTACCCCCGACAAGGAGTATAAGTCTTACAAGTGGAGGTTTCATTACCGAAGAGTGTTTTGGTAAAGTTTATTTTCCTGTAGAGGATAGCTCATCGCTTCGAATCCCAACTAGAGGAAACGTATTTCATTTAAGGATATATAGACTAATTCAATCATATATTAAAAGAAGTCTAACCAAAGCTTAACATTTTCTGTACACAGATGAGATATATTCTTGTTTCACACACGCACAAACACACACATATATATTGTCATAAGTTAATATCAGTAAATGTACATCACCCGTACATAACCTGCACTCAATGGAACAGTACGTTTTCCGTCTTCATATAAACAGACTGAAGATGGTATTTTAATTGCCGAAATGTATTTCTAGAACTACAGAAGAAGAACATAACCAAGCTAATCAATATTTTATTATTTGTAACTAGTCTTTTAGGTAGATTTCGATGAAAAAATCTATCTATTGCAATCGATACCATGTCATGACTTTCGAAAAATTCCTTCATATCTTTACGTTTCATACCTCCCTAAGTACGAAACCACCGCCCGTTCAAAAAAAAAATTGTGATATAAATATACGGTATATCTTTACACGCTAGCGGCCGTAATTTTGAACATATTTGAACCAAATTTTATTATGTTATTTCTAGACCCAATAGTTCGGACAAGTTCGTTAATGAGCAAAATTGGTTCAAGGGTGGGGGTCGGGGAGGGGGTTGAAATCTTGAAAAAATCATATCTCGGCCCCTATGAAGTAAGTTATAGAGGGAAACTTCGTTTGAATAAGTTAGAGTACTCCCTATGGAGTTCACAGTGACACCAACGGTTCGGGGGTTTTGGCGGTACGAAATTTTTGAAACCACGTCTTGTGGGGTATCTTTGAAAAGCTCTTGATGAGTACTCTACAAATCATAACTATTTTCTCGATAGTCGTACAGTCTTTTGAGAATTATAAAGAACTAATCTTCCTCTACTTGCTCTTTATAAAATACTCGCTTAAAAGGCCCGGCCCGGGTTTTTATTTTGTAATGTGAAATTAACTTGATGAAGGACTTTCGATTTTCAAACTCTATGGCCTTGTATAATATGTACGTAGAACTTGAAATGAGGAAGAACGACTTCAGTTTTAATTCAGTTTTATTCATTTTTATTAATATAGATTCACATGGTTCATAATTATTAGCATTAGTAAATAGAACTCCATCCAGTAAAATTACATTAAACGGGATAACCTCATACAAGATGGTAGGTTATTTAATCTTATTAGTCTTATTGTTGAAGTATTTTATGATAAAATTAAGAATTGGAATGAAAGATGTCAAATTTCCGGGTCGTTCCAACGAGAGTTTTCTTGGCTACGCGGTTGCCGTATAGATTCAATGGGTAGGCCTACATGGCGTAGTTAATTACATTGCATACCGGAGCGCTGTTAATTCGAGAATTTTGTCTCATGCTCAAGAATTTAGCTTGATCTTTGAGGTTCTTCTATAAAAAAAAAGCGAAACAATATCTTCATCTCCTTCTCCTTACATTTGCAAATATTGAGGGTTGTCTTCATTATTTATCTAGGTGCATTCTAGATGTTCAACAAAGATGTGTAACAGCACAGCTGTATAGCTGAGAATTGTATAAACTTGTGCTGCATAGCAGGCATCAGCTAGGGAGTTCTCCAACATCAATAACCTTTGGCAGGAAAGGAGATAAGAGTATCTGTGCCGCTCTCGCGACAGAGCTCTTGTTAATCAAAAGTCACTGCAGTGTTTCTGTATTCATAACGGAGCTCTCTGACGTCACGCGCTCACTTGAATTCTCTATTCACATACCCTTTGTCAAAGAATAGGATTTGCTATTGTCGTGTTCTTATATTAAAATTTATCTTTGAGTGCTTCCCAGATATAGTTTAATGCGTGTTCCTTGTTCGTTACGTTCTTTGTACATTTCTAAGCTTTCCTCCATTCTTACTTCTCATTTTCTTATCCTTCTATTTTTCTTTCACCTCCCGAAATTATGTGATTTTGTAGGTTTTAAAAAAGATAGAGTGATAACTGAACTGTACCCGAACACGAGTACATGATAATTCAGGTAATGTTTCGATGTATCTCTCTTGTGTTTCACATAATAAATAAATTAAAAATTAAATTATAATTAATTAAATATATATATATGTTTCTACTCCATATTTTGTCTAGAAACACCTTATTATTTTTACAATACACATTATACAACCCGTTAATTGGTTTATTAAAACATTTATTATTTTTTATGAGGACTCAACAATACATAACAAAAGTAAATTTCCTTAAGTAATGAACATAGGAGAAAATAAATTTTATGAAAGTATTTGAATAAGTCGCATTCAATTGATAGAGAGAAAGCTCACGTTTGACTGGACACGTTTTCGAGTAAGTTGAGAAAAATGAAAATTGTTTCATGTAAAGTAATTTTAAATTGAAGTGAAAAGCGTTCCCATTCGTCGTAACGCATCCCAGAATGATTCATAACTAAATTAAACATAACGTAATGCACTCAAGTAACAATAGTTTCTCTGAGCATGGACAATATGCCTTTCTCATTTCACATTCCGATATAGGATAAAATCAGGTAAACTGATGTAAAAAAGTGCCAGTATGTTTTTGTTTAATCAGTTATGACTGCAATTATGATATGCAGAATATGTTTTTTTTTTTTAATTGATTTCCAAGTTAAGCTCCAGATTTATTCATTAAGCAGGGCTTACGGAAGAACAAAGGTCTAGCTTTTTTTAATCAGATTAAATTCTTCCAACATCAGCTGAACTGTAGAGATTTGTGATATCTTGACAATCGCAAACTCACATAGAAATACCAAAAAAAAAAGTGAAATTGGCCGGTTTCGGGATTTGAACCATGGAACTTCAGAATGTGAGTCCAAGACGTTACCATATCGGCCACCTGGGTCAGTTTAACGGTCTAGTTGGATAAGCGCATGTAAAACAATAGTGTTTTTGGTCATAGCTAACTGTATTTTAATTTCCAAAGCCTTATAAAATCACAGTAAAACAATTGACTATGTTGTCAAGATAACTGATTTGCTTTTTTCTATATATATAAGTATATATCTATATAATTTCTTTCGAATACGTATATTATCATAAAATAGGCACTAAATTGAGCATTACTCCGAAACAGGTCAACCGATATTATCTAATATCAACAGATGTCTTCCCATGAACATTATAAATGTGTATACCAAGTTTCATAAAAATCCGGTAAAGCGTATTTGAGTTACCGCGTCTTTAAAACAGACACTAAATTGGGTTTTACTCCGGTACCGGTCTACCGATTTGGTCCAATATCAGTAGACGTCGTCCCATGTACATTATAAATGGGTATACAAAGTTTCATTAAAATCCAATAAAGCATATTGGGGTTATCGGGACTTCTCATATATTAACATAAAAGGCACTAAATTGGGCATAATTCAGGTACTGGCCAACCGATTTGGTTGAATATCAATAGACGTCTTTCCATGGACATTACAAATGCGTATACGAAGTTTCATAAATATCCGATAAAGCCTATTTGAGTTATTGCTCCTTTAAAATAGACACTAAATTAAGTTTTACTCCGGTACCGGTCAACATATTAGGTTCAAATTCAATAGGGTACTTTTCATGGGCGTCATAAATGCGTATACCAAGTTTCATGGAAATCCGATACAACGTATTTGAGTTATGGCGCCTTTCTATTAGAAATGTGCCATAATCTATTAAAATAGCCACTAAATTGGGCATTACTCCGGTACCGGTGAACCGATTTGGTTCAATATCAATAGGGTTCTTCCCATGGACATTATAAATGTGTTTTCCAAGTTTCATGAAAATCCGAAAAAGCGTATTTGAGTTATGGTGCGTGCAGACAGACGGACAGACATTTTTTCGTCCACCACACAATCTCATAAAGTACCATACTGGCACTTAATAAGAGGAGTGCAATTAGTACATATTCAATTGTTTTAGCGTTTTTCAAGGATTTAGTGTTCACCAGGCAAGACTGAGCTTATAAGAACAGTGGCTGGTCTATAAATAATCTTTAGAGAATGTAATGGAAATGTTTCAATAAAATTTAGTTTTTAATATAAACCCATCTTGTAAAAAACGTAATTATCAGATTGCAATTTACTTTGCTTTGTCTTAGGAATATTGGAAAATGGAATAATATTTGCCCCGATCAATAGGCTACTACTATCTTACTTTTATTGAGGGAATATAGTGCATTTGATTATGTAGTCTACTTTTATGGGTAAATGCATTCATGAACCACAGATTATTGTCTCTGTTGCGTATTACATGAGAATATTATAGGAGAAAAAATCACCTGACACAGGGATTCGAACCCAGGACCTTTGGCTATCCGTGCCACTGCTCTACCAACTGAGCTAAGCCAGAGTTCAGTTCACAGCGCCAGATGGAACCTTTTTTCTGTGACTGATTGCCCTTAATGGTCTACCTCACTGACAGACAAGTTATGTCATACGCAGTATTGTGAGGCACAGTTATTAGTGATTTTTGTGCATATGACATAACGTGTCTATCAGTGAGATAGACCATTAACGGCAATCAGTCATAGGAGAGAGGTTCCCTCTGGCTCTGTGAAATGAACTCTGGCTTAGCTCAGTTGTTAGAGAAGTGGCATGGATAGCCAAAGGCCATGGGTTCAAATCCCAGTGTCAGAGGAATTTGTCTCCTGTAATATTATGTTCGTTTAGTTTTTACATTCTGAAAAAATATTACAACGCGATGAAACGAAAGTTCTCATTTTTCTGTTTATTATTGTCTAAATTGTTCACGCTAAAGATAATTCCATTCAGTTTAACTAGAATCTTATTTCTAATTGGAATATTTAACCGTAATTGTAAAGTTTAATTTTAATGGAATATGAGCTCCCAAGCTTACAAACATAAAAAAGTGCATAAAAATGTTCAGTAAAAGTCAACCTACATAAAGCAACGAAGTAAATTTGGAAATTAAAAATTCACTTTTCTGTATAGGTGACCATTATTCTTGATAGAGCGGCAAATATAATTGTCCATTCCGGGAATGGAGGTAGTAACTGCCGTACATACCAATTAATATGATCGCCCGGCCATTACTAAAAGCTACCCTGTTCCATTCATTTACAGTAGCACGCATTGTTGTAGAGGAAATGTAATATCCTAGTGATACCACAAAATGTAGTTTGTATATGATGAACTGGCAATTGTGTCATTATTTATTCTCACAATAAGTTCTGATGTGTTCCCATTTGTCTTCTACCACTAGCATTATTAATTGTTAATAGTTCTTGCACTGTCTAACGTGAGAGGTTGGTGATAATAATGAAGCTTAAACCTTATGGGCCTATAATATATATTAATATAATATTATATAGAAAGCATATTACAAACACTTTAAGAATAAATTATGAACTTCCTAAAGAAAGCATTTTCAATTACTAAATTCCTTTTGGTGCTGAGTAGAACGGGGGCAAATAACCAATTAACGGTTAACTAAACAGTCAGTTAATTGTACAGGAGATAAAACAGTTAACTCTTTCATGTGTGAATAGTCAGTTGGATATTATTTGCAGTTATGTGGATTGACAATAGATGAACAATTAATTGTAGTTAATTTTGTCTGTGTGAGCTCTATTTTTTCTCACGCCCATCCATATAGACAGACAATACACACAGTCGCCAAAAGCGATTATCCATCCTTCTAAAAAGACGGTGAAATGTTTTTAACAACCTACTTGCATTCGAACCGATGATTATAGGCTAAACTTACCGCAAACTAAACCACCTTTTGGATAACCACAAATATTTGAATTATTGGTTAAAATGTCTTCATTGTCCAGTAATCGGGTTACCTATCCTGTCAAATGAATAGAAGTTAATGGTTATGTGAGCAATTATTATATCATATGTAATTCCACGAGAGATTGCGAGTTTATCGATATATTTGCGAAAACGATGTTCGAACTAATTTATCGGATGAAACTCGTAATCTCGAGTAGGATTTATTAAGACTTTTCCATGAATAAAATGTAACGAACTTTGTAAATAATGATTATTTTCTTAATTTGTTGTCAGTATTCTGGCCGCTTTGAAATCACGGCATACTAAATGAATGAACAGTCCATGCATCGATTCGAGTTCCCAAATAGTGCGTTACGACAAGATGAAGTGCGTCAGCATCAGAACGCTATAAAAACACACGAACTGGTTTGCACGGAATCGAGATTGTGTTTTTAATCAATACACATTGACATTATTTCAATTTCGAAACAAGTTATGTTGTTTAAAATAATGTGTTTTTATTCTGTTCACTGGCAGAATGTGACATATTAATCACGGCACATTGATGCCTTTCGTGTACAGTAACGAGTTGAAGTTCTTCAGATAAAATTGTTCCTTGCCACCCGAAGAAGCATATAAGATAAACGATCGTGATTGTTCTATATCCGAGGAATTGCTAAACGTTATTGGTCAATATCAAACACGCAGCGTATGATCCACATAATCCTAGCTCTATTGCTGAGGTCAATGCATGCGTTTTTTTATTATAATACCGCTAGGCGATTAGAAAGAGAGCATCCTGTAGAAGAAAACATTTATAAGTTATTCCTAGTTTTAAGTAGGCTTATAAGGTTTTTTGTTAAGATGCTATAATTGATAAAGATCTACGTAATTTTCTTAATTTTGGAAACGTGAACAATCGCGAGGAAGTACTGTTTCTGATGAGTTAGCGGCAGCGAATTTGATCTTGTAAGCATTTGAACAGCACAAAACGAAGAAAGAGTTTTTCCACGCCGGTAATAAATGTTTGGTTACCCTATAAATTGAGCTGCTTAATACTATCCTGATTTTTTTAATTTTGAAGTATTACTTTTGTTTAAGGATTTAGAGTTTCTTTTTCGCTATTGCTGACAAATTCTCGTTCGCGAACTTGCTTCAGAAATAATCATAAGCAATTCAACGAATACTTTCGATATCATCGATGTCTACGTTATACTTTAGTCTATAATGTGTAATTTAGAGGTTACGACGCATTGCGTATTTTTGTTATGGGACATGCCTATTGTGCCTGTTTTTTAATAGAACGTGCTTATTTATGTGCCTCTTTTATTTTAAAATGCCTATTTATGTTCCTATTTTAATCAAACATGCCTATTTATGTGCCTGATTTTATGAAATATCCTATGTTTGTGCCTTATTTTATGAAACATCCTATTTATGTGCCAGTTTATACGAGTGCATCAAGTATGAATTTCTTGTGCTGGTTGGTATTATTGTGTCACTTTTTATTGGCCCTCACACCCCAGGTTGCTGCTTTATCATATCATGCTCATATTTGCTTAGTAGAAAAGGTCGAATATTCGAGGATCTTTTATGATAAATTTCATTTCCATTGTGGTTTCAAATAAGTAAGGACACATATTCGTCCAGGCAGTTCGTTCATCAGTGTACACAGTCGCACAGTGTACAGTGCTCGGTATTTGTCCCTGAGGATTAATATAATATATTTTTTCAATAAATAAATAAGTATATATATTTATGCATTTATTGAAAATAACGGCTGCCTGTAGATAGAGTCTGCCAGTAAAGACGGAGCGTAATGGCGTAAATGTTCAGGAAATAACGTTTCCAATTGTGATCAAAATCAACTGTTTTATATATATATATATATATATAAATTTCACATGATTATTAAACATTATTGACTACGACGAAAGCGCAATTTTAACAGCTTCGTTTTAGTACGACAATCATATAGTTTCACACAAGAGATACCGTACGTCATATTGGTGGTATAATTCTGTCAGTATTTAGAGTTGAGATCACTAATCGTACCCGAGTATCAGTGTCCTTTATGATACGGAATTCATGTAAAATGTTACACCTGTCAACAGTAGTTTATATGGGCCCATTGTTCTATACTGTAAGTAGAAACGATTATCTGTGAAGTCCTCTGTAATAATTCGTAGGATACTTGTTTGTATGACGTAGATGCCCAAGGCATATATGAAAATTGTACCTGTGTATCTTTGGCCGTGCGAGCGTCTTTTATCTGATAGAATATTACTTACTTCCGCCTGTGGGAACAGATTTGTAGAACACGTGTGAAATTGTTATTCTACAGGTAAAGCAAACTTAACCTGTCTTCTGCATAACATATAAAGTTTAACATGATCCTCATACGTGTAAACATAACCCCCGGTCCTATTCAGTTTCACTGGCTACGAGCTTCTAGTTCCCCTTCCTCTACGATTCGGGAAATCACAAATTTCCCTCCAGAACCACAGATGCCGTTTGATGTCCTAAGCATTACATTTACCAGCAAATGAATCCAGCTCCACACATGTGACTCCCCTTCAGCATTAAATCACAAGCTTGGACACGTTCGAAGTCGTATACTGAAATAGAGTCATGCATAACTCTAGAAGTACCCAATGTTATTTGTTCAATTCCTTTTAGTAGCTCTCTGTCACCCTAGCCTAGAGAATATTCTGTATTGGCAGAATCATATTTTTTTTTTTACTGGGACTTACAGACGAGGAATTTTCATTCTTCTCTTATACCACTTTTTCCCTTATCCGTTCCATTACCTGCCCCATGTCTTCTGTCTCTGACGTAATATGGTGAACTAAAATTTGTAATAAAACCTCAACTCGTTATTTGCATTTATAACATATTATGTGATGGGATATTTTTATTTATGAAAATACATTCTGTATTTGGGAGACCCAAAGGAAAATTGGGAGATTGGGAGACCCGAAGGAATAAGACCACTTGGAAGACCTAGACCTATGTGGGAGGACAATATTAGGATAGATTTAAGGGAAGTAGGAATTGCGAGGGATGGTCGGATGGAGTTAGTACAGAATAGGACTGAATGGAGGGCTCAGGTAAGCGCGGGAATGAACCTCCGGGTTCCACAAAATAAATAATATTCCTTTAGCTTGCTGAGGAATTGTCTATTGCCTTTGAGTAAGTAAGTAAGTAAGTAGGTAAGTAAGTAAGTAAGTAAGTGATATCCTCCATGAAATAGCAAAAATTGCAGTGTATGATCATTACCCAACTATTACTGAGTTTTCATTCAGAAATTTCTTTGAATGCAGGAGTCAAGAACAGGTGCTTCTTCTATTCAATTATTTAACTTATTACAATAAAAAGATTTTGGGGTTTAATTTACATTTCTACTTTTTGTAGAGTTAATTTCTTTTATTAATCAGTATCGTTTTCTATTTTGAAATTGATTTACTTTATCAGTACGATTTATCGATGAATTCTAAATTTAGCCCTGATTTAAAGAGATAATCAACCAGATCTATGTACTTATGAGAAATCGGTGGTTGTGTTGGCGTTGAAGAATCAATCAAGAATGTCACACCTCCCACCCCTCTCACCACCATCCTGCTGGTATCGATGACTGCGCCCACACCACTTCGCTAGTTCAATCAGGAATCAGAGAACCTTTCGCCCGCTTCCAATCATATTGGATATTCGAAACGTTCTTCTCCTTCTCTCTCATATTTGGTCTGAATTGCTCAAAGAAATATCTTGTCTGCCCTACTTTCAGGCCCCATGGTGTGAAACCGTATCTGCTTTCTCTTACAACATATCCCGCATTTTGAACAATCTATAACTGAAAATCCCCTTCCTTATGATTCTAAGTCCAACGATATACACTGATTCTGGAATGGCTTGCCATTATCATATAAGATTTCATGTTTCTTACAAATTCAAAGTGAAGAAGAAAAGTGAGACACATTTGTTCAATATTCTTTCCAATGTGAGATGTTACGTCGATAGTGTTGAAGATTTCTCATATATCCCAGAAGGTATATTATCACTGCCGTTTATCCTTTCCAAGCCGTTATACGGAAGAGCGATGATCTATAGACTTTTGTATTGTCTAAAGAAACTATAAATATTCTATCTTCTGTAGAGTGAATAATATTTTAGGTTCACCTACACAGTTTTATTAAAGTGGGAAACTATAGGCTACAGTCCGTTGAATAATATTATTGTCTAGTTATTCATGGTTTTACTAAGATGATCAAAATCCACTGATCCGTACAGAGAGACTTCCATAAATCAATACATTTCATTGGAGCAATTAGGGTTTTAATACTATGAAAGTACTGTATTACTGGTTTCAGTAATATTTCGCTATGGTCTGGAAGATATTATAAAATGTGCATGTCCGGAAATCAGAGCACTCTTCTCTTGGAAAATAAAGTAGTGTTACCACATGGTATTTGTGCTTTGTTAAAGTAAATCTCAACAATATCAAAAATAGCTATTTATGTACCAAGCATGCAAAATAACGCTTCAGCGGACGAATCCAGTATTTAGTAAATCTCTCTAAATTGTATGAAATGAAATAAAAATACCGTATCGTTAATTATAAGAAATGAAATAAAAATACCGTATAGTTAATTATAAGAAATGAAAAAAAAATACCGTATAGTTAATTGAAGACCTGAAGTAAATTATGATCTAAGTGCCATTTTTGTCATTTTTCAGTTTTTCCGGAATCGTGGTCTAAGTGCCAAACCCGTATTAGTAAATAGTGATCTAAGTGCCAAATATGTCTCTGTTAGTTCTGACCGTTGCTAAGAGATAGTGTTGGCTGTATGCGCCAGGCAATCCTGGCGCATAAAATCTCACTTTTCTCAAAACTTGGAAAAAGGCACTTAGATCATAATTTACTTCAGGTCTTCAATTATAAAAGCTATAGAGAGTCATTTGTTGACGTCATATTCTCACAGCCGCATGAATCACAGAACAATAATAAACTGTACCAATATGAAATGCGGTACGGATGCATAATATATCAATCGCTTGTTTGTACATAAAATTGCCTACTAACTAGTATTTATGAAAAGCTTGGGAAAATATGAGGGATAACCCCGAGGAAATTTCAATCCAAGCCTGAGACATTGAACTGGAGCTGCTGCCAGCAAAATATATTATCATATTGCATTTAAATGCTGATGGATCCATGGTAAACAATGCTTCTTTTGTGAACTATGATGTGAAACGTTGTTGTTACATGATGAAATAGACTACCGTGGTTTGCAAGAAACCCGGGTAAAGTTTCTGATTTAAGTAACATGTTGGCTTAAATCTATTATTTTATGAACGAATAATTATAAACTTAAATCCACGTTAAAGTTAATGTAACTGGTCAATGCCATAGCATAGCATAGATAGAATTTATGTACAATCAATTTAAATAGGAAAGTTAAGAAAATAACATTAAAAAAGAAAAAGAAACAATTTTCCTCCAAAAACCATTTTAATTTCCTCATAAAAAGATGGAAATAACTTACCATTTAAGTGTGGTAAAAAATTCAGAGAATAGACTACTCTAATAACAAAAATATTACTTTTGACCATCTCAGATTACCTTGTTCCCTTAATATAATTACAAGGAAGAATTCAGTAATGGATTCTGTCTTTTGAATAAAGAAACACTAGTCCTAATTAAGGAAACAATTTTGCGACTGGGGTAAAATTTCAGAAAACAAAGGACACTGCAAAGAAGGGTGTAGCATAAGGGAAAGATTTCCAACGTTGATTTTAGGCTGTAACGCTTTGAAGACTTCTACTCATTATGCACATGGTCTCACGTGTCGCTTTGATCTGTAGGCTGACAATTTTCAAAGCTTTGAGTTTCTCACCTGCACATCTCTAGTTTCCCTCTAGCCATGCTAAATTTGTAAGGCTGACCACACCTTTGTGTCCGAGACTATAATCCTATCCAATCTTTGACCGAGCACACGCACAATAAGGAAAGCTGAGGCAAGGAGATTACGAGTTTAGTAATAGCGAAGAAATAGGCCTATTGACATTCACTTCCTTGCAGGATTCTAAGGTTAGACATCTTAGACCTCACACACCTTTGTATAAGAAAACTGAACTAAAATAGCTTAGGAGCGACACCCACAACACTTTCTTTCCTCCAAGCACGATCAATCCAATATACTAACATTCAAATGATTACTTATATTTGTTAACTATATAAATATTTCGAATAACTGTGTATGTTGCCAAAGAAACTGTTAAGTTTATCAGAAAATAGCTACTAATTAGCTAGTACACAAAAGATTTTCTGTAATTTTAAATATGAACTGTTTAAAGATATGTATGTTCAGAGTTATTACTATTTTATTTATAAATTATGTGAAACATAAAAGTTAAAAATAAGATCAGACGAAATTGTTTGTCGGGAGGTCCCAGGCTCAAATCCCGGAGCTGGCCAATTTGACACGTGTTTTTCACCGAGCGAGGTGTTCGAGATGGTAACGTTTTGGACTCGCATTTCGCAGGTCCCAGGTTCAATTCCCGTGGCCAGCCAATTTGACATGAGTTTTTTTTTCCATGGTTTCCCAAATCGTAGAGGCAAATGCGGAATTGGATATTTACATACTATGAATCACCCTCACCATTTCATCCTATATCATTTAAATGAATATCAGTTAAATTTACTCCATAAAATACACAAACAATAGATATAATTGAAAACAATAGTTCCGTGGCCTACCCTACTGTATAGACACAAATCCCGAACTCCTGATATGGCCTAGTAGCTAAAAGGAGAATAATACAGCTTAATTGAAAACAAAAATGTTTATCAGAACCAGTGTTGTGTGTAGTACACTAAAATGTAGCATAAATCAGAAAACTTAATTAAAACTTGTAGTCTAAGATAGCATAGTTCAAAGAGTTAAATTCAGAATTCAGTGAGTTGTTTATACTACAGTAGGCCGTGATTATTGTCAGTGTTAGATACTCAAATTCAGTAAATGAAAATCATACCTTCCGCCGTTTGACACAGTTTCACCAGTATTTTAGGACTAGAAGTTAATGACAGCAGATTTTATAACCCCAATATATTCAGAACCCTCGGCTTCATTTTATAAAATAGAAACAAAGCAGGAACGGAAATTTAAAAAAAAAGTGTAAGGAAAGACTCATTTCTTAACAGAGGAAGGCTAGATCTTTGACCATATACGATAAAAACACTAATTAGGATACGGTTAATGGATTTATTAACCTTGCGAAGGGTTTTTACGGTTACCACAAAGCAAGCTGCAAGGATTCCAATGATTTCGACTCAGATTGTGTCGTGAGTGCATTAAAAAGGCAGAGATTTAAAGTATGGGAGTAGGTTTAAGGATTAAGCTCAACACAATAAAATCTGTGCGGCTGCCGTTGTTTTTCTGTATCTTCCACATGAAGCCGCCCAGATGTGCAAAATTGCTTTTGTGTAAAGAAACAGAGCAACGCTAAGGCTGTTCCTCGAAGTCAATAATCATGAAGCAACATGGTTCTCCTATTGTACGAACATCATACTTGTTTACTTATTTGTAAGCGTACATGATATTGGAATCTTTTAAGTTTGATTCCCAGTTCAGAGTATTATGTAAAATTAAGATATATATATATATATATATATATATATATATATATATATATATATAGTGTGATCCATGTAAACCTGAATACTTTTAGAGACTTATAACTTCTAATATTCTGGATAACGTATTGATTGATTTTTTACAGAGAAATTACTGAGCTTACCAAGAGACTTGTACACATGCTTATTCAATGCTGCATGTTGAATAGTTTCTAATATAATTTATTTTTATTGATTTTATAAACAGGTTTCGGATGTTCATACAAAACGTTCCTTGCTCAGGACATTTCAATCGTACACACATAATTTTTAATTAATTAATTTTATTATTTTAATTAATTATTAATGAATATTATTATTAATATGTATTACTTTTTTATTAATTAATCATTTTAATTATTAATGTGTTGTTGTGTTATTTTAGATAACTTAAGATATTCTTCTATTTGCAAAAAACTATATATTTATTTTTAATATGCAGTTAGTACATGGCGTTTAATAAAATATGTAAATTTTGAATATACATAACCGACTTCCCTTATTGTTCTTCTAGCAGATATTGTGTGAATTTCTTTGGTCACTGTCCAAGAATTCGAATACAAAATTTCAAGACAATAGGGCAAAAATTGTTGCGAATTGTTGTTAAATATGACTTAAGTTTTGGAAATATCCATTTGATAAAATTTCAAAAGTTCTTACAATTTCATCTAATTTGTGTCTTAAAAATCGCGGATAAGAACCTTTCAATTATCTGGAAGCATCTCCGTAGCCTATCCAAGACAAAGTAAATCAGGATATTCTTAATCTGGAACACAATTTTTTGTTACTTTTTTCTCGTTTTTATTCTAGTTTCATACAGTTTTTTTAAGCAAAGCTAAATAATCCCTTCTATTTCTTATCGTTTATTAAATAAATTGCATATGAAAATGATACACAATATTTTGCTAATTAGTTATTCAGTTATGTTAAGAAAAATAACAATAAAGTTAATAATAATAATAATAATAATATATTATACTCACATTCAACAAACTCCCTCTGAAATGACGAACAGGTTTGCAGCATATCTGAGTGCAGTTGGTAGAAGCCGTAGTTAAATTAGAAGGAAAGTTTCCTTCCTCAAACTGAAGGCTGCATAAAACTGCACGACTTCCTTTCGGCAATCTTACTAACACAACCTTACCGAGTACCTACTTCTATATTACTCTGCTTTCATATTACTACTCATAGACTGGGACATTCAGACGACGTGTAGAGTGCAGTGATTACACCACTTCCACTTAATGTCGTTTGAGGCGTGAAGTTTGTACGGTTATTCACTAATTTCATTGAACCTTCGATCAGAAGAATATTAGTCATAAATGTTTTGTTTTTATTTAATAAATCATGACATCTGTTATTTTTCCGGTATTCTCAGTGATCCGGAGTAAGATGTAAGGCCAATAATCAAACAAGTTCTTATGAAAACGTACTCAGAGAAGAAGAAAAAGAACAAGAAAAGAAACAGTAAAGCGGATTTCCTGAAAAATAATTATTTTTAAAATCACCAACCCCAATAAGGGTAACTGATCATTGTTTGTGTGTTTTTATAATAGTTTTAAGAGCAAAAATAAAAAATCTGTACCTTATCCTTTAAGTTTTACAGTAGAATCACTGTTTCTACTATCAGTTGCTGTACGAAATGACATTTATGCATTTTCGTGCACTCTTAGTATTTTGCTCATGTAAGAGTCTAGACAGATTCACATCAATCTATATCTTGTAGAAAGTCAACTAGTTTAACTGAAATTTAAAGTAAAAATGTCTTGATAGGAGACGTTTCTGATCATATTTTCAGCAGATCAGATGCTTTACTAATCATAAATAATGCTTCCGTGCTACATATTAGCATCCTGGTATGATGTTTGCATAGTAAATTTGAGCTGAGAGTATATTTTGTATTAATGCAAACACATGCATGAAATTTTATGTTGATGTAAAATTATATTATGCAGGATATTGCGCTGTATTATCTCATTCAGTGAATAAACATAGCGTGTTCAGGCCATTAATCAAACAATGTCTACATTTTCTATTTTCTAAATGTTGCGATTTAAACTATACGAGTAATTTGTTGAAACTGGAAAACAAGTAGGAAATTGAAGTAATTTGTGGCTCTAGCGTAAAACAAATGTAGCCTATCTCAATTTTCCTACTAATCTCTAAAAACAGGTGTATTATAATTTTACATCCAGGGTCTCAATTTTATTTATGATTAAAACAAATACACTCTTCACGGTGTACTTTTAATGATAACAAACAATTAAAATAAATGATTTTATATTAGTCTTATCAATTAAACTTTAAAAATGTTATGGAATATAATGTATACATATTTGAATTGTGATGCAGTAACAAATGTAATTTTACAGTTGACCATAATAAACCCGCGTATGCTATATATTTATGCATTATAATCCGTACTTCCTGTAAGACAGTTTAAATTTATATAGGTGTACAGTACTTCTACTAATTGTTACTTAAAATGAGCCAAATGTATATTGGTTCTGCTATTAACTGTATTTCCTATCGTTCCGCATGATTCCATCCGCCGCGTTATTCTAATTTTCGGTAAGAGTACCAGACAAACACAGTAACATGAGTAGTATTGACTTAAGGATTATAATATATAATATAATATATAATATAATATATAATATAATAATAGGCCCTAATATATGTATATAGTACACTAAATTATAAAATATGTTAAATAAATATAAATACAATTATATAATTATAAATAGTATGCAAATTTAAAAAAACAGAAATAATAAAAAATAATTAATAATAAAATAATAAGTGAAATACGAGTAGTAACCAAAACAAAATATATACAGTTCATTAAAACGAATATATAATAGGGAAGTCCACTCTATTGTCACCGTCAGCCTTCAGGACCATTTCACGTCCACTATGCCTAGGTATGCCTAGGTATATATTATATAAGACTATAATATCTTATGAGTCTACTTCTGTTCACATTCTTGAACATGAAACTGATATCAACAGCAGGAACCAAACAATAGCTCAGTATTTTTATTAGTCTTAAAATAGGCTATGTTACGGAAACATTTGTCATCACGATTCAAAGGAACTTGACCTCATAACATGATTCAAGAACATATGAAATACTATAAATAAACAGATAGTTTTTCCGGTGTGCAAATTATAGCTTTATTTTTACATTGTACTTCTGCCTAGAATGAATACGAAACAAACGTAGTTTTATATTGAACGTAAAAATTGTTAAAATATTATTTCACCTGATTCTAATTACGAAAATTTCTTTGTTTCAGGTGAGTAATATGCAAGAAAAATTATCTCATAATGAATACATTGCCACCCATCTAAGGTAATGTATTCGTCGGAGAAGTGTGATAATTCTATAACAGTTTTCACAGGTACACCTCATAGGGTATGGTGTTGTTTTGTGAAACGTTCCTTTCTTATAAGAGTGAGTTTCTTCAATTAAGTGTGATTTCTATGCTTGTTAGATGCTTCAAAATCCTTAAACTGCTGTTCGGACAAATTTATAATTACGCTATTACGCCCTATCGTTCCTGACGTCAAACTTTCATCCCTTTTTCCTATTTTGAATTATCTATAGGGCCATGGCAAAGGGAAGGCTTTTGTTGGTTTAGAAAAACAGAGATAGAGAGAGAGAAACTTTCTCACATGCTATCGGCAGCTGCCTTCATAATTTACTCTGTATGAACAAAAACTAAATGATAACATATAAAATTATTTGCCATCTATCTCTTGTTAGCTGAAATTTCGTATTTGAATAAATTGCTCAGTAAACAAAGTCAGTACAAATCTCTAAATAGAACAGCTCAAGACTATTTCTTCATGTGATTGAATAATGTTGTCTATTTTTTAAAAAAAGTATTAATATTTTAATAGGATATTTAATTCATCTTCAAAAAGGGTTTTTCTTTCAATAGGATATTCAGTTCTTCTTCAAAAAGGATTTGTCTCACAATAGAATATTTTATTCAGAGTATTTCAAAATTTTCATATAATTAACTCTCTTCTTTTTTTAGCTTTGTAATAAACTAACGTATGGTAAAAAATTATTTTTAGCTCTATAATATGGGAATCTATTGTGAACAATTCCTTTTTTCATAAACATTGTAACTCTGTAGCAAGGGTAAAAAGGATTGCGCTGTGGAAATATAAATTAAAGTTCTGAAGCAGGTGTCTAATAAAAGTCACTACCGCTTATAATTCCCTGCAAGCTTCCTCTTATTCCTCCATTCTTAATGCTTTTTTGTGGTGCATGCAATATTCAAAATATAGTCAATTATTTCATTTCTAAAATAAAATCAGGTAAACTGATATAAAAAAGTGACAGAATTCTTTTGATTTATCAGTGTTAATTGCAATTATGAAATGTAGAAAATAAGTGATTTTTTAATCGATTTCCGAAAGCTCCAGATCGATTCATTAAGCAGTGTTTACGGAAGAACAAAGGTATAGTTTGATAAGCATTTCTGAAAGAATATGTAGGTAGTGTCATTTGCCAAAGCTAGCTGCATTGTAACTCTCAAAGCTGTATATGAATACTGTAAAACAATAATTATGTTAACACAAGAACTGATATGCATTTGATAAATTCTCTAGGCACTAATTTGGGCATTACTCCGGTACCGGTCAACCGATTTGGTCCAATATTAATAGGCTTCTTCCCATGGACATTATGGAGGTAAATATGTTTCATGAGAATCCGATAAGGCTCATTTGAGTTATCGTGCATATAGACCAGGGAAGACGTTTTCCCGTCCCCCATAGAATCTCATAAAGCACCACTCCGGCATTTAATAAGATTAGGTAAACTGATATAACAAAGTGTCAGAATGCTTTTGTTTAATCATTGATAAAAAATGCAATTATGATATGCAGAAAAGCAATTAATTTTGTAATCCATTTCCGAGTTAGTTCCAGATCGATTCATTAAGCAGGACTGCGCAAGAACAAAGGTCTAAAGTAGTGATGGGAACCATTCGAATGAATTCATTCGAAATATTCGATTGTTAAAATCATTCGAAATGTTCGAGATGTTAAAAAAATCATTCGAATGATTTTGCTCTCTCCAGACTAGGGTTAGAGCGCTTCGCTTACTGAACTGAAATGTGAAAGCGAATGAATTCATTCGAATGCTTCTTCAACCTCTCGGAAACTGGCTTCTCGGCTCGTTCTCTCGTTCATTCGATTGTTTTCGTGTTCCATCGTGTCCCAGTTAGTAACTTCCGTCTCTCCCATTCCAAGCACGGATGGCATGACGCAGAGCTAGAAGGTTTATTTTCATGAGTTTCAACCCCAGGCTACAAAATATATTTTGATAATAAAATAGCCGTTCTCACGAATATTAAAAAGCACAATTTTTCGCAGATTGTTCCTATTTTACATCCATCATTAGCTTCTACATGAAGCATATGCATTCTCAAATGGATTATTTATTTGATTAATTACCGTATGTTATGAATTATGGTATTAAATACAGCCATTCAAATTTTTATATTTGATACATTTATAAGATTTTTAAGCAGTACCAACTGCAATCGGTCACATTAGCTATTTACATAAATACATATCTTCAACAACCTAAGCTATGAGTATTTACAATCTTACAAAGTTAATTATACCAGTCAAAATTAATATTCTAAGTTATACGTACTAATGCCATAGCCTAAGTGACACTAAATGAATAAAATATACTTACATATCACACATGTAATACTTACAACCATATTGATATACTTTTGATAGCAATATTTAAAGCTTTAACTCTATATACTTTCAAGTTCTTGGCGGAATGTAGAATTGGAAGGAATATTTTGACACGAAATCCATAAACCGTTTATATAACGTACACGTTTGGAGGATTCAGTGGTTCTTTAATTATTGACTCGAGATCAGATTACTTAAGCAGGAGGCAACATGTTGTTTAGAGTCAATTTAGGTATCAATCATAATTAATAATTCTATACCACATTGAACTGTTGAATTAGTTAACTGAGACATGTTCCAATTACCTCCATATTTTAGAAATTATCTAAGTAAGAGCATATTTTCCGCGACAAACTGTAATATGAGTATACTAATTTAACCTTTTCACTTCTGTTGTTTCTACTGTTTTTGTCTAAAGATCTGCAGTGTTCCAACATGTCAGAGAACTGGCAACATCTAATTTATTTTAATGGTATTGCCACCAAAGTGGGAATGCTTGCATTTTTTCCCTTTTAAAATCTTCAAAAAAATCATCCGCCCCTGAAGGGTTGTGTTCAGAAGGTGAATGAACTTGCAGTCTTTTCAATTTCCACATCCTAATAAAGGGAAAAAAATTAGGAAGAAAGGAAGGAAAAAAACCAGACTGCTCTCACCCCATCGCCAACCTACATGTGCTCAATCACGGCTCAATTTACTCAGGCTTTGCAGAGACCTTGAATTGCTTTTGTTGGTTCCTAATTATACAAGAAAATTATATATAAAACAACAAACATACATCTTTATAAAATTAATAATTATTGAGATACAGATTAAAGAGCCACGACCTATAGTGCATGAAAATAGCATTGTACTAAACGTTATTCTACTGTTTATTAACTGAAATGTTCGTTCTTGTCTTGTTTTGATTCTTTGTCTTTGAACAGTTATGTCTGCATTTATGCAAAAATACTGTAATATGACATAACACTACCTTCAGTATGCTATTATAACACAGTAATAAAATAAATAGTACTAAATGTGTTTCACATATGGTCTCGCATATGTGTTATTGAATTTCTTAGTTAAACGAACTATGTCTACCCTATTAAATAATAATTTGAAATCTTCAGATTTAAATAGATTTGGAGATCTTACCGAATTATAGATATAATTACTTTACAGCATCGCATATAACTGACAATATAGTTATTCGGATTTCCGAACGTAATAAAATAAACTGAAGAATACACTGCACATAATCAATTTAATAACTTATTTACCTTAATTACTATTTATTAAACTTGAAAATTTGAATGGACCTAATACTAAAATTAGATACATTTCATTTCGTTGTATTCAAATTTTGTCGTGAAAATATATTTGTCTATTTTAGGCCTAGTATTGTCTTTTCGTGTATTATATTTATCCTTCCATGCTTTAACTGCATATTACATATTACATCGCTTAATTAGGAGCTTAGGGTATACCAATAAGCCGTGTAATAATAATAATAATAATAATAATAATAATAATAATAATAATAATAATAATAATATAATAATAATCTGTTTCTGTTGTCGTTATGTTCTCTATTCATTGGGATTGATAGGCCTATACAGTTATAATGATTATGATAATATGGTATTATTAGGTGAATAGTAACGATAAGTCATGATAAGTAAATGTTCAATCCTTTGTGAATGGGATACTAAAATTAACCTACGACAAATTATTTTTTTATAGTCAAAGATAATGATGCAAACTTATTTTTGTTAGGCTATTAGGATAGTCATATGAGTTTTATTGCAAGACAAAAGGATTGAATGATATTTTATTTAAAATTGTAAGTCCAAAGAGAAAACTAATATGAACAGATTTTTTGTAATTTATGATTGATTTAAAGCTTTAAGAACGTGTCTTGAAATTACATAATTTTTACTTTTTCGTAAATTGAAAAGTTAGATTATTTTGTACTTGATCGTATTATGCTTGTTATTATTAAACACCACAGGTATGCAAATTCAAATAATAACTACGAAGTTGTCTGGTTATTGCTGCATTAAGCAATTTATATTTGTAGGACTTCAAGAAATTTCATGTTAGGCCTAATTTACTGTATTTACTACAGCACCTGTTCGAGAATACATGACTAAAATAATAAACATCTCTGGAGGCCGTGTTTGTTGTAAGCTGGCCGCATTGTTCTCTGCCGGAAATGTGCGCACTAAATTGAAATCTACCCGCTTTCGAATGCCAATGAAGTGAAGTGAGTGAGAACGGAAGATTCATTCGAAAAATATTGACGCTAGCGAATGAACATCTCGTAGGTTGCATGTAACTATCCCTCTATGAACAAAACACTTCGAATGATTTCATTCGAAATATTCATTCGAAATGTTTAGTTCTGCATTCGAATGATCATTCGATTGTTAAAATCATTCGATTTTTCCCATCACTAGTCTAAAGTTTGATACTTAACCTTAATTCATACTCGTCTACACTGATCTAAGAAATTCTTAAAATATGTCAACATTTCACAGAATGTAATGGCAGAGAACTCCGCTAAATGTAAGTAGGCCTAATTATTTCACATTAATATACCTTCTGTATATAACAGTATTCGTGTAGTACTCATTTCAACTTGAACAACAAAATGTACAAACATCGGACAGCATTGGAGTCAAAGTCCTCATTGACTAGTAAAGGGGCCTTGTAGTCTAGTCATGATTTCCCATTTGAAAAAGCATATGACTTTTAATTAATCGTTACTCCGGTACCGGTCAACCGATTTGGTCCGTAATGAACAGGCATCTTGCCATGAACATTATAAATGCGTATACCAAGTTTCATGAAAATCTGATAAAGCGTATTTGAGTTATCGCGCATACAGACACACGGACGGATAGATGGACAGACATTTTCCCGTCCCCACACAAGCTCATAAAGTACCATACTGGCACTTAATAAAGTTTGTTCATAAATTAGCATTGAGCTATTTTTGCATTTTTAAAAATGCATCTTATTCGATCTTAGTCCGATGGAACATTTCATCCAGTTTTGAGTATATATAAATGACTGAAAATTATCATGGATGAGAAAAGGAAGACTTGGAATTACCTCACATTTTATTAGTCAGTGCAGTGCTCTTCGTGTCTTTGAAATCAAGACAGTTAAATGTTACACCTGACATTATGGATTTTTTGAGTGACTATTAGATTATAGAAGACTATGATCATTCAAGTAGTTTATTAAAATTTTGACATACCGGTACTTCGTGAAGTTTGGTATAAAGTTATTATAGAAAATTATTGTATTGTTTCTTTCAAACCAGAAGTGCCAGATTAGAATGAAGAGTATTTTTGTTGCAAGATACAGCAGAACAAAGGCATTTGTGTGAAGTGAAATTTAGGAGCTCGGGGCACTAGTGTTATGTTACATGCCATTCCAGGCAAGCGTAACAGGACTCGGAATCCAAACGGCTCATATTGCAGCACTCTATGGCTGGCTGGCTATTAAGCTCTCTGCAAGCAGAATACGTGTTGGTCCATATAGGGTATGAGTAAAATAATTCCTCTATTCTCTGGAATCGAAACCAAACCCTCATTACCTTAAAATATGAAAATACGCCTCATATCTATGCAAGTCGAGTGCGCATTTCTCAGATGTTCTAAATACATATTTTAGGGGTGCCCAGAATGAAAAATTTTAAAGTCTTTGTTGATATTATTAGGTTAAAGCGGAAGACAGCATTTCCTTGTAATTTATTAGAAACAGACAATAAAGAAGGGGCTAGTTCCATAAGGGCGTAAGGCACACGAGCATAGTTTTTGAGAAATCTTAATACTTTTAAACAATGTTACCACTCACAAGCACAGGTCTTTTCTTATGACTGAGCAGAGGTTTAAGGCACAAGAATAAATTGTTCACTGAGTATTTTTAAGAGATATGAGGAGAAGGTATAAATGTTAAAAGCTCAAAATTCAAGATGTGCCTTACGCCCTTATGGAACTAGCCCCTTCTTAATAGTTTAATATATTAAATTATGTAGTTAAAAAGAGCATGGTGTATTATGACAACCAACCTACTGATAAAATTGTCGCTATGAAAATGATAGTATTCATATTATTTTTTTTTAATTCAACTTAATTTTGAACAAGATTTACATTCCTGTGGGTTACTCAAGTACTAAAGACAAAAGTTGGGCAAGTAAACATAGAATACATAAACGAGAGATGTCATTGACGTCTGAATGATTTGACACTGTAGTCAGGTGTTCAATATAAGGTTGGCATACAAAAAAAGCTTGTTCTGTACTGCGACATTAGGTCTTCGGTATAAGATTATTGTTACATTCAAAGAAAAGATTTTCCATTGAACATGAGATTACAATTACATTTATAAAAATGCTTGTCCTGTCCTTTGTCAATTGTTGAATATAAGGTTATCTTGAAAATCATAAAGTCCTACACTTGAAAGTCATGGCATTACTTACCTTATTTTTTGCACGATGTGTTTCATTAATATTATTAAATATAAAATTATTCTGAAACATTGTTAATATAATTATAAATAAATATTACTTCCAAGGAAATGAAAATTAATTATACTGTGAGCAGGGAAGAACAATGGTCGTGTTCGGGGAAGTGAAGTCAGTTCAGTAATTACAGACTTAAAATTATGAAAGAGCATGGGCAATGCACAAACACACAAACAAAAATTTGCATTATTAGTTATAATTAGTGTCATTTTATATAAATAGGCCTAAATATGTGAATTTACATACAATAATAAATACACCTCAACATGAAATTTATTTTATTTTTTCTTAAATCTTTGTACTTCATATTATGTACAGTATATAACTATATACAATGCGTTTGACGTAAGAGTTGGCCGATCATGCGGGTTTCTGCGTCTCTTAATAATAATGATGATAATGGAAATAACAACCTCAATATTTTTAAAATGATAGTAATTGATATCCGGGTTAGGCCGCGTCGTGTTTATGGTGTCTTCTGACGTTTCGGACAACATATCGTGTCCTTCTTCTGAGAAAGAATTGCAAGAATTGCAAGACACCATAAACACGACGCGGCCTAACCCGGATATCAATTACTATCATTTTAAGTATAACTCTGGCCGTGGAAGCCTGCGAACTAAACCTCAATATTTTGTCAAAATTCATTACAAATAGATTTATTACAGTTCACAATGATGTACTTATCGTGCCTATTAGCCCATTTATTCATACTTCAATATGTGGTACAACATTTCTGTAATCCACAGAAGCTACTTTTACAACCCTGTAAACCATATAATTAACGAGCAGAGTTGTTATATATACTAGACTACATCAGGATATAACTTTTAACACTATCCTTATGGATTACTGTGCATAAAGTTGCATGTTCCTGTATGCAGACACAAAGCTCATTGCAGTTTATGAAATCTTGGTACGATTGTAATCATAATGGAAAAATTTCTCTTTTTTATTATTATTATTATTACTCATTTTAATCCTATTATAGTGAGCCGCACATTCAGTCTTTTAAGCTACGAAGTGCTGTTGTTTCGGTGCTTATTCAGTATATAAAATGTGGTGGGATTACACTGGGTTTAGAACAATTTTTCAAACGCATTCCGTAACAGCAGTGTAGTAAACCAGTCATTAGTTGAGTCATATCAGAACATAACACACGCCTGTATGAGTTGCTCGCAACGTCAGGTTCACAAAGGCCCGTCACAATTTAATTATTGTTATTAATATTAAAGCTTGTCGGCCATTATGAATTTAACTTTAATTAGCAAAAATCACCCTTATCTATACAGACTGCAGTGTACCCCATTATGTAGTAGTTAAACAATTGGACAGAGCTGCGCCAGTGTAAATGTTTATGCATTCCGTTTTTGTTATAATAATACGAATCTACTAGTGTTATACTTATTATTATATAATTATTTAATAGTAATATCACACTAGCATGCTTTTTAAAAGTAATTATTATGTCTTCTCGTTCGTTTGACATGTTTTATGTTATTAAATATCAATTTACTTTGTTTCTGTTTGTCATACATTTACTCGAGTCAGACGTTCATTCATCCACCTTTTATGTATCACATTTTTTAAAAACTAGGTGCTTAATAGTCACTCAGGCATTTGAAAACAAAAAAATTGTGTTTGCTTTCAAAGTTCCCGGAATAAATTTCCTTATCTGTACAATCTAAAATTATTTTTGTTCGACCACACTATAATACGCATATTACATGTGACGTAACGGTATCATATTAATATCCATTACGATACAGATTTTCATTATAACACAGATGTGTTATCGATTATTATTGAACAAGGAATTGTCAAGAAATCTTGAGACCAGCAAATAAAACTGCGTAATAAACAACCTGTATTTAATATAAATTATGTTCGTGGTATGTTAGGTATGATATAAAAGTTACTCCACTAGAGATTAATAATTAACCAGAAAACAGTTGTCTTATAACAAAAATATAAGAAGCCTAATTTTATTATCATTATGTTATTATTATGATTAAGAAAGAAAATAATAAAGTTCTTGCAAAGAGCATAAAGGTAGGCCAATGTACTTAAGTGACCCTTGCTATAAGACAAGACGTAGGAACATTTTATTTTCTTAATCAGACTATTAAGGATTGGAATGATTTACCTGAAAACGTACTAGAGGCTTTTCCTGAAGCGATAAGGCCTTTAAAAATAGATTGATAGTATTGAAATAGCAGTGACACGGAAGTGACACGGAAGTGACACGGAAGTGACGTATAGTGACAGTGGCAGAGATGGTTAGGTTGTATGTATGTTACATAAGTATTGTTTAATCTTTAGTTTTAAATAGTATTAAAGTAGCTTAATATTAGATTTAAAGGCTAGTAAGTTGTATTTAGTGTATTAATAATAAGCTTTGGTTTTGTTACTACCACTGGGTAGGAACCTAATTTTAGTTAATTAATATTCATTCACAAAACACGACTAATGAAATAATTTACTATTATTATTATTAATGTTTTATTACTAATGCTAGTAATTACCGTCGGAAAAGAATAAGAGGTATCTCCTCAACGCCGAATTCTTGACGAAAAATTGCTCAGGATAATTCACACATTGAGATCGCTGCTAGTTAAAATTCCATTGCTGAAAAGCTTATCTGAAAAGAAAGGTCTTCCTTTAGTAACTTTTATAGCCAGTTATTTATTGTGTTGGATATAATATATAGGAGTGAAGACGAAGGTAGAAAGTCTGCAGTCTCTCGAGTCACGAGACTCAGCAAAGGAAATAACCTAAAATAAGATTCTTGTAATTGGCCTACTCCTATTTTATAGTCCATTCGGCACTAGGCTGCATAATATGTGTAATGAAGTTGTAAGCCTCTATAGAGGCATATTGACTGCTTATTCTTGTAGTAAGGGCTACTGACTAGGCCTAAATATCTCACGTCTAACTTCGATTATCTATTCCTCCTTTTATTTTTCTTACATAAGAGTTACGGATGTGGTGCACTCTGGTTCGTGAAAACAATTGAAGCGCTATTGGAATAAAGTTGCCCGAATTAAGGAAAACTCATTAATAGCCGTAGAAATCGACTTGCTGACCATATACATCCCAATTTTACCATATTCCAATGAAAACAATGCTGGACAGGGTGTCCACTCGTCGGGAAAATCCGGGAATCCGGGAAAAGGCCAGGAATTTCGTATGGTCGGGAAAATCTGGGAAAAGTCAATGAATTTGTTAAAATATCCGGGAAAATTCGAAAAATTGCAAAGTGTGATCAAAAAGACATGTAGACAATAATATGCCTATATGAAAGTATATTTAATTTATTTTATTGTTCCTAAGTTTTGTATCTGTTATAGCCTAAGTAATTATTGTTTTCAATTACTTTTGTTACTAAAAGTTTTTCTTATTTAAAGTATGTATATTCATATAATTTTTCTTACACAGTTATTAGAAAGTGCTTTATATTTTGATCGGGAATTTCTGTAATGATCAATGAAAATCAGGGAATAGGCCGGGAATTTCTTCAGCATTACTTGGTGGACGCCCTGAGAGAGGTATGCGAATGAAGGAGGTAACATGTGCACTGCGAGCCATGTCATAAAATATGTACCTTATCTGATGGCACGACTTACAAGAATTATCACCAAATTACCTTACTTCACCCTATTATGCCTTTTCAATATTTAAATATGATTGTCATGGAAACTGAAAATATGGAGAGTATTAGCGGGCGTGGGAAAGTTAGCGCCTGAATACTAGCGACTAGACTACACGCAGTACTCGGATGCAGGAGAAGTGATCGCGCCTGCAAGGGGCTGTGCAGTGATGTAGAGATGGCCGGGCGGCGGTGCACTTTAATTTTGAAATGCACTTCGAAGCCTTAGCGTTTCTGGAATTTTTGTTTCCCTGCCTTAGGTATAGTAGATATTGGACCTTGAATTTCATTAACTATTTTCCATCTTTAATACACGTTTTGAGATGCCCTGAATCTAATGTCTCTGTGACCGTATTCAGCGTAGTTCGAAAGGGAAAAATCGTATGAAAACATTTTTCTTTTTCAGTTAATTGTTCATTCATAATATATCCTACAAGAAATAGGGTTTATCTTAAATTTATATTAAATGGATGGATTTGTATTAATTTTGAATATTTTATTATTGTTTTCGAGTAAGGTTCTTGCATCTGTAGTGCGTATTAATCGCTTAATTTCGAATTCGTATGTGCATATGGAAGCAAGTGAATTATTTTGTTCGTCTAATTATTTATCTTTTTAACGTTATACAATATAATTAAGAATAAATTCTGAAATAATCAATGAAAATCAGGGAATAAGCCGGGAATTTCTTCAGCATTACTTGGTGGACACCCTGATAGAGGTGTTGTCTCGACAGTCAAACGATTTGATTTATCCTCGCCAGGGATAATTGCATGGAGTTATCATAAATTCTCTCGGTAAAGCCCTTCGGCCAAAATAATTATGTCTTTATTGAAAAATAAAGAATCCCCAATTTCTGAAAAATCGTTAAAAATGTTAACAAGTTATATAGCTTTCCGCTAAGAATTTTCATGAATCAAAATTTTATAGCTTTAGATCCATGCATAGTTTTATATAAAGTTATGAAAAATTATAAAATATTACCAAGTCGCAGCAGGTATTCAACATTTACAAAATACTTTTTTTGCTAACACATAATAATATAAAATGACTCAGAAAATTTTTAAGCGGAATAGTTAGGCGAAAATGGTTTTCGAAACAAAAAATTGTAAATACGACATGCTAATAAATATGTATATTTTTAAAAGTTTAAGTTGTTTGAGACTAGTACTCTCCTGATTTATACATACTAATGTTTGATAGCTTTTTCGTATGTGATTACTCAAAATAAATAGAACTCAGGAAATGTCAAATTTTTCAACTTCTTTACCAAATTTTAGAAGAAGCTTTCCTCGTGCAGACATATCAAGATCCACAGATTTTCTGTACACATTCATAACATTATTAGTTATATACGGTCTACAGCAGTCTTGGCACTGCATAAGCGAAACTTTTATGCATTTTATAAAACATTTCTCAATCTCTCTTGATATACGATGAAATTCTGAGATTTCTTCCCTGACATTAGATAGCAAAGCCGATCTGGGAATCAGTAAGTGATACTATAAAGTAAGCTCTTAAACTCTGCGATCTGTAGAATGAAATCCCGGCATTATTGAGTTTAAAGCCCTGGCTCTAACGATTTGATGTAGGTTTTATTCAGCAAACATCTCACAAAAGAGAGGTAGTCTTATTGTTTTCTTTATAGTACCCTGTCGTTCTGTTAGTATTCAAAGAAACAATAAGTCGCGTGGAGAAAGCGATTATAAATCCCAGCCCTTTTTGTCCTCCTGATTTATAATTTCAGATATAATAGGGATGTACTAATAATAATAATAACTAATATTTAGGAAGTGGTTATACAGATTTTGACAGCTTTTATTCTTCGGTAGAAACAAACTAAAATTTTCCAATATATTTATCCCAAGTGCTTACTTTTCTAAGAAAAAAATTGTTATCCCTAACATGAACCGGTGCTTTACACGATAAGTATTATCTGTAATATTATTTTTTACATTAGCAGACTATTGCTTGCACTACATAAGATGCAGCATAAAACAACTGGAAGCGAGAGTGTATTCGTATTGTTTTTATACGCGTGAAAGAGGTCATTGCCACCCGGAAGTAGCTCTCTGGCAGTGCGGTGTTTTAATTATGTGTTACATTTCAACAGAATTATTTCATAAGTCATAATCGTAATCGCAAAACGCAAAGAAGTTTTTATGTTTATTATGTTATCTATCCTCTTGAATCTGCATGGTTATAACTCTTCTAACTTGTGCAATTATTTTTAATCAAATATAAGATAAACGAGCAGACTAAACCTAACACCGAATGAGTTTTCCTCGTGTGTGGGTGCCATTGAGTTGTTAATTACGAAATAAACTATATTATTAACATATTTATAAGTAATAGCGTAATTACTAAGTAAATTTATGTTTAAACGGAAATTTCCTTGATAAAACGCCGGTGACTTTGAAATCGTCAGTAAAATTTACTAGCAAAACTTTACAATAGATTAAATCTCATTTGAATACACAATTTTCAAAATTAAACATTTTCATCACACAGGTAAATTTATATTAATCTTTTTCAGCGGGTTGAAATTTTGTTGATGCTTTTTAAAGTAATTTTCTTGTAAGATTTTGGCGTGGCATTCCCCATTGCTGTACAGTGTCTATATTCATATCCAGTTTTCTCATGTTACTTTAACGGTCAAAGTATTAAATTAAAATTATAACGAAGAGAGATCACGTAAATGATGCTGGGAAACGGATCAGGGAACAAGAAGTGAATGTGTGAAGGAAAAGTAAAATGTTTGCAATACCGATCACAAGCACTAGAGTACTTACACTCTTTTCGTACAAACATATATATACTGTAATATTCAAATTAGGATTAGAACTTCGGTAAATTATGTTGATTATAAATTCTTACGTAGGTCAGTCAAATTAAATAGGCTAAGCGATAGCATAAACGGATTTCAACATATTCCTGCCATAGCTCTTAGGATGAAAACTTATACATATATTCATTGAAAAGGGAAATTATACTTAGCAAAAAATTACTACATTATTCAGATAGTCACCGCTGCAACCATGTTTCTGTAGCCTTGTAAAATATCATTGACTTTAACATAGTGAAGTATAATTATTCGTAAGGGTATCTGATACTAAGTCTCTTTGTGTTGTTTTAGAGCTAGAAGTATAGTCGTGTTTATTATCTTGAAAGATAGGGAACCCCTTAATTATGATCTGTTCACTTCACTAAGCTGAACTGTCAAGTTTGGTCTAAAAGTTCATTTTCGATTGTAATCGAATACTGTCATATCTGAATCCTGTCCTAACGTTGCTGATAATAGCAGGTATCTATAAGTTACGTTTGTCTGAACACCACCTTAAGTGTGAAATTTGTTTTTTTAATAGGTTTCATTTAAAACACTACTGTGAGCCATAAGAACATTAAATGGATGAGCCATAAGAACATTAAATGTAACCCATTGTCTGCATCCTCAGAAAGCTGTTCTGTTTTTTTCCATTGGTAGTTAAATTAAATCACCAAGCTTACATTTCAGCGAATACATTTTATTGAACAGAAAATCCATTACGTGCTTCAAATTAGAAGTAAGATTAGTACGAATGCCGAGGGAAAAAGTAATTGAACGAAAGTACATAAAGCAATGTATTACGTTTCCAGTACGACAAATGGTTTCGGTGCAGAATGAACAATTAAATTTCTCTCTTCTGCATCTTCCGTACGTGACTTTAATTAAAAGAGAGTGTACCGACTACTCATGTGCATTATGAGTTTGGAATTACCGAGCAGTAATTAGGAAATATTTGAGGTGTATTTCATTGCGCTGTTGTTCAAAGTGAAACGTAAGCCAAGTAACAGTGGCACCATCATTTGAAAGCTAATGAACCCGCTCTCGTGACTATGCGGGTAGGGAATTTAATTTATTTCATACCTGCATATGTCCATTCTTTGTAAAAATAACACAGCTCCCACTTTCCGTACTGTTTTAATTAACTTTATTAAATTTTATTTAAAAATGCCTTTATAATTTATTAAATTACCTTTATTAATATTTATTTAAAAATACTTTTTCATTAAAAAGTATATTGAGTATGATTTACTAAAGAATAAAATGGCTTTTTGCGAGAACGCCTTGGTCTATTGGAATTCAGTTTTCAATATGTCATTTGGGGTTTCCAGTTTTCCTAAACCTTCAGTATAGACCTAGGGTGGACTCAGACACTAGCAAAAGTGAAAGCTATGAGGAATCCTAGGGGGTGCATGAGAATGACAACCTTCGTGTACCGATTTTCAAAAATTTGGAAGCCTCAGCCTTTTATGGATTTGAAGGCTGTAAAATGTTGTCTTGCATGCAATATTCTTGTTTAATTTAATCTACAATGGAATCTCTAATATCCCTAGGTATTTAATCTTACTCTATTCAATGTTTCAGCAGAAATAAATCAATAATCATATTACTAAATGGACCAGTCTTTTTGTATATGGATATTTCGTTTAGAAGTCGCAAAAATAGCGTCGGATTTCGAAACCACGACCAATTTTACACTTAATAGTGTATTACTGCATAACTTTTTGATATAGGCTATTTTTAAATTGGGCGTATGTGGTAATTAAATAAGTGATATTAATAATAAAAGAGACAAAGATTTATTAAATGTTTTTTTGTGAAATTGTAGCTTCATGAAACAGTTGTCAGATGATTGTTTGCCAGTTTGTTTGGTAGCGTTGATCTCATATTGACCGACAATTCAAAAACTTATTTTACATTGAAATTAAAGAAATATTGACTAAGTCATCTGACTAATGAAATTTTACATTTGTGGTCATCAGAACTTGACCTGGGGCTTGTAGCTGTCATTACTCGTAAGTACTGAAGGTGTCACATTTTTGTAGCCGAAATGCATCTTTTCTTATGAATTAAGACACAACTGAGCTCCAGTGAAAAAGTTAGATACGTTCTTTAATTTATGACACTATGTATACTGTAGATAGTGTAGATAGTTTGAAAATATTAATGATTATGCACGTGAATACGGATTGTGAAACGAACCCAGAGAAGAATAGATTAAGGTTTTACGGTTGTTTTATCCAAATTTTAGTATCAGTAATACCCTCATCTGAAGAAAATTAAATCCATCAACAGTACAGTTGTTGTTTCTATGTAATGTTGCCAAAAGGAAGGTAAAATGTCAACGTAATAAATACTAGATGTTTCTTGTGACCATCACTATCTTATGAACATTTTATTTGACAGCGAATTAAGGGAAAATTATGCCGTAAACTCGAGAATTCTATATTTATTATTATTTATTTATTTATTTTCCCTGGCGAAATTACGGTCATAAGACACCATGAGGCCTTCTCTTCCACTTCAAAATAAAAATGTACATAGGGTTATTACAAACAGTAAAAAATTTTATGAACTAAAAAATAAAAACTATACATGTTACAACGAACAGAAAGTGCACATAATTCCAATTGAAAGTCTTATTTAATTACGAAGTTTTATAAAATATCTCAAATAAAATGAGATCTAGTCTTTGCATACTTTCTAGTGAACTGTCATTAATTGTGGCAGTTTAGATTATGAAACAACAAATGTTCTTATGACCAATTAAAAGTATTACAATATTTAATTGAAAATAAAAGTAAATTAATATTAATATCAAAATAATAAATAATCCTGGATATAATTTTTTGCCAAGTAATTATTGACTCATAAAACGAGTATTAAATTTGTTTCTAAATTGTGGTACATTCGACAGTCTCTGAGGCCGCGAGTTTCAAAGTGAGGGATAGACACCCTAAAACATGCAGAATATGATGCAGTACGTTGGGAATAAGCAGTAAGTTAGCTTTTAGTTATTCGTTCCTGAGATCGAAAGGAGATTAGAACGAGATTTTAAATAAGCAGGAGAAGAGGTGAACGAAAATGAATGGAGGCGTTGTTTGAGGTATAGTGCAGTTACTCATTGGATGGCCAGTCGGCTTCAAAGGTTTCGGTGTTTCTTTATGTTAATTGATCTGACTAAATCGGTCTTGGGCTTCCGCTATCCAAAACAAAAGCAACGTTGCAATATTCTCTCATTGTTATCACTGACCTCAGTTCTTCCTTCGCTTTATTCAATTCACACGTGTTATTGTTTACTGTAACTTGATCTTGCAACAACGCATTCACTCCACGCGGAGTAGACGAGTAGCTGTAAACATCGCCACAGGACATTCTTAGATTTTGATTGGCTGGGGTAACTAGCTGATTGGTGCGGTAAAACAAAGAACATGGGTTGAGCTGCCGGCAAACTTTTCCTCCTAACGAAAGGAAGCCGCCTGGGTATGCAATGAGTAACTGGACTATATACCTATGACGGAGTTTGAAAAGACGGCATCGCATAGTCAAATCATCTGATGTTACAGATAAATCTAAGTATTGTGACCACGCTCAAGACTATCAGTACAGTTTCTGCGTAGTTGGTTAACAGAATGTCGCTGTAATGAAGCATCACTAGCACTTGGACCACATTTTTCTTTAGTTTGGTAGGGAGGATGAAATGGGTTGGACCTGTTGCACGCATGGGGAAGAAAGACATATGTAAAAAGAATATTGAGACCCGAAGGGAAAAGACCACTTGGAAGACTTAGACGAAGATGGGAGGACAATATTAGGATAGATCTGAGGGAAGTAGGATATGCGAGGGATGGTTAGATGGAGTTAGCACTGAATAGAGTTGAATGGCAGGCTCAAGTAAGCGCGGCAATGAACCTCCGGGCTCCATAAAATAGATCATATTCCTTCAGCTTGCTTAGGAATTGTCTGTTGCCATTGAGTAAGTAAGTAATGGTAGGGAGGAAAACGTTACAGTTTTTGAAGTGAAACTTCTTTAGCCGCGGCAGGGGTAAATCGAGAACTTGTGTAACGCTCAAAATCGTCACGAAATTAGTGTCACGCTTAAAATCGTCACGAAATTAGTGAGGTGTGACGGAATGGACAGCACAGAAAACAATCAACTCAATGATTAGGCTTATCCAAAATTTAAAAGATCCAAAAAATCAAAATTAAAAAATCCAAATCCAAAATTTAAAAAATCTAAAAATACAAAATTAAAAAATAGTAAATCGAAAATTAAAAAATCCAAAAAATAAAAAATTCAAAGATCTAAATTTTAAAAAATCCAAAATTCCAAAAACCCAATATTAAAAAGTCCAACATTCCAAAATTGAAAAAATCCAATAATCCAAAATTGAAAAAATAAAAACAAGTTTCACTTCGGTTGCATGGCGTTCCACGCACCATTTTTTTAGAGAATTAAGTAATGAATATATATTTTTTCTTCTTTCTTTTTTCTTTTTTTACGTGTGATACTTGAATATTTCAGTTTAAATCTGAATCCATATTTAGATAGATATTTAAGTTCTCACATAGATAAGTAATGGTACGCAGGCCTATATTTGCTATCACATGATGTAAGCTGCTAATAGATCTACCTTGGTTGGACACATTTGAAAAATGTGGACAGGAGTAGCAGCGTGCATAACTGTGAGGGACAGTGCAATTACAACACATTAACATCAGTGTCATGCACGTAGTCACGATGATTTGTTGTTAGGGGGTCCTGACCGGCCCTCTGCCATATGCCCGTCTACTAAATGACCGATGCAACGTTGTTAATATGTTATGCTTACAGGTCATCACCAACGTCCATACATTCACTTTGCTTTGCAAACCATTACTTTCTTTCTGACATAAGTGAGCAGGGCCAACGTATTAATCGTCATGTAACAGCATGATTTATTATAATTTATATTTTACCTTCGTAAAACATAATACAGACCAACAGCCATTTTGGTGCCTTAGAATGTATACCTATTCTTGGGCATATTTATGTCGCTGATGCCAAAGTGCCATTAGATTTGTCCTATCAGCTTTAGTTTTTGAGATATGGTATATTACCATTATGCATATTATCCCATTTTACGTTTGATATAAATAAAAAACAGTGCCTATTTGTAGCTTCTAAATCATGTGAAGAGAAAAGCAACACACTAACATTATATTAACATTACAATAACAATTTAACATGGGGTGTTTCAAAAAATTGATATAATCACATACTGTACTTTCGTTTATGATTTATAGGCTGTCAATTTGAGGATCAAAAAATAATCCAGCATTTAGTTTTTCTGTACTTCGTACAGTTTTCATCCTATGTGTCCAAAGTATGGTCAAGAACCTTCACTAGCTATATTATCAAGCAAGATTTTGTTTGGATAAACTAAGAGTTCACAAAGAAAATGCCCCCCCCTATCGACAAAAGTAGAGCTGGTAGAGAAAAAGTTATTACATATTTGGAATAAGGACACTAAGTATAGCCAAAATCCGATAAAACATCTGAGACACCAAACAAAAAGTCATTTTTTGTTGGGCTGTGTAATACAATGCCCAAATGAGTAACAGCTCGTGCTCGGGCACAGTTCAGTACCGGTACAGTAACAGAAAATATAAAGACTATTGAATTCTCAAACCAAAAATTTACATTATTGTTACTCTACATACAGTGCTTACACATACATACATATTACATACAAATATACATGCCAACAAGGGAAATAGTACATATTAGTTTGAAGTCTGAACAGCCTTACGTGCCTGCATGCAGCACGGTCCGGGAGGCTTGCAAATGACTGTAAAGGAATAGCCTATCTGAATTTTCTCGTTTTAAAATACATTATCAATATGGGATTTTAAAGTTGGATGTAACGAAGAATCGTTGTGATTCTTCATTTTATTTTCTTTATATATTTTCCTGGTATTCTTAATATTAAAACTTTTTTCAAGCTGTTATAAAACGTTTAATGTTTAGATTAAATCTCATTAACATCCATTGATCACCGCTTATCGTTGGCTTTACGAGGCATATTTAATGGGAGCAGTTTTACAATGTGTTGTTTGCAACCTGGTGAGTACGTCTCTTTTCCTTTAATGTCGTGTGATTTCCGACTGTTGTATCATTTCCTGATAACGCATACATTGCAGTTTATGGTGCAGTAACGAAATAAAAACGACTAGTAATACATCCCTGCATAGCGTATATGAAGGGAAGATTCATAGTCCCGGAATTGACTTAACTGTGTATGTAAATCTCATCATCGCTCGAAGCAGGGCATTTTAGAGTACATGAGCAAAGAAGGGTGCTATTATAGGCCTACACCCCCACCCCATTTGGATGTTATTCTGTTCTGAGAAGACATTAAGCCTAGCGTCACAAACTCATTTCCCCTATCCCTCCCATCTCCTACATTGTAGTGAGTAAAAGAATATCATAAAGGAGGGGAGACAGAGACTTTTTAATTTTTCTACGATAGTGTTTCTTCATCAATTTCCCTTTCGTGTTATCATGGTGGAAATTCGAAATTTCTACACGCGGTGCCGGTAACCTAACCTATCTGCGTCTTTTGGCTATTTACTGCACTACTTACCACAAAAATGCGTTATTATACCAAATACTGTATTATATATTACAAGTACGATCCAAAACTTCCATGCTGCAGCTATCTGCGCATGCGCTAAAGTTATCTATATTTTACAGTTCGTTCTCTTGTGTATTTCTACAGCTGTTCTAAGTTATTTATTTTCACGTAACATTTTTACTATCCTTTAATAAAAATAGTGGAATATTTCTTGGACGGTTTGAAAATATTATTTTATTTTCCTTTCGTGTTATCATGGTGGAAATTCGAAATTTCTACACGCGGTGCCTATCAGTATTTTTTATCCTATATGCAACATACGGTACACCTCATTTTGATGTACCTATTGCAAGAAAACATGATGTGATAGTAAAAACGGACAACGGATTCGTATTCATCGACCCAAGATCAAGATCAACTATGACACCACTTGCCGCAAAAAAGCAAAAAAAAAAAAAAAAAAAAAAAAAAAAAAAAAAAATTGAGTAGCCTAGTATAATCGGAGGACACATTGTATATGCTATCTTTCCAGATAATTTAATAGTAAAATTAGTGTTTGCACGAAATTAAAGCTGAATTTAGAATATCTTCAACGTTCTTGCTCTCGTACCTTGTGAACTGTCCTAGTGCTGAAATTGACTTATAAATTGAATTTATAAAACATCACCTTTGCAATCCTTTGCTTTTAACTGTAAGTAAAGAAGGGTGATGTTATACACACCTTCTCACTCTACTTTTCGATTCTACCCATCCCAACTTGACTGTTATTCCATTCTGAGAAGACATTAAGCCTACCGTTGCAATCTCACTTCCTCTGCCTCCCGCCCAGCTCCTCTCGTACTATAGTTTGTGAAGAGAATACAATTAAGCAGAAGATTCCACATCCTTTTACAGCTGACTGTTCTGTGCGGTGCAAGACCCCCACGAGGTTAGAATGGGGCTCCAAAAGAGAGAACACGCTAACTAAATTGAAAACCTCTGGGCCAAAAGTTATCTCTCTTCCCTTAAGATTTTCTTAGTCGTGACTTAAACTTGAATAACGAGTCGGTGTCGTCTCCATGGTTACCGTGATTCCGCAACAAATATCTCCAGAAGGTTTCCTTCCAATAAAGTCCCTTGAAACACCCAGCTACTTCGTTAACACAAACTCACGTAGATGTTAAGTTTCTTTGCATTTATAGGAAAACCTCGTTTTGACGCCGTAAGTTGAAGTTACTCATCAGCACTGATGATACAGTACTATAAAACGTTCTGGAAAACTAAGAATACTTTTGCTATGAACTACATGTGAATGACATACTTCGTCAATGTGATCGAGTCAGGGGATAATTGAATCGGTCATTGCAAGAAAAACGCGAAAATGAATTTTTTCATTGAAAGTAAGAGTCATTGCTCTGTCTAGGCCTATACGCAAAGAGAAATGGTTCAAGTCTCCTCAAGAATTCCCACCTGTCAATGTTATAGTTTAAGTGATAAAAGTCTAAAAGATAATATGATTGGTTGTAAAAGACAAGTTGCTTAATTATAACACTACATGAATAAGTTTTCCTACTGCAAATCGTTTCTTTTCGATTGAATTTAATTTTGAAAATGCTGGTCAGTGTGCTGAAATGAACATCTCGAAATATAACCATGGCCATTTTGAGACCGTCTTCATTATTATTATTATTATTATTATTATTATTATTATTATTATTATTATTATTATTATTATTATTATTATTGTTATTGTTGTTGGTGATATCTTGTAATCCTCCACCACCTTCTTCACCGTCGTCGTCATGTTATTTCAAATGACCTTTGTTTCACTCGTTCAAACACACATCAATAATAAGCGTACCAGTAGACAGATAAAATGTTTTTCGAGCGCAAGCTGTTAATTAGAAAATCAAGCTGCACTATGGTCAATAAATGAACCAATGAGCCTTGTCCTGTTGGAGGTCCCTCCTAAGTCTCGTTTTTATCTTGTTTTTCTGCAGTGTTATTGTTCACCTTTGCATGGCAATATATAATATAGTTGACTACGTAAACACACATACATGTCGATAAAAAGAGAAATACAAATATTCATGAGCGTATGAATGGGTTTATTCAGGTTTTGTGCACAGAAGAACCTTTCAACTCGCGTATGACCTTTAATGTAAAGGTGTGCCCTCCATTCAGCCATTCTATGATATTCAGCCCTTCCCAACATCCATCCTGGTACGACAGTTTTACGTTATGAATGCAGCACAATTTGTTAGGCCTAAATCAGTTGATCTCATGCATGGACTGTGTAGAGTTGATACATGTTTAATATTTTTAGGAAGTATTCTTATTTATATTTTATGGCAACATCGCAATGTATAATAAAATTTAGAAACATAAACTTAGATTGTACAGAATTAATTAACTTTCTGAGTTGAATATATTTTATGGTGACGTGGACGTCTTTATTCGAGGCACAAATGGAAGCGTAAGGAGGTATAAGGAAGTCTCTGCAGGCCCATGGTTACACATGACGACCCCTAAGGCCGTTAATGACTATTCCCTTATTCACGCTGCTCTGCATTTGCCATCGCGTGCATGAGTGCATGCCATTAAGTGCGTATTCATTTCGAGCCGCAAGTTTCAAGATTGGAAAGAGCGCTTCTTCGCATTTCAGCCTCTCTGTAGGTTTCTGAATAGAAGGTTCCGTGTTAAGTGAACCAATTGCGTGGCCTCCGCGCTCGCCTGACCTCAATCCATTAGAATTTTGTTCGTGAAGGAATTTAAATACTCTCGTGTATGCAACATCGGTGCAAGATGTAGAGAGTCTCCGTGCTCGTATTCTTCAAGGCAGCCAGATAGTAGGGGATTGTCCAGGGATATATCAGCTCATCAGGGTGTCCATGCGACGGCGGTTGGACGAATGTATCCATGCTAACGGAAGGGCATTTTGAATATTTAATTAGATGTTCTGTTTTTGAGTACCATTTCATACAATTTTCTCTTTTTCACAGTTCTTTTTTCGAGTATTCTGCTAAGTGGTGCTAGTATAGAGAAAGGTCTATAACAAGACAACGAAGCATTTTCGGACCCATGTCCATTAATCATAATTTCACTCTCTGTATACAAGGAATGTTTTCCCAATATTATGGCCTACCTTTTTGTTACACTCTCTAGCCTATATTGTCATGCCTCGTAAAATCAACGCAATATTCTGGTGTAGAGCCAATGCCTTGATAAAGATTTCGTGGCACATTTTATTTCTGAACGTCATAGAATAAGGCATGTCGTTCCCTTTTAAGATATAAAATTTTCTGCTTAAAACTGAGAATTACCAATGCATGTCATAATATCCATCAAATGGTGCATCCTTGAGATTAGCACATGCTTTGGAGCTAGTTTCCCAAAAAATCCATTAATTATTAATATGTGATTGTGTGGTAAAGTACCTAGATGAACATCGCTCTACCATCGTAATGCTTAAAGCTGACATTCCAGCTTTCCAACACAAACCGTGAAGATAAAATGAGATCAAAGTAGGCCAGAACAAACGGGTAAATTGAGCGTACCGTATCGTGCAATCTGTTGAGAGAGAGATTCCCTTTAACAATTTTACGCAACTGCATGTTCCACTTTCATTACTAAAAATAATGTCTTTTTTTATCTGAAAATTTCACTAGTGTTACAGATTACATTTAACTTCATAGGGAATGTGTGTGGTTGCGTGTAACAAATTGCATACTTCAGCAGAGTTATGTAGCATTCTGATTCAGAATGTGGAATTGTAGGTTAGTTGGTAATGTTGAATGCTTCTGCGGAAGATTGTAGGTTTTATCGTATTTCAGTATAATAAATGTATCACTCTATTTTGTATACCTTTCATTATTTCAAGATGATTATGTAAAGCCATAAACTGAATTGCTAGTTGAGAGAGGATGTACCTGAAGTTGCATGGTTTTCTGGGAAAACATTTATTTTCAAACTAAGCTTTCTTCCTTGTTGAAGAATGGGTTTGAATAACAAGAATTAATCTTTATTTAATCTGGCAGGGTTAATGCCTTAAGGCCTTCCGTTACACTCAACCAGAGACAGAGACAGAGACAGAGACAGAGAGAGAGAGAGAGAGAGAGAGAGAGAGAGAGAGAGAAAGGAACAAACAAATACACTAACATAGTTCTATAAAGAATAAGAATAATCTAGTTATATACATATACAGTAGCTAATTGAGTCTATGTTACATAAAATTAAATTATTATAGCAAAATGTGTTACACTAGGAAAGGAAGTAACTTAACTTAGACCTACAATATACAAGAAACAATAAAAATCAAATCATAATTATGTGGGCTCTATGATTTTAAATAAATCCCTGGCCCTCTAATTACTTGTAAAAATAGTTCCACCTTTCAAAATATAATATTTAACTGTGAAGTGTGGAAATACTGTGGATTAAAGTCTTTTTTTCATTTATTGAATCTTTCAGCCAAGATGCAGTTTGCCATATACTAAAAATAACAAGAAACTTAAAACTATCCCAGAATATAGTTTTCAGGATAACATTTGAGTGAGAGGGTTAACGCTGTGCGAGCTTTCGGGTGCTACTTCCTCTGCAGCCATCTTCTGGGAATGAGTGAGCTAAGTTGAAAACGGAGCTGCCCTGTACTGTGACAGAGTTATGGAGGGCAGCCAGCCGGACTAAATCTTGTGGTGATACGCCAAACTCCTATTGGTTGGAATAGAATTTGGTCCCTCTGTCCCAATTCTGGAAAAGAAAGCAATACAAATAAATTAATTAACGAATATTAATGAATTTCATGTTTGGTCAATGAGGGTTCTTTATTATACTTACTCGATGGAAATATGCAATTTCTAAGCAAGCTGAAGGAATATTATCTATATTATGGAAAGCGGAGGTTTATTGTCGTGCTCTTCAGCCATTCATGCCATCTTCAGCCTCGTAAGTTCTACTTTTCTTAAGAAGACATAGAAAAACATTTATTTTCTTTTAATTTAAGAAAGTTTAAAAAAATATTACTCATTTAAGAATATAACATGAGGTGGGGAAGTCATGTTGAATACAGGGACTTATTCTCTTTCTCTACAAAAATAAAAATTAAAAATCCCTTTAGGCAGGCCTACAGGCTAAGGTAGATTTCGAAGTACTTTTGGTTTAATTTATTGTCGCTGCGCAGCACTCTTCTTCTTTAGCCTTGGCATTGACAAACCCGCAATAATAACTGCAAAAAAGAGGACAGAGCACTTTTTCAAACATTCAAATCTCGCCTTATATGAGAATTATTGAGAAACTACTTATTGATTTGTAGAGTACTCATCAAGAGCTTTTCAACGATACCTTACAATACGTGATTTCAAAAATTTCGAATTTCCATCCCCACTCGTACCCCCAAAACCCCCGCATCGTTGGTGTTACTGTGAACTCCATAGGGAGTACTCTAATTTATTCAAACAAAGTTTCCCTCTATACTTCATAGGGGCCGAGATATAAATTTTTCAAGATTTCAACCCCCTCCCCCGACCCACCTCTGGGGCCAATTTTGCTCTTTATCGAACTTGTCCGAACTATTGGGCCTAGAAATAACACAATAAAATGTGTTTCAAATGTCTTCAAAATTACGGCCGCTAGCGTGTAAATATATATATTTGTTCGAAATCTACCTAAAAATAAATGTAAAATAAGTTGTCATAACAGTTAACGCAATTTTCGGTTAATACGATCGAAGAAGCATTTTAAAAGGGTTTCTTTATTGTATTCTGCATAACACAAAACATGTACAAGAATAAAGTTGACATAATGCGCTGAAAGTGTAGAATTCAGAAGGATATTGTTAAGAGCTTTATACTATATAACGATCAGCGTGCTGTTTTTCCGCTGTCTAGACTGAGGATTACTCTTTTCAATTTTCCTCTATCTATACTCTAGACATCCCGCTGATTGAACGAAAATTGGCATTCTATGAAGTTATCTACGCATTTTATTTGCAGCATTGCTCAGTCTTTCTGATAGACTGTCTCAAGGATAAAAATCAAGGAAGGGGGAATGAAAGAAACAGATAGTTTCATTGTTATGCATTCCTATTATGGTGAATGTAGGCTATTCCCATACCTACTAACTAGTCTGTAACTTAATTTAAATGAAAGCACCTTGAAAGTCGTAAATACATACAGTGTTTTCGTTATACGTTCTCCGGATAATCAGCTGGATTAGATCAAGATTTTTATTTATATTTTCTTTCCTTGAGTAGTCATCTAGCGTATTATTACTTTTATTACGGATATTTTTAATACGAGTATTTATCATATTAATGATAATAGGCCTGTTATTATTATTGTTGTTATTGACTTTTATTAAGTCTTACGATTTATTTTATGCAATGTAAATGAATGTGTTCATTTAAATTTAAAATCTTGTCCGCCACTCTGGCGCTTCTCTCACGCAGCGGGCCCGGGTTTGATTCCTGGTCGGGACAAGTAATCTAGATGAGGGTTTTCTGGGGTTTTTCCTCACCTGTGAGACAGATGGCAGATAACTTTAGCCCTTGAGGTCCCCGGATATCATCTGGCCGTCATTATCATCTTCATCCCATCCTCGCCTTGTTCGGAGTGAGTGTGTGTGTGTGAATGGTGTGTCTCGTCCTATGTGTTTATGTTGTCTCGGAGGTGGCCCCGCATTGGGCTCGCTCATCCGGGGAGACCCTCTATGTCCTTGTCTGTTAAAAAAGTATGTCTGTGTTGTGATTCATAGTGCATTCCACTCCCGACAGGTCGCGGGCCGCATAAAGGACCCTATAAGGGAGAGGTAAAACTTCGAAAGAGAGAAAAAATTTAAATCTTATTGATCTGTATATTTTTATTGGCTAAATTGTCCTTGTATCTGTGCTAGCTCTCCTGATTATTCCCCTTATACGACCGATAATTTTTATGGCCAACAAAGAATTAAAAATGACCTCGTATTACTATTGATAAAGCATTTAAGAAAGGTGGTCCGCGAAAACAAATTATTTCGTTATTTATTACACTACTGCTGTCCTCAGATGTATAATTATAAGCTTGTCTGCCCTCAATTATTATTTTTTATATCCTCTTGTTTCTTCTTTTCGGTCACCTATTACTGGAGGTAGTTGTTAAACCAACATATATAACGTTTCGAAAATCTGAACACTTACAATCAATAAGAGAAAACCTTTGTTAAACATCGAGATTTTTTACAAGTGAATCAAGTGCCGTAAATTTGTAAATACAAGTTGGTCCCACTAATAGAATTGTTGTTTGAGTAGTGCAAATGTACCGTACCTTTAACTAATGAGATAAATATGAAAAATTATATAGAAACAAGATAGATAGATATATAAGCATTCATGAACCACAGATTATTGTCTCTGTTTGACATTACATGAGAATATTATAGGAGAAAAATTCCTCCAACACTGGGACTTGAACCCAGGACCTTTGGCTATTCGCGCCAATGCTCTACCAACTGCGCTAAGCCAGAGTACAAATCACAGCGCCAGATGGAACCTCTCTCCTATGACTGATTGCCCTAATGGTCTACCTAATGGCAGACAAATTATGTCATATGCAGTACTGTGAGGCACATTAAGTAGTGAATTGTGACCGGGCTCCCACTGTTATTGTACAGTTAACAGTTAACAATCCTGGGTTCAAGTCCCAGTGTCTGAGGAATATTTCTCCTATAATATTCTTATATAGAAACAAAACTAATTTCATAATTATTAATATAACTGCACCCAAGTACGAGCAGGCTTGCTCATTCGGGTGTATTTCTAAATGTTAATACTTATTGTGCTAGAATAATTATTAATTTATGTAAGATTTGCCTATCTTTCTTTTTTTAACAGTTGTAGTTATTTTGAAATTTGAAATATGTATTTATTTTGCTTTACTTGACTTGTGTAAATATGTATTTATATTTGAATAAAATTTGAGTTTGAATTTGAAAAAAGAATTGAATTTGAAATTGTTGTCTGTCCAGTCACAGGAAGGACTTGAATTATTGTACTTTTTTTGTAGACCCGACAACTTTTTATTTTATAAAGGAAACAGGTTGAAAGTTGAGAAAACAAATGTTCCAACAGGTTTTTATTGTGATTGCTCTGTGGAGTTGGGAGCATATATTCCAGAACGCGTGTATCTGTATTCGTTCCGCGTTGTCCTAGTCTTGCGGTGGGTGTTGGCACCAGATTGCGTAAGGGATGAAGGGCGGGGGCCAATAACACGGGTCACATCCCCTGTGGCCAAGCCTTTTCGCAATTAGGGCCGTTGCCAAGCGGGGCGCACGAGGGAGAACCCCAAAGTGAATGGGAGTGAGAAGATTCGAAATTCGAAATGTTACGGCCCGTAGCAAATGTTGTAATTGTCTCAAGGGAGGGGTAGGAATGGAAGGGGATGAGAAGGAAACTGGAGTTACACAGACACTATAATCAGTATTGTGTATTGAATGGCAGTGATAATAACATACATGGGAAATAGTCACATATTAGTAGAAGGTAGCTGAAGGTCAAACATCCACGTGCATCAGAAATTACAATTGGTAGCGAAAGCTTATGTCATATGATTTACAAAGTGAAGACACAGAACATTAGCTCTAGCAGTTTTCAACAAGTAATTTCAGTGCAGCATAGTATTTCTAACCGTATCCTTTGTAAGCTAAATAAAATTACACACACTTTACGGAATAGATTCAACAATAAACATAGTATTCTTGAGTTTATTTTTTTTGCCATTAACTTAAAAAACAGTAATTAATCTTTTAGTTATATTGTAGTTGTAAGGATACCAATTTTATTTTATTTTTATTTCTATTCATTTATTAATTTAAGATGGCGAAGTTAAGGCCACACGGCCTTCTCTTCCGCACAGCCAGGGGGAATGCATGAAATACAAGAAATATACCACTTAATTGTAATAAAGAATACATTGACCTAAAATACAAAAGACAAAGAAAACTAAACAATACATGAAATTAAAATAAATTAATACATTGTTCACTACAAGCGCTGAAAATTTCTGAAATATTTACTTATTAATGTAATACTTCCCCTGCTTTATATATATATATATATATATATATATATATATATATATATATATATATATATATTACCTTATATTATATTAACTTTAACTAATTATTTAAAAAATTAAAAATTAAAAGCATAACCCTAATAGATAAATCATTATATTTATTAACACCTAAATCACGTGGACTACATATCACGATTAGATAGCGTCGCCTGGTATTACTGAAATCTGATGCTTCGACAGCGCTAAAATCACGTTTTCTGCCAGTTTTTCACTCATAACTCGCGAACGAAAGCTAAAATTACAAATTCGGCTTCGAGGTGCATTCGCCCACCTTTCAGTCCATCTATCTTTAAAATTTCAGTAGATTTCGATGGGCATCGTGGACAGACAGACAAACAGCATGTGCCCGCGGCTTCCCCCGCGATAATTGTTTGAAAAATTAAAAACTAAAAATTAAGAGCATAGTTAAATCATTATAATTATTAACACCTAAATCACGTGGAGTGCATTCCACGATTAGGTAGCGTCCTCTGGTAAAAGCGACCTCAGATTCGAGTTCCTTGGCACAGAAAACCCCTGTATAGTGAGTTTCGTTCAAATCGAACAATGTTTGACCATATTTAGGGTTGATTATCCTTCTTCCGTGTAGGTTGAAAATGTCATATGTCTGTGGGCCTTGACACTCTAAACAAATGAATCGTCTAGGATGGACTAACAAAATCAAGCGATCGCGTTGCTTTTATTTCCAAGGTATGAGGTATGATGACAAAAATAGCCAAAGCCATCTGTAAGTGATTTGATATTGAAATTTATTACTGAAACTGATGCTTCTAAAACGCAAAAAAATGCACGTTTTCTGCCAGTTTTTCACTCATAACTCACGAACGAAAGCGAAAATTAAAATTCCGGCTTCGAGGTGCACATTCCGACCCTTTAGTCCGCCTATTTATAAAATTTCAGATCTCTGCGTTCAGTAGATTTCGCTGGGCATCGCGGACAGACAGACAGACACTTCCTTTTATTAATATAGATATGTATATTAACTTGATTAAATTGCGCTTCTAACTTTAATATTGTCTGGCAGCTCCTGAGATAGCTAGGCAATGACTTCCAGTAGCGAATAGGTGTTGCTGTAAAGGTATATGAATAATGTGAAGTTCTGTACAGAGGCATGGATGGTAAGGGATCAAGCTGAGAGCAAGTTATGGTTGGATGATATGTAATGAAAACGACTAGAAAGGTAAAAAATAAATTACTGCATGAGCACTTGTTTACAATTTAAACATGTATTTTGCAAATTAAACTAATTATGAGCTGCGTTTACATCGCTTGATTACCAGATAATTAAATTTGTTCATCGTCATAATATGCCTATACCAGTAGGTTTTTGTAGATGGTAGAATATACGGAATTCAGAACTCGGCTCGAGCTACCCATACAGCATGAAATTCTCAGAATAAGCCTAAAAACTAGCATGTATAATAATGCTTGTTATTCACAAACAGTTTTTCATTAAATAGAGATATTCATCATAGTCTGTATACATAAAGTAAATTTACTTTTTAAAGAACACATAGCCGTAAAACTACACGAACCAAATGAATAAGGGCAGTGTTACCAAACTGCAAATTCCTACCTTCGTAATTCAATAATTATTCATGTACTTGATGTAAAGAGCCGGCAGACAACCTGTACATCTTATGTTCTTGAATATAGGCTGTTCATTTACATGATTTTGTGTGGAGTTTAGAATTTTATTGTTGTTACTACTATTCCGTTATTTTTGTCATTGCTAGAAGCATTTCCGTATTCATGAAGGTAAAGTGTATGATGCAGGTAGAGATAAATATTTTAGATACCTTACACCGGCTGTTTATTTCTTCGCTAGTATTGGAGGAAGACCGACAGGACGTTTTCCTTCTGCATGAAACCGTGTTCTTCTATTAAATTTATTGGCATTAATCAATTTTTCTCTCTTTCGTGAACATCTAAAGTTCTTTCTCCAGTAGCCTAATTGCTGATAAATCAGCGAATTTTATGATTGGAGTCTAGTATTTTCCATGTTTTTGTATTATATATATAACGTATACAAAATAATGATTTTAATGGAAATATGATACTTAATATAAATATAGCCTTTAGTAATTATAAAAATATTGCGTCACAATTAATTACTATTTTCTAATAAATTATCTTCTGAAAATTGTATTATTCAACACATAAAGTTGTTCAGCACTTGACATTTCTTTTAAAATTTGCAAATATTTAAAACGATCTTCAAAGATTCGTAGCTAATGTTGTGTTGTGCAAGGTTGAGTTCGGGGGGTCCTGTGCTTTGTGTAAATTGTACTTGAAACAATTGCTGTGTGCATCAAATGGCTTTTCCTGGGAGCACAAATAGCTGTATCCTGGAACACGTGCAAATGCTTTCAACTAGCCGTTTAAACAAAACACTTTGATACCTTTCACAAATGCTGTTGTTCAACCAAATCCATTAAACTAATTGCCTAAAAAAAATATAACAGCATGTTCTTTTTGTTTGGAAGAATAAATGCGGATAAGTTAATTTTGGATACTGTTGCATGCGCGAAGAGGGGCGGCAGGACATTACCTGTATTTTATAGTCGACCGCAAATAAAACAGATATGGAGCAGGTGGTCATGTCCACCCTGTGGATGCGGTGACCAGTGTTTGAATTCGTGGTCACTTTGTGATGCCCAGCACGTTCTGATTAAAATGTGGAGCGCAGGGGGGAAAGGCAGTTCGGCCTCTCTGCATGTAAAGGCTTTAATACAACCGCACTGGTGGCTACCCGATATGTAGGCTCTCTTTGTATTGGCTATAGCTTTCAACACTAATTACGTCTCTCCACTGAAATATTACCTCCAGGATTACCTACACGCTGACACTTCGCTCTTCAGTTGGATATCTGTCTTTAAGATTTGTGTCCTTTCGCCCCCAGAACATTTGGCAGTTCTTCTATTAAAAGCTTGTAGTAAAATCAGTAGATAAACCTCCATAACGTTCCTTGCAGTTTACCAGTAAGTAATGTCTATACTAATATCAGTAGATAAACATTCATAATATCCCTTGCAGTTTATCAATATGTAAATTCCTAAATTAAATCATATTCGCATATGAGTATCCGAGTACGGCTCCGGTCATGGAAACCACCATTAACGGCCGTGGGTGTCGGCATGCTGACCACATGCCCCCCATTCCTGCCATCTGCCTGTGGTAGATGACGCAGCGGTCGGGTGGTAGGCCTTTTCCCTCTAGGGATGTAGCGCCACGGAGTTTAGTTTATATGAGTATCCGAGCATGAGTAATTTAAACCCTCATCGTGATGAAACAATAATTTGCAGTTCAGCTTGCATGCTAAATGGTGACCGTGTTTTTATGAATAAAAATCGAGACATGTAATGGTATCATAGATCTGCTGGCTTGACCAACTGAACCAAAAAACGTGCTTTATTTCCCAGAATTCATAGTCTTATATAATAAATTTGAAATTTTCACAATGTACACGGGGGTGTAACTTATTGTTTTATTGTATCCCAAAGTTACATCGTTAGGAAATACAATCATCATATACTTACAGTCTTTTATTTAACTGATGAAATACAATTTTATCACCATATTTTAGGAAATTTTCATAAATCGGGACAAAATCGGTAGTACTTTTTAATAAAAAAAGGACATTTTGTGTCCCGGGAGAGCTGTTTAGGAAAAAGACTACCGTCCAAATCAGGACCTTATGCTAAACAACACCCAGAGCCATTAACGAAAGTGTTCCTGGCCAATGAATCTATTTCCATATTAAAGAAGATTTTCTGTTGCTTGAGGGAGGAAAAGTTCACTCTGTTTGAAAATCTCCTACTTTGCAAAAATTTGATCAGTTACCCGAAATCGAACCCGAGTCTATAGATTTGTTTCAGCATTGAATCAGATAAATAGCATATTGCATAATTATGCTGTAAAAGACTAATGTTGATTGTAAACTATGTTTTGGAGAATAGTTTGTAGATTCGTTATGAAATACTATATTGCGTAGAAGTCCAAAAGTCGTAGGCCACTATTCCGATATTTATGTTTTAAAACGCTCCAAACATTTTGCAAATATATTGAAAGTTACTAATAACACTCATTTATTCCTTGATATAAATGCAGGACACTTAAAGTAGAAGTATATTGAATTATATTTATAATGATAAACAGAAAACTTCCATCAAATATAACTGTACACATTTATAATCCTATCCATATGATGGAATTAAAGCTACCACTTTAATTAAGCAGCAACACATAAATAAATAATATGGGAGAATCAAAGCAAGTACTACGGGCTAAAGGGGAATAAGAGAAAGTAGAGTAAAATAATACTAGCACTCCCAACCAGACTGTTTACTGGGAATCTTTCAATAGCTAGCATACAATTTCTATAGGAACACTATGGGATATTGGCGTCAAGTATTCATAACTTGTGCACAAGTCTTTTCATAAGTTTTTACTGCCATTATACTGCAATGGGAGAGAAAGAAAGTATTAAGGAATGAATGGAGAATTCTTAGAATATGGATTTGGGGAAAGACACTCGAGCTGTACCAAGAATCTGCCTGCAGGCACAAGCTATGTAAGTAGTTCAAGAAGCACTAATATGCGGGGGAAGAAATAGCCAATGACCATTAGTTTTAGAAGTGTAAAACATGATTTTTGCTCTAAGGAAAGAGATGATTAGCTGTAAGGAATATCATGAATATTGGAAGGGGATTGAGTCAGTTGGTGGTGAAACGAATGCATTTACCGATACTGTGCAACTGGACTGAGGGTCCGACTGGACGCAATCGCGTACTGTCTCCTCGTTGCAATTTTATATTGTCTTATTGGCAGTAAATCGCCAATTCGACTGTTTTGATTCTAAACTCTGTGCAGGTGAGGGTTATATTAAAACCTTACACCCCTTTAAGACAACTGTTGCTTATACAAGCCATATTTACGACTTGTACAGTAAATTCAGTGTGTGAAACGCAGTAAGTACATTACGACCTTCAAGGGCATAAATAGGCCAGTGATATCACAAATCGGTGTAGAACAGAAAATATATTCGTGAAGCTCCCAATATTGCCAGACTGACTTTTTTCCGCTCCGCAATATAAACTATTGTTATTGAACACTTGTGAATTAATTTGTTTCTGGTAAAATAAACATTCTTAAACCCACTATATACCTCACTGCTTTGAATACATGAAGTGTAATTTAGAACCTAACCACACCCAATAAATATGCCCCGAGAAATGTAAAGAGGTAAATCTCGTTGTTCGCGACTGATGCTGCCGTGGTACACAAACATATAAATTTCAGTGGGACCCAATAAAACATTTTTATTCCCCTAAATTCAAATTATATGAGCGAACTGCTACATAGAAATGGCACCCAGATCCGCTACATAGAAATGGCTAACCCAGAACGTGAGGCTTCGAAGGAATAGTGGCTAAATAGAAAAGAACAATTAAAAATCAAAAATCAAAACTTACCCGAGGGAAAAGACATTACAAGAATAAAAACAATTAAGAGGGAAAACAGAACAGTAATCCAGGATAACAGGAGCGGGGCAGCGATCAAAAAAATCGATAAGACGAGGGATAAATAAATAGGAGCAGGGCATCGCATGACATCACATTTACATCTCATCTCATCACGTCACATCACAACAAACAAGCAGATGGCAACCCCAGACCAGACCAGTAGGAAGGAAGGATGACCAAACGGATAAGTCCAAAAAGAAAATCTTGTTAAAAAAATTTTGCAATATTTAAACGTATACTTCTTGTACTGTGAATCTAGTTATAAGAGGGTCAGTGTGCATGAAAATGTCTGATAGTAAAATGTGTGTAGGGAACATAAGTATTGGAGAGTGAAATGCCAAAACTGCGTAACGGGAAAATTGTGTTAGTTAAAATGGGTTCAAATGAGATTCAGTTAGGGCAGGACTTGTTAAGTGGGAGTGAATTAGAGAATTTTCAGAACAACATTAGCATGGAGGGAGAAAATAGTAGCCAGGACAGTAGCAGCCAGGTAGAAGGGACTGAAGTTCAAACTCCAGTAGAAATTGAGGAAAATCAAATGGTGGAAAATCAAAATGTGGGAATTCAAAATGTAAATAAAGAGGGAGAAATGATGTTAATGATGCAGCAAATGATGATGGAGGTGAAAAAAAATTCTGAAGAAGTAAAAGCAAGTTCTGATAAAGTAACTCAGGAACTAGGAGAGATGAAAAAAAGTACTGAAAAATTAAGTGGGGAATTCAAAGAAAGCTCTGAGAAATTAGGGGAATTGAAAGAAAGCTCCAAATCTTTAGAAAAAAAATTTGATCAGTTTCAGACAGATGTCAAGACGATGAATGACCGATTAGAAGGGAAAATTCAAAATGTTGAGGTTAGGCTTGAAAAAAATCATAAAGAACTGGATAAGAAAATAAATGATGTAAATCAGGAGTTAGGAACGAGAGTAAATAATATGGTCAAAGCAAATGAAGAACAAAACAAAAAAATGGAAGATCGGTTAACTAAGGTAGTTACAGGGGATCTAAATATTGTTGAAGAAAATTTCCAGGGGAAATTAAAAAGCATAGAGGAAAATACACGCAGAGAGCTTGAAAACATGCAAGTGAGTACTAAAACTAGAAACGAAAACTTGGAAATAAAAATCTTAGAAAAAGTAAAAAGTTTTGAAGGTACGTTATCTGATAAAATAACGGTCATTGATAAGAAGGTTATTGGGTTAGCTAACAAAATTCATACTATGGAGAATGAACCTCTGGTCGGACGAAATAGTGATGACAATAGAAGAGCCAGCTTAGCCACAATAAATGTAACTAATGCTGAAATTTTAGCACGTAATGAAATTAGGAGTGATGGGCAGGGCACTTCAAGCGTCATGACTGAGTCGGACGACACGCGAAGTAATGCAGATTTAGGAAACCATACTGAATCGCAAATAGGACTACGTAACCAAATACACTGGTCACAAATATTAGGTAATGATTGGACCGCTCCAAAATTCAATGGGGAAGATCACGCTAATCCGCATCAATTTGTTAGTGAGATGGACTCATACTTGAAATTAAGGGGAGTGCCTGAGGAATTTAAAATGGCAATAATCCAAAGAAGCTTAGTGGGGAAGTCGCGAGATTGGGCCCATTTTATATTAGCTAAGGGAATTAACTATGGGGAATTTAAGAAGTTGTTTATGGAACGCTACTGGAATTCAAGTAGGCAGAGTAACGCAAGAACAGAGTTGTATTCGGGGAGATATAACGAGGATTCTAACCGTACAATGTCAGAACACTTCATGATGGTAATTAAGTTGGCCCGGTCTTTGGATACCAAACTTTCTGAAAAAGATATGCTACAATTAGCCCTAAAGCAATTTAATAGAGAAATCTCTAATCATTTGATTGTTGCGCGACCCCAGACTCTTACTGAAGCGTTAGGATTGCTAACTGAATTCGAAGAGACAATAAAAAGAGAGAAGCCCTATGACGGTAAGAAATTCGATCGTGGAGTTCGAAATGAAATTCCGAACGAGAGGGGGAGAAATGAAAATTATGCAGGCAGGAATGATACGTATAATAGGCCTAGCGGCAGAAATTATCCTAATACGCAAGGATATAAACAGGACAATAATGGCAGGGGTAATAATTATAATCAGAATTATTCTGGAAACCGACAAGGGAGAAATAATGCAGACTACAGACAAAATCAGGGAGTTCAAAATAACTCGCGGTTTGAAAATACAAACAAGAGCGGAATGAACCCACCGCAGGTCAATCACATTGGATTTGTAGGGTCAGAGCCAGGGCGAGGAATTTATACACAAAGAAACGGTGAAGTCGTACACGGTCGGTACATAGGCTATGAAACTGACAGGTCTGAGAGGGGTGAATCTCAGGTAGGCAGTTCACTTAACCCGGAAGCTAGGGAATACCTAAATGACGGTGATCGCGTAATTATGCAATCCGATGAAAATAGGCCTAATGGAGAGGAAGGAGAGATGAACGGAGCATATTAATGATCATATATGTATTGATAAGTAAGCCGTGCTAAATAAGAAAAATACTCAAAGTAGATAAAAATCATAATAAAGTAATTAATACACAAAATGTAAACAAATATGAATAAAATGAACAGATGCTGAAGTTACGTCAAAACAAATATAAAGAAATAAACATTTTAATGGTAACCTTACAATTTGAAGAATATGGTAGATTAAAGAACTTAGTCCATTCTATTGATATTTTTCTGATACTTTACGGAAATGTAATGAAAGGCGTAGACTCGAGAAAATAATCGAAGAACAAATAAAGATGGTATTATTGAAGTTCCCTTTCCATATATAATTTGAGTGATTGAAAATCGAAAGCTCCGAAGATTTAAAATGAAGGCAATCCGAGATGAATTTTATTGATGTCGTAGGCGGGTATAACCCTACGAATGAAGTTGTTATTATTACCGTTGTAGGCAAAAGCAGCCCAACGAAGTAAGTTATTAATGTTGCAGGCAAAAGGGCCCAACAATTAATATTATTATGGGATCAGCGGAAGGACCGCGATTCGATATCGACGAAGTTAGTGCTGTTTATGAAGTTAGTGACACTTTGATGAAGAGGTGTGAGTCAGTAAAAAGGGATTGCAAATTTAATATGTTTGGAGCGAAAGATAAATTGATCACTAGGATTATAATAACGACGGGGATGGAAATATCACGATAGACATGAAAAATCATAAAGAAAAAGAGGATGGGAAAATTAGTTAAGGACCACGAATGTTTAAAATGTTTTATAATTATTACATTGATGCTAAGAAAATAACGCTTGGTAGTAGGGGATTACCTCATAAAAGAGTAAAATGGAGTCACAGTAACCTCAGTATTTATAAACAAATTTTGAAGGATAAAAGAAATAATACTACTTACATTTTGTGAAAGAAAATCATTAAGAAAAATTCAGTCTACTAGAGGAGATAATTATGGAAGCATGGATTCTTATCGATATTGTATCTATTCGTAAAGTATGTTAGCAATCTACTACTAAATCATTAGCGTAAGTTCAGAAAAGTAAACAAATAATTAACGACAACAGTATGGTTGATCAGAATTGCATTACTTAGCGTAAAATTGTGTATTAAGTGCAATGAAAAAAAAATTATGTTATAGTGTGGATGTGACCGGGAATAAGTACGTGTGGCAGTTACTTATATCAAGTTCTTTTAGTATAATTATGGGACTGCACAAAGAAATCCAGTGCTTTATATATTAGAAGTTTAGTGAAAAATCATAGGTGTGTTAGTTAGTAGTTAGAGGACTCTTGTCAATAAATCCGACAGTTATTATATCACGATAAGGACTATGCTAATAAATCTGGCATTTTATATATTTTTTAGTGAAGCTAAATTCGCTAGGAATAAAATTGTAAACATAAAATTTTAGTGTAATCTCATTAATATTGGTGTTAGGTAACAGTTGAATATTATAGAATTAGAGTAAACTCAAGATTCCGGGGGTGAAGTATGCATTGCATGGTACGTATTGTAACTGTTGATTTAAGTTTAGATAAGAGGTTCATTCATTTATTATGAAAGGGAGAGGCGAAATGGGTCAGAGGCGCTGTCAGACTAAAGGGTCAGGTAGTGGACACAGGTGATTACAGGGTTGCCAAACGGTTACCAGGAGCTGTCACTATATTCTGAAATAAAGTAACAAAATTTTACAAACTTTGCACTTGTATTGCAGAATATACTGGGGCATTATGATGGAATTAAAGCTACCACTTTAATTAAGCAGCAACACATAAATAAATAATATGGGAGAATCAAAGCAAGTACTACGGGCTAAAGGGGAATAAGAGAAAGTAGAGTAAAATAATACTAGCACTCCCAACCAGACTGTTTACTGGGAATCTTTCAATAGCTAGCATACAATTTCTATAGGAACACTATGGGATATTGGCGTCAAGTATTCATAACTTGTGCACAAGTCTTTTCATAAGTTTTTACTGCCATTATACTGCAATGGGAGAGAAAGAAAGTATTAAGGAATGAATGGAGAATTCTTAGAATATGGATTTGGGGAAAGACACTCGAGCTGTACCAAGAATCTGCCTGCAGGCACAAGCTATGTAAGTAGTTCAAGAAGCACTAATATGCGGGGGAAGAAATAGCCAATGACCATTAGTTTTAGAAGTGTAAAACATGATTTTTGCTCTAAGGAAAGAGATGATTAGCTGTAAGGAATATCATGAATATTGGAAGGGGATTGAGTCAGTTGGTGGTGAAACGAATGCATTTACCGATACTGTGCAACTGGACTGAGGGTCCGACTGGACGCAATCGCGTACTGTCTCCTCGTTGCAATTTTATATTGTCTTATTGGCAGTAAATCGCCAATTCGACTGTTTTGATTCTAAACTCTGTGCAGGTGAGGGTTATATTAAAACCTTACACCCCTTTAAGACAACTGTTGCTTATACAAGCCATATTTACGACTTGTACAGTAAATTCAGTGTGTGAAACGCAGTAAGTACATTACGACCTTCAAGGGCATAAATAGGCCAGTGATATCACAAATCGGTGTAGAACAGAAAATATATTCGTGAAGCTCCCAATATTGCCAGACTGACTTTTTTCCGCTCCGCAATATAAACTATTGTTATTGAACACTTGTGAATTAATTTGTTTCTGGTAAAATAAACATTCTTAAACCCACTATATACCTCACTGCTTTGAATACATGAAGTGTAATTTAGAACCTAACCACACCCAATAAATATGCCCCGAGAAATGTAAAGAGGTAAATCTCGTTGTTCGCGACTGATGCTGCCGTGGTACACAAACATATAAATTTCAGTGGGACCCAATAAAACATTTTTATTCCCCTAAATTCAAATTATATGAGCGAACTGCTACATAGAAATGGCACCCAGATCCGCTACACATATTCACAGTGTTAGACTTGCTGTGAAATATCTTCATACTTTGTATTCTTAAGGCATGCCAAATAAATGTAAGATGCCATAGTGAATTATGCAAAGATGTGGTTTAAAATTCCGAGTTGTATTTTGCATTTGACATATTTACTCAGGGAGACCAAAGTGACATTGTTTAACTTTGGGTTCGTAAGAGGTATGTTATATTTATTCCATATTCGTGTACATAAAAACATATACGAGAAGTATTTAAATATTTAATCTTAGGTACATTAACTTCTGTGACAGTTCTGTAGAAAGGAAAGACATTATCGATCAAAATATATCATGAATATTCATGTTTCTGTGAGAATTTTACTACTGACAAGAATTCCTTGACTGTTCTGACAGTTCACTCACTTTTCTTCGGATACGCTTGCTTATTGTTGTACAAAAGGAAATGCACTTGTCAACGTTCTCCTGTAAAAGCATTTTGTCTGGGAGTAATGTTAAAATTAGTGTCACCACTTGCGGAAACACAACAAAACACCAGCAACACTCTCAGTCAGAGAACATTTCAGTCTATTAATTTGATAAGGTGATTATTTCTTCATTTATTTGTCCTAATATTTACTTATTTATTATACGAATATACAGTCTAAAACGCTATAAAATAATTACAAAATGCATATTTAGGCTTACTGTACAGTCGAGTGTATGGAAACTTTCCGATGCTTCTGGATTCTTCTAGTGTTATTTCTTCATTTAAAGTTGGTCTTCTTAAAATATCACTAACAGTAGTATCTCAACCAAGGAGGGTTTCCCTCCTACGTCGTCAGAAATTGTAGTGCAATCTAGTTAGGCTATATTTATAAATTAAAACGTCAGAATTTATCGTCTATGGCGAGGGTTGTGTTTAATTTTTATAGCCAATAACCTCTCTTAAGCTTAGGATTCTTATAAAGATTTCATCACTCTTTATTGTAGCCATGAATAGTTCATTAGTTCCATCCGTACTTTTTTCAAAATAAAAACAAAGAGAGCTTGTTTAGTCTAGTGAAGATAAAGCATTTTGCCGCATGGATCTTCTCTCTGCCCCATTAAACTGTTAACGTCCATACTATTATACACATACAATAATATCAGAGATTGCGGCCATTTTGTGACCATTAAAACAAGAGCGTCAACAATCATTATCGGCAATTGTGGCTCATTTTGCGGTCCCGGATTGGCTCAGTTCATAGTGTTAACAGCAGCAATTATTGCATGTTTCGACGTAATATACTTGCTTTTATTTCTCACGCTACATGGAAGATAAAAATGTCATCGTACATGTGGCCTACATTGTATACAAAGATACTCACGAAGGGGTTTGAACGAAAGGATGAAAATGTAGACCTATATTTGAATGTTTGTAGATCCCAGAAGTGGGAAGATCAAGACATCTATATTAATAAAAATGAATTTACAAAAGGGTTGTTGCCGCATCACTTGAGAACGGCTTGACCGATTTGGCTGATTTTTGTTTTGTTGTGATCGTAATTGTCTGGAGAATCCACGGGAAAAGTCGGAAATTTGATGAAATGAGGCAAAGTTAGACAAAGTTAGAGAGTTCTGCTGCCAATTGTTTACATAAAAAAAAATTAAAAAATTGAAGTGTGACAAAAGAAGTGTGACATTCACAGTTTGAGAGTTCCACTTTCACATGTTTTCATAACAAAACAAACAAACAAAAACAAAAGTGAGTCTTGCAACCAAACCAAATCGAAAGTGTGTTATTCATTCATTTTGAGAATGCAAGTCCGTGTAAACAAATGCACGTGATTTGAACCCCACCACACATCATGCTACAAGACAATATAGTGCGGTATTAGATTTTATTTTTATAACAGTAAAAGCTCATAAAATGTGACGAAAATTTTTAAGATAACAATATCAACTTATTGAAAATGTTTCAATGAATTGCGAAACGTGGCATTCGTGATATAACCTCGAGTTTGCGAGAGTCATTGTTGTGAATAATGTAAACATACAAATTTCTGTGAACAGCGAAACGTGGTGTTTATAATTTATAACCCAGTCTGTGAGAAGCATTAAACATAGTGACTGAAATTCAACCAGGCCCAAGCGGCATAATTAAAAATAAGAGAGGTAAATCTTTGCGAAGTGGACAGAAGGAAATTATATTGAATGTGTTTATTGGGTTAAAAAAAATATCCAGCACTTGCAATTGAGGACGTTGTTAAATTGACATCTGAATTCACCGGTTTATGTACCAGAAGTATCTGGAAAGTGCGTAGTGAATACAGAGACTCTGGTGTAGTGAAAACTCCCCCAAGAAAGGCTGAAAAGTTGCATAGTGTTTTAGATAATATTGATGACTTTGTGAAAAGTGCTATTCGAGAAAAAGTTCATCAATTCTTTTTTGATAACATACCTCCAACTGTGGATAAACTTCTTTGTGCTGTCAATGAGGACTCCGACCTACCTAATTTTAAAAGAACAACAATTTATAAGTTATTGTTGGACATTGGAATGAAATATGTGAAAAGAAGTGAGGTTAATGTTATAGTAGATCGTGATGATATTGCACTTTGGAGAAGACGACATCTTAGAGCTGTACGGCAAAAACCGAGCACAGGGTCGAAAGTTTTATTACTTAGGCGAAACATGGGTAAATGCAGGACACACCACCCCTAAAATTTGGCATGACACTACTGTTGAATCAAAGGAAAAAGCTTTTAGGGCAGGATTAAATCAAGGTTTAAAAAATCCTATGGGTAAGGGGAAACGCCTAATAGTTACGCATATGGGTAGTGAAACAGGCTTCGTAGATGGGGGTTTGCTCATTTTTGAGTCAAAGAAAACAGGTGAGTATCACGATGACATGAATGGAGAGGTATTCCGTAACTGGTTTGCTAATGTTTTGCCGAAGCTTGAACCCAACAGTTTAATAGTTATGGACAATGCATCATACCACAGTGTGAAACTCTATCGGCGTCCAAATACTTCTTGGCGTAAACAAGATATTGTGGAATGCCTACAAGAAAAGAATGTAACATTTAATGATAAAAGTGTTAAGGCAGAGTTAGTGATCTTAGCACAGGAATTCGCGGACAAAGATGAAAATAAATATGTGGTTGATGATATGGCAAATAAAGCGGGCCATCAAGTACTGAGGTTGCCCCCTTATCATAGCAATTTGAATCCAATTGAACTGGTATGGAGTTTTATCAAAGGGTTTGTGGCCAGAAATAACACAACTTTTAAATTATGCGATGTTAGGAAACGGTTTGACAGATCAGTATTGATGGTGACGCCAGAAATGTGGCAAAAGGAAATCAAGCATGTAGTGGCTATATCTAGCGTTTTCTGAGGTAGTGTGATAAGTCGTTCTTCCTCATTTCAACTTCTATGTAGGCCTACACATCGAAAGTCCTTCATAAGTTAATTTCAATTTACAAAATAAAAACCCGGGTGACGCCGGGCCTTTTAAGCTAGTAAAATATAAAGAGAAATTTGGCTGTTTTTCAATTAAAAAGATAATTAAAGTAGAGAGCTGGACCATTCCCGAAAACACTCTCATAAAATTCCCTTCCCTATAAGATACTTGAATAGAGTTAGCGACCGACTAGAAAAAAAGTACTCTCTTATATACGAGGGTAACTCAATAAGTATCCGCACTTTTTTATTAATCTTTTTGTAGCTTTGCTGAACCGCCTTGTGCTCGCGCACTTCGACATGTTATTCATTTCTCCCCGCTTCTGGAATGTTTGATCGTTTGTGACTCCACTGTGTGTTGCGCTGTTGCATATTAAACATAGCTCAACGTTTGCACCAAAGAAAATCAGCGTGCAGTGATCCGAAGGTGAAGCGTTTCTTAAAGGAATAGTCACTGGACCTAAACTTGGATCCATAATTTTGAGCCTGGCAGCAAACGCCAAATCATGGAATGGAAACATCTTCAGTCAAAAGGAAATTTAAGAATCAACCCTCCGCAGGAAAAGTGATGCTCTTACTTTTCTGGGACACACAAGGGCCAATACTGCAACATTACTTGGAGAAAGGTTCAACAATAAATAACGATGCCTTACGGAGCGTCGACTCGCCATAGACCAAGAACTGAAGAAAACGGTGCATACGGCTTGCTACGTAGCCGAGTTTTTTCTCTAAAGGTATCAGAAAGCTTGTGCAACGATCAAGTGCAATGAGAAGCAAGGGGACTGTGTTGAAAAATGAATTAATTGAAGGTTTTGTATTGCTGTAATAAATTTAATAAAGAGAGCGCGGATACTTACTGACTTACCCTCGTAAATGTAGTGTGAGTCACCAAGCTGACACCGGCATACAACTACCCTACCAAATATAATGAAATAATATAATCTAGGCTATATTAATAGTATATCATAATGTATATACTCGCAAGTCATAAATTGTCAACATTTATAACGCTCAAACTATGTTATGCGTTATGCATGTCCAAGCGAAACTTCAGAATATCTAAGTTTTGTTGATGGATGATTCTATTTTTTAAAAAGGAGGATCTATTTGAACTAACACCTATATGGATGAAAGAACCAATATAGACCCAATATATTTTTCACTAACGCAAGTAGGCATTTTTTTATGGCGAAGAGAACTAAACATTTGACCAAATTCTTTTGTTCCAGATAAAAAAATATACTCCCCCTACAAATGAATTAGTTGGAAACACATTATGGTTTATACTTCTATTAATAACAAGCAAGGAGGATAGAAATGATAGCTTATAGGCCCAACAACAGGAAGGATTCATAATTATTGATCCCACTGTCAGATTTTGAAATACATTTAGGTCAACTTTGAGAAATGCGCCTGACAAAATATTTAAATTTATTGCTGGAAGCACTGGCACTACATGAGTGTAATGCAGTTTCTTAACTCGCTATTGAGGTCGTTATCAAAATCACGTCAAAAGTAAAAATAAAAAATCGTGGTATTTTAAGAAATGTTCAGAGACTGATTTTTCGTTTTATCCTCTGACTGATTGAGAAAATTAAATTCAGCGACAGCTTTATTAAAACAGAATTCGCCCGATTTTTCCATGGTAATGGTCATCCCTCCCTCGCATCATATGCCTACATATTCCACATATTAAGCCTCCTAAAGAGTTTCAAAATGTACGCTTAAACAGAAGCATCCTTCATTTCAAATGGATTGTTGTGAATCCCAGCGAACTTTTTAAATCAGCTTAACCAACATATCATAAATCAATATGGAGGCTGCCAATATCGTTCATTACAGGACCGCATATTACGCATACAAGTTCCATTCGGCTAATGGGCAGGCGGCTAGTGCAGATTAGCATGTGCTGCGTTTGGAAAGGCAGAGAGAGAGGGGCAGAGAGAGTATTGTAGACAGATAGACAGATTTCGCTCCCTTGTTGCTTGTTGTACCCACGTGGGTAATTTCACACTGTGGATTGAGAGTATACCGAAACGTAATTTTTTCTGCTTTCGTATATGCACAATATGCCTGTGATTAGCACACACCAAGGACTCGTTCCCGTACTCTCACTGCAATCCATATAACCATGCATTATTCTCTCCATTTTAAAGGGATGTGAGAAATGTGCGCCAAACAAAATATTAGAGAAGAACTTGGCTTGAATTCATTTTTCTCTTATATTTAGGCTAATAAAATAAGTTTTCTAATATAAATGTTTTAGGCCTAAGTCTTATATGGTGAGGACCAAGGACATATTGCGAAGTCAGAAGACAAATTACATATAGCCAGTGACGGACGCAGAATTTTTTTCGGGGGTGGATTTTAATAGGTAGAAAGAATACTAAAAAAATAATTAACTTACGTATATAAAACTGGTCACTTACACATTGCATATATAGCCTTTTTTTCAAATTTCGGGGGGATATATCCCCCCAATCCCTCCCTGCGTCCGCCACTGCATATAGCTCTGCATGAATCACATAAGATTACTGAGAAATGTAGCCTAATAATATCCGAAAACAAAACAAAAGTTGTGGCTTTCAGAGGAAGAACATTAGTTCCGTGAAAAATATTTTTAAATAATTTTCTCTTAAAGCAGGTCAGTAGTTTCAAATACCTGGGATATGCTGTGAGCCTACAGAATAAACAAGATGTGTACAGAAAAGTCAATAGCTGACTGAACTGGAATTAAGCAATGTATAATAGGACAATCTGGTATTGATGATAATCGAATAATCCACAGTGTTAGACCAAACAACTTTTACTGTATTTATAATCTTGAAATACCAAGGTGAGGGAACCTCAGAGACCCATAATTTCTTATTATTTATCATAAATAGTTGTAATAAAAATCTGAAAAAAAAAATAGAATTGCCAACAAGACATTTTGATCACTAAATACTTGGGGAGGAGCTGAAGAGAACCGAGCTACTTCTGCTTTGATTCAGATTTAAATTGCTTTTCTGGTTCCATTTTCGATTGTTGCTAAACATTTTAAGTGTCTTTTTTAACAATTTATCACCCGACTTGTTACTTCACGTAGCCTACTTCACAAAGAAGTGCATAATTATTTTTAAGAACAATTATGATTTATATTTAATCATTATTTACTTTTAACAGAAATATTTAAATTAATACCTAAAGCCTATAACAACAATAAAGAACTAATTTGAGTAAATGTAATTAAATATCAATAACGTAATTTTTTTATATAAAATACCGGTACTTAACCAAAAAAGATGTGGTACTGCTATAATTAAGGATCATAATCCATCTGATTCGTAGTCATGTGGTAGACTAGCATGTGTGCTTTCTAGATTGGGAAGCCACGTACATGAGAGAGGTGCGGAAAGAAGCTAAAACCTCTCGAATGCATTGCAGAAGAGGGTGCGAGACAGGCTTTGTCTCTCAAGACTTGAGCATTATGCAGCCAGTCAATGGGGATGTTGACGAACAAGTCCTAAACTAGCAGAGAGAGAGCTTGTGTCTGCGTTAAGCCCGAATTCAAATACTGTCTTGTAGTGACAGAAAAGCTAAGGCGTATTTTCTTCTTTTTGGGCGACTTTTCTTAGTCTAATTCTCACCCATTATATCAGGGCAACAGTACGGTATAGATAGGAGGAAATTAAGGTATTATCTATTTTTAATATGTATAAATATTAGGGCTGAAAATCGATTAAAATTTTTAATCGAGTTAACGCTTGACTTTAATCGATTAATCGACTGATTAACAAAAGGGTGCATTTAATATTGTTTAATACGTTTAATAACTACTACACTTCAAATAATCAGAAGAAATCCTGAATTATTAATGAATACCATTATTATTTAACTAGTGAAAAAATATATACGAAACTTACATTTCCGGTTACTTTTTCAGCCAAGGCTTGGGACACACGAGTTTGTTGACATTTGAATGTTCAAGACACGATCGTAGCTTGTTTACAATAATACCGGAAGCAATAAAAACTCTCTCACTCGGCACTGAGAAAGGAGTTTGGTCATTTGACGCATTTCTCGAAAATCGTTCTTCAGAATTCGACTAAGCCGATTAATCGGAAAATGTAATTGATCGACGATTGAATATTTCGCCCATTTAGGATCAGAGAGACGTAACTACAAAAACAGTGTTTTGAGATAAATCGATTTAAAGGTTTTGGACTAATAAATGGATATTTTCTAATATTTTTTTGCGAAATATTTTGCTGTAAATAAGAAGTATATTTCATTTATTGTTGTTTTCTAGAAGTTACACATTCTAATCACATAGGAGGTGATAATAACTTATTTTATAAAATTATGCATGTAGTTACGTTTGTCTGATCCTTAACTTGGTGGCTATTGCTATGTAACATATGACTGTATTGCAGCCTTAAGCATCAACAGATATTACCGCAGCTGTATTTATAATGTTTCATCAGCACAATTACTGGTAAATAAACAATTGGAATGTTTATCAGCGATGTCCAATAAGGAAAACAAGCATAAGATCATTTTTCTTTTCTTTGCTTATGCAAAGAGGACTATCATAACCCGGGCGCTTGTTCCTCGTCCCACATGTAATAATCTGTTTTGTTTTCTCTTACATTAAGAACTGTGAAATTATAAACAGAAATCTTTTATAGAATACTGACTTTGCATTCACTTTAGGGCAGTAGAGCACTGCTTGCAAGTCAAATTAGCCAGCACAGATTCGTTTTCTCGTGCACTTTCCTTCTCCAAGTTATTAAAATCCTTTGCCATTTCTTTCCTTTTAATACCAGTATGCTCTTTCTCTCCCTTTTTATAAATCTTCGTCTTCCTTTTCTTTTGGAGAAGTATGTGAAAATTTTAAACACTTATCACACATATTCCATGAAATTTGAGATTAAATTATGTTGTGAATATCTGCCGATACGACCAAATTTCTCTGCTATCTTTCCCTCAGCGTGGCTTTGTTCCTGATACAACTCTTACATTAACTATTTAAAATTCATATTGCCTAGGTAAATAATCTGCAGTACACTCTTTCCTATTGTAATGAGAACGAAGAGCAGGAAAATTCTTTATGTGATTCCTTATAGTCTCCTTTCTCTCGTCTGGTCTTTTTGTGTTAGGCTCATTGCATCCTCTTCTTTCTTTCTGAATTACATATGTCCATCTCTTTTATTAATAGTATTATTTACAAAGATTTCTGAAATTTCAAATGCCTTGAGAAAAAAAAATCCATAAGCTCGTACTTCATTATTAGATGGTACTTCTTGATCACCTTCCTTCGTAATGTATCAGATTTTGTTTTCGCACTTTGTTTCCTTCTTCTTCTACTAGCTTAGTAAGGTACTTCCTTTGTCGTTCAAATGATCCAAGGTCACAGTAGGTTCTGTGAATATTTTGTCTATTTTGCTCAGTAAACTTACTGTTGCACTGTCGGAGGCATTTGGAGCAATCTAAGCTTCTCATGTCTTGCAGGAACTATAGAATTATTAGTTGGAAAATACGCTCTATCATACTGCTGGTTAATTTTCTTTTTCACTCCTTTTTAACTGCTCGCTTTTTGCGTTTTCTTGGTTTATTATTTTCTTCAAAGTTAATATTATCGTCTACAATTCCTCTGTCCTGATTCTGATGATTTACTTGCGCACTGTCAACATCCTTTACAAGACAGGATCCATTTTCAACACTGGTCTCTGTAACCATAATAAAGCAAATATTCAATGCCATCTCTTCAACCTTTAATGTTGTAATTCTTCAGATTACAACAATTAATAATAATTAATAATATAACAATAACAGTAATAGTTAATAATCACAGACCGCCGGCGTGGTCTTGTGGTTAGCGTCGCTGACTACAGATCCGTCGGTCCGAGTTTGATCCCCGGTACCTCGGATTTTTCTGAGGTAGGGAGGTCTGGTAGGGGTGCACTCAGCCTCGTAATTCAAATTGAGGAGCTACTTGATAGAGAAGTAGCGGCTCAGGTCAAGAAAACCACAATTAACGGCCCTGAGTTATGCTGACCACATGCCCCCAATCCTGCCATCTGCCTATGGTAGATGACGCAGCGGTCGGGTTGTAGGCCTTGTCCCTTCAGGGATGAAGCGCCACGGAGTTTATAATAATCACAAACACACTAATAAACACATTCTAATACTTACACAATTTCTCTAAATTCCAATCCTTCTGACACATTTTCACCGTCCTTCTTCCTCTGGACTGGACTCCATTACGGTCATGTCTACTTGCAAACTCATTCAAGACTGATAATTGTTAAATTTTGTTGATAGGAAGCTCTTTTTCATTGTTGTCACAGTGATGGCGGCAATCCGTTTACGACACATGGCGGGAAAATCAACAGTTCTCTTAGGATCAGAGAAACGTAACAGCTGTTCCGTTTCAGAAATTAACACTACTTGCTGCAGTCTCAAGACGGAACAGCTTTTCCGTCTGTTTGATTCTTGTTATTTTCCTAAAAATGTAGATACGCTAGCAGCTAGAATGGAAACCAGTTTAGATAGAGTTACGCTTGTGTGATCCCAAGATAGATCTCAATTCCGTGTTTCTGATGGTAGTATCAACTCAAAAACGGCAAAAATGTAGTTACGTCTCTCTGATCCGATTAATCGATTAATCGGTACAGCCCTAATAAATATTAGTATATTTATAAGGATTAATATATGTATAAATATTATTAAATATAACTTACATGAAGATGTCCAAAGTGTAGAAAGCGAAATATTCACAGCAGAACCGTTGGTTTCCGAACCGACCCTAACAGAAGTAGTGATTAGGTAGGCTATACGTAAGAAGTTAATATTAAAATAATATAATTGTATGTGAGAAGTGAAGAAGCATTTTAAATCTTTTATAGTAATAAATATATTATTAATAACACGATATTATTCGTTATACCAAGGAGGCTAATCTAAAAAATAAAAAAAATAAAAAGCTGATGAATAGGCGCACGAAGCGCAACTATCGCCGATGGCGAAACTATCCACACATTAGGAAAAAAAATATATTGTCCCGCCATATTCTATTTCGCTTACATTGGCACAAAAAGCTAATTTTCATTTTCGTAGTTTAATAGTTCACTATATGCACAATAAATGCAACTCGATGTCCCAATTCTCTTAAGATAAAATCCGGAGTGTGATAATTTTATTATTATACCATGAAACAATGGTATCACTTTCCTTACTATACATGTACATATAATTTTAATCATTTCTTAACATTAAAATTTCTAAATTATCCTTTAAATACAAATTATGCAATATACAGTCATTAATATCCCATTATTTTAAACATGCTACAATTTTGCATACTTATACTTCATTAACAGCGTACATTTGAGTATTTTACACCCCCTTTACATTTTTACTGTACATAGAAAATTAATCAGTGAATAATTATAGGCAATTCTTCCTAATATAAGATTCAATTGAAATTTAAGAAACGAATAAAGGTCATTTGTATTAATAAAACAGTTTACTAAAAGAAAGGATTTAAATACATTCTTATTATTTTTTTTATATATGAGAGGGGAGTGAATTAATTATTTTAGAACATAAGTAGTGTGGACTCGATTCTAAAAGTGGGGTAGAGTATTTAGACAGTGCTTTGCTGTTTTTACTTCGCGTTTTATAAGAATGATAGTCAGAATTGATGTCTATGAGAATATGCAAAAAAAGGCGGCTTCAAAAATAATGATACATGGAGTAGGAGAATCTTGTAATCCAATTACATTATATCATATTATATTAGTATTGTATTATTAGTGTTACATTACTCTTTCTTTGTCTTATGCATAGTAAAAGCACAAACGGCTGTATAAGCCCATGCGCTGGATTTTTTTCTATTGAAAATGTATTTAATATACATATAAAAATAAAGATGCCCCTTATCGAGTTACTTGGCAGTCACATCATGTCGATATTATTAAGAGCATTAAAGCCAATAATGGATAATGCTAATACTCTTCCGTAAGGGATATTGGTACTTACGAAATGGAACACTAATCGCATTTAATCTGCTAGAGTAACAACTTTGGAATTTCACAGAAGTTATCCTCTCGCTTCAAGTTAACAATTCAGAATCTGTTAATTCAGGAATTGAGAGCAATTATTGGATGTGTTCCTGGAATCGTTAAAACTGTCTTAATCAGAACGCCAAGCCCACGCCAGAGGGCCAGTTCAGCTACAAGTACTAAAAACGCCTCATTCATCACGTGATCAGAGCATCGATCGCGGTTGTCCGGTGGACCAGCAACGCGCTTCAAATTCACCGCCGCCGACATTTTAAAAAAAGCTCTGTTCTCTGCTTTTACGTTCACTTAATTATCATTAACACGTCTAGATAGACTTAATTTCACACATAGAAATCTGTAGATGTATGCAAGTTACATTTTATGGAATAAAATTGTAGTTTTGTATTCTCTTCATCCACATCTACCGCTGGCATTCTAGGCAGTGATGCAATACCGATGTTTAAAGTTATATAACTTGTTAAAACAAGGGTGAAACCGGGATTAACTTCTAAAGAAAACAATTATCTGTTTGAAATTTTCAATAGGGATGCAAATTTTGATGCCTCAGAAGAAAAAGTCATTTCGAGAAGTGTATGTTTATGCGTATGTGTGAAGCCAGCATAGTCTATCTCTGAAACGTAAACGGCATGAAGCCAGGTAACGTACTTTTTTACTTATTATTTTAATTATTGAAAAATTTTCATTTAAATCTCACTGAAGCAATTTTAGACACATTCCAAATAAGATAGAATACTCAAGTTTTAGGATAGTATGCATAATTGAACATAATTATACCCCCGTATCTACAAAGTATCATTCTAAATATTCCTCTGACACTCACATACTCACTATATAGGCCTACGCCAGCATAGACTACATACAATTGTGGAGGATGCAATCAACCCTGATGCTAATTTTATATTAAGTTTTTAAGTTAATGTAATTTGACCATTCTTTAATCATATCTCACTGAATTTTTTGTAGCATATCCTAAAGAAGACAATTTTATTTATTTTTGTTTTGTTTTTATGCAGTTCAGAAACTCCTATCTTCTCATCTTCTGTCCAGAAATCTAAAAATACAAATTTATAAGACAATTATCCTGCCGGTTGTGATTATGGATATGAGACATGATCACCTATTCTTCTGGAAGAACATAACCTGACACTCTGACAGTGCTCGAAAACAGGGTACTTAGGAAAAAACTTGGGCCTAAGAGAGATGAAAATGGGGACTGCATAACGACGAGCTTCATAACCTGTACTCTTCACCGGATATAGTAAAGGTAATTACATCACGGAGAATGAAATGGACTAGACGTGTTGCGCGCATTGCCATGTTGCCATTGAGTACGTAAGTTACTTCTTGACTAAAAGTAGTAGATTTTGCTGGAGTTCCCTCGAAAAGTATCAAACGAGTTTCTTCTTGTGGGTGGGGGACGTTTAGCAGAATTTCTGTCTAAGATATTGCAGCACTGAAAACTCTGAAGAAAATGGGGAAGATAGAAGTTCTAATATAGGCGAACTTCCACAAAATAAACCAGAGTGTTAATTAACCAGGGAAATAATGGCGGCCAGACCATTGTACTAAAATTAAAATGAAATCTAAATAATGAATGTTCTACAGTTCAATTTACATCATTGTCACATGTAATTAGTTTGAAGAGTAACTTTTATGATGACCATTGTACTACAGATTGTAAACATTAAGTCGCACGTAACAACAATGTGGAATGAAATGTTATGAATTATGGCCACGCAACGTCACCCCTCATCTCCAAGAAGGATTTGGCTAACCTTATCCGTCTAAACCGATTAAATCTTGCATCATTGTGACTTTTTGGTCAATTAGCATTGGAATACTAGTACTAGCAGTTAATCTATTAATTTTTATTGCCCTCGTAACTAGGTAAGTTATCATTATTAAGTGCCTAGAATGGTACCTTCTGAGGTTGTACGGTGGACGGGAAAATATCTGTTGTCCGTCTGTCTGTTTGTCCGTGTGTAAGTATGCGCGATAACTCAAATGCGCCTTATACGAATTTCTTGAAACTTGCTATACGCATTTATAACGTCCGTGGGAAGAAGCCTATTCATTTTGGACCAAATCAGTTGACCGGTACCGAAATAATGGCCAATTTAGTGCCTACTTTATGGTAATACATTAGAAAGAATTTGTCAAATGCTAATAAATTCTCATGACAATATATTGTTTTACAGTGTCGGCTTTGGAAGTTCCAATACAGTTAGCTTTGACAAATAACACCAACCACATATTCCTTCACACATGCTTCACACATGCTTACCCCTTCTTCCGCAAGCCCTGTTTAATGAATCGATCTAGAGCTTAACTCGGTAATCGATAACAAAAATAACTTATTTTCTGCATATCATAATTGCAATTATCACTGATTAAACAAAAGCATTCTGGCACTTTGTTACATAGGTTTACCTGATTTTATTATCATTATCATTATTATCATCATCACCAACATAATCAAGTATTCTGCCCAGGGGTAGGTCCTTGGATATGGTCTATCAATTTCCTTCTCGATCTCTTCCTATCCTTGGCTTCACCTTTCAGTTACCAATATTTTCTTTTCTCCTTTAAATCGTAAAGCAATTGGAGTTTCTTCATAAACACGTTCTGAAGTTTCTTCCAACTTTCCATCAATGACGATGCAGAAGACAACTTTTCTCAATATGTGATCTATCCTTTTTAGTTGATTTTTCTGTTGTTGACCGTTCTTCCTGAAACACACCTCACCCGGAGATCCGAACGGTTCAGTGTTTTACCTTTCGAATATTTTTCAATAGGTAGATCATTTATTTGGTGATCAATCCAACGTGGTAGTCTTTTCCTTTCCACATCGAAGTACTCTGGCCGTCACACCCATTTATCATTATAGTGTAATACATTCAGAACGTATTCAATATTCAGAACGTGTTTATGAAATTTGTATTGTTTTCATTAAATATGTATATTATTCTGCTGAAACTTTTAACAGAAATAGATTAAAATCATTCTGCTGTGATTGGTCGGCTGGTGGAAACGGGTGGTAGGAACCCCATTATCTCTGAAAATATTGTGGTGCCTTAGAAGGAGTGCCAGATTTTGGGCAAGTCTAGGCCTTTATCCCCGTTATTATTCTGGGGTCGCCCTGCTATTTCTATTCATTCTTTTACCCTTCTCGGCCACAATCTCTCTTCTCTAGTCAGGAGGCGGGTGTTGTCAAAATCGTTGGCATGTCCTGTACTTGCTCGTTACTCAGATTAGTGTTCCCTAGGCCAGAAAACTTTCGTTCAAATCTTTTAACGTTTTCCCATTTGTGTCGGCATTTTGTCCACCTATGTATAGTAATTCTGCGTGTCGTCATGTTTTAAGCAAATAAATCAAGCGGAGCGGGCTAACATTATCGAATCGATCGACAAATGTATGTGTTATGTTGCAAAAAATCGAGATCAGCGATGATGCTCTTTCTTTCCAAGTTGCTGTGACAGTAGTTCAAAGTCAATTGAAAAAATAAGGAAAATTGGTATATATCAATAGCCCAAAAATCACGTTTTCTTACATTTTCGCTCATAACTGACGAACGAAAACAATAATGAAAAATCCGGCTTCCAGATATATTCGGACACCCTCAGCCAATCTGTGTTAAAAATGTAATATCCCTCCGTGTCTTATATTTGGCATGGCATCGTACACAGACAGACAGAAAGACAGACAATCAATTCTTCTTATTATATAAGATGAATATGGAGTGCTATGTGTACAGTATAAAATGTCAAAACTTAAAGTATACCTCCGAAATTCTTTTATTTCTCATAAATGACAGAAAACAGGTCAGACAAAGCAAGTTTCATTATTATTTCCTTCATTAAAGAGTATCAAACGAATAGCACATAGCAAACTTCTCGATTCCTATTTTAATTTAAGCTCTCAAAAATGTAATAGTTACGGAATATAACCTCATAAAAGTGATGCAGCGATGATTACAGCAGGGTATACTAAGGAGACGAGCAATTTTTTACTTTGGTTGCAGGAAATTCCGGTTAGCGCTTGTAACTGAAGCTAGAGTGCAGTCGGAGTGAACTAATTCTCTAACTTTGGTTTTAAACTGTAGTTTAACTGAATGGAGAGTCTAGTCATGTAAGGTAATAGACGCTAATCCATGTAGAACTGCAAGTAGGGAAGCGGAACCGCTAGCAACAGGTTCTGAAATGGAGTCGCAGTCCCCCCATCTCTATGTTGTTATGAAAACACTCGTACACTTAATAGCAAAAATTAGTTCGTGATCGCCTTTTTGTGTTTGTGCAACGTGCATGCACTCAGGCAAGCTTCCCAGTATTGCTCTGACCAAGTGGGTTTCCTGGTAAACGAAATGTTAAATTTTATCACATTTATTCCTCTGAAAGCGTCAAAATCTTTCCATTTAATATTTCCTAGTTGTGGTAAAAACAGAGCTTTTAACTGTAACGATTTTCACTTTTTTATCCTTAGGCTATGGCATATTCCGGTGGTGTCATCAGTTATTTGTGGAAAGGATAACTCAATGAAAGATAAATACGAAAGAAGAACTGCTATTATGTAATCTAACATAACCATACAGGATAAGGATTCAAGTAAGGGAAGGGAAACTGTAAATTCCATAGCTAATAGACGTTGGAGATTATGTAGGTATTGAGTTTGTAAAGAAGATCGAAGTGGTGTTGCCTTTCCTCTGAAAGTTTAAAGAAGAACTCTAATTGCATGCGGTATCACTCCGGTGAAAAAAGTAAACAACCGATTTGCATGCCGGAGATTTTTAAGCGCAGTCTTTGATAGTCGAGTAGGAACCAGGCAACAAATTACTTACTTAATACAGGTACGTAGTGGTTTCTTCTGTAGGCTATTGCAATGGAACGGGTGAGTGATATACTGTAGCTGAAACTAGTATAATAATATAGCACTAACTATGCATTGAGTGTAACTACGATTTATTTTTACACTTTTTGATTTGTAAAATTAAATTCAAAGCAGCGCTTACATCTAACCTCAACTAATCCCGTAACAGGCATTTATTTATGTATATAAATCATTTTTTTTACCAATTAAAGTTTCCAAGTAGATAACTGTATCATAAACTGTTTAATCTTAGTTAAGTACTGTATCAAGTTTTCAACAGTTTAAGAAAATACGATTTATTTTGACTTTTAGTACCTTAAAAAAGTGTTGTATTTAGGTGACTTCAAGGGACTATTCGTAACATGTAACCAACTGCAGCTACTATGACGAGAGAAATAGGACATTGGTCGAAAAGACACTGAATAATAATAATAATAATAATAATAATAATAATAATAATAATAATAATAATAATAATACGGAAAGCTGGACGTGTTGCAAGATGCTTTGTAAAGCTTACATTAAAATTTATGAAGAGTGCGTTATTGTATAGAATTGTCTGAAAATTGTGAAGGCAAATTTCACATGTTTTTAGTTATCGTACCTTCTTGGCACGCAAATCGGATAGTTCCTGGAAAGGCTTGGCCCGTAACTTGGTTAGATCCTATATTTCATTGGCACGCAATCCGAAAAATTCCTCCCTCTCCGTACGCGATTCATAAACACTGAGGCGAGCTTTAATTTTGGTTTATAAGACCAATATTTTATTGATATTATTAATGCGAGTTCTATCCCGGCCCAGGTCGATGACATTTGTGTGTGCGTCGTTAAATAACCATATACCAACCAAGATACTGTATAGCAATGGAATTCTTCACCTTCAAACCAGTTCAACTCTTCGTATTTGGGTCACAAGGATAAACAACTGGATGACTATATTATCATGTTGCCGATTTTAAGATCAAGCTGTTTTGCGTGTCTTATTTTATTTTCGATTGTGAATTATCCCGGCGAATACATGCTGTTGTGGCTTAACGAAAGCCATGGATTTTTCAACAACTGATCTGATAACTGAAAATGACAAGTAGCTATTTCGGTAGTTAATATTTCATATCATTATTAATTCATTTATAGTTTCATAATCATACCAAGAACCATCGCCATATTCTGGAAGGTTCTTCTTAATACTATTCAGTAGCAAAGTTTCTCGACTTTTATAAAACCGTAAGATGTCATGGCATTTTGCATTTACGTTAAATGTCATTTTCATCATCTCGTTTAATATATTCTCAATAACTTCAAAAAGAAAACTGTAGTGCTTAGTTTAAAAAAAAAAAAACAATTTGAAAAACACATGTTTTCCTCACCGTGTTTAATGTCAAATAGAATTATCATATCTTTCGCTTCAGTTTTTCATATTCCCATATTACTTAAATTCCTTGGGGACAAAATTCCTGTACACCAGTGACGGTTAAATGTCTATATACCAGTAACTTAGGTGAATTTACCATTTCAAGAGAAAACCTTGGGTAGACGTTCCACTTGAAAAATTCGGGAGAAACTATATTTTGACAGGAAGCTGTTTCAAGGACGATACACAGTCAGAAAATATAATAGTTTTGAAGCACTCGAAATTAATATTAGAGTTAACGAACGTATTATTTTTTTATTTGTGTTGGCCTGTCACAATCACATCATTGGTTCATTATATTGTCATCAATGTAAAAGTTTTTTCACGAGTTTATATATTTTTGATGATTCTGTTTAACGACTCTCGTCAATCCACGCACTTGTTCTCTGTTCAGATGTTGACAGTTAAACCATTATTTATCATACCCTAGTAGAATGTGTCGTATTTGATGTATAAATAATTCATTGTTATTCCTGTATAAACCTATCGATCAATGTCCAGCCCTACACCAGTATTAGTCACAATATTACAAATGTACATGGACAAAAATGTCGTTCTATTCTACAGTGAAATAAATAATATTGTTATTCTGGTGTGCACAAAAACCGAGCGTCCTTGTGGGCAGAAACGACTAACGCGTGGGTGCGAGTGTTTAGACTATAAGCACAGCAAAAGAAATATAATGCGTCACTCTTTGCAGTAGAGGGTTCCCGAAATTGCTACATAATGTGATTTATTATTATTATATTATTAATATTGCCAAACTCAGGGGTCGTTCTAGACCATCCTTGCTTACAGAATACCACTTTAGCACTTCGAAATACTGAAAAACACATAATTACATACTTAATACAGGAAACGTAATTCATACCTACATGCAAGTAGAAGAAGTCAAGAAAGAAGGAAAAGAAGAAGAAATAACAGTAATAGTAGTAGTAGTAGTGGTAGTGGTGGTGGTAGTAGTAGTAGTAGTAGTAATAGAATAAGAAGTGAAAATAAAATAGAAAATAGCAAAATACCGATTACACTGCAGAATATACTTTTTGCCTTCTGCATAAAAATAAGTGATTATGACTCGTATGCCGAATTCAGATATGATTTTAGTAGCTATGTGCTTTAGTAGTGTTTGTTTAGTTTTACGGTAATTATAACTAGGTTATTGCTTGTGTGATAAAAATAAATTGTAATGAATATTATAAAACAAATATTATAAAACAAATTAATACTTAAACAAACATAACGCAATCGTACAAGTAAAGAACTACTTAAAATAATTAATACACACAAAACTCACAGATTAAACATAATAAAACTTATAAGTTATATGCTTTAATTATTACACACAAAATACATTACCAACAAGAAAAATAATACCACAATTGCATGCATTGTAGCATCAGCCTAGGTAGAACAGTTTGTAAGGCACTTACTTTTATTACCAAGTTCGCGGGTTTGATCCCGGTCCTCGTTGATGGCATAAACGAGCACGTAAATCTTATCACTTTTGTTATATCGTATTGTATAACTTACAAGTCTCCTAAACTGTGTTTATTAGGCTTTACAGAACACCGTAAATATATATATATAATACATAATTTATAGAGTTATAGCCTATAGGACGTGAAATGTTGATCAGCCAGAGATTTATCCAGCTAGTTAGTACAATTTTACGACTTTAGTAATTAGAATTATGAACTTAACAGATACTCTAATACAATCTGATATCAGATTCATGTAACTTCATGTAATTTCTCTATACATCTGTTTCCATTCGTTACTAAGCTAAAAGTTTTCAGTTTTATGCAACCGTGGGTTAAAGTTACAAGTTTAGTGCAGTCTGTACTATAATTTAACTCTTGATTCAAAGTTGAGAGAACATAAAAGAAGGACTCAAACTATTCAACTGCTAACTTAGCTAGTTTGCTGTTGTACAAGGCTCCACTGTAATACTTCTTGCAGTTGCCTTTAGCTGTCTGCAACATTATTATTTCTGAAGAAGTTATAATTTATACAGGCGTGCAAAAAGATTTTATTATAATGCAGTATATTGTTATAACTCATAAACAAAGTTTATATTGTCTTCCTTAAACTTGTAACACTTCCACATAAAACATACGACGTGAAATCAAGAAGTGGTTTCTTCTTTTCTTCTCTTGCTACTAATATAATCCTGGTTACAGTCCATAAAAGTGACATTGGTTACAAGTATGACAGGCGTGATAGATAGATTCTATCAGGTCACCATCTGTCACTGGGAGTGTACACTTCTTTCCCTCAAACCATTTCCACAACATTAGGTCTGAGAAGCAGCAATCAGAAGAAGAAGAATCGATACCCTGTAAGAAACCAATCATGAAGCCCTGGTCGTGTCGCGCTTCATTCACTTCTTCATCAAACTAGGGTGGTCTCCGAAAACGTCCATTTCAGACCAATAAGTCTTATCAAATTGTTTACATTTAGGTTGACAGTTTTGCTCTTTCCGTCAAAATAATAAGTTTAAAAAGCAATGTGATGATAATCTATTTATACTGAAGGCAACGGTCATTTTCACTAGCATGCTCATTATCATCCAGTGTTAATCGATTTAATTAATTTAGTTTAGTTTTAAGGCACATGGGAATCAGCGTAATTAAATTAAAGGAAAGAAATGAAGTAGTAATTTGTAGTAGTAGTTTATAAAAAAAAACCCAACCCGGTATTTATCTTAGTGACAAAAGAAAACTATTAAAAAATCTCAAAGTTGGCCAGTTCCAGGATATAACTTGAGATCCTCTGCAAGCAAATCCGCCTTGGTTAAACAGGTAAAAATACAAATATAAATGACCCTTCAGATTACATACTAGCAGTTTATCTTCTCGAATATATGATCATATTTTAGGAGAAAAATTACACTGGGACTGGAACCCAGGACCTTTGGCTATCCGTGCCAATGCTCTTACCAACTGAGCTACGCCAGAATTCAATTAACAGCGCCAGGTAGAATCTCTTAATGGTATCATGTAATGTCCAACAGAGACAACAATATGTGGTACATGAATGCATATGTATAGATCTATTCTGGAATATAGTCTAAGAACTTTAAATATCATAACATAAAAAAGTAATTCCAATAATCCTGTAGCAGTACACATAGTCTATAGCCCTACCCGCACTATTAGCCTTTAAACTATTTCCGATCAAGAACTACAGCGAAAATGTCCAGCATGTAAATAAAACAAGTAAAATGCTCTCTGTACAGACTGTGGATGCCCTCAGAGCTCCAGCAGGTTGAAGTTTCCAGATATTTGGTCATTCGGCTGACAGTGGTAAGGTTATGAGCTCTGCTTCACCGGCCTCCTTTGCCCGCCAGGTATGCTCCTGGTACTCATTTCTGTTCACAAGGAAATATAGATACGTAACAAGGCAGTTCAAATTGTATATCTCATCACCAGGGCTCGGCCTAGGTTAACAAATTTACGAGACTAAAGTTTGTAATGCATGGAGTAAAATGACGTCATGACCCGTGGGATGAGAGTGTGCAGTAAGTTTCATAACAAAGATTTAATTGACTTTGGTCCATACATAGGCTACTATACTTGCGATCCTGTAAGCAAAGAATCCATTGTATCCTACTTATTTTATTTAATTATTTCAGGGGTCATATTAGTGTTAACTCTCCTATTTTGGAATTCACAATAGTAAGGAACATGCCGAAAATTGAGAACACGAAGCATTCGCTTAGAATTCAGCAAGATCCGGAAGGAAATATTTGGATATGAAAGGAAACAACGTTGCATTTTGCAAATTGTGCGGAAAAAATATTCGGACAGGTAAAACTCGTTTGTTTGAAAAACACTGCAATAGCAAAATGCACATGGGAAATGTTAAATTATTCATTCAAGGCAGGCTTACAGTATCATGTCAGACATTGAAGATCAAACCGAATGTTTTCGACATTTATGTGTAATTTTGGCACATTACCATTTTCAAAAAGTTAGAAAATATATATTTTAGGCCAATTTGTTCCTTACGAGTATGTGAATTAACAAAAATATCAATAAACCTTTCATTAATATCATAAACGCTATGCCCTCTCTTTTACATAATCATAATTGTTAATATGCCGGAGACACGAAATAAAACAAGCAGTGTTTATAATGTGTTTAGAAGTAGCTTCTAGGATTAATCAAGAAATAAATACCTTAGTCGCGATCATCTACAGTATAAGAATTTGCAATACAAAGTACACTACAAAGGTAATTGGCATTTATTTTTGTTCCCCCATGTTTAAAAAAATTATAGAAGGTTTAGAAGACAGGTCCTAAAGTTACTGCAATTCGGACTCAGAGCATTTCAGAAAATTGGCGCGTTTGAGTGTATTTGTGTTTACCATTTTCAGCTTTGTCATTATTAGAAACTATATTGAGAAGTACATTCCTTCTTTGTGAGTTTATACACTCATTCTACATACATTTATTTATCCACACGCATTGTACAGTGAAATATTTCAGGCGAAGTTAAGCAAGCACTCTGCCACCAATTATGTAATAGAATTTCCTGATGTACGGTATCGGTTATATTTCTGTACGTCAATAACGTATAATCGGTCTTCAGCAGCATACAGCTGGGTTTGTTCTACTCGGCAGCAATCGTGAAATCGTACCCTTCTTACATAAAAATTTGTTAAAGTGATCAATATGAATGGAGGTCACTACACGTGGAACATTATTGAATATCAGAATATGAAGGACAAGCCTTTGCAAACATCTTTTTTCCCCCTTGCTGGATCTATGAAGTGAAAAGTTTGCTCTTTAAAGCGTTTCCGTGGAGTTTGTTCCGTCTGGACATTAATTAATATTATTATTATTATTGTTATTATTGTTATTATTATTGTGACTCTAGTTTTTTTATACTTTATTTTTTATTGTTGCATACATACATTATTACATATTTCATTAATTACAATATTTCACATTTAGTACAAGTAAAAAATAAAAACCAACAGAAAATACTATTTCTATTTCAGATCAGCAAAGCTCGTGTTCAGGGGTATAATTGATTAATATAAATCTATTTATATATCAAGTACTGTATACTACAAACAAAAATTATAAATGTATGAGTACAATGTATATAAAATAATTTTGCATCATTAACCAGTGGTTTATATAGAAATTACAAAAAACAGAAAGAAAGAAAAAATAAATAAAATAATAATATTAATAATAATAATAATAATAATAATATAATCCCCGTAGTCATCTTTGTTACCAGCATAGTAATATTACATTTTCTTGTTCTTCCAAAATTTACTTAACTTCAATGTGGCCATTTTCTCTGAAATTGTATACTCTAACACTTTTCGCTCACTGGGGGCTCTGCCTCCAAACCCCCGATGAGGTTCTTGGAAAAAGCTTTTTTTCTGAACTGACACCGTATCGGAGTCCGTGTATTTAGATAGCATTACAGCCTGATACCGCGTAGCCATTAAAAACCTAAAAAACTGCGGGAACACTTTAGAATTTTTGCGGGGTAAAAAATTAAAATTTGATTTTTTTGGGAATTCTGCCGTCGGTTGCAAGCTAAAAGATATAAGTCTGAAAATCTCAGGTCCTAGCTCATATGGAAGTGGGTAAATATTAATGGTTAATTTTATGGAGTAAATTTCAATTGATATTAAAGGATGAAATAGCGAGAATGATTCATGGTATGTAGATATCCAATTCGGCATTTGCCATTACTACTGGGGAAACATGAGAAAACCTACTGGATTTGAACCTGGGACTTCTCGAATGCGAGTTCAAAACGCGTTACCATCTCAGTCACCTCGCTTGGTTTACGGAAATAATTATTTACATCGCTAGCATGTCTTCAAGGCCCAGTGTATTCAACTTCCAAATCCCTATGAGAACACTGTATGCGATATTGTTGTCATGAGAACTGAGCAGAGACTTTAAAGTGCATCCATCCTTTTCAAGATTTTTAGGAGTAAAAATTTGTAAAAACTGAACTTTTTGGAATTTTTCCGTCGGTTATATGCCAAAAACTATAAGTGTGTCAAATTTCAAGTTTTTAGCTCATCTGGAAGTGGTAAAAAATTAATGTCAGAAAGTGAGTGAGTGATTTAGCCACGTTGCTTTATTTTATAGGTTGGTTGGTATATGGTTATTTAACGACGAGGATGTTCTACAACTTAGGCCTGTGACCGTCGCCGGTGTACCGGAATATTGTCCCCCAGGAGTTCTTTTACATGCCAGTAAATCTATTGACATGGGCCTGTCACATTTATGCACACATAAATGCCACTCGACCTGGGTCGGGATCGAACTCGCAACCTTGGGCACAGAATTTATATTATAGGAATTGACACGATCATCTGTCATTAAAAAAGAACTGGTTGCTATTTGGGAGCTCGATTGGATCATGGCGGGTTTTAAGTTATTGATTGCTAACTTTTCTTGATATTGCCACCATGAAGACTTCTTACAGATTAGATAGCGTCATGGCCTTCTTTTCCCACATTTGATGTAGTGTCGTCTTTCTTATGGCCGGTTTCTATAAACTCGCGAATTACCTATGGGTAAATTATCCAATGGACAGAATTTACACAAAAATAACACCACACAAACGCAAATAATTTGAAGATAGCAATCACATACACTTGTGGCGAGTTTCTAGATAAATGTCCTCTGGATAAATATGAAAATGACAGAAAGAATGTTCCTACAAACTCGGGCTAGATCTTTCCAAGGGTAAATCTTCGGGTTAATTTATCCTTTCATGGATGGCTGGATAAAATTTAACCTTTCATAGGATCAATAGTAATATTTAAACAATGAGAATCAAAGCCAAAGAAAACAAAGAAGAAGAACTCTATATTTTATTTTTATCGCTTTTATGAGTAGGAGCATGTGTTTTATGTCCTTTTAAGATACACTCATTTTAAGTAACGTTCGAGGATTCTTTAATTTGTATTGTCTCTCATTAATCCCAAATTGTATACTCGGGCATAAAGTAATGTGAAAATTCTTAAATTTTCTTACGTGTATGTTTTTGTTTCATTTTACAGGTTGTTCATAAATAACACCGAAATATTTTACCTGTATATAGAGGGGACTTAGACAAGCAACTTTTATTCGGAGATTTTTGCTCTATGTCGTAAAATGTATATGCTACAGGGCATTAAAGTCATTATAATTTGGAGCTCATAAATCAATAATTGCGCGAAATAGGGTTAAAATATAAGTTAAATTGACTTCATGCCTTCCTAGTGATCGATAGAAACCTGACTCTTAATCAATCGTCATAATTTAATATTTCCATAAGCTGCAAAATTTACAGACTAATCACATGACTGATCGCTACTGAATTAGTCTTTTTTTATTCATAACTACTTACTACAGTCTTAACAACGAAGTTCCTTTGTTTCACAAATTTTTGCTAATGTTAAAAGTCTGAGGCGGACATGCCCTTGGAGATTTTATCCTGAATCCATAGAGCAAAAATCTCCTAATAAAAGTTACATGTCTATGTCCCCTCTATACACAGGTAAAATATTTCGGTGTTATTCATTAACACCCTGTATGTACGTACATACATATACAACAACCTTCGGAGTAAGAAAATAGGATTTTCGTAGGTTTTCTCCTGCCCCTTTACTTAACTTCACGAAGTCATGGCCCCAGTTAGAGAAGTTATTTATTACGCTTAAGCAGTGATAGCAAGCAGTGGGTTTGCCATCTCTGAGCAGGGACAGGGATCGATAGAACAATGCAACAACTAGTAGTGTTACTGTACTCTGCTGGGAGTACAAGCAGACAACTGGGAAATTATTCTTTCCCTCTGGGCTCGACCATACATTCTGCATGTGGTTGCACTGGCTAGTAACTTACCCATCGCCAGACAACCACCCTTAATGCTGATGAAAGGGACCATTCTCTCTCGGTTGCCGTGGAGATCTCCCAAACTTCAAAACTACATAACTGAAACATGGAAATGGTTAAATACAAGCTAATCTCTGTACAAACCGCAATAACAAAAAGTAAAGGAAGACAGTATGGCATAGAATACAGGAGAGAAATTCGCCTCACGATCAGTAAAGTTATAGATCCAGTAGTTGACGATAAACCAGTCAGTGCTTTCGGGATCACGAGAGAGTGTGGAAAATTTACTAAGAGAGGCATAAAAAATAAAGGTTAGGATAATAATTGAATTGACTCTTTTTTAAACTTTAGTAAGAATTTTTAAAACACACTCTGTTTCGTTGTGCTTACTTATTTAAAATAAAGCAATAGTAGATAACAGTTATAATCATTGGTTATACAAAGGTGATTTTGGTGAGATTTAACATGAATAATTGAAGGAATTTAAATAAATACAACTCCTGTTAGTTAATTATATATATATATATATATATATTATATGTATATATATATATATATATATATATTATATGTATATATACATATTTATATCTATATGTGCATTTCTTGATTTATACAAGTTTAATTTTTTGTGAACACTTTTAACTGACTTTAATTTAGCTCCTTAATTTGTAAGCATGTTTGTACATGTTTAAGTTTCTCTCTTATTTAATATAGATCTAATGTAATGGTAATCGAAGAGTGGAATTGGTCTAAATCGATTTTATTGCATTAATGTGTTGTATGTGCCATTCCCAATGACCCACATTTGTTCTAAGTGGCACGCAAGTTTGATGTGGTTGGGTAAGTCCTCAAAAGATGGCTCTGGTATATGTATTATCCCATGATATATGAAGTATTTTTGTTTATAAGATAAATTATATTTCATTCTCGAAAATTACATACAGATGAAGAAGCTTTATGATATATGTTTAAAGTTCCACTGGCAATGTGTCAATACTGATTATAATTATGTACTTTCGCGCATATGGAGGTTTCAGAATAATAAAACTCATAACAGTTATGATTCCAAATCAAAGTTTCATGTTGGCATTACCGCATCCGACATTCCTGTGTATAAACTCAAAATATCTGCGAGAATGAAGAGTTCTTTGAGTAGATAAAAGAGTTAAGGCCCGCATGATAGTGAAACCAATGTAAGTTATAAAGTTTCGGATTGTCTTATAACTCAGGGTTAATTATGACAAAGCTGTCTGTAATCACGGGAGGAAAACCCGTTCGGAGATGATTTTCTGACGAGAATATTCCAGACACGAAATATTTCTTGCATTATCACAGCGATGGATCATTGAAAATCCATATCGGACTATTATAAAGAATTCACATTAACATAGAAATATTTCCAATATAACTGACGAACTTACAACCGCTAAGTATAAGGTATTCAAAGAAGATCGTAGTCTAGCAGACAGAAGTAAATGCGAATATACGAGGTTGTCCAATAAAAAATATATATTACTTTATGATTTTTTATTTGTTGAAAGAACTTTTATTTTACATATTACAACTCTTAAGCGTACTTTTCCATATAATCCCCATTATTTTGCAAACGTTTTTGATAGCATGACACCAGTTTTTACAAACCAGTGTTGTACCATGCCGTGTCCTGTTGCCTCATGCAGCAGTAGGACTTTCGGAGACAGAAGTCGAGGGCATTTTCTTTTGATGGCAGCTTGTAGATTCTTCAAGACACCACAGCATTCTCTGCATTCATCGACGGACCCAGGAGGAGCTCAGGGGATTAAAATGAGAAATTTTCTCACGTCTTACATATTCTCCTGATCTTGCTCTCACAATGATTTTCACGTGTTTCCCCAACTCAAGTTGTATCCTGCAGGTGCGCGCTTTCCACACTGATGATGAAGTGGAATCAGAAGTGAACAGTTGGCTACGGCAAAAGGACACGGCATGGTAAAATAGTGGTTTGGAAAAACTGGTGTCAGGCCACCAAAAATGATTGCAAGAAGTGATGTTTATATGAAAATCAATCGCTGCTACTGACGAATAAATTCTTAATTTCGAAGAATTGTTTAAAAGCAGAATTATAAAATTAGTAATGTAACGTCATGTAAAATGTGAGGAATATTATTGTTTAGTTATGATTGGTATTCAAGAAATTAGATATTACACTTGAAATTTTCCTATGGATTTCAGACTTGGTGCCCGCTGATAATTTCATTTGATGATTACTTATATTGATATATAAATAATTCTTCCTTCTAAAGGTCAAGATATTTCAAACATGTAGCATATTATAAACTATTAGTATAATAGGCTATTATATAGGCTACTAAAAATATCAACATCCATTTCGTACTTCATACTAGACTTATTTCCTTAAATTTATTGCACATAATCTACCATTTAACCATGTTTTTACCATTCACATTCGATAGAAGTTAAATTTTTTCAAGCTTCTTCCTCTTATTTTTACCCATAGGGTCTGTATATTTCGCTACTTTTACATGGCGGACTATGAGCCATTTCATTTTTATCGTGGGGATTGTGGCTAGATGGAATCCTAGACTCCTACCATTGTTGAGTTGATGACTACTAAAGCTGTCATGGCAATCATCGGGATTCCAAACCACGATACCTGTAACTTATACACTGCTTAACCTTGTGATCTGGTAGGAAGTGGTGTAACCCCTAGTCCACATAAACATCCATTAACAAGCTGAAACTTTTAAAAGGAATCAATTTCAGGTGATGGATCAGAGATGAGTAACCAAATCGACTTTGAAATAGAATGAAAGGGATTCGAACTGTAAGCTAGTCATCAAACGGATAGCCAATCAACTCAGGCATGAGGAATACCCACATCTTCCCTCGGGATTGTATTATTAAATTAATGATTAGCAGACTCAGTGCTGTGTGAATCACTTCAAAGGACTTGGGAACTGAAATTGGATCTTCTTTTATGTAACAGCGTGGAAGAGTGATTATTCCTAATGCTGTTGGTTTCCAGAGAAATTAATTAAACAAATGAAATGAATGCAGTAGGATTAACAGACTGGGGGTTTTGTGTTGTAGTTCCGATGTACCACGTGACAGCAGTGGCAGGGGATGCTGTGTATCTGCCATGTGACATTTCCACTGATCATGGAGATGCGGTACTTCTCGTTCTTTGGTACCGCGAAGACCTGGGCACACCCATTTACAGGTAAGAACTTTCAAAGTGTGTTTATCAAGCATGTTGATAAACTTCCATAACAGACTTTCGGCACATGTACAGGTAGGGGAAAAAAAGCGGACCGACTAAAATATCTAAGTTGCCGATATGAGCCACTGCGCATGCCTAGCGGCATTCACAGGATAGCAGGGAATGTATTGAAATTTGTTCTACAGCTGATAAATTGCTTGAATTGAGAAATAATTTTACGTAATTTGCATTGCTTATGAAAACAAATGTTTCCGTTACATCTCTTATGTTTATTTACGTATCACAAGGCTCTAAAATCAGCTACAAGAGTCGGTCCGCTTTTTTTCCCTACCTGTACATTTATTCTCCTTAGTTTTAGATTTTAGTGTTCATTTTCACAATGCTATACATATTATCGCATCGTGCCTCTATTTAACATGTGTATTTAAAAACATTAAATATTGAAATTTTGTAGCTTCTCACATTTATAAAGGTTCCGTCATTTTAATTTGATTATTGAAATATCAGACAAGTTATGTCTTATAATTTTTCAGCGGAGAAGCAATCATTTTCTTCAGAGATTATATAGATACGTATATGTTTTATGTAAGTGGATTAAGCAACAGTGCGGTATTCAGGCAATCCACTAGAAACCACAAAGTCATAAGTTCAATCTCCAATGAAGTTCTTGGAAGATTTTTCAATTTAGTTCAAGTTCCTGCTGATATTATGGTCCTGGAGTTGACTCTTCCTTACAATTTCGGTATATTACAATTTCCTACAATTTCGGTACGTAGATAATTCCACCAAAAATATTCCTTATTGTTTACCATAATTGTATTATTAAATTAATGATTAGCAGACTCAGTGCTGTGTGAATCACTTCAAAGGACTTGGGAACTGAGATTGGATCTTATTTTATGTAACAGCGTGGAAGAGTGATTATGATTGTGAATTAGTATTTAAAAAATTGTGTTTGAGAATTTTTTACCGTAATAAAGAAAAGGAGGAATATTATTAACATATAAAAGCATGCCACCGACATATACATAATTTTTATTTCTGTAGTTAATAAAGGCGTGGAAAGAACTGAAGTTAAGTTATGGCCCTGGAGTTTACTCGACCTTACAATGTACAATTATAATGTGCATTATAATTTCGGTATGTTATAAGTTCCTACAATTTCGGTACGAAGATAATTTCACCAAAAATATTCCTTATTATTTACTTCTTTCTATTCGATTATAATTGTGATTTAATATTAAAACATTTTGTGTTTACAAATATTTACCGTAATAAAGAAGATAAATATTACTAACATATAAAAGCATCCCACCAACATATACATAATTTTTATTTCTATAGTTAATAAGAGCGTGGAAAGAGTTGAAATAAAGTAAGTTATACTAACTTATATAAATTTCCTTTTAGTGGCAAGAATATGTCTAAGAAGACAATAATTCCACTCTCTGTAATAAAATAAACAGCATCGGGACATTTAATAGAATAAATGTAACAAATAGACATATAACGACCTTTTCTTGTTCCATTACAGTGTTCAAATAAAACCCTTCTGTATTCACCAGTAGTCCATTGTATGCTGACTAAATCGTCGTTAAAGAATTTTCTGATACTAAAGAAACGTAAATGTGAGTAGTAACGGTTGGATAAACACAAGTTTCTTATAAGCTTGACTGTTTTTTAATGCTCTACGCTGCGCCATAAAAGATTTTTCTTATTGGTTGCCAGCATAAAGCTACTAAAACAGAAGTGTGAATAAATCTTGATAGACGACCGGAAAATACACTCTTTGTATTCACAATGTTTCTGTAAAAAATAAAAAGAACCATGGCTGACCAAAATATGACATCATCCTGAACAGTGATAAAACAGTGAAAACCAGGCTCAGTATAATTATTTATTACATAATGAAGTAGGGACTTCAATACTGCCGCCTGAGGAAGGGGTATAATTCCCTGAACTAACATAATAACATAACACACTATAGTTCATTTTTAAAAACAGAATAATTGTTTCGTCCTTATTTTGCCATGGTAGAACGCTGTACTCCGTCGACCGGGGTCCGGTACCTCCTCGGATTTTTCTGAGGTAAGGAGGTCTGGAACGGGGTGCACTCAGCCTCGTGATTCAAATTGAGGAGCTACTTGACAGAGAAAAAGAAAACCATTAACGGCCGTGGGTGCCGGCATACTGACCACATGCCCCCAATTCTGTCATCTGCCTATGGTGATGAAGCAGCGGTCGGGTGGTAGGCCTAGTCTATTCAGGGATGTAGCGCCACAGAGTTTAGTTTTTAGTTTTAGAACGCTGTTCGCTGATATAACAGCTAACAGCAAGGAGAGCAAAATGTAATTTTTCGCTAAATTGTCGTAACCGTTTCGGCTTTTAGGTAACCAACTTGAACATTTTCCTTTGATTCATGATATATCTTTTAAAATGCGTGACATTCTTATTACGTTCACGTGCCGACGTAAAAATCTGGAAGCCACAACCTTCTAGAACCCAACCCACGTCTTGTACAGGGAAAACTTTGCTATAAATGTTATTAAAACCTAGCAATAGTTTTCTTCCTAAATAAAGTAAATAACTTTCAAATATTAAATATCAATTGATACTTTCTTACCTTTACGAATTTCACTTTAAATTAAGTACGGTACAACAAGAAATTCTGATTTATTTAATTTTAATTTAATATTGAAAATAATGTTTTTTTTCAAAACACATATCAGATGTTAACTTCGAAATGATCGAATTTGAATCGTTACGTTTTTTGAATAGAAAATCTCCCTCTTCTCACAGCTGTAACCTGCAAAGAAATTCATATGCCTTAGTTAATACATGCATCAGAGGGGATGTGTTTACATAATATAAATTTAAATTGTGGAAAAAAAGAAATTTCGCACATGTTCCCACTTCAGTATTTGATTTTTATGTTAAATTAATTTAATATTGAAAATAATGTTTTTTTTCAAAACACATATCAGATGTTAACTTCGAAATGATCGAATTTGAATCGTTACGTTTTTTGAATAGAAAATCTCCCTCTTCTCACAGCTGTAACCTGCAAAGAAATTCATATGCCTTAGTTAATACATGCATCAGAGGGGATGTGTTTACATAATATAAATTTAAATTGTGGAAAAAAAGAAATTTCGCACATGTTCCCACTTCAGTATTTGATTTTTATGTTAAACTAGCATGTGCCCGCGGCTTCGCCCGCGATAATTATTTCAAAAATTAAAAATTAAGAGCATAATAGTTGAATCATTATATTTATTAACACCTAAATCACGTGGACTACATACCACGATTAGATAGCGTCGCCTGGTAAAAGCGACCTCAGATTCGAGTTCCTTGGCCCAGAAAACCCCTGTACAGTGAGTTTCGTCCAAATCGAACAATGTTTGACCATATTTAGGCCTATATTGATTATCCCTCTTCCGTGTAGGTTGAAAATTTCATATGTCTTCGGGCCTTGATATTCTAAACAAATGAATCGTCCAGGATGGACTTACAAAATCAAGCGATCGCCCGCGATAATTATTTCAAGAATTAAAAATTAAGAGCATAATAGTTAAATCATTATTTTATTAACACCTAAATCACGTGAATTACATACCACGATTAGATATCGTTGCCTGGTAAAAGCTATCTCAGATTCGAGTTCCTTGGCCCAGAAAATCCCTGTATAGTGAGTTTCGTCCAAATCGAACGATGTTTAACCATATTTAGGTCTATGTTGATTATCCCTCTTCCGTGTAGGTTGAAAATTTCATATGTCTACGGGCCTTGACATTCTAAACAAATGAATCGACCAGCGTGGGCTTACAACATTCAAGCGATCGCGATGCTTTTATTTCCACGGTATGACAAAAATAGCCAAAGCCAACTGCAATTGATTTGACATTGAAATGTATTACTGAAATCTGATGCTTCGACAGCGCTAAAATCACGTTTTCTGCCAGTTTTTCACTCGTAACTCGCGAACGAAAGCTAAAATTAAAAATTCGGCTTCGAGGTGCATTCGCCCACCTTTCAGTCCGTCTATCTTTAAATTTTCAGATCTTTGCGTTCAGTAGATTTCGATGGGCATCGTGGACAGACAGACAAACAGCATGTGCCCGCATGTGCCCGCGGCTTCCCCCGCGATAATTATTTCAAATTATAATTATTAACACCTAAATCACGTGGAGTGCATTCCACGATTAGGTAGCGTCCCCTGGTAAAAGGAACCTCAGATTCGAGTTCCTTGGCCCAGAAAACCCCTGTATAGTGAGTTTCGTTCAAATCGAACAATGTTTGACCATATTTAGGGTTGATTATCCTTCTTCCGTGTAGTTTGAAAATGTCATATGTCTGTGGGCCTTGACACTCTAAACAAATGAATCGTCTAGGATGGACTAACAAAATCAAGCGATCTCGTTGCTTTTATTTTCAAGGTAGGCTATGAGGTATGTTGACAAAAATAGCCAAAGCCATCTGTAAGTGATTTGATATTGAAATTTATTACTGAAACTGATGCTTCTAAAACGCAAAAAAATGCACGTTTTCTGCCAGTTTTTCACTCATAACTCACGAACGGAGGCGAAAATTAAAATTCCGGCTTCGAGGTGCACATTCCGACCCTTTAGTCCGCCTACTTATAAAATTTCAGATCTCTGTGTTGAGTAGATTTCGCTGGGCATCGCGGACAGACAGACGGAAGACAGACAGACGGAGGACAGACAGACGGAGGACAGACACTTCCTTTTATTAATATAGATATAGATATTTATAATAGAGAGTAAGTATGTTACATGTTGTGAAAATGGTGACCCACCTCTCAATCAAGAATGTGCACCATAATGACTGCAACCTCAACTTATGTTAGGACGCTAAGTTACTTTATTGGATGTTAACTTTGTTAATCAAATTATATAGGAATCGATGAATACATTTTTTAAATAGGCGATTCTCTAATTGAATAATAGTTTCTTGAATATTTAAACCTTTTAAATATGCAATATTACTCATGTAATTTACAAACCCGTGACGGACTGTAAAGAAAACACCTGTAACAACGATTAAGCAAATAGTATATTTGATTGTAATGATGAATAGGAAAACTATTCTATAACTTTCCCACCTTAATGAAGCTAATAGAAAAGTAGTCCGTACCAAACAATTAACAATATTTGGTCGATATAACAAAAATTTGTTTAACATGCACAGAAAGTTTTCATGCGGCTAAGATGTAGATGTGAGACACATCATGGTTTTTTAATTTATTAACAGATTACATATTTGTTTCTACTCCTATGTCAATTTCAAATTATTTCAATTTACAAAATAATTAGTTATGGTACCCCTAGAACCTTTCATGAGCCCTGTCACTTCGATTTCTGTGAGACTCTATTTATCTTTGTATTGTTTGACTGTTGGTTTTGTAATTTTACAGGATATTTAATTTTTCTGCCAATTTAATTAAAAACATTTTATAACAGATTTAAGACAAACTACTGTATCTTTTGGATACATTATTAATTTAGAGCTAAGTTTCCTATCATTACTAAGGTGTAGTTTTTTCCTTTTACCAAATCTGTTAAATTCGAACTGATTGTACACACATTAAATTTTATATAATCGCTTTGCTATGAATTTTGCAGATAAACTTTTATTTACAGATTTGACATGTCCTTAATATGTCCATCAATAATGACTCTCAATCGTTTTAGAATTGGGATGTAGCTTAATTGGATCAAATATTTCATTAGGCAACCACACCTCATGTTTACCTAGTAGTGAATAATGTGTAGAATGATTACCTTTATCATCCGACTATAATTTGCTACTTCTATCATGTTCATCTATCGATGATGGTAATAATTTATACTTTTAATGGGAACATAATGCTTGTACATGGAATGTTAACGATTCATAATGAACTTCATGACAAAGAGAAGTTATTTTTGGTATACAAAAGGGAATGATATGGATAATGAATAGCCGGGGCAGTATAGTATGCTTTCAAATATATAAATTATTAATGCAAATCTTGTATTTAGTAAACAGAGTATTTTTTCGCTTTTTGGTGTATGAACAATATAATGTTCGTACTGAATATGTACCTAGAAGTATTAAGTGCCAGTATGGTACTTTATGAGATTGTGTGGTGGACGAAAAAATTCTGGCACTTTGTTACATCAGTTTACCTGATTTTATTAAGTGCCAGTATGATACTTTATGAGATTGTGCGGTGGACGAAAAAATGTCTGTCCGTCTGTCTGTCCGTGTGTCTGTACGCACCATAACTCAAATACGCTTTTTCGGATTTTCATGAAACTTGGAAAACACATTTATAATGTTCATGGGAAGAACCCTATCGATATTGAACCAAATCGGTTCACCGGTACCGGAGTAATGCCCAATTTAGTGCCTATTTTAATAGATTAACGCTGTATCGGATTTCCATGAAACTTGGTATACCCATTTATGACGTCCATGAGAAGTGCCCTATTGAATTTGAACCTAATCTGTTGACCGGTACCGGAGTAAAACCCAATTTAGTGTCTACTTTAAAGGCGCAATAACACAAATACGCTTTATCGGATATTTATGAAACTTCGTATACGCATTTATAATATCCATGGGAAGACGTTTATTGATATTGAACCAAATCTGTTGGCCAGTACCGGAATAATGCCCAATTTAGTGTTTTTATGTTAATATATAAGAAGTCGCGATAACTCAAATATGCTTTATTGGATTTTCTTGAAATTTTGTATACCCATTTATAATGTACGTCTACTGATATTGGACCAAATCGGTAGACCGGTACCGGAGTAAAACCCAATTTAGTGTATATTTTAAAGACGCGGTAACTCAAATGCGCTTTACTGGATTTTTATGAAACTTGGTATACACATTTATAATGTCCATGGGAAGACGTCTATTCATAATGGATAAAATCGGGTGACCTGTTTCGGAGTAATGCTCAATTTAGTGCCTATTTTATGGTAATATACGTATTCGAAAGAATTTATAAAAAAAATGAAAATCAGTTATCTTGACAACATAGCCTATTGTTTTACTGTGATCGTATAAGGCCTTGGAAATTAAAATACAGGTAGCTATGACAAAAAACATATTGATTGACATGCGCTTATCCAACTAGACCGTTAAAATGACCCAGGTGGCCGAGATGGTAGACCTTTCTTCTTCCGTAAGCCCTGCTTAATGAATAAATCTGGAGCTTAACTTGGAAATCAATTAAAAAATATATATATATATTCTGCATATCATAATTGCAGTCATAACTGATTAAAGAAAAACATACTGGCACTTTGTTACATCAGTTTACCTGATTTTATTAATTAATGTGATTGTGATTTTAATTACATCCGCAGAAAAACTGACGTACTAAACTTCAGCAAAGAAATACTATTTCACAATCTGATAACGTTGACCTTAGAAGTTTATAATATAGTCTATGCATTATATAATTACATATTCTTTAGATGTTAACATTTCGATATTCATTTGTGATTTCATAGTCCAGATTGGAAGAAAATCCCGTCCAAGTCGACCGCGTTTGTTCATAAATGTGCCGTCTCGTATCTGTATAATTTACAGCCATGTAAAGGAATTCATGGATGAAAAATTCCGTCAAACCGGTGACTTGTTACAGGTCTAATTTTCAATAATCCCCGTCGTTAAATGATCGTAACATCCATTTGTAGAGTTACAAGATCGACAAGCCAATTGCTTATGCCATAGGGTCCGAATTCTTAGGTTTTAAACTATTTTGTTCCTTGCTAGCTAACTGTGAAATTTTAACATAATTATCCGTATCTTTGTCATGGCAGTCACATATCCAACCAGTCCAACCTTATGAAACCTAGAATTGGCTAAATAAGACGTTAAAGGTTCAAAATACCTATAACTGATATTTTTTTAAATATCTGCCTATATTTTGCATCTCGTTCATTGTTCTCCGTACATAAGAAAAATGTAGAATTTCATTTTGAAATTTTGTCTTTGAACTCCCCATTGTCCATGTAAAAGAAATCGTTAGTGATGGTTGTGAATTAGTATTAAAAACAAGTTGTGTTTGAGAATATTTCTACCGTAATAAAGAAGAAAGGAATATTATTATCCTATTATAAAATCAACCCACCGACATATGCATAATTTTTATTTCTGTAGTCAATAAGGGCGTGGAAAGAGTATCTATAATTGACTTAAGTGTATGACATCATAAAACCATAAGGGCTTTACTTGCTTTTTGTGTTAGAATACTGTTTAATTTATGGTAGTTAAGCGTTTTTATTTTCATTTTCAACAGAGCTTTATAAGGTCCCCTTTTTGCATTTTATAATATAAAATAACTTATTAATTTTAGTGTATTTTATTTAAAAATAATAATTTTCCAATATTTTTGTAACGGGAAAATAGTTTTATATTGTACCAGTCGCAAAAAATAATTTTACCCTACCAGGGCTATATAAATCTATTTAGAAGAATATTAGAAAACCGGAACTTCGTGTTTTTAACTGAGTGCCATAGTTTTTACACAAAACCCTACTGACCGAAAACAAAGAAATAATGACGGTGATGAGATTACAATAATCATTAATATAGTGGTTGTTTTATAATTGTAATTAAAATACTACCACTATCAGTCGTAATAGATATAGATATATAGATATAGATTTATTTTTGCCAGGACATTAAAAAAATGTATAGCAACGTCAAACAATAAAAGCTTACAACCAATGTATAGAATAAAATTCCTGGATGCTGTACAATGGATTTCTTTTCAGCTGGAATTTTAAAGTTCTCTTAAACACACAGTAAGCCATTTGTCTTACATTTACAGGTAGGCTGTTATATAAATTAAGAGAAATATTTTCGAAACTATTGAATGTTCTGGAATATTTACATTTTTGGATATATATATTACCTCTATTGCGTGTGTCATAGGTATGGATTTCAGCGCATTTAGTAAATGCTTCCAAATGTTTACATACATAGAGAAGGCAATTAAAAACAAACATTGCTGGAAGAGTCATAACGCCAAGTCTGATAAACAGTGGTTTACAGTGCGTTGACGACGAGACTCCACATATAGTTCTAATGGCTCTTTTTTGTAAGATGAAAAGTTTATCGGAGGATGTATGGTTCCCCCAAAGCATAACACCGTAATTTAGGTGAGAGTTAACATGGGCATAATAGACGTTTAAGAGAGATTCTTTACATAAACTATATTTTAGAGTTCTTAACATAAAAATGCCTTGACTTATTTTAGATGCAATGCTAGCAGTGTGAGTGTGCCACCCGAGATCAGAATCAAGGTGAATGCCAAGAAACTTAACCGGAGGAATCTGAGAATTTATAGCATAATTGTAACTAAATGTTATGTCAATTGTTTTGTCGACATTAAGGCTTAATTTGTTAGCTTTGGACCATTCTTGAACTTTACCAGATAAGGTCTCAATTTTATCGATAACACAATCATTTACATCATGGGAAACATTTAATGCCAGATCATCAGCAAATAAATAAACATTTAGACATTCCTCCTTAATATGATCAGGGATATCATTAATATAAATTAAAAACAGTACAGGCCCCAAAATCGAGCCTTGGGGGACACCATATTTTATCTTTGTGAATTGAGAGATCTGGTTATGATAATACACAGTTTGAAATCTATTACTTAGATATGAAAACATAAAATCAGCACTTAGATCATTAAAACCATAAAATCTGAGCTTGTTTACAAGAATATCGTGTGAGACTGTGTCGAAGGCCTTAGAGAGGTCAAAGAATCGACTACATACAAAATCGCCCTTATCAAGAGCATCTAAACTTTTTTTGACTAGAGCTAAGACCGCGTCAATAGTGTTCCGACCTGCTCTAAAACCGTATTGACTCGGAGAAAAAAGCGAATTGGTTTCAAAATATTTAGTTATCTGTTGGTTAAGTAACATCTCGAAGACCTTCGACACAATGGGCACAATACTAATAGGCCTATAGTTATTGTAATCAGTTACGAGGCCCTTCTTATAGATGGGTATAACTTTAACTAGTTTAAAGGCGTCAGGGAATGTGCAAAGGTCAATACTATGGTTAAAAATATGAGCCAAAGGTTCACATATAAACACAGCAGCACATTTCAGAATTTTTGAATTAAAACCATATACATCAAGACAAGAACTAGAATTTAGTTTTAAAATAGTAGAATATACATCCTGAACTGTTAAATAATTGAACGAAAAGGTACCTTCAAACTTAGGTAGCTTATTTAGAAGGTCAATAGGATCAATGTTATTATTTATTCCATTCACAGTGTTTTCAACTTTGTTAATAAAAAATGAGTTGAATTCTTCCGCGACCAACTTAATGTCGAGTTTATTTCGGTTGGAATCATTGTTTAGTAGAGAAGCTATAACTGACCACGTGGATTTCGACTTATTAGGAGAATTATTGACTATGTTCGAAAAATATTTAATTTTTGTCTCTTGAAGAGTCATTTTGTAAATGTTCCTTAATTCAAGATATTTATCTTTAAATTCAAGCAGACCATGATAAGAATATAATCTATAGTAAGATAAGCACCTTTCCTTAAGTGTGTGGAGCTCGTCAGAATACCACTTATTATCAGATTTGTTAGTCTTTGGACCAGTGCTAGTTAAGGCAATAGGAAATGCTTTGTCAGCTATGTCTGATAAAACTTTAATAAAGTAGTTAGCCTTCTCATTTAAATTTGTTAAGCTGTATAGCATAATCCAACTTATTTGGCTTAACAAAAAATTAAAATAGTGCAGACTAAGACCACTAATTTGTCTTTTGTAGTTAGAATTGTTTAGATTGGAAGATTTTGCTCTCTTGCATGTTTCTATATTTACTTTCAGGATTATTGCATCGGGATCAGAAAATACAGTTGGGACCACTTCAGCAGAACAGATACTTCTGTCTATATTGGTGACAATATTGTCTAACCCAGTTCCGGCAGTACCGTTGCGACCAGGGCGAGTAGGTTTAGAGATCAGGGGACAGACCCCAAAGCTATCAAATAGGTTCAAGAGTTCATCAAGTTTACTGTTATTTTCACAAAAGTTGTAATTAAAATCTGCTGATAAAACAATGCGTTTCTTTATATTGGACTTATATATTAAGTTAAAAAGATTAGAAAGATTAGATACGAATAGTTCAAAAGAGCTTTTACTGGGATCTGGTGACCTGTAGATAGTTGCACATACAATATTATAGTTCTTTAAGAAAACAGAGCAGACTTCAAAATTATACTGCGCAGCTAAAGAAGAGACATCATAATTAGAAACATCTAATCCATCCTTAATAAAAATTGCACAGCCTCCATGATGACCACTGGGTCTGCAGTAATAACTGGACAGGAAATAACCCTGAACCTTTATCACAGATAACTCATTATCGCTTAACCAATGCTCGAGTACACACAATATATGAACTTCCAATTCTTTGGCTAAGACTGAGATATAGTCTAATTTGTTAAGTAGGCTCTGGGTGTTCCAATGTAGAATAATAAGGCCAGAGTGCCTGCTAACATTAATTTCTTTGTCGGAATTGATTAAACTAGAATTGTACACATTATCTTCATTATCTAGAATATTCAGGTTTGCAGTTTTTGGCTGCGAATGTGAAAAAAACGTCTTATACCTCTTACTACTATTATTGCTTCTATACTAGGTGCTTTTCAGTTAAGCTAATCATTTTGATAGCACTATTGTCCTGGGATTACTCTGCCTCTAACAGAAATGAGTACCAGAAGCGAGGCTGACAACAACCTTCACGTGTCGAATGTCTAAAAAATCTGGGGTTATGGTTTCTCAGAACCTTAACCTTTTCACTGCTACCGAAGTATAAATTAGTCACCTAAAAATTGTATACTTGCAATATAGAGTAATGATTTCTGTAAAATGTAAAGATTTTTATCTTGTTACCAAATTGTCATTCATGGATACGGTACCAGCTAGTCCAGCAGAATGTTTCTGATTCACTTCAAACTTAGAGCCTACTGATGAAATCATTTGACGATTGCGTATATTAATATACAAATTCATCTCTGAAATGGTTGAAAGCACTTTCTGCGGTTAGAACAATTACTTTTACTAATATTACCATTATAAAAATAATAATAAATAAGTCCAGAAGCATTACAAGATGTTTTATTCAAGGGAATTTTGAGAAATTTTGCTTTTCTTCACGAAACTATTCCCAGTTTTTCAAACTGCGTGTTATTAAAGCTTTTATGTACCTTTGATTCATATTTTAATCTGAAGTTTATTATGCCTTTGAGTATATCGCATAAATATTTCGGTTCACTGACTTGTATTATGAAACAAGCCAACTTCTTGGTATGATTACATCGCATAGCAGGGCTTCTCTGGCATTTTTATCAATCTGGTATGACGGACGCCAGCTAGTACCGGCCGGAATGTCGAGTGGATCAGCGCAGAGAGGCGCAAAGCACTGATCAATAGACGATCTCCTCCCTGCACTGGAGTGAGATGTTAACAAATCTAATCATAATTCTGTCGCCGCAACCTCCCCTTGATTGAGGTCTTGGTCTACTCAATAGATTATCACACACATCCAATCGTGCCATGCTTCACAAGCCTAGAGAATGTGCTCTTTAAACAAGCTATAGCTACTTCCCCTCCTGCCATCTTGCTATCTCGAAACCCTGTCATCCATTATTCAGGTAGGTTCGTTCGATATATTAGATTAATAAGCGAGCTTTCTTAATTCCTTCTTGGTTATAACAATACACTTCCTGACATACTGAAACCTCTAATGGAATACCGCCAATTTAAATTCCAAAGTCGTCACCCAATATTGATTCTTTGTTATTTGGATACATTTTCATGCAAAGAAGAATGCGGAATTATTAATTTTTTTGTCCATAAAGAAAAACTCCTTCACCCTACCTAGTCTGAACGATGTCTATCTACGAATCAGATTGTACAATGATATGTACCAACCTCCCTTGATTCGGGGATTACAGATACTAGTACAACAAAAATAAATGAACTTTAAACATTATTCGTTGCACGAGCAGTTAAGCATTACGTGTTACAACTGTACACAAATCGACAAGTCCGTCAAGAATATACACATACAATTAAAGCTCCCACACAAGAAAAACTCACAACACACCAATAAAACCAATCGATAAATCTACGAAACCTTAACAAAGATATTAAACTCACCACCCTGTTTATAGCCGATACAAATCTAGCTACTATGTAATAACATCCCCTTAAATTCTCGGACCCACCTCCTCGGCCGGTTCCATCCTATGCTGTCTCACTTTGAATAAATTCACCCTTCAAAAAATACTGCTGATACTTATTACTAGGGTTAGGATTTTTAGGTGCGCACCTTTTCTCGTAGGGTAAATTAAAGCTCTTCGGAAAAATACCACTGTGTGAGATTTTATCTATAGTCGAGAATGGAGACATTTTTGTAGCACCTTTTTTCCCTTTTTTGGTACCTTTTACCCCTTTTTTCTCAACAGTGCCCATAATCCCCTTTCTTCCCCTTTTTCATATACTGTAGCTTATCAATATTCTTCTAAAGTGCATTTTATCATTATAAAGCGTTATGAATGACTTGTGAATTTCATTCCATTTTACTTCCAGTAAAAGCGGAACTGAAAGCACACCTGCAACAACAGAAAATGATACGTGTGTGCGTGCAAACCCTCTTTCTCTCACTTTGCCGAAACAAATAGCTCCTTACAATGGAAATGCATATTTCATTCCATCAACAATAATATTGTGTGTGCGCACAAATCCTCTTTCACTTTGCCGAAACAAATAGCTTGCTACAATGGAAATGCGTATTTCATTCTACCAAATTATAATTTATTATAAAAAAAATATTGTGTATACGCAAATCCTCTTTCTCTCACTTCCATCTTCTTGACTTCACCAGTCAAGAGTCTGTTGATCGTGAGTGCAAATCTGTGATTAAATGAGTGTATTTTTGCCATGCCTAAGGTGTCCAGAGCCCGGTTATTTTCTCTGTCTCAGGAATTCAAACAAGATTCCGTAGAAACAGATGGAACTGTAATACGGTGTAGCATTTGCGATTCAGGAATTTTGTTAGATGAAAAACACCAGCGAGACCGCATCAAAAACACATTTCCACTTCTAAGCATCAATAAATCGCGACAACCTTTATTACGGAATGCGATTGAACAGTGTTCATCGAAAACTCAAAATTTGAAGAAATTCAACATTGATTTATGTGCTGCTCTTACACAAGCGGGAATTCCACTCAATAAGGTAAACCATCCGACTTTCAAAGGATTCCTTGAAAAATACACAAAGATGTCAGTGCCTGATGAGAGTACTATAAGAAGAAACTACATGGAGCCTGTTTACCAAGAAACCATAAAAACCATCAAGGAGAAAGTGACTGATTGTGATGTGGGAATCATATTGGATGAAACTACAGACTCAATGGAACGATATGTTTTGAACATTTTAGTTTTTCCCATGTTGTTTAAAATGTACGAACTGGAGAAAGCCAACGCCAGTACAGTAATGCAATCAATCATGGACTTCTGTCAAAACCTGTGGCCAAGTGGTATCGCATTTGAAAAACTTCTTCTGGTGGTTACAGACCAGGCTCCATACATGGTTTCAGCAATTAACCAATTGAAACCTTTGTTCCCTAAGTTAAAGCATGTGACATGCCTAGTCCATGCCCTTCACAGGGTTTGTGAATCCATAAGGAATGAATACGACATTGCAAATGAATACATCTCTGCCCTGAAGAAGATTCTACAGAAAGCTCCGAGTCGTGTTGTTGCCTACAAGGAAATCACTGGCCTCCCCCTTCCAAAATTCCCGGTCATTACTCGCTGGGGATCATGGATTCAGTGAGTGTGCTGTTATGTTGTGTGAGAATTTTGACAAGATTAAGGATTTTGTGCTTTCATTGGATCCAGCAGACGCAGATGCGATTTCCAAGGCCCAAGAACTTCTGCTACCGGAAAAAATACAGAATTTGGAGACAGAACTATTTTGTGTCCATGGTTACAAGTACTTGACTGCAGCTATCAAACAATTGGAAGAACAAGGTCTCGAAAAGAAAAAAACAATGGGATATTTTCACTTCAGTGAGGGACCAGTTAGAGGGCTTTGCTAAAGACAAACTTGAGTCTAGTCTTCAGAAAAATCCGCATGTTGAGGAATTTCCCACATGTGTAGAGTTGCCATTCCGAGTGAATACAAAGTTTGCCCCACTGGTTTCTGTGGATGTCGAAAGAAGCTTTAGCATGTACAAAGACATTCTATGTCCTAATAGAAATGGGCTTATTTTTAAAAATGTAGAATTGCTCAATGTCTTGAAGTACAACAGCTTCCTGTATTTTACTGTTTCTGGTGAGTGATGATTTGATGTGTTTTTTCGCAACTCAATAACTGTTAATAGAAGATAGATTTTTTTGAATTACTTGAGTAAAATAGCACCTTTTTGTCCCCTTTTTTACCTTATTTTAGCACCTTTTCCCTTCCTTTTTTCATATAAAATTTGCACCTAAAAATCCTAACCCTGCTTATTACTTACTTACTCAATAGCAATAGGCAATTCCTAACAAAGCTAAAGGAATATTATCTATTTGATGGAACCCGGAGGTTTATTCCCGCGCTTATCTGTTCCCGCCTTTCAATCCTATTCTGTGCTAAATCAATCCAACCATCTTTCGCAAATCCTACTTCCCTTAAATCTACCCTAATATTGTTCTCCCACCTACGTCTAGGTCTTCCAAGTTTTTTTCCCCCTTCCGGCCTCCCAGTCAATATTTTTGAGGTTCCTTCCCCATGTGCGCAACATGTCCAGCCCATTTCGTCCGTGATTTAATTACCCTTGGTATATCCGGTAACCAGTACAGGTTACGAAGTTCGTTATGCTGTTTTCTCCAGTCCCCCTTTTCATCTCTCTTTGGCACAAATATTCTCCTAAGCATCATTTTTTCGAACACTCTCAGATTATGTTCTTCCCGAAGAATAAGCGAACATGTCGCACATGCATAGAATACAACCTGTAGATAACTGTCTTATAATTTTTTATTTTTAGATTTCTGGACAGATGACGCGAAGATAAAGAGTTTCCAAACTCCATAAAAAGAAGTATTTCCTGATTTTAGTCGACACTTAACTCCTAGCTTAACATTATTTGTGTCTGTAATTATTGCTCCCAGATATTTGAATGTCTCCACTTGTTCGAATGATTTACCGGCTATTCTAATATTTTGTAACGCATTATTTTGGCCATATACCTAGTAGTCCAGTCAAATTATCACAAAAAAAGTCATGTGGATGCAAAATTTAGGGTAGAGCTAATTTTTTTATATGATGTCTGGGATGGTTTTGAGAGTAATTTCTGACATTTTGCCAACAAAATTTTTTGCCGCCGGAGCCGCCATCTTGAAAAAACTTCAAAATTTTATATTTTATTTCTGTGTTTGCCCATTATCTGCCAAAATACGCACCTGACAAAAATGTTGTATTATCCATCCTAAAAGTAGACTAAATATGCTACATTTTGAGATCAAATTGAGTTTTCTACCATGAATAGTTTCGGAAATACAGCTCTCCGAATTTCAGCAACATTTTGCAAAAAATAAAAAAATCTGAACTTTCAACTAGCTTTTGCTCGCTATCTTCTAAATGACCAAACCTTCAGCAAAATTTCGAAGGATAACTTTTAAAGTATAGTAAATTTGCAACAAGTTGAGTATTTAATGTTTTCATACCTATTATAGGTCACCAGATACAGAGGAATCTACAACTCCTCACATTTCAGAAAACTTATCGAAGGTACGAAAGACTAGTTTTGCCTAGGATATTCTAAATGGCGTTTATCAGTAAAAAACCTGTGTTGTCTTATAGTTAAGTTTTACATTGTAATTAACAACTAAAACAGTATTTCCAAGAATTTATAATGATAAAAGACTAAAAAAAAACAATGTAAAAAGAAAATAATAAGAAAAGTTGGTGTAGGTACAGCATTTTGATTTGGAAAGAACGGCGTTTTATTTTAGAAGAACACTTTTGCAGTGTCCTCTGAAAAAAATTACTTCCTATAGCAGATACAGTTGTCCGAAAATGGAAACATGTTATCGGAGGAATGGTGCTAAGAGGCTCTTTGTCACTGCTCCGCATACCGTTCTCTCCGGATACATCTGTTTTAATGTGTTTGTACCAGGCAACCTTAGGCATTTTGAAATATTTGCAGACACATTATGACTCAAAGGTTTCAGTTATCTTCGATGGTTATCCTTCAGACGCTAATCAAACAAGCACAAAGAATTGTGAGACTCCGACGGGCTACGAGTCCATCTCCTGATGTCGTCTTTGATAGAACTACTGTTTTGAAAAGCTCACAAGAAACTTTTCTCACCAATGAAAACAACAAGAGGCGCTCCATAGAATTGGCAAAAGCTGGAAAGGCTGTTAAAGATGCAGATGTCTTGATTGTTAGCACTGCCTTCTCAAAAGCATCTCAATACGACACTGTCTTTGTAGTTGGGGAGGACATAGCCTTCTTATTTCCTCACTGCGTTACCATCCCCTCATATAAAGAATAAAGTACGGAAGAGGCAAAGCTGCAGACATCTTCTAATCAAGGCAGTCATTTCGCCACAGCTTCTCCAACATGCTGCTGTTCATCCATGCTTTCAGTGGTTGTGACACAACATCTGCAGTTTTTGGCCACGGGAAAACCCACTTCTGTTCGCTGATTTTGAAACATCCTGAACTAGAAGAGGATGCTAATGTATTTCTGAACCCTCAAGCTACATCAGGAGAAGTGGCTGAAGTGGGCCAACATTTGTTGGTTCACTTATATGGAGGAGACCCTGCTACACAAACACTTGACGAACTTCGGCACGGAATATTTATAAAAGCTGCAGGAAGAATGAAATTTAACTTAGCGAACTTGCCCCCAACCAGTGATGCGGCTCAACTTCATGCCATGCGAACATACCACCAAGTTCAGGCATGGCTCAGTGAATACAAATACCCTTTGAAGTGGGGCTGTGTGAACACACCAAGAGGCCTCTTTCCCCTTAAAGCCAAGAAGGACCCAGCTCCAGAATCAATTCTGAAAAGTATTTCCTGTACCTGTAAGAAGGGGTGTTTAAACGCTTGTGGGTGTCGTAAAGCTGGATTAAAGTGCACAACGATATGCAAACATTGCAATGGGCAGTCGTGTGAAAACATACTAATAGTCCTGTCCTCCGACAGTGAGGATGATGACACTCCTGATGAGCCAATTAATTCGTTTTTGGATGAAGACGCTGAAGAGAACTTTATGAACGAGCCAATTAATTCGTTTTTGGATGAAGACGCTGAAGAGAACTTTATGAACACTGGCTAGATTGTGAACATCATGGACGAAATAGCAGACGTCAACTGCCCAAGTCCCTCTAAGTGCCGAAGACTATGAACAAACAAGTTATTCAATGCAATGTTTCACCAGAACCCCAGCTAAATAAAATCTTTTTGTACATAAATGAATGTTCTGTGCCGTTATTGCTCCTAACTTGTACGCACATGCATTTATTCAATCGTTGCTGTGTATATATTTTTAAACCTCTGTATTTTGTGACCTGTAAGAGGTAGGATAAGTTTAAAGTACTCGACAAGTTTCAAATTACCTCTAGTTTAAGTTTCCATATGGAGTTTTACTATAGGTTTGGTCATTTAGAAGATAGCGAGCAAAAACTAGTTGAAAGTTCAGATTTTTTAATTTTTTGCAAAATGTTGCTGAAATTCGGAGAGCTGTATTTCCGAAACTATTCATGGTAGAAAACTCAATTTGATCTCAAAATGTTGCAAATTTAGTCTACTTTTAGGGTGGATAATACAACATTTTTGTCAGGTGCGTATTTTGGCAGATAATGGGCAAACACAGAAATAAAATTGAAAATTTTGAAGTTTTTTCAAGATGGCGGCTCCGGCGGCAAAAAATTTTGTTGGCAAAATGTCAGAAATTACTCTCAAAACCATCCCAGACATCATATAAAAAAATTAGCTCTACCCTAAATTTTGCATCCATTCTTGACAATTTGATTGGACTATAGTTTTTTCTGTATTAATTTCTAATCCAACAATCCTGCAGGCTTTGAAAAGGACTTTCTGCATTTCTCTCGATTGTGTTTATATCATCACCCAGCAGAAAAACGTCATCTGCAAAAGCTATAATCGGGTGACTGTCATTTAATTCTAGAGTACCTTGTTTTCATGAATTTTTCACCCCATATGATGATAGGCACTGGTTTACAGTTAAAACAGTGTGATATACGACAGTTTACGCTGTTCTGTCATCCGAGAATTTTTATATCTGTATCAGTTCAAAGTGTGGATGCAAGCTTACCATCAGCAGTCTGTTTATGACAGAATGACTGGATTATAGAATTTTAGGACTACTTGAAAGTCATCTTTCTTTCTACTTTCCACAACAACCAGTTCTCAATTTCAAAATATCCTCTCAGGGAAAAAATACATTTTATAAGTGAGTATATTATTTTTTGCTGATGTGCAGATGGATTAGTTGTAGGCTGCTGTGGCTGTTAGAGGTATTTTCAATAATTTGTATAAACACTTAAAATACTGTTCTATTTTATCAGTTGTTTTTTCACGAATTGTTTATTGATAATTACGAGTGTATATTTTGTAATGAAAATGAATTATTATTACTCTTATCCTTTCTAAAGTAATTAAAATTAACTTCTTCTTTCTCTTAGTTTAACTTCTCCCGTTGTAGGAACTTGAACTAATAATAACAATAACAGCCATTAGGATTTAAGTTGCTCATTGTATTTTGAGTTTATTATCAGGATCAAGGTATTAAAACATTCCCATTTGTTTCTGTCCTGTATTCTTCTCTTGCTGTAACACGGTATTCTCTGGCTCTAAGAGAAGCTTCATAATGAAGTATTTAGCCATCAAAACCAAGTCCATGTCTTACTTTATTACAATATACGAAATTAGGCTATAATATTACACCATATACAGAAACAATAACACCATAATCAGTGTACTTTCATCATATATCATAAAACAAAGGATTTTATCATTGGATAATTAAATATAGATAATAATTATTGTTCTTCAGCCTTTGTCCCATTTCACTTTGGTTCTATTCATGCAGTGATACGAACCTGGTGTGAGAACAATTGTGTTGCTCCCCTATGCATTTATAAAACTGAAAATTTAATGCAATGTCACAATTTTCATTGTTCTGTGACAAACCGGGCGACGAATTGAATTGTTGACTTGATAATTATGCTTTTGAAAAATCATCCCGGATGATAATAAGCGTATAATATCAAATTAGTCTTGTTCGATTTGTATCGAAATTTTGTTTTGTGTGTCAAATACAGTATGTAATTTCAATTTTAAACCTTTAAACACTACGAATAATTGATATGATAGAAGAAACCTCAAGTGTGCCCAATTCGTTTAGCATAACTTGTTAAAGAGCCTTGAATTATAATTCAATATATCTTTATATTTCTTCGGTACCTCACCTGAACTAATCCATTTATTACTACAGATAATTACAATACAATTATTATAAATGCAAAATTCCAACGCAACCTGAAAAATGGAAAGATTACTATACCTTTCGTTCAGCAATGGCTGACTGATATATGAACGTTAATAAGAAAAATTAAAATTTGGGTTCGTCTACACCCTACGATTCAATACGTACGTGTATGGTACTATCAAAACATTCGTATATTCGTCGTAAATCCCTAAGTTATGTAACTGAAAGCAAAACAGTGCCGATCGTCTCACTAATATTCAGTTTTTAACTCTACATTGGACATTTGTGTTTCTACATTTAACTTTTTTTATGAACTATAGTGAGTTTCAAATGAGATTCACAATAATTAGATATGCATTTTCGTGTTTTATATGTGTGTATGTCTGTGTTACAGCAAAAGCATCACAGGATAAATAAGAATAATAAAAGAGGTGAGCAATATTAAATTTATTTTTACAAGTATTATAGGGTTCTTTTAAAGTACAAAAGTACTGCCAATCACGTTTTTAGGCCTTTTTCTCTACATAACTATCAAAGGGGGGCGTGAGGATTTCATGATATTCGAAGGGGGGTGTTAGCTGAAAAAGGTTGGGAACCACTGCTGCAGTGTATTTCATTTCTTGCGTGTGGGAAACCAAGTTTACGTTATGTATAAATTCTTCTCATATATCAGGTTTACTTTAACGTGCATCATTATTTCGTCAGGAAAATCTTAATAAATTATGTATGATTATTAAATCACGTCCCTATCTTAGCGTTAAAGAGGTGCTTGAGTTATGTATCATCCAAGACTGGAGTGTATTGATCTTGCTGGAGCCCTGTATGTGCAAACCGAAGATAGGTCGAGAAGCTATCGAATCCTGTGCATAATTAATGTTCTCATTACCTACATCGACACAGCGATAATGTTGTTGTATTAATGGCCATTAGTAAATCAAGGTTGCCAAGACGTGAGTCGGTGCTGCATATTGGTGAAAATTGAAAGGTATTCTAGCAAAAAATGTAACATGGAAAGTTTCTATCAGCAACGGAAACTTTTTCTGGTTTTCTTTTATTAACACCCTTCTCACGCAACATTATTCTTAAAATTCGCAAACAGATACAGTCCGAGTTATATTTTCCAACATGTACGTATATTAACTAATAACTATCTGATACATAGCCAATAATAATGTTTACAACTTGCTTTTCTTTCATGTGTGTTAAGTTTGAATTTATTTACCCTAGGATTTATTTGTAAAGTTTTCATTAAGAAAATTGATATTATTTGATTTGTTATTTGATCTATGAAAATTAGCTTATTTACCACAATAACATAGAGTATAATAACTTCTTCCACTGTTTTCACGCTAAATTATTTCAGAAGGGTGGTCTTTTAATAAGGGGAATGCAGTTTTTGAAAGTAGGGAACTTGAAAATAAAAATAGTTTTGCAATAGTCTACATCTTTACAAGTAATAGTTATTGCCAATTCGAAATGCATGCGCCGCGCTTTCATAATATATTCTTATCACCGGTAACCTTTTGTGTGCGCAAATTTATCAACGGTTCCCTGTATTTGATTATGTTCAAACATTTTTTCTTCTTAGAGAAAGTGTCTTGAGATTATAATAATTTTACACTGGAGGCAAAAATATAAATATTGTTTGTAGCCTTTTTGTATCTTTCTTTGTAGGCCTATAATTTTGTACCATTTCACTGTCTTTTAGCATAATCAAAGGTACAAGAAGAACAACATAATGCGCATCCAAAATTCCAGAAATGAAATAGTGTTCCCATTCAGTACAGTATTTCCTTTCAACCAGGGCTGGCTGGGAAGAACGGAACGGCGCTCCAGCAAAGTAAAAATCTGCTCTTCATCGCTCCGGCATAGAGCAGAAAATTAGACATAAAATCGGAAAATATTTTGGAAACACTCTTTAAATAAAGAACGATTATTAGGGTCATGATCTCTTGTTCTTGTCGTGACATTTTCCTTGCCTGTGTTTGCAGTAGTTTCATTGCGCACTTGACGAAGTTGGTTGTAGTAGTTGTTGCTGTAATGTAATTTCTTTGTGATTCATTACAAAAGGTAATTTGACCATAATTCTTGGTATCATAAAATGAAAAATAAAGGAATAAGTACCTGCATTTAGATTCATATTTCCCCCAAGAAAAAAATTAAAACTTCCCCCTGCTTTCAACCGCTGATATTAAGACTACTATAGAAAAAATCGCTTTGTGTCGGTAAAAGGGGGTTGAAAGCAACAGATACTCTGGTCTTGAGCTGGGAAAGGGGTTTCTTTTAATAGAAGCGAGAATTGCGTTGCTGTTGAAGACTTTTATGTTGGTTTCTAGAAATATCGGTCTTCAAAAGGAATGGTCGCTAAAGAAGGTGGTCTTTAATACAGGCTGTACTGTACGGTATTTCATGTCCATGAAACTTTATATTACTCAAGTGATGACATATTAAATACAGAAATTCTGTTATTTCTTGGGTCATGATCTTAACAAGTTACCAGTAACAGTTCAGATATCGCTTCTAATTTAATTTTATTACGTCAATTTATTATTTCCCCATTATTTCATTGCGTTATATTTAGGGCTGAAAATCGATTAAAATTTCTAATCGAGTTAACGCTGGACTTTAATCGATTAATCGACTGATTAATCGACAAACAGGTCGGTATTTTAAACGAAACCAAAGTGTACATTTAATATTGTTTTACACGTTTAATAACTACTACACTATAGATAGTCAGAAGAAATCCTGAATTAATTAATACCATTATTAGTTAACTAGTGAAAACATATATAAAAAACTTACATTTCCGGTTACTTTTTCAGTCAAGACTTGAGACACATGAGTTTGTTGACTAAACTACCTTTCAGGTTTCTGAATAACGGGAATTGTTTGGACACCATAGGCTGAATGACACATGATGTGCCAAGGCCGGAAAAGCGAGAGAAAGGAGTTTGGTCATTTGACCCATTTCTCGAAAAACGTTTTCCAGAATTCGACTAAACCGATTAATCGGAAAATGTAATTGATCGACGATTAAATGTTTAATCGATTAATCGATTAATCGGTACAGCCCTAGTTATATTATATTATTTTATTACGTCAATGAGCTAAAGGCAGACATAGTCAATAGTAGTACACAAAAGTAGTGAACAGACTCCTCATAACTTTAGAGTTTGTATGTATTTTCGGTAATTATTACGGTGTTAATATTAATTATTTATGCAATTATAATAAAAATTAATTATTCTGTGTCTCGTATTCGTGATCAAAAATAAATATTGTAAATACATTTAAGGAGTGATGAGAAATGAAGATAATCGATGCACCTATTTCACCATGCGTTAGGTTATATCATCAGCTGATTATTGTAATGTACTAATTCTACTCTTGACGGAAAGTGAGATAACGTATGTTTCGAAATCTTAGTTTTGGTAGAGTTGGATTATTCCCACAAAGTCTCTGGCCTTGAAGACAAACCCAGCCAGCGAGCTTCTCGTTACGTCTCGTTACCAAGGTGCGCGAATTCGGTGCGCGTAAGATCAGTAAGCTACCGCTGGGCAGAGAGTGAACATCATGCAGCGTGTCGTCAGTCGTAGAAAATACTATAATAGTTGAGTGGAGGGATAATCTCGCAGCGAGAGAGACAGACAACACGTGGAGCGGGATAGGAGAGCTGAGCCAATCAGGGTGCAGCTACCTCCCCTAGCCAGGAACTCTACGACCGGTGAGTCTCGCTCCTAAGGTATATACGTAAAAACCCAGAGACGTTGTGGAGGTAATCCTACTCTACGCATAATATCCTTAAGTATATACTGCGAATCCGGTTTTTTACCTCTAAATACAGAATTAATACATGCCTTGCTACATAATTATTAGTCTCCACAGCATTTTTGTAGCTTCTTCCTTAGTATTCTAAAATATTACCTTGATATACATAGCACACTCGAGTTCTCGCAGTACAAGTGGTTGAGCTACTGCGCTACAAACCGCAAGGTCGCAGGTTCGATCTTCTGCGCCGAACATATAAAATGTGTGAGCATCATACTTCTGCGATCCTAAGGATCTCCGCTGCCTGAATAGGGTACATTTTCACTCTAGAGTCTTACCAATGTCGAGGCAAAAAAGGCCCATTCACATATGTTAGCAGTATTATATATAACTATACACATATTTTTAAAAAATACGAGTATAAGAAAGCCGTAACGTCTCTAATAGGGAGAGGTAAAACTAAGGAAAAGAAGAAAAAAAAAGCCACGGTTACAAAAAACTTATTACCAGCTATCCCATATTAGGAACAGAACTCGTACCATTACATCATAATACCAATCATTTCAAAATTATGAGATAATTAAATTAAATAGTTAAACACTTTATTGAAAGTTTTGTATTTTAAAATTAGGCCTAATCAGAGGTTTCTTCTGCATTTAGGCTCACACGTTAATGAGATCAGTACTTTTTAATTTTTTATATAATTTCAAATATTATTATTGTTTACTCTTCTGAGAAGGTTTCATTATAAAGGTAAATTTAGTATTATGCTCGTTGTCCTGTAGAGTGCAGAGTGATCCCATTAACTCAACTGCTGTCTGTGAGGAATTTAAGATATTAATAGACGTGAAATGATCGTAAAATTTAGACTGAAGAATCTAATTTCTGATAAGAGTAATTTAATGTACCATAAATCTGTCTCACGTAATTTACGGCTAACAGTCCATCCCGGAGGACTTCATGTCCAGAATTTTTAAGTCTTCAAAAATGTTACATGGCGACCCGTTTGGATCTGAAAATATCGTACCTCTGGACCACCGAGGTTGATATAGCTAGTGAGAGTAGAGTTATCTAAATAATAATGCATTATTCTTGACCTTCCTCAGTGGACGCTTTAACTTCACCACGCATCTGACAATCCCCCGACTTTCCTGTAGCGGCACTTCAAAGGAATCCCATACAAGGGGAAAGTGCGTAATACGGTCATTACACCCACGAAGCTCTGTTTCATGGAGTCGTATTTCAAGTGATCCAACTATTCAACTTCAAGTAGTCTGTGAGTATTGCTTGGGTCCATTTGGAAAGCTTTAGAGAATGTTTAATTCTGTTCAGCTTTCCAGCCTAGTTGTCCGGTAATGTAGGCCTACCTTCAGTGTACAAAATAGGCTGGACGGTATTATTAGGTCAGAGTCTTTTGAGACAGTGAATTGGTGAAATTTTACGCTCTGGAACCGGCCCACAACTAAACAAATAAGTCTGTCTCACTCTTACGAAGAAAAGAGTACAGTCAGATGCGCGTGAGAGGGGTGACGCATGTAGGGGGAATCATGGAGAGGGGTAAGAATGTTGTATTTCGCTTGCGAGAGAGGAGAAGCGATTGTAACAAGGTCTCTTGTTTCTTCACTGCATTATACGATGTTACTGCACTGAAAGCAACGACACAACTAACCCATACACCCCTCCATGCAGTACGAATGTTTATTGGACTCGTCTGCATCTACTGAGCATCCATGCTTGGATTGCTACGTCTCATTAATACCACTGTACTGTGGTACAGCGAGGCAGACTTACTTGTTTACTTGTGGACCGGTTCTAGAGCGGACAATGCCTACCCATTCCACTGCTAGAACCCTGACCAAAGTATACAAGAGAATCCCAGTCCGAGCGAGATTTTTGTGGAGTTTCCCTTGCTCATAGGCAAATGCCGGACTGGCTAATAATCCCTTCACACAGATACACGCACTGCTACATACATTAGAAAACATCTCTTCAAGATACTAAACAAACACAACTAACGACAAGCAAAGAAAGAAAGAAAGAAGAAAGTCAAACCCGCGCTAATATACACAAGTACACAACCCAAACATGTCCATTTCACCACACATCCCATCAGGATGTACATAAGGGCACTATTAGATAAATTAAGCAAACAAATGGTTACCAACATTTGCTTTGACCGGAGGTAATAAACTTCATAGCTTGGCACTCCCGGGGTAAGGGAGGGCACAAAAAAGTATACAAGAGACCCTTTTGGATTTCACTTACGCTTTTTTTTACAACGATTTCGAAAGGATCCTTTATCAGTTTCCATATTTAATTTGTTTATTCATTCGCATAAACAAGACTGTACAATGCTAACTTTCTGCTAACTGCTAATAGCAGTTCGAAAACTTTCCGTAATAATTGTTTATTGGTGACAAATAGTGTTTTACTTTAACTCATTACAGTGTCCAATTGTTTTCATCGATACATTTTTTTGCAAGTAGGCCTGTATATTGCTAAAATTATTATTTATATATTATATATAATATTTTTTGAACAAATTGCTTCAAGGGTAGAATAAGCCAGCTTTCGATTATACAGCGTTTGGCTTAAGTCATTTGAGTGATGCTCACACAACTGGACATGCACCAGGCTTTAAAACTTAGTGCCCGAACCCATAGAGGGAGTTGATTCCGGTTACCAACAACCTGAGTATAGGGGGTGGAGGGTGATTGCGTAGGCTGATAAGACAGTCATTGATAGTAGTACTGAGAAGCGAATGAACTCATAGTACGGTGCCTCTCAAATTGGTCAACAGTGTACCTTGTCATTGTGCGTGTTTAAATTTATAATACGTGTTCGGCATGCCGAAAGTAAAGTGTTCTAAATCGCAAACATATATTGAGACATTTGGGAGGGACTATTATACACAAACAGGAGAACGTATCGTTTTGCATGCTTGTAATGTGAGTTTAGATAATGAGAAGTTATTTTGTGGTCTTCCTATATCTGTATGCCGGTTTGTTTACTATCACGTGAACTAGCATATGGTAGCTAGCGCATACGCCGACCAAAGTCTGTACAGTACAGTTGCTGTTAACATTTTCGATCGGGCACTAAGTTTTAAAGCCTGTGCATTACGCACTCTCTGCAACAGATTCTCTTATTCTGTGTCAGGATTTGAAATGAAAAAGTTGTAGCCCATTACCCATGCTTAACACACAGAAAGGTAAATGAGTGCATTACATCGGATTTTTATTTTCACTATTCTAGTTTATTAAAGTTACACTCGTGTTTTAGTTTCTGTATGACGGGCTTTAAATGTATATCCATGGCATGAAAATTAGGTACCCGCCTTTTCAACATCAACGTTGGAAAGGAATTCTTTTATTGAAGGAAAAGCTCTAGACTTTAATAAACATGATGTAACCCGAATGAGAGCCATCGAAAACAACTGACACTCTATTTAACCTCGCAAAATCGATCGAGCATCTCATGAAAATTCAAAACAAACTATCTCTTCAAAGCGAGTGATGTAACTTTTCTCCCTACATCAAATACTTGATACAGATCATGCTTTATTCATATGGGAATAAATACGCTGAACTCAATAGCCCACTTGAAAAGATTAAGACAGTAAGGGTTATGTATGTTACCCACATATATGCCACTAACTTTAAACAAAAATGAACTTTGTGAGTGCAGGTTATAGCTTGACCTGCTTTAAAATAGCAGCCGATCTGGCAAAACGTGTAGAATGGATTTAAAAAAACATTCATTCGTGTTGAAAGGAGAATTTTATATTTCTATCATCGTAAATTTCGTTAACTTACAGAATTTCTGAAAACGGTCAGTGGCGATGATTATGGAGCCTATAGTGAAATCAAAACCTACACATGAACATATCTTAGTCTTCTTCATCCTCCTCCTATTCGTCACTTTCTATCATATTCTGTTTTCTTTCTATCCACCCTTATTCTCTTTATCGTCAACATCATAGGATGCCACTTGTCTATTCTGTTTATTCTTGTAATATGTGGTAGGCCTATATTAGTAATTGTTTTATTTGGATTTTAGGCCACTAAGACTACTGTAAAATTAAGGGAGGTCGTACACCATTTGTGGCAAAACATGTTTTACTGAAGGTATTTTCTTAGGTTAAATATTCCATGGCCCGGGCGGCTTGAGTCGCTTAAATCCTAAAAGGAAGAGGTAAAACTACGAGAAAGAAAGAAAGAAAAGAAATATTCCATTTGATTTTTTGCAATCATAATCTAAATATAGGCTACATATAATTTTCCTTTAATTAATTTCCGAGTCGGCCATTTGATAAATCCCCCACGCATTTTACTATGTACTCCTTTTCTATTTTCATCATGACGTCAAAATTATCTAAAACATTAAAAACGTATTTCATTTAAGTGAATAATTTGTCGTAAGACATTTCCTACAACACCTTTAGATATTTTAAATTAAAAGGAAAATTGTCTAGTTATACTATTTTAGCAGTCATAAGACAGTTTGAAGAAAACTTCATTTATACACGTGAAATAAGATTTAGGTTACATTTCTAATATGAACTCTAGATATAAAATGAAAGAAGAACCGTTAAAACATATTGAAACCCGTGATAATTATAATGTAAACATTTTCACATTATATTTTTCGTCCACTAAATTAAGGCACTTCGGGAGTATAATTATAATCAAGCATTGCCCAATAAAATATATAATTTTTATCAGGCCTCAGGGTGCAGATAAAGTGCGCATTATTACTCTAGAAAGATATACTTGATATATTTTCATTTTTCTCACATTAGTGTACGTTTGCTTTCATTTCTACTTGCATGCTGTATGTTACAGAAAGAATCGCATCGCTGCTATTTTGTTCATGAGACTGCTTGTGTGTGAAGTTAAACGTAAAATCTGCGCTGACGAGAAGCTTGGTGTAGAAAAGTCTGAGAAGATCTGAGTTGGATAGTAATTCTCATTTCATTGAAATCCCAGTAGACGCTCAATCCAAATAACCTTGGCTTAGTTTTTGTTCTGCTGCCTTCCTGCCTCTCAACTGTCTCTGGAATAGTGACGTTGTTGTTTTTATAGTACAGTCCAGTAAGTAATGCAGTGGAAATAAAAACGAGAAGATGACACGTAAAAATGAAAAAAGAAACAGAACGGAAATGAGGATTGCAGAATACTGTAGGCTACGATCCATTTCCAGCCAGAAAAGTATTGTATGTGCTCAAATAAATAAAACAAAAACTTTTCCTACTTTTTTCTGCTGGCGCTGAAAGCCATGGAACCAACATATCACCGCATCTTCTAATTTATTGACCACAATACCAGCAGGCATGGAATCGGTAAGTACAAACCGGCCAGAGTCAAGCTGGGGAATGGGTTTGGCTGTAAAAATACAACCAACACCATCCTATTGGCCGTGTAGAAATGCGAAGCTATCCCGAATTAAGCCCAGCCTGTTCCCATAAATATAATTATAAAGTGAGAGAAAGTTAAGCAGGAAATAATTGTTCGGTGTGGCGCTTCAAATGAAAATGAGAGAAGCAGGCGATTAAAAAAAAAAAAGTACGATTTTTGTTTCAAAACTTTCGTTTTATTCAGGTTTTCGCAGTGGTAATTACACGCACTGTAGGTATTACTCGAAACCGACGTGTTCGTTCTTCATTCTGACCCATAAGAAATTTCCTTTCACCCTTACATAGGACTAAGAGAAAGTTTGTTTTGAATTTTTATGAGATGCTCGATAGATTTTGCGAGGTTAAATAAAATGTCAGTTGTTTTGAATGACTCTCGTTCGAGTTACATCATGTTTATTAAAATAGAGCGCCTTTTCTTCAATAAAAATATTCCTAAATAGTAAACAACGATACGAGTAGATGATTATTATTATTATTATTATTACTGTTATTATTATTGTCATCAGTATTGTTATTATTGTTTTTGTTATTGATGTTAGTAACAGTTTATTGTTTTTTTTATTGATTGGGTAGTAGTTGGGTTGCTTTCTGGGGCGAGAGGGACAATTTAGAAATTTTGTGCCAATTTTTTCCAACGTTTTGGTATATTGGTGTACTGGTATATTGCAGGAATTGTCCTTAAACTTTCTTCAAGACTCGTTCTATATTGTTCATAATTAGGGATGGGTTGATACCAGATTTTCTCGATACCGATACATTATTTTTTCCTCGATACTCGATACCGTCAACATTTCCAGTTTCAATAAATAGATACATTAAAAATTAAAAGTTGAGAGAACTGCGTAATACCAGCTAAATTAAGTGTGCATATTTAATGAGACAAAATTTCATATCATCAGTAGCCTATAATTATTTTTAAACTCTACATTAAAACTAAACGTTTGACAGGAAACGAAACAATTAAGAATCTCTTCTGTTTGGATTTGAAAAGTCGGAAAGTCTTTATTTATGACTAGACAAAAGTCACAGAGTGGTTTTCTCCATTTCAAGGAGAAATAGAAGTATTTACTATATTTAGTAGACTACTAAAAGCAGAAAGAGATACCGCATTTCCTTGAATTGCAGAATTACCAAAGTATCGAAAAAGTACGGAGCGAGTTTTCTGAAGTATCGCTCGATACCGAGACCATGTAAGTATCGAGAGTATCGAGGTATCGAAAGTATCGAGGACCCATCCCTATTCATAATCATTTGTATCAAGACATTTTTAATAAATAGAAAATAATTTCCACATCGATAGCTTCTTTAAAAATTTAATATGAAAATATATAAATATTACAAATTAGGTAAACAAAATCTCAACTTAAAAAATATATAGTTCTTAGAATTGTTTTGATTTGGCTGTGTCCAAATGGCACCCTTAATTTAAGGCAGCTATCCTAAAATGATTTGCTCCCAGAATAAATACCTTACAGGGCAGTTTCATCTTGTTATAAGTTATTACTTACAAAATGGGAAAAAGTTTGCACTTTTTTCACTACAATATTTTAAAAACAAAACACTTTTACAGTAAGCAGTTTTTAAGCAACATATGGTTCAAACAAACCTTTTCTACTTTGATCTTACTATCTCTTTGCTAATTTAGGTTAAGTATCTTCTTCGTACTTCACCTATTTCTTCAGTGATAACGCCTCTTCCAGTCTTACAAGCCACCTTTTATGAGGTCGTTCCGTCTCAATCTCCGATGGATTCATAATTCATCTCTTGTCAGACAATCTCTGAAGGCGATGATCTATTTTGGTACGTTTTCTTCCAGACTTTCACCATTTCATTACTAAGTGTGCTCCTATTTCATCTTTTCTTGGTCGCTCGGTTATAATGCATCCTATTACAAATTAAATAATAATAATTTAAGATATTTTAGGCTAAGGGCACCCCGTTCCAGTCCTCGTTACCTGCGAAAAGTCCAAGGAGTTACCGGGATCGAACCCGGGCCTGCAGATCCATAGCCAGCGACGTTCACTGGTGAAACTGTGTAAATACTGTATACTTATAGTATAAATAAATATTACTGAGTTGAAAGAATTATATTAGCTATGATCAGAAAAATTGTTCACAATTTAAATTTTACCTCACTCGTATAGTAGGTACATGTTTACGTAACATGTAGTCCTGAAAGTTTTCGGTATTTGTGTACAGGTAGGGAATACAAATCAGACCACTCTTGTAGCTGAATATAATATAATTTGTGTTAGTATTTTATAATAATATTAATTGTTAATATATTCAGTTATAAAAATACGATTAGAAACCAAATTCTGGGTTTCGAAATGAGCTAAGTCAACAGTCGACACTAGAATAAATTTCAATACTTTTCCTGCTATTCTGTGAATGCCGCTAGGCATGCGGAGTGGCTCATATCGGCACCTTAGATATTTAAATCGGTCCGATTTTTTTCCCTATCTGTGCATAAAGTGCATACATTTTGTACTTCCAAGTTTACTGAATCATACATAATCATATGTTGAAATTAACTATAAAATTTCAGATACCTTCTATATCCACATTTGCAAGAATTACTCTTGAAATTAGATCAAGAAACTTGCTCTGAAATAACCCTCCCACTGAATACACATTAATATATTACAGTATTCATCTGAAATTTGAAGTTAACACTTGCCCTAACACTATTACTTCTGCAGCAGTGTGACGTCACTGGCAGATGCTAATGACGTTAAGCATACGACTAAGAAGATTACATTTAAAACACATTACATACACCCGGAAGCCCGTGTATATGTAATTTTTGCCTCTTTTTGTCGTTAAGTGTAACTTCGTTACTTGATGCGCGATGTTGTTATAATATGAAGCTGCGTGCCTCATTGGTGCATAATTAGTGGTTTTAAGCTCTGCCAGCGTCATTTACTGTCTCACTGACTTCTGGCAATTGAATTATTAATGCGCTTTCGCGTTAGCTTAAAAGTGGTGTGTGCAGTTTTCCACGAGAAGTTATGCATATAGTTCAGGTATTCCAAACAGGAAAACTTAATCGTACCGAGGTACAGAATCACGTCAATAATAAAATGAAATGGGTACGTAAACGTTCTTTTAACCAATATTTTTATGAACTATTCCATTCAAATGGGGCGTGTTTTATATTGACCAATAACGTTTAGCAATTCCTCGGATATAAACCAATCACGATCGTTTATGTTATAAAACACTTCCTAGGGTTGCAAGAGCGCAGTTCTATCTGATAAAACGTCAGCTCGTTACTGGACACGTAGGGCATCAACGTGCAATACGTCACGTGAACAGAATGAAAATACATTATTTTATTAATCATAGCGTGTTTAGATATTGCAATAATGTACGAGGGCGAATCAAAAAGTAAGTTACACTTCCAAGTTATGGCCATTTATGAAACAACTTACAAATAGGCAACACGGCTATGACAACATACAATGTACGTTCACTTTTCCACATAGTCCCCAAGAGATTCTAAACAATTCTCGGAACGGCCAACCAAATTTTCGATTCCGGATGATCTCTAATCACCTCCTGCGCTGTGTAACCACCTGAAGACAGCTACTTTCACCTCCTCATCGTTTCGGAATCATCGTCCACCGATATTCTTTTTCAGCTTACCGAACACACGATAATCGCTTGGCGCTAAGTCTGGACTGTATTGAGGATGTTGCCATAGGCCTACCTCCCATATGAATCGCTGCAGCAGGTCCTCTCTCAATCCTTCTCACAACCCCTTCAGTTCTATCCTTAAATCTCTTATTTCCTCTCCTTTCTCCCTTTCTTTCCGGTTTCCCTCATTCCTGTACTTTCAAATGCTGTGTCTTTACATAGCGCTGGAGGTGATTTCTACGCATCCGGAATCGAAAAGTTGGTTGACCGTTCCGAGAAATGTTTACAGTCTCTTGGGGACTATGTGGAAAAGTTAACGTACATTGTATGTTGTCTTAGCCGTTTTGCCTATGTGTAGGTGGTTTCATAAATGGCCATAACTTGGAAGTGTAACCTACTTTTTGGTTCGCTCTCGTAAATGTGTATTGATAAGAAAACACAATTTCGATTCGTCGCAAGCCAGTTCGTGTGTTTGTATTGCCTTCTGATGTTAGCAATTTACACCGACGCTCTCTATCATGTGGTATGCATTAATTGTAGCATTGGTAACACAAATCGATTCACCGAATCGATTCAACAATTGTCCTTTCATCTAGTATTCCGTGATCTCACAGTTTGACAGAATATTGTCAACAAAGTAAGAAAATAATTTTTATTTACAAAATCATTTACATGCTATTCATGGTAGTCTTAATAAATCCTACTCAAGATTACAAGTTTGATCGGATAATCTCGCAAATATATCGATAAACTCATATAATTACCTATGATAAAACTTAATAAATTACATGATATGAACAGTTTAATTGGTTTACTATACTAGTGAACAGTGGAACTCGTGTCCGAAAGAAAATCTTAAGATCTGCTGTATATAAGTACTTAATAATGTGTTATTTTTAAAAGTGCAGATCGTAATACTTATGTTATCAATTTCGGTCTTTAAAACACAACAGTTTTATTGAAATGTCTTCAGTGATTTAAAAAATATTTTCCGATGTCTCAGCTGTTACAAGTTTAAAGACTTCAAGGTATATTATACCGAATTGGAAGAATATCGAACAACACGTATGGCGATAGACCATTATAGTTACGCTAAATATTTACTGCAAGAAAGTTGTAGATAATTTTTCACTCGAGAGCAAAGATACTTTTCATACATTTATAGATTGAATCGTTTGGCTAGAACGTTGGAAGAAGCTGAACCTTACATGAAACGGAACCATAGAAACAGCCTCTATTATGAAAACAATAACACATTTAATATCTTTTCACATATGTCATTTCAATGATTTCAAGGAACATTTGTGTCAGATTGGAAAAGAATTGAACATCGCCTTTGGTAATTCAATTGATAACTCGAATCGTAGCAGTGGTTACAACCAAATACTATAGAGGACAATACCGGACACTTACTGCTTTAAACGTGGAAAAATGGGGGACAGATTTTGCAGCACTCCTGGTGGCACAACCTGCAAACTTGGGGGCAAATTAAAATACTCAAAACAGATATAAACCACCAAACACTAAGGGCCAAAACACTGTTTAAGTAATTATAAGATTAATAATGAGCAAACAAAACACAGAACTTCCGAAATAGTTATCAAAATATCAATGAAAACACAAATATTTCAACTTAGCAGTTGCTAACAACAACATCTTTCTCTTTTTTTCAATGTTGCTTTTTTGTTTTAACTTTTTAAGCCATTTATTTCCAAACCAGCATTTTTGTCTGGACCATAGATAGATAGAAAAATCATATCCCTTATACATAACATGCCGGCTCCTCTAATAGAAATTGGTTGATATCTTTGTATGTAGTTACTGCATCTGTATTCAGTAGTAGCAGGTTGAGCCGCTAGATGGTGCTCAAGATATTGTCCCTCGATATATCTCAAAGTGTCCTGTATTGTCCTCTATAGTATTTGTTACAACATGGATATAGTAACTCGAATCGATTAATGAATGGTTGACCTCGGAGCTGTTAGTTTTTTATACAACAAAGCACGAAAATAATTATTAGATACATTTTTATTCATGGAATAGTCTCAATAAATCCTACTCGAGTTGACGAGTTTCATCGGTCGCAGTCGCGCAGTCGCGAATCCATCGATAAGCTCGTCAACTCTCGTGGGATTACCCATGATAAACCTGATATCTTGCTCATTATACCTTAGGTGGAATCGTTGCCTATACAGTAGGCCTGTGATGAAATATTCTGCGGACAAGTATACTTATACTTATACCAGTTTTTAAGATCAAACTTGTTCAATTGTTTTGCGACTCCAGTGGAGAGTTCCAGTTGAACTCGACCTTTTTAACCCTCATTCAGAATTAGTTACAACCGGTCAAAGATACGTTTATAACAGAACATACGGTAGTCTGGTGTATGAATAAACCACGAATAATGCTTCTCTCATATTAGCGTTATATCAGTGAAATGGTTTTTAATTAATTAATCCTCTTTGGCAGTGTCAGGATAATTCTGCTATTTTTACGATTAGGATTATTTGTGTGTTTAATTCCACGTTATAATGCAGAGGATCAATATGCATGAGAGTTTAGTTTGTACGTTTCATCTGCTACGAATTAGTTAATGCATATAATTATCTGTTATTACACCTCTCAACAAGCTCCACAACAGAGTAATGATTCATTTAATTCAATATTGTAGTTTATGATGTCCATGCACGTCCATGACCTCGTTCTTATGTAATGATGGTGCTGATAACTTGAGCTTGGAGAATCTGAAGTTACCGCTCAGTTGTATCACTTCGGTTAACTTCGTTAACGTGGTATGCGTTTTGCAGGCAAGAAAGGCATATATATATGAACGCACAATTAATAACGCAATATCTGATAGCGCTGCGAGTAACTAGCTCCTGTTGGCTTGTATTTCACTGTATGGGTGAGACACACCCGTTGCTGGAACCAATAGCAATTGATCTTGTAACATGATAAAATTGCCGAGCTGAACATTCGAATGACAATTTAAGTTATCATTCGAGTCAGTTCTTAGATGCCGATTCGAGTTCTCACATCTCGCATAGCGAGTTCTCTGATCCTTGCTTTCATTTGAATGATCATTTGATTATTTATATTATTCGGGAACAGACTATTCGATTCTTAAAATCATTCGATTCTGCCCATCACTACCCTCCACGTCCTTGTACGTCCAAAAAAAATAATAATAATAATAATAAATAAATAAAAATAAAAAATATTTTAAAAAAGAATAAGTACTGCATGTGATCCACAGGAAATTCCTTTCCTAACACATCGCTTCCTGTAAGGCCTGCGCGGCGTGGGCCTTGTAAACACCTCTCCAAAGGGGCACAAAACTGAAAGAAAGAAATAATAATAAAAATGGAGCCTGTTATTTTCTCCTGGGTGTCGAACTGTTGTCCCTCATGAGTTATTTAACATGCATGTAAATGTACACACAAGGCATTGCTTACGCAAATGGTGGTAAGGTAGAAACTATCTTTTATTCTTTACCTTATCGTATGAAAATATTTGGTTTGGATAACTTTTCGTAATAAATTCTGATATTCCATTCATTTGTCCAGATTGATTAAATTTTATTTGATTTATTCCTTTTTCATTTTCAATTCACTATTATTGTCCCAGGCGTAGGCTATATAACTCAACAGCAGATTTAGAATATCCTTAAAAAATATTTCCATAAATATCTTTCCTAGAATTTATCCTTTTCCAATTTCCTGTTACATCACCTCTCTGTAAATACCGTGACTGTTAATAAATGAAGCCGTAAGTTAATATACTTGTTATTGGAGTTTCCACACAATGTTTGGCGTTTGGATAAAAATCCGGTAGAAATTAAATTAAAATTCTTGAATATACATGTTTCCTAGAAAGCCTATAACAAATACTTTCCATAACAATCATTTTATCCCTGGAAAGGATACAGTAACCCCATGCAATTCTTTGTGTTTACGCAGCTCTTATTTTTTACATTGGCAGACCTGACACTTCATGTATTCTTATCGTCCTTTCACATTCGCCAGAGGTTTCAAGGCCAAACGTAGCATGCCTACGATACCCCCACTTACCGCGCTCATATGACATCATACCCCTCCAATGCCAGTCACATGACAAGCCAGTAGGGAGTTCCCCCTTAGTGTCGTATGAGTGTGTGCGACAGCGCAGCTCCTCTGCGCAAAGGGGAATACTGTTACTGCTGTTCAGTGGGGGCATATTAGACGTGAGAAGTTGTGGCCTTGAAACCTCTGGCGAATGTGAAAGCACTATAGTTAAGCTTGTGGTGTAATTTTTACTGGCTGTGTTACGTTCATTGCTTCAATAAAGCAAATGCTTTCGGGTTAACAGTTATTCCTGTATCCAACTACGTATGTAATTTTCTTGTTTTCAAATTTCTGTTTCGGGATACGGTGAATAGCATTAACTTAAAATTCACAAACCCAAACTTGAAGAATGTTATTAATATGTGAATAAATTAGGTGGAGAGTGATGATACTTAAATTAAAAAAAATAAAAATTTAAGTCTAATTCATCACATTCCCATATTTTTACGTGTATTAAAATACTTACTGTTATAAAATATGGGTTAATTATAAATAAATACATTGGTATTAAATGTCAGTTCACAGATCAATTAATAATTGCCAGTGTTTGGTAATCAGAACAATGAATAATCATTGAAGGTCGAAGGAAACGTTATTTGCACGTAATCCGCAATGAACAAGGAAAGAATTGTTAAAGAAAAACTTTTAGTAATTTCTTGCTAAGATATTTATATGAAATTCTGTGGAGGAAATATTTTCAACATCAGTGGTACATTTCTGCACATTTACCGTGGAATATATCGATTACCATTATTATTGATGTATTAACTTACGTAGGTATGTGTGGGGGTCAATAAGAACGTCTATTCAGTATTATAGCATTCCCGGGCATAGAGTTGTTGCACCCCCTGTGTATTAAACGAAATACTCCGGGTTCGATTCTTGGTTCAGGATTTTTTCTTTATGTAATATAAGGAACAACATTCCTTCTAGAATCAAAGGCAGGTTTCAATACTTTGACCACAGTATTCTGAGGTGGATGAAAGACACTGTCATATTTCTTTCATTTTCAAAATATCGCACTTGATCTCTGTTTTATCCCTTTTTATATTAAAATAGTTCACCTAGTTTTGTAGTATAACGAATAAAGCTTAGCCTAAAGCTAGTTCAAGTAAATTTATTTCGTTACCATATCGAAAGTATAGTTGTTTTAAATTATCCATTCAACCAGCGAACACTGGTTTAATAATTTAATTGACTTGATAAAAGGATTTCGAGTAATTCGGTGTAGTAGCCATTTACTCGAAGCAGTAATTGAGTTAGCGCATGTAAATGGTAAAATGTAATGCAATGAAATTAATTGTGTTCAACCGGTCGTGTACGTACTTTTATAATATGTCATCCGTCCGGCTTGACAACATTATAAATATTTTACTGAATTTCATGGTATTTGACAGGTGAAATATGTTAATGCCTACAATATTTTATGTGTGTCATACATTAAGTATTGAAAGCCCTGTTGCATGTACAGTATTTTTTCTTTCACCTTCCGTACATCATAGGGAACGGGCATTCTGGTTTTGGGATTGTATAATATTGATTTATCCTAATGTAGAAACACAATCTAAAACAGTGCAGTGCAAATGCAAATATAATTGGTTAGATTTTATTAGTTCTTTTGTAACTTCTATGTTCTTAAAGATCCTATATCCCTCTCTGAACACCTAAGTTTATAGCGTATAAATTAAAATTAATAGCCTAAACAGTTTAGGAGAAAAATTTTCCAAAATATTGACAATTTTAACCTGTAAATTTTGCAAATATTTGCGATTCTGGGACCCCTTTATATCGATATTTAATCAAACATATTTTATGATATATTATGATATGTTATATATTATGTTTGATAAAAAAATACGTGATGGTTTTACAGTCGTAAGCTAATTTTTCTATGAGAACACATGCAAATTTTAAAACAATATTACTTTTCCTTTATTATTATTATTATTATTATTATTATTATTATTATTATTATTATTATTATTATTAATTTAGCATATTGACGACAATAAGATTCTACCTCAGTTGGGGTAAGGGCTAGATCGAGTTAACAAAAGAAGAAATTGAAACACAATTAGTATGATTCAGTTGACAAAATTCTATTTTAAGTATTCCACTGATGCGTCCGATTATTGTGAAAAATAAACAATTTATTACAGCTCATCATTATCTCATTTTCCTTTTTATCACAAGTTTATGAAATATGTGAGCGATGAAAACTAAATATTTCGTTATGTAGTACAATTTCCAGCACCACAGTCATAATTGCAGTAACTTAATCTATATTAAGAGGTTGAGGTATAGTATTTCAAATATTATCCAATTTTATGAGCCTTACGCATTTTATTATTTATATTAGTTTGTTTTATTAATATCATATACAAGTTGTGATTTTAAACCTGTCTGGATAATTGTTGTAGGTTAGTTGAAAAGTACTCGTGGCATTAGGTACGATAATACGACACAATAACAATAGTCTGTTTATACTTCAGAGATTGTTTAATGTTTAGATTGTAGGATTGTATAATTGGAATTGTCTAAGAAAAATATCCATGTACTGGAAATCTTTCCTAGAATTCCTCGTTTCGTTAAGTTGTTCTGAGACCAGGACGTGACCTTTATGACAATCTCTCTTCACGTTAGAAAATAAAGTTGAGCTATGGAAGCAATTTAAGTATACGTAACGGAGAAATAAAATTTGATATCCTCTAAAGGTAATCGTTCGTTTCTTTCTAATTTAATCTGACCATGACGACGCATCAAATTATATTAGCGTCAAATTCACATAGCCGGAAGAAGAGAGGTAGATGTAACAGCATTTTTATGACTAGGAAGACACGTTTTTATGGAGACACGTGACTTTACGGCACCACCTGATGTAGTTTATGCCCTTTCTGGCGTGCTGAGGGCTGCATAACGGCACGTCGGTGAGGGGATTTCTGTCGCTTTGACATCTTCACAACTTCTGTTTGTAGCGGGGATCACCATGGTTCGTAGATAGACCACGTGCGAGCCATTCTCGAGTTGAGACATGCTATTGCTACAGAGTAGGGCAAGGGTGTAAAGTTTCATCAATGGCAAGAGTTATCGGACGGTTCGTCAAAGTTCCGGTGTTTCTGATATTGAGTAAGTTTGATTTGATTAGAATCCAACATAGGATAAACTACTTGTCTCTGCCAGTGTAGGTACTATAACTAGTCTGGAGGAAGTATTGTATTTTATATTGCTCCCAGTAGTGAAGCGTAGAGCTCCACATGGAAGTTACTGTTGCCTATTTGAATTTTATTACGCTTAATTCCCGATAGAGGGCAAAACCCATCGCCTCACAACCCTCCCCCCGGAAACTAAGGTTTTGAGGGACGTGAAAGGGCCGAGGAATTTTGTCCAGAGGCTCTAATTTAGTCTTGGAGTCCTTTTACGTGCCGAATCTACGACATGGGTCCTTCAGCTTAGAGTCCCTCCCGGAGGACTCCGTGCCCGGGATTTTCGTCCTAAAAAATCCATCGACCGGATTTGATCCCGCGACCTTCAGATTGTTTTCTCTTTTTTTCCTTGTTTTTCCATTTTCTTTGTTTTCTCTTTTTACCTTACTACACACAAACACCCTTTCCAAGGCGGGACTCGAACCCACAGCTTCCTTACCCACGGCTCCAAGGCTACTGCGCCTAAGGAGACCGCCCTCTAGACCACCGCGGCCGACTAAGTATTGTATACAACTGTGAAATTCTATGTCAAATTTTCAGCATTAATTCGTTTCTTGAGGAACCCAACTTAGCATTGCGTTTTTTTTTAGCCCAGATGACGCCTGCAACTTACGACTAGAAAACCCGCATGGCATATTTTTAAGCGTAAAACGATAAGTGAAATCGTGCATGGCATGGGGACGCCTGCAACTTACGACTAGAAAACCCGCATAGCATACTTAGATATCACGTATTGCATGGGGAGTGTAGAATGCCTGCAACTTCCTAATAAAAAAAAACCCACATAGTAAATTTGTTAGGATAAAGCCATAGGTGAAATAATCATGTAAGGCATGGGGAACCGAAAACGCCTGCAACTTACGACTAGAAAACCCGTATAGCACGTTTGTAGGTGAAATCATACATGATATGAGGAAACGAGTTTTGTTTTCGGAGGGGGTTCGAGAGGCGATGGGGCTTACCACTTGTCCCTCTGCTCTCTCTCTCTCTCTCTCTCTCTGTCTCTCTCTCTCTCTCTCTCTCTCTCTCTCTGTGTGTCTCTCTGTCTCTCTCTCTCTCTCTCTCTCTCTCTCTCTCTCTCTCTCTCTATCTCTCTCTCTAAGCTTAACAAAATTCACATTGGTTACAGAATCCTCCACTGGGAGGCCCCTCGCCCCAACATAGGGGAAATAGGAAACCAGATACAGATAAAGAATAGAGTACGCCTACAACTTACGTAAATGTAAATTTATTTCTATCAAATTAAGGTATTATGTGTAATTTAATGTCTGTAGGCCTACGTGGAATGAAATACGAGAGTATATCCAATTTCTTCATGAAACGTTGTCTAGAAAAGTATAATTTTATCTTTGGTGATTAAAATTAGTTTTATTCTGTAGACCAGTACTTATTATCGTAAGTCAATATTGAGAAATGAAAAGGAAGTGAAGGCCAGTAAGGTTGGACTTGTAAAAATCACCTAATAAGTATTGCATTCGATGTCTGCAATCTAATATATAATATTTGAGACGGTGTTTCCGTGTAGACCGTATTCAATAGTTAAATTAATTGAAGGTGGTCTTGTTCGGTTGCCATAGCAAACTGGATAAGAAGAGCATACCTGGAATATGACAAACATGAGCAAAAATTCTACAAGGATGTTGAAAGAGAGAGAGAAAAAGAAGTTTTTAGAATGAAGTTAATGAAATTAAGAACAAAAACGTGAGTGAAGTAAGCACATAATCTTGATTGAATTTTACGAACTTGAATTTTACTAGTTAAAATGTGATTGATCGACATCAGTGGATGCTAAACGTCACTAAAACTAAACTCCGTGGCGCTACATCCCTGGAGGGACTTGGCCTACCACCCGACCGCTGCGTCATCTCCCGTAGGCAGATGGCAGGATTGGGGGGCATGTGGTCAGCCGACACCCACGGCCGTTGTTGGTGGTTTTCATGACCGGAGCCGCTACTTCTCTATCAAGTAGCTCCTCAATTTGGAATCACGAGGCTGAGTGCACCCCTACCAGACCTCCCTACCTCAGAAAAATCAGAGGAGGTACCGGGAATCGAACCCGGGCCGACGGATCTGTAGTCAGCGACGCTAACCACAAGACCACGCCGGCGGACGCTAAACGTCACTGGTCTACATTAAATACGCGGGTGTACGAATTGAATAGAATGGAATAGAAGAGACGATAACTTGCTTCCTGCGATATCCTCGAAAGATACTTAATCCCAATATAACATTTTATTTTTAGCTATTCTGTTCACAGACTGACATACTGACAGTCAGACAAGTTTCCAAAAATCGTATACATTTTAACTAAATATCATAATTTGTGGATGGGAGCACGATTAACAATAGATTTTTAGTTAACCCTTGACCGACGTCATTGTTTTTTTTTTTTTTTTTTTCAAAATTAATTCAGACAGGATATGGAGGACAAAAATATTGCATAGATTTTAAACCGCTTATGAACGCGTTTAATTGTAAAACAGAATGATCACAAAGTACATAGATGGTGCTTTCCATTGCTTACGCTTTGCGGCCTTGCGTCAGTTTTAATTATTAAAACGTAGATGTCGAGGCAACGATGAGATTTTTCAGTTCATTACTTTTTGATCAATGCACAGATAACAGTTCGTAAAATCATTGAATGTACGATTAAGCTAATAACATTGTTTGGTGAAGCTGCTATTGTATTTTCAACTGCAGAACTTGAAATGAAACACTCCAACCATCAAACCTTTGTGTGCATAGTCGGCGATTCTCGTGTCAGTAAAAGACTACTGACACATTATGTGTTCACAATTGAGCTTATAGTCGTGAGTTCATGTGAACCCTTTCATAGCCCCTTTCTAGAATTCTTTAAGGCATTATGTTATAGCAGCGAGACAGTAAGGACTATCAAGGATATCTGGCATTAGCTGAAGTTAGGTTTTAACTCATGTGCAACTCGCTTTCCAGCAGAAGTACACACCTTGAAACTGACCATTAAAAAGTTGTTTCGAAACAGTACTTTAATTCAACTGCAGCTCATTCTTTGTTGTATGAGTAAACTATGCCTAGCATTGAATTGTCGAAATTGTTCGAAATGAAATAGTTACACAGGCAGTTAAGCACGCTTATAAGTAGGCCTAAATGTGAGTTCTAAATGGAACGCATTGGAAATGATGGCGTCTATAATTTTCTGAAGTTACGCAAAAATTTACTGTGCCGCACTATATGTACGAGGGTGGATCGAAAAGTAACGCACTCTATCTCCCATAGATCTTTTAAAAAAACTTTCCCGAGAACCTCAGTTGGGGTTTTCCGCCCCCCAATGAGCGAAGCGAGTTATTATATTTAGGCCTTTCGCAGGACTAAGTGTTAATAATTCTTGTAATAAGAGAAACTATCGTCGTAAGAAATGAATATCTATGCATTTGTTACTTCCTCTGCCCGTACCATAGGTACTATAGGTAGAGGAAGTATTGTTTTCGATCCCAAAATTCGAAGTTGAGTTTTTAGCATATATACACGTTTCAAGGTCCCCTGAATCCAAAAATACTATTTTTGGAAACATGTCTGTGTGTCTGTCTGTGTGTCTGTGTGGAATATCTGTGAACAAGCTAGCTCCAAAACGGAAAATCGTATGAAAACAAAATTTCGTATTTGGGTCAGGTACCTTCTGAAGATGTGATTCGTAGATTGGCGACAAATTTCCCTTATTTTTAAGGGTACTTTTCATGAAGAAATTTTCGTTTTTCGCGATTTTCTCGAAAACGGCTCTAACGATTTTCTTTAAATTTTGCACATGGGTTGCTTATACTAAGAGCTAAAACTTTTATTAGGAACATTTTTTTCGAGAAAATTCTCTGAGGGTAGTTACAAGCCACCCACTGTTCACCCACTGTTTGTAGAAAGTTTGTCTTACGTGATGAACAACTGAATTCGCGCTCTTTCACGGCCTCTTATTCTATATAAGAATGTGAAGTGAGAAAGATGTGTTGTTGGCCATGCATAGAGTAAAGATGTATCTGAGGGAAATATTCGATAAATTTCGGAAATTATATTTTACGGCAGAAAGTTCAATAAACGTCTGCAGTCATTTGTTCTTTTTTTTTAAGTTTGTTATATAGACTGCGCTTTTAGTCGCATCATTGAAAGAAGAGGTATTTATAGGATAATCAGCGTAAAATTGTGTCTTGCGATTCTGTACAAGGATATGTGAATACTGCTAACTTTTATTTGGGCAGAGGAAGTTATGTGACTTTCACATCAGATTTTTTATCAGTTTTGAAGCATTCTTATAGTATTCTTAATAAATTAAATGTAATATCCACCAGTTGTAATTCGAAAACCTAACTTCAAGAACCTTCTTCGTTTTTTGTTTAGAATTCTAATTTAAACAGAGCTATAAGTAGAGATATGCTGTGCATAAAATGTTTAATAAAACAACAGACAACTCGATTAAAATTTGATGGAACGTTTTATTTTCAACATCGAAAAAGGAAATACAAACCATGGTAATCAATAATTCACTGCCTGCGGGTATAACTGTAGTTGATCCCATCTTGGTAGATAATCTTGAACGAAGCAACCCCAGCTCCCGGAAAGGAGTGGGAGTAAAAAAAAAAAAAAGAAGAAAAAGGGTTAAGATAAAAGAGCTACTACTCGTCACACAAAGATAATTAAAGTGCGCCCTAGAGGTCGCATTGTTGAGAACAATAGACGAGAGGAGACAAGAAACAAGTCCAAGGCATTGATCTACAAGAGGAAATTACTACTAGGAGAAGAGGCGAAGACGAAAATAAGTATGATATAAAAGAAGGCAGTGGTAGTCCACGTCCTCTTTGAGCGAGAAGGGTCTCTCCTGTTCCTGTGATTGCTCGAGTGTGTCCACAACCCCTGTGTGTTTCCTTTTTGAGTTAACTAACACTTTATTCCCCAGTTTTGAAACATAGGAACTAAGAATAAAACATTATGTTAAAGGTTAAGCCCTTTCATTGATTATTCTATAGCAATACGGGATTATTTTCTTCTACATTCTTGTATTTCTATAATCAATTTATTATTATTATTATTATTATTATTATTATTATTATTATTATTATTATTATTATTATTATTATTATTACTAACTTTAGCTTCATCTATTGTAGACAATGGATCAGATACTTCAAAGATTACCAGTGAGTTCAACAACGTTACCTTGGAACAAAACTTAGATAAATGACCGCTGTCTTTATATCGATTTCCTTGTTGAGGGGAAATGGAATTGATTTTTGGATGAAAATTGTGCGTTTCATATTTTGTATTTCATTCTCTGCACTTTCCTCTTTAAAATGATGCATCATACAAAATTGTACTTTAATTCTATCCATGCATTTTTGTTACTTTTTTTTCTGAGAAGATCGAGACTATGGAGCAGGGAGGTTATAACTTTGAAGTACAATTGGCTTTTGGGTGAAAATTGATATTTTTTTTTATAATTATTATTGTATTTTATTCTATGGATTTTCTTCTTGAATATGGTGTATCATACACAAATGTACTCTAATTCTATCCATGCCATTATTTTTTTTAGAAGTTTCAGGCTATGGTGGAGGGATGTTTTAACTTTAAAGCTCGTTTCCCATAAGTTTACATTTCCATATAAACGTTACCTATTCTCAGCTTCTACTTAACCTGCAATCTTGAAAATTTCAGGTTTTGTTTATTCAGATGTCTTGCATACACTAAAAAAATGAATTGGGTAATCTGTGAAATATTTATCTACAGTTCATGATGTAGTATATAAAATGTTGATACAAATTTTTATACATAAAAAGTAATATTTCAGTAAATAAGTATATTGTAAAAAAATCTTTTTTTTTCAATACTCACACAGGGTATGTATCTAGAAATTGTAAAAAGATCAAGTGCCTAGCTTTCATAGTTTTTTAGAAAAGTACCTTGGGTATAACATTGTAAAGATAGGCTATTCAGTTTCCCCTAAAGAATTTCAGTAGTCATTAACCCACATTAGTGGAGTCTTTTCTCTCTAGGGCACTGATTAGCCACCGGCCCACAAGAAATCTTGATTACCCCGTTAATGCGGCGAAATAAACAGAACATAAGACTATAGAATGAGAACAGGACATTTATTAACTGTCTATACTGGTTATAACCACCAACTAGCCACTCTGTGCTTGATACTGCAGTCATTATAATTAAATATACTTTTAATTAAAACCTTCTGTTTACAGGAGTTTTTCTATATTTTAAACAAATGTTTAATTTTTCATAAATTTATATTCAAAAAGGGAATCGAACCAAACATCAAGGAATCAGAATGATGGCGATAACGTAAACACGTCAGTTTCACAAAGCAGTGTATACAATTGCACATCAATACATGCAGATAACTCTATTTTGAATTTCAAACGCTTTCAAAAACAGAGCATTTGTTTCGATCACGACTCGATTTTATCATTTTTACAGCCTTCTGACTAGAAATGAAGCATAAGTTATTCTACCCCCTCCTGTCAATAACTCGTTTTTCTCTCACAGTTGTATAATATAAATCCTTTTTTTATTGTAGGAATTGAAAGCAAACTACATCGAAGCTAAATTGGTATCAAACACTCCAAATTTAAATTTTGAAGGAGATAACAGTAGAAGTAGTGGAAAAATGCAGTTTTAAATTAATTAATTAAAAATGATGGGATTAGAATTACATCTGTCTGTGGTATGGTATAATATACAATTCTATATACTATCTTATTACACAAGAAAGCTATGTTAATTTAGTTGTATTTAATTTATATAACCGCTAGGTATAAAGGAGAACGAACTTGTCGTGCTGATGTTAAATAATAATTATCACTTAATACCAACATTATAATCGTATAATCAGTGAAGGCCCAGCTTAATACTATATTTATTTACCTTAAACAAATGATACATTTTCAGTTCGCTGACGATTTATTAAGGTCATGTGTAAAGTAGTGTAATTGTCGATTTCGCAGCACATGTTTAATATCTATCGAGAATCTCGATATTCAGTTCACTTGCGATTCATTTTCTCTATTGCAATTCAATTTACATGAAAAAGGGAGATACAACACATCACTCAAAGGGTAGTTCTGAATTTATTGGTCCATATTTATGAAAACGAGAAAGAATTTGTTAGAAGTTACCTTTTATGAACACATCATGTGGGTTTTACTAGTCGTGTTGTTATTATTCGTTGAAACGAAAATGGAAAGCTATTTCGTACTTATGTATTTTAAGGTATTCTGTAAATTATCCATTACATTCGGCTATGAATGCATTCTCTTGCAACGGGCCATTTATAGACATCAAAAGAATTAACTTTTTTCGTTTTATAAAGTTTCGGGAATGTTTTATTCCCCTACAAGAATAGTTTTTCTTAACATAGACTTTCTTCAAGACTTCAAAGCAAAATTTACATTGATCCCATGGCATACTCCACGTTTAAAAAAGTGAGGCAGTGTTATATTGTCTTGTTTGAGGGCACATAGTGTTAACTTAAATTCAGGCTGTTGTTGGATTTAGCAAGTGAACCACTGTATTGATAAGGGATTCAACTCAGTTCCTCACGGCTGAAGATCCACATTCCTATCAGTGCCGAAGAACTGAGTCCTTTAAATATTTTGTCCACTATACATAGGAACCGCCTGTATGGAGGTCTTGTGGTTAGCGTTGATTCGTTACTGATGACTGAGGATCCGCAAGTCTGTGTTCGATCCGTGGTACCTTCTCGAATTTTTGTGAGGTAGGGACCTCTGTTCTCAGCTCGTGACATCAGCTGAGAAGCTACTTGATAAACAAAAGGCAGCCTTCGGTGAAGAAACGGCTCTGGGTCGGGGTATACCGAGTAAATGCCCCTTAATCCTGACATCTGCCAATAGTAGATAACGCAACGGCCAGATGCTAGGTATAGTCCCATTTGGGCGTGTTTCAGTTGAAAGTAAAAATAATGACAGTAATGTTTTATTTTTGCTATTTGAGTGTAAAAATAAGCATACATTTACTAAAATGGAAGAAATCAAAATGACACAAATATACGTTTGTATACTGAATAAAAGTAACTTAGCTGACCAGAAAACTCATAATTCACATAAATAACTTATCAGCACATCAGTAAGAGTTTAAAAAGATACATGCAAATACATGAACTTCCTAACCCAAACAAGGGGAATGCGTCTGAAACCTTTTTTTTTTATCCATTTACAGATCTATCTATTGCTTCCTGCCTACGGACACTATTTGTAAAACATACGAAATGAAAATGTGAGCAACTAAACGAGAAAATGATGGGTCTATTAGGAAACCCGGAAATCTCCATTTTGATCTCCATAGAGATGCTGAATTTCAATGAAAGTTTGATGCATTTCCTAGTCCATATATAATGTATGTGTTGTAAATCTGAGTTTCTACCATATGTGGGAAGTCTGATCTGTAATACATACACTAAATATGTAGCAGGAATTGCATTAAATTTCCATTAGCAATTAGTAACTCTATCTTTTTTCCAAAATGGAGTTTGCCGGGTTTGCTAATAGACCCCTTCAATAAAGGAAGATATGCTATAGTAACTTAAAAGGCTCTCTCATTTATAAGGCTGTATTTGCGATGTCTCACCTATAGTAAGAAAAATATTCATGTTCAACGGGTAATTTGAAACATGCTAATGTGAAACGTCCTCGTATGCGCCTCTCGCATAAAGACGTAGCAGCTGCAAAACAGTTATTATAGGTTTTTAGCGAGCATGACAGCCGCAGCAGTGGTTAGCCTCGGAATCTGAGGCCGCTATTGAAAACCGATTCATGTACTCTCTCGTCATCGCTCTGAAAAACAAAGACGAAGGCGGTATTCCTCGAGGCGCCCGGAGCAAGATAACTTCAATTTGTTCGCTTTAAACATGTGCGCCTACACTTGGGCGTTGCCGCAATTTGCGAGGGAGAATCAAATGAAAACCACAATTAATTTTTCCCACTATTTTTTTGCAGGAAGGATGTTTGCTTGTACATTATTTTTCTACACAGTCCCCTCTCAGTTCAATGCACTTATGCCATAAGATAGGAAGTGCTTCGATACCACATGAAAAAATCATTCTGGTTGACACTTTAGACACTCATGCGCCGCCGATTGGATGTCTTCATCAGACTTGAACTTCTGCCCTCTAAGGAGCTCCTGTAATGGACTAAAGATGTGGAAATCTGATGTTGCCAAACCTGGCAGGGACGGCAGATGTGGGAGGCACTTGAAGCATATGTCGTCGATGGTTTTCATGGTTACACGAGCAGCATGAGGACGGGCGGTATCATGTTGAAGCAAAACACCTGCTCTCAGCAACCCCCTTCGCTTTGTCACCATCAGATTTTCAAATCTTTGGGCCGTTAAAGGATCTCCTCGGAGGGCAGAAGTTCAAATGTGATGACGACATCCAATCGATGGTGCAGGAGTGGCTACAGCGTCAACCAAAATAATTTTTCTCATGCGGTATCGAAGTTCTTCCTATCCAATGGCGTAAGTGCATTGAACTGAGAGGGGACTATGTAGAAAATAATGTACAAGCAAACATTCTTCCTGCAGTAAAATAGAGGAAAAAATTAATTGCGGTTTTCATTTGTGATTAAGTGATGCGCCAAATCAATATATAATGAACTACAACCTTTATTTTTATTCTCCCTCTTACATTGTGGAGAAGGATATCTTTTTCGCCTATGTGATGGTCGTTCAGCCCTGTTTAATACAGAGTTTAATTTATGTCCACTTAAGGTCACTTTATGAAAAAATATTATCCGAGACACTATCATGACGCTCACACAAAACAATCTGCCACAGAAAATGTTACCTCCTTGCGTTAGTGCATAGGCTAGTCTATTTTGACCCCCTCAAGCAATACCATGCCATTCATGTGTTGTTTAGGTCAAAATATAGGTCAAAATATAGGTCAAAATATAACCTGCAATTGTGAACATTTTGTTAAACTTGTTAAGTGTGCCTCACAGTACTGCATGTGACATAACTTGTCTGTCAGTGAGGTAGAGCATTAAAAGCAATCAGCCATAGGAGAGAGGTTCCATCTGGCGCTATGAAGTGAACTCTGGCTTAGTTCAGTTGGTAGAGCAGTGGCACGGATAGCCAAAGGTCCTGGGCTCAAATCCTAGTGTCAGTGGATTTTTCTCGTATAATGTTCTCATTAAATGTCCGACAGAGACAATCTGTGGTTCATGAATCATTATATATCCATTGTTATATCCGTTTTCTAGAAAATCTTGAATATCAAAATATAATTTCATAAAAAGTGGATATATAAATTTGTTTCCATCCTAAGCTTCCTTTCCCGGCAAGGTACAGACATTGAGACCTACAGTTACGTACAGTGCAAATTTACCACTTACTATCAAGGTGTATTACAACAGACTTGATGAATGAAAGCAAGAAGTTGTCTCTGAAATCAATGAGCAATAAATTAGCAACTGTTTCGATGAGAATAATTATTCCTCTAACAATGAATAGCTACGCTACGGATAGTGTTATAAGGGTATATGTTTCACCCACTTGATTTTATCTAATTGCGATTTTCTTACGAATAGAAGCACATAAATTGACTAAATATTTATCTTTTTTCCCCCTCTGATTTTACCTCCCCTCTGTAAGTACCTTTATTCGGCCCACTCCGCCGTGATCTTACAGGAAAATAGACCAAATGCAGATATTGAAAAATGAGGCAGCTTGCTTACAAGCTTACAATTACTACGGAGATTTTCTCTCAATAGAACAATTCATATAAAATTGTGGGTTTCTTTGCCATGTTGACAAAAGAAATCAGTAGTACAAAGGGTGACCACAGTGCGGCTTGCGAGCCACATGTGGCAGTAGTGAAAAAATTGTGGATACCTGTTTTTTTTTAAACCACTTTCTTGTTGAAGTAATGAAGAACCATTCAATTTTGGAGAACAGTACGCAAATAAAGGTACCGGTATTCAAGATTTAAAGAATGTGCCAAAAGATTTGTCTCTATCTTTGGAAAACCTTTTCTTGTGAATAATTGTATTCAGTACTTAAATTCGTAAAATCTAAGCATGGAGCTGTTTTAAGTGATGTAAATTTAAGTGTTTTCAAGCAATGAACTGATAAAATAACCCCGAAAAAGTATTAATAATTTGTTACTTTTCTGTAATACACGTAAAGTGATGCAACAAATCAATGTATAATGAGCTACTACCTTTATTTTGATATACTAAAGTACTATTATGGTGTACTTTAGGTTCTACTTTACTCGAAATTAAGTGTGAATCTTTTCATGGTTCACCCCTTAGATTGCGGCTCCCAAAATCAGGTAGTTAGCCACCCCTGCTATAGTATATTGAATTTACAATATCCTCTGATATTTCTGTTTAAATTAGTGTTTCACCCTCGTCGAATTACAATTCATTTCATATATCGGAATGTAGGAGCAGTCTTGGAATACCGTTTTTATGTTAAAGTTAGGAATGATTGAAGAGACTGAAAAAAAGAAACACGAAGATGCCTGGTTGAAATATGAAAGTAGAAGCTAGTGGGTGGACGAGAAGGGATGTGGTGTATTGGAACATCTTGGCGGTGTAATCCTTTATCTCTAGAACCAGTATTAAGCCCAGGGATGATGTTTAATCTTGGAATTTCTCTCCCACCCCAATATGTCTCGACTTGTACAATATTGACCTCTTTACTTCAGCACACTGTCTGTTCTAGACTGTGAAGAAATGCATTCCCACTCTTATGCATGGCTACACATAAAACTCTGACTTGAAATAAATAATATTCACTGTTATATATCCTCTTGCATGGGTCTCGTAAAGTGCCTTATTTTTCATGTTAAGCCCCAACTCTACTTAAGTAGTAGATAATACATTTTCATGATGTGTTGTCCCACTTTTCACAGTGAAGAATTCCATTTAAATCTTGAACAGTCATGTCTACTGTTACTAAAAAAAAACAGTAGATCATCCATTTACATCATTTCAGATACCTCAAATAAACCTTTATAAAAATTTACGTCAAAAATTCTATAGGATTATATTTTGTTGTTAAGATGCATGGATTATGGAAAGCGGAGCTTATTTTATCATTGGTAATCCCACGAGAGATTACGAGTTTATCGATATATATTTATCTGATGAAATTCGTAATCTCGAGTACGATTCATCAAGACTGTTCCATGAATAAAACGTAACGGATTTTGTAAATAATAATTGTTTTCTTACTTTGTTGTCAATATTCTGCCGCTATGAGATTGCGGCATACTAAATTAATGAATCAGTACCAGTATCGATGAACTGATTCGAGTTACCAGTGCTACCAATTGTGCGTACCTCAAGATGGAGAGCCTCAGTATTAAAACACTATAAAATAAGTAACACAAACTGACTTACACCGAATTGACTTTTTTTAATCAATGGACATTTATATTATTTCAATTTCCAAAGTTATGTTTTATAAAGTAATGTTTTTATTCTGTTCACTGGCAGGATGGGCGTATTAATCACTGCACATCGATGCCTAACGAGGCCAGTAACGAGCTGACGTTTTATCAGATAAAATTGCATCCTTGCGACCCTAGGAAGCATATTGTAAGATTAACTATCGTGATTGGTCGAAATCAGAGGCATGCTAAACGTTATTGGTCAATATACAGTACGCTGCGTATGAATGGAATAGCCAAATAAAGACACCACAGTTCCTCACAGACCTTCATGATGAAAAATAAGTAACAACTTAAGAAACGTTACGAAAAAGTTACAGTAATAATTCGCCTTCCATTTATTGTGAACTAGCATTTAATCCATTTCTGCTATGTTTTACAACCACTAAAATAGAACAGAATTATTTTGTTCAAATGAACTCTAATTTTCACAGTAGTCAAATAATGTATATTGATGTTTTCGGAAATTTATTTTACTGGCATAAAAATGTATTTTCTCAAGTAATTATTTATTGTATAACACGTCATTTCCAATTTTATATAGGAATAATTGTTCAGCAACTACTGTACGATTGGAGAGTTACATCAAATTGAAATCATTTAAAAGTTAACTATAAGGAATATTCTGATTATAGGCTAGTTCATTATGAATTTTATAATGTCTGAGAAACTTCTTTTAAAACTTTTCCAACTGAATAATACAGGGTGCGGCATTTATCGTTTCCCATGTTCCAAACCGTGTAACACATTTATTTAAGAAAGAAATAAGCTTAATTGAACATTTTTAAACGTCTTACAGTCTTGGATTTGCATTCCTGGTCTTACTTTTTGAATATGTTCTCCTTGAGATGCCCTCCATTAAGTTCAACACATTGCTGCAATCTCCCTCGTACACTAGCCATTACACATTGTGTGGTGTCTTGCGTAACATTTGCAATTCCCTGCAAATCCACGCATAATCGACAAGCGCCCACTTCACAGTCCTATGGTCGTGGTGTGGTGTGCCATTGCAGCACAGGGTATTATTGGCCCTTATTTCTTTGAGAGCGATAATGGTGTTTCGGTGACTGTCAACTCTGAACGTTACAATCACATGCTGCAAACTTTCTTCCTACCAGAATTTACACATCGTAACTTGGATATTGAGAGATTGTGGTTTGAACAGGATGGTGTTGTAGCACATACTACACATCTTTCAATGGACACCCTTCATGCTGCTTTCCCCGGCCGAATTCTTTCCAGTTTGGTGATATCCATTGGCCCTCCAAATCTCCCGACCTAACTGCACCAGATTTGTTTTCTGTGGGACTATCTGAATTCTAAAGTTTTCGTTCATGCCCTCCCTGACATTAACAGTCTTAAAAATGCAATTAAGAAGGAAATTGCAAATGTTACGCAAGACACCACACACCGCGTAATGGCCAGTGTACGAGGGAGATTGCAGCAATGTGTTAAAGTTAATAGAGGGCACCTCAAGAGAATCATATTCAAAAAGTAAGACCAGAATTTTAAATCCAAGACTGTAAGCCATTTAAAAATGTTCAATGTTGCTTATTTCTTTCTTAAATAAATGTGTTACATGGTAATGAAAATGGGAAACTTTAAATGCCGCACCCTAACATTTATACGTAGTTGACCATACAATCGAGGCATATTCCAATTTGCTTCGAACAAGGCTTCTATATATAAAATAAGCATTACTTGAGTATCTTTTATGTCTTTTGAGATTCGGAATATAAAACCCAATTTTGTGGAAGAGTCATTAGTTGAGGCTACTTAAACAAGTTTTAGTGCTGTCTTCTCTTCTGAAGAGCCTACATGACATTTTATAAGATTATGTTTAAATAATTTTATTTTGGTCAAGAAGGCAGTTAGGAATACGAGTTCCTTTATTATCGGTATATTCGTAGGCTTCTAATATCCTAATGTAGTTTATAAAGGGGGTTTTTCCGAGCCCAAAATTCTGCATGTTCAACAATTTCCAGCCAGTTCCTTTTGTTTGTGTCACACGTAAATTGCTTCAAAAAGTAGCTTCTTGTTGAAAGTAATTAATTGCCTTTTTTAAATTTCAATTTAAAATTCAGAGACATAAAACCTAACGAAGAAGCAATTTAAACTTTTTCACTGCTGCTGACGAATGTATGCGTCACGGAAAAAAATGCATAATTACAGAGGAATAAAATTAATAGCGTAATGCTTTATGTTACAACATGAGCAACTGCCCTACATTGAAACCAGGTAATCCTTAAAAATTTTCTTAATTGATTTGAAACTAATAAACCCGCTGATGAATGTTTATAGTAATATAAATTCTGCTGTGAAAGGTGAAATTAACTAAATTTACTTTTAGCTTAATAACAAGAATTCTTTATAAATAAAACTCTTGTAGTGTATATATGAAATTCAGTTTCGAAATAGAATTTTTAATTGCCATAATTTTACAATTTTAAACGTTTGTAATCATTTGTGTGATGTTTTTCTACCTTACGGCTTGTACTATGTACAAATATTTGAAATATAATGGAAATTACAAATCAGTAAATTCGGATGATTCCCTTTTAAAAACTTGAACATCAAAGTTGGTAGTGGATTCATGTAAGATGGAGAATGGTTTGTCACAAGCTGAGGGAAGAGAACGGGCTTTCATTACATTAGCATGAAGAAGAGGTAAACAGAGGCCTGTCTCCTTTGCGGCTCGGTCGAGTAAGACATGAGTGGTACAGTAAACAAAGGGGACACTGCCTTGAGAGAATGACCTCTTAATCGAGAATGAAAGGGGTCTCGTACTATGATTTAATTGCACGATCCATCAATTTCCGACACTCATTGAATTAAGGAAGGCCACTTCCCATCTATCCTGGTTGCAATCAGACTACCTTCTGTCTGGCCGCAGTCTGCATGACGGACGGAAATCAAATGACCAGCAACTTAGAACCTTCACAGTATAAATGCTATTAGGTGTTGCTAATATTAAGATTAATTTCGCTGAATGAAGCTCCAGATAGTCTACACTTCGTAATGTAAATGCCATTCAGAGTTCGTGAACTAGGAAGGGGATTTAATAATCGTAGTTTCATTTTAGTACCAATCTTGACTTACAGCTTATAATTTGTAAATGATACACTGTTTTATACTTTAAATACATAGAGTCAGCCAAATTAGGAATCGTTACACTACATTGTCCCTTAAATGTGCGAGACGAAATTTTTCACACAATTTATAAACCGTTGCCGGAGAATGTATCGGCTACTTTAGGAATGTTTCAAATAAGATTACCTTCAGACCGGCAACTACATTACAATTATTGTTTATATAGTTCATTATATATTGTAATAAAGATATAATCATTTTTTAATTACCAGTGGGCTACAGTAATTCAGAGCAATATGTGTATTTTTAGAAATTTTGCTATTAGTGTTCTGTGTTTTTCTCCTATAGGCCTACCTCTTTCCGAATATCTATTTGATGAAAATGTCGCAGGTATCCTATTGATATTTAACACAGATCTTTGTCGCTCATTTTGTTATTGTATCAAGTTGTATTCCGTTGTTTCTTGAAAAACGATTTAGTAATTTTGAACTACAGGAACGTAGTACCGTTACTAAGGGAAGTGAAATTGATTTTAGGATGAAAATTGTGATTTTCTTTTTTATTAATATATGCATCATACATAAAATGATGTATCATCAAAAATTATATTTTAATTTTATCCATAATTTTTTTATTCTTCTGAGAAGAACCAGACTATGGAGCAGGGATGTTTTAAGTTTTAAGCGATATTAGTTTTTCGATGAAAACTTATATTTGTGATAATTATTATTATTGTTATGTTGTATTTTATTCTCTGGACTTTCCTCTTTAAAATGGTATATCATACATAATTGTACTGTAATTGAAGGGATCCGGCGGAAGATACTGTCAATCCTCTTTCTGTAAAAGTTGAGATTGTTGCACTTAATTTTTCCTGATTAATATTTATTCTAATCTTTCTGCGTATAGACTAATTCTGTCAAGAAGTCTTGTTAGTAATAGAAAAAGATAAAAATATGATCTGCAGATTTGAGCAAACTTCAAAATGTAATATCTAACATGAGGTTTGTATGGGTTAGCCCTATCTTCTCTGATCCCTTTCCATGTTTTATTTTATTTTATTATTATTATTGTTATTATTATTATTGTTATTATTATTATTATTATTATTATTATTATTATTATTATTATTATTATTATCTATATATTTATTTTTTTACTTTTCTGAGAAGGACTATGGCGCAGGGATGTTTGAACTTTGTAGATCGTTACTTGTAAGTTAACTTTTTCTAGATAAAGGGTACCTTTTCTCAGCTTCTACTTAACCTATAATCTTAAAATTTTCAGGATTTCATTATTCAGATGTCTTACCTTATAATGAAAAAACATTTCTTTTATCGATTAATCTATGAAATATGAGTCACTTAAAAATGTCGATAATTTTTTTCCTTTAAAGAGAAATCATAATTCAGTAAATAAGTATATTTATAAAAATTATTCCTTTTTAGTACTGACACAGGGTATGTATGTATGAAACTGAAAAAAGCTATAATAGCTTTAGTAGTTTCTCAGAAAAGGTACCGCACCTTATATTTAATATTGTAAACATTGGCTATATCGTTTCTCTTAAGCGGAACCTAGATTCTCTTCAGTGATTTGTCGTTATATTGATTGACCTCTATGACGTTTTAATGAGCTAGTAATACTCTATATGAATTGACAACAACGAATTGTGGTAACATAAATACTTAATAATTGTGGGAGACGGAACAGTTTGATATTGAAACATCGATTGCTGAGCGCTGATTGCATAATTATTTTAAACTCTTGATAAATCACCACATTTATTCAGCTAAACACATTAAATTTCCTGGTAATTTCCCACTTACCAGACTTCATTTGATGGGTGATTCGTCTGAATTATAACACATGCCAGTTATTAATTCAACATAACATCAATTTCGGTTTCACTTTCACTCTAACCACGTGGTCAAACCAAAATCATTGACATTACACAGATTTGTGAAATAATTATATAATATACTGCAATGCATGTTCCCTACATTAATAAGATCTAGTGGTCTGGTTTCAGCGCTGAACGATTTATTTTCCTTCACTGACAATTTCCTTCCATTAAAACAAATCCAGTATAAACCTTATTTAAGCAAATTAAGGTGCAAACATTGGTGTGCACCCATAACGATATCATGACATTGCATTTCTAAGCATAGATATAGACCTAAATACTTCTCACATACCTTTAGTTTAGGATTTATTATTAATCAACCCAAGCGTTTCATTTTTAGGTTAAAACTGTTACTGATTCAAAATGGACATGTATATGGGTATGCTAGAAAGGTAGATAAGGGTGTGGTAGAACGAATGAAAGGATAGATGGATTGATGGATAAGCGGATTGAGGGATTGATAGAGAAGCTGACGGATGTATGCGTAGATGAATTTTTGGATGAAAAAATGAAAAGATATGTTGCTTGAAGGAGGGATGGATTACAGATGTGACTCGAGGACAATTCACCAATTGATTTGCCCAGCATTTTAGGTAAAATAAATAACTGATTGTAGCTAATGCTTCTACCAACAATAATAATACTAATAAAGTAAAGTAAAGTGGTCCCTATTACAGGCCATGAAGGCCCAGAGGGTTCCAGGAGGTTGAGGCTCCCAGATTGTTAGACATCGGCACATGAAGGTGGTAAGGTTGTCAGCCTTACGCACCGGCCGCCTTTACCCCCAGGATTGCTCCTGGTACTCATTTCTGTTAGAGGCTGAGTCGACCCCAGGGCCATAATACTAATATAGGCCTAATAAAGAAATAATAGTGATAGTAATAATAATAATAATATTAATAATCATACCTAGATTTTGAGATCGCATCGCTGAAAACAAGGTCTGTACTAAGAAGAACACTAAACCGTCCGTTGAATTCATTGCATTTCAAGAAAAGCACACACGTTTATAACATAGAATATCAAAATACTCATGTCACAAAAATATAATTTGTGTTTATATCCAAAACCACAATAAAACTTGCCTAAGCTGATCCGATGCCAAAAAGAGCTTGCCCGAATAAGTGAAGAAACTCGAAGAAAAACTAGGTTTGTGTTAGGAACACTATTTGCTACAGTCATGTAGGTATGATGTAATGTTGGGTGGATAATCGAATGGATATCATAATTGAAAAACAACGGACGGATGGATCAATGGATGGATGCAAGGTAAGAAGAAGAAATGAATGCACGGATAGTATGGATGGATGGGGAGGTGCAGACGGTACATGTGGTCTGCGTGATACTTCACGTACCTATTACAAAGAAATTATATAGAGGGAATGAAGGAAGGAGGATAAATTTTGGATTAATTCTTTGAAGGTTGGAATGAATCTATAGCTGGAATATCTGTAAGGAGTTTGTTTGAATGAGTGGACAAGGAACTGTGAGATGAATGGGAGTACGAACGAACGGAAGGAATAGTAAAGTACGACGAAAACACGGATATATTGGAAGACAAATGCCAGGATGGAGATGACTAAAATTACGCATGCTTATTGCTAAATTAAACCCCTCATCACTTCCACATACCACCTATTTTATACCGAATTTCATGTTAAAGATTTGGCACTTTTGTGCCAAATCTTTTGTGTTTTTTGCTTTCTAATATTAGGTACACCTTAACTAGGGTAACTACAGTGGCTACTATTTTTTCCCAGAATATGAATTACATTTTTTAATATCATGGTCCTGTTCAAAGAACTTGCAAACGCAATAGAGACGTGCAGTTGTATATAATTTAGTTCTTAATTTTGGGCGACAAGGAACGTGTCTCTGAATGGAATAATAATATGCTCATCTGAGAAACTCATAGTAACCCAAATTGTTGAATTCTTTCATTTTAAAACTGTTCGTGCGTAGCCTGTTTGGTAGGAACGTGCCTTGCAATGGTGAGCATGAAATTATATTGTATAAAAGTTGAGCCAGCTCCAATAGCAAGTGGGATTATTGTGGTTTAAGTTAAGGCTTAGGAAGGACAGGTGCCATACGTGTCCACGCCGTCATCTGAATATTAAGTAGGGTAGCTCCGAGTTACTCCACTCTTACAGTTTCACTCGTCACGTTGGATGCTGTGAATTCATACATTGTAATATTCAGAACCACGCCTACATATACATGTTTCAAGAAGAGCCCCAAGGTTTCAAGAACATTAGGAAATGAAAGTAATAGAATTTCTTCTAAAAAAGTTTGATATTGGTATAAGTGAAGTTCGAAATAAGTTCATGTTGTAAAAATGCTATTTTATCCAAAAACATGGAAATATTTAGAAACCCAGTTTACTTAAGTATTAACTTCATTTTCTTAACTTCATTTTCTTCCTCTCAGGAGATTTTAAAAGCATTTCAGCCAAAATTTAATTTTAAAAGTCAGAAAGGAAACACATGCGTATTTTTATATTTTCGAGCGTCTCAATGCGGTAGTGTATAGGCTACTACAGGCCCCGATTTTTGATAATTTGTACCCTGGGCAAAGCTTTGTATAACCATCGCTTTCATTTTTCTACTCCAAAGTTATTGTTTTAGTGAGGAGTTTTGGTGCGAGTAATCCAATTACTACCTAGGCTATACATTTTTTCTAAAATAAAAGTAATTACGTTTTGGCGAAACTTCATGATTGCAATTGTTTCATTTACAAAAATTGCTTGAAACTCTAAAAATATTTGTAATATGTTATTCTGTATAGTTAATCTTTGAAATTTTAGAGAGCTGTTTAATATATTTGGCCCTATTGAAGCATTCTGAATTATATTTAGCTTAGTTATGTTCATAAATAATATTATAGATATACTGAAACCAATATATTTTAAACAAAAGCATATTTTATTGTCTTATTTCTACTTTATAATGAGAATACAATTTTTCATTGTTCAAAGTTTAATTCTTTTAAATTCAGTTGGCATAAAGTATATTTTACAACAACAACAAAAATCTTCCCAAAATTTTTCCGCCTTTTCTAGGTTTTCCGCACAGTGTGCCCATTTATAAATCAGGGCCTGGTGTACTGAATTACTGACTTGCCTCAACTAAAGTTAAAGCCTTGTTGAAGGAGAGATGGTTTAAATTTATTTATGTTAAGGTAAACTATTTTATTATTTATGACTGAGGTAATATTAAATTTAAATATCTAAAATTCCACCACTGAAGAGAAGACAAGTCATTGTAAAGAATGTAGCCTAGATGAAGTTAACTTATTTCTTTATTAGATTATTCTGTCCTTTTTTCGAAAAGCTTTAAATGAAATCTATATACAGGAATAAATATTTGAAACAGAAATATGCATCAGTCCTAAACCATGAGAATGATAATGATCATGATAATGGGCCTGTTTGAATACCTTGTTTAACTGTGCGTTCAAATGTCCCTACACTCTAAATAAACCTGCATGATGTCGCATGTAAAATGTCAGCCACGGGATTGTGACTACACTTTACATACACGCTCAGGGGCAGAACTCTCTGCATTGTTTGTTTCAATGCTGGCCACAACAGACCTGATGTGCTTTCAATAGCATGCTCGTGAGTATGAACGTTTTTCACACCTCGGTATGCATGTTTGACACCTTGGTTGTTTGGATAAACTAATCATCCTTGAAGCTATCTGAATTTCTAATGAATATTCATCGCAACATTCCGTGAGCAAGTGGCGATCACGAAGTCTGTTTTATCTTCCTCAATATTGTGCTCAATAAAAAGAGGAGTCGCCTTTTCATTTGCATGTTGGGCGGAGCGGCAGTCATCATTTTCCATACCTTGTATAAATTCATTACTTTCTGTTACCTAATGGTGCCTATCAATCATCTCGGCCTCAAAGGCGTAAATTAAATAAAGGGGGTTGGTATAGGCAGTATTATTGTCAAAAGAAGAATACTCAGGTCAGGAAGACAGAAGACTACTCAAACTATCCACGAAGCTGATTAAAGCCACTGCGGTAAGCTTTAATAGTAGTATAAAAGGAAGAAAAGTAAAGCTTTTAAGTTTAATCATAACAGTTGTGGAATCAATATATAACCCAGGACATTTACGAATGCCGATGTTGTCGATGTTTACGTCCGCATACAGATCCTTGCAGGGAGTGAGAGGAGAAAAGGAGAAGTAAGTACCATCTCTGACAGAATCAATTCACAGTAGTGTTCCGTGTTTCAGAAATAATTGAAGTTTTGGCCTACCTTTCAATCCTGAATTGGAGCTACTGATCCATGAGTTACGTATACTAACACTTAATGATGCTGTCCGCTGCACGACACAATGAAAACTCATTAAATTATAGATACCTGATATTTTTTGTGCAGAGTGTACTGCACGGTGCAGTGACATCATGTGACACGGGCAGAGATAATTGTTCTGAGTTATATATTATATTTTTTATTTTTTTTCATTCTTTCATTTTTTCTTCTTTATTAATTCTGGCAGGGCTTAGGCCATTATTTTCTTTAATAACCACTGCGATATTTTCCATTCTGCTAATGTTCTGTTAGGTGATAAGGTCACCAGGGTGGCGCTGTCTGTATGGCGCTGACTTTATGCATCCAAGATCACCTGTTCGACCCCTGCCATTTATGCGGGTATTAAAGTAACAACTCATGTCTGTAGATATACAGACATGTAACTCCTGTGGGTCAGAATTCCGGCAAATCGGTCTATGTTGCAGTACATCTCCATTGTTAGATAACCATAACACGAATTATCTATTTATAGGTAGAAAATAATAATTAATCTGTCTGAAGTGCAGTTAAGACCTTATGTCATGAAAATCTATTTCAGATCATTTTGTGTAGACCTATTGTCAGTATAACATGACATTTTTTCTATCTTACAGAGCCTAAATTAAAATTATTTAACATTTTCCTGTCTTAGATATTAAAAATTATATTACGTGTCGAAATAATCTGTATCTGTGATAATTAATATTATATCATATTGAGGTTTTAATGTTTTATTTAAAAAAAATCCTTAATATGAGAAGCGAATGAGTGTTTAAACCCATAAGCAGAATAATATTCCTGCGAAAGACATGGACATTTCCAAATCCTTCACCCATCACTCAAATAACATGCTTTTCTCACTGTCTTGTGTTATGAGGGACATTGATTCCAGTACAACTGAAGAGAAACTATTTGCATTGCGCCTTTCACAATGGCTTGGTACCCACCCCAGAAGAGCTTAAGGCAAATCGGGTCACCGCCTACATATAAATGCAAAATTTTGCGCTCTGAGTGAACCTTGTGATGAGAATAACAGTTTACTACGAATATTTTAGCCACTGCTTCCGTCAAGTAATTTTCTCTTCACAAATCTGAGGGAACCGGAGCTCGAATAGAAACTTACATGCTTTGTAATTAGATGCATGGACCTTTGCTCTTTACGTAAAGTACAGTGGTATTAATCAGACGTGGCAGTCCAAGCATGGGTGCTCAGTAGATGCAGACGAGTCCAATAAACATTCGTACTGCATGGAGGGGTGTATGGGTTAGTTGTGTCATTGCTTTCAGAGCGGTAAGATCGTATAATGCAGTGAAGAAACAAGAGACCTTGTTACAATCGCTTCTCCTCTCTCGTTGGTGCAGTTCAACATTCTTACCCCTCCCCATGATTCCATGCGTCACCTCTCTCACGCGCATCTGACTGCCACCTCTGATTAATACCACTGTAGCAGAGTGATGTGAGTGAAAATATAACTAAGAGTATACGTATTAACGTATATGTTTTGTTTATAAAATAATTAGTTCTACTTATTTAAGTATATTATTATACACTTCCTTGTCTGTGTTGTGATCCATAGTTAATTCCTCTCCCGACAGGTCGTGGCTCGGTAAGGCCCGGGCGGCACGGGCCGCATAAAGGTCCCTATAAGGGAGAGGTAAAACTACGAAAGAGAAAAATTATACATTTCCTCCTGGTTTTCGGATTAATAAACACATTTACTTCTAAATCAGATCGAAAAATACACAGAAAAATGGATGAAAAATTTATATCGGATGCCAGAGGAAAGAATACCTAGACAAGCATTAAAGTACAGACCTAAAGGACGAAAATCGATTGGACGACCAATCAAAAGATGGACTGAACAGATATGAGACCGGAACAGGCAAAAGCCTAATCCTTGGAAGAAGAAGAAGACTAATTTCGTACTTTATTAATTATTCCATATAATTTGTATATTGTTTTATTTGTGACAAATACATTCCGGTATTCTGTGGTTGTGTCCTTACGATTAGGCCTATTTAGTACGATTGTATACCTGCATTTCAGCCTTTGACCGTAGAGATTGGCCGTAATTTTGTCTTCCAAGGAGTTTTTACATGCCTGTCATTCTACAGAAATGCGACTGTTCCTCTTACGCACGCATGCTTCGACTTATGCCGGTATCAAACCTGTACACTAAGTAATAGAAAGGCAATGTATTACCAACTATACCACCCAAGGCGATTCCCATAATGTAATATTTAAATTCGTACTGTAGCCCTACGATAATTATTCCGACTCAATGATGCCACTATCACTTGGGAAAGAACCCTTGCTCAGATGAATCATAATTTCTTTTGATTTTATAACTTATGTATTTCACAAATAGGAAGGAAGGTACTCCTCTGGGTCGCGAGCGACCCCTGGGGATCCCGTAAGGGGATATTCACAGCGGATTCGTTACCGGGGTGCGCCAGTCCCCTACCTACTTAAACCTAAGGACACATACACACACCCAGTCCTGAACCCGGGAAAGAAGTTTTTCACTACGGAAAAATCCCCAACCCGGCCGGGAATCGACCCCGGGCCGCCGGAGTGGAAGGCAGGAGCGCTACCGACTCACCCACGGCGGCGGACATTTCACAAATATTAGTAATAAATAAATGGTTACAGTTGATTTCATATACCATGTTATGGTTATTTAGCGACGGGAGTGTTTTGCAGCTTAGGTCTGCGACTGTCGCCGGACTTCCGGAATTTTGTCCCTCAGAAGTTATATATATATATCTCTTTTTTTATCCCTATACAGGCCATGGAGGACCAGAGGGTTCCGGGAGGTTGAGGTTCCCAGATTTTGGACATTCGGCACATGAAGGTGGTAAGGTTGTCAGCCTTACGCACCGGTCGCCTTTACCCCCAGGATTCCTCCTGGTACTCATTTCTGTTAGAGGCTGAGTCGATCCCAGGGCCATAGTGCCACCAGAAGGATTAGGCCAATTGAAAAACTCCAACGACCTCATCGGGAATCGAACCCGCGACCTTCCGGTTTGTAGCGCAGCGCCTCAACCACTACGCTACGGCGTATCCCATGTATATATATATATATATATATATATATATATATATAAATATGGATCTGTCATATTTATACAAATATGTCATCCTCCTGGGCTGGGGTCGAAACCGGGTCCTGGCACAGAAATTCAGTGCCATACTGTGGTTGACCTAATTATTACTTTAATAGACCGATCGTTATCCTAATTTTCTCTTCAAATTTATTTTCATAATAATACATAAAAACTACTTCGTTTTGAATTACGTCAGATTCGTGCATAACATTTCATTTTTTACCCCGCATATGAATTCATCCTGCACTTGATGTAATTAGTCAGCTACATATGACAATGATGATTTCCATTATCGTTTTGATCTGACGTTAATACAATTTTAAACAACGCGTGACGCATACGATTTTTTGCTTCGGTGGCATTTTTAAAGCATGTAATACATATACGCATATTGGTCATACTGAAATTCCAGCTGAAAACCTAATAATTATGATTGTCAGAATAAGGTTTTAATGTGAGAGATAGATTACCCAGGAAGTTAAACCTGCTATTAGTTTCCTGATCATTCTAATTTTGTTTAACTCATCATTTTGTATCTGTGTTTACGTTTTAATACCACACAAAATTTAACTTCAAACGTTTTCTGTTTCCGGAGTACGCCGTAGCGTAGTGGTTGAGGCACTGCGTTATAAACCGGATGGTCACGGGTTCGATTCCCGATGAGGTCGTTGAGATTTTTCAATTGGCCTAATGCTTCTGGTGGCACTATAGCCCTGGGGTCGACTCAGCCTCTAACAGAAATGAGTACCACGAGCAATTCTGGGGGTAAAGGCGGCCGGTGCGTAAGGCTAACAACCTTACCATCTTCATGTGCCGAATGTCCAAAATCTGAGAGCCTCAACATCCTGGAACCCTCTGGGCCTCCATGGCCTGTATAGGGATCACTTTACATTTTTCTGTTTCCATTAATGAGTAAAATTTTTTTCTGCTATGCAAATCTTAATTTCTCCAGGACCTTTTTGGTTATTTTTCTATGTAGGCCTATGGTCATCCTATTTCAGCGGAGTATGTAGAACGATCACTTTAAAACTGCATGAAGGTGGGCAGACAATATCGAAAAAGTATAGTAGCTTTTTCTTTCTTCATTCCTTTCCTTTTTCATTCCTTTCCTTCTTTCTTTCTCATTCTTCCTTTTCCTTATTTTATTTCTTTGTTTTTATTCCCTTCTCTTCCGCTCTTTTTCTCTTTCTCTTTTCTCTTTCGCTCCCTCCCTGTCTCGCTCCCCCTCTCTAAGGTAATGTAGAGTCAGTCATTTAGATTCCACCATCATGAATGCTGCCTTGTAACTTGTTTATATATGTAATTTGTTGCAATTCTGTATGAACAGAGGGATTAAGCTGTAAGTCCGTCGTGCAGTATGGATGTGACAAGATGTGAACAGCGTTCTTACGTTAGAATAGCGAAATTGCCAGAGAATGCAACAGGCTGTTATACTCGTATGTTGAGCTATGCGTGCTTTCGTGCTTCCCAACGACTGCATACAATCGTCTTGTATGCATGTTTATGGGTATCTACTCCCTCTCAATCCTAAATCTAGTACCAATAATCTTCTTCATAAATGCATTCAATCCCCTGCTTTGTATATTTCAACATTTCAAAATGACCCCAAATTTTCAAATAATGGAAAAGTTGAATCATTTGATTTTTTACCTTTAAAATCAAAATTTTTCAAAATCCTTTCTTAGTGAGCACTTACATTATGAAACGAATGTATTGTCAAAATTCCAAGTCTCTACCTATTATAGTTTAGGTTCTACGTTGACTCAGTCAGTCAGTGAGTCAGGACAAAGTCTCTTATATGTAGAGAGAGATTAACACATAGGTACAGTTGAGCTAAAGTTATTAAATCTTTATTTTATTTTATTGATCTTGGTCATCTACTTAAACAGTGGCACGTAAGGTTAATTGTTTACAAATAGCATTATCATGAATTGCGTTAAATACCAACATATGTAGCCCATATTAATAATTGTCGCTCGCCGTAGTATCACAGTGTTATTTGCCTTACTCTTTGTGTTAAAAGCATTCTCCATTCCAGCGCTGGGAATTTTTAGCTTTCCTTTGTAAATTGATGAATCAATGTCAAAAGCTAATTATAATTATCTAGAGTGGCAACATATATCCCGTAACTGTCATACGTAAATCGCTTTTATATTGAAACTGCCACAGGGAATAGTCATAAAGATAAGGTAGAATAAAAGAAAAGGATTGGTCGTGAGAAATTGATGGCGAAACAGATGAACAATGAAGATAGCTGCTGACATAGACTGCTGTGAATAGAAAATGATGAGCAATCAGAAAGAATAGAAGCCGCAGTAAATGGAAATATGGAACAATGAAACAGGCATGTCTCCCCTCATAAAATGAAGAATACTAGAGAGCCATTATAGAGATTGGGTAAGCGGGACACACGTGTTCGAAAAGAAAGTGTATGTTTCCATTATGAAACATGCTGTTCTCCTTGCCGCTTTCACGAGGTAGTTGGGTTCATTATTTTTTGTAGTAATCAAGTACTGTAGCAAAATATGTCAGTCAAAGTGCAACCGAATCTTTTGAGCAAATAATTATAAATATTATTTGATCTTTTGCTTCCATCTCGTTCAAGGCAACAGATCTAAGTGAATATTTATTTCAGGTATATTACAGCTATGGACGGAAAATACCACATAAACGGAAATTCAATTACTATTCCAAAATATGCCAGTCAAGGTGCAACCGAATCTTTTGTACAAATAATTATAAATATTATTTTATATTTTGCTTCCATCTCGTTCAAAGCAACAGATCCAAGTGATTATTTATTTCAGGTATATTACAGCTACGGACGGAAAATACCACATAAACGGAAAATGAGTTAAGAATAGTGAAGAATAGAAATGAGTTAACGTACCTCTTGTCAAAGACGTAAAAGAATGTACCATAGGTACCAGGGAGGTCTGAAATTCTGTATCAAGTTTTCGGAACAAAGAACATTTTGAGATCGCATGAATCCAAAAACGGTATTCAGATGCATATACGGGTGTGTCTGTCTGTATATGTATGTAAATGTGAGTGTGTTTTTTTTTTTAGTGAGCAGCTTAGCTCGAGAACGAAAAATCATATAAATACACAATTTTATATTTTAGTTAGACACTTTCAACGTATTTGACAGGAAGTTTGGTGACAACTTTCTTTTACTTTTACTAACACTTTACATCTAGAGAATATAACTTTAAGCGATTTTTTCAAAATCGGCTCTTATAATAATGTTTAAATTTTGAATGAGTGCCTATACAAAGGATAAAACTTTTATCGGTAACTTTATTTCGTAAAAAAAATTGTGATGGGTGGATACACGTTAGTCATCCTTTGTACAAACCCAGGCTTCAAATTTTGCGGGGCATACAATAAGTTACCTTTTAATATGGCTGATAGAAATTAAAACGCCCTCCGTGCAATACGGCATCTTATTCTGTATCAGAATTTGAAGTGAGTAACTTTATTGCCTATGTTTGTGGTATAGGAAGTTGTGTGAGTGTATCACATCAATTTTTTTTTCTAATAGTTCATAGAAAACTCAACGAAACAAATTGTAGCCGTATAAGAGTACTTTTCAATAAATCGCTAGTTCTTAAAATAAAAATTGCTATAGGGTGTACTTGTATTGGTAAAGCTTTAATTTTGTAGGCCTACTGTTTGTTCTTAAGCCTTTCGCGTCTTAGACAACAATCTTCAAGTCACCGTGCTTGTTTCTTATTGTTGTCCTTATTATTGTTATTGACTAATCCTATCAGAAATACATTCCGGATATTTATTATATCTACTTCAAGCTTTAAAATATTCTTATATTCATAAACGTATTCCAATAATTTAATTTAATTTCATAGCTTTTTCCCGGGGTTTTTCCTCACCTGTGAGACAAATGTCTGGTAACTTTAGGACCTTGTGGTCCCCAAATATCATCTGGCCGTCATTATCATCTTCATCCCATCCTCGCCTTGTTCGGAGTGAGTGTTTGTGCGTGTGTGAATGTTGTGTCTCGTCCTATGTGTTCGTGTTGTCTCGGAGGTGACCCCGGCATTGGGCTGATCATTCATCCGGGGAGGCCCTCCATGTCCTTGTCTGGCCAAAAAGTATGTATATATAATCCATAAATAATCTCTCTCGCGTCAGGTCGAGACCCTCTAAGGCCCGGGCTGCGTGGGTCTCTTAAATGTCCCTAAAAGGGAGAGGTAAAACTAAGGTAAAGATAGATAGATAATTTCATAGCTGTCAGTGAACACAGTTTTCAGTTTTTTTTCAGATAATTGTAACGTAATAAAATCATAGACAGGTTTCTTAGAATAGGCTAATGCACATTATGTCAAAATATGCTCACACTAATATTATCAGTAAATTTTATTACAATTGTTGTTTGAAAGTAATATTATTTTGGATTATGCGTTGCCAAGCTGATCTATCTATGAAACAGAAAACCAGTAATATTAGATTTCATTACGTTTTTGCTGTTGTCACCAACGTTATTTAAAGGACTATGTTGTTGTTTGGGAGTAATATTGTTAAGAATATGCATTGCTTATGTAATGTAGGCTAATTATAAAACAGAAAACTAATAATATTAACTTTTATTATGTTTCCGCTAATGACACCACCGTAGTAGAAAAACTACGAAACTCCATGCATACTCATAACATGCTACTATTAACCTATGTGTTTAAGGAGTTGGTTTAGGGATGCTAGTGAGAATATTTTAAGCGGGGCTTCAAGAATGGCTGCCTAGGGTGCTGAATGAGTTGAACTCACAATGCAGGATGCGCGTGTGCTGTGTCTTGACGCGGTAATTATCCTCATTAATTATACAGCTGTGACCTAATTACACGGTGCAGACAGGTGAAAATTGAACTTAATTAATTCTAATCTTGTTTCCCATGAGCTATCCTGCTGCACTAACTCATGATCTTCATATATAAAATCTAAAAAAAGGAAACGCTTAAACGTTATTCTCTATGCTAGGCTGTTGCTTTCATTATCTTCGGTAATGCTGTTAGATATTACGTTCGGCATAAAGTGAAATTCACGAATGTAAGTAAAGTTATGATACAAATTTAAAGGGGTTTAACTTAAATGAGTATGTTATGGTTATAAAAATCATGGGACAGTTTACAATTATGATAAACAATATCATATTAATATTACATACTGTGAGGTACGCCTTAGCGTAATGGTTGAGGCGCTGCTCTACAAACCGGAAAGTCGCGGGTTCGATCCTCGATGAGGTCGTTGGAATTTTTCAATTGGCCTAATTTTTCTGGTGGCACTATGGCCCTGAGGTCGACTCAGCCTCTAACAGAATTTAGTACCAGGGGAAATCCTGCGGGTAATGGCGGCCGGTACCACCTATACGTGCCGGATGTCTAAAATCTGGGAGCCTCAACCTGCTGGAACCCTCTGGACCTCCATGGCCTGTATGGGAAACACTTTTTTTTATATACTGTTCTATATTTTTTAGTTACTCGATAAAGCAGTAGCGGCTCCGGTTTAGTATGCCATCAGTAACGACCTTGGGAGTCAGCATGTTATGAAGAATCAGAATCGTGGGTTCCTGGTATTGAACTGTTCCTTAATTTCATTATGCTCTATAGATTTTATAACTTTATTTCGGTTTCCTACTAATTCAGTTTGTTCTTTTTTTTCCTCTCTGAAAGCTGTATAAATTGGGTTGATTTGATTTGTATCACACGTGTACCATGAAAATATGAAGATCTTTGTCTGCGAAGGTTCTTTTTTTTTTATCCTCTCGCTTGAGCCACAACTTAAGTTTGAAGGAAGGAAATAATTATTTATTTATCTTATTCCCTGTTATAATATGCGAAATGAAAAACTAAAAATCTCCTAAAACTCCGTGGCACTCCGTCCCTGAAGGGACAAGGCCTACCACCCGACCGCTGTGCCATCTACCATAGGCAGATGGCAGGATTTGGGGCATATGGTCAGCATGCCGACACCCACGTCTATTAATGATTATTTCCATGACCGGAGCCGCTATTTCTTTATCAAGTAGCCCCTCAATTTGAATCACGAGGCTGAGTGCACCCCGCTCCAGACCTCCTTACCTCAGAAGAATTCGACGTAATGGGGATCGAACCCGCACCGACGGATCTGTAGTCAGCGACGCTAACCACAAGACCACGCCGGCAGTCGAAATGAAAAACTAAGCTTTATTTTAAAGAACGTGGTTACCGGAATGTCTACCAGGCTTTTAACGTATGATGCGTATAATGCTTCCTTGAACAGGGTGTACTTTCAAAAAGTTACAGCATTCCACTTCCGAAACATCTTTTGATTTTTTTGATGATTGATGTTTTCCTGTTGTCCCCTATGGTATGGTGTAGGGCCTGCAAGTGGAAGTTTCTGGTACCTAAGTGATTTGTTAACCTTATTTTCCGAAATAGGACCAAGGGATAGGTGGTAAGTCCATCACCTCACAAATCCTCTCAGGAAACAGTATTCTGTGTTTGTGTCCTTAAGGTTATTTAGTACGATTGTATACCTGCATTTCAGCATTTGGCCGTAATTTTGTCTTCGAAGGAGCCTTTTTACATAGGCCTACCTGTCATACTGTTCCACTTGGATTTGAAAAGGCCGAGGAATTTTGTCCAGAGGCTCTAATTTAGGCATTGGGTTCTTTTACATGCAGTAAATCTGCGACACGGGCCGCCCAGCTTAAAGTTTCTCTTGGAGGACACCAGGATCTTTAAGTCCTGAAGAATCCATCGACCGCGGTTTGGTCTTCGGATCTAGAGGCGGGCTTGCTACCTCTACACCGCAGCGGCCGATGAAACATCTGTTGGTCAAAGTAATTTTAAACAAGTGTATGAACGTTTTAAGTTCATTTTGGTCCCAAAATTGTTTAGATATCTGCATTGTTTTAAAGTTACGAATTTAAAAATCATTATTTAGGGGTTAAAATAGCTTGATAATCTATTATATATATCGAAATATTACATATTGAAATTAAATATAAAATAATATCTAAGGATCTAACAATGTACTCAAACTAGCATCGATTTCGGTTTATGAATCCTACATTAGTCCGAACTGGCTTTACACCAAACAAACTATGTGCCAATAGTTCCTAACAGTCCGCTACCAACATGTAGGCCCACTACCTAAAAGTTGTAACTTGTTAAGAGTTAGGCCTATTATATGAAAGTTATACAACAGGAGTCCGCGGACCACACTTTGGGAATGGCTGTTCTAAGATATAAATAACAACTTGCTTCTGCACATGAATGATATGAAATATTTGGTTTACTAAAACGTATCTTGAAGTTGAAAGAGAATTCAGAATTTAAAGGGAACCGACTCGAACGAAACAGTTAATGTAATAAATGTATAACGATGCTTCTCTCTACTTCAAAGAATTGGTTCTTTAAATTAAGTTCTTAGTTCATTTCCCTCTTTCTTTGTCATGGTCCCTGTCTTGTTTGTACCACTTGTATTCTCAGATAGTTAATTTACTTTCATCTTTTATTAAACCTAAAAAAAGCGTATATTGAAAGAAAAGAATACAGGGTACTTATATGGAGTCACATTGCTATACATCCTTACAAAGGGATATATTATGGCAAAAAAATCAACTTACAGTACATTCGTTTTAATATCAATGTAGCACTTGAAATATTATCTTCACCCTATTATCCTTCTTGCAGAACTTAGGGCCTATGGCCGATCCTAACTCCAAAGGTAATGCGAATTAGGGCTAATTGAATATGGTTTCAAGAGTATTATATCCAGATTGCGTAGAACGTATAGAAATTATGCGATTCTTTAAGGACTTACCAAGGCTAATATAACAAGTCTTAATATGAATTTTCTTATTTGTAGGGTTCAGATTGAAAACAATAGAATATTTTATATATTGAATATTTTATTGCAATACAGTGTTTAATTTTGTTAGTAGAATATATACTACGTATCCCTATATTATAAAGCCACACGGATGTCTCTCTCACTCACTCACTCACTCACTCACTCACTCACTCACTCACTCACTCACTGACGTTAATGTTTTCCCACTTCCAGATGAGTTAGAAACTTGAAATTTGGTACACATATAGCTTTTAGGCTGTAATCCATTGGGATTATAATATTATTATCGTTGATTTTGAATTATATTGTAAACTGTTATGCTAAATTTCATTTGTCGCTGTTGGTTGCGCATGAACTTCCCTTGAATTTTGTAATATGAACTTGTGATTATCTATACTGAATTATTAAAAAATCTTATTTGAATAATAGAATTTCATATTCACAATAGGTAGTATGTCGTTATAATAGTGTCGTTAAACGTAAAAGATTACCCATATTTTTTTTACTAGATCCTATAAAACATGTTTTTTTCTAATCCCGGTGATTTCAGTTTCATGCATACTAGTTACATTTTCGGCCATAAAGTATCTACTTAAAATGGTATATAATTTTCTTTTGTATAATTACTTGGAAGATTGGGCATTTACGACAAAATAGATTGTAAATGAGAACCGACACTGCGATTTCTGGAAAGAATATGGTTGCTTCGTTTAATGGTTATTTTAAAATCCGACCTCACCGAGAGTTGAACCCGTGCTTATGTAGTAAAGTAAACAAGAAAGCAGAATGATACAGACATTTAATTATTTGCATTTGCATTTGCATTTATTTGTATTTATTGGTATTCTATTTATTGATTACGATTTTACATGCATTTTATTATTATTATTATTATTATTATTATTATTATTATTATTATTATTACTATTATCAGTTTATAATAAAAATACCGTGGATCATATTTCGTGTATATTTCATAATACTGAATCCGTTGGTGTGCGAGAGTGTCAGAATAAATGAGCTCGCAGAAATAAATCAAATTATTGGAAATAAAAATGCAGATGACGTGAATGTTGGATACCTGTCAACAGACCTATAAATTTTACATAAACCTACAAATCATTAAACAATTTTTTTTACTAGAAATACCATTGTGAAACACAGTGTATCGTACAAAAAACCCGATGAAGCGAGATTTTATGGTTGTCTGCGCATATCGAATTTTATTATATCCATAAATCTTGCAGAATAGTTTAACGTTGTTTTATGGATTGTCTTAAGTTGAAAGAGTCCATTTCAGTAGTGTCTGTAATGAAATTTGCAAACGGTGTTTCGATTTGGGTCAGAATGATATGGGTCGACAGGCACGTAATCGAATGAAATGGAATCGATTCGGAAGTTAGGGTCTTCTGTAACGATATGACTGGGTTGTGCAAACGTGGACACGATGAAACCCGACGCTTTAAATTTGCATAGCTCTAACGTAGACATGCATGTAATAGGTCGAGGCACGCTTGAATCTCTCTGGAGATTTGGGAGTTTCCGTCGGTTCCGCGGGCGAATAATGCTGTAGAATAGAGAGAAAAATATAAGTTTTCCTTAAAATGGTGCACATAAAAACTTCGTACTTTGCAACGAGAGTGGAGAAACTGTCGTGTATTTTACTTCCTTGCATATATTAAGGGATAGAAATTCTATAAATATATAAATATCGACATATATAAAGACCGTATTATTCAGTTAAACTTTAACTATTTCCGAAGTTTCATAATTCTCAAGTTAGATTTTAGCTTCCAATTTTGATCACATAGGCATATCCAGAGAAACAGATTCAGATATCAACAAAGTATCGGCATAAGACAGTCAAAAGAAAAAAGTCTGTAGGAGAAGCTTTTGTAAATATTTCTGGCAAAGAAACGATAATATGAAACAAAAGAGGAGGATATAAAGGAGGAAATAGATAATATAACAGTATAAGAGAAAATAGAACAGAACATAACGGAAGAGAATAATGTGACACTGAAAAGAACAGAAAAAAGGGAGAGAAATGAAGGAAGATTACAGAATATGAGACGAAGCGAGAGATGGCCAGACAAAATGAAACGAGAGACGAGAATTTGTGAAAGAATATCGGAAGAAAAGGGGAGAAAAAGAAGAGAAAGAAAAACGAGAGGACATCAAGCAGGTGAGATGAGAAAAATTATGAGAGAAAAGTTTATAGACAGTGATAAAGGGAAAGATATATAAGAAACATGATGAAAGTATTAAACATACATACTTACCTCGTACAGTTTTCATAAGTAAATAACAGTAACCCTTCCGATATTAGTAAGAAGATTGTAATTAAGTAACCAGAAAATAGAAGAATGAGTTCGTTTTAAGAAAATGTACTATACTCATGCATATTTTATTTATGAGACATTGTTCATATATTCGGAGATGTTTAGGTAGGCCTAATGCCTGTTTACCGATTATGATCGTGTAAGTTCACACTAATATTTTATTACAGTCTATTTTATGTATCCAGTGTGAGTTAATTTCTGTTTATATAATTTTTACTTCATATTCAATTGAAATAAAATATTGCAATAATCTTAGTCATGGCTAGGACATCGTTATACTTATTTAATATTTACTTTATTTATTATTTGCGACACTTAATTTTTAACATGTTTAGTTTATCAGGAGCTAATGCTTTGGCTTACGCTCTGTACGTCTCTTGGTCTCACACAAAACAGATAAACAAAATTATCATACATTATAAAATCATACTATGTACTTTCCTTGAAAGCTCGTATTTAGAGGCTGCAATTATCAATCCTATATATATACACACACACACACACATACACAAACATACATATAAGAGTCCACTGCAAAAGGGGGAATGTCCCCATTTTGTAAAAACTGAGATGAATATATAGATCAAATGGAGTAGGATAACATAACCTTAAATGCATTGCCAAAAAAGATGATAGCCTCTCATAGAAGTTTAAAGATCGTAACACAAAAGGAGGGAATTTCAGGGGAATGTCATAAATGCTTTCTACACTGCATTATGTGGTGCATGCTGATTGGAGACTGGATTATATTAAATTACTGTTTTCTGTTCGAGGCCATTCCTATTTAGAATGCGACAGAAACATGGGAGTCATAAACAAAAAATATCCAGCTGAAATATCAAATCATTGGATAACAGCATTTGAGAGTGGTTGCATCAAGCATCTCCTTGATATGCTGTCCATGTAGCTCTAACTATGTCAAGGAACTGAACTTTGTACATGACTCCGATGTTGAGCAATACCTGTCCAATGGCGACAAGACCTATTACAGAAATAATTGTTTTTTCATTGAACTGTCCCCATCTGGTGAAGCACAGATATTCATGGAATGCACGACAACGGGAAGCTACGGTCATGGTTCCCATTAAAACCCCACAGACACAACTGAAGAATATTCAATTATTCAACTACAGTGTATTTTTATTATTATTTTATTTCTTCCTGCAACACCTGCAGGTTGCCATTGACAAAGAGTACCAACAACAAGTATAAATTCAAACAGTAAAAGAAAACAGATTAAATTAATAATGAAGCTTTAACAATTAGTATATATAACTATTAAAAATTGGAAGTCATGGTCCACAGGTATGATTGCGAAATATGGCAATAGACCCTTTCAATGCCAACAGTGATATTTCTGTAAGGATGGCTTTGTGCAGGCCGAACTTTTTGGAGAAGTCAAACAGCAGTTTTGGGATGGTGCCACGTGCTCCAATCATTAGTCCTGTCACTGTTATGGATGTTAGATGGTATTTATCCTTGTAATACTTAATGGTGGGTTCATAAATTCGTCTCTTCTCCTCATTCACCTCCTCCGGCTGATCCTCATGGGACTCAAATCTTATGGTTGGATCGATTATATGCCCTTCAGATGACTGAGGAGTGAAGGCTATAATATCCACTCTGCGAGTACTACCCTCACTGGAAAGACCATGCACTTCTTCAAAAACAGAAAAACCCTTGTCCCTTAAGGCATTAGCAATTAATGATCTAATTGTGTGATGACGCGAATTGCGTAGGAGTTCACCATGTGGACAGGCCCCTAGGACATGAGCAAGGGTTTCGAACTCCCTGTGGCAACGCCTACAGAGGTTACCGTCCTGGGACCTGCCTGGTACACTACGGACTGCTGATATATTCGCTGTCATCTTGATTGCTTCTCGCCATTCATTGCACGTTAGTCCTTTATGCTCCCTAATCCACTTATTAGCTGGTGTGTACTGTTTATATAGGAGCACTCCTTTCCCTTTATGGTCTTTCTTGCTCCAGTTCTCAAAAGCTCTCTCTCTTAACTGTTGCCGTACTTTCCGGGTATCAACATGACCATGCTTATCAAAGATGGAAGGAGATTCGGTGATTTTTAAGGCTTCTAGGCTTGATGAAATTTCTTGGAAGAAATGCCTTGTAATATTCAGGAATGGAACATTAGATTTCTGTAATATTTTACATGCATTAATATGCTGTAGGTGCACTTCCCATGTTGAACAGAATAGTCCTAAGCCCTTGAATTTAGTATCAGCATACACCATATCATTGGGAATATCATTTGGCAGTTGTAATAATTCCTTCATTGCCCCTCGCACCATGATATCTGCATCTGTGATGAAATTATGAGGTATTTTTTTAGGCTGGACTGTCTGAAATGGATATACCAAACTAGGACATATCGAGGTGTTTATTATGGTGAATTTCTGATCTGCCTGCAAGAGTGGTGATGAAATAAGGAGTTCCAAGTTCAGTTTCAGCTTACTCAGGGTTGTAAGAGAGTCAAAATTTATTTCGTCACAGAAGTTAACACCTAAATAGCGAATGCAGTCTCCTTTTTTCAAGCAAGGCAATGCCTTTCCTGGCGAAATTTCAAAATCATTTTCAGATAATTCACCCTTTTCGATACATATTCCCTTGCATTTGTTAATATTAATTTCTAAGCCAATTTCATTAAATTGCTGAATGGCATGGCGTACAAGGATTGCAGCTGAAATTTTATCTTTACCTATGATTGCTATGTCGTCAGCAAATCCCAATACGGTTAATCTCTCCTGAGATGGACTTAATTTAAAACCGTATTTCAAAGCTAGGCTGTTTTCACTAAGTTCGTTGAAAATATGATCTACTGACAAATTGAACAATGTTGGTGATAAAGGTGAACCTTGTAATACACCTCTGGAAATGGTTATAGGCTTGGTTTTAGTTCCTTTTGACTGAATCTGAGTTATGTTACCTGTTTGAAAGTTAATTATTAGATCTGTAAGTTTCGTAGGAATTGGCAGCGATTTTAAAGTATTTTCAAGATGCTCATGACCTACATTATCAAATGCTTTCCTTATATCAAGGAAGATAACACTCAGATTGGTTTTCTTAGTTTTGGCTTCAAGCAACAGAGAGTCAAGCAAAGCAGTGTTGACATGAGTGCCTGAAGAGTTGGTGAAACCTCGTTGATTTGGATTAAAACAGACATATTCACGGAGACGCTTGTCAAGAACACGTTCAATTATCCTTCGTATCACAGAACAAATCGTAATAGGTCTCCAATTCGTTATGTCCATGGTATTACTACCTTTATGAATTAAAATTGTTCTGGCTTGTTTGAGCTGTATTGGGACAAATCCAGTTCTTAGCATGCGTGTTGCTATGAAAGCTATTAATTCAAATGCAATTTTGTTTTTAATCACTCTAACAATTACATGATCTGGCCCAGGTGCTGTATCGATTGCTATTTTATTAACAGCTTCTTCTATTTCACTAGCATCAACAACTTCTGAGAAGATCTTCTCAGCATCAGTTCTTTCTTGTGGTGTCAGACTGGCAGTATATTCTGTCCGAACCATGTGGTTAGGCTTTCCATGAGTCTCCGAAAAATATTTGAATAGTTCCTCTGATGGAATAGTACACATTTCTGCATTAGATTTTAATACAGATCTTATAGCTTTTCGCCGCTGATTGTAAAAATGGTACTGTGTTAGTTGATATTTATATTTTTCCTGTTGGGTATATTTTCTTTGATTATCCGTGTTGTTCTGACTTTTTCTGTATTGGTAATATTTCCGGGCTGGATGCTTAGGCCCTGGTAGCTGATCGAGTGCTGTACTCAAAAACTTAATCCAGTCTCCCACGTTCTGTTCAACTGTTTCATCACTGACCTCAGTAAGAAACTTTCCTAACCATTCTGTCCTAACCATTCTGTCATATTGTTATTAAAATCTGTAAAACAGTTATTAGTGTCCTTTGGGTGATGAGCGGAATGTGTATCAGGAGAAATTTCATCATATTCTTTAGAACTGTTCTGTTTTCCATGGCGTGACAACAATATTTGACGATGTTTGTCAGGATGAGCTTTGCTGATATGGATTCTTACACCATGTGCACTGGTATAGACACCACCGCAGTGGGGACACTTAGCTAAATCAGAGTCAGAGTTTTGTACTGCACTTTGAAAATTGTCAGAACTTGTCTGAGTGTCATCATTATCTGACTCTTGTGAAGGTTGTTTGTGGCTTCTCGCTAAATGCAGATTAATACCACGTTTTGTAAACTGTTTGTTACACACTTTGCATTTTACTAGATTAGACGATTCACTTGAAGAAGTGGATGGAATTTCACTATTCATTGACATAATGTATTATATTATATCGGTTGCTAAGGTAAACAATGTCATTTGCTGAAACCAATATTTTATATTGAAATAAATACATTAAAGCACTTACATAAATTGTTCCTAACATTACCACAGGATCCTACTGATATATACTATAAATCTGAAATACAGATCTCTTAGCAGGACTGCTGAATACTACAAAAATGCAAAATTCTGGTGCACCTAAATATTAGGATTCTGAACACCACCATGGCCTCCTAGTAGTATTATTGTTGTGTACTGCCTGAGAAGCTTTATCGAGATCACACTTTAAATCGTGTGAATCTATGGACAGTTGATAAGCAGCGATAATATTACGGTATTTATTTGTTTCAGATTCATTGCCAAAATTTGTGGTAAAGGTTCAATTAATTTCAACACCTCAAGCAGTTTCGTAGTTCAGATGCACATGATAGCACACTACCTCATAAATAGAAGTCTTAAAAATGAACATGAAAAGTCAGTTAGCTGACATTCCCCCTTGTTGTAATGTCTGTTTGTACTTTAATTATAAAGACAAATATTCTGATAGCAAAGACGGGATTTTAAGTGCTTCAGTTTGTTATGTACCAATAGAGTAATGTGTATTCAGTTATGTGAAAAAATAAATCATTTCTATTTGCTTAATTTACTGTGATATTGTTTTAAAGATTAAAATTCATTTTACGTAAAACAAAATAAAGTGAAATTACCCTCTTTTGAAGTGGACACACACACACACACACACACACACATATATATATATAGGCCGAGAGGACAAAAATGTACAAATATACAAGCAAATCAAATATTTAAATTAAAAACAGTTAAACAAATTTTACAAAGAATTTTAAAGAAAAACATCCAAAATTACAGAAACAGAACTCCATTTTAGAAATACTGTATGTGTATATTTACGCAAATAGACGTATGGAAGAAATTAAGATGAAACAAAAATCTTATAATTAATATTATTTTTGTTTTTTATCTTGAATTGATTGACATATTTTATTACATAATTATTCTCGGCAATAAGGGAATTATAAAGTTTAAAACCATAATCCGGGGATAGTATAAACCGTAAGACCAGTGACTTAGGGCACGTTAAATAATGTCAAGCCTAAAGTAGAACTTCTGGGTCAAATTCACGTCCAAATAATACCTTAGTTTTCTCCGAATGGTCGTTGAAGCAGTTTCCATTTGTTTCTCTGTCATTTGTTGGAAAGTAAGAATTCTTCAATTAGTCTTCGCTAGTAAAACATCCACTACAAAGACCAGTTCTGCATGTGTTGTGTGAAGATCCATAAATTGAAACATCCGTGCATGCAATACAATATTACATTATTCCATCATCCGTAATATATTGTCAAGTTACGCCAAGGATACAACTTTGATGATGACATAATTCAGAAGTTTGTGTAGGATTCCAATACTAATGAAAGATAGATAGGAAGAAATAAGAGGTTAGTGAAGCTGAAGGGTGGACGAGAAAACACCTCAACAACGGAATGATTAATGTACTTGTTACATGTATATTCATGAAGGGAAGGACATTGCCAGTGACAGTTCCAAAAGATGGGCGCAGGTGGTATTTTATGAAGGATAGAACAGTAATTCAAACCAGATTACTGAAACGAGGCAATAACCAACTTCAACAGTTCTCTAATCATTTATATTATTGTTGTTTTAGTATTAGTGTAAGTGATTGTTATTATTATTTATTAGAGGGCAGATTTATATGCACTAAAAGTCATGGAAATATGCATAAAAATTCGTACTAAAAATTAGAGAACCTAGTAGGCAACACTAAAATCGCAAAAAGCCACAAACTAAAGAATAAAATCTTTACTTTGTACCAGTATTCTTCCTCCATATTTTGAAGGATTTATATATTTATTTTAATTGTTACAAAAAATTTAATTATATTTTTCTAAATACTTGTTTGTCTGCAAGACCATTCCTATAAACAGCAAATGTACTTTTTCTTCACATGGTTTCAGTGGACAGTACTTGAAAGTTGGTTGTCTGCCTCCGCGGTGCAAGAAGTAGTTTTCCCGTCTCTGGGTTTTAAACTCACTGGTTCGAAAAAAAAAAAAAAAATGGAAGTATCCGAACGACAAAGCATACTACACCAAACATATCTTTAACTCATTAGTTTGAGATGAAGTACAATTATATAATAGATATTAACATATGTAGCTCATATGACACACAGATTGTTCTTAATAATTTTTAGTACATTGTCGGAACACAATTAAAGAAACCTCTAACAGGACACTATTCATTATGCCAAGACTCGTGCAGAAATGAGCGGTGAAGTGTGGTATTGTAATATTTGTATTAATAACAATGTTATAGAAAAAATACTATTTTAACTTGTATTATATATTTATATTTTATGCATAATCGCGGCTCACCAAACATCGATCCAGTACAGAAAGTACATACATATTTCTCATATAACATGAAACTCTTCTAGCATGAATGTATTTCAAACAATTAATAATCTAGAATAATTTAGCTTCAAAGCATGAGTCCAAAACTTTACATGGCTGTTAATTACAATTAAATTTCTGCCCTTTCAACTGTTTATTCTATTAGATGTACCGCGAAACATTCTCTTTGAAAACTTGTTTTCAATAAATACATTTGATTTCTGACTTTATGGTATCACTTGTAGGGAATTACCATTGCTCATTGATAAAAAAGTACGCTGTCAATTATCGTCGAAAAATCATTTTAATTAAGAGACAGTTTGCAGAGAGAAAATATACCACTACCGTAGCAATTTTAATTGATGTTTAATAACCACAGTAACAATTTTTGAACAAAGCAATTATACGGTTCAATAGATATGTATATTACAAAGCACGAAGAGACTAATGTTTGTTTGTGGAAGGAAATCGTTTTGAAATTGATGATCTTTTTTGTGGGAAACAAGAAAAATGTTTTCAAATCGATGATCTTATTTTATGGGAAACAAAAATGAAAGTATCGGATACTGCTATTTTTGTTTTAACCAGAATGTCATGCATTTAACGCATTCATACAGGGAACGTGGTAGATTGTAAGATATGTTTTTTATCGCACAAAGAAATTTTATTTTGCCACTAGCGCGAATTTGCTGCTTTTGGATGAGAAGAAACAGTAGTAGGCTATGTTTTACAGTTTTATGTGTGTTTGGGTGTAGGTTAATGTTTGTGTATGCGCTTGTTTAAATTTCTTTAAATTTCTTTTGTAAAAATAAACTTTTTTATTTTAGTTTTTAGCTTATGTATTTAATAATTACAGCCCCAATCACGAGCTTTGCTCATCTGGGGCTTTCAAGGAAAGAACACACACATAAGGTTTAATAATGTACGATAATTTTGTTTGATTATAATTAATTAATTAGATTTCAATAAGTAAATATAATTTGCGTGGGTATATTTATGTGTGTACATGTGTGTGAGGGAGAGAGAGAGAGGGGGGGGGGAATAAATAAAGAAACAATGAAAGACCTTGAAAGTATGAGTCAAGTTACCGGCTGGTTATTGTTCAACGGTCGATTTGTTGATAAAATTAGCGTACATTAAAGATTTAAATAATTTTGGAATATGGTGTAATCTTAGGATAGGCCTAGTAACCTAACTTTTCGAAATACACGTTTTTCAAGAATCTATTCCCTATTCTTTCTAAACTATCAGTTCTTTTTGTCACTAGATTCCCATTTCACTGTGGCATATTCTAGGTTTGATTTTACAAATTAGTTAAATAACGGCTGGTGCAATTTTTCAACAAATCTAGAAGAGCTTTTTGTTAAAAAACCAAAGCGTAAAACCTAGCACTACCATTTTAATATTTTATTGTTTCTGAAAATAGATGCACGATTTTTTAAATGTTTATTTGAGTGTTGTACCGACTAACAGCAGCTTCCTTCAATGCACTATGCTTATGTTGAATCTCATGTGGATCATATTTCTTGGGTTTGACTGTCCTTTGGTGTACAGGCGAGTGCACGGATTCTTAACGATGCAAGTTTATATTCATAAGTCAATACTTAACCGGCTCGGCCAGGCCCACTCCCGACCCCTGCGCGTATAGTTTTTTCGCGTTGCGGGCTTGGAGCAGAGACCAAATTTCCCTTTATTGTTTTTCTTACTCCCCTTATTCCTTAGGTCCTGAAACTTAAATTTACATGTGTTCATATAGGTCAATGCTTGAGTGCCAGACTTTTGACACAAACCAATACGAGTCAGACTCATCCAAGGGCTGGTGACTACATTCATTGTGACGCCATCTAGCCATTCAAATGAGATGTTTACATACTCCAGCCCCTTTCATAAGCTCACCTAGGCCTGAGCGTCGTTCATAGGCTAATACATGTGGTCGGAATTGAATACAATGCAGTAAGGTATGGGCTCAACCAGGGCAAGTGTGAAACATGGATGATAAGAATATTCAATACCAACTTTAAATAAAGAAAAACACTAGAGGAAACCAGAAAGATCAAAGTTTCCTTGCACTCGACTGTACCATGCTCAATTGGAATAGGTAAGATTATGAAGAACATTAAATGATTACCTTTGTGCCTCCCACAGACGAAATGACTCCGTTTATAAGTTAGACCAAAATCTCACTAAACTTAAGGGATTAAATTCGCTTTACTCGTTTTATAATTTTTATAGGCCTAGGCTTCGAGAATCTTAATTACCGTAATATGCAAGTTGCATACAACCGATTTGTTCGCCTTTAATTTGTTAAATTTATAAGTTTAGAGTTTTAATATTCTCTTAAACAAGCCAAGATGGTTTCCTTTCGTAATCAGCTGCTCTAGTAGTTCTTGCCTTCTGCGACAGATGGCTGATGATGGAGTCCGATCAAGTCGAAGCTTCTTCTTTGTCGTTTTCTCGAAACCAACTTTTTTTTTACAAAAGGAAATTAATTCAAATTAGTATAATATTAACATTAACACGAACGTAATTGATTTTTTTAAATACAGGTTGTTTATTACTCATTTTCCTTTGCTCCTCTCTTGATCGTTCCGAGTTCGATAATAATCGATTCCACAGCTGTGTTATAATGAAAATCTGCATCGTAATGGATATTATGTCGTTACGTCACATGTAGGCCTAATAAGCGTATTAATATATGGTAAAACAAAAATAAACATCTTTACATTACACAGAAAGTCTCCTTGTGGTGATATTTACTGAATCATCGAAATAAATTAACATATACCATGCCTTGCTAGCGAGCATTTTGATGAAAGGTCTGACGGAAAGTTAGATTCATGGATATATATCCTTCCCCCTTTCGCGATTTTACATGTCTCAGCATAACTGCGTATAATTTAGGATTCTATTTCTGTTGCCGCAACTCCATTATATTCGGACGGCCCTCGCTCCTTTTTTGTGTAATTTCATTTTCATTTCAGTGTAACATTTAGAGCGTTCACTGTCTTGAATGTGCCATGATGAAGGGCATTTATGAAAAGACTCCGCGAGCGTTTTACTTTGACTGGATGTATCGGACAGCTCTCCCCACGTTAAAGCCACTTCAGAGTCACAGTTTTCCGGAAGTCAACCGTAATATTTTTTATGCTACATTTTAGTTTTCCGCAGCTTTTTTTTTATTCTCATATGCCTTAACAGAAATACGTTAATTTTAAAAATTCGTACTATACATGTCACTTAACGCTATTGATGGTATTTAGCAGTCAATCTATCGTACTGGAAATTTTCATGTTAAGTTATATCATTGAACGTTTTCAACTTACTATTTTACCTCAGAAATACATTACTGCATATTTTACAATTTCGTAATTCTGGGAAGTATCGCGTCCCTTTTCATTTCTTTAGAGATACAGATCATATCAAATGGAAATATTACTTTTTCGAGAAATAAATAATTTTGTTGACAAAAATTTACTATTTTAGACTTATTTAAACTTCATTGTACACCAGTGGGATACTGTAGATCAGGTGTGGTAAAGGAATGCATTTAATAGGCCTATGGTGCCGGCTTTTCTATTCCCTGGGTCGCACGATCGTTTAAAAGTTAGTAGCTGTGAAAAGGTTGGATTCTATAACTTTATTAACCCGTAGCAAACTGGTAGTCCATTAAAAATCCTAAACTCCCTGGAGGGACTAGGCTTACCATCTATCGCAGGCAGATGGCAGGATTAGGGGGCATGTGGTCAGAATGCCGACACGTACGGCCGTTAATGATGGATTCCGTGACCGGAGCTGCTACTCAAGTAGCTCCTCAATTTGTATCACGAGGCTGAGTGCACCCCGTTCCAGAACTCCCTACTTCAGAAAAATCCCAGGAGGTACCGGGAATCAAACCCGGACCTACAGATCCATAGCTAGCGACGAAACCACTGGTAGTCCATTACTAGCGTAAAATGAGGCATTCATAAGTTTTTAATATGTTGCTCTCTATGCCTAACATTTTTATATGCAGACAGCCCACATTAATGAAAAGATTTGCTTATGCCGTTTTTGTCTGTAAAGGAAATTCTTTAGATTTACTTACTGATGAGACTTAACTGAATTCGTTTCTGTCTTTAAAAGATTATGCAAATTGAAAGGAGATGTTTCTGTTTGTGTTTCAGTGTCGACGCTCGCGAACACGAATTCCGTTCGGCGGAGAGGTGGTCGGATGAGAATGTGTTTTCGAACCGCGCCTACTTCATGCCAGACAAACAGCCTGCCGAACTCGGTGTTGACAACATTCGCAAGGATGATGCCGGTATATACCGATGTCGCGTGGACTTCAAGGTAGCACAGACCAGGAACTCCAAAGTCAACCTCACCGTTATAGGTAAGTTAATCCATTTGAATTTTAATTATGTGACTTTTGTACCGTAAAAAATGTATTAAGCATGTTTGGAAGGAACGCAAGAAACATTAGAAATAGGGCTTGATTGAATTATTTAATGGTTACAAGTCAAGTGCTCCTTACTATAGCGCTCCAAATTAATAAATAGCTCTGGTTAGGACGCAGATGCATAATTACATCACGTGTCTAAACAGAACGCCACTCCTCAGCTGACAAGGCCGACTTTAAAACCCGATCTGGATAGCATGACCGACCCGATCAGAGAGGTTTCATGAGTGTAGTTCAGTAGTTTATTCGTAATAAATTTCTATATCCTTTTCGTAACACCGTGTATAATAATATATACGTAGTTCTTGAAAAGGTAAAGATCAAATTCACTTCTTCCGTAGAGCTTCAAATACAATTCCATATTATTTATTTTCTGCGATGACTCATTCGCTTGCGACTGCAAGACTACAAACAGCGAGTGGCTTATAATTACCCTTTATTTTCCAATAAAAGTTTTAGCTCGTAAGTATAAGCACCACGTCTACAATATTTAACCAGATTGTTAAAGCCGTTTTCGAGAAAATCGAAAATGGGCTAAATTTTCGTCACGTAAAGTAAGATAAACTTGTCGCCAATCTTCGTGTCGCATCACGAGAAGGTGCCTAACCCAAATACACAATTTTGTTTTCATACGATTTATCGTTCTAGACTGTTCACAGATACACAGCGAACCTAAAAGTATGTTTATTTATGTTAAATCTCAACTTCGAAATTCGAGTCGAACACATTACTTCCTGTCTATTTAGAGGACCATGGTACGGGCAGAGGAAGTAATAAAATATGTTTTATAGGAACTCCAAGTCTCTACCTATTATAGTTTAGGCTCTGCGTTGATTCTCTGTCATTAAGTCAGTCAGTCAGTCAGTCAGGACAAAGCCTCTTATATAGATAGAGACAAGCCTAACCCGGTCGAAAAATAACCATAAAGTCAACCAAACCAAATAGTAAGAAAGCTTACTAGGACAACACAGAATAACAGCGCAGACAACACCTGCACCACACATGTAATAGCAACGTTTAAACCATGCTCAAAATAATCGTCACAACAAGGAACACAGCCCATACGCTTCAGTTACACAGCATCCCAGTTGGATGCAGAACAAGGGCTGAATAACTGGAAGTTAGGGACTTTTTTTTTTATCCAGATTTTGGTAAGTCCGGAGGTATGGCTTAATTGCTTGGCACTCCGAGGGTAAGAGAGGGCACTAAAAAGTACAAACTTCAATTAGATTTTTACACTTAAGTGGGTTGTCGACCAAGAGCTAAGCTTAGCTTAGTTCACATAGCTGTGCGGGTTTTCATTGTGCCCACAGCAAACTATACAAACAATAATCTTGAAAGGTTTCGCCTGACGTACCACTAGTTTGTTCAATCACAGCTGGAAGCTGAATGAGAATGTAATCAGGAATACAATACAAATGATTACGTCTATTAAATAAATTAATTTATAAACTTTATAAACTTTAAAATAGTAGCCTAATATATAACCTATATAAGTTTATAAATTGATTTACGTAATAGACGTAATCATCTGTATTGTATTCCTGATTATATTCTCATTCAGCTTCCAGCTGTGATTGGACAAAATATATAGTGGTATATCAGGCGGAGGCTTTTAAGATTATTGATTGTCCTATACCACTTGAAATAAGAAATTAATCAATTAAAACTAAACAAAGCTAAGGAAACTAAGTGAGCTACGTCAGTTGGGTTAGCTGTGCACATAGTCCCACGCTGGGTAAACTAAGATAGGTTAGTCTTTTTCCTTCTCCCCCAGTACTGATCATTTTCGTTGTAGCGTCCGTCCAACTCAACAAATCACTAACAACTGATTAGCATTCACTTAGTTTTTGGTGGGCATCCAACTTTAGCTTAGCTGCAGTTGGCTTAGCTTAGTAGGGCGTAGTTTAGCTCTTGGTCGACAACTCACATTTACTTAAATCATTGCAACGCCAACCCCGTCGATTCACAATCCAATGCACAGCGCGCCTGCTGCAAGCGACTAGACTACCCGCACAACAATTTTGTAGAATTTGTTGTGCAAGTAGTCTAGTCGCATTCAGCAGGCGCTCTGTGCGTAAACCAATCCACAATATGAAAACATTGCAGTTAAAAGTTTCAAACAATGAATTTTCAATGGTGCAATAAAATATTATTAAATATATTATTATAATTAAAATATTATTATTATTATTATTAACGTCATTAGGTTGAAAATTCCATATTTTTATTTCCATTTCTTTCTTATCAAAAATAATACTTTGCCTAATTTTTTTAAGCTTGTTCCTTTTTTGTATTAATTTTTTTTATTTTCCATGTTGCTAAGAATTTCTTATCTATAAACATTTCTCCCGCATTTTCATTTGAACTGCAAAGTGGACACATTCCTTTCCCATATTCTTTCTTGTATTTCTCCACGTCCAGATACCTAATCTCTACCATGCTAAAGCAATCCTCTCTACTTTATTATTATTATTATTATTATTATTATTGTAAAAATAAGTTACTAACTTTCTATTTGTTTTTATGTATCTATAAAATAACCCCTGTAACAGAATATATAATTACACTAGCAGGTACCCGCGGCTTCGCCCGCGATTACTTACTCAACTGCTAGATACTGACATCGTTTTTATATAAATTGGAGGAATTGCATAAATTTACTCTTAATTATATTGTTTAACGTTAAAATATAAATAAACGAACAAAACGAATCTTATGCTACCATATGGGCAAACAAATTCCTAATGAAACTATTAAAATGAACCATAGATTCATGAACCTTACCCAAATCATGCATAAACAATTTTATTATAACGATTGAGAAAAAAAAAAAAAACTAAAAACCTGGTATCGAGGTGCATTTCACCCGGGGAGAAAAAGACCTCAGATTAGAGTTCCCTAGCCCAAAAAATCCCCGCATAGTGTTTTTCGTCCAAATCATTCCGTGTTTCCCCATTAAGGCTTTGCCCGCAAAACTTGTGAAGCTGTAAAGAACATATTGATTAATTCGAACATTTCGATTGAAAGGTTGATTTACTGATTATTTTACATCATCTACAAAATTTTGAGATACATAATTTACTCAAATATAAATTTTAATACCTTCTCCAATTTTCAAAGTCTTGTTTCATTTATTTCCAAAGCCTTAAAATGTAAAGATTGCCAACAATACACTGTTGTCATGTGAACTGTGATTTGGATTTGATAATTCTGTGTAAAAAGGTATTAAGTATTCTCAAAAACATTTGATTTTTGGCATTTAAAATCAAAATTTTTCAAAATCCTTTCTTAGTGAGCACCTACATTATGAAACGAAGGTACTGTCAAAATTCCAAGTCTCTACCTATTATAGTTTAGGCTCTACTTTGATTCTCTGTCAGTCAGTCAGGACAAAGCCTCTTATATATAGAGAGAGATTTGGACCTTTATTTTTAAAATTATTTTACTTTGAATACTTCCTTACATGGGCACCAATTAAGTCTTTGTGATATGTAGATATTTAGTAGATACAAAAGTATAATATACCGAGGGAAATGGGTAAAACTGGACAGAAGATATCATTAAGGTAAACATATTAGTCTATATGGCGTTTGATAAATATGTCCATGGCTAAAAAGATAATTACAGTAATAATCCCGCAGAATTGTAACAGCGCACTGCCAGGTCGCTCTTTCAGTGCCAATGTTCTCGTCTGTGATTCTCACGAAACGTACACTAACACAAACGGAAGACACCTACATAAACGTTGCCAAACTCCGCGGTATATGTGGTAAACCTTATAATTAAATCTTGCATACAGTTTGCGCGGAAATTCCCAGCTCGTTGAAAACCTGCCTAAGGAAAATTTATTCCTTACTCGTCTTTTGCTCATGTGAAAAATTAGAACAATACGGAAGATACTTAACAGATTAAAGAACAGTTAAAGTTTAGAGCACTTTTTCTTACAGAAGTAATCACATCTTATTGGAACTTTTTGGTTCCTAGTCCGTCTTTCTTTTTTTGATATTCACACATATAACTACCAGTACAAGTTCATCTGTATCTAACGCTCTTTTCCTGCTAATGCCTTTTTACTGATGGTGATATTAATCGTAACTATTTTAGAAAATTATTCCCATAGAACCTTCCATAATTTTTAACAACCGTAAAATACACATCCTTAAACTACGAAATAGGGTTATAGCTGAACTAAAGGTGTGCACGGCTTTGAACTGGACAATCATTACACCTAGTTACTTAGGTACTGCAACAAATGAGCAGATTCACCATCGTTCAACCAGATGTAGAAACGAGGGGATCATTTGACATGAACTACATGAGCGCCGACCGTTATCAGCCATTAGTTTCGAGCCCAGTGGTCACGACGCGTAGTTTGATGATGTTAGTAGTGCAGCCTACACAAACATGCACATATACGCACATACACACACTAGCTCACCCATTCACTCATGTTACCAATCTAGTCACTCTTTTTGCCCTCTCTCTCTCTCTCTTTCTCTCTCTCTCTTTCTCTCTCTCTCTCTCTCTCTCTCTCTCACTCACTCACTCACTCACTCACTCACTCACTCACTCACTCACTCATAAACAGAGTGGCACTCCCTTCTAAAATGTGTACACTCACATCAATTCTAAACCTTAATATAACAATATGCTGCCCCCAGAAACACCCCTAATGATAGAATGGTAGCTGTCAACTATTGCTTTGTAGCTTAAAACGATATATTGTTGAAAAATATACTCGAATTTGTAGGGATGTATAGTTACTTACTTACTTACTTACATACTCAATGGTAATTGACAAAACCTAAAGGAATATGAAATATTTTACGGAACCCGGAGGTTCAATGCAGGGCATACGTTAGCCCGCCATTCAACCCTATTCTCTGCTAACTCTAACCATCCCTCGCAATTCCCACTTCCCTTAAATCTATTCTAATATTATCCTCCCACCTACCTCTAGGTCATTCAAGTGGCATTTTCACTTCGGGTCTCTCAGACTTTTTTAGATTCGTCTTTTCTTCCCCATTCACGCAACATCTCCAGTTCATTTCGTCCTCCGAGATTTAATTTATATTCCTCGTATGTGCTCCGAAAATGCGTACACCAACACGAATTAATGGAATGTGAAGATACTCCGATGAGAATTGCGGTAGTTTAAAATGTTCGTTCTTTATTACATCCCATATATTACATAATGTATATGATCCAATATTTAGATAGGGCATAAGAGTACATTCATATATTTTTGTAACATGTTACCTGATAAAATAATTAGCTGTTTCACACATACTCTACAGATGGATAATAAGAAATCCCTTCAGTATTCTTGATGAATTTTGAAACTTACAGTTATTGTAAATATGTTGTATTATTCTTTTTTGTGTTTTAATAAATTGTAGTCCTAACAGTAAGCAGTATAGTAAACTTAATAACACTGGATTTTGATACAGACATTTTTTATTTTCAATATAGCATATAATAACGATGAAAACGTATCACAGCTGTTAAATTCATTTCTTCTGGTTTTAACCGAAGGAAGAGCAGACACAAGAAATTCGTCAGTATCAGTGACAGTGTCCTGGCCACATGTCGACAAATCTTGACATCTGCATTGCTGCTATAGCCCTTGTAATGCTGAGTATTCAACATATCTAAGGAAAATCTTCGTTTTTCATTTCATTTCTCGTATCAGAAGAAAATACCTGGAATGAAATAGTAAAAAAAAAAAATTTAAATGATTATATCTAGCTATCTCAGATACATTCTCGTATTGTAGGTTAGGTAATGTTTTCTCAATAGAACCAACGTACTAACAAAAATATTTCTAGATACACTGCATCATAAATATTCATAATTCCACGTGGAATACAGTGAATGCTTTTCCATCTCTGTCTTGAGCTCGTTTTTCTTTCCCATTCTGACTGCACGCAAAGTATCGAATGATATCCCCTAGAGTCTTGCCGAATATTAATCAAAAACTTTCTGTGTGTTTGTATATGTGAATGGGTGAAGTTGCGAGACCCGCTATACCTCATGCTTGCCTTTCCTTAGATTATGGCCTATTTTTAGACTGTGGCTTCTTTCTTCGTGGTCCTTGAAGCTACATATTGATGCTGGAGCTTACCGCCTTATAGCCTGTATCACAAAGTATGCCACAACTCTCGAACTTCTTTTTTATGCAACTTCACGGAGGGAATTCCTTATGTTCGGTAATTTAGGAGAGAGGAAATATTTTTTTATAGGAGGAATAAAGGAATATCAAATCTAAATGAATCGATTATAAAATTAGAATTTTACAAGAGAAATTTAAAAAAACTTAACACAGTGTAAACTATCGGTATTTTAAATCTCATTGAACTAGGCTATGTTACTAGAGGTATAAAAGAGACCGTCCCGTTGTGCACTGTTCCTTTTATATTTTCGTTTAGCAGTTAATTCACTTTCGAAATCACTGACTTGTGCCCTTTTTGCAATGAAAGTTTCTATTTCACCAGTCAGAAAACTCTTTCACATTACACATCTTCTTTATTAACATAAATGATACCCTGTAACAGTATAGGAAGGAGAGAAGACTTAACTTTTCTTATGAACATTTCTATCTTTTCAAGAACGAGACATACGTATAAATGGTTACGATTGCATTAAAGTTTAATGAAGGTTTTATACAAATTGTCCCTTTTTTCTTGGCCGATTAAGAGAATTGTCGTAAAAATCTACGTATTTATTCACTAGAAACATTTTTTCTAATTTTTAACCTTGAATAGGCACCTGTTTTGCAGGATAAATTACTGCAGTAAGAAGTGCAGTAATTTTTACTTTCTCGCATATATGCAGCATAGAGAAAGCATTGTGATTGTGACAAAAAAATCGAAATCTTGGAAAGACTTTTTTAATACAATTTTTGAAAATCAATGGCTCCAACGATTTTAATGAAAATATAAAATTCATCTATATATATGTGCCTGATAAAATGATTTAACATTTTTACATAAAAATGACGTATAAGGTATTTTACTCGTATCAGTTTCGTATCTTTTCAGTTATTCTATGTTACCACTATTACAGTAGGCGATACATGAAACCTTAGCACAGTAAAGTTGTAGAGAAAACTAAATGAACATAAAGAAATGTGTTTAAGAAAAAAATGTTCATTTCAATTTTCTCTGCTAATTTACTGTGCTAGGTTTAACTTAAACTACCCTCGCGCGAGACCACACCGGCCGTTGGCAAATATTCTTCCAGACTTTATTTACATATTATTATATGGAAATAAAACCATAGAAAGATAAAAAAGCTTTACGTAAGATTGAATAGGCTATCACCGACTCAGGGTGTCCACTGGTCGGGAAAATCCGGGAATCCGGGAAAAGGCCGGGAATTTCGTATGGTCGGGAAAATCCGGGAAAAGTCAATGAATTTGTTAAAATATCCGGGAAAATTCTAAAAATTACAAAGTGTGATCAAAAAGACTTCTAGACAATAATAGGCCTATATGAAAGTATATTTAATTTATTTTATTGTTCCTAATTTTTGTATCTGTTATAGCCTAAATAATTATTGTTTGCAATACTTTTGTTACTTGGTTTTTCTTATTTAAAGTATGTATAATCCTATAATTTTTCTTACACAGTTATTAGAAAGTGCTTCATATTATGGTCGGGAATTGCTGAAATGATCAATGAAAATCAGGGAATAAGCCGGGAATTTCTTCAGCATTACTTGGTGGACACCCTGACTGCTAATCCTTGGTTACATGGCCATAATATGATTTTCTCAGTTCAGTAAATGATCGAACGTGTCACGAGAAACAATTTTATCGGTTTGGCAGAAATTGCGTAGGCCGCATGAAGTAAAATTGATGACAAAAGCGAAGAATTCATTTTCTTTATATATGTGTACAAAAACAAGAGTAGGTCAGTACTCTGCATTGGTCTTAAAGTTGCGGAACACCCGCTGTCGTCGTCGCAGCATCCAGCTATGAAATATTGGAATATTCTGCTTGAGAACGGAATTGGAAGAACGCTGCCAAACAGAGGTTCCCTTAGCAGAGAGGCCTGGATTTATTTCTTTGTGCTTCAGCTTTTGCCAAAGGTAATCGAAAGGTACTTCCACGAGAATAAGAAGTCCCAACCTTCCTGTTCAACAGCTTGAAGGGAATCTGTATGTCGAAAGGTTATTTTGCAGTCCACAGAATTGGAGCTTGCGAATAGAATAACATGTTAGCTTTATCCCGTTAATGTATCTGTGAGTAATGTTGTTGACCAAGCTCCTGCAATCAGTGGGGAGACAAAAATAAGTTTTGTTGAAGTAAACTTCGTGATTTCGTTTAATGGCTATGTTTCGTACGCTTTTGAAGAAGAGGAATGGCTGTTAAAGATGATAGATCATTCGTCATATATTATGGTTCACTATAACAACATCTAATTGGACAATTTCCAGATTAATACTTAAGGTTTATGTACGAGCACTAATTCTTTTGATTTTTTAAAATCATTTTAACTCTAATACTTTCTCATGTCAAATGCTGAATTCACATAATGTAATTGAAACTGAAACATCGCGTTTTCTGTCTCATTTGACAGCACAGAGATTTTAAATAGTAGCTATGCCACAAATGAAATTCAAGTTTGCGTAGAACACTATTTAGAAGATGTATAAAGTTTACTTATAACTATTACTAATTTGCATATTATAAGTGATCCTTATACAGGCAGTAGAGGCCCCTTGGGTTCTAGGAGGTTGAGGCTTCCAGATTTTAGGCATTCGGCGCATGAAGGTGGTGAGGTTGTCAGCCTTACGCACCGACCGCCTTTATCCGCAGGATTGCTTCTGGTAGTTATTTATGTTGGAGGCTGAGTCGACCGCAGGGCCACAGTGCCAGCAGAAGGATTTAGGTCAATTGAAAAAATCCCAACGACCTCATTGGGAATCGAACCCGCGACCTGCCGGTTTGTAGCACGATGCCTTATTTTTATCTCCGGTGCCTCAACCAATACACTAATTTGTAGACTATATCGAGTATAGAAACATCGACCTCGTTTATCCCCTTATTATTATTGTCTTTGGAGACAAAAGTAAGACTATCTAAGGATATATGAATATTATTGATAGCTTCCGTGAGTAAATGAATACGAATAACAGCTATGCGGTCGATTATGGTTAATCTGTTGCATGAATTAAACAAGCATTTGAAAGAGCAGAGTGAGACAATTCTCCTGTAGTCTTTCTATTCTATTTTTTTCTTTAAATTCATGCGATTTGTTCGTGAATCGCGATTTACCCTATTCTTGTCATAATGCCACGATACGCGATCAATGTTAACTGTTACTAACTGTAATAAATAATAATAATTCTAATATTAATTTATTAGTCAAATAAAAAGAAATCATTTGTTGGGGTGAATTTTTTTGTCAAATTAATGACTTCTTAATAGGTGCAGCGCTCAGAACAATAAAAACTAATTGCTGTATCCTGTTAGTAGCTCTACCGAATTACAAAATAGTGTGTCCTTTGAATGGTAATTCGAAATAAAAATGATTAGTTTTTTTATATAGATATGTAAACGAACATAATATTCTGATTCGTAATAAAACTCAAAAGGGTCCTTCTAACAGGCACTGCAGTTGTCGAGGAGTTCAAGTCTGGGTACGGTACTACAATTTTTTCTATGGAATTACTTATAGTAAACCTATTCTTTGGAAGGCCGGTAAGTTATTTACTCAACAATTGATCCAACAATAATTATTATTAAGTTTGCGCGGAGATATTTCATGAGGAACGTGAAATCCAGTAAATAGATGGGCACAGCCTCATATCTGGATACATTTCCCATTTTTGTTTTCTCATCTTGAAAGCAAATGTTATTTAATTCGAACATTTTCGTCTCCTCTCATTATCTTTCTTTTTTATTTGAAAGTATAAAAAAAAATTGAAACATTTTTATACCAAAAAATCCACATAAGAAAGAAAAGGTACGTAAATTTTCTTCGGGAAAGAAAAATGGAAAAGACAGCGTTTACCTTTCAGTCACAAAGTTTACTATTCTCTGTACGTAATTAAGTAATTATTAAGTCGACGGATAGAATGTAGGCTAAGCCTGAGAAATAGTCGGCGGAGGCTATTGGCATTAGGTAAAGTAATTCAAAGACTGTAGACCTAAATGGTATTGCGTGTTCCCTACTTTAGATTTGCTTCCTTATTTTCTACGGTGTACATAGGAATCCTATAATATTCTGTTAGGATAGTTCGATAATTTATTTTATGGTGACGTACTGTGATATTAAAACTTATGACCAGGAAAGAGATGTTATTTTCCTCACATATCAAATTCAGAAATTACGACAGTCATATTCCATTTCCATACGCTGTGCTGAGTATGTGGTATAAATTCATGCTTTCATAAAATATTCGAAATGGTATCATATACCATATTACGTAAACACTTTTTTGCTTTAATACTTTAGTTCACATTCGCTCAATTACAGCACGAATGCATTAGTAGTTCATATAATTCATGCTGCGAGATTATATACCTATAAAACCTAGACAAAAACCCTTAAGTAAGTCCTTAGTTTTTTACTTTTATTTCTATAGTAAGGATAACAGAAGATTTTTGTTCTGACTTCTAAAACATATTGTTCAGGCAGCTCTAACCAAATTTAATTATATACATATATAGTTATTTCTCTTTTTAAAGCTAACTTATACAAGTGTTTCATCAGTACCATGATACCTCCAACACTTTTAGATTCATGTAGGTTGTACATTTCCATTTATTTAAATTTTCGGTCATAGGTTTAGGATTCCATAATTTTCTTCCAGTTATTATAGCTCTCACTGCATTAAGTGTCCTCATTCCATCGGTTATTTTTTAAAATTAATATTCGATTCGATTCAAACCTCTGACATATTAAACTCCATATTTTCCTTTTTACATTAATTGTCATAATGTAAGAGTTCTCCCGTTTCATTATAATTACTGAAATTTATTTATTTTGTGTTCTTTAATAGGATCACATTGTAACTTATATTGTATTTTACTTAAATATACGGGTATTATCTCTTAATATTGTTCGTTTTACAAATACATTTTAAAATACATCTCTGATTATGTCCCTTCTCCTATAAATTTTTATTCGACTAGTTTATAATATGTATATTTTTAATTTTACGATTCTGTAAATTTTAATTCCGTTCATAATTGTATTTCTATTAATTTCTATTGCTATATCTGTGTATTTTATCCACATATCAAACACATTTCAATAATTTACTTCCTTCAGTTCAGTTCATATTTTTAATAGTGCCCTTTATCACATGCTAGTGTTACAAAGACATAAAAGAAAGAACAGAAAATGGTGGTTTTTACTTTGCACATTGTTGCATATTTTGTTAGTTTTGTGATAATGAACCATATTTGCTTGATATTAAAATAATTGTACACATTTTATTAATTTTTCACATTTTAACGGCATAATTCTGACAGATATATTGCGTACCTCTATTAATTCACACATTTTCGGTATATTTGACTGAATTTTAGGAGAACCGACTATACAATAATTGACAGTACATAGCACGTATTGCATAATATTTAAGCGACGTTTCATTGCATTAGTTTTCAATTTACTAAAATGTTTTGTACTGGCCTTTCTTTAAATTTTGTTATGTAATTTATAAATCTTGTATTTTTGTACCTTATAATGTATTTCAGTCAACAAGAGAACGTATAATATTAAAATTATTTAAAAGATAGAGTATGGGCTTACTTCATTGGTTTTAAAGTTTATTTTACAAATTGTAGAGCATATTTGTATGCATACAGCATGATACAGCATTAACTTCCGGGCCTTAGTCTTTAAAATTTATCTGTTAAAAAGAGATACATCTCATATTGAACCGCATATCTATTAAGTTTATTACAGTACAGTCCCGTTAATCGAGACTGAATGGGACCGGACTCTGTCCAGATCACGGAAAGTCGGATTAAATGGAATTTATCTTAAAATACACATACTTTACTGTAATACATTTTAATTTAATTTTTAATAATACTGCATACGAAGACATGAGATTTTAATGTACGAACTGATGTAGATTAATAAAACCGAAAACCTTTGTGATTAAAAGTGAAAATTTATTTGTTTAAGCCCTGTCCAGATTAACCGGATGTCCGGAGGAGCGGGATCCGGAATATGGGGACTCTACTTTACAAATTGAACCACCGTTTAAACCTCTCACTTTGGTGGCTTAAAAATGCTTTTGTGTCAAGGGTTTTTCGCTGGAGTTTCTGAACATCTTTTCATCACATTGAGGTTGAGGAAAGTGCCAGTAATTTATTCATGATGAACTTCTTTTACTCTGAAAATAATATCAGCATGCAATAATAATAAAATATTGAAAATGGATGTAAACGCAGGGGTAACTTACTCTTTCATATTTATATCCTCCTGTTTTCATGGTTGCCAGTAGGGATTCTTAATAGTAGAGTATGTAATTCCGATATTATCAGCATTTTGCAACGTATTTTTGATGGATGCGGGAATATAAAAGAAAAGCATAACCTAACTTTTTTGAGAGAGTGCTATATGCAGGTCGTAACTTCTTTGCTCCTAGAGATGGTAGTTCGTGTTTGGAACAGTACATTCAGTTCATCCTAAAACTCTATTTTTCAAATATATCGATCACAGTAATGTACTTTAGAATATTAGAAAGTAAGGATATTATTTCGTGATGGATTACAAATATCAAAGTATGTACTAAAACTTCCTCGATACCGTGTTCTGCATGCAATGGTGACCTGATTTTATAGAATTGATGTAAACACGGTACATGGAAATGGAGTTGTAAGATAATCTCTTCAGAAGACGATTTTTCTAATTTATTTACTGATATGTTATTCTGTGAGTGATATTCTGAATGTCACCTCATTGTAATTTTAACGTAGGTTAGAAGTGCAGGATTTCATTTTGTTGGTGATAGTTGCGTTGCTACTCTTCTTTATTATAAACACCTTTCGTTTTCTTTAGTATCGCTACTTCACAAGAGTATTCTTGAAATTTGACAAATATTTATGTTGTTAATCAAATCGTCAAATATTGTAGCATATTGTAGCATTTATGATTTAATGCCAATTGGATGCTTCAGGGTTTCAGCCCAATATGCCTTCATTTGGTGTTTTCGAAAATTGGAAAGTAACTTTTATCCGATGTTCATCTTATAAGTGGGAAAACACGCAAAACTCATCGGCCTATTTTGTACTTTTATTGATGTGAACCCGCTACCTCCTCAATGCGAAGATCTAGATACTGCCACATCTAATTCGATAAATATGATTAATTCAAAATGTATATCCTACATACTTTAAAAAAAATCATTTTTTTATTATCTTAGCACAACCACTGTAAGTCAAATCTACATCCTACATACTTTTTCAAATAAGTAACTCTTTATCTTTTCATAACAGCTATATATATAGTATTGTGTATATTGTGAATCCTGCATTTATGTGTCAGCATTTGTACTGATGGGCCCGTGTCGTAGATTTACGGCACGTAAAAAACTCCAAACCTAACTTAGAGCCTCTGGACAAAATTTATCGGCCCATCCACGTCCAAGTAATGCCTTAGTTTTCGGAAAGGGGTTTGAGAGGCGATGGGCTTACTATCTGTCCCTCTGCCTTCTCTCGGAAAATAAGCGTAAGATAATTCACATACATAAGGTAACAGAAACCTCCTTTTGGAGGCCCTTCGCTCCAACGTAGGGGATATAGGATACCAAATTTGTACTGATCTTCAACGATGAGCAAAACCACAATGAAAATGAAATGAAAATGAGTGAAAATCAGGAATCATTCAGTATGCTTAATGAAAAAAGGATTTACATAAAACCTTCCTTCCCATGTCTTTAATGTCACTTAAGAAATAATTTTGTAGCCTTTTATGCGACATTACTGATTTGCAAGTTCAGAAAAGAAATAACATACTTTCAACAATTTCAAAATTTCCTATGTTATCAGCATAATATAATTAGGATAGAGTGCCTTTGTCTCGGACGCTTTAATATCTGAGGCTTTCTGGTTGTAAAATTAGCGTACAGTGAATAAGATATAACTTATTTTCGTTATTATCTTCTAATTTAATTTATGATAGGAAATGGTTGATATTTCGGTGAATTTTGGCTATAAAGTGCATAATATTTTTCTTTTACAAACAATTGATGAACCTAACATTTTGACAATTTTAGAAGTCTATCGCGCCTAGAAATTCCGGAGTTTGCGTTATATTTCAAAGGGTGATTTTTTTATCTGCATAAAATTCCATTTTTCTATATTGTAAGTCAGTGTATCATTATCACTAAATACAAATGAATTATTTACATTATCCACCGTTCCATTTTAACAGATCCCGTAAATTATGAAGTAGGTATATAAATAACTTTGGTAAATGACAGTTGTTCAGAATACTTTCTTTTTATGAAAATTAAACACTTTGTTAACACATTTAAGAATGGACACCCATACATACAGAATACTTTCATTTTGTTTAAATTAAATGCTATTATTGCGAAATACTTCCCCATTTTGTATGTAATTTCTTCATATTTATAATATTATCAACAACTTAATCCGTATCTTAAAGTTAGCAGGTTGATATATTTTTTCTGAATGTTTTGCATGTTACATTAATTGACATTTTTAAAAACAAAGTATTTTCATTTAAAACATAAAATGTCTGCAGTTTTGTAAATTGTAAATTGTAAATTTAAAACCGGATGCTTATAATTTGATTTATTTATCAAACTTGAAGAAATTTTTAAAAAACCTGTCCTAATACTTTCTTTCCAAATTTCTCAATCATATGATTGCAAAAAAATACATGCCTGCTAATTTAAGTAATAGTCCTAGTATGTTGAATAACTTACAAGAGAAATGTTTACTAGAAAAATTGAAATATTTAAAACCTATTGAGTATACAGAAATTAAACTTTAATGCAGTACAACCTATGGTGAGAAAATAATGTATAAAAAATCAAGCACTTAAAATTTATAGTATAGAAATTTTATTTGACATACCCCCCCCCCTGAAACCCTTTCGTTCATTTTTCCATCTCGGTATACATTGCATTGCAACTTTTATGGACTATACCACAGCTCGTACGGATCATGTGAATGCTTATTGTTATTGGATGTACAGCATTATCAACAGTTCAAAGCTCACTTTTTTATATTTTTTTTAGAACGCCGGTTTTATAACTCACAAAATATATTGCTTTGTATGATGATTTATTGCCTTTATTACAGTAGAACCGAGTTAAAACACATGAACTTTCGATCGATCAACTTGTGGAAATAAACTCATTTTTTTCCCTGGAATCACTGAAGTATGTCAAATCAACGAACCAGACTATTTTTAACTAAGGCCTTATATATTATCTTGCATTTTTTACCGCCTCTAATCCTTAAATTTATGCTTTCATTGAAGAAAGTTTTCTTGCGCTGAACATAGTGGCTTTTTATTAGATATTTCTACATGCTTATCCAAGCTGTAATATTTTTGTAATATCCGTAGAGTCATAAAACACAAAGATATAGAAACGTATAGAATGTTATTCGCAACAGTGAAATAAAGTAATGTGATCTGAGTAAACAGATATGCCGGTAATGCATAAACTCAGAAATGCTTATACATTCATAACCTTACGCAGCAGAGGATAGTGGCATTTCTGGATTCCAGCTAATGGCGAACCAGCTCAGTATACATGCCGGTCTGGAGATAAAAAAAAAAGTATTTTCTGTTTAAGATGCATAAAGCTCAACGTTCTCTATTTAAATTTGTGTACAGTATTTATTCGTCTTTAAAATTGCCATCTCTTGAATACAGGTTTTGTTACTAATTTCTTAAAACCGTCCCACTTAACTTAAGTATGCATTATTCTTTAGTTTGCAGCTTGAAAAATAAACCTCAAGTTTGCAGTTCCAGTAATGTAGTTTGCTAGAACTACTTCTTTAAATTGCTAATAAGAATAAACTTGGGTTTAGCATTATTAAAACTTTAGTGCTAGTATAAAATGCATACGAATTCAGAAGAGAGATAGTCGATGTAATTTGCAAATTGTGGAGAGTAGTTGTCAGTTTTTGTTTTCGGCATCACAGTAAGTATATTGAAGTGGGTGTCCAGCTTGTGAATTCCAGGTTTCATTTAAGTGATAAGAAGTTATAACAAGTTGCTTCAAACCTGATAGATAGTATTAAAAATATAAGAAAAACTATAAAACCTAGAAGTAGATCGGTTTGATTAACAAATATTTCCTGACGGCTTTTTACATAATTTATTATTTCCGTTCGTAAAGTGCCAGTTCCCTAAGTTCGACTGCATTAATTATTTTGACATTCCAGAATTTAAGTAGCCTAACCACATTTTCTGAATGATTGGTTGAGATTTTATTAAATGGCCTGATCCTTCTGGTGTCACTATGACCCTGGGGTCGATTCAGCCTCCAACAGAAATCCTACGGTAAAGGTGGCCGGTACGTAAGTAATTTAAATATCGTAGACGTAGTATTATACCGTACTTGAAGTTTCCCCGACGTCTTGTGCAGCGGTAGGCATAAGTAGCTTAGCGTATAGAATCATTTCTTGAAATGATTAACAAGGCTGTAGAATAGCCTATATACTTAGGTAGTTGGAATTCTTAATATGCGATTCTATGAATGTAAATATTCATACTAAAGAGAAGAATCTTTATGCTTGAAACAGTATAGACCATGAGCTACCAATATGAAACCCACCCCCCCCCCCCATGACTATATCTCTCCAAGTATTTCAATTATCAATCATTGTAAAATAACACGTAAATTTACACGTGATGAATTTTTGAACTTCGCATGTGGTTAAAAGTTTAGAATGATTGGTTACTGAGTCAGGAGTTTTTATTTTTCAATTTCGTTTGCCGTTCTTTACTCTAAACATTTTTTCTCTGTATAATAGTATTTTTTTAATGATTTTCATAATTTACCGTTATATTTATCAGTTGTGGAATAGCTGTATATAATTTTATTGCCCAGAAGGAGTACATACGTTTGAACAGAGTTTCATACAAAATACTGTAGATATTCCTTTCAATTGTTTTATTTTCTGTATGATTGCTATTGACAATATTTCCCTGGTAACATAATCTGTATTTAATTCTTTATATTTTACAACTCCTGTTTTTTCCTCATACTTTTATGCACAGAACTATCTACGAGAACTGACTTTTATTTTCGTTCGTGAAAGCGTTTGAGACTTAAAATTGCTTTGTGTTGCACAAACCAGCGGAGGACTTTGAAAGTTTGTAAGTGTGAGGCAGGCTCGGAACTTGTGTTGATTGATCGGAACACATGTAAATTGGTTGTTAGCAATTCATTCTGAGAAGAGAGAACCACTTAGGCCTAAATCTTGTCAAGGGATGCCGGCAGGTCGTTTGGAAAGCTAACTACGCGATGGTGGTGGTGTTCCGTAATCTACAAGATACTTGCACATGTCCATCCATCTCTCACTCAGGTGAAAAATACTTTCAAGCGAAGTCTACTTTATTACTAAAAGTAAAGTAACTTTCAGCCTGAGTAGTTTTACAGAAAGCCACTTAAGGATCGTATGATAAATCACATTAATACTATGCTTGTTATTAGAAGGAAATAATAGGTAGGCCTATAGCCTAATGGAGACTGAATATGGAGACTTAGATATAGAAGAGGGGAATTCATGAAGAGTGTTTGCCCTCTTTATGGACGGCACAAAGACGCACTCCATATATTATTATATTGTACGGCAACTAATCATGAGGAAGAAGTATGGGTATATAAGCAAAAAGTAGGCTACTTAGAAATGAACAGGGAAATAGCATTCATCAAACTATTTAGAACGTTCAATACTAAATTAAACCAGAACATAGGATTTATTTTATTCCAAGTCAAAAGCACGTGGGAAATAAAAACAGATTTCAGGATTACAGGAAGGTGTAATGAATAGGGGTTAGGATACGGGTTAAGTTTAAGGCAGTTTGCCTTGGTGTTTTGATTATGTTTAAGTTTAATTTTTGGTAGATACATTCAATGACCCTGACGTAAAGCCAATGTGTAATCGAGGGGTCATTGGAGATATTGGTTTGGTGTGTAGTGTTCTTTATGTGTTTTGTATTTTATTTTGTTTTGATGAAGGTTTACATATAAATTAACAAATCAACAAATTTACTGTGCTTATTAATATATTTCATTTCCGTCGGCGGTTATGACACTGTATTTACATCCAGCATACCTTATACCATCTGTCAATATTTATACTCAAGAAGGTATAAATTCAATTATATTAAATAATGATATATTATATATACTATAATTATAATTTAATATAATGGAATTTTTTGATTGGTGATGTAATAAGTAGTGGTGTAGAAAGTCGTGGGGCAGGTGGATGAGGCATTGCACTACAAACTGGAAGGCCTCTGGTTCGATTCCGGATGAGGTCGGTAGAATATTTCAAATGGCTTAATTATTCTAGTTGGACTAAATTGCCTTGGGGTCGATTCAGCCTATAACAGAAATGAATACCAGGAGCAATCCTGGGAATATAGGCGGCCGGAGTTTAAGTCTGACAACCTTATGTGCCGAATGTGTAAAATTGTCGGATCCTGAACCTTCTGGAACCCTAAAATCGTCCATAGAAATAATTTCGCTCTTAAGCAGTCCTCTTTTACAACACTTGGAAAAAGAATGATTAGTCACAGAATTGATTTTAATTACATATGCATTATCCATCAAGAATTTAATATTAGTTCTGGTTGATTTTGGGCAGCTGGAATGAAAAGCAATCACAATAATTTTGTATGAACGATCTTGAAGAGGAACTACAACCATAAAAGTTATGGCGTAAATGTCTGGTTTGATTCGGATTTAATTTATAAATCCTTCTCGCTGAGGAACCTTTTTTTTTTAAACATATTTCTATCTAACAAACCTTCCGTATAGTTGGGATGTACTGTAGTACTTGTATCCGATCCATTTATTTTTCATTCATGTCTATTCATAAACCTTCTCCTAGATGTTTCGTCTATAGTGATGTTTTCAATCATTAATAATGATTGTAAAACATAGCCAAAAGTAATAAAAATCCGTCAAACGCGTAACTTACTATATGCAAATAAAATTTTTATGCAGTATTTTAAATATAGTACCTACTATTCCATATATTATAAGTTACCTCTAAGTCGTTGCCACGTTTCGAATTGCATCCTCGAAGGATACACAACCCAAATAAAATCTGTTGTAATGCACTCACGGACCTTTATTCACCCTATACATGGGCAACACACCTTTCTCACTTAGAATAAGAGGCTGTATTGCAAGGAGTGCGTATTCAGTTGTTCCGAGCTAATACAAAGATATACCGTTTACTTAATTACCATTCAGATAACTTTTTACCAAGAAAAGTTTTAAAATTATTTAATTCTTTAGCTCTCAGTGTAAGCAACTCCCAATCCTACCCAATCCTACTAGGCAAGTTTTCTGTTTGGGTACATTTATACCCAGTTTAGTAGTTAGTCTTCCTTCTAAAACTCGGTATAGCGTACCGAAGACTAATGTGTTTCTTGGTATCGTACTGATAACATCATCAATCCTGGTATTTTAAAGATGACCTTCATGGATACAAGTAGAAGTTCTGTTCAGATATCCCCCTCACCATCATCACCGTCTTTAGAATAGGGCTGTATTAGCTAGGAATATAATGCTATTGCATATAAATGTGACAAGATTTGTCTGGGTTTAACTAATATAAGCAAAATATTTAGTTCAATTCCTTTCTGGTAGGCTATTTCATCATTAACTGCAAGCATTGAGCTTATTAGCCCGTTCCGTCCTCAAAGTCTCTCCATCTTGTCCTGGGTCTTCCAGGTTCACATCTTCCTAGTGGCTGATAAAATAGTATTTGATAGGGAATCCTTTCCGATGGCATTCTCTGTACATGATAATACCAGTCTAATTTCTTTTGATATATTTCTTCATCGAGCTTCTTCTTCGCGTATGTCTGCACTTTTTTATCCAGTTTTGTATATTCTGCCACATATTGTAAAAATTTATATACTTTTTTTTTATCCAGTTTTGTATATTCGGTCACATATCGTAAAAATTTAATTCCGGTTTTTTTTTATCCAGTTTTGTATATTCGGTCACATATCGTAAAAATTTAATTCCGGCCGCCTCTATTCGTCTTTCATCACTTCTTCTCCTGGCCTATATTTCGCTACCGTATATTAAACAAGGAACTGCCATAGTTTTGTAGGACTTTAATTATGTACTTCTTTTTCTATTTTTCTGGCCTATAGTTTTGAAATTTTTAAAACTTATTCTTCAAGTCTTCTTGATAGGCTCTTTTAAATCATAACATTGACAGCCTTCTTGTTTTTAATTCCTTCCTACGACATAGACAAAGAAGTTGCATTTTACAGAAACCCCAGAAACTTTAACCTCGAAGGAGAACTTAATTTTACTTTACGTTATCCCAACCATCCTGTGGACTGTCCTGAAGGCAATTAAAGTTCAAAGGAACGGGTCAGTGCGAGTAAGACGAGATCGGTCTTTGCTTGACACTGAGCTTAACAAAGCCCCTGGAACACCACAAGCAGAGTGACCACAGAGGGGGCTGCAAATTGCTTGATTACCTTGACATGTTTCTTTAACGAGGTTCTACTGCCGGCACAGGGAATATCTGATCGCTAAGGTGATATCACGTGTGTAACCTAATAATACTCATGCGGAAGGTTCTAAGAAGCTGTGGAACGTGAACGAGAAAACTCGCATTATTTTAGTGGCGATCTGATGTTTTAAGGTTTATACACTATTGACTGTTCCATAACTTATGCGAATTTTATTATACTGACATGCAAAGCTGCATCTATATGAAAAGGAAGAGGCATTAAACGCAGAAGTAGGCCTACTCGTATTTATGTTCATTTAGGCTTGCTGGTGTGCAGGGAGGAACTAATACATGGCACGAAGTTTGCTATTACATAAGATTTTCCGTGCAGTTAAATACAGTAGCACAAACTCGATAACTGATTTTGAATGTGTTACTATAGAGGGTTTAGTTTTATAACAGTACTAATTGAAATACTGTTTGTTTAAAAAAATTTCAACCAGTTAAACAGAATATTTTTAGTTTGTCTTTATTTTCTTTTAGGAAATTGAGATTTAAGTACCCAGCTAAATTTATGTTAACAACTTTTATTTAATGGTCTAGGGAATTTTAAGTAAATTTTTTCTTAAAATTTTTAAAAAGCATGAAATAAATGTGACTCGTATTGTATTCCAAAAAATTAATTGCACTGTCTTACTATTGAAAAATTGTAGGTCTACATCTTAGCCAAATAATGACTATTAGTCATCCAGAGTCTGAAATAAATATATCGGCTTTCAGAAGTGTAAAAACTTCAAAATTTAGCATACCAGTACTTATGAACGGGGTATAAATTAATACAAAATTAATTTAATATAATTTAAACAAGTTAACGTAATTATAAACTGAACTTACATAGGTGAATATTTGTAAGTACACTATAACCGGAAATAATAAACCAATAAAAGTACTCTGCATATGAATATTGTAGAATTAAAAAAGAAAGAAATAAGCAAATATTTTGTAGGTCATTGAAAATATTTGCGGTAAATACCAAGATATAGATATTACACTCTACGAGAGATCGTGTGCCCGTGGAACAATGCATGCTGTAATTCTCAATGGAATAGTAACATTTCTTAAGATTCCACACTTGAGCGCATATCCCATGCGGTGATTTAAATAATAAAAGACTCTTGACTTTTAATTGCTTTCAAACAAAGATGATTTAAGAAAATTAAGCTTTCATATTTCTATGCGAATTGGTATCATGCTTTAACCAATTAGACTCAGTTTGACTTTGACATAAAGTGATAGCGGACATAAAGTGATACTAGTACTTACAATCATAATGTTTATTTATGTAGCATATTCGTTTTTTATTAACAAAATATTAGTAAATAAAAATTCACGTTTAATAATGCAAATAAAATTTTCTTTCACACGAATAACAATTAAAAAGGTAATAAAAACAAACAAAAAAAGTTCTTCTCTGAACTTCAGTTCTTCATCTCATTTTGCAGTCACATTTCTGTTTGTTTGTTCACCCGGCAAGATGAACTCTGTTTATTATATTTTTACCAACATTCTTGGTGGTTTCGTTACGATGATTGTACCACATCCCAAGTAATTATATATTCTACGACATCCATAAGAATTATAATAACAATAATTTAGCGAACATTGACTGTTTCGGTCAGATAATTCAGTCTGTTATAATGTAAAATACTGCTTCGCACAAACGTTTGGCATTTTCTCCATGTACCCTGGCACCATACTATTTAAGTTGCATAGCCCAAGTGTATGTCATTTTGGGTAAAACTTGACCTTTAATTGAAATGATATTATGAAATATTACAACTTCGGCTTTCATTTTACCGGTTAAACAAACATTAGACCTAGTACGATGCTATTCCATTTCATAGAAAACGGGGTTTCATTTTATCTGATAGGGACTAAAACAAGAGTCATAACCAGTTGTTGAGAATAAACTTAGGAAACGATAACGGAAAGAATAAAAATAAAACGAAAGTGGAATTTGGTAAAAGACTGAAATATTACTTGAAGCAATAGGGGAAGCTATAAACGTAAAAACCGTGAACTTCATATGTGAAAGGGAAAGGTTTAAAAAAAAAGAAAGCTTGTGGATATTACAACAGTATTCTCCAAATAGAATATATGTGCCTCTTTAAGTAGAGTAACTGTGACCATTCGCTCGACACGTATGGTGTTAAACCTTTACACACATTCACACTTTTATACGCCTATGGAACTTAGAGTTTATATGAAGTAAGTGCGTTAAATCTAAATTAGATGAGTTCTCTTCCCGAATAGGCTATAAACTGTGTCATTCCGCACAAACGTATATCATTCTAGACAACTAAATGTCGTAGAAAGAACAAGATTTGCTCTCGCACAATTCAGATGTTCCAATTTTACAGGATCTTAAAACCGGCTCCCTCTTTTAATGGTCAAGAGTGAGGAACATAAGCAATTGGAGAATAGCAGAGGATATGTCAAGTAGTTTTAACATAATTTTGGTTACATATGACTTTTAGAAATTGGCTTAATATACTTGCTATAAAGTGACTATGATACATCTTCAACCAAAGTAACCTCCTTTTTACGCCAATCAGAATAAAAAAACACATTTATAGTGGCTGTATAATTATATCGTGTCAAATAATTTTTTACCTAATTTTGTTACATATGCCTTTTAGTATTATAGGCACTATAAACTTGCTATAAACCGACCATGTTCCATCTGCAACCAAACTAATCTCCTTCTTACTCCATTACAAAAAATGTGGTAATTGTATAAGTATATCGACCTTCCTAAAGCCTTCCTTATTATAGGGTTAGACTTCTTCGCCAAGTTTATTTTACTCATCATTAGCTAATAAAGTAATATTGGAACCCTTCACTGCTGGTAGTTGGCAAAGAGAGTTAAGTCCACTTTCTTGTTACTGAGAATTAGAGTGACTTGACAGACTATACCAGCCCAACATAGCTTTAGAGATGGATAAACCCATGAGGCACACATCCATACATCCGTACAATATTGAATATGACTTACTGGACTTAACACAAATGTAGAGAACGTTTTTATCTATAACTCTATGGACATATCTCAATTTTTTAGGATGGTGGACTTAACTCTCTTTGCCCGCGCACCCCGGAATTATTTCTGCACCTGCAGTCCTGTGATAACTGTTTAGAAATGTAGTTTCTAGTTCACTCTTAAGCTGCACTCTCATATACTGCATACCGCCTATCTAACAGTCCTTCTACTGTAAGACAAAAGCTTTGTCGTGGTAATGAAATTTGCAACCGGGCTAGTCTTTGCGATCAAGGGAACTCAATAACTTCCGTCAATTGAACCGGGACTTCCTTTGAGCTAGTTTTATACTGACCTATAACTTACTGATATAATTACATCGATGTGACATTGTTTTAGCAGTAATAACATTTCCCTCCATTTATTCATTTTCAGAACCAGTGAGAAGAGTGAAAAGAATGAAAAGTTAGCATTCTCAGAAATTATTAAAAGTCAGAGTGGGATTCATTGATTGTGGTGTAGATATTAAATTGTGGTTTTATTTATTATTAAAGGTGGATGATCAACTTAAATGTTTTACTGAATAGGCCCTAATGTCCATATACAATACGTCGAAAACTCGGATTATGTAAGTTAAGCACATGGTCTTTCGTTCACAGCTTAATATGATCTGCCGAAGTGAATAATTTCAAGTAGTATAGTAGTATTTTTTTATTTACTGAACGACAGTACCATATTGTATGTCATTTAGGTACTGTTACGTCAAATATAATAAGCGTAGCCTATTATAGTGTGGACAAACAAAAATATATTTTAGATTGAAATTATATTAATAAAGATTAGCAAGAAGTGAAATTGTTAATACAAATTAGTGGACATAAATACCAATCTTCTGTTGTACTAAATTTCGCTGACAGATCCAATAGTTTCTGAGAACATACAAAAATATGAATAATAGCTATTTATGTGTAAAGTACCAAAAATAACGCTTTAGCGGACGAATCTAATATTGCGACCGAGGCGTAAGCGAAGCCGAAATATCGAATGAGTCCGCTAAAGCTTTTGCGTACCGTGATTCATAGAATATTTTTTACTAAAAGCTCTGTAAATTATGTGAAATGAAATAAAAATACCGTATAATTAAACTATAAAAGGCATAGACAGCCATTTATTGTCATATTCTCACAGCCGCTTGAACCCTGTGCAATGAATCAATACGAAGTGCGGATGTAGATGGCAGTGCATGCTTCTTATGAATAATATAAACGTGTTGGCTTAGGCCTATAATTGTTGTTATAATATTAAGTGTTTTTTTAAATAAAAACTGGTCAAGTTTCTGATTAACGTAAATACGGTTGGTATGACTGATCACTGCCATCTGGATTTTCCAGTTACCATGACGACTTTACCGACCTACGCTGGTAAAGTGCTACTTTCCGACGTGTTAACAGTCCGACAAGCAGCTGTTTTATAGAGCGTGTATTAACAATTAATATTTCGATACTTCCCTTTATCCACTATCACTTTGACCGTGAGTCGTCGAAGTTGCTGCATAAGTAAAGCGCCTACCACCTGTTGCTGGCTGGATATTGCTCATTATTGATTTTCGTTAGTATTGAATTAAACTTGAAAACTTTGTCCCTGAAAAGTACTGCTATTGCGTTAGTTCAATTCTGAGAGGAAACTCTGATACTGCTTCTTTCTATTAGTGACTTCTAACCAGGGTTGGGACGTGACACATAAAAAAGGGTATTCTTCATTACCGGTACGTGAAAAATACACAAAACCGTGTAATTTACGAAATAAACGTAAAAGTAAGGAACCTCTTGTAACTTTTGCTTTGTTTCACTTAAAAAATTAAGTTCAAGAACTAGAAATTGAACTTCTTAATGTTCAACAACAATAAAAATTGCAGGTAAAATATAAATATCAACATTTAAAACCCATAGAAGCTAGCAGAACTACATTGTTTCAGTAACTTACCTTCAGCACGAAGTTTAAAAGAAGTCAAGTTATGTTTACTAATTAAGAGTAAGACCATTGTACAGTTTATATGGTATATTAATGATCAAAGAATTGTAAATACGATGCTTCAACTCAATTAAAGAGATATCAATTCAATCTGCAGATACACTGCATATGTTGTATACTAATACTCACAGGATTTACAATACAAGTAATAAACATTACAAATGAATAATTTATGTTTAAAGCATTTATATAATTTACAGTACAAATTGATTAGCTTCATATTTTCAAGTGGTATAGTTAAAGATCAAATGTTTAGATAAAGTCCGCCTATGTACCATTATTATATTTGAAAACAACAGCTGAAGCCTACAGGAGATATAAGAGACCAGTTAATTAAAAAAACTCGTTTTAAAATTAACTTTTATTGTAATATTGTAAAAGTACCTTTTAGTGTATTAATTTGTCTATCATTTAATAAAATAATAGAGTAAAATAACCCAAAGTGGGTTCTGGACTAAGTACTCTGAGCTCAATGTATTGTCAGTTGAATATTGTCTGCAGTGATAAAAGAATAAAAATCAAAAAATAATATGACTTAAACATTAAAATTAACACATGAAAATTAGTGCACTACAATATTAAAACAATACTTGTCAGTTCTTGTTGAAATACGAAGCATATCTCTATGCGTGTCTGTATATACATGTATTCTTGCAGAAAATAAAAAGGCTGCACTCTTCTTAGGTTTTATGCAGCTATTTACTACAAAAGTAATTGTAGATTGAGAGGTTTTGTCTAGCTTGTAAATTGAAAGTAGAACTTTCTTCTGAGAATAGAGTAGAAATTCTTGATTTTTGTAAAGATTTTTCTCTTGTAGCTTCAGCTTTCGTTGAAAGCTTTCGTTCTCTGTCAGAGTATAAAGTGTACTGCCAAAGGGTAAAGAAGGTTATGCGACTCTTTTTTTAATAGTGGTAGCAGTAGTTGTAGCTTTAAAATATTTTAGCTGCGAGAGCAGCAAGACAGAAATAACTTATAGAAATTTGAGAAGTAAAGTTGGTAGAAACATCATGCATTTTTTACTGCTATTTGTTTTTGTAGGTAGAAGAATATTTGGCAAAATTTCACAAAATTCACCATACGTTTCGTATGACATAAATATTACAGCTTCTCTTCCTACGTATAAATTTTTGTCCAGACAGCAGAATGTGCTAGGCTGCTCGAGAACAGAACCCTAAACCGCTGGTATTCAAATCAGACAGGTGGGAGAGGTATTATCCCTTTTCCTCTTTTCGTTGCAGGATATTCTATCTGTCTGTACATCTGTGCTGGCATTGTTCCGCATAATTTTATCTCCCTCTACGGTCTCTATCTCTCTCTATATAGTTTATAATTTAATCCTTCTACATTCAACTTGTCTTTGTCATACAGTGCTCGTCCGGGAAAATGCTACTTTATTAAGCCAGGGGACTTTAAAATACACAACTAGCTCTGTCTCTCACACGAAACTAAATATTTCTCCCACTCCAGAATTCATGGCCAACATTTCGGTGTTCAGTGTCTCAGCTGAGCGAGCTTAATGCAAATAACCGCCAAACAATTTATTCCATACATACAAGTGTAGGATTATCAGTCGTCCAACTTGATAAATCACCATAACTCGATTTATTTTTAAGAGAGATAATGTAAATTGAAGAACGAATAACCACGCAGTCGTAACCAATATTTTTTAGAATCCATAATTTTTTTTTCCTTTCTATTAAGAGTCCATGTGTGAATTAGACGCGTTCGATTGAAGGCCAACTTTTATTCTTGTTCTTTTATGTGCAACTAGCAGATGCCCATGGCTTCGCCCGCGATTAACTATTTACTAAACTGCTAGATGCTTTATTTAAATCATTACACTTATTAACAATTACATCATTTTTACAAAAAATTAAGAAATTACATAATTTTATTCTTAATTATATTGTTTTACGTGATAAATATAAATAATTAAACGAACAAAACTAATCTTATGCTGCCATATGGGCCTATAGATTTGAAATGAAACGATTAAAACGTACCAAAGATCTATGAACCTACCAATTATGCATAAACAATTAAAATGATAGATAATTACAAAGATAAAAACCCGGCTTTGAGGTGCATTTCACGATTCAAGTGAGTCGCCCAAGGGGAAAAGAAAAAAAAAAGGGGGAAAGGATCTCAGGTTCGAGTTTCCCGGCCCAAAAGTACCCCGCATAGTGAGTTTCGTCCAAATCATTCAATGTTTTCCCGTTTAGGCATGCATCTACATAAACATATCAGATCTCTGTGTGTCGTTATAAGTAGGGTTCGGATGTTTATGACATGTCATATTTTTTATCCTGACCTCCATTCTCGCCGCAAACGCAAATTAAATATGAACTGCACATTTGTTATCCTAATCGAACCGTTTTTATTTTGCATATAAAGCCATATTTTGGCAATTTTCATGGTCTTAGTCATATTTCGGTCATATTTGTAATTTAACGTCATATTTCAGTTATAAGTTCTGTGAAAGAGCACAATTATGCAGTATGTGCACTAAATTGTCCCTTTAATTTTTTTTTCCGAAAAAGAGTCACAAAAATTTGGTTTTACTGTAACTGAAATGTGAAGGCACAATAACAAGTAATAGTTCAATTACATTTTCCTCCATGTTAACAACTTCCAGTAGACGTGTCTTTAAAAAAACATTTTCAGTTCACATTTGCAGTGGTATCTGCAAAAATGAAGTTCTTTACAAGCAAAACTACAAATCATCTGTAAAATTGTTCAAAAGTGATTTTCTGACTAAATAAATGTGATGTAATAATTTAGTGTCATTAAACGTTTTAAATTGGAACATTTATTTTTAGAAAATACGTTCTTTTATAAGGTTATATTTAGGATTTTTGGGTCATATTTAGTCATTCTTAAGGTCATATTTCCAGGCATATTTTCCCCTTTTTAGGGTCTTAAACATCCGAACCCTAGTTATAAGCAATTGAATCAAGTAGGGCAACCGGACAAGACCATCTTCAATTAATTCACATTTTAGAAGGCGTTGGATATGGACGGAAACATGAGTCCAATAACATTATATTAAGATGTTAACCGCCATTTATATGAACTGTCGCATTAATAGCCTTTGTAAACCCGACTTTCCAATAAGTTATAAAAATACTTTTGTACAGCAGAATTAAGGAAAATATCAGATTCTATTTAAGTAAATGCCATTTTCCTTTATTTCGGAATTAATATGATTGTTGTAGTTAATTATTATTTTTGTTATTATTATTGTTATTCCAACTTACCTTCTCTTTAGAGTTGTGTAGTTTAATGCTGTGAACTCATACAAAGATGAACAACAATTGCAATTCTGTATCTAAATTATATTCCGTGTGAAGAAAAAGTGAAGTAATAAGGTTAAATTTTAATTTCAACCCTCTTGTTAACAATGAAGATTTCTTTGTGGTGGGATTATGATTTGTCAGCTGGATAGTTCTGCGGAAGGGCAACATTCCATTACTCAGTGTATCCTTACTATACGGTTATGTACAGGCAATGCAATGTGAGGTTACCATTATAACAAGAATGGATTAACATGCAGGTTATCATGATATACAGTTGTCATTAACGGACTTGTAGTTAAACTTATCTGCAGTCCGTAAATCTCAACATTTTCGGTCATTTGTCTTCGTCAATTCTTCCAACTTCTGGGACGGAATAGTTAAAGAGGCCATCGAAATCAAGCTGGAAACTAACATTTTTAACAGACATGGAAGCCTTCCCATCAAGCAAGCATTGGAACCGCTGTCTGAAACAGGTAAAAGACTATAGTGAGACACTGGCCCTGGAAAAAAAAAACCGTTGGAAGTGGAGCCCTTTCCTGATTGGGCGATTTCGTCCTATTCGGAACCAATAGGCTCCCTCTGCACAACAACTCAACACTTCAGTTTCCCTGAGGATAATGACAGTGTGGGTCTCTGAAACGTGGGTAACAATAGATCTTTAAAGCTGGCTGTCAACCTGAGAAGCTTTTATTCTTCTACTCTTTCTATTTTAATAAAACTGGGAGTTCTGATACCTAATAAGCGCTTCACTTTATGAGAGCATTGTCCGTGAAAGGAAAACCGAGGATGTTCAACGCTTTGGCACGTGATGAAATGCGTATGTTTACGGCATAATTATGCAATTATTGAGTCATTGTTCTCGGATTTTCGACGAAATGCTCTTGATAAACATTTCAAAATATTTTTGGTAGGAACGAATGAGAGAGAGAGAGAGAGAGAGGGGGGGGGGGAGAGAAAGAATACTTAAGCAAGTCTTTTCATATGTACTGACAGCCATGCTTGTTTAATAACTGAATCGTATCATCTCATAAGTTCTTTATTTCTCGTGAAAAGAGAATAAAAACCTGCTTTATGTTCACGACAAAGTCTTGGTTAAACAGTTTTAATTACATAACTTCACAGTATGTGCGGTAACCAAGGGGGACTCTTACATAACTAATGACATGAATACGAAATGATGCCTTGAAGCTACATTTTTTTCAACACGGGTTGAAAAATAGACGAGTGACACCGTAAAGTTTTGGTCAAACTGGAGTTTTATACAACCACTGCCATAATAACAAAGTAACATGGTACTTTCTTTCCTTGTTTCGCAGAACATAATGCATGATGGCGTCATTGCACGAATTGTGTATTTAAATTTAAACTTGTGTTCCGTTATTACAGTAGCAGGACTCCCTAGAAGCTAACTTTGCTTCCAGACACGTTATCTAGGGTTATGCAGTATCTAGCAATAAATCTATCCGGAAATAATTTGTTTGTTACGTTGTCCTTAATACGGTACCCTTTACTTAAGTCTACTTTGTTTTTCACAGGTGCATGTGTTACATATACACCCCTGCCTCCATTAGTTGGCACTTGAGTGAAAAATCGGAGAAAACAGTCACTTCGAACCTTTTATCTTTTACAAAAAATTTGAGCCATAGTAGTCTGCAAACATGTTTCAAAGGTTTCTTGTTTATAATCAAAGGCAACGTTAGTTAAAAAGTTAATTTATTAAATGACTTCAAAATACGTTAGTGTGTTTCCATTTTCCATTGAGCTTTGCGAATGAGTTAATCATTTATGATATAAAATGTTGTAGTAAATATTACCAACTTGATGAAATCTTTATAGTTGGTCTACATTCATTCATGCAAACAATTTTTATTTGGTAAATTTGGAAGCAATGGTTTTTTAGTAATCAGAGAACCGAATTATATCCAGTAAAGATAACAATTATATACTTAAATCAACAAACATTTATTATACCATTTCACATAGGTGACACTAAAAGCCATATGCACTTGAAAATAACAAATTCGGTAAACAAATATAGAATTTAAGATATATCCGTAGACAGATTAAAACTTTAAAAATAGTTTTTATTCTAGAAACTGTTATATCTACTTCGATCAATTTGGGATCATCTTAAGGGGATCATTTACAAAATTAAAATCATAGCCAATTTAAACCAACATAATATGAGGTTATATTCTATATTACATGATTTTTAAAATTTTACAACTTTTATATTGACAACATGAAGCTACCACGTTTTGAACTTAAAAGGGAATTGCCAAATTCTTTCACAGTAAGTAGGCCTGTTTTAAACTATTTATACTTTTAACTGTTTTTTTTAATTTTTCTTCTTAACTAGTATTTAATAAATTGAATAATATTTTAAAAATTGTCTTGGTAGGCTATATATTTAAAATACTGAATTTTCAGTATCTTGATTCCAATTTTAGACCTATGTGAACAGTATGTACGCTAAGGGGGAATATTGAATGTGAATAATTTCTCAGTGTTATCACCTGACGTAACCCCTTATCAGGTCACTAAATTTGAAATTGGTTACACAAACAGGACAGGAATAAAAAATATGGTGCAGCAGCAAGTTTCAAGGGAATCGGCAGACTATGGCGTCGCTTGTGAATATGAAGGCTGTATGGCGTAATTGGGGTGACTACCTTGAAATAAGCTGTCAAACACAATAATCGTATGAAACATACACCTGAATGTGTCAGAATGTACTGACAGGCAAGCAGTAAGTGTGGGGGAGGTCTCAGGAGGGTATTTACACAAACCACCCCCACCAGCTACCATTTTACTCCTGCATCACTCTCAAGAGAATTGTAATACCGGTCCCTTCCCTCTCATCCATCCATCCGGCACTGCCATTCACTTGAACTGTGAGTACTTTCACACATCATCATTCTGTCAGCTTCTCGCGTCTACTAGCTGTTATTAACAAGTGTTAGACACCTCATTCTCGATCTGTAATTTATGTCTGCAGTTACAATACTGAAATACATTCGGGTTTGCAGGAATAAGTTTATCAAAACTTGCAAAAATTTGTGTTTGTATCATCATTAGTCACTCTCAGACTATTTAGTTGACCTCAGAAATAAACATTTTCGCCAGTATCTTGCTACATTTTGTAAACAGTTAAATCACTGTTTGAATATAATTTATTACTTAGGTTCTCTTCTTTTTACAATTTTATTATGCAGTGTATAAATACCGTAATGCCAAATGAAAAATCAAACGATTATTAACATGTGATAGATAGGAAAATAAATCTGATTATTTTCCTTTAATCCCTGGTTAGTCTTTAAAACTAATATAACTTTATATATATATATATATATATATATATATATATCCAATCATAGTTCCCAAAGTTAATAAGATATAGTCCTGTTTTGACTAAGAAGTTCGTTAAAACTGTGGTGATATAAAAATAACGATTATTTTAAACTGTGTAAAAATTTATATTCGATGTTTTGTCCGTTGAAATAGATATGTTATGGAACATGTCAAAATACAAACAGTATACCCTAAATTTTCGGTTTATAAGATACATATACCCTACATTTTCGGTTTATAAGATACATATGATATAATATATAAACTTAATCTAAGAAAAGCTTATAATACATATTAAAGCACAATTAAATTATTACTGTATAATAAAATACAAGCAATTATCACGTTCGATGCTGAATTATTATGCTATTATGTTATTAAAGTAATTAGCCTAATAATTAAATGTGATTTTATTTGGACGAAAAATATTGGATGAAATGTCGTACTAGACGATACAAATTGTGAACTGCATTCATTGATTGGTTCGGATTGAGCTTGGATGAAAAAAGGCTTCACCAAATGTCCTGAAATCAAATTGATATATGACGGAACCTGCAACCTTCCGGTTTATAGCGCTGTGTTTCAACTATCCGCGCCACGGCTTACCCCTACAACTACCACTACTACTGCTAATACTAATTCTGGTGATGGGCTTATCACTATTTAAATTATAAATAAATCATTGCGCCGTTTTAACATACCCTATTACAATCTTAGATTTTTAAAAAAGCCTATTCAAAACTATTACTTCCTCTGCTCGTACCATAGGTGTTATGGGTAGAGGCAGTAATGTTTTCGACCCCCCAAATTCGAAGTTGAGTTTAATGAATCCAAAAGCACTATTATCAGAAACATGTCTGTTTGTGTGTCTGTGAACAGACTAGTTTCAGAATGTAAAATCTTATGGAAACAAACATTTGTATTTGGGTTAGGAACCATCTAAGGATGTGAAGGGAAGATTGGTGACAGCTATCTCTTATTTTAAAAGAACTTTACATAAAGAGAATTCCGTTTTTCGCGATTTAATCGTAAACGGCTCTAATGATTTAGTTTATATTTTGTACACGGGGTACTTAAATTAAGACCTAAAAGGTAAAACTTTTTTTTCAAAAAAGTTCTCTGAAAGGCAGTTATAAGCCACCCACTGTTTGTAGAAACTCATTCTCGCTTGGTGAACAATAAAGCTTTGCATCAGCTTCAAACAACTAATATGCAATCTTTATTTTTTGCCGTCTTATTCTACATCAAAATGTAAAATGATAAAGATGTATTGGCCATTCTTAGAGTAAAGAAAGTTTAAGTGCATTAATCAAATTTTTATTTGAGTTATGCATCCTGTGGAAATGCGTTAAGGTGTGGTGACGACATTCTGTTCATTTTTTTCAACAAATTTTTATGAAGATAATGTCATACATAATATTGTGTATGCTAATGGGCAAACATTTAATTTGGTAGAGGAGGTTATGTGAGTTTGACATCAGATTTTTTTAAATCGCATACTTATATGGAACTTTTTAAAATCTATTTATTTAAAGCGCTTATACTCCTTTCACCTTAAATATGTGTAAATGTCTCAAAATTGAAACCAAAGTCTTGAACAACCTTGGCTCAAGTCGTTAATATCTTTCCAGATTGTTATTTAGCTCCGTTTCAGGGAGCATTCATTACTCCTGCATCCACCAGAACATTCTATAATCTCTGTAAAGTGATATTTTATAAGTAAGGGCAGAATAATATCACAATCTGTAGCGCTGCATGAACTTCATATCTCTTGTAGAGATTCAGTATTATTAAATCCTTCAATTTTAGTAGAAACATCTCTCGCAGGCATCAGCCAATAGGAACAGTAAACGCAAATTAAATGAACCTAAATCTCTCGATTATGGAACAGCTTCAAACTGAATTACATGTTTTCTCAATGCTTTCATTAATCTCAATTCCATTTCCTATTTAATTACTTAATTATGTTACAGTTCTTGCCAGCGATGTTAGTTATTACATATTAAACTCGTTTATACAAATTAAGTCTCTACTAGAATTATTGCCAGACATTTCACAGCCTGGCATGAACAACTAAGTTCAGCAATGTATGTTTAATTCTAAAATTAGTAAGACCTGTGCTTGCATATACGCCAGAAAACTCAGTAGCCATAATGTACATATACATGTACATGTAGGTGTACATGTACAATATTCCATTCACACACGTTAAGTATTCCATTCAAGAATTAAATGTATTTTTCATCAGAAACATCTTTATGTCCACCTCACCCTGAAGAGTGTTTTAAGAAAACCCTATGTTTTTTGCTACAAGTGTTTTTATCAACGTTGGAAAGAAGGAGCTGGGCGACTTTATAGTTTTTTTTTATTTTAAAGAATTAAAAATAATCAAGAGATATTTGGTGAAAACGTGACAAAGTTTTAAACTTTTTTGACGATGATGTCATTCATGACTTGCTATTCAGACTGTTGTGCTATTGAAATTCTCGTACGTGCAGACTTTTCAAGTAATTTTGTCACGGTTGTATTTTTAAGAAAATCTTCAAATGTTACAGGTGGGTATTATTTTACAATTACTGTATTAAGTATATGAAATACTTCCCTAATATGTTTAATCGTAAATTAACAACGAGAATGTGCTCATCTGGTAGCGAAAAAAATGTGGAAGACTGTATACAAACTTTTAATAAAATTAAAAATTCAAGTAACATTCAACACATTAAAATTTTAGCTATAAAAAGTACTTTTAATTAAACAGAATAATGTTATTAACTCTGTAATTTAGATGTTTCTAATTAAGCAATACAAAACAATTGTTTTAGTAATTGCTTTGATAAAAATTACCAAATATTGTAGAAATTAGCGTTTTTCAGCTGTTAATGACACCATTATGTAAATAAAATAATTTATGCACAATAGTTGTGAAATTTTTTAAATTGTATCGTGTCGAAATGATAAATATCTTATCTCCATGTCGTGATGATGAGGGATTCGGTTTTCACCCTCGAAACTTTACAATTATTACAGTGAAAAGAAAAGAAAAAATGTTAACAATTACACATAATATAATTTTGTATGGAAGAAGATCTATCAGTAAAATATTATAAAAATACATATTGCGCAGTATTTCATATCCTATAACTAAAATTTAATGCAAAGTTCTTCTTTAATAAATTGTAGGTGGGAAGCCTAACATCCTGAAGCTGAGCTGAAAACACTAGACATTCCGTTTGTAGTGTGCATTTAAGTTTGAATTTCTGAGGGAGAAATTGTTTTAGTACTCCACAATAAACTCTACGGAGCTATTCAGAAGTTTCATAAAGTAAGGTTTCGTGTAAAGCGGAAGTTTTTTGCAAAAATAAACAACTTACAAACTTGATTTGAGCGTCTTTGAAAGGTTCATAACCAGAAGTTTCTTGATCCTTAGAGCGTATTTTAATTAGCATATGAACTTTCATGGGACAGAAAGTGAGGTGAAAATCAACTTGAACTCGGAGAAATAAAACATTTCCATTCGAGAAGACTTAGCAAAGCAGAAATTCGTGCAGAATTGTAGTGTGTATTGAGTTGGAGTTGTTTCGATGTGCATTCCATGTACATAACCTAATCAACAAAAGCCTATAGCGTGTATTTAAAATTTATTTGATAAATTCTGCCAAACATTCAGTAGTTCTGTTATTGAGTGAGGGGTTATATTTTACTTTTTTTTCTAACGTGCTTCCTCCAGTCACCCTGTTTAAGCGGTCCGCCATTTAATCAAGTATCATGTATTTAAGGAGCTTAGATTTATAAAAGTCCGGACGTAAGAATCATAACGACCTCCGGTGATTCCCCGATATTGGAAGGTGTACTTTTATCTCCATATTATTCACTTATTTTCCCTTGAACACTAAACAGAACAGAGCATTTAATATTCTTAAAAGAAGACAACTTTTCTCTATTTAATTAGTGTTCCAAAACTACATTTTTAGCTATTTAAGTGAACTTAGATGACCGGAAGGGACGTCGGAATTCATGACCAAAAGGTACGTAGGCCTTAGAAGCTATAATAGTAGTTGAAAAATGCATGTTTCAGTAATGAATTTTAGACCTCACTAGCTCACAATGTGGCTTTGGTATAATAAAACAATGAAGACCGCGTTCGATAATTGAAACAATGAATAGCCTACTTCTTCAGCAAATGGAGACGGGAAAATTAATATTTTTTGTAAATAAAGAGCAAAGTACAATTAAACTGCGACCATTGATACTGTTATTGCCTGGCTTGATTGCTTTAGGCCCTAGTCTTTTCCACATTTTGGCATTGATACGATCCTGTCAATTTTTACATTGTGCAGGATGGGTTTTAGTGTAGATAAACTATGAAAAAGGCGGTGATTCAAGCATACAATTTCCAATGCTTATAGTGAGTAGTTACTAGTCATCTAGATGCTAAAAATCATCCAAAGATACGAAAACATCACGACAATTACGAGAGTTATATCGACACAACATTGCATCCTGCTGCAGTAGTCATTTGTTTCTGATTAAATTCGTTGTGGACATTTCATAAATTTGTGCTACTAGCACATGCGCGAATTTTAAAAGAACATTTTGTAAAACACCTCTTAAGTTACTGGTAATGGTTTCTTCCATATTAGAAATATATTAGAATAATTTCAACCATTCGGTGATCTTTACTTGTTCATAATTTGACACAGACTCCACTTCCTCATTTATTATAATAATGCAGAACTAGTTTTAGTACCACACAGTGAAATAGCAAAGCTTTCCAAGTAGTAATGAAGTTTTTGTTCGTTACCAAGGTTACGTTTGTATTGTCACTTCTCAATTCACTTCAGAATGTCTCTATTCTCTATTTAATACTGGTGTACCAGGTAATAATAATTTAACATTTCAAGAACTGACGTGTAGTCGACGTATTCGTGGAAGAACTTACACTGCATGTTATTAAGTCTGGCTTCCCTTGCTTGGCAAACCCAGGCATTCCGCTGATATAGGACTAATACTTATTTGGTTTATAGCCTAAAGGAAATATCTAGTTCTAATAGCTACTATAATTCCATTCGGCAACATTTATAAATATTACAGAGCGGTTTCAGTTATTTTGTCCAATCCCCGGAGCTCCGCTGCCCGACATTGTTGTGCAGCGATACTGGTAAGTCGGCGCCCATGTAATCGGAAGTAGAAAGGAATGGGTTTACTTAATCTCGGAAAATAAAAATAAAAATTACACATGAAAATTTTATATTATTGTCCTAACTTTCTTTATATGAGGTACACAAATTTTCTATGAAGGTATCATAAATGTGTGACAATAGAAGGACATCACTTTTAGTACATATAATCAAAGTTGTTTTACAGTATGTTCCACATGGCCATAACTTTAAAACTTAATTTGTTAGTGAACTCATCGTAGTTATCGACTCGATTAATTTCCTCAGCCAAGCTCGTTATTCTTTTATCTAAAAACTTCGTCTTCTCATAAGCTAAACCTTGTTAATTTTATTCTTAAAGTAGTGAAACTAAAAACTGATATGCGATGGGTAAATGCTTATCCGCTTCTTCTCTACTGATTCACACTAGAATACATGCACATTTGTATGAATGCCGTTCATTTCAATCCAAGGATTTATATTTACCACTAAATATATAATAGTGTAATATAATATGTGCTTTAATTTGCAATGATTCAATACTACACGACCAATGTGGATGTGCAGTTGTTTCCCCGATCACACAATGCCTTCCAGACTTTACAAGATTTCCTTTATGTTATTTATTTGCTGTTAAAAAAGCACTATACCAAATTTCAGACAGCAAAAGTGCATTCTTTATACTCTTAACAGCCTTACTCTACATGTTATCTAAAATACATAATGTAGATCAACATTTCACACATTGGTACATGATATTCTAAATACGTATACAAACCTTCAGCGTAATACTTTGTTAGATACCTTCTCACACAGACATAATGGGCAATGAATTGTATGGTACAGGTGAGCACAAACTGACCTCTGCTCTAATATAAAATACGAAATCTGGGTCATTAACTAAAAGAAAGAATCAAGTTGCAATCACAAGACTCCGTGTTCGCCATAAGCCTATTCTCTGTTCTCCGTAAAGAACTTATTTAACTTATTATTTGAAGGTATAAGGTATAATATAATAAAAAATATATAAACTTCGCTCAAAGGACATTACAAACTCATTAACAAAGCCACATCTGTTTTGTCCAAACTGTAACATCCCCTTGAACAAATCAAGCAGATCTTAACAGAATGTAAACTTAATGATGAAAGAAGACGTCACTACGGCAATATCCCTGATTTGGCAACAGCTCTTAGCTTTTGAGAGTCCTTAATTTCTGTAAAGATAAAAAAATTGTATGAAACTCTTTGAGAGTTTCAAGGCTCATGCAAATCATAATTACTACAGTTTGGTATACCAATGTAAATTCTAGAGTGATAGGGAAAAAGCGATTAAGTCAAAATACCAGAGTTTCAGGAAAGACAAAAAACAAATTATTTTGACAGCATTGTTACACTATTTAGATCAGCCCATTCAGATATGTTTACAAAGTATAAGATACTGTGTAAAAATATGTGTTGGACTGAACTAAATATTGTAACAATGCTGTGAAAATAATATGTTTTTTGGCTCTCCTAAAACTATGGTATTTTTTACTTGTTCGCTTTTTCCCTATTCCCTTTCAGAATTACAAGTCTCACTTAAGGTATGTTATTGAAGTGAGCCTATAAAGAAATGGAATAAAAACAACAAATTCTTAAATAAAATTCAACAAAGCACAACATTAAATTTAACATTGAAGGTATTTGTTTTATTAATCCGGTAGGGGAGATTCAAACGTCGATGGAATATTGAATGTACACTCCATTTACAATAGAGCTAATTTGGTGGAAATGATGCAAAACCTGCTGTATGCGGTATTCTCTCAATAGAAGTTTCATCCAACCAAGGTATCGATGCATTAAAGGTGAATCGTAGCTAAAGAGACCATATACTAGTTCCGCCTGTAACATTCCTATAGAACGGAGTAGTTTTCAGTGTTGTGGCTTTTCAGGATAACCATTCCGACTACACAAAGGGTCAACATTTTGACGTTTCTACTATTTCCTCACTGAATGAAAATCCTTCCACTGATTTAACATAAAGGTATCGTTATATATTCAGTATAGCACAATTTCTCTTTACAATTAGGGACGGTGTGTACAAATATATAGAATCTGTGTAACTTGAGTCAAATTTACTAAACATGTTATGTGTGCTTATATTCACGCGATAAGTAATTCAGCTTCCACTGTGTATTTCCTTGTACTCATCATGTGTTGTGAAGTTCGTATTATACTTCTTGAGCTTGACACATTTTCAATTGAATTTTAATGACTTAACACTTTTCATATGGTAGGAAAACATGTTCTGCGACTAAAAAAACCTCAATTATAAAAATAATAATCCCATTATTGCAAGCAATGTTCAAATTATGATTAGGACAACGGTGGAATGCTGAAAGGCGGGGGAAACGCGAGTACCCCGAGATAACCTGGCCCGACCCCATTTTGTCCACCACAAATTGCACATAGATCCACGGAGATTCGATCCCTGGTATCAGTGGTGGAAGGCGAGCGATCTAATCATTCAGCCATGGGAGCAGCCCGGAAGTAAATACAGTAGGCCTACATAATGCAATGAAACAGAATCGTCAGAGAAGGAAAATATTCGTTCAGGTGTCAGGCATCTGCGATAAATTCATGCCTACAGATTTACAGGCCTGTAAATGAACTCGGTGGAAGAAAATTTGAACATTCTGAGACGTTACAGGCCTAAGTAGCAGTGCACTACCGCCGTTAAACGACAGTAACATTCCATGTTTTATGAAAGATAAAAGACAAAAAATGACAAATCGTTCAGATGTTTATTCTAAGAAAGCAATTTGTCTGTCGTTAATATGAAATTATAATTATGTTTCAGGGGTATCTGTGGAAGATAATCAACTTTTTTGTCATATATTTATGGCGGAATATTGGTATATTGAAGAATGATAGTTTATAGGGAACTCTCTACTTATTCAACCTTCTCTCAGAGCAGCAATAATCTGTAGATTATTATGAAATTCTATGCACAATATGTTTCCTGTATGGTAGACTTAGCATGAACTGTAATAATTATGTCAAGTCAAGGATCATCAGTGTTTTACCCGAAGGCTGTCACTTATCATGAAATAAGACTTGTCGTTTCATCAGGCAGCGTTGTACTGTCTATACTCCATCCAGGCGACAATGAATATATTGTTACAATAGCATACTGTGCATATCATCCGGTTGGAGGTAATATTTTATTTCTTTTGATTGAACTTAACCATGAATGATAAGCATTACAGAGGAGATACTAATGCGATAATACACAAATATCTATTTACAAAATATTATGAGCTGCTATTAAATTTTGGCATAGGCCTAAATACCGTTCACTAATACATAACGCTTTTTATACAACCACGCTTTCGGTTACCATAAAATGCTATTTAAAGTCAATTTAATATGAAACAATTTTATTTATCTATTAAATTGCTATTAGTATTAACGAAATACACAAATTAGTAATCATTATAAGTGCTGTAATAATAAAATTATATTCCTGACAAGTAAAAATTAAGAAAATAAAATACCCGTGTATTATAATGATTATATTAAGTACCCAACTTGCACAAGCTTACATAAATTCAAACGCACAATATCTAACCCATCTGCTTCCACTATTTCGTAAATTTCTTACAAGACTAATGGCAAAGGTGATGGATGTTAGAATAACTTTCTGTTACAAATTCGTTCGTATAGGAAACAAATTGTACTCGATTTTCGTATAACAACCTAACATTTGTTTTACTCCATCCTTTTCCACAACAGACATAGGTCTGCTTCTTTTTTCCTGCCTGTACTTTCTTTAATTTCTGCCTACTACAATTAGTTTTTTCCCTTTCGTTGGTTGTTTTTCGCTCTTTAGTTTACTTAATTTACCATCGTGTTCTTTCGAAATTGAAAGTACCATTACTTTTTTACTTTCTCTCTACGTACTTCTCTCTGGTCGTACTATAGGTAGATAAAGTATTGTATTTGACTCCGCAGTTTGATGTTGCGTTTTCAACAATAATATATGCAGGTTTCGAGATCCCCTGCATCCAAAAAAGCTATTTTCAGAAACACATAGGTCTATGTCTGTGTCTTTGTGTTGTCTGTCAACAAGATTTTATATTTGGGTTACATACCTTCTGGGAATGTGACATAAAGATTTGCGACGACGTTCTCTTATTTTTATTGGCATTTTACAATTAAGACAATTTCATTTCTCGAGATTTTCTTGAAAACGGTTTAAGTTTTTCTTTAAACTTCGTGCATGAAGTGTTGATAATAAGAGTTAAAACTAAGAGGAATGGTATTGAAACTCGGACTTGCCTTCAGTTGAAACAACTGAATAGGTGCTCCATGCGACATGGCCTCTTAAGGTATCAGAATATAAAGTAAGAAAGGTGTATTTCCTATGCTAAAGGTAAAGAAAGTTGCGTGAATGTGTTATATCGGGTGTGACATGAAGCGTGGCAACTACTTTCTCTGAATTTTTTACCACCACTTTGCATGAAGAGAATGTCATTTTAGTCAACTTTCTCGAAAACCAGCCCTAATGATTTTGTTTAACTTTCCTACATGAATTGAATAATACGCGTAAAATATTGTTATGATATATGGTATTTTATGTATTATATTATACTAAAAATTTTAGCATTTATTTGGATAGCGGAAGTTGTGTGTTCCACGTCATATTTTTCTTCATTATAACTGTATATCATTATTCAATTATGATGGGTTGTCCGTGTGACAAAACGTCACTCTACATTCGTGTTTCTTGTTAGGCTAGATAATGTTTTCTCCCCGTTTTTTACCGATGACTTCCAGTAATTATTGAAATGAGATGTTGCCTTAGTAGTGCGAGAAAGGCGACGGCAGATATTTACAAATCCTTCTATCTTTATTCCTTCCTCTTCATTTTTCCCTTTCATTCCTTATGAACAGTTCAACTTTAATATTGCCTAATTTTAAGCAAAGCGAATAGATTGTGAATCTTTCCCCCACTTATCTTCATACGTTGGTGCAGGGTTTGTTAGCAGAGGAAATTTTGACTTTTTTTAAAAAACAATTATGTAAAGCTTATGAGGGTTAATAGTAAGACTGTAAATGTATTAATAAGTTAAAGGTTAAACCAGCTCATCGCCTGTTTGATGTGTTTAATATGCCTTCTGTTGTGTAAATAATTAAGGCTTACTTAAATAAATCTAATGCAATGTAGTTATCATTGTTGTTTTCTCATAAGGCAATATCTCCATTCAGATGATTGGTGATATGTAACTTTTATTTAGGTTTTCTATTACGAATATATGACAAAGCTCTGTCATAAAACAGACATATAATGTTTATTGGTAAAACATAAGCCTATTATACTCCTATTAAACGTGCAATATAAGGCTATTCTTTAGTAAAACTGTTAGTTTTCTGTTTATTTTGTAGTTTTGTAGTTGATGTATGTATTAAGGCCGTTGGATCTTTTATTCCTGCTTTGTCGTAATGCACTTGATTCATTTGTTTCATATTTATTAAAATTATTGTGTCATTTTCTCTTCTTAGTTTATCTCCAATTTCTTTTTACTTTCTTCTTTTCCCACTATTTCGCACTGGCAAAGATGCTTAATTTTTTGTTATTTTTCCTTTATTTTATGCTATCCATTGTCTATTTCAAGGCAGCATTTCTTGTTATACTAGAAACGAATAAATTTTTCGTTTATGCTCTGTTTTCTTAAGAAGGCAACAAGCTGAAAGAGAAACGAGACCATAACTCTAAATGTTCGAAGGATCGTCATTTATTCTTTCTCAAATGGATGGATCTAATGCAAAATTAAGTCAGAAACACATTCAGACGAAAAACGAAAACAGTAATCTGTAAGGTTTTCATATTGTATTCATCTATGTTCCCCGCATATTATTATTATTATTATTATTATTGTTATTACTATTATTAAATTCACAAAGAGAAATGTTTATAATTGTAGGAAGTAAGTATCCCATTTTTTAATGAAACCCTAAAATAAGTTATCGCGTATAGGCTACATGCATTTATAAAACATCCCAACCTGTACCAAACCCAAGCTTAAACTGCTTAATACAATATATTACTATTACGGAATCTTAATAGATTTTAATTTTAAGTTGGTCTGTGTACATCTATATTCATAATTTAATTTAAACCAGGTTATTTTTATAATAAATGTAAGATAAACCTTATATTTTAATACTTTTTAATATAACATTTATTTGTACCTATACGTTCAAATTAAAAATATGAACGGAATAATGTAATATGTTTCTCCAAGGCAAGGTTTCGCTAAAAGACTTGTACATATAATATTTTCAAGCTTCTTGAATGCACTCGATGCAATTTAATTTTGACTCAGAAATATCTTAGCAATAATTTTTATAATAAAAGTACACTTCGAAAATAAGAAATAAGAACCATTCAATGTGTAACTGGTATTCGATATTTATTCGTCATTATGGAAATAACTCCTGGCATAAAACCTTCTTTAATGTTGCTACATATTATTTCCTGTATCAATTTCAATTTAGGTATAAGTATGTAAGTTAAATGAAAAATCTTTTGATTTTCTTCAGTTATAGTATCATTATAGTGTAGTATCAATATTATCATGTGCATATTAAAACCAGAATATTAAGGCTTATCTTGAAATCGTTAGTGCCCTCCATGTGGTAAACATTCTTCCCGTTTACGCATCAGGCCACTGGAGTGTAAGACAGGATTACCGCATAGGAAGTTTATAAAAAGATAGCTATGGTTCCTTAACTCCCTATGCCTGTCCACATTAGTTTGAAGGGAGCTGAAGATAGGAAGGGGTTGATGTGTACCCGCGCAGGAAGCTGATACAAGCTGCGGCTTGACAGGTAGCGCAAAGAGGAAGCGACTCGGGGATTCAGGGGATAAGTAGAAGGAAGAAGGAGAAGGAGGTAGAATTGGAAATTGGCAAGGAAATAGGTCTAATCGATTTAGAGACCGTCAGTTATTACTAACTCCTATGTGTGTATATGTGCACGTTTGTGTTGATGCTCCGTAATCAGGTACACCATAAGAAGAACGGATGGGGGATATGAAACTGGAGTTTCCAGTTTGGCAGGAATTTTATCGTCGCAATATAATATCAGGTTTTTCAATACGATTGTCAGGAATTCGGTGCAATGGTATTAGTTCTTTGTTACTAATATAAATCATTCAGTATTATGCTGTATGATATGTTTATATATTTATACTTCTTGGCCTGGTAGCCCAGTTGGTTAAGCACTGACTTTCTGTCCGCAAATTCGCCAAGTCGATTCCGGCCCTGGTTAACGACATTTATGTGTTCCTAAATGTGATAACTCATGTCTAGATTTTCAGGCAAAGTTTGGCATACTGGCGATGAGTACACGCTTTTTATAAGTACACAACCGACGATAATAAATATAAAAAACTATTAAATTGTATTTCAAATGGCATGAATTAAGTAATAACTTGCACTTAAAACAATTGTCAGTTGTATTTAGATTAGTAATTTATATTTGATCAAATATTAATGGAATCGGGATTAATTTTAATTTTAGAAAATACTTTTTTTATCTCTTTTAATTCAAATTTATTTTGACACTTATTCGCATTCGACAATCATGAGTTGGAGTACTTACGGGGACAAAACTCATGTGCTCAGGATACAAAAGGGCTTTATTTCTTACTCATATTTGCATTCGACAGCCATATGAGTACCTGTGGATCATTGGCTTCGGAACTAGGGCCTAAGAAAAGTATACGGTAAAGAAGTTTAGATTTTGGGCTCTGAAACAGTAAAGTAGGGCATTGAAAGAAAATGGACTTTTTGTAGTTTACGCGTTCTTTTACATAAGTTTTTTTTTAAATAAAATTAGTCGTAATGTAATGCATTTATATACGCTTAAATCGCCTTTAATATTAGACTTTTCGGCCTGCAGGACCACGCAGTTTTCCATTTAAAGTAACCGTGAGCCGTAGAGCGTTTTAACGGCAAATTAAACTTGAATAATCCAGCTCATGAACCCAACGTTAATGGATTCAGACGCAAGGCTAGAGTGGATGGGCCCATACAGGTGCCTCCAGGCACCAGACATATATCATGGAAGAGACGAGTATGCTCTGGAAATTTTTATCATCAAACGACATAGAAAGAGAAAGATTACGTGCGATTGTATATGGTGAACGTGTGCATGTATGTGAGTGTGTCCATGTGACTGCGTATAGGCTTTGGGAAACATTCATGTCTACCCATGCGTTTCACTACCTGTATTATTCTATAATCTTTAATAAAACAGGGAACATACATTCAGTTCGTAGAATATCCCATGGCTTAGTCTGTGTTTGTATTTCATGATGTGTAATACTCGATCGTAAGGCAAGCTTTATCGATAATATGATTTGATGTTGTACGAAAGGGACCCTTGCTGTATTCAATAGGCCTATACTCGTGCAGGCGTAATATGGTAAGGTACATAGACGTCCGTGGTGCTGAGGTTTTTGTTTTGCAAGAATGATTGGTGATTTATACCATACATCGTTTGATCATTTGGATTTAGGTGTTTTCCTGTATAGTCCTTCATCCATGACCAGTTTTCCAAACAGTATAATATCTAGTTGTATCACAATTTTTACCTTCAGGCTATGTATTACAAAAAAATCCATGAGTTTAAATCTGGCCGTTGGCAGGGGTCTTCGGACGTCAAAACCAGCTACATGGTTTTGGGTGGGGAGGAGCGTGGGTCTTAGAGTCCTTTGTGCAAAACTACCGAATGTTTCACATTTGCCAACTCCGTTTTTAAGATCTTCAGCGTGTTACCATCATCGCTAATGGCCTTGGGAGAGTGAGGGATCCATTGAATCACTCTCAAGAGGTATTATTATAGTCCTGCAAGAAATTATTCTAAAGTTTCCCACTCCCTCATAGTATATCTAATGTAATTTAACTTATCTTATTATTGTTTAGATTTAGTGAGCGATTGGTGTATCTCTACCTATGTGTTCATGTTGTCTCGGAGGTGGCCCTGGCATTGTGATGATTACTCATTCTTGTCGGATCAAAGAAGTATGTGTTTGATCCGAGTATAAGTTATCTTCCGACAAGTCGCTATCCTGTAAGTCCGGGTGGCGTGGACCACATAAACGTTCTTTCAACGGGAGAAGTTAAACTAAGGGAATGAAGAAGATTCGCTTTAAAATCTGGTCTCTTTACTAGTCGTGGCGTAATTAATAAAATATTTCTTGTTCCAAAAATTTAGGCCTAATATTTACCGTTTTTTTATCAGCGTGCCTTGTGCCTTCTCTCTCTTCTTTTTACACCTTGTCCCATGAGTTCGTAATATCATCCTCCTCCTCCTCCTCCTCCTCCTCCTCATGGTTTGGGCCTGTTCCGTCCCCAAAGGTAAAAGAATACTGTCAGTCCATCTCTTTTTCGGTCTGCTTACACTTCTTATTCCTGTTGGTCTAAATTTTAGCATTCTGTATGTTATTCTGTCTTTATCCATTCTGTTTAAGTGTTCCATCCATTTCTTCCTATTTTCCTCTATTTTATGGTTTATGTCAAATATCTTCAGTTCATTCCTTATGTCCTCATTCCTCTTCTGATCCCTTAAAAGAATTCGTAATAATTCAGTTAATTTATCAAGTCACTCATTCTTGGCATGTGTAATTGAATCATATTATTGCGTTTTGATTTACCAGGATGGCTTAAAATTATATATAAATTTTATATTTATGGCCACTTATCTTGTTCGAATTGCATGAACGACATCTACCGTCTTCACGTGCTAAACATACTTAATGGAGAATACATTATGAGATCCTTCACTTCTTTCATAAATCGAATCCAACTAGAAGGGATTCCTTGGAAACTGTAGGTATATGAATACCACTTGGATTGCCCAGACTCATGTCAAGAAGAGTAGAGGTTTTTTCTTTCCTTCTTTTGAAACGAAGCCAAAATATCTTATCACTTCTTTTTTTCATCCCCTCACCCCGACTCTTCCTTCTTTCTTTCTAAGTCTTCAACGTCGTCTTTTCAACCACTAAAACTTGAATCGTGGCTGTCACACTATGACCTCCTTTGATCCTTGCAATGCTACATTTTATACTACGTCTATGCTCTTTTCATCCCTTTCCATAGCTTCTTCAAAAAGTTTTCTACTTTTTTGTTAGATGGGCTGGTGTTAATCTTAACGTGTTGAACTCTGAGAGTGACCTTCCAAACTTGGCTTCTCCGGCCACTTGTCACTTCCTCCTTGTCACGGTTCACTGACCTTTGTCCCTCTAGCTCCTGTGCCTAAGATATTTGTGTCTTTAGGAAAGAGAATGTAAGAAGATCCTTTTCATGTTTTCTATATTGAACAGGACATTGATTTGAAAGTAGAAGTAAGATTTTTAATCCATATACCTCTAAACCTACATATGGATTTGTTCATTTATGTTAAATTATTATGTCATTAATATTACCAACACTTTTAAGCAGTGTATTTGTTCACATATTATTCATTTCACTTAAGCGTTGTTATATTTTGTTATCCTAACTTTAAAATAGGATCTCCGATTGAAAGAAAATCAATGTTGGTCATATGCGGAAAACTAAGTGCCTTGACAGAAATCAAACCTGTTATAAACGTGTATTGTTATAATGCCACAACATAGGTACACTTTAGAACAGATAATTTTTATGTATGTTTATTAGTTTACTTTTAACTGATCACTAGTTTTATTGCAGCTATACTTGAGTTCCCTCAATAGATCTACATGTTATTTGGGCTATATTAAGCTTATTATTTGTTGCACGGATGGAGGTAAAAGACCTTACGGACAGGCAATCACAAACATAATTTCAAAATTAACCGTTTAACGCAGAAAATAAATTTTGCTTGGTTACTAAAAGAGTCTTATGGTTATTATGCATTGTGCGTTTGTGGACGTTTAAAAAAGGGGGAAAAGACCTTAGTTATTTACATTTATTTGAAACTTAGATCATATAGATAGTTAACCTTCCCACAGCTGAATGTATATTAATACAAACTTTCGTCAAGTGATATCAGGAAACAATATAAATTTTTTATTGAATAGCTGGTTTTCATGAATGACAATCTTATTGTGTGGATAATATTTCTCATATGGAAACATGAAACATTACTCTATTAATTTCATAGCTGCTTTATGCATATTTTTCGGTAACGCATATGTACGTCATTAGCAGTGAAAAGGTTAATCAGTCGGTTATGCTCATTTCCACAACCAAACCAGACTATACATAGAAAAAATAACTGAATTAATTTCTTCCAAATTATGTTCCAATGGTAGATCTATAGAAAACCTCATAAATGAAACAAGACGTAAAGTTGTAATACAATACAATAAATGCCCACAATTTCTATCTGATAATAGTGTTTGTACTAGTCTTGTAAATTTAACCGTTAAAAGCACCAGTTATTAGGTTAAACATACCAATTATAATGTATGATTTATTACGCCCAGTCACCCGTCTTGTAAACATTTCAAGAAAGCTTACGAATATGTACTTTCCTTGTCATTGTAGGCAGTTTTTCTCCGCGACATTGGAGTGCACCTCTAATCTTGTTTGGAATAAAAATGGCGCTCTAAAGCAATATAAAGTTAGTTTATGTTTGAAAGCGAGAGCGAACCAGGCTGTTACAGTTCACAAAAATAATGGTCCTCTCGGGAAAGAGTAAATTATTCCTGCTTTAAGTTCATAAGGGGAAATAAGCTTTCAGAGGGTATACTCTTGTATTTTTCATATTATCTAATCCCATATTTTTCAATGAGCATCGAATTCTGTAGCTTTTCCGTGTGTCCACATATCAAATACAAAATTACATTCATAATATGATAGAGGTAATACATGTGTTCAACTTTATTTTATAAGCTATCTACTATAATATTTGAAGATGGCTTTGCTCGGTTGAAATCTCGATTCAATTGTTTACGTCTTGTAGAGATTTGATTTTTTTTATAGTTGGAAAAAAGATGATCATGAAAGCATGCCTAAATGGGTAAAAATTGAATGATTTGGACGAAATTCACTATGAAGGTTTTTTGGGGGCGGGGGCTAGGGAACTCTAATCTGATATGTCTTCCCCCCCCCCCCCCGGCGCACTTTAATCGTGAAATGCATCACGAAGTTTTTAAATTATCAATTGTTTTAATTGCTTAAGCATGATTTGGCTTAGGTTCATTAATCTGTGCTTCTTTTAATCGTTTCATTTCGAATCTGTAATCCCATATGGCAGCAAAACATTCTTTTCTTTCCTTTAATTATTTATATTTATTACGTAAAACAATATAATTAAGAATAACATTATGTAATTCCTGCAGTTTATGTAAAAACGATGTCGGTGTTGATAAATTTAGTGGATGATATTATAACGTGTAGTAATAATCATAATAAATAACAGAGTTAATATTAAACCAAAAGAGTGGAGAGGAACGTTTATCTAGCCCGGTATCATAATTTAAGAGTATTAGTTTGGAACAGTTCATTAGAGTGTTCATGCTAGCAGAAGTATCGTTTCTATGGTGTCTGGCTGGTTCGATTCCAGCAAGGGTCACTGGAGTATTGACAAGTGACTGAATCCTCTTAACCGCAAATGACCTTGAGGTTGGCGGAATTAGAGCATAAAGCGTGGGGCTATATCCGGTGACCCCTCTAAGGTCCGAGGACACAAATGGCGGATTGGTTTCCAGTCCTTTTTATCTTACCAGTTTCGTCACAAACAGTAAATTACATATTTTTTTTAGAACTGCACAAGACTTGACAAGTCCAAAACAGTTCGGGCTGAAAAATCGAATACGTTTGCTTCTTATTAATGAATAATTGCAAAGAAATCTCACAAACGTAAACAAACCAGTACTTGTAATGTCCAACAGAAACCATAATCTGTGGTTCATGAATGCTTATATATCTAAACCAATACTTATTCAGTAAGATTTTGATTTTTCTCGGGGAATACTATTCTTGACTTCAAGGGCATCAGCCGAATCAAAGTTTTAAAAGTTTCCGAGCTTTTGGACTCCAACTCTGAGTCCATCTTCTGAGATTTGATATGCGAGAACGAAGTTCGAGCAAGTTTATCTGATGAAACTCGTAATCTCGTTGTCAATATTCGATGCATCGAATCGAAATTGTGTTTTAATCAATGCACATTTACATTAATTCATTCTGTAGACAAGTTATGTTGTGTAAAATAATGTCTCTTCGTTCTGTTTACTGGCAGCACTGTACGTTTGATGCATTTTAAAAGTGTCCAGTAACAAGCTGACGTTTTATCAATCAAAACTGCATCCTTGCGGCCCTAGGAAACATATTATAAGATAAACGATCGTGATTGGTCCATATTCGAGGAATTGCTAAACGTTTTAAGGACAATATAAAAAACCCAGCCTATGAATGGAATAGTGAAGGAAATTATTCAGTCTCTATGTCGGAAGTTCATCTAGTCGGTATCACGTATTACTGGTCCAATGACATATTTTTTACTTATCCTTAATACTAAAGCTCCATGTGTTTTTCGAAAGCAATGAAGATTGTCTATGGATAGAACACGAGTCCTTTCATTTAATTGTCCCTGATTACAGAGAAATTTGCATTTTATTTTTGGGCTAGACTACTATGAACATTACTTATTCTTAACATACCTTTACCCCTAAAAGGTCTATGATGTTTAATTAATATGCACTGCTGGTTATAAAACAGCATAATTCATCAGTAAGACCTCAACAAAATATAGCAAAAAGCAGAAAGAGTTAATAATATTCTCTTCTTCAACATGAATAATCAAATTACAATTTTTTGTATGTAATAATGAGAAATTACCGATAAAATAAAAATAAAAATAAAAACATAGTTATCTCGGGTCGATGATTTTCCACAGTAACCCAGGAACTTAACCATGTGTGTCAGATAATTTTTATATTCGAGAACGTCAATAATTGTAGCCTGCCTTCTTCGAATTTGTTTTAATGTTTCAGTTATCTAATCATCACCAGACGTCAAGATAAGCAGGATAGATTTTTTTTGCCCCACAGGTAGCCTTCCCAGCGATGTTTGGGTCTTTTTAAAACTAATCTAAACTAGCATAATAGTTAACTGTTTGTTTTGCTAATATCTCCTCAGACATTCCAGTCATAAAGCCCAACCGCAGTTTTTCTCATGTAATTATTATTGCTGCTGCAGATACTCAACACTTAGGGTGGCGTGCACCAAACTCATGCCATTTACTCTTTTAGTAAGCCTTACTTCTTTAGTTCTAACTACTTTAGTAAGCTACTCTTTTAGTAACCGTACTCTTTTAGTAAGGACGGCGTGCACCAACCAGGAGTAAACTAAACTCGGCGGCTTTCAACATAGAGGAATGTACTAAAGAAGTAAAAATTTTATTTACTCCCAGAGTAAATGAACTTACTCCACAAGTGGTGGAGAGCACCAACACGGAGTACGTTACTAACGTAGTAAGTTGTGGAGTAAATAAGGCCAATATTTACTCCTACTCAGGGGGTGGAGTAAAGTTGTGGAGTAAGTGTGTTCTGTGGCATTTGCGTGAGTTATGAGTTACATATCACATTAAATGGATTACATAGTTAAACTGAGGATAAGTTATTGAGATGAAGAAGGTTGTATACCAAAAATGAGAGTTGTGGCAGGTGATTTAATAAATATTAAGCGAACCATACCTAGTAGGGCATTATATAACGTAAATAATTAAGCTCATAAATCCTTACATGAAATTTTGGCGTTTGGAAGAAACGATGTCAGATTCTCACTACATCCATGTGATTTCAGCCAGTCAAATGTGGAAATATCATTGCGGAGAGCGATCCAGCTAGGAAGACGTCCACCAAAGGTGAGAGGAAGAGTGAGTGGAAGGGACGTTTGCATTGCACGGTACAAGGAGCTCATGTGCTCTTAAATATCTTCCTAGCTGGATCGGCCTTTAGATGTTGCAGTTCTCCCTAACTTTGGGTCAGAAAACGACGATGTATTTCAAGCTAATCATATGGATACAGATATCGGCGAGGTATAGTACATTCCAATAAATGAAAACCTCCGTTCTTGGAGCTACCCAGAAAACACTTCCCCCTGCTACTTAACCATAGAATTACTGAACAATAGGTGATTCTCATTGTTAAACGATTTAATGTAATTATTGTAAATTAATTTTATTACATTACACTTCTATAGCTTAACTTAAAGAACAACATTGCGAATGCCAGATTATAATAATAATTATAAGAGCTAAAAGTTCAATAGTTGCACCCGCAGTGTTAATGAATAATATGTCCTTTTTTCTAACCCAGGTGTAAAAATGTCCAAACAGGCCACATCGGAAGAAAAATTTGACTGACTCTGGGATTAGCGTACATTGAGAAGGGGACACATTGTAAAACCATTCCTTAAAGACTCCCCAAGTCTCGAATGGTGGAGTGAGACGAGACTTTCATGTTTGGGAATAAACTATAACAGATGCTGCAGGTCTATAGTATGCTGCTAACTATTTAATTAACCCTGTGGACAGGAAAGTGAGAAGCATTATAAACTATATAGAAAAAAAAATGCCAACATGAGTGCCGAAAGAAAATTTTAAGGAGGGGCCCGGAGGTTGAAGCTGCACAGGATCTAGAGAAGTAGTCACTGAAATTATTTTTAAACACACAACCATCTACATAATTTTTATTGGAGTTCATAGCTTCCGAAATATTATACCGCCATTTTTTGTTTAAATACTACATTTCTCAGTTGTAATATTATTATTTTTATAAGGTAATATTTTTTAAGTAAATGTTCTGTGCATTTGAAAAAGGACAGAAACATAATGCCCCTTATTAGTTTTGTTATCCTTTTTATCCCCCCTTTTTCATGATTTTGTGTAATACTACTTATTAATATTGTTAAACAGTCAATAAGTATTAATAATTCATTATAGTGAGATTTATGATAAACAACTGTAGAATAATTGATTTATCGTTTTTGGGGAAGAAAATTTTAATATATTTTAGAAATTTATTATTATTATGAGAGAAATAATTATAATATTGACAGTGAATCAATTATGAAAATCAACTGGAAATTCCAATTGTTTGCATTATAATACAGAAATAGTTTGCACAAAAATTGTAATCACAGTACCCTAACGTAGGCTACTAAACTGAAAATATTCAATTGAAGGAATTAAAATTAGTAATGAATAAAACATTACTATTAGACCTATTTTAAAACATGAAGATTGTCATTGGTAATATTTGGAACAACCCAAATTCATATTCATTGTTTCAGCTAACCTTTCCTTTTCATTATCTGGCACTTGAATAATACCGGCAATTGAAATGCACGTGTTCTGCTGCGCTGCACTAATGTTTCTGCTCTGTTCTGCGCAGAATTCGACTACTTCTTTAGTAAAAATCGTTTACTACTTTAGTTACAACTAAAGAAGTAACTATCAATTGAGCTCTCCAACACCAACTAAAAGAGTAAGTTACTAAAAGAGAAGCACTAAAGTAGTAAATCTAAGACGGGAACCTGACGCAACAAAAACCGGTTTGTCTGTCTCACTCTAGCACATTACTAGTATGACTTAAAGAGTGAGACAGATGTACTGGTTCTTGTATACTCCAGGTCTCCGTCTTAAATTTACTACTTTAGTAAGATTTACTCCTGGATGGTGCACGCCACCCTTAGCCTTCTTACACACTAGCGTTTTTAGCAGCGCTTCTGAGTAGCACCAGGCAGCGCTTCTCAGTCGCGTTTGGAAGCGCTACATTTCTTGGTCATAAATTCGGACGAAGAAGTTCTTGCACTTGCGTTGCTAATTAGAAGAAGAAGGTATATAGACGTAAACGCAAGTATTGAGAGCATCCAATGAAAGAAGTCAGGATAATAAATGGTCAGTTTTATACACATTACAGTGAATTGAGACAAGATGATGATAAATTCTTCAAATATTTTAGAATGTCCTTGTCAAGTTTTGATGAACTATTAAATTTTCTCCACTTATCCACTTCATTAATAAATACTTCTGTGTCAAAACTAATGGCACGGTTCTTCAGAGCTTCTGAAACTGAACTGCCGCGCTTCTCTCACGCTGCGTGTGAAAAGGAAACCGACTGCAAAACGCAGCTGCTAGCAGCGGGGAGCCGCACCTGCTTGCGTAGCAGCGCTTCTTTGGCGTGCAGAGACGCTAGTGTGTATAGCTACAATCTGAATACATGCAAAAGTAGAATACAGCGTTTGCAGCGCGACTCAGAAGCGCTGCTAAAAACGCTAGTGTGTAAGAAGGCTTATCCTATGCTTTCATTATTGGACTACCTCAAAAACAGAAGTAAATGTCTCTTCCAAAAAAGTTGAAGTGTTACTTGCATCATCTTATTATTAAAAATAATTTCACATAGTTCCTGATATTATAAACTAAAGCTATTACTTTTTATTTTTCCGAAGATATTTTAAAATTAAATTGAGTTACTATAATCTGGAACTGTTGGATTAAGTGTGTCGTAAATTCACGTTACATGCAATGTAAATAGACGAATAAGCAAACAGTACCAGAAATGCTTGTGCATGCAGAAACCAATTATTATTAATATTATTCACACAAATTCTTTAATTTAGGAAAGCAGTAAATCCAGTTGAATACAAGTAAGGTATCACCTTGTTGGTAAACTTACGATTTGGTTTATCTTCATTCGTATAGGATAAAGTGAAACCTGAAGCATAAAAATCTTAACAATATTCGGAACGATAATTCCACCCCTCTTGTTGTTTCTGCCTCTCCTGTTTTAAGTTGAATTGCTTTCTTCATCGGGTGATCAACTTCATCTACCGTTACCTAAGATAGGGAAAGATCGTAAGAGCTAAGATGGGAGGCTGAGGGGGTTGAAGGAGGAGAGTAGCACCATGAATTTCCAAAAAGGTTATTTCCTCAGTAGTTGTTGTACCATCAGGGTGAATGATTCATGTAAATTTATTTCCCCTCGTCTCTGTTTACTCTTTTGGGAAATTGAGCGGCCCCATCCTACCTTATTTTTTCCTAAACCCCTCCTTCTTTCTACTATCCCCTCATCCCCTGTATGCTGTAAGAAAGGCTGCTGTTATTCGATTCCCCCCTCCATAGTCGTCTTCAGCAACAGCTCTTTTGAAAATCCCTCACGAATAGGTAGGAAGGAGTTTAGGTGGTATCGCTACACAGAATGAAACGGCGAGTGTTGTATTTTATTCAATCAGTACATAAATATTGTATGAAAGCGAATGCACGAGATATGTTCTGGCATTGGGTGACACAGCCAAAGCATTAATGGTAATGCCTTGGTCTAGGGGCGAGCTAGCTAAGGTTTTAAAGCTTGTTTTCCTAGTACCACGCCCGAGCAATCTACAAAAAGTCCTGAAGGCATTTAAATTATTTGCAAGTACTTGAAAGAGACATATATGTATTATTAACAAGAGCTCCAACTAAGTTTCATTTCTACATGTACTTAACGGGAAAGTGTTTCTGAAAAACCTCGTCTTAAAGTGAATCAGAGCTATTGGCTTTTAAAGTAAAATTGACTGTATATACCTACAATTCTTAATCATTTTACTAATTCTATCTTCACAGTTTGAGCATTTTAATAAGACTATTCCACTCATATGCCGCGTGTTTGATATTGACCAATAACGTTTAGCAATTTCTCGGACATAGACCAATCACGATCGTTTAACTTATAAAATACTTGCTATTAATATGAGGAAGGGATTTTACCTCATAAAATGGTCTGCTCGTTACTGGACACGTAAGCATCAGTGTGCAGTGATTAATAAGTCGCATGTTGCCATTAAACAGCACGAAAACAGATTATTTTATACAACATAACTTCTTTGGAAATTGAAGTAATATGTACATCGATTAGAAACATGATTTCAATTCGGTGCAAGCCAGTTCGTGTGCTTTTATTCTGTTCTACTGTTAGCTTACCTGAATTATGTTAATTATGTCTTATATGCACCATTGGTAGCGCTGGTCACAACATGGTAACTCAAATCGATTAATGGATAGTTGACTCATTGTATGCCGTGATCTCGAAGCTGTTAGTTTTGCTTGATATAACAAAGCACGAAAGTAATATTGTTATTTATATAATCCGTTACATTTTTATTCGTGGAATAGTCTTAATAAACCTTACTCTAGTTGACGAGTTTCATAAGATAAATTGACCCTGCTGCGCAGTCGCGAATATATCGATAAACTCATAAAATCTCGTGGGATTATCTTTGATAATCTTTCCCACAGGTTCAAGTTAAATATTATATTCACTGTTATTATTTCATCTTTACATTTACTAATATTCTAAAAGAGATAATTTTACTTTAAAATATATATTGTTTAGCTTGAGAAATTTAGTAGCATAATCCATTTTTCGCTGTAAACAAATCAAAGAAGACTTGAACACATATTCTATATTTTGAAAAATAGCTGAACACTTGCAGTTTCTGTTGCAATAAACACTTCCATGAAATTATATTTTGTTTCTGTAAACGGCCCCAGGGAATCTTTCTTTATGGATACGCCTCGTAGTAATACGTTTCTGTAGGCTAAGCCTAAATAGGTACCATATGGGAAGATTTGGAAACTAGTTATAATGTAGGTGGTATAAATATTACTCCTCTGTCGCAAAACTCATCACCATAAATCTCGGATGTAGGAGTTGGATGTTTGGAGTCAATACAGAACGTGTTTTTTTTTTTTCAAATGTCAAATGTTTTATAGAGCATTTCTGAATTCGTAATGATTCCAGTTCAACCAAGTGTTAGAGGGGAAATTATTGCAGTTTGGCCGCTTGCACTCTTCAAATCTTACATCCCTGAATTTTCTTTTTTGAACTGATTATAAAACGCTTCATTTCTCAGTATTTCAGATTATGAGAATGTACAATTCTCCATGGCCTGATGCGCAATGCTTGCATGTGTAGCCTACTAAATTATTGACCACGACACAAGTTGATGAATTCAAACATGATTTGTGTTTACTTTATCATATTGATAGCAGCCTGTGTTAACACTTAGCAAAGTAACAGATTATCTGTTTAATGTATCTCCATTACATCAGTCCGATTACGTAAACATTGCTCAAGGCAGGGTATTAGCTTGATACAATAATGTATACAAATGCTTATTATACTACCACATTAAAAGCTTACTATTTTATTATGTTAGACTACACTCATCTTTAAAGCGTAGTACACTACTTAGAGAATATTTTCTTTCTCTCACGTTTTATTTAAAATTGTATGCAAGATCTTTCCGTATCTTCAAACGGTCACTTACTATTAACACTATTAGGAAATACAGGATCCAATTTAAATTTAACCTTATTAAAACTGCTTATCGGAACACTAATTGCACTATTAATAAGTTACATGAATCAGCTGTTGCTATTATCCAATCCTATGTATTAGCAGTATTAAGAACCTTGTTTGTAACAATGAATAAAATCATAGCTCAAGCCATAAATCTATAGGCCTAATAGTAATGTGTAAGAATTCGTTGTTGACCAACCAATCATAGTGTTCGATTTGTGGTATCATGCATCATTCCTGCCGCTTTCTTTACAGATCGTTTCGTTTGTTATTATGTCAATTAATTCGCAGGATCTAATATTCAGTCATTGAACACCACTTAACCTCAACGAGATATCTATATGCACGGTTCTTTAAAATTTTTATTCATCACCAAATATGATGTTATGATATATAATACCGAAATCGATGTATTTATGATTCTAATTTCTAAATAAAAAAATGGAATTTAAAGTTTGCATTTTATTACATTACTAGCTTGAAAGACCAGGGTTTTACATTTTACTTGTACTGCGAAGTGCACTTGTGGAATAATCTACTTCCGATTTTCAAACTGTAGACCCTTAGATAGCCTTTCCTATTTTGGCTACAGGGTTTTTATTACCAATACTCTTTCTTTTCTTCTGAGTCATTTCTGGAAGAAGAACTTCAGTGAAATGCAATAAAGGGGGAAGGACTCGAAGGCTAGGTGTGAAAAATTTCATTAAGATCGGATTGAAACTGTAAACAAGTAAAGTTATCCCTGGACAGGCCACAGAAGCTCTTGATTCCGGGAGGTTGAAGATCCCAGATTTTGAGCCATTCGGCACATGATGATGGTAAGGTTGTCAACCATTTCTTCTAGGATTGCTCCTGGTACTCATTTATGTTAGAAAATGTGTATACTCCAGGGTCAGAAAGACTAAATCAATTTAAAAATCACAAAACCTACATCGGGGATCGAACCCAACGGCCTTCCGATCTTTAGCGTTACGCCTCAGCTAGTTGCGCCACGGCGCATATTTGTATTTGTTTGTATATTTGTATAATAAACAAACAGATAGACAAACATACTTCCTTTATATATTCACATACAGGCCTTCTTTTTCACCTGAAAGCTTATGCATATTAAGTTAGGCTATAAATCATATACCTGGCATTCACAAATATCTGGTGGAAATTGATAGATGCACTTTTATCTTTATACATATTACAAATTACATTATATTAGATGACAAGATTATTCATTTTTTCTCACATTAAGTAATGAAAAATAATTTATTCTCGAAAAATGGAGATCGTTATTTACTGTCATTTTTCCAAACATATCAACCGCATAGGGTCATTACGCTATGTTTTAGGGCAATTTTTATTTTATTTTTTCAGAATGAATTGCAAACAATCCTGTTCCTCTTGTTCTGAAGACTAAGAATGCAAAATTGCAACCAAATTTTAATATTATGGCCCTTGATGTTTCATATCTAATAATGAAGTATTTTAAATTGGATTAACATTGAACAGTTTTTTAAACTACACACACATAAAAGGTTATTTTGGAAGGCAAGGCAAACATTCTGAATGTAAGAGAAAATTACGAATATTTTGTATGCATAGAAACCATACGAGATAAAAGAGAACAGAAAATGAGGCTTGGTTAATGTTGACGCGGCTAAACATGAAACACATTCTGATTGAAAGCATTAAGACAGAGAAAAGTATTCAAGTACATAGGTGTGGATAAGCCATAAAGCGAAAGAGAATTATACAGAAAGAGGTATAGAAACCAAAACCTGCATGGGGTTCATGTCGCTGAAAAATGAAATAAGCAGTTTTTTCATATGTGGTACGTGATTTCCTTTGTTTCGCGACAGAGTTCGCTGGTGGCACGTGGTGTTAATTGCAAAGCCGATAATGGAAAAGGCGCTCCCCAAAGCAACCCCTTTCACTTTGACCCCACTCATGCCAGTAATCATGTTTTTCTCCTTGCAAAAAAAAAGTGAGAGAAACGTTATTATATGGGTGAAGGAAGATTCAAATAAGCTAGTTTTTCTTTCAATTTTTCTGGATAACCGAGTTAAAGCAGTATCATTGTGACATGGAGATACCTAAATTTCGACATTTTAAGTTTGATAAGCCTATCGTGAATTAAAAAAAAAAAAAAGAAAAAGACAAACAAAAAACATGAAGACATTAGGAAATGATCTGCATATAGGCCTACGACCGCATTAGATTGAAAGGAGCATTAGATTGGCGTCAATACAGTACATTTTCATTTACATGCTCTATATATACGAGTATTTTCAAGAAGTCATGTAGAACAAACGCTTGTTTTATATACCGTACTTTACCAATGTTACTCCACATTTAAATTTGTATTAATTTTAAATAGGTTCGTGTACTTAACTGTATTGGATACCCTTAACCTTTGGAAGTTTTACAGGTAGGGAAAAGAAAAGAGGACCGAGTAAAATATCTAAGTTGCCGATATGAGCCACTGCGCATGCCTAGCGGCATTCACAGGACAGCAGGGAATGCATTGAAATTTGTTCTACAGCCGATAAATTGCTTGAATTGAGAAATAATTTAACGTAATTTGCGTGTAACGTGTCCGTTACAACTCTTACATTTATTTACATATCACAAGGCTATAAAATCAGCCACAAGAGTCGGTCCGCTTATTTCCCCCTACTTGTACATTAAACTCTACTTTCTCTCTAGCAGTATCATATTAAATTGGACAGATCTACTACACAAATATAGGTTTTTTTCCCTCTATTACAGTCAGCTGATTTTAAGACATTAATGAAGTTACCCGTTTAAGTAAAATGTTTGGGTTTCAGATTAGGTTTGATCTCGAGTTTATCTGTTTAGATTAACATAAAATGCCTGCACGAAAAAATTATAAGTTTTTCTCTCGACTTTTTGTTTTGTTTGTGTTTTAAACTCCATCACGTTAACGTCTATCCCGCACCTACTCTATAATATCGAGTAATTAATCTTTTGTGGACAGAAGTGTTGCGCCTCGCCTCCATATTGAAATGATGTCACGTGACTCTGCACACGAGCGACACTCTCTTTCCTGTCGACATTTCTTCATTTATTATTCTGTGTGTGAGAGGCAGGCAAAAAAGAAACAGTTATTGCATGGTCAGGTTGTCGCAAGAATTAAAGTGACTTACGTTGCCGTCGGGTTGTGTAAAGTAGAGCACAGATTTAGCTTTTGATTTCTTATTTAACAAATGTGCCACGATTAGGCAATTCTGTACCGTATTTAGTTTAACATTGAGTGTGCACTCCCAGTGTTAAAGTCGCAGAAAAATTGTGAATTCAGTGGTTTTGAAAAATGAACAGGCTTTTCAAACAATGCCAGCAAATTAATAATGAAACATCCATTCTGCAATTTGTACCCTTCAAGAATTTTTAAAAAGCCGGAATGTTGTCAGTCACATTAAAAAAAAGTCGTTAGCTCTATTACAATATTCAATTGTGATGTGACTGGTTAACCTTTAGGCACACAAAAAAATAAAGCCGGATTGGAGTCAGTCAGATTGTGATAATGTATTGTAGCTGTTTAAAAGATTGGTCTTAGGCCACTGGCTCCTCAAAACATTTTTGGAAAATAGTGGGTACTGCCATCGGTTTCATTAAGTGTTGGTTTACACTCACTGAATTACAAAGTTGTGTCTCTCCATTTACTGGAAATTTAGTTGAAAAATTTATTACATTGCGTGTATTGCAAGTACGCTATATTACATTGAACAAAAGTGTAATTTCAAGTGTCGTTTCAGTGAAACTGGCACAAATAATTTGAGACGTAATGATAAACTTGATTTTAGTTAATTCTAGCCAGGAAGCTGTTTCTCTGTGAAATTTGCTGTAATCTGATCGATTCCGTATAGGACTTTTTAATAACCCTGAAGGCTAACCAGTCAATTAGCAGAATAAATGTTTATTTAATAATTTGCTGGGATTTTATAAAAAGCCTGAATTTTCAATTAGCCTGAGACGTTAACATCTTGATTTAAGTAAATAGTGTTACAGACTCTAGTACATGGAAAATAACTTGCACTGAGTACTGGGTTAATCGTAATATAATAGTAATACTAATAATAATTACGATAATAAAAATAGACATGAAAACAATGGACCTAATATTTAAAGGTAGGAATTTCAGGTGCAAAATTTTGGGAAAAAAAAGTTTATACTTGTTCCTTATAACATCCTCCTAACATTTGCAGCATTGATCATCCAACTCTGTTGAGCATAGGAGGGTTGTGCTGGATCTGCTAAAGGATAATCTAAACTTGTCAGAACATGCAAGAAAAATAAAAGCTCAAGTCCAAAATAACAGTTTTTCGAACAAAACTTCTCGAGTTAGATCCCCGATAAGGTATTTAGGATTTTCCAATTATCTATTGACCTAACCATCATGGCCCTGGCATCTACTCATTCTCTAACAAAAATAAGTACCGGGAGCAATCGTGGTGGTAAAGGCACTGTTGCGTACCGGCACTTAAGGATGGAAACATTTTCACCTTCGTCTATCGATTGTCTGAAAGTCTGGGCCTCTCAACCTCCTGGAATTTTAAGGGCCTCAACGGGTTGTGTTAGGGAACTCGCACAAGAGCCGTGGATTCTGTTCATTAATTTCGGTACATTATGAGGCACATTATGAGGCATCCAGGCTTGGTCAACACTATATTAGAAGGAACAATAGAGGGGAAAAATTGTAAGGGAAGACCACGATTAGAATATGCAAAACAGATTATTGGCGATTTTGGATGTAAAAAATATGAAGACATGAAGAGACTGAAGATATTTTGGTGACATTAATAGTACAACCAACTGCAAATATAATACCGAAAAGATAAAAATAAACATTATAAAATAATATTTCCTCTCGGATTTACACACTTACCTTGGTTATTGTCAGGGCCCGGATTCTGATGACCTAAAAATGTTTAAAAAATGACCTTTAAATGACCCTGAATTTTAAAGAAAATTACTTAATAATTATAAAAATGACCTAAAACTGATATTTTATTTATAAAAAATTATTGTTGTACACAGAGTTTTAGACTAATTTTAGAATAATTAAAAAACTGTAAATAACTGTAATGGTGTGAATGTTTTTTTCTCACGGAAATTTATACTGGCACCGAGGCACTGGCGAGTCAAACTTCGGCATTTCCTTTTGCGGTCTGTCGGATTATTGTTTATTGAGGGTAAACAAATTTTGGCGTTTCTTTGATTCTCATTTCCGACTGAGACATGACAACACTTTTCCTTCTTGCATTAAACAAACAACACTTCAAAGACATCGCCGCTGGGGAAGGCAATGCATGAAAATGACTAAATAAGGAAGCAAATGACACGAAAATGACAAAATAATGACGTAAAATTGAAATAATTGCCCTAAAAATGTAAAATTGCATGATATGACAAAAAATGACCTAATAAAAATGTATTTGTATAATCTCGAGGCCATGATTAGGATTTATCTACAAGTTGGCAATGTCTATGCAGCACCAATAAAAAGGTGACATGTCATTAGAATCCGGGCCCTGGTTATTATATACTGTAGAGAAAAGTGGATGTATTGATTAGCAAGCGTTCTAGAATGTAATATAATTCCTGTTCGTTCAGTATCAGTAACTCTACCGCATGTAATTAGATTGCTGAGTTTTAATGAAATTTAATACCCTAACAGTATTTGCTATCATATCATGACATCAAAGAGACATTATCGATTTCCTGAAGAGGTTTCTTCATTTGAGATAAGTAGGAAGAAGTTTCTGAACTGCATAAAAACAAGCATATCCTGATTTGAGCCGACATTTAAATTGTTCCTATTATTTCTTATTCTATATTTTTATTATTTCTATGCTGAATAATATAAAGTATTAGGTTATTCATAAAATTATTTTAGGAGAAAATTTCTTCTGGAATCGATATTTGAACCTATGACCTTCGGATTTCCGTGCCGAAACTCCCCCAGTGTGCTAGCCAGATTGCTATGGGTTCAAATCTCGGTGACAGAGGAATTTTTCTCCTAAAATAACACGTGGTTTCTAGAATACCCATTTAAAGCTCTAGTTTTAAAATTCTCAGTGAGCTAAGTTAGATATGTTTTTCACATTCAAATTAAAATGTTTCATAAATCTCGAAACGTTTGTGAATGAATTCATATAACTGAATTTTCTCTTCGTTCACTCCATTTCTGATTCTCTTCTCGTTCTTTCAGATCCATTTATGCAGTTACAGATTTTCCATGTTTACTAGTCACTCACAAATATTCCCATTACGAATATAGACTTCGGGTTGACTATTTTTTATGACAGGCTTTGCAGCAGCCATGAGTAGGTTTGTTATATTTTCTCTGTATAAATTGATTAAAAGTATAATTTTCTCTGCATTTTGCTACAGTTTGCTGAGGTTGGGAACAGGTGTCCGAAATTATTTAGTGAGACGTACCGCATACTGCTATTTGAACAATGAAATCCTTACAGTAAATGTTTGAAATTAGATCGCGAGTATACTTCAAATGTTCTCGTAGTATCAACGTACAATAAAATTTACTCGCTTGTAATTTTTAAAGATTATTGAACTTGTGGGGCACGCAGTGGTAGAGTAGTACAGTAGGTCAAGGAACTGCGCTACAAACTGGAAGGTCGTGTGTTCGATCGCGCTGAGGTTGATGGGGGTTTCTTAATTACCGTATAGCAGTGATGTGGATTTTGTACCTTAAATGAGTACCAGCAGTAAAGGCGGTCAGTGAGTAATCCTGGAAACCTTATCACGGTCGAATTTAGATTGTCTGAAAATCTGGTTATTGCAGCATCCAGAAATCCCTAGGATTGACTGCTGAAATAAGGTATTTACTAAGGAACTAAGCAGCAGTTTTCAAACGGATTTGACCAAGATGGGAATTATTAATTTGTACGAAAGCGAAGAGAACGACAGTTGCATATGGTTATATCCCCTATAATCTCTATAACGTGCTAGCACCTAAATTTTTACCATAACGGGCTCGGCCCGTAAAGTGAAATTTTACATAGACGGGTTAAAAATAACGTAAATTATTTTTTTACTGAATCAGTACCTTGTTATAAGGTATATTTTCGTCATATCTGTCAATGTCTAAGAACTTAATGTAAAATATAAATGTTACTTTACCGACTTGGAAGTAGTATGATCAGTAAATCAAGACGCCCATCAATTTATATTATCAGTAGTAGTTTGTTGTAACCGTTCCTTATGAAAAAAAATAATTTTGATACACCTTATCACAACTCGTCGGGGTTTTATTTCGTAGAGCACTGGGACAGCAGTGAAATATAATTCACTTCAAGTGAAGACAGAAACAGTCTCTGTGTTTAATAAGTGTTAAAGAACTGTGTTGGAAACGAGCAAGTTCCTCTTGGTAACAGATGCTGCGTTACTCGGGACAACAAACTTCCGTCACAAACTTCTATATGAACAAGTATTTTCTTTAGGCTACTGGAATTCCTGACCCGTAAACCACGTTTTGGCTTGACCGAGTTTGTAATGAGCATATTAAAAAAAATAACTAACAATCGGTAAACTATTTCCTCGGAAATATAACTTTAGAATTTTAATAATATATCCGTAAAATGAGCAGAACTTCCTGACAAGTTATAGTAAATAGACTGTCATTGTTATTACATCACAATCTGTTGTTATAGTGCTCTAACAATAAGCAGACCTTCCCAAACCAATGCTTTTTATGTGAGTTTGGTCAATTTGATTTTTATCTTATTGTAACGCTTTCATTCCCCACATAATCCTTAAAAGATTAATGCAATCACAAGAAATTTAACTACTAGCAGGTCTTTTAAATGTGGGCTGTATTTATTTACCGGCAGGAACGGCAAGGTTTATGGAAATAATAAAAAAGTAACTTTGATTTTAGCATAGCGCTTTTAAGCAGAGGATATCTGAGAGTTTATGAAACTTTTGTAAGATTTTATTGGAAGATAAATCCTTTAAAAATAGGCTTCCGAAAACAGTTTATTATTTTATTATAAGTTATGTTGATTTTTGTTTAGTATCAGCTTAGGCTATTTGTTGTTAACTAAGGCCATATCCACTGTTTTCTTAATAATGCATGCATACATTGGCTAGATGAGCTAGCGAATTCTAGCTGTAAATCTGTAATACATGTTGTCAGAGATCTGAATATCTGCCCAAACACACGACACGAAAGAGAGGGAAAATCACGATGATCTTTCCGTATTATGATTTAAAAGTATTTTAGTAAGTTGTGTTTAAAAAACTAATGCAGGTTTTATAAAACTTAAAATTCCGAGCTCTAGTCATAACATATGGAGTAAGTGTAAGGAGGAATTCTGCAAATATGTTTTATTGCTACAAGTAAGTAAATGGGATTATGGCCACATATAATATAGTTCAAATAAGGTATTTGGCTCCCTAATACTCTAGAAATAGTAGCTTGATTTCAATGCTCATGTGTCACTTTTTTAATTAATAAATTTCATTGTAGCCAAAGAGGGTGAATTTATTTGAATAAATGTTCTCTCCTTATTCCCTCTAATATTAACAATGAAAACACACTGACACACTATAGGAGCATACCTAGTTTATTTTGATGGCTTTCTATAAACAGTAATATTAAATAGTAGGCCTATATACATAGATAAATGCTTGGTGCATTGGGGCCAAAGAATATGTTCAGATAATTAAAATTAAATTAAAATAGCACGTATAAAGAGTAATAAATTGTTATGTGGGCCTACATAATAATTTGTAATAATAATAATTTATTACTCTTTATAAGTGCTATTATAATTTAATTTTAATTATCTGAACATATTTTTTGGCCCCAATGCACCAAGCATTTCTCTATGTATATAGGCCTACTATTTAATATTAATGTGTGTAAAAAGTCATCAAAATACCTGTAAACTAGATCTGCTCCTATAGTGTTTCAGTGTGTCATTGTTAATATTAGAGGGAATAAGGAGAAAAAAACATTTATTCAAATATTTTTTTAATGTTAAAGTTGCCAAAATTTATTTAATAAAAATACATTTGATCGTTGATATTGACCTGAAGATTATCTAAATTATAGTCTTGGCATAATCCAGCTTAACTATCACATAAGCTAATCCTCTATAAACTCCCATGCACTCCACATGTCAACCTGAGCTGACTTACGATAAGAAGTCCCAGGACAACTAATAGGGATCATACTCTGACCACTAAACCTCTAATCCACTCAGCTCCTTCTGTGAGATGGGAATTGTTTCTGATACTCTGATATCAAGTCCTTACTCGTGACAATGAGACTTTGGGTTAATGTACTGGCACTTAAGCAAATGCATATAATCTCTTGTAGGACAATACTGAATTTAAGATGAAATAAATCTGTATGCATTATGATATAACAACATGTTGGGTGTAATGTCAAGTTATATTTATTTACTTCATTCATTCCGCTCTTCTACTTCCATTATGACACTTCAGTTTTTGTTTTTGTATTTTGTCAATTTTACGCTCCAGGCTTCAGCTATCTACTCAAGAAAATTTTCAAAATAGTATCGATTGTAAAATTGCATTGTTTTAACTTGGTTTATGATTTTTATTGTAACTAACTTATAAATGAAGTTACAAAAGTTACCATACAATATTTTTAAAAGAAGAAAACTGGCAATTTCGGCCATCATTTGAACTAAAAGTAAGTACGAAAGTAGTAATTAACTAAATTCAGAGCATTTCTCTATCCTTTATTGTGCACAGGCTACTTTCTAAAGAAAGGACACATATTCGAAATATTTCTTTCAAACTCTTTTTTGTCCCAAAAAGAACTATTTTACTAGGAACTAATCTAAATTGCTTATTGCTAGAGTAAGCACAAAATGTAAATTCATTTACGGGTAAAGTCAGCCAATGACTTGACTCGTAGGCCTACTACCTCAAACTGCATATGTGGTGTAATAGTGCCTGCTCCTCTGACTGCCTGTTACCCACATACCTTAAGTTTTGCTGTGCTTTAGTTGTATAAAGAATTTAATTATAGACTTTGATAATTGTGATCATGGCTTGCAGTTTTTGTCCCTATTCGGAATTATAGAGGAGGGTTAAGTTATGTGCGCAATGGTCATGACGTCTTCGCGAAGGCATTGTGTTGACGCATTCTCAGTTCAGGACACCAACTGATTAGTACTGGGTCATTGAAACCTGAATAGAGCATACTGTCTGACAATTCTAGACACATTCGTAAAAATCATTACATATCAGCCGTCTTAAAAAAACACACACACACACACACACACATGAGGAGGAATGTCCCATTTAATCAAAGTCTCTTTTCACCGGACTCACTTTGTAATGTTTTGAAGTAATAAGAAGTGGTGGTACATAATGTTAATTTGGAAAGCATAATAAAATATTATTACAAAAAGTATATGAGGTGAGTAATTTCGCTTTCTAGGATTTCGATTTCGTCTAAAGAATATTAAAGTTCAATTTATTTATTCATTTAACAAATGTTTATCCTGATATAACAAAATTTTTACTGGGTAAATTTATGCTAAACGTACTTCCTGAAAAGTCTATCAAACAAAATTAGTTTATTATTACCTTTGTTTAAATTCATGATTTATTTTAAGATCTTTTATGCGTTATTTACTGTTCATTTTGTATGGCTGAATTTGTTGAATTAAAATAATATAATGTAAATTTACTTTGACCGGCATTTTCTTATATTTTAATTAAATTATTTAAGTCGTGTTGTCTTTCAGAATTACTCTAATTATATCGATAACTGTTGTATTAATATTGTAATATTTCTATGCATAAGAAGAGAGTTTCTTGAATGTAGACTTATAAATTTAATCTAAAGGAGTGCTTATCTGAAATAAGGTACTTTTCTTTTTTATTTATTTTCTCAGAAATATTGGAGGAACTGACTTCATATATTCAATTTAATATAAAAACTTGAAATGAATGTAAAAAAGGAGGAAACCTTTTCAACCGCTAGGAAACTCGATTCAATACAGAAAGACGGAGTGGAAGAGAAGAAGCAGAATAAACAAGTATTTTCAACTAACTTTTGACAAAGTTTCTCTTAAGCAGAAGTGCGGTGGCTTTCTTCTTTTACGACTGTGTGAAATATAATAGTCATACGATCCTGCATATTATGATATAACCCATCTCTTTAAAAAAGCATGACCTGTTACGAGAGAATTTACTCCTATTAATTTTTTTGCTGAGCACTAAAGCATATATTATTACATTGAAGTCAATTGTAATCAAGTTCCATAAATTCACTACAATTTACTTCATATTATCGCTATATACCGGATGTTCGTAAATGCATAGTACAGACTTCTAGGGCTAGTAGAGGGGACTTAGTAGACAATATTTAGGATAGGAACCAGTGTTCGGAAACGTACCGTTTCCGTGCTATAGCCATTGCAATGTGTCGGATTTGCCGGTATTGTTTTGCGACCGAATAGGCAGTACATGACGTCAGAGGATAACCTGATGGCAGTGACGTTTACGTCCGGGGACATCTGAACCGAAGATTCGGGAAAAGATGGATAGGCCGAGGTGGTCCTATTGCATGGCCCACACGGTCGCCGGATTTAACGCCATTGGACTATTTCTTCTGGGGTCGTATGAAGACGTTGGAGGTCGTTACATCGAGCCTCTGTTGTAGTGAGCAATTTCGTATGGGACACATCCAGTGCAGAATACATAAACAAATTTGTTTTTTTACATTGTTGACACAAGTGTTAGCGTGATCAATGTAAGTTTTTGTTACTTTGGTATTGTTACCAAAAAATTTGACTTTCGTGTGTAATGAGTCAAATGTCACTTACTTCTGTACTTTACGTCACACCTCATTTTACATGGTCCTCTTCTCTCATCATGTACTGCCTCTCCGGTTGCAAAACAACACCGGCAAATCCGATACATTGTAATGGCTATAGCACATGGATTCCTATTCGAAATATTGTCTACTAAGTCCCCTCTACTAGCCCTAGAAGTTTGCAATATGAATTTCCGAACACCCATATTTATCTTAAGACGAACCTGTACTTTTTATTTCCTCTACCCGTTCCCATAGGTACAATAGGTACAGGAAATATTGTATTCGACCCCTCAATTCCTAGTAGTTTTTAACATAAGTACATTAGCATTGTTTCGTGGTCTCCTGAAGCCAAAATTCCTATAAACGTGTGTGTGTGTGTGTGAATAACCTAACTCGAGAACGAAAAGTTGTATGAAAACAAAACCTTATATATGGATTAGTTACTTCTAGGGATATGACACGATGATTGGCAACATCTTTCTCTTACTTTTAATGCCATTTTACATCAAAAGATATATTTTTGCATTCTTAGAGCTAAAACGTCTATTTGAAACTATTTTTTCGAAAAAATTGTCGGAAGGGTGGTTATAAGTTACCAATTTTTTAGAAAAAAAAGTCTTGCCGGGTGAACAGTAGAGCTTTGCAACTGAATATGCACCTTTGATCATGATATGTTATACTGCACAGTATATTGTGTATTAGCCTGCATTATACTAAGAGCCAAAACTTTTAATTGGGTAAAAGAAGTTACATGTTTCATTTGACATTTTTAAATTCTATTCGTAGACTTATCCTAGAGGTATGGTCGAAATAAGCAGCCTATTTTCATAAATCGTAAGCATAAGTTAAGTGATCAGGCTCACAACAGATGTGAGAATTGCTCTTTTTTTGCCTTCAATAATCAAGTTATTTATTGTTATAAGATTTGTTTTAGTAACATTCAGAAACCGTAACCACATACCATACGTATGCGCTCATAGTGAATTCGTCGAGTACAGATATGTTCGAGCAGTGTAAATCCTTGAATTCTGTATGTAAACTTACATCTCAGAAAATTCAACGGGCTGTAACATGAATTGTAATTCATAGGGTTTAATTATTTATCAGAGACGTGCGCAGAAAGCGTACTTGTGGAAATTTCGTTTGCGATACAATTATCCATTGAGCTTGAGATGTTTATGACCACAAAAGCAGTGTTGAGATAAGATTAATATATTTCTACGTATAATTTAGCAACATCATTACACTTATGTAATTGGCAATAGTAGTAGTAGTAATAATAATAATAATAATAATAATAATAATAATAACCTATTAATTAAACATATAATTCATAACATGAATCCACAGAATTTTTTGGTTGAATATTTGATTCCCTTGAAATATTCTGATATAATTCTTATTTGTCTTAAATGTTAATTTATATCAGCTATAATATTTGTGTAATTATAGTTAACACTAACTTTCGATTTAGCTGTTATCAAGAAACAGAATCCATTAGTTAATTTAATACGTAACAAGCACGCAGTATAACAAATCCTCAAACAATTGCAATTTGGAAATATGTATTCATGAACCATAGAATATTCTCATGTAATATCTAACAGAGACAATATTCGGTGGTTCGTGAATACCCAACTTAAATGTTACTGAACAATAACAGTAAAAATCCGGTCAAAAATTACTAATTAGTGTACCTCACAATGCAGTATATGATATGAATGTCTTTCAGTGAGGTAAACTATTAAGGGTAATCATTCATAGTATAAGAGAGAGATTCCATCTGGCGCTTCATTCAAGCTCTGGCTATCTCGGGTGGTAGAGTAGCGACTCGGAAAGCCGAAGGTCATGGGTTTGAGTTCCATTGCCAGATTAATTTTTGTCCTTCAATACTCTCAATTGCGTTTTGTACCTAGTGCTTTGTTTCAGTTATTTTTGGTAATTTTTCACTATCAGTAAGGGAATTTAATTCTTAATTGTTGCATTCCTGCCACTCGTTTACATATCGGCCTGAATGAAACAGTCAGTAAGGCAAAGGATTTCTATTTCCTTTCGTTGCTGGTTAGGTTGATCATTCACGTGGGCGTAAAAATATATTAGAGTTCGTTGCTGTATGTTCTCTTTTATTTGCAAAAATAACTTAGCTTGGTCAATAATTGTTTATCTTATGCTATAAAATATTCTATTCTATTTTATGCTATAATTAGGCCTTTAGGCTATAATTACATAAATACGAAACAAGAAATAAAAATAATTTAGTCCCTAATTTTACGAGATTGAATAAAAGTCAGAATAGTTTTAAGCATGTTAGAATCAAACTTTTTAACAAACTCCCACTAAATGCTAGAAATGTTAATTCTAAAAGATTTAAAATAGTAACTAAGCAATGGCTAAAAAGCAAGGCATTTTACACTATACAGGAGTTCGATGAGACAAATCTGGATGATCTGGTGTTTTAATAGTTTTAGAATTTTACACTGATGATGTCTACTACTTTGTACAAGTTTAATCACAGATAAATAAATATTATTAATATTATTATTATTATTATTATTATTATTATATTTATTTCCAATATTGAAGCATTGATATAAGCCGAAAAAACTTAATGCAATCTCTCGCATTGTATACCCCTGTTCTGTATCGGAATCTGAAGCGAGAAAATAGCATTGCTATTGCTTATGATAGAGAAAGTCATTTGAATGTAGTTAGCCTAATTATAATTGAGACTTAAATGATATTTTTCTCTATTTCAGGTAAGCTGGCTCCTAAGACAGTTCTGCTCCATGTGCTTTTTATAACAGGTAGTACAATATACTATGTATTTTTTAGGGATGGGTCCTCGATACTCTCGATACTTGCATGGTATCGGCATCGAGCGATACTTCCGAAAACTCGTTCGATACTTTTTCGATACTTTGGTAATTCTGCAATTTAAGGAAATGCAGTAGGCCTATCTCTTTCTGCTTTTAATAGTTTACTAAATATAATAAATACTTCTATTTCTCCTTTAAATGGAGAAAACCACTCTGTAACTTTTGTCTAGTCATAAATAAAGACTTTCCGACTTTTAAAATCCAAACAGAAGAGATTCTTAATTGTTTCGTGTCCTGTCAAACGTTTCAATAACAACCAGCAAGCAAGCTGACTCTCCAAACCCCATTGTATTTTTGAACAAAAACTTGTAAGTGGACTGTTTCAAAAACTAATTTTAGTTTTAATGTAGAGTTTAAAAATAATTATAGGCTACTGGTGATATTAAAATTTATCTCATTAAGTATGCAGACTTAATTAATTTAGTTGGTATTACACAGTTTTCTCAACTTTTAACTTTTATTGTACCTATTTATTGAAACTGGAAATGTTGACGTATCGAGTATCGAGGAAAAAGTCATGTATCGGTATCGAGTATCGAGAATATCTGGTATCGACCCATCCCTAGTATTTTTTTAAATATTAATCCAGGCCATCTTATCAGTTTTCGGTGAAAAGACACTCTATTTCAGTCAAATTACTTGTTTTGCCTCGAATTAAAATATTAAAGAAACAAATAAAAAACAAATACACGGATTAGGAGACAAACCCTGTTTAATTTCACCTTCACTCTCTTTAACGGTTTATTGATTGCATGTGATTAGTTTCTAGAAAGTCCACATCTTTTGAAAGTTTTGAATGCATCTCCTTCATTCAACCAGGCCGTTAAATTTTTTCATGGATTTTATTAAAACCATAGAAAACCTATTAAAAACTCATAAAACTACATAAGACTACATAAGACTAAGATGCTAGTATGCTGAATGGGTTCCTTAGAATTGCGACTAATTTTGGAAGGCGATGGTAATGCAAATTAAAACGATTTTAAGGGACTTTGTTGCATATTCTATCAGTAGGCGAACAAGTCATTACAACTTTTCCCATCACGACGGCTGGGTAAAATGGAAACTAGTTGTTATGATTTTTATTGCTTCTTTTATTCATTGCCGCTGTAAAGCAGCCATAACCAACGTGGTAAAGGTTTCTAGTGTATCACTCCATACCATTAAATTTACTGTGTTTATAAGTTTTCTTTCACTAATATAACATACATACCCTATAATGGAGTTTTAGTTTCCCGTCACAGACCCATCCTTGGTCAAGCGTTGACATAGCTGTCAGTGGTTCGAGGCCTAGTTCGATCACGAATTCTCGAACTTTTATGAGATAATATGTCCAAAACGGAGCTTATTCAGCCTTACTATCACAGAAGAACTACTTGATAAAGAAGTCGCGATTCCAATAAATAAAACCATGAATAACTTCGGTGTAAATTGGCATTCTAACGACATGCTTAATGCTGTCTTTTACCAGTGAATTCGAGATGACGCAGCTGTTGTATCCTGGGTCCTGTGCTCTATGTAATGTATCGTCAAGGAAATTAGTGCTGTTCAGTTGAATTAATTAATTTAGTTTAGTTTAACTTGTCAGATGTTGGTGGAATTTAGTGGCCTAAAATCTTTAATTATTAACTGACCAAGGCTTTGAACTCAGGATTCATTATAGCACATACGTTATGAGCTGGAAGACGTCATTTCGTATTTTAACTTGTGGGTCTCCAGAAAACTCTAGAAGAACAACTTTCTTCCAGAGGTATTTTCATAATCCTAAGCACATCGTTATTATTCACGACACCATATATTCACCTCGCGATATCATCTTTTTTCATTATCATCATCTTTTGCGTAATCGTCGCTATCTTTAGTGTATTCATCATCGCATCACTATCATAAGCATGCTACAAATAAATAAAAAATATGTGTTTTTCTTCAAAATTTTCGTCGACACAACAATTTTTTTTGCTCTACTTTGATTACGCTTTTCGCACATGTCAGGAACATGTTTGTCAGATTTGGAATTGTGTCGCACGTTTCTCTAATCTTCATCTGACTATTATTTTATAGGTAGCATTCCATTTCTCCGTTATACTGAAAGCCTCCCTGTTAGTATTTTCCACCGCCGTCTCGAGAATTACACTGCCTGTCCTATGCTTTATTTTAACACGGAGTTTAGAGAATTGCTCAATTGCCTAATTTCTCCAGTAGAGGCGACACAGTTCACACCCAGATTGCAGCAATCACCGCCACCTATACAACCGCCGTCTCGAGAATTCACGAGTAATAGAGTTATAGAAGGCAGTGCCCTATACATTACCGTACATTGCTTCTATGCGTTTGCTGCGTCAAAATAAGCATTAAACAGACACAGATACTTGTGTTATTTGTTTATAACATAATATTAATCCAGTATATGACACTTACCTTGAAATGAAATTCTGGAGCAATAATTAAAATAAATATAAATTAATTAGACGCATTGATAGTAAATTTTATAATTATTATTTTACAAAATTTTATTCATAGCAATTAAGTACCGGTACCTAGAATAATACAAGTTTAAACATTCAGCACTACATAATCAACAATGTCGTAGCAAAAAACAAGAAGCAATCTGGGTGTGAAAGGTGCTGCCATCTGTAATGTCGCCGAGTACGCAAAATTAGCCGTATAGGACAGGCAGTGTATACACGAATAATACAGTTTACAAGGCAGTGGTATTTTCGTATACATGAAATGCCGCTTGATCTGTGTTCACAAATATGTTTAATAACTTATTGAAGTATCGTTTGATCAATGAAACCACAAGTTTTGTTAAATATGTAATGGCGTTCATCGGACACTATTTTCTCAAAACTAAGTTATAGTTATATAGACTATAGACTATATTATTTGACCAATCACTTCATATATTCTATTTCGTTCGGTTAACATTAGTTATAGGCTAATATTTTATTTCAAACTCGATTTAACAATCATATTAAAGTAAACTGTTCGTGCATTACCAGCTTTAAAACGGTCACAAATTAAGTGACAATTAATTTCACATTTTCACGACATATTGGTTGTTAACACATATGGCGGTTGTGAAATTTTATTAGTAATTAAGCTCCGGAGGGAAGCAATTTTACATTAATCTGAACGCCCGTCGGCGAGTTTCCTGCGAAAATAACGAGAATATGGGTTTCATTGTCTAATGTTAACTGTCAATTGTCCTTGCTATAATTTCACATTCTGCGTATTCCAATTATTCGGAATGCCGTGATAGGCTATTCATAAGGCATTGAATACATTTTGCGCGCAGATATGTGAATAATGAAGCAATAACAGCGAATCATACACTGCGATGTATTCATAGCTAAGGACGAAATGCAAATTTGTAGGTCACTTTCTGAATTGCTTGGATGCATAATACTCAGGGAACTGCATGAGAAAAGCAACTCTGCTTCATGTAATATCCTGCATATAATATATTCACATTATTTAAGATAGTAGTTGGACTTTCTGAACTTAGAGAAGAGTTTGTTTTCCTAGACTGGTTAGAATTGAGGGGAAAAAAGTATTTTTATTTTATTTCCTTGTTAGTTCCAATTCGCGGCTTCGGGAGAAATAAAGCTTAGGCCTATGCCTTAATATTCTCTTTATGACATGGGAAGACTAGTAAAGCCAGAATTTATTTAAGTCCACTTCGTCCCACTGCCTGGTACACACGCGAAAGGCAGTTATCATTAATATCCAAAGAAATTAGTTTATATTTTTAAATAATTCATGCAGATAGTGGCAGTAACAATAGTTCTGAGGCGGTTCTAAAGTCTGGCCGTTCTAAGAAGGAAACCTGAAGTAAATAAAATCCAATATGCGTGTCTCACTCTAGCACATTATTTGTATGACCTAAGTGAGAGAGAGACATAGTGTTTTTTGTTTACTTCACGTTTCCTTCTTAGCTCGTCTCTGGTATATTTATAATAATACACAAGTACATTTATGTTATGTAACTGTAAGGATCGAGCTCATATTACTCTTTACGTTTTCTTTGTAGTGTCGGATGTCGGAACTAACTTCAATTCCACAGGAAGTGATAAATAAATTTTAATTTATTTTGCAAAATGTGATTTAGTATAATTGAATACAGCTAATTTGAGAATATTAAAAGAGAAAGTACGTTAATGGTTTCGATTCTGTACAACGATAAACTTTTGTTAGTTATCACTGGAATTTTCTTTGTTAATCAGCCTAAATTAATTAGTAAGTGTGTAAGTAAGTTATATTTATCTACATAGGCCTATATATGTGTGTATACGTATATATGTACTTACATCCACAGTGTAAAATTTCCAATGGTACTTCTAAACTGTATAACTGAAAAGTTAAGTTAACATACGGTAAACAATTCCCTTTGAATTGACGCTTGAAATATTTCATTCACGGAAATATTTATGTCTAGCAATCTATTGAGTTTGTTTCCGATAATAGTTGGGTAAGATAGGGTAGGATTTATTAATTAAAATGAAGGACATTAGTGAGGGCTTATACATTACTCCTTGTACATCACTGTTTCTGCACCTTATTTTACCGTTTAGTACATCCCACTTCCAGTCTCATGGTTCATTGATTATTTGCATACTTGGATGGATCAAGTCCTGCTGTGGAATAGTGTAGATTTCAGTATCATAAAATACTCAGCGCCACTTTACTTAAACTGAAATATTTTAGGATCTATTGATTGATTTAAAAATGTAGGAAGATAATTTTCTTCTCTAGCCGGATTTTAAGCGGCACTTAACCCTGCAACAGACGTCTGCACCACTATCAGTGAACATACTGTCTTAATTCTCCTTATTTTGAGTTTATTGGTATTTTATTTGATACACAAACAGTAGAGACCACGTTTGGAGGTATTAAATTCAACAATATAGAACGCTGAGATCAGCCTGCTAGGACAGATATCGTTTCGCCAGTGAATAAATTGGAAGACACTCAGAGAAACAAGTCAGGTTACATCTTTTGATTAAAGTTGCAATATTTTCAAGCTGTTGGAAAGAAACTTAGATGAAATTGAATTCTTTTGGCAAAATGAATGAAACAAAGTTAAGCCGAAAAAAGTAGTAAACTATAACATTTTTTTAGGAAGCTTAAGGAAGTAGGTCGTTATTGCGAAGTGTTAGGCTGTGACAGTGTAGTACATAGAATTATGGCGAGAGGCTACCGCAACCGTAATTTAAGAGAAATGTCGAAAATAGATGGGGAGAGGGATTTCTCTGAGATGGAAAGAGAAAAAGGGAGACATAAGAGAGTGAGAGGGATTACTAAAACGAAAAAGAGAGCTAGCTACAGGACGAGGGACTTGTGGAAAGGAGTGAGAATGATTTAGACAGATTGAGTGAAAAAGAAACGGAGGGATGTACTGAGAAAGAGAAATAGAGTTCGAGAGATCGAAGGGACAGGAACGAACTGAAAACTGCGGGGGGTCCAGCGAGTTGCTGGAGAACTGGAGCTCTTTTTTTTTATTGGAGAGTCTCCAGAATTCACTGCCTTTACAAGAGAATGCATTATTATGGCATATATATCTTATCGGCACAGCACTATTTCACTTACTTTAATAGATTTTCAAACGGACATGAAAACTGTTTATCGTGCATAGCAGTAAAAAAATAACAAACGGCATTTTGTGTTCTTTTTTCTGAAATTTGTGTGAAATTTGTATCGGAAAACAACATCACAGTTCATAAAGTACCGTACCAAGAATTCCAGAGCTTTAGAGAATCTTTTGATAGATTGAATTTTGTCGTGAATTATGCTGTTGTAAAATCGCTCCAAGCTAAATTCTATGTGAGTTTTATGAAGAAGTGAATGAACCCTTGCAACTCAAACCATCTCAGTGGAAACTCACAAGGGAAAAAACTTTTAAATTATTTATTATGTGTATTTCTGTTTAAACTACCTCGAACATTTTCAAGTAAACACATTTATTGTAAAGTTCTTATTTTATTTTATGCATATAAACCATAATTTAATTTCACATGAAACAAGATATGTTACTACCCCAGCTATAAATGTCGGTCGGTTATTATATTCGGAATTATGGTGTACCGGGGATCGAACCCGAGCCTACGGATGTATAGTTAGCGACCCTAATCACAAGACCATGCAGGCGGTCTTCTGTAATATAAAGTAACCTATAATGCTTAAAGTGAAAGTTTTTGAGAAAATTGAGCACTGTTCGATATTACGCCAGATAAATAACCTCACGAATTAATACTTAATAATTAATACTTAATATATATATTTTTTTTTTTCACACACATAATTGTCTTATTATCGCTAAAATATAAATTCCTAGAAACCCTATATAGGCCTACATTAGTAATGTTGATCAAACGTTCAGGTATATTTAAATAAGCCTATCTGTTTTAACTTTTTTCGCTGCAATAGCAACCAACAGGACATAAAATTGAGCTTCTGCCTCACTTTCATGTGAAACTCGGAGAGGAATTTAATTCATATTCTAACAGTTTGCCAAGAGACTAGGAATATCATTGATAAAGATCATTAAATCATTTTTTTTCTATCAAGCTTTCAGCCAACCTAATTAAACGTTATTTCTACGTCTTTTCACCATTTATTAAGCTTCTGGAGGAAGAAATAGGTCATCAGCTGGTGGAAACAAATTCATATATTTCCACTCAAGGAGCGACGGAATTCCTGTGAATTATTCAGTAGCCATTAAGTACAAATCCGTGTATACACGGAACTTCTTTCCTTCTCCACGGCATAGAAAACTTTCTCTCAGATTCTTTTCTTTTTCAAGTCAAAAGAATGAAAAAACAAAGTTCTGATTAATTTTATTTCTGTTCTCTAAAAGAGAAATGCATAGAAAATGAATGAATGCTTGATCGGACTCTGTCTTTTAAGATTCTGGTGGCTTCGGGGTTCGAATACAATTACGTATGTTTAGCGATCTAAATATTAATAATAATGATAATAATAATACTAATAATAATAAATGATGAGCATGTCGTCGAGCACAGATAGTCTATATACTTAAAATATTCTTTGAGCGAAAGGTCAATTAAGTTTTCAGTATGGCCGATATTTTGTAGAGGAAATATTCATTTTATAGGCGATGGGTACCCTAGCTTGTCTTAAAATATTTTCCTTCCAAAAAAAAGTCGGGTTCAAAACAAAAATACTAAAAGTCGACCACTGAGATCACTGTTTTCACTCACCCACATTCTTACACATACACAAATGGGCGTAGGAGGTAAATAAATAATGTACTGTTTCCTTGCATCTATAAAATTACTTGAAGAAAATTCCGAAACAGAAATCATGAAGACTGTAAGGGATGGGACTTGAAAACGATCCCACAGTGGAATTAAACCAATAATAGAATTTTCACACTATTGCCTACATCTGGCATCTGTAAACTTTTCTATCTACATTTCTTGATGTCACCTGTCCCCCTCTATATAAACCTGTTTCTAACGTAAGACAAAGATTTGATTGCTTTATGGTTTTCTTTCAAGTTGGAAAAGTGGAGATAGAAAAGTTGGACGCTTGGAAGTGCGGAAACAACACTCATGGGGTGATGCAGATGGAGTGGAGTAGTGCTGGGGGACAATTCGCTACTGTGTCGCATGGACGCTAGAGAGCAACCTTATCAACCTGTCTCACTACTTCTGAATTAAACATTTTCTTCACTCTGCTAGAGGTGTCCGTGCTGGGCCCAACCTTCATGGTTTAAGAAGATCTCATCTATTATTTCTATCCATTTTCATTTATTCAGTAAAGCGGTTATTGGATTGGCATAAATTCGTATAATTAATTTAGTCACATATTCATGTCCTCAAAGTTCATCTGTACCATCAGCTAACGACAATTTAAGTTCAGTGGAAAGGCAGTTGATTTCTGTGCTTCCTTTATTAAAACATGGTATCATGTTTGGACTTTACGGTAATATATTTCTTTAAATATTTCCATTTCCGTTTAAAATGTGCGTGGAATAAATTTGTCTATAAAAGTTTAAAAAGTGTGTGGGAGTATTTGACATCTTCCTTCCTCGAATGGGTATAGGTGGGATAACTGTGAGAAAAAACACATTTATTGGGCATCTAATTTCCCCATAACACTTATTGAAATGATTTCCGAAAAAAAATTAGGACTTAGCTTTTTGCATTATATTCAAAGTGTAAAAAAATTAAAGACTAATTTGCGCAAAAATAAAACAAATATATTATTTTAAAAATTTAAATTGATGTATGAGAAAGTTTCTCAACCACATCCCCTTTTGTAAAAGTAAAGAACAAAACTTTGGCTTTCGTGTGACTTTTCAATTTTTTGGTATGTAGTTCACAACCAACATATACGCGTATAATGAGAAAATGATTTGATTTTCGTTGTATGATCATGAGTGATATTTCAAGAACGTTTCACCGAAAAACAGGGAAATATAAGTACTTTATGTAGATGTGAGAGCAATCTTTCCGACCTCAAAATGATTTTAATGATTTTATTTCCTTTGGAATGCTAAAGCATCCCTCTTTAGAATGTATTCAATATAGTCTTACTCCCACATATATATCTTAAAGTAAAAGCAATATATGGCACAATCCTATGTCATCTTTTTGTAAGTATTAGCGTATTAGTCCCCCCCCCCGAAAATGAAGCTACAACGTAAGATAAAACATCCGACTATATCAGTTGTCTAATGTTATTGTAGCTTAATAACTTTATAGTGAAATGTTTATTTTTATTATCTATAGAATTCTGCTGTATTCAGAATTTCAAAACTGTATTATATTTGTATTATGAATATAACAAAGGTAAGAAAAATTTTCAGATCAACCAGTATAATATGTTGATAGTATCTGCTATCTCTTATTAGGCCTATGTTTGTGAACCAATGACGACTGGTTGGTAAAAATTGTATTACGTGGTTAACCTTTCAGTTTATTTTTTCAGTCAGTCTAGTCTAATATTATTTTTCATTAAAATTATTGTTAGTCCTTACAAACGAGTAATATTGGAGATGCTTGAAGCTATTATTTCATAAACAGACTTTTATTGATTTGCAGATAAAATGCTTTAAAATCCTCTAAATTTTGCGGAATTATTGATGCTTAAATGTTACTTAGCTTGTTAAAATTAAATTTCGTATGTAAATTTTGAGTTAATTTCTTGCTAAAATTATTTACGCTATTATTTGTCTTTGCGATTTGCTGTTAGTCTCAAGTCTGATGTCTATCATTTGGTGATATTATTTAATATTAGTATGTTCGTCTTTGATTCAACCGAAGCACTTATTTCATTTTGTCCGTTTGTGTAACTTGTTTATTAAATCTTACTCGAGATATATTTATCGGAATATTGATCAAACATATATATGACAGAAGACGTACATTAATCCTTTTTCTTTGCCCCAAACTGAAATATATAGCTCCAACAAATGCAGCGTGTTTTCTCAATATATACAACCTGAGACGATAAATATGACAACAGAGCGCAAGAACAGACCAACCAAATCAATATTTAGGTCAGTATGACTTATAGGACAGAGACTCAAGATGAAAAAACTGCAAATACTGCGAACGTCTGTTACAAAAACAAAACATATTTCTTAGTTAAAGCAGAACGGATATAAGGAAAAGGGAAGACACAGATATTCTAAACTGTATCCACCATCGTTCAGTATGCTTCTTCCAGGAAATAACCTCTGCATTGTTGAAATTATAATCTTATCTACTCATTCCTAATTCCTGGACGAAGTCAATGATCTCGCGACTTGTAGCTTTTTCTTTATCTTATTATTGTTTTTTTCTGGTCCGTCTTCTCTAATTGAAGATATGAAATTCTCACATAACTTCCTCTACTCTTAATAGGGATAGAAGAAAGAGAAGAAGTAACAGTATTATGGAGGACCAAGTAACAACGAAATAAAGAACTAACAAAATACCTGCAGGTGAAACACGAGTTTTAAATGAAAATAATAAATAAAAATTAAATGAGACTATAATGAATAAAGACTCTTGAGACGAAACTTAAGAAAACGATTAGAGAAGAGAAGATAAAGAGAAATAAATAACGAAAGCAGGATTTAACAAATAAAGCACGTAAAGGAAGGAATAGAAAAGAGAAAAATATATTTATTGGTATCGGTAAGCAAAGTTTTTTCTTCTTTGACCATGAATTATCTAGAAGTTGACACAGGTTGTCAATTAGCTAGAGTTTAACGTAGTGTATTTGTAAAATTATGAGAATGATGCTAAGTAATAACTTAGTTTATTGGTTTCCTAAATCTAGACAATAAATAATTAATTGCTTAGAATTATTAATTTCATTTATTCTTATGTAAGAAGTGAGAGGAGATGGGTTATATTTCCTTGACAGATAAATTATGTACATGGAAATATTATTCAAAACCCGCAGAAGAAGTGTGGCGAATTTCGTTTAAGAAAAGTAAAAATGTAAGCGAATGCGTAATTATAATGGTCAAGTCGAAAACTTTTCGAATTTTTGAAACTGATCTTTGAGCAACGATCAATTGCTCCAGATCGGTATTTATTTATGACCCAATTAAGATTGTACTCTAACACCATAACCATAATCACCGATAACTCGGTCGGTCCTGGATGGCGCAGTTAGTATCGCGCCGGCTTTCTTTGCCCAAGGTTGCGGGCTCGATCCCGGCCCAGGTCGATGGCATTTATTTGTGCAGAAATGTGACAGGCCCACGTCAGCAGATTTACTGGCGTGGGTGAGTTGGTAGCTTGACTGCCTGCCACCTGGGCGGCCTGGGTTCGATTCCCGGCGGGGTCGGGGATTTTTCAGTAGTGAAAAATGTCTTTCCCGGGTTCAGGACTGGGTGTGTGTGTATCCTTAGGTTTAAGTAGGTAGGGGACTGGTGCACCCCGGTAACAAATCCGCTGAGAATATCCCCTTACGGGATCACCAGGGGTCGCTCGCGAACCTGAGGAATAACTTTTTTTTAAAAGAACTCATGCCAGACAAAATTCCGACACACCGGCGGCGGTCACAGGCCTAAGTTGCAGTACATCCCCGTCGTTAAATAACCATATACAAACCGATAGCTCGGATGAAAGTGAGATCGGAAAGGAGAAACACTAGGCCTATAGCAAGGCCACTACAAGCACTGCTACATGTAACAGTAACTCGCAGATCAATCAACTGATGATTGATCTCAAAAATCTGATTTTGAGCCACATAAACTAAACTCTATGGCGCAATAGGCTATCCCTGGAGGGACTAGGCCTACTAACTGACCGCAAACCTCAAACAAAAGTATGTATATACCGCCAGCGTGGAATAGTGATTAGTAGGGACCGGATTTGAAGGTTTTTAAAAACACTGTTTTAGGTTTTCCATTAGGTGAAATAGTTTTTTTTTTTTAGGTTTTTGTCCAAAATATCGTTTTCGAGTAGTATAATTGGATTAATGAATTTGAATGTGCTACATAGGATTCAATACATAATACTTGTAAAGTTTAACTTAACAAAATTGACTTAAATTTGTGTAAACTTGCTTTAGGACAATATTATACAATTGAAAAAAAGAAAGCATAAACAATCAAAAGAAGCAGTGAAAATAAGATTGTCTCACATTTCCTGGTTACAGTATATCACTAAATATCTTTCAAGATTCTCAACTGTGAAGTTCTTCCTGTTATCTCTTAGAATACATTTGAAGGCAGAAAATGTACTTTCAACCTCACATGACGTCATCAATGGTTGTTCGTACGAATACGTCGGTACTCTTACACTTCCTCTCTTGATACTGTCATCCTAGACGACATTTTTTTTTTTTTTTTTTTTTTTTTGTTTAATGTGATTTTATTTTAACTCTACTAAACTAAAAAAAAAAAATTACATAGACTATTGACAGTAAAAAATAAAAAACGTTAAGAACAAAAGAACACTAAAACAATTAATGACAACAACACACACTTAATCTTCCAAACACTCGTAACAGTGAAAGTCTTAATCTTCCAAACACTTTGTTGATTAGATTAAAGGTTTCCAACGTGTGCGTCGAAGATAGTCCAGGTACATTTCTTTATCAGTGGAGCCAAAATTGTGAATAATGTACGTTACAGTATGTCCTATGAGTTGCATAATGTTCTGGTGCGTGTTTTTCGGGGTGCATAAAAAATCAGGAAACAGAAACATTCTAGGAGTGAAGGACAATTTTTGCGCTGTTAATATGTTACGGGTGTATGCCAAGAGAATACGCCATACAGGTAAGACGGTTGGGCACTCTGTAAGACGATGAAGTAAGTTGTCAATTTGGTTGCAAAAAGTACACTGATTAGAAAGCGTCATTTTAATTGTAAATAATCTGTCTCGTGTTGCAATAATATCATGAATCACTGCAAACCATGTTGAACGTGTTTCCGCCGGTAGACGAGTTGAGCTAAGATTTTGCCACAAACGTTCAAGTTTAATATCTGTTGGCGCTATGCGATGCACTCTCATTTCACTATGTGTCCACTGTGTCTGTAAATGCGCATAAATTGTAGAAGTTAATTTCGTTGTAGGCAAGTTGTCGTCTAACTGAAAGAAACTCCAATCCTGCAGGAAATCACTCAGGTATTGCAAGTCATTAGGTATTTGTTTTTTGTAAAATGGATAACTTAGGTCCAAAGTATTAAGCCAATATTTGTACCACAGACATTGGATTGAACGAAACGCTGGTGCTATTAATTTCAACTCGACAAAAATTGTCTCTCCGCAAAATATCGATTTATCAACTGACAAACAAAAAAAGACAAATAAGTAGCCTAAATTAGATATTTTAGGTTTTATATCCCGTTTAGGTACATTTAGGTTTTTATACCCCATTTAGGTATTTTTAGGTGCCACAGAATTAATGTGGGTGAATCCTATGGACATGATTCGAAAAAGTGTATAATCGTTTTTTGTTTTGGAAGTAAGGGAAAAAATAGGTAAAAACCTAAGAATCCGGTCCCTAGTGATTTAGCGTTGCTGGCTACCCATCCGAAGGACTTGGTTCCATCCCCGAAAACTCCGATTTTTCTGAGGAAGGAAGTTTTGGAATGAGGTGCATTCGGATTCGTGATACAAGCAGAGAAGGTACTTGATTAAGAAGTTGTGCCTTTGGTCACGGAAACCATCATTTAGGACCTTGGATGTCGACATGCTGACCACATGCCACCCAGTCTTGCTATCTGCCTATGGTAGTTGACGCAGCGGTCGGATGGTAGGTCTATTCCCTCGAAGGATATGGCGCCAAGGCCTATATTGTTTGAAAATACTGTGGCTTCTGTACTCATTTTCCAAGGAGAAATATTTTCCAGGTGCAATTTACTTAGTAACTAATAATTTTCTTCAATATTAGCAGATGCCCGCGGCTTCGCCCGTAATTATTTTCTCAACTGCTAGATGTTTTATTTAAATAACGTATTAAATATAAAAATAATTAAAACATTACATTTATTAACATTGACATCATTTTTGCAAAATTACTCAAATGAATAATTTTATTCTTAATTATATTGTTTTTTTTTGTAGTAAATATAAATAGTTAAACGAATAAAACGAACCTTGTGCTGCCATATAGGCATACAGATTCGAAGTGAAACGATTAAAACTAACTAAGTTACAGATTAATGAACCTTACCCAAATCATGCATAAACAAAAATGGCTTCAGCTGCAATTCCTGAGCCCAAAACACCCTCGCATAGTGAGTTTCGTCCAAATCATTCAGTGTTTTCCCATAGCCTATAGGCATCCATTCATGAGCGGGTTAACAAAATCGAGGCGGTCGACAAATTGATGTGTTGTGTTGCAAAGAATCGATTTCAACAATGCTCATATTTTCCCGGTTGCTATGGCAAACCGAGCAAGGCCACCTATAATTAATTTCACAATTGAAAGCGGTCTTTTTAATAGGTGACTTTGAATGTAAAAGGAAACAAGAGTTCAAAAATTATCTATATTAATAAAAGGAAGTGTCTGTCCTCCGTCTGTCTGTCTGTCTGTCCGCGATGCCCAGCGAAATCTACTCAACGCAGAGATCTGAAATTTTATACATAGGCGGACTAAAGGGTCGGAATGTGCACCTCGAAGCCGGAATTTTAATTTTCGCTTTCGTTCGTGAGTTATGAGTGAAAAACGGGCAGAAAACGTGTATTTATTGGTTTTCGAAGCATGAGTTTTCAGTAATACAAATCAATTACACTAGGCTTTGGCTATTTTTGTCATTCCTTCGACATAAAAGCATCGCGATCTCTTGAATGTTGTAGCTCACGCTGGTCGATTCATTTGTTTTTAATGTCAATGCACGCAAACATAATATGAAATTTTCAACCTACACCGAAGAGGATTATTGTTATTATTATTATTATTATTATTATTATTATTATTATAGGGATAATCAATATTAGCCTAAATATGGTCAAACATTGTTTTATTTGGACGAAACTCACTATACAGGGGTTTTCTGGACCAAGGAACTCGAATCTGAGGTCGCTTTTACCAGGCGACGCTATCTAATCGTGGTATGTAGTCCACATGATTTAGGTGTTAATATAATGATTTAACTATTATGCTCTTAATTTTTAATTTTTGAAATAATTATCGCGGGCGAAGCCGCGGGCACATGCTAGTATTAGATAAATGACAGTATAGTAAATAGTTTATATTATTTCAATAGAATGCTTCGAGTTCCATTAAAGCAATTCATTAATTCATTTGTGTTCTGGATCTTAAGGAGATAAATAGAGTATACTGTGTAACTTAGTTAAATCAATACCATTCCCATGCATTCTCTTCTTATCCCACATCAGGTTCCATTCAGCAGGGTTCCTGCATTTGCTCTTTGTGTTATGAAGCGAAGAAAAAGAAACTACGAATAGCGCAGCTTCAAGTTGCAGCCGCTATTGATCAGCGGCGCTGCTGGCCTTAATTGAACCGCCAAGGATTACATTTGGCAAGGTAGATCCTGTACAACATCAAAGATGTGTAAGCAGACAAAAAAAGACTGAGTAAATGGAAAGAGATGCTGATTAAATTAAAATGGAAAATACTTGTTAAAACTCATTGGCAAGAAGCGAGACGATTGAATAACTAAGCTAATAAAATATGATTACAGAATGACAGAAGATTATGAGCATAATCTCATTGAAATATCTTTTAGAGGAAGATTTGTCCTCAATCAGGGATGGAACAAGAGTGATTCATCTAGAGTGCATAAATAACATTTTCTGGCCATTTATTTAGCAATACAAATAAAACCATGCATACGCTCGGGTTCGCAGGGCGTTTAATACACACAGGAATCTGTTTTCCGGGAGATAAAAGTTTGTTTCTGTTTTGAGAGATAAAATCAACAGTGTTAGTCTATATTAATTACCACGAAAGTTGTGGCACAGCGTTACAGTAGGTGCTCCTTTGTAGTTCCTGATGCAGGACTCATTACACCTAGAAATGTGGTTTTCAATTAGGGAATCTATACCAAAAAATGGATAAACTTCATTGGTACCTGAATTTAAAAAATTAACACTGCATTGTAAACTACAATATAAATATCAGGGTCGAGAATTTTCCCTCTGTAATCTGGTTTATTTAATAATTGAAGTATGAAGTGATGTCATTACGACAATTTTTCCTCATTTTCTAATTTCATTGTTTTGTAACGTTCAACACGACTCTCTATCAAAATGAATATTACTGTATTTGTTTTTATAACCTCAATACCCGTGAAGCGTATTTTTAAAACAAACTTTTAGTAAATCACCAATTCTAAAGTAAGTTCCTCTTCACCGTGTGTATTTGCAATCAACAGACAAAGAATAATGTTTATTTTTATTCCGTATGCAAATAGTCTGTTATTATCAATATATTGTAGGAAAGGTCTTACATAATCCGTTCCCTCGAGTAACGAAGCCAAAACATTAGTGAAATAGCCTGATAGGTAACAAAATGTCTTCGGGAAGATGAACAACATATTTTCTCTACAAGATTTACTACGCAGAATGTGAATTTCCCAAACTTCGAGTTATCAATTTGGTAACACACATTGCACTTGCTCGTGAATTTCTTAAGGATGATGCCAATGTACTTCCCATTGTGTCTTGGGTGGTATAAACATTTTCATCTGTAAAATTGTACGTTTCCATCCACAATAGACAGGCAGTTCATATTTTATTTATTCAAGCTAAATCAAAATTGAAGTTCGGACAATAATTAGATTTGTGGTTTCCTTATCTTACTAATAATGTTATACAAACATAGCCTGTATGTCGCAGGCAAATTGTGAATTCAATCGTTTTATTAAATGGTCAGACATTTTACAAAATGCCGGCAAATTATTAATAAACGTCCATTAGGCCTATGCAATTTGACTGGTTACACAGCAAGCATATTAAAGAAGTCGGACTGGAGTCAGTCAGACCGTAAAAAATCGTTATTTCTATTTAAAGGCTATATTTAGCTCAGTAATTTGACTGGTTATCCTTCAGGCATATTTAAAATAACCGTGGACTGACTGACTCCATTCCGGTTTTTTTAATATGTCTGAAGGATAATCTGCGAAATAACAGAACTATTTTTTTAAATAGATTCGACGATATATATATTTTTTTTTACAATCTGACTTCATTCCGGCTTTTTCAGTATGCCTGAAGGGTAACCAATCACATCACAGAATGGATGTTTCATCAATATTATTTCGACATCTTCTAAAAATCCTGGGCATTTTGTAAAAAGACTGAATACACTATTTTCCTGCAACACATATACTACTACTACTGCTAATAATAATAATAATAATAATAAAAAAAGGCTACTGTTAACTAATGTGAGTAACCCCAAAGACGGTTATTTCGTTGGATAATAACCATTGCTTAAAATTGATTTATTTATTTATTTAATCTCCATTGAGTGAGCCCTAGTTTACAATAAGTATGTTAGGGCTATATTTAGTCAATTGAGGTTTCCTGTGTAGATCTAAAGTTCAGGAAGATACATTCACAGTCTCTTAAACACATATTCTAAAAATGCTGTGAATGACAAATAACATCATTTTCTAGTGAAAATTTCTCCGTTAAGCGGAAATTGAAAATTTGCACTGCACTTGTCTAAATGTAGTTCAAGATCTAATTTTTTTGTTTGAAAAACTGGGCAAGTGAACATAAGATGTTTGGCATTCTGAAGACGGTCACCACATATGCACTCGTATATATTGCTGTCTGTCTTGATATGAAATCTTTGGAAGTACTCGCCAAATTTTCCGTGGCCGGATAGAAATTGTGTCAGAATAAAGTTTGGTTTCATGAGTGTACTTTTTAGGCGGTCAGAAACATTGGGAAAAAAGAGTTCTTTGATAGTCCTTCCGCAAGTGGTTGATTTCCATATGTTGTTCCATCTGTGGATACCCTCTTCTCGAAGTTTCATTTTGAGGTGAGAGATTGGAATTGATTAATAACTATTGGTTTGTATTTCCTTGGTATTGCTGCCTTAAATACTGTTCCCGGTATTTGATATAACGTTAGAAATACGTCGAAGTGTCACACTGTGGGAAGGTGGTTTTATCGAGTTCGTACACCATGTGTTGCTGGGATCTGGTTTCATTTTGTTAACTCTTGGGCTGCAGATGTACAGTAGGAGTTTCTGATGGGAAAAGACTTAATTTCAGAGCATGTGTGGTGACAGTATTGAAGTAGAAGCTATTTTTTATTTACTCTATTTAGAACAGAAGGAGGAAGTGAAATAATGCTATAGGTCTAATGATTTTTATTTTTTCAGCAGTAACAAATTGTCCTATACTTGGCGTTAAATAAAAAAAAAATATATATTTATTTCGATATAAACATTTAATGTCGTAACATGCTTTCCTACAACATGCATGTTGTAATTAAGTTAATCTTCAACTTATCAACTCCAGTATTAACTAATAGGCTTGGTTAGTCATTAATTAATTCCAACTTTATATTTTTGTTACTATTCAAAGGCTAACCTAACACTATCTAATAATTATATTAATATACACTTCTCTGATGTTTTGTAATTACACATGTTTATTTATTTATTTAATTTGGTAAATTATTATTACATCCTCTGCCCGTACCTTAGATACTAGTCTATAGGTAGAGGAAGTAATGTTTTTCGACCCTCAAATTCTTAGTCGAGTTCACTGGCCTCAAAAATACTATTTTCGGAAACATGTCTGTGTGTGAACAGCTTAGCTCCAGAACGGAAATTCATATGAAAACAAAATTTTGTATTTGGGTCAGGTACCTTCTGAAGATGTGACACGAAGATTGGCGACAAGTTTCTCTTATTTTTAAGGGGACTTTACATGAAGAAATTTTCGTTAACCGTGATTTTCTCGAAAACAGCTCTAACGATTTTCTTTAAATTTTGCATATGGGGTGCTTATACTAAGAGCTAAAACTTTTATTTCAAACATTTTTACGAATAGATTATCTGTATGATGGCTATAAGCCACCCACTGTGAATGCGTGCTCTTTGCAATATGGTCTCTTCCAGTATTCATTGACTGAGTAACTGTTATATATGATAATTAAAAAAAAACCTTAATATTGAAAGGCGGAGTTATTGCATTTCAGATATGGTCTCTTGTTCTGTATCAGAATGTGATGAGATAAAAACGCATTGGCCTTGCTTAAAGCAAAGAAAGTTACGAGTCACGAGTTATCAGATTTTATTTGGGTTATGTATCCTTTGGGGATGCGATGTGATGTAACGATATTCTCTTCATTTTCACAACCAATTTATATGAAGAGATTGTCATACATAATAATTATACTATACTAAGAGGCTAACTTTTATTTGGGCCGAGGAAGTTATGTGAATTTTACATAAGATTTGTTTCATTTTTTCTCTTTTTGAAGTAGTTTGCTTCCACTATCTATACCCTTAGCAACTAGGGAAGGCGGTTGAGGCCAGGTAGATTCCTTCACCCGCATGGACCCTCACATTTACAAGGGCAGGATATTTAGGACCAACCGTAATTTCCTCCCCATGAGTCACCTAGTCTACTTCAATCAATCAATCTTAGATTTTTTTAATATGTCATTTTATCTTAAAATGTTTGTTACATATCAATTCTACACATAATTAGCCTACAAGAAAAATGACACCAAACAATGTATAATTTACTTTAATAGGAACATTTCTAACAAATACATAAATAAAAGTTACGAGAAAACTGCTTTCAAGTCCTATGTTCCTATTAAAGTAAATTATACATTGTTTGGTGTCATTTTTCTTGTAATTATATGTAGAATTGATATATAACAAACATTTTAAGATAAAATGACATATTAAAAAAATCTAAGATTGATTGATTGAAGTAGACTAGGTGACTCATGGGGTGGAAATTACGGTTGGTCCTAAATCTCCTGCCCTTGTAAATGTGAGGGTCCATGCGGGTGAAGGAATCTACCTGGCCCCAACCGCCTTCCCTGGTTGCTAAGGGTATAGCATGACACGTCATAGCGACTCTGATGTTGAAGAGATTTTTTTTTTATCAGCGGCTTTACTTTCGAAAGGCATACATACCTATGCCTTTAGCGGAGGAACGAATGTCTGGATTAATATTACACAGGACCTGAAGGGACTCCGTGCGAGTCAAATTTACTATACTTGAAGATATGTTATATTATATACATCCAATTACCTGTATTGTTTATTGTCTGTTAAAATTTAAAGTCACTTTTTAGAAAGGTTTCCTGGATACTGTTGTTTAAAGGTCACATGTATTAGCATTTTCTATGACCCCTTTTCCGAAACTTGTTTTTTTTTCCCCCCCGTTTCACAATTTTCTCGGTTGCTGTTGCCTGCAGAAACTTGAAACATTACCAATTTTATTCTGAAATTTGTTGCAACATAACAATAAAAATTCCGCTTATTATCAATAAAACTGTATTTGATGATACTTAACGGAATAATTTACAAGCTTTAATATAAAGTGAAAGAGTGGTTTAACAAGAATACCCATTTTAATTTTATTAGATGAATATTTTCTGAGAGAAACGTACCTTAAAAATTTGCAATTAACCTTACAGGAATAATGATTCCATATCTCCTTAAATACTGTTGAACTCGTTGTATGAACATTGCATTGATTTGCCTTATCGAATTTTAGTCACCCTAATCAGCTCAACGGTCTCTACAATATGCAATTTGTGTCTATGACTTACGTAATTCGTTCACTAGGCGAAACTGCTATTACTGTATTAATAATTTAACATAATTATTTGACTAACGATACAGAAACAGAAAGTGAATTGTACAGTTTTTCAATCCTTCATATTTATCTGGTTTAATTAGTTGTTACGTCCGTATCAGATAGCATTGGATAAATTTATTTACTATGGTTATAATTAGTCGTCCTTGTCTATCAAAAAAGCTGGGTGTGTTATTAATTTTGCTATCATCATTATAATTAAATGTAAATTTAATTAGAAGGATATTGTCACAATTTTTCACAGATGGACAACAAACGGCTCATTTTACGAACTGTCGCATCAATGTCAGGGGTCTGTAGAAGCGACATCGAAATATTATACTAGCAGGCAGGCAACTGGAATTATTGTCGCAGAAAATGAATGTTGGAAACGTCATCCCACGCTGCTAGGTTGTTAATCACTTTCCTTTCTCTGTGTTATGCCCTGTCTCCGTTCATTTGTTTAGTCGTACAGCCCGCCACAAAATGGCTGCCTCTTCTAATATGAGCCACATTTATGTCCCGTGGTTTTCAAATGAGGGGAATGTGCTACTTTGTACATTGTACTGTATACATGTCCTGACAAATGCTCGCAAAGAATGTGCTATCCCAGGTAATTTACATTGTGTGTACTTATTTTTACGGCGCAAGATAAATACGTGCATTGTGTAACATGCTGTAACACACTCAACTACTATTTAAGTAAAATGCATTTAATAATAAAGCAGACATTATCTTTCTTTGTTCACACACTCCTTGTAACAGTAATGTCAATTTCATAATTTCATTACGCCTTAAAACACGTATGTTTCCTTCTTTACACAGTCAGGTTTGCATTAAGGTGGAAATGAACTGGGATTCTCAGAGGAAATGTGACTCTTTATGACGTACTCAAAGATTTTAAATAAATTCATACCAGTGTTCGATTTTGTGTAATAATTGCAATTGTCTCCTTCAAGCCCCGATCCAGTGACACCGTTAAATCTCAAATCTAGGTTTCTGAAACTAAATGTAGCGCTTTAATTAAGTTGAGTTTAGAACTTTTTACAAGTTTATTTTAATATTTTTGAATAGTGAATAGTGAGAATCTAATGCCACTATCATATTTGTACAAAATCTTATGTGAAACTCACTTTTCTTCATATCCCCTTATAAATTTTTCCTCTTAGTGTATTATATTATGTATGACATTCTCTTAATATAAATTGATTGTAAAAATGCAGACAAGTCGTTACCTCATAGACTATCATCGCAACCGCGAAGGATACATAACCCAAATGAAATCTGATTAATAAAATCTCGTAACTTTCTTGAGTTTAAACATGGCCAACGCATCTTTTTCACTTCACATTCTGATATAGAATAATAGGCCAGCGGATGGCTTATAACTACCCTTCAGAAAAAATCATAAAAAGTTTCAAATAAAAGTTTTAGCTGTTGCTATAAACACCACATGCACAAATTTTAAACAAAATCGTTCGAGCTGATTTCGAGAAAATCGCGAAAATCTGAATTTTCTTTATGTAAAGTCCCCTTAATAATAAGAAAGTCGTCGCTAATCTTCGCGTCACATACTCAAAAAGTACCTGACCCAAATACAAAAGTTTGGTTTTCATACGATTTTCCATTCTAGAGCTCTTCATTTGCATAACTATAAAGACACACGCACGTTTCCGAAAGTAGTATCTTTGGATTCAAGAGACCTCAAAAATTGCATTTATCTTATACTCAACTTTTAATTGGAGGGTAGATAACAATACTTTCCCTACCTACAGTGTCCATGGTACTGGCATAGGAAGTAAAAATTATTATGATAATGATTACAAAAGTAATTGTAGCAACTTAGACGAATATAATAATAATAATAAGAAATAAAAACTAAACTAAACTCCGTGGCGCTACATCCCTGGAGGGACTTGGCCTACCACCCGACCGCTGCGTCATCTCCCGTAGGCAGATGGCAGGATTGGGGGGCATGTGGTCAGCACGCCGACACTCACGGCCGTTAATGGTGGTTTTCATGACCGGAAATAATAAGAAATACTGAATTATAATTATAACATAAGTGACCACAAATACAAGCAATTAATGAAAATAGGTTCAGATAACCTTAAAAAATAAATTAAAGAGATGATAAAAAGAACTGTACGGAAATCATTATCTTTTGTTAAATTTTACAAAATAAACCTTGAATAAAAACAGTAAGTGTATGAATGGAGGTTATTTGTTTCTTATAGCAACTATTATTACTCGGTCACTGCAACATTCATTAAGCATACCACAATGCTTTTGACGTTTTCATTTTTAGTGCTATAGGTTTATGAAAAAAAAATCATTTTGAGTGAGTTTTATCATTTTTGTCAATAATTTATTACAGTGCCAACAAAATTAATATCAAAGCTTACAAAGTGAATGGTTTATTTTATGCGAAATAGATTATAAAAACAATAGAAAATAAATTTGAATGAATAACAGCACTAACTATTCAGAAATTCTTAGCATAAAATGTAGTATAAAATTCATAAGCACTTGACTTTGCTGAGATGTACAACTTTCGTTTTCACTTTTCATGCTGCTGAAGTCTATCGCGTCTTAAACAACAAAAGCAAACGTAAATTGCCGCAGCATCTTTATACAAAACCATAAATGCTCCTTGCTTTCAGAATTGAGTTCATCTTTTCATTTATTTAAAAGCTCTCAGCTCTCCATCATTTATCCACAAGAAACAATTTCACGGCATTTTAATGGGCCCTTTTTCAGGCGAAGAAGAGAAGAAGAGTTGATGTGCTGCTATATAATGACAGGAATGAAAACAAAAGAAACAAGATGGAAAATTATGAAGAAAGTAACGGACGTAAAACATGAGTTCCTTTCTGTTGAGCAGTAGGTAGGTGGAGTGGGATGGGTGGTAGACACGTCCCGAAATATTGCCCCTGTCACAAGGGGAACGTTGAGAAAGCGTACCAAGCACTCCCCGGGAAATATCATCTGCCTTAACTTTCCTTTCTGCTTCACTTACCTCTGTACCTTTGCAGTAACATTCTCATTGTTAATATCTATTTTTTCGACCATAATACGCTTATTATATGTGACGTAACGGTATCATAATTATACTCATTTCGAACTGATTTTCATTATAACTTCGATGTGGTATCGCTTATTAAGACAGACCAACAGAAATTTTGATGCGTTAGAATTTATATTTATTCTTGGGTATATTTAGGTCGCTGATGCCAAATGTGCCACTAGTTTTGCCCTATCAGCTTTAGTTTTATGAGATGTGGTATTGCCATTATGCATATTATCCCATTTTACGTTTTATTTAAATAAAAAAGTGCCTATTTTAAGCTTCTAAGTCATGTGAAGAAAAAAGCAACACACTAACATTACATTAACATTACAATAACAATATAACATGGGGTCTTTCAAAAAATTGATATTATCACATATTATACGGTCGTTTATTACTTATGAGCTGTCAATCTGAGGGCCAAAAAATAATCCAGCTTTTAGTTTTTTTCTGTAGGCCTACTTCGTACAGTTTTCGTCCTACGTGTCCAAAGTATGGTCAAGAATCTTCACTAGCTATATTATCAATCAAGATTTTGTTTCGCTAGACTAAGAGCTCACGAATAAAACCTATATAAAAGTAGAGCAGGTAGAGAAAAACTGTTTACATATTTGGAATAAGCACACTAAGTATAGGCAAAATCCGGTAAAACATCTGAGACACCAAAACAGAAAGTTATTTTTTGTTGGGCTGTGTTATCCAACACGGAACGGTCTTGAAATCTTGAGAGTACCAACTGAAAACTGTTTAATAAACAACCTGTATTTAAAATAAAACCAATTCTGTTCGTGTTAATTTTATTATCGTAATAATATTTTATTTATACTTTTTCGTAAGTAAGGAGATTTCATGTTGAAAGGGGCAATGCAGTCTTACTTGAGTTTTAGTATAATTTAGTACTGTTGATCCGTGTTTATACTGCACATCGGATTAATAAAAGTTATTAAATTTAGTTTTATTAATGAATTTCATGTTGTTCCTATGAGGGTAAAGTTATACAATCACGTTCAATATTACCACCTTATTCCCTCAAAAAAATCAAACTTAGGATTGCTTGAGAATAATAATAAGATATTTCAGTAATTAATCTATTTTATTAATTGTGCATCTGTATATGACCGTATAAAAAGCCAAGTCAATAAGTTATAAAAATGATGTTTAAAATTATATAGCTGTTTATATTAAAAAATCAAATTCACCAAAGTGATATGTATAAATGTAGTAGATTAAAACGTTGCCTTGTCAATATTATTCTAAAATAGATCTAGGCCTATTATAGTACACAAAATTAAAAACCATTAGGTTATATACACCAGTATTAACATAAAAAACTTCACCAAATGAAATATAAAATATGGTATGTTAAAACTTGGTTTGTCAATAATATTCTAAACTATTTTGAAAAGTAAAATCTATTGAGTTACATATATATTAAAAAATGTTGTCCTGAAAACATATACACTGAATGCTGTGAAGTATGTTATCTATTCACAGTTTGATTCACTTCATATGTAAAATATGTACTTAGGTATGATGAATACTAATTATATATTTCAGGTGAGTCAGTTCACTATTAATTGTAACTAAAGTACGATTACTGGAAAAAACACTGTAGCTGGAGTTCGGTATTCTTGACTGAAGTTATACAGCTGAAATATCTTATTGTTCTCTTGAATCTTTGTCGTTTTTCTTTAATGGAAGATGCATTTCGGCCCAAGATGAGCCATCTTCAGTTCTATAGAGGTCTATATATAAAAAGCAAAATAAAATCAGCCAATTGACCCCAATAAAGGAAGATAACCACAATAAAAAATACGCTATCTTTAATTATACTGATAATAAGGTACATCTGATAACAAAAGTGCTTAAACAGAACAACTTTAAAATAGCATATAAAACAAACAATAAATTAAAAAAATAAATTGCACCAAGTAACTAATAACAAGACTGATGAATTTAGTGAGAACGGTATATACAAACTAAAATGTGGTAGTTGTGATAATGTTTACATCGGACAAACCGGTCGAAAATTTAAACAAAGATTTCAAGAACATATTTTAGACTACAGAACTAATAAACAAAGATCGGCATATGCAAAACACCTATTGAACGAAAAGCATCAATCGAACAATATAGAAAAAACACTTGAAATTATACATAAACAAAATAAAGGACCCAGACTGAAATCCCTAGAATCATTTGAGATATACAAGCACAAACATAAAATTATAAACGAGGATCCGATTGAATATAACCCTCTATTTGAATTAATTACAGAACGCACCCAATAGCAATAAATTCATATGCTCGCGAGTTTAGTCACTCAGTATGTTGATTTTCAGCAGCGGGTCGGGTTAGTGAATGCTTCAAGGTTAGTAACATTTATTCGTATTTAATCACATAAATTTTTAGTTATCTCATAATTTCCTCAGTGTTAATATTCCACTCATTCATTTAGGAACTGAAGATGGCTCATCTTGGGCCGAAATGCATCTTCCATTAAAGAAAAACGACAAAGATTCAAGAGAACAATAAGATATTTCAGCTGTATAACTTCAGTCAAGAATACCGAACTCCAGCTACAGTGTTTTTTCCAGTAATCGTACTTTAGTTACAATTAATAGTGAACTGACTCACCTGAAATATATAATTAGTATTCATCATACCTAAGTACATATTTTACATATGAAGTGAATCAAACTGTGAATAGATAACATACTTCACAGCATTCAGTGTATATGTTTTTAGAACAACATTTTTTAATATATATGTAGATTTTACTTTTCAAAATAGTTTAGAATATTATTGACAAACCAAGTTTTAACATACCATATTTTATATTTCATTTGGTGAAGTTTTTATGTTAATACTGGTGTATATAACCTAATGGTTTTTAATTTTGTGTACTATAATAGGCCTAGATCTATTTTAGAATAATATTGACAAGGCAACGTTTTAATCTACTACATTTATACATATCACTTTGGTGAATTTGATTTTTTAATATAAACAGCTATATAATTTTAAACATCATTTTTATAACTTATTGACTTGGCTTTTTATACGGTCATATACAGATGCACAATTAATAAAATAGATTAATTACTGAAATATGTTATTATTATTCTCAAGCAATCCTTAGTTTTATTGTTTAGCTAGCTTCTTATTCACGGAAATCCCTTAAAACAGCATAAATTCAGTAATTTGAACATGATCTCGGTTATAGTACCTTCTTAAGTCACATTTTATCTCTTTTGTGCAAGGAACCTCAGATCTTTTAATAGGCCTATTTTGTAATTATTTATTCTTAGGACCACAGCATTTTTGACGTCCGAAATAGATTTTATATTCCTGAATGACATTCTTCTTCTTATGGTGAGGAATGATGTGTACTGTAAATAGATTTTATATCCGGTACATCTCAAAACAGTTCCATACCAATACACATGAAAAGATTATAAATTCGGTTCTACTATCTTATGGAGAGAGGTTACCTTTCTTTGACTCCTGCAAGAGTAACATCATTTTGGAACAGCCTACTTATAATAATTTTTGACTGTGAGAAGCTGGTAGGAATTTTTTCCTTTAAAAAGTAACCCTACTTCATAGCTCCTCACAATCCGTAAGTCTACCTAATAACTATCTAGATAAAATATTCTAGCTTTTGATATCTATTGATAACTTGGAAGACCTATAATTTTTTCCAGTACGTTGTTATAACATGAAAATGATACATTAAAATAGACATCACTGCTCTGTTGGAAATCGCCCATGGCTTCCATATAATAATCCAGCCTGCTGATATCTTGTTGCGTTGCCACAGGGCAGACATCTAATCCAAAACTAAGATTACAGCTAGTTTAACATGACATGGGAGTCTGATGTTTCTCGTCAGATTAGGTGTCCCATCCTAATGGAAACGTACCTCAGTTTATAAAATACAGGAGACTGAGGTATCTTGATATGTGTATCCAGTTTCTATTAACATATTAACTGGTGCGACTTCAGTCATTCAGTTGCGGGTATATAAAGATAGTAGTTAGTTATTATAGTAAGTTATACAAACACAAGTTCAGGAACAAACATTTGCTATCATTTCTTTACAGTTTGTATAAATGAATCAAATGCCACAGTTATGACGTTCTGAGTTCCTGAAGTATCTACGAATTGTAGACTCTCTACTCTAATCAATAGGCCTAAGCATGTTAATAAAAGTTCTAATTTGACTTCTTGCAAAACAGGATTAGCACCAGTCCCTTGAGAAAACTAATATGCCAGTCAAACAAATAATTATTCTTTCGTGTAAATTTCTACTTATAGGCCTACAATACTTATGATACATTACTATTATTATTATTATTATTATTATTATTAGTTTAGCATATCAGAAACGAATCCTCATGTGCCATAACAATCCTTGGATGACTTTTCAGTACGATATTTCTTAAGAGATATTTAGCATTCGATGGACTGATCAAACCTATTTTCTATAACTGGTCTTTATATCGTGTAGGATTATATTTAGCTGAATCTTCTTCTTCTCCTTACTTTTATTCTTATTGCCTTTATTATTATTATTATTATTATTATTATTATTATTATTATTATTATTATTATTATTATTATTATTGTATAGCCTTTTACAGTTTATCAAGAACGGTGAATTGAACTATGAGCTGCTAGAGGAGGAAGTAAACATAATATACTATTTTCATAAAGTAAGCTTATATCTAGGGCCCGGATTTTTAGTTTCCTATGGGTTAGATTCTCTTCGCCTTTAGTTAAATTATACTTGCTTTGTCGGTGGAGAATTGAAGGTCAAAGAACATATGAAGTAGTCTTCATTGATATCATCCTTAATATATTTAGGCCTACTTTGGAAATTCATGAGAAGCTTGCACGGTATTTCACCGATGTAGACCTGCTTCACCGTTTAGTCGTGCCAATATAATTACTACCAAAACACATATTATACTCGCTCTTTTTCAACATCACGTTTTTAGATGCAGTTTCAGGCATTTGACGTGACAATAAAAGAAAAGGCCAATTGTGGGCCTTATTTTAGCTATCCGACAGATACAGTACACCAGCATATATTTTTGACCATATGTAATTATTTTACATATGACATAGTTAACATCAATGTACAACGCATGGACAGAAATTACGTTTCCTTTGATTTTATGTTCCAATATTTAGTCAAATGAAGACATTAATGTAGGCTTACCTGTTAACACGCGTTGAAACGGTCATGCAAATCTCGGATATGAATATTCATTACTGAAGCTGTCAGCAAACTATTTCTGGCTGCTACTTGCTTATAAAACCTAAATATTGCTTAGATTACGTAAAACACACGTTTTGAAAACAATCTGTCTAGGAAATACATTTGATCATTTTATGTGAAGGAGTTTTTAAATAAATGTTGAATTGTTATATAACCTACTATAATTAGCATGAATTTTTACTGACGACCATCTTATATCCGTAAATTGAAGTTTGTCAGCTAAGAATCAGTGAAGCAAGGTGAGTTACACGGTTGCTTAGTTTCCAAAAAATCTTATAATTATTACTTACAAAATACACTTCGCTGTAACTATTTTTTTCTCAACTTGCGAATCGGCTTGTCAGTCTTCCTCAGTGACAGTAAAATCAGACAAAATACTCAGCTTTTTGCACCAGAATAACAACAAGAGTATTAAAATACATGGTCAGTAGCAGGACCTTGATGGACCTTGATAGTTACCTTGAAATGCATTTCAAAGTTTATATTTATGTATCTAATAAAATGTATGGAAGGTCGTACCTTTAATAGACGACATTTCTGATATGCAACGGATATAAACTTTAAGGTTCGTGTGATCCATTTGCTCCTGTCAACAAATCAGCAATGTACTGCAAAAGGCAAAATATATGTGATTAAACTTTACACACACACGCAAACACACATACATATATATATAGGGGGCACTCCGCCTGGAAGTCAATTGATTAGCTTCTTTAAAAATTAAAAGTTGCGGTCTGGTTAAGAAAACAGCCATTACTGCCGTGAAAAACTACACGACGAGAAAAAAATCGTGAGTTTCTGCATCTTCTAGCTGATATCAAACGCAATAGGTAGGGCTATTATAAAAGAATGAGCATGTAAATGAAGTTAGATGTTTAAGGCATGCATTTTAGACATGTATGTAAAATTATCATCAGCATTGAAAACTAAATAATATGAAAGATTAGACGTTCATTAGTTGAAAATTGAATTTCCTGTCACTCTCCTCCTTCAACAAGTCTTCAGTAAATTGAAGAGGAAATTATGAATAGAGGATAGGAATTAACAGAACAAAAAGGAAGTTTTATTGATCTCATTCCCCCCTCCTCCTCAATAGCATAAGTCATTGCTTAGAAAACCTGCTACATGGATAACTTCTCGGTCTACTAACCCCACACAAAGCGTCAAATCCTCTAGGAAAAAGAACTCCATAAAACTTCGTATTTCAATTGTCATTCGTAAGAAATTAATTAAAACCATTAATAATTTCAAGATTGAAAGGAATTCATGGATTGGTTGTTTTGAATGTGAAGAGAAACATTTATATTGCTGTCTTGCACACAAATTCATTAAGTTCTGTTACTTCCATTCCTATAGTTTTCAATATTTTCAAGCGCGTCAGGGTATTCACTTACTGTATTGTTTAAATTTATTTATAACCATTTCAACTTCATGGTCACATGACGTATTGGACTTATTTTTAAGCCTATAGCCATTGATGTACCTCTATTCTCTATTTTCACTGCATTTTGGCTTCTCAATTACAAATCAATTTTTAATATTACGATATAGGGTGAAAATAGCGGCATTGAGTTATGGTAAATAAATATCAAACCCAGCTTTCTCCTTTGAGACTGGGGGAACCATGAAGAAAAGAAGTTAAGTTGGCCGTCCACGGAGTTTGAACCTAGGACCTCTTGAATGCGAGGCTTTTGTCTTATCGTTTCCAATATCATAATAATTAAGAATGAGACGAAGTAGTCTTCGAAAAAGAAACAGAGGTCAGAGGGGTAACGCTTTGTATAGTAATTCGTAAGAACTATAGCATAATTTCGGGGCGATGGGCTTACCACCTGTCCCTCTACCCTCTCTCGGAAAATAAGCATATCCAAATTAGTATAGGTAATGAAACCTCCATTGGAGGCCCCTTCGCCCCACCTGGGGACCATAGGGTACCAGATGCAGATAGCATAATTTGATTCTTAGAATAATATTTTGTTGTAGGCCTACAGAGAAAAGCACAATCACCACTTTCCATGAAGCATTCATGGTTAACTATTCACTAGGTTTTCTTTGTGCATTAGTCAAGTTACACACAGAAGATCGAGCACTCGGCCAGTATTAATTTAATGTGCACTTAAATTAATATGCCACATCATAATATTTTTTTGCAATTTGAATCCAGTTGAATGCAATTAATATCCTGAATGAGGATTTTACCGAAATCGGGTCCCTCTGACACTTGATTCGATAGAGCTGTCGTACATTTATATGAGAGCAACATTTCAAACGATTATTTGAGGTTTTGTTGCTTTAATTTAATTTAGTAGTTTTACATAAAATAAAATAAAATACCGCTAACATAAAAACAAATTTCAATTGAAATCGAATTAAAAAATTAAAACAAAACATTTTGTTATTAAATAGTAATATTCCTTACAAATGTTTTTCACTTACATAACACAACCGTACGATATCTTATGCTACGAACAGTGGCAAATGAGAGACCATAACATTTACTGACCTTGCTTTTCTGTTTGGGTTGTCAAATTCATCAGCTACATCCCCAGTTTCTGAAAGAATGGTCGCCATTTTATTATAATATAATAACAACACAATGGAGTTTAAACTGAGTTGACGTTAGTAAATAATTTACTTCATCTCTACTACACCTGTTTTAAAGACTTGAATAGTTTATTCTGCTCTTTTATACCTTTTTGACAGCAACTTCTACTATGGCTCCGGTCATGAAAACCACCATTAACGGCCGTGGGTGTCGGCATGCTGACCACATGCCCCCAATCCTGCCATCTGCCTAAGGTAGATGACGCAGCGGTCGGGTGGTAGGCCAAGTCCCTCCGGGATGTAGCGCCACGGAGTTTTTTTTAGTTCTGTGAGTAGTAGGCCTCGCGTACAAAAAATCTAAGATCCGCTCATCAGCTAAAAGTCCATGTCTTCAAACGGAATAAAAAATAAGAATCCTTAGACTTCCGTCGTTTTTTTATGACTTCAAGGAATATTTATGCCAAACTGGAAGAAAATTGATCAACGTGTTTGTTCGTGACTGCATAACAATTAGCTTTACAGGTAAACAGACGAAATGCCGGTAAACCAATAGAGTTAGGGTAGTTTGCCCCGGTACCGGTCAGGCCTCGTTACTGGTCAACAAGTAGTTACCCATTACGACGCTAGACAAACACGTACTCTATGCGAGGAATAAAGTTATTTTGTTCCTGCCTACCACTTCATAACTGTTTAATGTGTAAATACTTGTCGAACAGTAACAAGGCCTGACCGGTACCGGAGCAATCTCCCCTACGTCAAAAATATACTGAAACAATTTACAGAAAGTTTTACGCTTAAGAATAGGAGAAGTCTTCAAATGTTAATTGCATGAACCGTTTGGCTAGAGTCGTTGAAAGAAGCTTAGGCCTACTTGACATGGATCCATTAAAATGATGCCAGTTTGAAGCGGAATAAAAAATTTAAAACCTTACACATACGTCGTTTTAATTACGTCAAGGAAAAGCCTATTTGGAATAAAGTCGAACATGTTTGGTCGCCACTGCGTAATACACAAATTTACACACAACAGACGAAATGCCGAACTGCCGCGTTAAAAAAGGACCTCGCTTTTCGCTCGACCATTCACTAGGTCACTGTGGTAGTGATTGCTATGTCGGGTTATGAAGTGTTCCCTGAACTGACAAGAAACTGCGTTTATTTGCTCAGAGTGTACAGTCAGACTTCTACAAAGAAACTTTTTATGCGAAATGTTAACCCTTTTGTGTTAGTTCTTGACTTAATTATTGTTGGCGACACTGCCATAATAAGGCTGTCTTTTCATATCTCAGACCTTGTCAAGTGCCTGTAAAGAGGCAGAGCTGTTATTTTTTAAAACAAAAAAGTTTCTACGACTTTAATGATTACATTATAAGATAATGACGAAAATTGAGTAGCAAGCCACTACATAATTCGGCCATGACCCAGAAAAGAAACAAGTTTACTATAAAGTGTTAACCGACTTAAGTGTAACCTCTCACGAAAAGGTCTTGAGTAATTTATATAGAAGTACAATATTATTAAATGTCACGGGAATTAAAATTATGCCAATATAGTATATTGCGATACTTGTGTGTGAAGGGCGTTTTAACATAATCGGCGAAAAGTTAGAACAAACCAAAGGAAGTCGAGTTTTTTTTTCTATTTCCGAGTTTCTGTTATACACTTTATACACGTGTGTGATATAGATTTTTCTACGAAGGGGAAAAAGCCTGAAAAACTGACGTGAAATAATAACTAAATAGTTAAACATCCGTTCAGGAAGTTTAACTTGAAGTGTGGTATCCTTAACACGTACTATTTCATCTTGGTGCACTGTCTTCTCAATCTCATGCATTGATCACGTAGTTGGTGCTTGGTAGCAAACGATACTTTCATCTCTCGGTTCTCTGAAGCTGTTAATGCTAATATTGCGTGTTTTTTATTTTCATTTATTATTAAATATTTAGCAGGCGCAACTAGTTGCATAGTACTCAGTACCTGAACACTGATCTAGGATTTGATATAGGCTAATGATGTATCTGTGCTTTAAAGAGTGCAGTATACTCGTTGTAATATTTTTCTTCTTGGCACTGGTGAACCGCGAGTGAGGGAAATGGCCGTTCAGAGGCGGAAGTCTAATTCAGAGAAACAAGCTATCATTCCCTTTCCCCAGTAGTGACACTCATAACCGTATACGTTAATCAGCACGGTATGAATCCCTTAAAGACTGGGGTACGAATGAAACATTGCCCCTTCAAATGACAGTATTTCTTGACTAGACTCGTCCGGGCTACTGGTCATCTATCTGAGCAGTCTCGGGTATAGAAATGTTATTTTAAGATACGTTGCCGGCACTGAGTTCTGGAAATTTGGCGTGCCCACGTCACCATGAATGGAAAACGTACTGTCGTAGAAAAGTATTGCAGAAGAATCTCCCTAATCTGGACAAGCTTTGACCGGAACCTGTGCGGATCACCGAAAGTCCGGATTAAACGGAATTCTATTCAAATATACTTGCATTTCAAGAATCCTTCATGGCCATTCCCGTCATTTTTAATCTCTCAATAACTTGTTACCGAATTCATATAATCTTATACACAAAGTACATACTAGAAATCCTCCAAGCCAGAGCACCATTCCCCTTTCTTCTCCTGAATCGATCAAATGTGAAGCAGTGAAGGAGCCACAGGTTCTTCCACTTACTGGAGAAGCCAGAGAAGGAAAAAGTAAAAGGATTTGCATATACGGCAAAGAGCAACAACAGGTTGCGGCTGCATACATACGAAACAGACGAGAGAGTCGCTGTTTATTTATTTCCCCTTCACACAGCATATAACGTGCGATATAGGTCATGATCTCAGGCTGAAATGTTACTTTCAAGTTAATAAATTTCAACCTTCCGCGCACAGTTGTTAGATAAAGCTTTTCAATGTTTTGTGCTCGTAAAGAGGGATCTTTCCAAGATTCATAAAGCAAACCATAACTGTCGCAGTTACAATACACCTGCTCATTAATAAACATAACTACATCCCGTTACTTTATCGCGCCGAATAAACTGCTCATTCATGCAAGAAGTGCTTCGTCTTGTCTCTGCACACTTTGGAACTTTGTAGCGCTACTTGAAAGTTTCATTGCATTTTGTTGTGGTTTGGATACACAGTCTCCTCTCAGTTTCAGAGATTCATGTATGTGTACTAAACCGTCTTCCTTTCTGTGTAGTTTAAAAATCTGCCACAATTATTCCTTCGGATAAATAATATTATAGACCTCATCAAAATTATTTTGGCGCTAAATCCCGTAATGTGGTTTTGAGTTCTTGTGTTTAGCAAAAATTTATGGTTTTTTAGTGGAGCACTCATACGAAGTAGGTAATTATTTACTCTATTTCTTCCTTAATTCTAGAAACACCAATATTATGTTCCTTATTTTTTCAATTTATTGAACTTTATGTAGGCTGATATAAACTATAGGCCTATTGATGTAATTTAATGAAAACTTAATGAAGACTAATTTAAGTACCTTAAGCATGATCTTACGCCTCTGAACAGACAACACTCCAACTTCTCACGTTCATGATGTTCATTGAATTATATTTTGTATTTTATTTTAGTGTCAGTAGAGTTACTACTATCATTACTACCATTGTAATGTTTCTCATTTTGGGTAAAATGTTAATTATACTATTGTGGATATATTATCCGCCGCAGTGGGAGAGTGATAGCACACCTGCCTTCCACACCGGCGATTCTGGTTCGATTCCCGGCAGAGTTCGGGATTTTACAGTTGTGACTTGGAACCCTTGGGATCCCTTGAGAATATCCCCTTATTGGATCATCGAGGGTCGCACGCAACCCGGTGGGACTTTTGTTTGGCTGCAATGTCCTGTCAGTGTCATTTTAAATATATTTCCATTGAATTAAGCACATTTCATTGTTGTCTCACAATAATCTATGTATTTGTGTAATTTGAAAATAAAATATATAAATAAATAAGTAAGAAATAATAGACATTATAAATGAAGAGTAGTAATGTGTCCAAGAGACCCACCTTAGGAGTTTATAGTTGCACTCGTAAAAACAAACACATTATGCGACAGAAGACATTAGCATTGAAGTTGCCAACTTCGTGGAATATGGGGTCTATGTTATAGTATTTGTATTCACACGAAAACTACTAATTTTCGTGAGGTGTAGAAAAGATGGAAATCACTGGGAGCAAGGTCCGGGCTGTTGGGTGGATGTTTAAACACCTCCTAGCAAGTCTCCTTTAGAAGTGTTTAAACTTTTACCCTAAAGCCCGGACCTCGCTACCAGTGATTTCCATCTTTTCCTACACCTCAAGAAATGACAAGGAATGACAGAGAATTACAGAGAGGAGGAGATGTTTGTCACACAATGATTGAAATCCCTGGCGGCAGACTTCTATGACACACGTATTCAAAAGTTAGTTCCACGGTATGACAAATGTTTCAATTTCGGTGGCGAATATGTTGAAAAATAGCTGAACATTTGCTGTATCTGTTGGAATATATATGTCCGTGAAATTGTGTTTAGTTTCTGTAAACGGCCCCAGGGAAACATGCTTTGTGGACGCTCCTCGAATGTTTAAAGTTTTTGGTAATGCTACCTACTGCCCCCATCCCACTTTAATCTGCTCAATAAAGATGTACAAGAAGAAAATAACAACATAGCATAGGCGTAACCAGGCCGACCATATGGGGGGGTCAGGGGGGTATGGAAGAGAGGGGGGCTCGGTGGTCCTCCCCCGGAATTTTTAAAAAAATTAAGGTGCACAGTAACGAGTTTTAAGCTTCTCACCCTTTATACTCGTATTAAGTAATTTATAAGCAGACTTTAAAAAATTGTACAATTTTCCTTTTTTTAATCAATCAAACCCCCAAAACCCCCCTCGTTACGCCTCTGCAACATAGTGTCCTTTTCTTCCAGTATAGAGAAATGTTTTTGTAGCAATGAGAACCGTAATCCCGCCAACATGTATTACTTTTAAAATATTCAAGTACTTTATTTCAGGAGTCAACAAAACTTTCTGCTTTAATCTAATATTGAAGTTCGGACAGAACTTCTTGCTAATCATATTTGGTGCTATTATTACTGTCTCACCCACACCAATTGGCGAGTTTGTTGGTGTAGCGTTGTTAGTTAACCAGAGTAAAGAGAGAATGAGTACTGGAGAGAAAATTAAAACACATTAGCAAAACGATCCTAAACTTTTCCATTAAACTAATAAGCAAGAGTTTTATACCTCGGCTACTCGCAGTTAAAGTGTTCATAACTACTGAGTTGCCCAGTTTTTTGCGTAGACTGAATGTCTCGTCTAGGGCGACAAAGAGAGAGTGGGGCTACGGTTCAGCCGCTAGACTAGCTCCAGCCCATCCATTACCATGAGAGCCCAACACTGGACTCCACTGTCATATCCAGGCTATTCTACACTCCCATATGTAGCCTCCCAACGAGCTACCCAACGCCTAGATTTTCATCCCTCGGCGTATTAAAAAATACTTTAGATTTCTACTCACATCGTAGTGGAGAGAATAAAATAAAAGGCATAAATGTTATATTTACAAGTATGTAATAATTAGACCTGGGATTTTAGGCTCTAAAAAATTTAGTTTTAGGCACTTAAAATAGGCTTTTAAAACAAGTAAATAGGCTTTTAAAAGAGAAAATAGGCACTTAAAATATGCTTTAAAAATATGTAAATAGACAGAAAAAAGACTTTAAAATACTACAATATGCTCTTAAACTGTAACATGATTTTTTTTACTGTGGCATGCCTGTTCTTAACAGAAATAATTGCAAAATTAAGACAGAATTAAAAATACATTTATCAAAAACAGTTTTGATTTATATGAAAAATTTACACAGTATGTCCCTTCTTTCTATATATACCTGCTACTTGTTGTTTTGAGCGAATCCTTCCGCGTCAGTCAGCATTCCTTTGGCGACAATTCTTTGGGAAAATTAAGTTTCTGTGAAAAACCCACCCTCTGCTGTTCTGGCCTTCGTTCAGTTATGTCCATTAAATGATCGTAAAAGTTACAGAAGTTGAATTTTATTTTAAATTACAAAATAGGCGTTTTAGGCACTAAAATAGTAAAAATAGGCTCCAAAAGTCCAAATAGGCATTTTAGGGCACCATAAAACTCTATAAATACAAGTGTTTTATCATGAAATGGCAACATGTTTAAAAAATTTCACGTTATTTCATAAGGAACAAAATAGGCATATGACCTAAAAAATATGATATATGCATGCATTTATGACCTAAAAAAACATTAAAATATGACCAATACAATTTAAGATATGACTTTACCACTTACACATTGTGTATATTTTTTTAAGTTTCATTACAATACATTTTATTAAAATATAGTGTTAATTATTTAAAATATCTGTAAATTCTCAAAAAGTATCATTTTTAATGCAAAATCTGCAAAATATGATATGAAACTTCAAAATTTCTTTAATATGCACACAAATATGCAAAAAATATACCTAAATATGCATATTCATACTAAATATGCTACAATAGTTGAACATTACCGGTACCTAAATATACAGTTATATACACAATAAAAGCTGTTCCATTTTCACCAGGATGCTTGGAATCTGGTTTAAATTAGTCGGAAACCAGAAATAATGCAAAGGGCAAAATTATGACATGTCATACAAATCCGCCCCCTAGTTATAATATTTCATGGGACGATTGTCTAAAACTCAGGAATCCTTAACCTCCAGTGAACGTAAGGCCCTCCATGACCTTCGTAAGTGTGAGAAATAGGGACCATCACAACGTTCCGAGTTGGAATCCGTGGTGTGTTTACCTCCCCATGCAAGTTTATGGACTAGCGCCTTTGTGTAGCCTGGGTACTGCACGCAGTACACCGGTGTGGGAGAAGTGTTTGCTCCTGTACGGCGCTTCCCTTCGTATAGTGGAGTTCATGCGAACAGCTTTGAGATAATGACTCTTCAATTTTGGAATATGAATAGCATATTGTATTTCAATGATTAATAATCATTTATTAACGTCACTTAGCTTAATTTAAATTATTGTAGGAATTTTTCAGGGTTTTTATACAGTATGTTTCCTTTCTCTACATGTACCAACATTGTGGTTTCATGACTTAATTATTCACGATGGATATACAGAGTGCTAATGAACAACACCGAAATATTTTACTTGTGTATAGAGGGGACATATACAAGCAACTTTTATTTGGAGACTTTTGTCTAGGCATTCAATTTTACCTGTTACAGCATAAAATCTCCAAGGGCATGGCCGCCACTGATTTCTAACATTTGAAAAAAAAAAAAAAAAAAAAAAATAAAAAAAAAAAAAATAAAAAATAAAAAACTTCGTTGTAACACTAGAGTTATGAATAAAAAAACCAGTTATAACTAAAAACTAATAATATTCAGGACGTATATAAAACCTGAAGAGTGGGTACAGAATTTCAGGGTGGAGCATAACCAGAGGTGTACAAATCTCGATTTTAGCTTGCCCAAACCCGCTTGAACGCCAGGCAAGCAAGTTGCCAGCGTCATAGCTAGGAAGCAGGCAGGTTTCTTTAAGCCCGATGGGTCAGGTCAAACCCAGCCTAGGCAAGTCAGAATAAGCTTGCGACATTCCTATCAGCTAAACACTGTAGTTGCTGAGTGTAGGTAATACTTTCTTGCTTTTCTACATGCTGGTAGAAGAAATTCACCATGCAGATAAATAAAAGGTGGATAAAGTATTAAAAATCGTTTTAGCGTCTTAACACAATTATTATTTTTATTATTAGGTAGATTTCGAAGAAAAATCTACCTAATGACTTTCAAACAATTCGTTCATATCGTTACGTTTCATGCCTCCCTAACTACGAAACCACCGCCTGTTAAAAAAATTGTGATATTTATATTTATATACAGTATATGTATATGTATATATATATATATATATATTTATATATATGCATATATATCTTTACACGCTAGCGGCCGTAATTTTCAAGATATTTGAATCAAATTTTATTATGTTATTTCTAGGCCCAATAGTTCAGACAAGTTCGTTAATGAGCAAAATTGGCCTAAGGGGGTGGTCGGGGGAGGGGGTTGAAATTTTAAAACATTTATATCTCGGCCCCTATGAAGTATAGAGGGAAACTTTGATTGAATAAATTAGAGTACTCCTTATGGAGTTCACAGTGACACCAACGATTCGGGGGTTTTGGGAGTACGAGTGGGGGTGGGGGTATGGGGATGGAAATTCGAAATTTTCGAAACTACGTCTTGTAGGGTATCGTTGAAAAGCTCTTGATGAGTACTCTACAAATCAATAACTAGTTTCTTGATAGTTCTCATATAAGGCGAGATTTGAATGTTTTAAAAAGTTCTCTTTCCTCTTTGTTCCAGTTATTATTGCGGGTTTGTCATGCTAAGGCTAAAGAAGAAGAGTGCTACGCAGCGACAGTAAATTAAAACAAAAGCCCTTCGAAATCTACCTCAGCTTGTAGGCTTGCCTAAAGGGATTTTTGTTATTGTTATTAATGATTTTATGATGTTTTCTCGAAAATGTTTGAAAATTTTTCCCATGCCGGACTAGTACTTTTGTTCATTGATAATTAATTAAAACTGTCCACATTTTAGTTTCTCCTCGGCTTCCTTCAGGGTAAAATTCTCTAAATACATCTGAAGTTCCTCAACTACGTAACTGCACGACTTACCAGTGCACTGCTATACCCAGTTTCATATTCTTTCCGCCAGGCCTTGCAGTTTCCTTAGGTCCTGAGCAACCCACCAAGTTATGAAGAGCTTATGACTCATAGCGACAGTATTTCTTATCATCGTTGTAATCTGGCTTGCTTTCAAGTCAAGCAAGTTAAAAGCTGTGACTGGTTGCAGAATTTCAAAGGGGCAGGCAAGCTAAAATCAGAATATGTACACCTCTAAGCATAACACTGTCATTAGTTATAATTAGGGGGCGGATTTCTATGACCTAAAAATAGGACATATATGCATGCATTTATGACCTAAAAACATTAAAATATGACCAATAAAATTTAAAATATGACTTTACCACTTACACATTGTGTATATTTGTTTAAGTTTCATTACAATACATTTTATTAAAATATAGTGTTAATTATTTAAAATATTTGTAAATTCTCAAAAAGTATCATTTTAATGCAAAATCTGCACAATATGATAAGAAACTTCAAAATTTATTTAATATGCAAACAAATATGCAAAAATATGACTTAAATATGCATATTCATACTAAATATGCTACAATAGTTGAAAATTTCCTAAATATACAGTTATATGCACAATAAAAGATGTTCCATTTTCACCAGGATGCTTGGAATCGGGTTTAAATTAGTCGGAAACCAGAAATAATGCAAAGAGGAAAAATATGACGTGTCATAGAAATCCGCCCCCTAATTATTATTATTATTATTATTATTACATCACTGCAACTTTATTTAAACCGAATGTCCTTTCTATTGGGCGGAAAATATCCGTTGCCATGACTACAGGATGGAACAAGAGCCATACCGTACAGATCCCTTTTATCATTTCACTGCTTTATTATTTCTTTGTTTGACGACAGAAAAGAAAAATTCTTTGTTACAGTAAGAAGAGATGGTTTTTGTCTTATCATGCGAAGAACCACAAATTTTAACGAGTTTATTTTTAGCATAGAAGTGAAAGTTGTAGAAATTGTAGGACCGTGGGACGATTAAATAATGTTTAAGGCCATTATTATGGTTAAGAAACTTTGTTACGTTTATTTAATAATAAAAAATGTAAGAACGAAAGAATGGGATTCCTTGGGGCATTGGCTTTCTTGTATTCTTATATATTTTCTTCTACATTCCTTGAAAATTTAATTATGAATCGTAATTAAATATACAGAACTTAATTATAAATATAAGTCGACGGTAATTTTGTATGCTTGGATTTACTTTTTTTATCATTTTTGGAAAGAGACGTAAGATTAGGAGATATAAAAGGCAGTCTAAAGATTATTTGCGGGAGAATGTAAGTACTTTTTCATTACAAAACATTCTACTTGTAACAGCTGCCTACCATTAAAATGAAAGTACTAAAAAGAATTTTACTTTCATTTTCATTAGGTGATCTTCTGTTGTTTTAATATTTTCTTTCTAGGGCATTTTTACCAAGACAAAGTAATAAAGCTTTATGGATTCGGAATGTAAGTTATTTTGTTTTCTTCCTTTTTTCAAGTGAACTATTCCGGAACAATTAATTATTGGATGTAGGAACGTCGTGGTACAAAAGAAGCTCTTCCAAAAATTAACATTTCCTGGCTGTCTTGTTGCGAATTGACTGAAGAATAATTTCTTCCAGTACGTAGACCCATTACTCCACTACTAGACTAGTGACCTATTAATTAATGTATTGCCATGACATTAATACCCATTCCTCAGTTGGTCCATGCATCTTGTTAAACATCGAATTCACAGAGAAGTAATTAAAAACATGTATAAACGCAAAGAAACAGTTTTTTGATGTGTGACAGTAATTAAAACAGCAAGAAATATTCAGAAATCGACAATCAGTAGGTAGTAAGAGCATGAAATTAATTGAAGAATATACTTTATCAGGATTTGTAGTATTTACTCACATTATTGCCTCATAACCTTTCTCATGTGGCCCCGGCATTGGGCTGATTACTCATCCGGGGAGGCCCTCCATATCCTTGTCTGGTCAAAAAAGTATGTATGTGATCCATGGATAAACCCTCTCCCAACAGGTCGCGCCCCTGTAAGGCCCGGGCGGCGTGGGTCGCTTAAATGTCCCTAAAAGGGAGAGGTAAAACTAAGGTAAAGAAGAAGAAGAACCTTTCTCATGCACATGTTACCCTTGTGCCGAGGATTGCGAGTATGACAATGAATTTTGACAGTCTAAAAAAAAATTAAGAAAAGGTGTGCCTAGTTACGGAGTTGTTTAAGCCCCATTCACAATAAAAATTAACTGTAATTTTAATAACTTATAAGCTTAAGGAAACATAGCATTGCAGGTTTACACGTTTGTGAAGATAATGGCACTCCATTATTCTTTTCTAAGGTGGTACATATCCCTTGCTTATACAAAGTTGGGTTTGCAATACAGTATTACAATTAAAGAGTAAATTAGGGTATCGCGGTTTAGATTTAAATTATGTGTTTTAAATGTTTTATGATATCGTTGCATAATTAAAAAGCTAAAATTTACACATAAACAAAATTGTCATATATTACTATTTATTATAATTATATTACATTAAAGACTACTATAATCGCTTTTTTTAAAAAAATCGGTTCCTTGGTTAATGGAAGCTGTTAATGGAAGCTTGGATTACTGCGGTTTTACTGCATACCTCTTTTACTTGTTCTGTTCATGTGACATTATTTATTCTAAATGTCGAGAATTATCATAGGTGATCCCACGAGAGTTTACGAGTTTATCGATTCATTCGGACTCCGCTGCAGGAGCGAATTTATCTGATGTTCCGGACACGAGCATTGCTCATTCTTGAGAAATCTCTCTGGGTAATAAGAATTCCTATATGTAATTGAATTTATTTTAAAATAAAATAAACAATTATATACCAGCGAGAGTGTGGTGTATTAGAATCCCGAGTGTACTAATCTCTTCTACCGATAGAAAAGAAGATATTCTGCGGTGCTATTCATATTCTACAATGTTTCAGACTGTAGGACTAAACCCCAATTATGATGTTGGAGAATAGCGGGATATACTGCAAAGGAGTAATTTATGTTATGTGAACTTGGCTTTGTGTGAAGAAGTCACAACAATTAATACGGCAAGTGGTCTAGAGTGCAGTCGTTATTCTCGGATGTGCACATAAAAGTCAAGAAGAAATATTTATGTGACAGGCAACACAACGGGCCGCACTCTCTAAGTAAAGATACATTTAATTATTGCGGCTTAAAGTACCAGATATAATTAATAATTATGTCAGGAACCCACCCGAATTACAATTTACGACGTTCTACTCCCACTGAACCGGAATTTAAGAGAAATGGTTTCTTTAAAGGTATTGATTTACTTACAATAAAAACACGAGGCTTATTCCTTAGGTATAGTCTTAAGAATAATGAAATAACATTTCGTATAAAGATTTATAGGTGGACGAGTGGTTAGCATGCCTTTCAGTAGACCCACAGCGTGCCTTTCTACGAAGTATAGCAAAGCTTTTTTTTTATTGCAGATGGTTTGTTGACAGCTTAATAAACAACTTCAAAGAGAGTTCTAGGAAATATTCTAAGATCTCATTTTTATATTTAGGCAACGGCTGACCCCATATCCTAGGGCCTTGATGGAGTGAATTTGTTTAAAAATGATGAGATTAGAAGCCCGCAGGAATGATAGGCTCATAAGCTGTACAGCCCGCTCACACACAATTCTTATATGAACTCGTCTAATACTGGTAATTAATGTTTCAGTACACCAATGTTTTTAATGTGCCTTTTTAAACATACGATATTTATAATCTAATCTAATTTATTTTAATTAAATAGTTTTCGTGGAACACAAAGAGTCTATAAAATTAAGTCAATTAAATCACAGTTAAAGAATTCATTTGTATTATAAAATACCTTCTTGGTCAACTAAACAGAGTCAGTTCTTTTAAAATGGAGTCTGTTCATATTAAATACATCATTAAATATAATCATGTTAATGCTTAGATGCTAACGGAATTTTCCAGCATCAATTATATTAAATTACTATTACAATTACGCCTAATGCATTTTCATTTTCGTTTTAATGCTGTGAGGGGGAACCTAAGCAATTTGTACGGATGAAAAATAGTGATTGATTAATGTCACATGATATTTTTAAATTATTTTACTCTTTATTTTTACTTAGTGCATTTAAAATATCACTGAAAGACTTGTAGTATACTTTTTAAGCTCTCGCATATTTTGTTTCTTCTGTGTCTTGTTTGCCTAGTAGGTAAGACCTTTCGCTCCTTAACCATTGGTATAAGTTACAAGTAGTCATATAGCCTAAAGAATTTCGATGGGTGATCACAGTTGTGACATTTAATAGCCCAGTTAAATGAAGTAAGGCATTCCAAGTTTTGCGGCCCATATTGTAAGCTACATCTACTTTTTGCTAATCATTTTTCTCGTAATCATTATCATACCTGTATTATTTTCTTCAAGTTTATTGATAAGATTGTCATGTTGAATAAATGTTACATATAAGTGATTAGTTTACGATTTTTTCTACAGTTTTTTTTTCGCCCCTACGAGCACATGCTCATGGTCGGAGGTAATTAAGAAATATTTATAAATAAATTAAACAAAAGTAAATGTTTACAATAATTTACAATAATTATAGAAATTTTTAAAAAGTTAAAAGATACATTGAAAATAAATGTTTATATATTAAACAGCTGTTTTCTTAAATTTGTGATTGTTCAATTAATTAATTCTGATTTATTTTAAAATATGGAATTGAATAATCTGGGACCAAAACTAGAGCTGTATTTTATACCGGAAGATGTAAAACGTTTACGTTCATTTAAATGATTTGTTTAAACAAAAAGATTTAAAACTTATGTTTCATTACTAGCTGTAACACATATTTAAATCGCGAAACTCGTACTGCAGAAACTCAAGATTAAAATCCTAAACTGCCATGAGTGTCATAAAAGAAAGCTATAGAACACGTTAAATTAGATCAGTGAAGTTCTGGCTACGTTACGTTTCAATGATCAGCCATTCATAATTCAAATAAGTATGTCAGGGATAATAATTTAGTAGAGAGCTTGTGATCTGGATGGGACTTGTCATTAAGCATCTGGGGATATTCAACTCCAGTCATTCCCGCCTGTTAGAACCATACGAGTCTGAATGTACTCTGACTTTTTTCTTTCATTTTAGTGACCTCGTTATGAATCGAGATTCCAGAACAAACCTCACATTTCCCACCTATTACGAAGAACATTGTCTGCTATAAAAAGAGATGGAAGGCAGACTTCCAACGAATTAGCTGTAACAGTTGGGGTCAATCTTACGAGTCGCTGAACTGGCAGATAATTGAAAGGAGAGGCGACAGATGGCAGGTCACATCATCATACATATTGATGCAAGATCACTCCCTCATTAATCACTACTGTATGCCTCCTTGTTTATGACTTCCCTACCACTACATTCACCAGATGGAGCTACCATAAACACTGCAATGGGCAGTAAGGACAAGAAGGGCATACATAATTTTATCATGATTTCGAAAAATCCAGAAAAAATCCGCACCCCTTCTAAAATGATTGTACTATAAAACGGAGGGCTTATATGTGTGTGAACTCAAGACGTGTTCATCGTTAAAAGTATCATCGGAAGACCATTAGGCCTATTAGTGTATTACAAACTATCTGAAACATTCTTCTCCTGATCATCCATCCACCTAACATAAAATTATCAATTCTGGCCGTAAGTTTATTCCATTCTTTTATAATGTTCAATGTATAGAATTTCTGTAATATGAATGCAAGTGTTCGTTGATTTTATTGTATTTGTATTGCATGTAGATTGATCAGCTTCACTTTTTTCTTCTTGATATAAAAATTCTAGGGATTGCCCCGGGTCAGGGGTATTCACCCAAGCTCTTTAACACACTTTGTCACTAACATCGGGGATTCCCCGACGAAATCGTGGTTTCACATTTATTCACAGGCAGGACCAAATATCGTCGGGAAGTTCCCTAATGATGGCAGTGGAAGCCCGAGAAGTGATTCTTTAATAATATTCTCAAGGAAAGTTTCCTATCTATTATAATAATTTTTTTGAAATTTGTACCTGAATATCTCTTGTCAGAAAATCGTTAACAGTCAAAGCAGATCACCTACTCATTTGTCTAATGAACGAAGTAGAACAATCATTTAGACATAAAAATAATTTTTAAAAAAATAGAAGAACGAAACTAAAGTTAACATTTTTGTAAATTCAGAAATATTAATTTAGTTTACGCATTTATAAGTCCATTACAAGAAGTCGTTTATTTTGGACCAAATCGGATGACCGGTACCGAAGTAACGACTAACTAAAGGTCACATGCTTTTTAAGTGGGGAATCATGACTATACATACGAAGCCGCGTTGATAATCACTGAAGGCCTTGACTCCAATGCAGTCAGATGTTTATTTGTTTCATTGTTCAAGTTGAAATGACTAGGCCTACTATATGAATACAGAAGGTATATTGCTGTGAAATAATTAGGCCTACGTATATTAAGCGAAGTTCTCTGTCAGTGCATTTTGTGAAATATTGACGTATTTTAAGAATTTCTGATAACAGTGTATACGAGTACGAATTAAGGTTAAACATCAAATTTTAGACCTGCGTTCTTTTGCAAACCCTGCTTAATGAATAGATCTGGAGCTTAACTCTGAGATCGATTACAAAAATAACTTTTTTCTGCACATCATAATTGCAATTATCACTGATTAAACAAAGGCATTCTGACACTTTGTTAAATCAGTTTACCTGATTTTATTTACGTTTGTCTTTATCTCATAGTGTTGATGTGTACAGTTTCTCTAACTCCTTTATTAAAAATGTTATCAACCTAATTGCCTCACTTCTTGTCTTTCTATTTGATATGCGTTTTTCACATGTTGATTTTCTGAATTGCTTGTGGATATAAATAAATAATAACTGCTCTTAATAAGAAGGGAGACAGCAGGTATTTAGAAAATTATCCACCAGTCAGTTGTGTGCCGAAATCTTTAATATTCTTGAACCTATTATGTATAAACAACTGTTTTCTGAGTCTTTTAACTTTTAACCTCGACAGAGAAATCACAATTTTATCGTTTGAACATGTTATTAAATATATAGTTGATAAAGAAGTAGCGACTCCGGTTCAGTAAGCCATCAATAACAGCCGTGGGAGTAGGTATGCTGACCACATACCCCCAATCCTGCAATCTTCCTACGGTAGATGATGCAGCGGTCGGATGGCAGGCTTAGTCCTTCAAAGAAATATAGCGCCATGGGGTTCAGTTTTTTATTTGAAAGTAAAAACTATACTTCCCTATTTATATATGATTTAACAAAACTTTCGACTATGTGGGTCTAAGTTACTCATTAGAAAATTAAGGTTTTACGGAATAGATAAAAATATCATAAAGCTTATGAAATCGTAGGCCTACTGTATTTATCTGGAAGAAAAGAGTACTCGTATGTAAATGTTAATCAGGAAGAATCTGATATGATTAATGTGTAGTATGGAGTTCCTCAGCATGTTTATCTTCTATTACAGTTGAAAATTACTTTTATACATCTCACCATCTATGTGTCATCATTCAACAACGTTCGCAAAGATAGAGTTTACATTACGGAAAGATACCCGTTGCTGAGTGCTCAATACTCGTATGGGTGCCTTATAATTAAATAGGATTTGAGTGGACTATCTAAAACGATGTAAAAGGACGTTTAAGTTCTTATTTACTTTGATACACAATGTATAGTCCTAAGCTTCATTTTATATGCACCACAGACATGGGGTATATTTAATAAAAAATGAAGAGGTAAAAACAGTTAGGTTAATTATACCAAGGAGACGTGGAGGTTGATGAATGGAGTTCATAATTCTAGCGCTGTAACGTGTCAGCTCTGCGAAGCCTTATTCATGTTATTCCATAGTATCTTCACTTTAATTCATTGCCATTTTCATTTCTTCTATCCCCTTTGTACTGTTCTCGTATTTTCATTGTCTTAAAACTTCACAATTACCTTTTTCTATTGTTTGTGGCAATGATCGTATTATTTCGATCTTCAGATTGTGAATGTGTATCGTTCCTATTAAAATCCACAGTTCGTACAGAGAAGGATGTATAAAATAACGCCATATTGAAAGACAAATAACTTAAAAGATCAGTTTTTATTTTTGTTGCTAGATGAATCGTAGTAGTCGTAGTAGTCCTCCTAACTGAAATTTTTAGCGAAAAATGCTCTACAATTTATTCACTCTTCCCGTGACAGGTAATATTTTTACCAGAATCCTTATTTTCAAGTGTCTGTAAAACAATAAGGCGATCAATGAGCTAGTTATTAAGTGCCAGTATGGTACTTTATGAGATTGTGTGGGGGACGAAAAATGTCTGTCCGTCTGTCCGTCCGTCCGTCCGTCCGTCCGTCCGTCCGTGTGTCTGTACGCGCTCTAACTCAAATACGCTTTATCGAATTTTAATGAAACTTGGTATACGCGTTTATAATGTCCATGGGAAGAACCCTATTGAAATTGGACCAAATCGGTTCACCGGTACCGGAGTAAAACCCAATTTAGTGTATATTTTAAAGGCGCCATAACTCACATACGCTTTATCGGATTTTCATGAAACTTGGAATACCTATTTATAATGTCTATGGGAAGATGTCTGTTGATATTGGACCAAATCGGTTGGCCGGTACCGGAATAATACCCAATTTAGTGCCCTTTTATGGTATCATATAAGAAAAGGCGCGGTAACTCAAATACGCTTTATCGGATTTTCATGAAACTTCATATACTTATTTATAACAATCATGGCGATAAGCCTATTGAATTTGGACCTAATCGGTTGTCCAGTACCGAAATAAAGAGTAATTATCAGTCAAATTAATTATAATATTTTGGTTCATTTCGAAGCATTTTGATTGGCTCGCGGCCAACCAATCAGCGGGCGAGTCCCGTAACTAAGGTAAATAAAGAGTAATTCTGGTACAACCCTTCAATTCCTGTCGAAACCTTCTTTAGTAAAGGAGGGTAAAAAGAAGGCACCTTCTTCAAATGCAAAATCAAATTCTCGGTTCTTTCTTATAGCGTCATCAATTAATGACAGCTTATAAAGCTTCCTTCAGTTGCCATGGACAGTTGACACCTACATGAAAAACAAATGTTCCCATATGTACGATTATAGACGAAATGCTGTTGTATAATGACTAATTATTTTGCTAAAATTGATTACAATTAGATTAAAGCATTGAATTTTACTTCAGCCTATGTCAGATTTATAATCCCTGACCTCTTAATAAATAAAAACATTAACTTCTGAGAATTTGGTTAAGTTGGTACTCTGCTTTAGTGAGGGCCAAATTCGCATTTATGACTAGAATATCGCGAATATTATGTTACCAATGAATGAAATTATTCTATATTGTAACATAAGATAACTAGAAGGCTCGAAATATAGCCTAATTTCGAAATACGGTGATTTTTCTTTTCTGTGAGTTATGACGAGATTGTATTCTATGGTATTGGACATTCAAATGTCGTAGTGTAGTTTGGTCTTGGGGTAAGATGCTTGTCTAGTAATCAAGAGATATCACGTTCGAGTCCACCCTGAAGCAAATTTTTTTTTAATTATTATCAATTGTGTTAAATTGAGCCTATTCCATTCTTGTGTCCTATTTTGTCAATGTGCTTAAATAAGTATTACATTTTTCTTCTAAAAAAAAACTGGGAATTCATTGTCTTTCATTGACCTACATCATTCCTAAAGAATAACATAAGCCTATAAATGTTATTTCACGAACAGAAACTAGCTTTAAAGTTATTGCGTTAAAATTGCATAAGCCTATACTCAGAACAAAACTGCATACCGCTAGGTGGAACTATCCTCTTCTTATTGGCTTACTGTACTATTTCATTGTCAATGCATTTTGTAAAATGTTTACATATTTTAAGAATTAGTATATCAGTGTATACCAATATGAATTAAGGTTAAGAATCAAACTTTAGACCTTTGTTCTTCCGTAAGCCCTGCTTAATGAATCGATCTGGAATTTAACTCGGAGATCTATTTAAAAAAAAAAAAAAAAAAAAAAAAAAAAAAAAAAAGTATTTTCTGTATATCATAACTGCAATTATTACTGATTAAAAAAGCATTCTGGCACTTTGTTATATCAGTTTACCTGATTTTATTTAAGGTTTTAAAGAGTAAACCTTTACCTTACTGTATATGACACATTGGAATAGGCCTATTTGATACGGGAAACGTTTAAGACTATTACGGATACTAATAGAATTAATTTTTCTTAAATAAAAAACCAACGTTAATAATTGTGAAATGAGATAAAATAATATTCACCTAGGAGGCTAGCAATAAACCTTTGAATGGTAAGCAAACAAACGACTTGCGTTTATATGTAATTCTTAATCCCGGTTTAGCCCCGAGAGGAAGGCAATTTTTATTAGTGTACCATCAAAGTTTACACATTCGAATATTGTGTATATTACGATGCTTCCTGCATCCCTGTTTTCACTTCTAGTTTTTATTGACATTTTTAGTTGCCTAGGTTTATCTGATTTAATTAGATTCCGATGTATTGAACTGAAAATCAATTGGATACCAAACAAAATTTCCGTATATCATAAAATATTGTTTGGTTAGCTCTGCTATTTAATTGCTTTAGCGATGTGTACTCTCGTTTTCCCCTTTATTAGATAGGAGAATGGTCTTTAATTTTACTACATCCAGTTCGATATTCATTGGGTCATGCACCAACTCGCCTGTATTTCCTAGAATTTGCATTCAATTCAGTCAGTACCCAAGAAGTTGCCAAACTTGTTCGTTCAGTCTACAGCTCCATTATCCCCTTATATTCTATTTTATGGATAAGGAGTTCCATTAGATGGAATGGAAATTTGAAGTATCTTCTTTTCAGAAATAAGTTGGAATTACGGATATTCCGAACTTCCCTGTTATAATAATATAAAGAGAAAATGAAATTATGGTGTAGAAACTTGAATTACTTAGAATTATGTGGTAGTATTTATTACTTTACTTCAGAAATGCACATTCATTTCTATGCCCGAAACTGGAAATACATGCAGCGATCGTACAGTATGACTAAAATATTATTATTATTATTATTATTATTATTATTATTATTATTATTATTATGTAGCAGGACATTTTCTGATGAGATCTAAATTTTATTTTTAAAGCTGGCCGCAAATAACAACATCGCCTTAGACATTCCTCTAGAGTACCTCCATAGAAAATACTTCCACCCATGTCAAGTTCAAAGTGTACATTTGATGTATTTAACGTTTACCAAATCAGGTAGCCTACAATTGACTGTTTTGAGTTAGAAAATTATATTCAGGATTAGACATTAAGTGTCTTAGTACCGTATCAAGAAACATCACATTTAATTCTACTGCAGAAACACCGTATCAAGAAACATCACAGTTTTGACATTTAATTCTACTGCAGAAACAGTCTTTCGGGACAACCTCTTACGAATATTTATTCTCATATGTGATTTGTAATTAAATTATTGAAGTGCAACCGATGCGTCTGGACACAGTGACATAATCCAACTGTTGGTTTTCTCGGGGTGCTCCGGTTTCCCCTACCTTCCACAGTTACTTCATTCATCATAATGTGACCATTTATTTGCAATAAAGAATTATTATTACAATCCAACTGTTTCTCACTAAGTAAGCAAGTCAAGAGACGTCATAGGGCATTATGTTGGAGAACATTGATCTAAACCCCTATTCGCGGTTGAACTTTAATTAGACACCAAACATAATTATACTCTTTAAATCCTTATTCTGAAGGTATAATCGTTTGAGAATTGAATTCGCTACAAACAGCCGATGGTAATTATATAATTAAATAAGTAGGTTAACTACTTACACATCACTTACTTAAATTAAAACTACTTAATACTACTTCAATGTATCTACTTTCACAAAAACTGGAAGGAATGTACATAAATATGCTTACAGCATAACTGTCTCTCTCACTGTTGCTCCAAATAGTAATTTTATTTTCACTGTCACAATATTGTCTGGCATTTAAAAGTACTTATACTACTACTACTTGTTGAAAGACTTTTAGCCTATTTTTAAAATGTCTTATCCCTTTTTGGAAAACCTTTGGAGCATCTGCAGATAAACAATTTCAGTCCCCGGTAATGTTTTATTACGTCTTTTCTTTGTTCCGTTGGATGTATTTTATATACATAATAATTTTTAAATACGTGGAAGGATGTATTTTACCTTCATACATCCTTCCAGGCAGGCTCATCTCTGTATATTTTGATCACTATAGAATTTGTTGTGCATGTTCACCATTCGGGAGTGTCCCTCGATTTAATTTGGTTTCTTGTGACAAGTGCAGAAATGGTTTTTAGTTGCCTGATTCTTAAACTGTAAGAGATTCACATATTTCAATAGAGTGCAAGTTTGAGGAATCAGCTCACTTCGAAGCCATTTTAGCCCCGAGTTAGGCTTTTAACCCAAGGGGAGGTAGGGGTTAACTTAACCCGAGGGGTTAAAACTAACTCGTGTCGATAAAACAAAATTTTCGTCAAATCGAGAGTTTAGAACGTGTAACCCGGGGTTAATTCTTAACCCCTGTCGATGAAACCGGGCGTGAGTGTTTTATAAATTCATTGCTTCTTGTAAAGCAGATTACTTTAGTGTGAGTCGTCACCGCTAACATAACATAGTTTTAATTGTCCACTGTAGTAGGGAATGATAATGCAATAAATCAGGATTTATAAATAAATAAAAGATTTGTCAGCAGATGAATGTAAGATTTGTCAGCAGATGAATGTAAATATTTTTTTAATATTATAAAATTTATTATTAATAACCTTCTACAGAACACAGTTTTCGGTATTCTGCTGAGAAAATTCAGCAGAAAAAGGGTAGAGCTGGGCCATTTTCATCTACACTACCATTTTGCTTTTACATTCTAACAAGTATTGCAGAGTGATAATAAATTAAATATACATTTCAGCTAAGACCTTGTAATCAAGGTCAATAACCTTGTAATCAAGTATGTAAATTAATAACAGTAAAGTTATTTCTTATAAGTTACAGCTTTAATTAGGTTTGGTAAGATGAACCCGTTGTAACTTTACGGACAAAGATAAAATCGCTCCAAATTGTTTCCTTTGAATGAAATTATTATTATATTAGTGAACTAGTAAATAAGCATAGTTAAAGCAAAGTTTAATCACAGTTAAGAAGCTTACTCAAATTAAATTATTTCTTGAAGTTTTTAGTGTTTTTAGCATAGCGTATGTTAAAATTCCAGAGTCTCATTTAACTGCACGAGCTGCCTATGTAGAACGGCAGTGTTATGTTCATGAGACTTTCCACATTAAACGAGATCTTCTGTGCCTACACTACACTACAATGGCAAAAGTAACACAGAGAGCGGCAATAATTAGAATATGTGAGACAGCGGGAAAGAGCGTAGCCCCGATAAATACGTAATCAGAAGCTATTCAGATGAGCATTACCAGCAGTAATAGAAATTTAACAGCATAGTTAGAGCAGCAAGAGCTAAGTAATGGCTGTGCACAACGAAGTTACAACAAGCTTGGGAAATTGCTCTATGCTATTACCAATAACAACTGTCTTTTAAAAATGTGTGGTGACTTTAATTCAAATGAGGGTGAAGAATAATTGTTTCACCATTAGCATTTCAATAAAGTTGCTCTTCACTGCAAAAATGAAATTGACCAATGAATGAAGAGGTATGAAAGGAGAGCATAATTTTGTCGAAATTAATCTAGCAGATACCTAAAGCAATGTAGGTGTGGAAATACGAGTATATGCAAGGAGTATGGAATGAAAGATACTGGTACATATCGGCAAGTCAATAAACGTTCAGGTACGTATTTATAATTAAATTTAAATAGGAGCAGAGGACTTGCAATGGTATTATTTTTTAATATAATCCCCGGCCTTTCGAATACATACTTCGACTAGTTTTTGGATGCCTATATAATAGAAACTAGTTTTACTTAGCAGCAAAGGCCTTTCAATTGTGTTATTTTGTACATATACTCATTCATTTCATTATACCTGTTCCGAAATTCCACTAAATCCTAGAGGCCAACAGTAAAAGAAAAAAGTATTTGATTGAGCAGCAAGCCATCCATGCATCGGCACAACGTTTATATATATGGAAACAGCAACTGGTATCTTACAATTGTATTGCTTTTCAGACTTATCCCTATAATTTTCAATACATTGTTCCAGCGTTCTACTAGCTTCTGTATTATTTCCACAGAAAAAAGGTTTCGTCTTAGCAGCATTCCTTTGTTAAAATTCTCGCATAAAAATCCAAATAACTTCGCAGAATTTCGAAGATGCTTCGTAAACATTTTAGGTAAATATCTCTTGAAGAATGATCTTCTATGGCTCTATGGCATGACATATACCTTCTGAATTTCCACCGGAAAATAACGTAATGACTACTAGATGAAGCTTATCTTCTTCTGTTGTGGACATTTTTATTGAAATTGAATACTGATTAGAAAAATCTGAGAGACTATCCAGAAATAATGGAGGACTGTATGGTACACCCTTCGCAGAAGTTGGGTTAGGGAGACTGAAACACCGGATTATGTAATGGGTCCTGTCCATTCAATTCTCTACTATTATCTGAAAATATAAAATAAAAAAATATTCTCACTAATTTGTTGCACGGCAAAAGTTTTGAATCCTTCGATGAAGTCCATGCTATTCATGGAGCGGGATCTATTAGATTTTCTGATATTGTAGCTTCCAAGAAAAATTATTATGAAAAGACTTAATTCACCCAACTGTGAGATACGAATAGAATTATAAATGTTGACCAAAATTGACCAACAGAAGAAAATGATTCATAACAGCTGTATACCATTCTTCCAGCAAAAATAATAGGCCTATGTAGATTTAGAAACCACACTTATATCAGTTTGTTGCGGGTTTCCCATTGAAACTTTAAGTTGATAAGAGTCACCTCATAACAATACCTTTAAGGTAATATATTATTATGTTGGAATATTTATGGGAACATACCGTACTGAATTTACTTTTGGGCGTCTATAATGCATAATTAACTTAAATTACACAATATAGTTCGTTAGCCTTCGTGGTTTGAACGGTAAGCTTTTCTAAGGGCAACTTGTCTGTATACAAGCAGCTCTATTGTTCTTCCTTATAATCAGGGCCCGGATTTTAATGACAAGTCATATTTTTATTGGTTCTGCATAGATATTGCCAACTTGTAGATAAATCCTAATCATGGCCTCTAGATTATAGAAATGCATTTTTATTAACTCATTTTCTGTCATTTTATGCAATTTTATATTTTTAGGGAATTTATTATAATTTTACGTCATTATTTTGTCATTTTCGTGTCATTTGCTTCCCTATATAGTCATTTTCATGCATTTACATATAGTATATTAATATTTATACCTTCAATAATCTCCATATGCTGACAGTAATTTACTGCAATCCTAAATACAGTAGGATTTACAAGTTTTTTTCATACGGGTAGTATTTAAATAAATTACAAGGTTACCATAATGCAACATTTTTGTAGGATGACTTTAAAAAAATGTTCTTACTTTTCTTCTCAAATGCTCCAATCAAGAACAAAGAACAGACTTCTTAGACCTACAACATTCTTTCTGCATTTACAGTTTTTCAATTATGTGCAAATTAGTCTACAACTTTGTGTGTACACTAATAATTTTTTTATAAATAAAATATCGGTTTTTAGGTCATTCTTTTTAATTATTAAGTCATTTTCTTTAAAATTTAAGGTCATTATATAGGTCTTTTAAAAAAAATATTAGGTCATCCTGGCCCTGCTTATAATTATGGTTAAATTAAAAAATATCACCAGAGGCCTTATAATCCTGTTATATTTCAACATAGTCAATTGGTTTTCGCAGCACTTGTTCCGGAGTTCCACTAGCTTTTGTATGCCCACAAAAGAAAGTATTTGACTGAGTAGCAGAAAATCATGCACTGCCTCATCCCATCGTCGTCTGAAGTCAATCGACAACCCTCAGTAAACCTAGTAGTATGGAGCGAAATTGAGACTGTATACAGGAATGTTCATTACCTCGAAATCCGATTCCACAAGAACGTGAATTGTTTGACGGAGGTGGTACAAGAATGGCTTGCTGCTCAATACATTACATTTCGCGGATATCCAGAAGACAATGGAACGCTGCAATAGGTGTATTGAAAAGCGCGGAGACTTTGTTGAAAAATAATAAATAATACTAATCCTCTACTGGATATTACTAAATTAGTTTGCTGTTACCTACTGTCTTACTCTCGTGGTATAGCTTGTAGCATATTACTAAGTCTAAGGAAGAGATTAACAATATTCAATTTGGTTTTGTCACAGTTATTGGTAGTTATCTGGTAAGAACTCTTTTAAAATGACTTTTAGCTCTGGGATAGTATAATAATTCTGCATAGAAACAGGTTTGTCAGCCTTGTTAACTTTCTCACGTATATGATCTTTCAAATTATTATGTATACCAATCGTATAGATCCCACATAATACCATAAACTTAGGTATTTTAATAGTTCTGTTTCGTTATCTTATTGTGAGAACAGGTGGATACTTTTATAAAGCAGTTTCTTGACAGCATTTCGTTTGCAGCGCCAAAAGTGCAAGATATATTTGAACATGCAAGGTTTTATATTTTCCCTCAATAGGAAATTATATTGAATAATGAATGTTCAACTTTGTGATTATTTTTATTTTTAAATTTGGGTATACACATACCGTGTGTTTAAACTTATCTCGTTAGGGACGAAGTGAACTCTGAGAGTGAAGCTTATTCGTATTTTGTGTGAAGTAATTTTGAGTCAGATATAAAGACTTCATTATCTGTACCTACCATAATGGTGAATAATGAATGTTCATCTTTGTGATTATTTTTATTTTTAAATTTGGGTATACACATACCGTGTGTTTAAATTTATCTCGTTAGGGACGAAGTGAACTCGGAGAGTGAAGCTTGCTCGTATTTTGTGTGAAGTAATTTTGACTCAGATATAAAGACTTCATTATCTGTACCTACCAGCTGGAAAATGTAAATAGAAATCGGCTGTGTTATTTAATCACAGATTGATGCTGTACGGTGCGAAGGAATTGAAACATCATAGAGAACAAGTTTATTGATATTCCATATTTCAGTTCCCTAGATGTGTAGATTGGGGTACGCCGTAGCGTAGTGGTTGAGGCGCTGCGCTACAAACCGGAGGGTCGCGGGTTCGATCCCCGATGAGGTCGTTGAGTTTTTCAATTGGCCTAATCCTTCTGGTGGCACTATGGCCCTGGGGTCGACTCAGCCTCTAACAGAAATGAGTACCAGGAGCAATCCTGGGGGTAAAGGCGGCCGGTGCGTAAGGCTGACAACCTTACCACCTTCATGTGCCGATGTCTAAAAATCTGGGAGCCTCAACCTCCTGGAACCCTCTGGGCCTCCATGGCCTGTAATAGGGAATACTTTACACTTAGATGTGTAGATTCTGTACTCTTGTTACAAACTGTTTTCACACCGAACTTCATTTTCGAAACATGAATAAAAAGTATTACATATCGCAACAGAACTAGGTCGTCGTCGTGCTTTTGTAGTAAAAGGTATTACATTCAATTTACGTATAAAGTAGCCACTTTTCTGAAGTAAACGGCGAACATGTGTTGTTTCCCACTACAGCACTTCATCATAAAAGCAATTGCTTCGTCCGCCTGCGCGCTCCAATGCATTCTCATACGCTATTATGCAAGCTGGTAATCAAAGAGTTCAATCCAATTCGACTTCAACTCCTCAACTGAGATATCGGCCTCATAAATTTATCCCACTTTACTGTACGGGGTGCAATCGAAATAAGAAAGCATACACTTCTTGATTAAAAAAATACATACCGGTACCGGTTCCTGTTTGGTTCATTTTTGGGGGGAGGGTTGTATTTGTGCCTACAGTTTTCAATGTCTGTAACATTATCTTCAGGGCACTTTTGTTAGTAGTTTAAGATTTTTAACTAAGAATCTCTTTCTCTATGATAATATTAAAATGGGCCAAGAATATTATTCTGGTTGTTTATAGCAAACAATTTTTATACAGGGTAGCGAAGCACAACAGATTTAAGAGAAGTGAGATTATACGAGGATGGTTGGATCGGGATAGCACAGAATAGATTTCAGTGCCGGGCTCAAGTAAGCGCGGCAATGGACCTCCGGATTTACATAAAATAGATAATATTCATTACTTGGGAATTGTGTATTGCCATTGAATGAGTGAGTGAGTACATAGGCGTAACCAGGCCGACCATATGGGGGGTTATAACATCCGGGAGAGGGGGGTCCGGGGGTCCTCCCCCGGAAAATTTTAAAAATTTAGCTGCAAAATAACGAGTTTTTCACTTCCGGGGGTTACCCCCGGAAAATTTTAAAAATTAAGACGCAAAATAAAGGGTTTTTCGCTTCCGGGATTCTTCCCCGGAAAATTTTAAAAATTAAGACGCAAAATAAAGGGTTTTTCGCTTCCGGGATTCTTCCCCGGAAAATTTTAAAAATTAAGACGCAAAATAACGAGTTTTAAGCTTCCCACGCTTTATACTTGTATTAAGTAATTTATGGGCAGACTTTAAAAAATTATACAATTTTCCTTTTTTTAATCAATGGGGGGGGGGGGGGTTCAAACCCGCAAACCCCCCCCCCTCGGTACGCCTATGAGTGAGTAAGTAAGTAAGAAAGTCAGTATGTCGGCCGGAAATTACATAAAAAATAAAATCACCGTCACATTTCCGCGAAGTTTGTTCTGAAAAATGTGGCAGGATATTGGAAAAACCATGAAGATTACATTAAATACTGAAAGTAATATATTGAATTTCCTACAGTTTGCTTCCTGCTAAATAATGTGTAAAGTTAAATGGTTTCGAAATATTCTATTTCATGTGGTCGTTTCTGATGCGTCAAATTAGTACCACGACAAGTACTTTAGTTCGCGCATAGTTGAGAGCAATGGTTTACTCCCATTTTATATTCGTTATTTGTCTCCCATGTAATATGTCACACGTACACCATCTCATACATAATTCACAAGATCCATATCGATCGAATTATATGGCAGATGCATTAAACCTGACTTCAAAATACTGTTGTGTAATCATGGGTGTAACCTCACTGCCCACACTAACAAGTCTAATACCGGGTGTTCGGAAATTCATATTACAAACTTCTAGGGCTAGTAGAGGGGAACTTAGTAGACAATATTTTGAATAGGAACCCACGTCCGGAAACGTACCGCTTCGGTGCTACAGCCATTACAATGTGTCGGATTTCTATGAGTTCCTATTCGAAATATTGTCTGGGGTAATTCCGGGAGAGACGGCCATGCGGGGGAGACGACCAATCGCTCTGATTTCAAGGCCGATACACATATTTGAACGTAACTTGGTAGGCGGCAAGCTTCTGGTACTAAGAGTCGATTGTTGAACACCTGCGCTGTTTATATTTAGAAATCCGCGATTGATTTAACATTACTGTTTTCTAACTGGCCATTCATTTTTTGTATGTTGAATGAAATAAGCAGAAGTCCGACATTATTACTAACAGTTAAACGATACTCACTGTGTGAGGTGAGTGAACCTTATATATTTCACTTGTATTTCGTGTTCTGTTCTAAAGTTTTCAATTTTTAACTACTGAGTATGGCCATCTCACCTTTACAAAATAGGAGAGATGGCCCACTTCTTTTCCGGGAGAGTTGGCCAACAACTTAAGAGCCATATTTTCAAGATCTTCTGATTTTTCTAACGCGAAATGTAAAAATGTTCACTTAAGACTAATTTCCATCGCTTCTCAATTACATATTTATTTTTATTGCTAGGGAATTGACATAAACGAACATATTAATACGTATACCTTAATGAAACAATTTTGAAAATCCAATCCGGAAAGATGTATGTAAATAGAGACGACTTTGACAGTGTACCCCTAATTAAATACATTATTAAATTCATTTTCAAAATTATTTATGTGCTTAAAAAGTGGATTGGACTCATGTTTCTATGCCAAAGGTGGCTCCATAATTTTGTATTATTTTTCATATTTACGTTTTCCTGTCATCAACTAACAAAGTCGAAAGATGGAGATAAATGATGTAGAGGTTAGATGGTATGCCCTTCCCCGCCATTCATGCAGTAGTGGCATGCAGTAGAGTTTAGTCATCTTTTCAGAAATGTATCAGAACTTTTCAGTTACTGAGCATTGATTCTGTTTTCCAAAATATGTTTATTTTTACGTTGTGATAACTTATTTGGCACTTAAGTTTATTTTATTTGTATAAATTTATTGAAGAAGAGCTAACTAGTCTTTCTACTTTTTACCTGTACTTTCTACCTTTGAAAACTGTCCCTATGTCCTATGGCAATCTCCCCCTGACACCTCGGGTGAGATGGCCAATGTACCATTTTTTTAAATGTTGGGTTTTCTCACCCTAAATTGCTTTTTTTCTCTCCATAAAAAATTATGCTATGAGAATGTGACATCCAAGGACCTAATTGAACATTTGCACACGAATTATCTTGAAAATCCTTCAAGTTATTAAGAATTAAAAAAAGCATGGCCATCTCACCCGGATTTACCCTACTAAGTCCCCTCTACTAGCCCTATAAGTTTGTAATAAGAATTTCCGAACACCAGGTATAGGAATCTATTTTCATCTCTACATGATAAACATTCGCTTACACTTACACACACACACACTCACATACGTACCTAGATATGAAGTCGAGTAGATAGCTCTCAAATGTTTGTCTCGTGGAAACTGTTATCACATCTTTTTAGTATCCATTACAACTAAACAGCATAATACGGTTCTTCAAACAGTGAAAACCCTGTGAGTCATATGACACAACAAAACACCAGTACAATGTAGGTTCTACTTTGAACTTAGGATAACTTCATTAAGTCAGATACTTTGTCCTCAGAATTGGTATAGGATATTGTAACATCGCCTACAAACGATTTCTTACACCTCAATTGAATCCTTGTTGATTTTGCTATGACTAGCTTGCAGTAACGGCTCGTGGAAATTTGTAGGACTTTTGTATTTATTTCTCATAAATTCCTGGTCAGTTTAGACCTTTTCTGCTCATATCATATAAGTTATGAGTAGACCTGGGATTTTAAGGCAAATGCCTATTTTGTTCCTTATGAAATAACATGAAAATTGTTCAATATGTGGACGTTTCATGATAATCCACTTACATTTATAGAGTTTTATAGTGCCTTAAAATGCCTATTTGGACCTTTAGAGCCTATTTTACTATTTTAGTGCCTAAAATGCCTATTTTTTACATTTAAAATAAAATTCAACTTCTGTAATTTTTACAATCTTATAAAGGACATCCTTCAATGAAAAGCAGAACAGCAGAGATGGGTTTTTCACAGGAACTTGATTATTCCAAACAATTGTCCCTAAAGGAATGTTGACTGACGGGGGAGGGGGAGGATTAAGGGGAAGGACTACTGTGTCAAGTCACCAATGAAAGAACATCTGTTTAAGTGAATATAGTTCGTTATGCCTCATTTTGCGGTTAAGAAAAGGTATACCATGTTTCTTGCAGTAAAAAAAGGCCATGTTACAGTTAAGTGTATATTGTAATATTTTAACGTTTATTTTCTATCTATTTACACATTTTTAAAGCATATTTTAAGTGCCTATTTTCTCTTTTAAAAGCCTATTTCCTTCTTTTAAAAGCCTATTTCCTTCTTTTAAAAGCCTATTTTAGGTGCCTAAAACTAATTTTTTTACAGCCTAAAATCCCAGGTCTAGTTATGAGTTAACTTACTGCCCCGAAAAATACATGACTTGAAAAAACCTATATTCAGTAATTTAAATGCAAAAGAAATTTCTTAGACTTGCCCCAACCCCCAAAGCAAATAAAAAATTTCCATGGCTGAAATAGAACTAAAACAACTTAAATTTCCCTAGTTCTCTAGACACAGAATTTCTCTAACCAATCTAACTTTCTGAAGAATTTTACATAAGACATGCCAATTTTACTCATTCAGCAAGTTAAGGATTCCTCCCTATATATGTGTCTTAATAGGGAAATTTAATTCATACTAAATTTAGAGCCTAGAAGAATACCGAAGGCAAAATGGAATGTGATCCGTGCTATGTTGTCAAACCTTCATTAACCCACTGGCATATGCAGAAGGGGAGTAAAAGCGCGGAGTTTGAAATATACGTTATGCCCTATTGTTTCTTATGAATGCACTACGTGTATATTAAAAATGGATAGGGATAGGAAGCACGTGGCCTGTAAACTAAAGGTAGATGAGCGCCTTCCTAACAGGTGCAGATGACATCGTGTTCATCAATATGTCCTTTTTAGGTAGATTTTCGAAGAAAAATCTACCTATTGCAATGGATACCACTTTATGATTTTCGAAAAATTCTTTCATATCTTTACGTTTCATGCTCCCCTAAGTACGAAACCACCGCCCGTTCAAAAAAAAATTTTGTGATATTTATATATATATATATATATATATATTTATATATATATATCTTTACACGATAGCGGCCGTAATTTTGAAGATATTTGAACCAAATTTTATTATGTTATTTCTAGGCCCAATAGTTCGGACAAGTTCGTTAATGGGCAAAATTGGCCCAAGGGGGTGGTCGGGGGAGGGGGTTGAAATTTTAAAACATTTATATCTCGGCCCCTATGAAGTATAGAGGGAAACTTTGTTTGAATAAATTAGAGTACTCCCTATGGAGTTCACAGTGACACCAACAATTCGGGGGTTCGAGTGAGGGTGGGGGTGGGGGTGGGAGTGGGGGATGAAAATTCGAAACTTTTGAAACCACGTCTTGTGGGGTATCGTTGAAAAGCTCTTGATGAGTACTCTACAAATCAATAAATAGTTTCTTGATAGCTCTCATATGACGCGAGATTTTAATGTTTGAAAATAATAACACTTAAAAGAATTATTATAATATCATAATTTTGTCTTGTTTAGCGGCTTTGCTAATTTTATTCATTGCTGATCTTGCGCACGGCCTCCCACAATATTATATCCTATTCTTGTTGTCAAAACAAATGATTGTAGGCTCTTCCTCTTTACCGAATTCAGTTCTTATTACTGCAGGTTTACCATGCCAAGGCTAAAGAAAAAGAGTGCTATGCAGCGACAATAAATTAAACCAAAAGCACTTCGAAATCTACCTCCGCCTGTAGGCCTGCCTAAAGGGATTTTTTTATATCATGTGAACAAAAGTGATGTAAGGACAGATTTCAACATTTATTTTCTTGAATCGAAATGAGGAAATATACCATTTGTCAAACAAGGTAGACTGTGTAGACAAAGTACGGTTTACAATGAACTTTCTATTGCTACATATCTACAATGTACTATCTTGAATATCTGAATCTGTGCTTAGTGCATCTATCATCTGCACTAAGACTCATCTTTATTAATATTTTTGGTCCTATTACAATTTCGGAAAATAGGCCTATGTCTGTTTCAATTTATACATTATTTCGTGACATTTCAACAAAGAAGTAGTAGGCCTATATTATTCGACAAATATTTAAGTCCAGCAATATATATGTTTCTATATATATATATAGCCTATTATATATATTTTTTTTTAAATTTTGAACCTATAGTATTTTTAATGGAATACTATTTAATTTTATTTATTTATGTACTAATATATTTACCCCTTCCTTATAACTATCCCTTAAGGGGCGTAATTCATTAGAGCCGATAGGTGGTTAAAAGAATACGAAGATTGGAGAAGAGAGAGAGAGAGAGAGAGAGAGAGAGAGAGAGAGAGAGAACCCAATATAAATGAGAAAGAAATGAAGAGGAAGAAGAAGAAATAGGCTGAACGATACGGAGATCGCTAACCGAGAAAATTATATTTACAGTTCAAGGAATGGATAGACGTTTCATAGCACACTGTTTTATGTGCATGGTAATTTTAGTTCTATACTCCTCGATGTGGCCGAATTGATTCGGTTATGATGTGAAATTACACAATGCTTTCATGAAAATTGCTATGCACTGACCGCTAGGACAATACATCATTCGTTTCCTGGAAGTATCCTAGTTTATTAAACAGTTTTTGATGTATGTTTCCTGATACCACATCATTTCTGTATCATGCAGTAAGCAGAGGTAAATAACAGATCTGATGTACCGTTCTATTTCATTGCAGTCTATGTTGTCAGTATGTTCCCGAGAATTTATTTTATGCATTAATAATGCTGTCTGATCCTGCTACGTACGGTATAGAAAACCAGCACAACGTCACCAAAAATGCATATTATTACGTTCTAATTATTTTAATTGTCTTTAAAGTTATATTTTTCTGTATCAATGATTAATTATCTCTCGTATTTGGATGTATTAAATTTACTAGCACATGGTGTGATAATATATAAATGACCAAAATCTTGAACTTTTAACCTTATACACACACACACACCCGTAGGCTACATTAGAGATATATGGCGGTACATTTAAAAATACATTATACAGTGGTCATCCAGAAAGTAAAACACGCTTTGGTATAACTAAATGATAACGAAAGATATCAATACAAAACTTGATTTTAAAAAATACAGTACCTTACTGTATTCCTCAACGTAATCTCAATTGCTGTCAAGGCATTTATTGTAACGTGGTACAAGTTTTTCAATGCCAGTTGTTATTATTAGTTAATCACATTTTTTATACACTCTGTTTCTTTGTCTATCCTCTTTCTTCACTTTGATATTTTTGTAGCTTCACCCGAGTACGAACAGTCTTGTTCATTCGGGTGTATTTCTAAATGTTAACATTTCTTAATTATGTAAGATGAGCCTATCTTTCTTTTACTGTTTTCAATAGTAGTTGTAGTTATTTTTGAAATTTGTATTTGTTCTGCTTTACTTTACTTGTGTAAATATGTATTAGTATTTGTATAAATATAAATAAAAATAAATAAATATGGAGAAAATAAAGTTTTGTGTTGAAATCTTTCTTTATTATTTAGTTACGTCAAATAGTTCTTTACTTTCTGGACGACCCTCTTACATAAATAATGGATATGCAAACGGAATACACACACAAAAGTTATCTGGCTTGCTAATTTCAATTGCTGTGTCCGTCACTGTTGTGCTGGAACCACAATAATACAATTTTCTTTATTGGGTCATCTTCGTTTTATGTTACAGACTGGAGTAGATGTTTATTATTTGCCTCCAGGTGATTGACCTTCCATTCTGCAAAGCAAAATTTACAAGTTTTATTTAATATTATGCAATATTATTTTCTAAATTTCAAAATCATTTACATGACAACATATTACCTTATGTTAGAGCGTATTTGATAGCTATAACTTTTAGTAACCCTATGGACAGGGCAGCTGTAATCGTTTGGCGTAATGATTATCTTCTCTGAGTGTATTTTCTGCATCCAAATTTCAATAGGCTATGTGAACATAAAAATATATACTGCGTTTACTTATGATGATACACACAAAGACAATGTTTAATTTTAATTTTGTTTCCTTTCAGGTAAGCGTTTGCTCGTTATTCTCTGTCGATTTCTGGTGATGGATAGAATACTATACCTTCCATAGTAAGTATGGATTTTTTACCTTGGAAAACCTTACAGTATACCCCATATTGGCGGGAGGCCTTTGCCCCTATGGGATTAATGAGGATTATTGAATTATTTATTTATTTATTAGTGTGCACGCAATAGATTATTTCTCAATATACTTCAGTGATAGGGTTATCGTTTAGCAAAAGTCGGAAAATATGTCTTGTTCTAATAAAAAAATTTGAATATTATTACGAAGTGTGTCTTTATCTTTAGTTGACCCAACTACAACGTTATGATTAGTTTAATATACATTTTAAATATACATACTAAATATACATAAGCTACTCGTATTATTTACATATTTAATATACATACACGTATTTAATAAATGCCATTATAGGCATTTGCATAATTTACTCTTAGCTTACTTAGGAATTTTCTATTTCCATTGAGTAAGTGAGTGTTAAATCAATTTTATGAGCTCTGATTCCTGTATTTAAAATATTGTAAGATATTTATTATATCTACTCTTGCTATGAAATTGTCTTAATGCACCTTTAAGACGGAAAATATAATTATATTTACGATGTTCTTGATTCTTTTTATCGTATGAGAAATTAAAATAAGAAAGAAAATTATCGAACAAAATCTTGTGAAGTTTCATATTTCGCGAATATGCTAACATTTTTATTGTATATTATGTCTTAATATATCTTAAATTTTTGTCCGAATCCAAATAGCCTTAACTGTTATAACTTAATTTATAGTCTGAATTTAACAGAATGTCAGACTGGTAAAATGTACTAAATTTGTCATACAACTTTTGCAAGAGCTTTAAAAACGTATAGCTTACAAAATTCTCCATAAATTATTGTCTGCCAGATACGAATACTGGTACCTCCATAAATCTTCTCCACGTACGGATTCGTTTGCTAGGGAGAATTTCTGTGATTCTATCAGAGCTATTTCTTAAAGCATTCAGGAAAATGTTTGATGTATCGAAAATATTACTGATATTCAACATAAGTTCTATACGGAAATTCCACCCTGTTAATTATGGATATTGTAAAAATATTTCCATATGTATTATATTTAAAATAAATCAATTGAGAGGGGTCAGCGCAACAGTCGTATATCCCCTCCGACATGGAAAATTAGTGATGCTATTTAAATGACTTAGGGGTGAGCTTTATTAATATGTTGAGGTTAAACCGAGCACGTCTGGTTTAGGTAGTTTTGATGTCGATAATCTGCTTCCTGAAACAGAATTCCTTTTGCATAGGGCAACCAATATTTTGAAAACCAAGATAAATAAATCCAAAGAAACTGTAGAATATTAATGACCTTCTCAAATAAGTACCGTTCATTCATAATTAATTTTGTGACAGTCTGATTTCTATAACTCAGGCAGATGTTGCAGGAATGGGAGTGGGCTTTTTCATGTCTATTTCAACGAGAGTAGAAGTGAATAATCATTGTAAATTGTAAATGAAACTAACACAAGTCCATTCCTCTTAAAATAATGTTTCATTGCATGTAAAGGTGAAACATTTACTGATTTTTTCTCTTCTGTCAAGTAGAAATTGTCAGTGTAACAGTGGTCTAGTGAAGAAAACTGTTGCAGGGTCTCATAAAAATTATAATAGCTCTGAAAAATCTGAACAGTAGACAATGTAACATTGTTGTTAAGTTGACCAAGCACCATAGAACACCCCAGTGTCAATAAACCAGTATTTTTCAAACTAAGAAAAACCACAAGTGTAGAACTTTAACTTGCGTTTACTATAAACTTTTTAAAAAGTGTCTTATCCACTGTTCCATTGTGATCGTTTTTTGGGAGTTAAAAAGTAATATTAAGGTAAACAAACCTAAACTCCGTGGCGCTACATCCCTGGAGGAACTAGGCCTACCATCCGACCACTACGTCATCTAGCATAGGATTGGGGGCGTGTGGTCAGCATGCCAACACCCACGGCCGTTAATGATGGTTTCCGTAACTGGACATCTACTAGCACTAGAAAATAAAATAAAAAGTCAGCTAAGATAATAATAGGAAATGGCTGGAGAAATAAATACCAGTATGTGATTAGTTCACTTGCCTAGTTATGTTGCTCTTAATTAATTTTCTGCCACAGCTTACTTCAAGGCAAAAATATGGAATTCATGATTCGAGAATGCTAGCCAACCCTTGAAACAGTATATGTTCAACAGTTCAGATTTCTTACTCTGTGTTAACATTGAGCATTTAAAATATGTTTAAACATTATTGTATAAAATAAAACAGATAATTGAGCTAATATTGGATAGTATCCGGATTTAAAATGAGTACGCTTTATATAATATCAACTAATATTGGAACAGAGATGACTATTTACTCCATAATCTGCGGATTTTAGCACTGGTCGTTCTACAACTCAGGTTACATTAATATGCATCTACAATTCGTGTTTATATATTCAGAACTCTCAGAAACATGTAAAGTGTATGTATAAGGGTACATTATACAGGCTGGTTCATGTTTAATCATAGAAGTGTGTTCCATTAAAGGAGACTTACGGATATAACTTAGTTGTTAATCAGTGCCATTTTAATTAAATTTCCTTTGCTAATTGCTACACGTGCGACTTATGAATCATACATGATTACTACCCTCCCAATCAGCTTGCGTGTCACATGTATATTTACAGCTCTCACTCTTAGTTGTACTACTTTCTGAAAGGGCGAGTGTCGCGTTGTGAATCTATGTTATGAACGCGTACATAGCGAGCTTATTATGTACTATACTCAAAGAAAATTTTAAAAAAATATATTTTCAGCTACCGTTTTTCTTTCTTCAGGTCAAAGGGAAACTTTCCACGGCTTCATAACTAACCGTGTAAACATAAACCTCATACACTGTAGGGTTCGGATGTTTATGACCTAAAAAATAGAAAATATGACTGCAAATATGACCTTAAAAATGACTAAATATGACCTAAAAATCCTAAATATCGCCTCATAAAAGAACGTATTTTTTAAAATGAATAATCCGATTTAAAACGTTTAATGACACTAAATTATTACATTACATAAATTCAGTCACAATTTAACAATTTTACAGGTGATTTACATTCTTATTTGTAAAGAACTTCAAATCTGTTAATGTTTCCACTGGAAATGTGAACTGAAAATATTTTTAAAATATGTCCATTGGAAGTTGTTAACAACAAATTGGAAGAAGTAATTGTGCTATACTTGTTATTGACCCTTCACATTTTAGTTACACTAAAACCAAAGTAGTAGGCAAAAAATTTAAGTCGACAGTTTACTGCACATACTCCATAACTGTGTTCTTTTTCCAATTTTATAACTGAAAAAGGACGTTAAATTAAAATATGACCAAGATAATGAAAATTACCAATATATGACTATATATGCAAAATAAAAACGGTCGGATTAGGCTAACAAATGTGCAATTCGAGTGTAATTTGTGTTTGCGGCAAGAATGGAGGTCAGGATAAAAATATGACAAGTCATAAACATCCGAACCTTATACATAACTAATTGAACTCCTAGGTACTACATCCCTTTTGGGATTAGTCCTACCATCCGATCGCTGCATCATCTACCATTGGCAAATGACTGAATTAGGGCATGTAGTCAATTTGTCTACTCCCATAGTGTTATTCGTGATTATTCGTGACTTTCTTTACCGAGGCTGGTACTTGTTTATCAAGTAGCTTCTCATTTGATGTCACCAGGCTAAGTGCACCCCGTTCCAGACCTCCACACCTCGCAAAAACCGAGGAGGCACATGGGATCAAACCCAAATCTGCGGAAGCTTCATAACACCTATGGTAACAAAGAAAGGGATGGACCTCTTTTATTGATAGGGTTACATATTGATTATTATGAATATCAAGTTATTATATTTCTAATATTTCCAATATGAAATACTATTTTTACCTTGCGTGTCTAGTAGCATTGGTAAAATCTCCGTGCGAAAACGTTTATCCGTGGACTGAATTCCAACGAAACGGGGAGTTTAAGTAAACGCGGATACACGCAGCGGAAACTATCAAGCTCAATTAGAAATGCAAACGCTTTACAAAGAGGGCTAACAGTACTATTACGAGCCGATATTTTCATTTGTCTCACACCTGTGGATTTAACTGAACTGCTGATGCAATTATATGCATTAATTGGTATTCTAGGAATCACGAAAATGTGAATTACGTTGCCGTTAATTGGTTTACCATTCTCTTCCGCTCCTCTCAAAATCGAGTTTCCAAAGCTCTCTTAATTTCAGATGAGGCGAAAAAATTAATACAAAACACCTTTAACGCCACAAACATGTACTCAAACTAAGCTATTTATTTTCAAAGGGATTTTTTTGTTTGTGACGTCAATGCAGGTGTTTGCAAAGCACGATCAATGAATGCTGCAGTTAGTTTTATTTAAAAAGTGAAATGTAAACAAAGGAAATAATTTTAAAAATAATATTGAAGTAAGCTGTGAATGTTCTACGAATTGATTTCCATAGCACGAAAAGCTTCTCCCAGCATGAAAACTTAATACTTTTTACGTTGCATCGGTATAGAGTGCTTACAGCACCTTTCTAATTTCTTTCAAGTGATACAGTACTGTACACTGTATTAAATTTCTGTATAAAGCGTTAAAAAAATTATTGCTAAGATTAACACACGAGAAATTACACTAAATACTAGTAACTTGTTGCTTCTAGAATCAGTTGAGATTTGTGTATCAGTAGGCTTATGGTTAATAATGTGTTCTCATAAAATTTCATCTTTAATACTTCTCTCTTTTTCGTAGTTTTACCTCTCCCTTTTAGGATTTAAGCGACCCAAGCCGCCTGAGCCTTACAGGGTCGCGACCTGTCGTGAGAGAGATTATCTTTGGATCACATACATACTTTTTTGACCAGACAAGGACATGGAGGGCCTCCCCGTATGAGTGATCAGCCCAATGCCGGGGCTACCTCCGAGACAACACGAACACATAGGACGAGACACACCATTCACACACACGCTCACTCCAAACACGGCGAGGATGGGATGAAGATGATAATGACGGCCAGATGATATCTGGGGACCACAAGGGCCTAAAGTTACCCTACATTTATCTCACAGGTGAAGAAAAACCCCACCTAGGTAACTTGTCCCGACCAGGAATCGAACCCGGGCCCGCTGCGTGAGAGGAGCGAACGCATCCCCTACCCCACATCACGCAAATCCTACTTTTCTTAAGTCTTCACTGCCTATTAAATTTTAAAACCTATAAACACTTTCATTTCACACTTTCGAAAAGAGTTTAAAAACACTGTAGCTAAAAAATCACTTCTCTGGTAGTCCTTTTACTTTCTATCTTCTTGAAGTATCACTAGGTGATTTTTTCAGCTGTATTTATAATTCTTTTATATCTAGGAGGCCATATCAGGAGTCCGGGATCTGTTGCAGTTATTCAGTATCTTGAAACCATGGGTTCTAATTTTCAAAACAAACCATATTATTTGAGGAAATAAGGTGGTACTTACTGATTGTATTAATATAGTTGCCCTCATAGGTTCTGCATGAAATTAATAAATTCTATAAAATATGTTTTGCTTCGTATGGATAGGTTATTATACCGAAGCTAGAAAAACATTATTTTTCTGAGATATTTACATCCCGTTACGTGTACCTTAAATTAAACTACATTGGAGGCACCCTCGCAAAAGTTAAAGACAGCGAATGATGTAGTGAAACTTTTCCTTCTACAGAATACCAGAGAAACCCACCCTTCAAAGTTCACCACTCACCGCGGCCACTCTCATAGATTTCAATATAAAGTTCAATAGCCACTATAAACAATAATGATAATTTTTATCGGTATCTTTACTTTTCGATATAGCCGATTTATCAATACTTTTAAAACTAATATTAAAAGAAACAATGTATTTATCATTCTATATTTTATGTTTTTGTGATGGAAAGTCGATAGTCTTTCAAAACTATCGACCTATCTCAAGAGATAATGTTCTGTGTCCATCTCTTCGCCATAAACAACATACATGAATTATTTAGAAAATATATTTTTCATGCGGGTGTTGTTTCGTGTAAAATTAATCCTATTGCCAGGAAGTTGAGCTCGTGACACATAGAAAGAGAGGTATATGACGTCACAAAGAGGATTAAAATCATAAGCCTCACGATGACAGTTAAATTTGGACACCTGAGCTTCATGCGATAAACCGGAGGACTCTTTCCTGCCTCAAGGTTGTGCGAAGTGCGGTTTCATGTTCGGTGAAGCTTGCGTAAACATAATTTAATAATGTGGAGATCTTTTACCACATTTACCACCCGTCTCCTCAGGTAACGTTATCAAGGATCCACCCGTTTGCCTTTCCAAAATAAAATTCAACGTGAAATATGACATCCGTGTTCTGATAAGGTATCTTCTAATACCACTAAGAAGAGATTCGGGATCTGTATTACTATAGAAGCTTCCGCAGGTTTAGTTTCGATTCCACATACCTCCTGGTTTTTATGAGGTCTGGAGGTCTGGAACGGGGTTCACTCGTCCTGCATGCGTATGGTAAACCGATTCGAATAGTGCAGTCCGCTTTGGATCATTTCAAAACATCTTATGTATCCGTTGCGCTCTTTAGAATAGAATCTGTTATCATGAATCTTGGGGTACTTTGTCAAAATTTTCTGTCATTGAGACAATGGTTTGATGTAGGAGCAGCGGCACGGAGAGCCGAAGATCCTGGTTCAAATCTCGGCTACGGCATTGAATTTTTCAGTCTCACTCTACCTTTCCATTAGGAAAGGATTGATTTTAAAACAATATCATAGACTCTTCATAATACAGTAGTTTGATATTAGTTTGATATTTTTATTATTATTCGGATATTCTACAGTGCTGTAGTTTCTTGAACAAAAATATGCAACATATATATCTAAAAAAAATTACATACTAATTAATCGTTCTTTTTTATTTTTCCCTCCATAAAATACTACCTAGAATATCTTCTTTTAGTCTTTCAATCCGTTCATCCAATTTTCATTTGGCCTTACTTTCCAGTATATTCTCGTTGGTTCCAATCACATCACTTTTGAGGGGGTTCTTCCATCTTTCATCCTACGTACATGCCCATTCCATTGTACTTATAATATTGTTGTATTAATTTTTTTTCTATTAAGTCCTATGTTCCTCATCTGTTTCATTTCTACGTTTTATTTTTACCCTTTCTCTCCTTGATATCTTGGCCGCTCGTCTCCATTATCCATTTCTTTCAGCTTTTAACTTTTCTTCTTATCTTCTACTTACCGTCCACGATTCTGCTCCATACAGTATTACACTTTACACTGTTTCCCTTATATATTATTCTCCTTTTTCCCAAAATATTACTGCTCCACAGTACTGTATTTAACATTCCAATAATACTATTCCCTTGACATACTTATCAATTTCTAATTTTAATGATCCAACGCACTGAAGGCTTTAGTTTCATATTTAAAACTTGTAAGCTTCTTCATTTTTAGTTTCATATGCCAATATAATTTTGATATGTTCTCTTATTAAGGAGAAATACTGAGCATTTTGAGGACCTAATTAAAAAGTTTCAAACTAATGTGGATTTTTAAATGGGTATGAATGGCAAGGTTGATGTTAATCCTGTCCTGAGCAAGACAAGCTGCGTTCTAGTTGGTTTTCAAATCAATAAATGGAAACCAGACAGTACTAAGTAATTTATAAATTCTGTAAATTAATAATATCGTGAAGTTTTGATGAAAAGTAGCGAAGAAAATCTAATCACACTGCTTAACTGTGTATCTTAATCAATATTACAAAGACCCAGATTTGTAAAAGAAAACTGAAAGTTATTCTGGATCGAAAAATTACAATTATTTATTATAGTAGTAGAAGCCTAAGCTGCAATTTACTCCATGCACTTTAATTATTTATAATTCAAGGCAAGTTCACATAGCCAAAATTAACCGAGATATTGGCGGATAGTCGTAGTCAGAGCTTCATAACCTGGTTCTGTCTGCGGTCATTTGTTCTGACTTGATTTCTCCATCCTGTGCAGTCCAAGCAAATTAATTATCTATACGATGAGCTCTTAAATATTTCCATTGAACACTGAGTACAGGGACGAGTGGTAGTCTCTTCTGTCGTTCACGTAAATTTAATTAACTCGTCTGGCACCGATTTTCAGTTAATTTTAAAATTTTTGCTAGTAAAAATACCCTTTAAAAAGCGCGCAGGTAAAGACAAAAATGAAAACATAGTTATGTTCTGGGACTTGTGTCGGAGTTTTTTCACAAATAGCAGGAATACTACAACACATTTATTGTATAAGTAGTGCCGTAATAAAATTATATTGAACTGTGTTCAACTAAGTGTTCAATTTAAGTGGTGACCGGGCACCCCCTTTCTGTGTCCTTGTCGCTAGCGCTAGCTTGTATAAATGTTTTATTTTATTTTTATTAAATTATCAGAACCCTACTTTACATAAGTAGCCTATATTAGGGCTAGAGTTTGAAACCATATGATAATAATCTAAAGTCTGGCCGTTCTAAGAAGGAAACCTGAAGTAAACAAAAATCAATACATCTGTCTCACTCTAGCACATTACTCGTAAGACCAAAGAGTGAGACAGACATACTGGTTTTTGTTTACTTCAGGTTTCCTTCTTAGCTCGTCTCTTGTATAATCCAATCAATATAATATACAATTACAAGTTTCTGCTGATGGGCTGAATAAATAAATTTCGTGAAAGAGTTCTTAGGAACAATGTTTTCTTACTAGTCTGTGTAATGACTTGTGGTATGTAATGCTACACTGAACTTTGTGCATTTGGAGGTGAAATCGGTTTCTTTGATACGCGGGACAGAAAAATAATAATTAGTCAACTTTTTCTTCACTTCCACATATGCGTTCAATTCCGTCTTCAACGTTAATTTTGAATCTTTGAAAGTGTGCTCGAAATTTGCCAGGGTCGGATAATAATTATGTTGTTGTAAAGTCTGATCTTAACACTTTGCACTTCAGTCGACTATATGCATCCAGGAAAATAGCCTAATTCTTTAGTGATGGAGACTTTGCAATTATGCATCCAGAATGTATTCCAAGTCTGTTTTTTTTAATTAATTTTTTTATTCCACTTTAACTCATGCTAGAGATGCCAAGTTAAATGCAACATCTGCATTGCTACTACTAGCCAGTTTTAGCCAACTCATCGGCTCTTTCATTTCCTAAATTACCAGTGCCCCCATTCACTCAAGACAAACGTATATGTTCTGAGAATTCGCTGAGTGTGAATCTGATTTTTGAAACTGTAGGATTTAGGTTATATTTTTCACTGATTGCTAGCAAGGTTGCTTGGGAGTAAAAGTAATTGATAATAAGAAAAACGGCTACTGACTTTAGAGTGACACGAATCATTTCTAGTTGTGGGTATTATGTTTTTGGTTTAACTTAAAATTTTATTATCGCTAGTGCACTCGTCTCTACAGTGCATAGCTTTCATATTTTCGTCAACATCAAAGACCGTTTGAAGCAAGTTATGAGAAAAATATATCGACTCTAAAAAAATCCCATAGAAAATCCCGTCTAAGGGGAATGTTCATCCTAAGCGTTAAATGGTGACAAGAGCCTCTGAAACTAGAATTTTTTATAGTGGTTACACCATTTGTGAACAGTAAGTTATTTTATTTAACACGTACAAATAAAAATGATACAATTTTAAAATAATTAATAGAGGTTTTATAATACAATAGATAGTAAGGCGAATACACCCAAGTGGACAAGACTGCTCTTTTCGGAGTTCGTCGATAACTCTACGATCGATTACAAAAATACATGGACTTCGTCAAATGAAATATAGAAGATAATGTACAGTGAGTATAATATAAAATAAGTTATATCTACATTATAGAACAAGACCTAATACAAAACAACAAAATTAAGTCTATAATAAATTCCCTAATCAACAATACAATTTCCAATTAATAGAATAAAAGTCATCAGTGCATTAAAGGCACTCAGAGATTAATACATGTTTAATACTTTTCTTAAATTGCACCAATGGTAATGTTTTTAATTGTTCAGGGTTATAGTTGTATAGTTTGACTGAAACATAGTACCAATTTTTCTGAGCGAATAAAATGCGAAGAACAGGGTGACATAATTTATTAAATGAAATGCTTATTAAAAATAATTACTTAAAAGAGTCACAGTAATTACTAAAAACAGATACAATTATAAATTAGAGACAACTTTTCATTTACACCTACGAGTACTTATTAAATTTGACAATAGAGTATGCAGAAAGATCAGTACATTCTGATCAAAGTTTTATAAAAACGGTGGCCAAAATTTTAAAGCTGTGTTGATAATGCCATTATTTATGCTAGTAGCAAGTCACCTGCATTGTACTGGGAAAAGGAAGTCGCTCAATGAGAGAATCTTGATACTTATTGTTGAAAATCCATGCAACGATTTGTGAAATCACAGTATGAGGTTATGTAATCCTAACAGATATCTTCAAGATTTAATTTAAGGTTTTCCAGTTATGTTGATTCACTTTTGAAGGAACGTATACTTTTCATATTTTAATATGTTCAAACTTCCAACTTATTGGTCGTTCGTTTGCATGATTTCTGTGTATAGAAGGACATAAAATGAAATTGCTGTTTTAAGTTAGGGTAAATCAGCATAAATTTTCTTTGAAGGGCTGTAAAATATAAACCTTATATTAATGCTATGTATGAATTCAATATTAATTGTTAAGTGTAAATTATAAATTTCTTGTGAAGCAAAATTAAATATATATATATATATATATATATACCAGTTAAGAGCCGAGGTAATTCAACAATTTATTTAAGGAGTCATGGCTACATAAATGCTGACAACTCAAAGTTAATGCGAAATAATTTTATTATAATCCTTTCCATTTTATATTGTAAAATATGTAAGGGTTTGAAAAATGTCTAGCAAAGCAATCATTCTTCATAGTGCATTGGTCTTCCTGTTCCAGACATTTCCTTCCTTCTTAGCTCTTCTCGATTTCCATCAATCGATTTCATGCTTTTCTTCTTGATCCACGTTTTCTGGTTCGACCGCTCTGTCAACGACATTCCAGGCGTTGTTGGACCTCTTTCTATACCATTTGTATAACCCCTCTATGTCCCGTCACCGCCAGCATTACAAGGGATTCTTCTCCAACAACTCCCAGCTATCAGCTAAATTGCTGCCGCTTCCTGTCCGATTACCCTCATGAACTCAGATTATATCAGTACCTTGGTAGGTTATCTCATGAAAAGTTAGACCTTTGCTTACCATCAAATTCTTGGAGACAATTATTTGAAGTTATATTTTCAGAAAATGGCGTGGTGTAAATGGTTTAAAGTAGACTAACTCATCGGCCTTTAAAAACTTTATATATGATTCTATGTAGTGTAAACAATAAATAAATAATTAATAATAATTAATAATTAGGGACCAGATTCTTAGGTTTTTACCTATTTTTTTTCCTTACTTCCAAAACAAAAAACTTTTTCGAATCTTGTCCATAGGATTCACCCACATGAATTCTATAGTACCTAAAAATACCTAAATGGGGTATAAAAACCTAAATACACCTACACGGGATATAAAACCTAAAATATATAATTTAGGCTAATTTTTTTGTCTTCTTTGTTTGTCAATTGAGAAATCGATATTTTGCGGAGAGACAATAATTTTTGTCGGGTTGAAATTAATACCACCAGCGTTTCGTTTAACCCATTTTCGTCTAGGATGGACAGTATCTAGAGAAGTGTAAGAGTACCGGCGTATTCCTTTTAAAATATTTGTACGAACAACCATTGTTGCCGTGTATGAACAAGGATATAGATTTCTGTTTTTTAAAGCCCTTGTTTGCCTTTATTACTTCCCTGTTATTCATACTTAGTGGTCACACTGTGAATTTTAAGAAGACATGTTAATTATGCCGAAACAAATGAAATCGAGTTTAGTAGGCAGTGGGTAGCACATTCAAATTCATTAAACCAATTATTCTACCCGAAAACGATATTTTGGGGGAAAACCTAAAAAAACTATTTCACCTAATGAAAAACCTAAAACAGTGTTTTTAAAAACCTAAAAATCCGGTCCCTATTAATAATCATATATAAAAGTTAAAAAAAGATAGTTAGTAAACTCTTTTAAATTCACGAAATTAAAATAATAAGAAGAAGAAGATCTAAAAGATAAGACTAGTAAACGATTTTAAGATGTGTATTTAGACACAAACTATCATACTTACAAGAAAACAATCAAATTTCAAATTATCCAGTAGATGGTTTGTTTTATCTACGTAAACAAAATAAAACTCAATATAGTTATTGTTTCTTGCTAGACTGTACGGTACTTCTAAAATATTTTTGATGACAAAACATGTTGTAGACGGTAACTCTCTACTAATAACTTTCATGTAATTAATTCATGTAATTAATTATGTTCGTGCTGTGTTCATATCAGGTGTCTTATCTTAGTGGTCACCCGGTTCATATAAAAGACTAATAAAATCAGTTTTATTTAACTGAACGATTTGCGAGAGAATAACGGCGTGCGGATTCACGTTTCAGAGGTCCGAGTTCAAATCCCGGTGGAGTGGAATTTTCGGGCATGTTGACAACTTGCATAACAGAATTCAGAGTACTCACTCTTAAGAATAGGAGAAAAATCCTAAAGCACTGATATTCGTACCCATGAATTTCAGTTCTACCAACTGAGTTAGCCGCAGTTCGGTTCACAGTGCCAGAAGGAAACTTTCTCCTATGATTGATTACCCTTAATGATCGACCTTATTGAAAGACATTTTCATCATATACAGTAGCCTACTCTGAGGCACACTTATTTGATTATTTTGTGTTCTTGTACAGTGGCATTTAAGAAGTAGTTATATATTCATGAAACCACAGAAGATTGGCAATAACGAACCTCATTGCAGTAGAGGATTGGTTCTATTGTTTTCAGATAAAACTTATATACCTTAGTGCATAAAGCTGTAGCTAAGATATGTTACAGGTTCATTATTTTCAGTTTAGAACCTAATAGGAAAATTAGACCTCTCCTACGACAACATGATGAGATGTATTACTGAAGTAAAATGGTAGTAGGCAACTTATATTTACTAGGGTACTTTGGCACGTACTATAGTCTGTAATGACGTCTTTGTGAAGGGCGCTTTGTCTGAAACCGTCAAACGCGTCGACAGCTTACGTTTCGCTTGGTTTATCTTCTCATTCCCTTTGTGGTAGATACTAACACTAATTTGAATAGCAACTCTATCTTAGGTACTTACATGACCACTCCTTGTTCCAATTCATCCAAGTGTCCCACCAAACTCCTTCAATCATCGCAAATATGGCGACTGCTCACCGTTGAAACTGATTTGTAGGAAGATAATGGAAACTACTAGAAGTGCAGGAATATAACGATTGTATCCCAATAGTGCATTTATTCTGCAATAAAAACTATGTTTATATATATATATATATATATATATATATATATATGTATGTTTATATATGTACAGCCATGTAGAAATAGTTGTACATTTAAAATTATATCTGCGTGTGTTGAGGTTCAATTGAAGTAATTAATATCTCATAATGAGTGTTTTGTCCGTTCATCCTACATTAGTGAAAACCATCTTCTTACGGGGTGATTGATAAATGTATATGTGATATTCACGAATATATATATACATATCACTTTCACTAGTTTTAAAACAAGTATTTAGAGAAAGCAGTAGCAAAAATTTAATTTTGTGCATGGCCATGTAACATTTTTTAAAGCTTAACTAAACACGCATTCGTTTATGGATTGTTTCACGAAAATGTCCAACCATCAAGCGAAGACGCTCATGGGCTGTACAGAGCTGGACAGATAGGAAAACGTTTGAGCGTGTATGCGCTCTTGGTATGGTGCTATTCAATTTTTTTTGTAAACTTCCCTTCCACTCACTCTCACCTTCACCGGTTTTGAACGTCTTCCTAGTTGGACTGCTCTCTATGGTATGCTTCATAAATAATGCAGTGTCTGTTACCGTATTTACGCTCAAGCTACCTCTGGTTGCCGTCTGCTGTCATTCTTCGGAAACACACGTAAGTTAATGTGTTTCATTGAAATATGTTATGCAACATTATTTTTCATCGTAAGTGTTATGTGTATTAAATTATATTACATTAAACTGAATTTTAAAACTAGTTCAATCAACGGAGAATAAAGTCGAAGCTATATCCAAGAAATGTCTTGGCTATTTATGTACCAAATCAGAACCACTACCTTGAAGTGTGCAAAACTTTATTATTAGTTTCAGTCCCAGTAATAAACCATTAAAACAGGATGCCAAATAAGATCATACTAACTTTTCATCTGCTCTCAAGCTTGTGTTCCGATATACGGGATGGAAAGAAATATCAGTGAGCAGACTTTTACAGCGTGTACTTAAAAGAATTCAAATACCATTTTTGTCCCAAGTGACTACTTTTTTCAGAAAGCAAAAACTTTGTCTCTAAACATTAGTCCTGCTTTACTCGGTAGAAATTATCAGTGCCGAGGAAAGAATAAGAGATAAATTTTCACTTCACTGTTTTCAGTAAAAATTGGTAGTTTTCGTGCAAATTAAAAAAATATGATTACAATGATCAAAACTCGGCAAGAAGTTTGGCAACATCAGTTGACTGCAATGACATGGTGTGTCTGTTTTGTACGAGTGACAGTCATTTCCTTCGCATCGGCGATCTGGCAATGCGCTATTGTAATTCTGCGTACTAATAATCTAATTATCTCTTACATCATGGGCTTAATCATAAAACGCGAAATAGGTTTTGTCTACTTTAAAAAAACCTATTACCCCTTTCTGCACAGTTATAAAAATTTCACCATCAATTCATTGTGTCTATGTGTAATTTGTGAATTGCATTTGGGGGTGCGATCGTGGAAGATATCCTGCGCTCAGTTGGTCATTTCTCTTCCAGTTCTTTCACTATTTCATCCTCCCCTATCTCTAAAAGAAGGAAATCTGACGTCTAAGGGACGGGGAAGCAATTAGAGTTGACAAGTCCTAAACAATACTTCCTCTTCCCCAATATCAATCCCGTTAATTACATTTCAAACTGCAGTATCATTCTTGAGGTCTATACCATTATAAAAAAGTTCTGTTATACTTATTGTAAGAAATAAGGAAGACCTTTTACTCTTATGCAAAAACCATAGTGTGAATTGTTTTTAAAATGACCCTAACCAGTTTACAACAGTAGGAAGAACCACGTTCATAAAATTAAGGGTGGGCCTCAGAGAAAAAATATTAAGTTTTTTTTTCAATAGGGATACAAGACTGGAATGACTTCCATGCTGGATACTTCGAAACGTTTCCTGCTAACGCAATTAAAAAATATATATTGTTTAGAGTATGTGTTGAATTCTGATATAAGTGAAAGTGAAGGTATATTCAGATCTGTATATAACAGTGCATGTATATGAATAGACTATGTATAACATGAAGCTATGTTTAATACGAGTATTGAATGGAGAGAGATTTTACTTGGTATTATTATGTATATTACATGGGTAATGATGTGTAAATGTAAGTTGTAAATAAGTTGTTCTGAAATGTAATGTATGTAATACAGGCCTATGTCTGTATAACTGTTATTTATTTGCAACACTGCCACCGGGTTGTTGACCCCCTTGCTGAGTAATATAATTGTGTTTAAATACTAGATCGTATAATATAATATATATATAATATATTATGTATTAATGAATACATACTGGTGGTTGCAATGTACACAAATTTTTGTTAAAATTTAAAATCATGAGATGTAAATACTGGGCAAAATAGGCCTGATTATTTAAATAGGATATATAATAGAGGGAACTCAGAATTTTCTATTTTATAGTTTTGTCAAGTCTCGATAATCGTAACCTTATTCTGTACGAATAAAATTTTCCTTAGGTTATCGTAAATACTTTGTAAGCTTTAGTTATAACATTGTAATTTTATTAAAAATGTTATTTTTAAAATCGGTTAATCTATGTACACATGAGAAAAATGTGTTAAAAGTTTTATTTTTTAAATCGGTTAATCTATGTACACATGAGAATAATGTATCTACGGAATAAAAATTATTTATTTCTAACGAATGTCTTAAAATTTCGTTTATAATTTCCAATTATGTTGATTACAATATTACAATTTACATCGTTATTTTCTCAGGTATTTGGCGGTGTGTTTTAACGAAAAGAATAAAACTGTCATAAATGGATTTAGTCATTTTCACTTCTGAGGTGCTGAAATGTCATTAGGATTTCTATGTAAATACATAATATTTGGTTTGGAATGGCTTAAGACACATTTTGTTTGTGCATATTCGTCCATATTTTAGGAAAACTGGCAAATCTTGACATAATTGAACGTTTTATTTTAAATATGTTCCATATTTTATGGTTTCAAAGTTATTCTTGGCAGATAATTTATTATTTAAAAGCAATTTTCAGAGATAATAGCGCGGTTTCAGCTCTGAAAACTTAACCCACAGCTTCAAAATAAGTAATTCTCTTTAAAATATCAAGAGGTTCCTCAAAATTATAGCAAAAGCTAACAAATCACAATTACATAACTTATGTAAGACGTTACGTCTTTCTTATATTTCTGCTTTAAATTGCTGTTTGGCATATATTCTATTCTATTTCTTCTTTAAATTGTTTGGTGGCATATAATTCTATTTTTTTTCTGTGACTTTCATACAAATCTTTCATTGGACTCATTTTGCAACTCTGATAATGTATAGGTATAGTTTTAAACTATTTTGCTCCATTTAAAAACAATGGCCATATTTTACTCCGTATTTTAGAATTTCTAGCCCATATATATGGTCATATTAACCATTTTTATTACATATAAATCCTAGCCTTGGTCTTTATTATCGTAATTGCATTTTGTACGCATAATAATATCCATGTGCTGTACGTAGTGTTTGTGTGCCGTGTGCGTTTCTAACAGAACACATAAGTGGCACTTAGGTTCATAGGAATCACACGGTCACTGACATCTGGTGCATCTTCTCTCGAGATAACGATGATGATACGTAATGTCCATGTTAATGTCTGTGCTAATGAAATCCTGTGGCTGCACTCCATATCAGCTCTCACTCATATACACATTTCCTGACCCCGTAACAAGAACTTTTCATTCGCGTATTAAAGCAACAATTACGTGTACCTGGAATATAATACGAATGTTTGTATAGCTCAAAACTATGTTAGAAACTAATTTAATGGGTAGAAACATGGAAGTTGGAACAACAAATAGAACATGACTTCTGAGAATATGATAGTATTTAGAGAAAAATCAGGCGTTGAGAGCTGTTTTGTTTACCTTTCTGATTCCAGGCTGCTCAGTTATTAAAATCAGTTAATCAGTGGTGGACTGCAACATGCTATTACAAATGTTTATGACAACCTAATCTAAAAAAACGGTTTCATATTCCAATTTTCCGAAACATATAGGCCTAAGAAGAAAGATGCTACTTTGAGAAAAAAAGAACATAATCTATGTCTGTGTTAAAGTAGGTTGTTCAATCTATGCTCCATTATAATATATTAAATATACACATTAATCTAAAATATGCCTTATTATCATATCACAGTGTATGTAACATAAGTTACTTACATACAAACAATAAGTAAATCAGTGCACACTGCTATTGTTGGGAGCTGACGAGATGATCCCTGGCCAGACTAAGGAGCTCTTATCTGCAGCCAATAGCAGCGCTCCCCTACACGTGCAGTTATAGCACAAAGCCATCTTCCCCCTGCATGCCACCACCAAATCACGGATCATCTCGTCAGCTCCCAACAATAGATTTCCTTTAAACTGTTAAAAAGTCGGTTTAATTTCGACTATTCCACTCATACGCCGCGTATTTGATATTGACCAATAACTTTTAGCAATTCCTCGGTTATAGACCAATCACGGCTGTTTATCTTGCAATATTCTTGTAGGAATCGCGAGGATGCAGTTTTATCGGGTAAAACGTATGCTCCTTACTGGACACGTAAGCATCAGTGTGCAGCGATTAATACGTCACATGCTGTTATTAAGCAGCACGAAAACAGATTATTTAATACAACATAACTTCTTTGGATATTGAAATAATAGAAATGTACACTGATTAAAAAACAATTTGAATTCGGTGCAAACGATTTTCTATTCTGAAGTTAGGTTGTTCACAGACACACCCACAGACACACACAGACACACGGACATGTTTCTTACAATAGTATTGTTTTATTCAGGAGACCTAAAAACGTGTATTTATGTTAAAAAGTCAACTTCGAATTTGTGGTCGAAAATAATACTTCCTCTACCTTTACTACCTAGGGGCAGAGTAAGTAATAGTAAAGTGAGGATAAGAAGAAACAAAGGGGAAAATAAATAATTAAAGGGATGGGAGTAAAGTGATACTAAATATCAGAGGAAAAAGGAGGGGAGAAAGAGAGACAGAGAGGTGTCAAGACCGAGGTTGGGGAGATCAGGTGATTTGTCAGGAATGAAGAGAGCCGGGCACGAACACGAAGCTAATTCTTCACATCCAGGACGTGCCGAGACAGCACCCTCCAGAGATAGTAATCTCACGCAATCCAAAGTATTCTTTCAAACCTGGATCATACGCATTTTGTTTTATGACTTTTTATTTTACAAAATTAATGCATAATATATTTTTATCGTTAAACACAACATTACCTCTCATAATTGCAGCAGACATGAAAAATATACATGGATGGGCATAAAAATGTGTTTTGTATAATTATTCTCTCGTTTTTCTGTCCTTAAAATGCAGTAAATTGAGTTGACGAACTCCACATGTCGTATGCATAGAACCGTACAAAAGCACAGCAGTATTATCCATAGCCTGTGGCTGCGGAAGGCATTTTCCGGCAGAATCAGGCGCTAAGAGCGGTCCACTGCAGAAAGAGAATAACATAACGCAACCAAACCTTTAGAAAGGCGATAATGAAAGTTATTGCCGGATTTTTTTTACAGATACTAAGAAAATAATATAATTAATTAAATAAATTAATAATTCCAATAGTAGTCCCTCGCTTAAGTTCCGCAAATATTAAACTCTGTTATATGAAGACAGATCTACCAAAAATGTTGATTAGCCCATAATTCAATTCAAAATTCATTAAAACTTAGCTAGCCCACAATACTTTTACATAAATTATAATTCCTCAGTATCTCATTTTCGTATGCATCCATGATTAACATTTTATGGTGAAAAAAAGATTCAATTCGGATAATATTTGATGTAATATAGCATTCAACAACTCGCCTCAGTGAATACAGAAAATATTACGACTTACCAATTTATTCTATCCTAACAGGTCTTCCAAAGCAGTTTTCGATTATGAATACAATTTCCAGTTAAAATCATTCGTCCTGAGCATAAATCGACTTGGCTGACAGATCGATGTTGCTCATTCGGTTCTGTTACCCAATAACTAGCCAAGAATTGTTCCAAATATTAATCTACATCCTACAGATTTTACACTAGTCCTCACTAAGCTCATTTTCTAATCTTCTCAAACTGAGGCATTACGTACCTTAACAGAGTAGTAAGTTATACTTAAAATTTAACACATTTAAAATTACTAAATTACCCTTTGAATACAAAATATTAATATCACAATAATTTAAACTTGCTACAATTTGCTTATACTTTATTAACATTATACATTTGAATATTTTTAATTTACATTTTTACAGTACATGGAAAATTAATAATTGAATAAGTATAACTTATTCTTGCTCATATAAAATTCAATTGAATGATAAGTTTAAGATAAATACAAATTTACAAAGAATATAGACCATTTATATTATAAAAAAAGTTTGCTGAGGAAAACGATGTGAGCATTTTTTAAAATGAAATTTCTGTTTTTTGTTATTTAAGAAGGGAGTGAATTAATTATTTCAGAATATAAGTATGATGAAGACAATTCGAAAGTATGGGTAAAGGGAAGTGTGTTTTGACAGTTCTAAGCTGTTTTTATGTCGCGTTGTAAGAAATATTTTACGATTAGTCAGTTTCTCAAATAATGGGGCCTTTCATTATGCTTGCACATCTTCTAAGCTATGAGGATATAAAATCCCAACGTCATTTTTCCCAATAAGATCACGTCATGTTTGTAGAAGTTTGGGTAAGGAGTGATCAGGACTATCTACACATTCTTCCCTGGGCTGCCTCAAACTGTAAATCAAAACATTTTACTTTAATGTAATAATAAATTATGCTTTGCCAAAGCAATAACAGTCACCGTAACTTATCATGTACGACGAAGTTTTAGGAAATTTTTACAAATCTAATAAAACGCTATGCCGGACAATAACTTATTAATTCAGTCACTTTTAAGCCTATATATAATAAAACATTTAAGCGTTCGGGCAATATCTAGGTAGGCCTATATAATAACTGGATTTTCCAGATTTATTAATAACGTTCACTTCAAGTTTATCGCGAATGAAAACTCTTTTACGTTTTCTTCAAGAGTTTCTAGCTTATTTTGTGATTGTTCTGCTTTAATTCAATTATTATTATTATTATTATTATTATTGTTATTATTATTATTCAGTACTACCTCCAAGTTTTCACAGTATATTACCCTTTCTTTGTACCTACAGGCAATTTTTTCTAATTCCAAGCAATTTTGACGAGTCTAACGTGTTTCTAATAAGGACAGGATTTTTTCGCTGAAATGCCTAATGATACACATATTTTTAAATCTGTTGAATATATATTTAATTTTGTCAGAGAGAGAGAGAGAGAAGGAGGAAGGAAGGGGAAGAGAAAGAGAGAGAGGGAAGAGGAGATGGACATTCCGAGAAATTGGTCCTAGTAATAGAGAGAGAGAGAGAAAGGAAGAATTCGAGAGAAATTTAAAGAGTTAAAAATAAGAAGAGATGGTTGGAAAAGAGAGGAGGCAGTTGGTCGAATCCAGAGAGAGAAATTCTAAAATATTCTTGCATTTGAATATTTATACTAGAGTATGTTGACACAAGTGAAATCAGAATTTCTGCATGGAATGTTTATTTCAACATCAATATATTTAACAGGGAAGTACAGAACGACCACACGAGTATTTGTCCGGTCTCTGGGTTGCATGAATGTGTGTTACATTACGTCATGTTGGAGTTATGGTGAATCCCGCTGCAGGTTTGCTGTAGTTTTAATTATAACCAGCGGTTGCTCGAAAACCTTTTCCCTTTAGAAAGAGAGAGGGTGATAAATGGATACAGAATGAGATAAAGATGAAAAGGTGAGAGGAGGAAGTGAAAAATATTTAACGCAAATTAAATTGCGGAAACCAATGTTTGTCAGTTGTGAAAATTCATAATCGATAAATGATTAGACGTTTAGAATTTTTGTCATAAAACGTATTGCATATTTTACAATCTCCTACTAGCGGAATAAATGTATAGAAATGTATGTCTTACAAATACTTCAATAAAAGGAAAAGTGAAATGATACATTAAAGATCGAAGAATGAATAATACTCTAATATATTCGTCACTACCTATTTTTTGCACACTCTGGCTGATACTTGCAATAGTTACCCATACATTAAATCAAGAGTTGAAACTTCTTAAATAACTCTTGAAGGAAATTTATTATCGTTATTATTAGTCCTCTTATTACCATACATTATAAGGAGTAAAATTCTTACTTCAGACGAAGAGAAAGATCTTACAACTCAGTTCAAAGAAGGATTGCAAGTCTAAAATCAATGGCGCAAAATATGATGCACATATACGGGTTAATGTTTGTGTTTTGAGAATCTGGTATATACCTCTCAAATATTATTACATACAACCTCATAGTTTAATAGATATAAGGATCGTACCGAATATTTTATATACGCGTAATACTCTTCTTACAGCATCACACAAATGGACTGAATAATTGATTTAACTTTCCGAGGTCAAGAAAACAAATCTTCCAAGACAGTGCAAATTAAATTAAGTAACTTATAATATCTGACTTAGGCCCACTTTAAAAGTTCTTATTTTTAAATGAGCATATTATTTTTTATCTGTCCAGTACATTTCTTATATATTCAGATTTGTTCAGCAAATATACTTACCTTTTTATGCCTATGGTTAGGCCCCGAAATTCAATGTCGCGATTTTAACATAAATAGCCAAACACGTTTTCAGGTCCCCTGAATTAAAAAAAGCTATTTTGAAAACGTGTTTGTATATATCTGTCTATCTATCAGCGAACAGGCACGAATGAAAAATCGCATTAAAAATTATGTTTGGATTAAATATTTTCTGGGAATGTAATACGAATATTTACATAGACTTTCTCTTATTTTTAATGCCGCGTTAAACATAAATTTTTCACGATTTTCCAATATTTTCTAAAAACTGCGATGTGCTTATACTAAGAGCTAAATTTTTCAAGAAAATTATTCGAAATGTAGTTATTTTTTATCAGAATACTAAGTGAGAAATGTGTATTGCCTATGCTTAGGGTAAAGGAAATTCTGTGAGTTCATCACATCAGATTTTATTTGGGTTGTGTACTATTGGGTGTACTATTGGGTGCGATACGAAGTAGTAGCAACTACTTTTTGTTCATTTTACAACCACTTGACATGAAACGAATTTAATTTTTCTCCCGATTTTCTCGAAAAAAGTTCTAAATATTAAAAAAAAATGATATACATATTCAAAAATATGCAAGCGAACTTCGGTAATGATATAATAATAATAATAATAATAATAATAATAATAATAATAATAAATACATAACTCATAATGTTTTACTTTGCCTTTTCTTCCACTCAACCAGCTTGAACCATTAATTTGTACACCTTTAATAATTAAATCAGTAAAATAATTAAAAAAGATAGGTATCAAATACTAGACTAATAATACAGTTGGTATTAACAACAGTCAATTAAAATTAGGAGAGAATATAGAAAATAAAGAAGAGTTGGTTAAAATTATTATATAATTGTGTCTGTGTGTAGAATTACTATTTTATTCATTGGTTATGTAACTGGGTAGAGATAAATTCTATTAGAGACTCCTTATTTGAATTATATATATAAAATAATTTTATTAATGGCTTCCTTATTTGGATTATATATATAAAATAATTTTATTAATGGCTCCCTTATTTGAATTATATATAATCGCTATTACCTGATATCATCGATCGGAATAACATGTACATAAGGCACATAAATGGGACGTCACTCATTGGATCGTAGCTGTCATTCGTAGGGTGATGTAGATGGATGACATTCGACTGCCAAGTTCACTATGAGACAACCTGTGCTTGTGCGTACGTTTCTGCTATCAGTTGTTGACATAATTCTCTCTTTCTACATGCACCCATCCCCTTAATCTCTCCTATCTTCTTGTTTCAATTTCTCATTATTTTTCTCCTTTCTCCCTCCTTCCCCGTCATCTCTTTGAATCGCTTTCTAATAAGATTACTGTTTTTGTCACTCTCTTGTCATCTCATCTCTAGGTGACCTCCATTCTTTCTAGTCTTCCTCACCCTTCTTGTCAACAGCTCTCTCACCCTTTCTACTTCTCTGTCTCTCCTCTTTGTCCCACTTTCTTCCTCTTTGACTGATCCATGTATGGTTATAAGATATGGTAGAAAGGTATTTTAATTACGTTTCTTGAAGCTAAGAGAAAACTCCAGTAAAGGAAAGTATGAAAAGTTTCAAGCCAAAATGTACCTTATTATTTTCAACAGAAACTACGTAGTACTAAAATAATAGGAATGTTCTCATAGCGAGACCCCATATTAATACTCTGGATTCTATAGAACTGCATTGGAAGATTACAGTTGATTGAGTGAATGAGTGAAATCAGTAAATGATTGATTAAATATCCGATTGATAGGACACCTACCAATTTAGGAATGCCTCAGCTTGACGGCTATACTTCATAGGGTGGCAGGAATCTTTATAGATGACCTAATACAAGATTCCTCATTGAAATTCACCCAGATTAATTACTGTAGTAATCATTTAGTGTACTCTACCGCCTTAGTAAATAAGGTACCCACAATATAATGGCATTCCCAAAACGAGAGAGAGCCCACACACACACAGTCACTTTCCCATACTCAGTTTCATATGCATAGCATTATCACATACTCCTCAACTTCCAACCGCAATCGCGGGTTCACTATTGTACTCTGAGGTACATGCAAATCTAAGGTACTAGCCCCTGCGTACCAAACTCAGCATTTGTCGACTGGGACGTAGCGGACTTTACAACCCTTATAGAGAAAATACTATTTGGAATGAATGGCCCGCGATGTACTTTCAGCGAACTTTGGTTAAACTATAACAGTTCGAATATTGGTCTCATTATACATAATAAAGCAACGATACATCAATAAAGTAAGATGCCCTCAATCGAAAGACTTAAGCAAAAAATAAAAAATAAATAATATTAATAATAATTAATAAATAAATAAAAGTTGTGCAATAGGTATTACGTATTTTTTATGTTTTATTTAAGTCAGTTGAATAGCTAACGTAATCAATAATAATATTAGTACTACGATTTCAGAAGTAACGTAAGACTAAAGTAACGAAACGGGTAAACGTCAATGAACATTGCTAAATACCAAACTTATAGTACGTATAAATGCGTATGTTTTATTTAGTTATTTATTTATTTATTTCATCACAAAATACACCAAAGATACCCCTCTGTTACATTTCTGTTTTCAGAGGGATCACATACCTAAATACAAAACTATCATAAACATATACATAACAAAACTGTAAAAAAAGAGCACTGTAAGTAAAATTTATAACGTTGGTTCTCTTTTAAGCTGTGTGCTATGTTTATTAAAGCAACTTTAAGTAATATGGGGGAATAAGGTGAATACATATTAAAAATTTGCTATAGGGTATATAAGCAAATAAGTTTCTTTAAACAGGAATTTTACCCTTTAAAAGATTTTTAATCCCCTATCACTGCTTCCCAGGTTATCTTGACTATATATAGGAACTTTCCTAGCGTTTTTTAAAAATGGAAGCATTCCTTGAATTCTCTTGTATGTATTAATTTGTTTAGATTCAATATATCTTTTTGTATACTAATAATTCTCTACAAAAATTAGTTATATCACATTCCAGTGCATTGGTCAGTGCATTCATTTATTATTATATAATGGACACACTCCTTTTTCAATGTTACCTCTTTTCTCTCTCTTTTTTTCTAAAATAATTTGCAGCTCCCAAGGCGTTACTATGCAAACCCAGATCGTTCTTTCTTATTGTTATAAGTACATTTCTATTCCCCAATATTGTTTAATTCTCCATAATCTTTAATGATTTATATTTGCTTAGTTTACTATACAAATTCTGTTCTTTTCTATGTCATTACATCTTTTTTTTTTTATTAATTTGCAAATAATAGAAATATTCATCTTGCCTAATCATACGTGTTTATGTGTATATATAGCCGCGTATGGAATTAACATGAGATTACGTTCAATTCATTTTGCTTACGCTTTTAAAATAATTCTATTATGGCTGTGAAAGTTTATGTTTATGGCGCTTTTAAAATATAGTTTAGTGACACTGTTCTTACTCTTGTTTAAAATCACGTTCAATTAATGTGAGGCTGTTTCCTCTTCTTCCTCACATGAATTATAGTAACAACATTTTTCGGGTTTAGAAAATGCAATTAAACTGGTGTACGTTGTCCCCCTCGTCTAATGGAATCATAAGCTTTTAAAGCTTGTATTTCGCTGTACCATTTCACAGGCCCCTTTACGTAATAGCTTGCGAATATGGAATTGATCATATCCTGATTCACTGTTCTCGAAATATTCGAAAATTCGTCCATAAAATATTACCGTTCAAATTAATACAATATTACTCTATTTATCTCATGAATCTGTGAGCAATACACCGTAAGAGTATGTGGAATTTCATCCAATCGCAATTGATAATATCGTCATTTTATTGTTCTATTTATAACGTTTTCATCACAATTACGTGCAGTTGTTTTTCTTCTAACTTCTTAAACTCTCAACACTGAAACATCTTTGTATCTGTAGCGTCTTTGATAAAAATCAATTAATCATTAAACACAGGGATTGTGTACATACAAGCTGCTTAATAACCAAAGAAGATAAGAAAATAATATAGGCCTATAATTATTTATATTTATGGTGATGCATTTCAAGACTCGATAATAGTAAACACAATATTAATAACACGATATTATTTTAGCAATCAAGTTAATCTAATCAGCCGATGAAGATAAAAGCAATGAAGATTCGCACGTCTCGCGACTATCAACGATGTCGTGACGATTGAAATATCGATAAATAGATTGTTTCGCCATATGCCCTCTTGCATAAAATGACAAAAATAGCTTAGTTTTCTTCATAAATAGATAGATGAATTTTATGTGATTCATTACGTCCTTAATAATTATGTACGTATTCGCTAAATAGGCAAAATAAACGTAACTCGAGGTCCGGATTCTCCCAAGATAAATCCGGACCTCTCGTTATATTACCTAAGACTATTCACCCATAACACTTTGACCATTTGGGTTTAGGACATTCAGATTAATCATATCAATCTTAATCATATTATTCTTTTCAGATTATTCTGTTCTTATATTTTCGTTTTCATTTATACTAAATATTGGAGATCTTTAGGCCTATTTGATTTCATATTAAGATCTAAGTTATCTTCTAATTTTCTGTTTTGATTTATTTTTTATGTTATTCAGTTAACCTGGCGGAGTTAAGACCATAAAGCTTTCTCTACCGCTCAGCTAGGGGGAATACGGGAATTACAAGAATTATAAACTTAGTGTACAAATGATTTATAACAGAAGAGTGAATAATACGAGGGGTATTCCGAAAGTAAGTTTCGTCAATGTATGGCAGGAGCGGCGTGTTCACCAGGGGAACCAAACAAACGCCAGACGAATCCCCTCCCGTGGCTGGTTCCACGACGGAAGTGGCGTCAGTGGAGGAGGCATGACGCAGGGGCACTGCGCCGTAGAAGAGCGAGTCGCAGCAGACTGGCGTGCCCGGGGGTATTAGTGTACCGCTCACGATGGCACGAGAGATTTGGCGCCACTGCCATGTGCCGCTATCTCCCCTCTTTCAAACGAGCCATTGCTGCAGCCGCTGAACCTTTTATTGTCCGAGATAGAGCTGTTTGAAATTGATCTCCCGATTTCCGTCCCCGCAAAGTGCGGCCTCCACGAACCCATCTCGCACAAACCTTATGGAACATCAATTTGTCACTCAAAATGGTCTGTATGGAACCTTTAGTAATGTCAGGAAGCTGAGGTGGAGCAAGCTGTGCGCCAATTCCTTGCATCGCAGGGCACCGAGTTTTACCACAGTGGGTTCTTCAAACTGATCGCACGCTACGACAAATGTCTCAATGTCGCTGGCGACTATGTCGAACAATAGTGCACGGTGTATAGGTCATGCTGCCATGCTGTATTGCTTTTGGGTCAATAAAGTGTCCGTGTGACAAACTGACGAAACTTACTTTCGGAATACCCCTCGTAAATTAACTTAAACTAAATAAATACAATATTGACTAAAGAAATGCTAAAATATTTGCATTGTAGTATTACTCTTATACAGCTACATGTTCCTATAAGTTGCGCATGAACTGTGGTATAGTTTTAGTAGGTTACATCGATATTTCCTGTTTTCAGAAAGTTATAAAGATAGTTTCTTCAAGATTAACATCTCGCATGATGCATATATACGATGAACGCCTATTAGCTTGCAATCCGGAAAATCAGTCACGGTGGTGAGGTATAAATCGATCTCTTAAAAAAACATTTACAAAAATAAGTTGATATCCTAGCATAATTTCATCACCATAATTTCACCGCCGTCATCATCATCATCATCATCATCATCACGCATATCTTCTCTCTAGATTTTTAGATTAAGTTGTGTTTGCGGCAAAGGACGCAAGAAACACATCAAGCCAAACTATAGGAATTAACTATTTATTGTACATAGGCTACTGATCGTAAATGTAACATTTGCAGTTTTTCCAGTGTAGTGCAGTGTATTTTTGTACACATTCAGCGTGCTGAAACAAAACAAAATGTTCGCTAAAGCAAAATTTTATCCCCATAGCTGCATAGTAATCCATACCATGTGTGCATTTATTTCTGAAATAATCCTGCCATTGTATTATACACGTCCCAGTATATATCAGCGCTGAAATCTTTCCGGGTAAATTAAATCCGTTGGGTCTTCTCTAATCTGGCTATAACAGAGAGACCTCCGAAGCTTAAAAAATGCGTATTTTCACTTTTATATTTAACGAACATCAGAAATAGGCTTTTCTTCTAAATTAATTTGATGGATTATTAGAATTCTCCATAACGAAAGACTCATAATATACCAATAATCTGGAATATACATTTCATATCCCAGACTAATAAGTTAATATTAAACTCCAGTTAATTCATGCCTGAAATATATACTACTCTGTCAACCACATTTTAGAATATTATGCACATTGACATTTACAAAAATAATTTGACGTTATTTTTAATTAAAGAAGAAACAGTAATTATTGTGACTATTTCGGACTACGGTACCGTTCAATAAGCAGAATTATTCATGAAGGTTGTTAATAAAATATTAATAGGCTTATCACCCTGTTTTCTGTTTTAGTTGGAACATAGGCTTATATTTTTCGCCTTAAAAACTCAGTTATTTTACACGCTTCTCGCATAACACGTCTTCTAATAACACGTTTCTGTTTAACCCCAGGACTGTATTTGTGTTTATATTACAATCTGGTGCTTTATTGAACACTAGCACATTTTTATACGTAAGCCTAACATATAGATCAACGAAATAGATTATAAATAGTTGTTTGGAACAGTTAGCTAAGAAAGAAGACTTTTCTACCTTTATTTGTTAAGACTTCGTAGATAACGCATTATAAGTAAGGTATAAAATAATAAAAAAGTCCCAGCCTGCAGTCGTTCAAGTTAATATTCCCAACCTAAAATCACGAATAATTGCTTAATTACGATTACCACGTTTTCCAACTAGGCCTACCTTATTTTACGTCAACATAGCTATCACAGTTTTTTCAAACGTTACCATGTCATTACTAGAACATGGACTGTAAGTATGTGACTTCTAAGATTGTATATTAACAAAGTAGAAAGAATTTGGACAGTGAAATTTTAGGACTCATTTTAATCGTTGCACCAGATTAAATCCAGGATTTTTTTTTTTTATATTGGAACTGCGTTATTGACATGTTCGTTGTTCTACAAAATTGTATGCCTGAAGATAATTGCCGTTGTCGATTTATAGACACTTTTATTTTCATAAAATATTTAATTGTTTCAAAATAGGCTTCTTATTTGGTGCTACGTGTAGAAGTACTTAGTGAATGTACGTAAAGACGGAAGATTGTTCATACCGCTGTCGGACAATTTTGTCAATCACTCGACTTTCATCGAAGGAAAGATTATGATACCCATATTTTGCTTTGCTGATACGAACTCAAAAAGATGATCACTGTATAGATGAGCAATATTAATACCCTCCTCTTGACTACATTTTTTCCAAAATTCAGTAAATAACTTATCTGTAGACATTATTCTTTTAAAAATCCAGCATTTAATTGCTTAAGCAAGTGACACAAAAATGAATTTTCACCATTCATACCTCTACCATTTCGCAACGTTTTTGGTACTAATTAACATAAGTAAGCTAGTTGCGCTGTGTTACATGTCCCATCATTTAATGGGATTATATTGCTGATTCGCGTTTTAAAAATCCGCACAGTTTAACTCGACATGCAAATACGATTCATTCCGCCCTATTAACGTATAACATTACAGGTTTGTTTGTGAATTTCAATCTGCTATGGGATTACATACCTGTATGCTTTAGCTGAAACACTTTTCGAAATTGGTTTCAGATGATTTGATTACATTTTCACTTCTTCTGGGACAAGTGTCGACACCTTGTGAACGTTACATGATTAAAATGATAATATGATAATCATTTGTTACATTAATCACAATGACTACTGTATCAGTTTCGAAATAGCTTGTAAAAATAAGATAATGAACAGACTGTTCTCATGAAATAGATGCTTCCTAAACCGAAGTTACATTACAGTCCTTGGAGACTCTTAGGGCTCATGGAAGTTGAGGCTCTCAGATTTTTAGTCAACAGGAACACGAAGATAGATAGATAGATAGATAGAGATTTATTGCTGGAGACATAGTCAATGTATAGCAACGTCAATAAAATAAAATACAACTTACAACTATAATTAAAACCACTCAATATTATAACACTCTTCAACACTGTAGAGAGGGTTAGTTGATAAAAATCTCCTGATTGTTCTTTTAAAATTACTTAAAGTCATTATCTTTATGCTTTCTGGCAGACTATTGAATAAATTCAATGACATCACCTCATAACTATTCTGAGTCTTGGTATATTTACATTTATTTATATATAAATAACTACTGCTTCGAGTAGGATAGTTATGAAGAGATGTGCATCGAGTGTAATCAGACAAGTTCTTCTTTACATGAATAAGACAATTAAAAACATATATACATGGAAGGGTAAGAATACCAAGTTCGATAAAAAGTGGTTTACAGTGTGCTTTCAGGGGAGCTCCGCATATTATCCTCACTGCCCTCTTTTGCAGTAGTAGAAGTTTGTTTGTGTAAGCATGGTTGCCCCACAGCAAGACTCCGTAGCTTAGATGACTGTATATATGACTATAATAAACAGTTGTTAACGTTGTTTTACTAATACTGTGACTAAGAGCTCTTAGCATAAACAGACCTTTGCTAATTTTACTTGCTACATATTTGATATGGGACTTCCATCCTAAATCGGGATCGAGATAAATGCCTAGGAACTTAACAGAAGAATCAATGTGATATGAAGATCTGCGTAAACTAAATTTGATGCTAACCGTTTTATTCTGATTGAGACTAAGTTTATTAGAATTACACCAATCCTGTATTTGTATAGAAATCGTTTCAAGTTTACTGTCTAGATTTTCATTGCTTGAACTACAGATATTCAAGGCTAGATCATCTGCAAAAATATAAGTTTCCAGGCATCCATCGCTTATGCTATCAGGAAGATCATTGATGTAAATCAAAAATAAAACTGGACCCAGTACCGAGCCCTGTGGGACACCATACTTAACATGTCTAAAATGAGAATGTTTCCCATGTAAGTACACAGATTGCTGCCTGTCAGATAGATATGAAGACAAAATGTTAATGCTTTTGGAGTCAAAACCATAAAAATCAAGTTTACTCATCAGAATTTCATGAGAGATTGTGTCGAATGCCTTTGTGAGATCAAAGAAACGCCCACATGTCAAGTCACCACATTCAAGTGCATCTAAGCTTCTCTATGTGAACGCCGTTATGGCTTCAACAGTACTATGGCCAGCTCGAAAGCCAAATTGATTAGGCGAAAATAATAGACTATCTTCAAAGTAATTAATTATCTGTTTATTTAGCAATATCTCGAAAGCCTTTGACACAATTGGAATAATACTAATAGGTCTGTAATTAGCGTATTCAGATTTACTTCCTTTCTTGTGAATAGGAATAACTTTAACTATTTTAAAAGAATCAGGAAATGAAGCATTGTCAATACAGATATTAAAAATGTGTGTTAGAGGTTCACATATGAACATGGCAGCTAGTTTTAATATTTTAGAGTTGAGGTTATAAACATCAACACAAGAACTGTTACTGAGCTTTAAAATGATAGAATAAACATTTTCAACCGACACATGGGTAAATCTGAACATGCTACTAGTCTGTCTTGTGTTATTGTACATTATATCTATGGGATTATCATTATCTTTTATGTTATTAACAATTTGATCAACTTGATCGGTAAAAAAGGAATTCAGTTTGTCAATATCCAGATCAACATCAATTGTTTTATGCTTAGAATCATTATTTAGTAAATTTGAAATTACAGACCACGTGGTTTTGGAAGAATTATTTGAGTCACTTATTATTTTAGAATAGTAATTTACCTTAGTAACTTTGAGCAGGTTCCTGTAATCATTTCGGAGCTTGTTATAAGTATTCTTGAGTTCGGTCATACCATATTGTGTACACAATTCGTAGTAGAACATACATTTTTCTTTTAAACTGTGGAGCTCACCCGTGTACCACTTGTTATCTTTACCCCTCTCTACAGGTCCAGGTTTAAAAACAGTAAAAGGAAAAGCTCTATCTGCAATATCTGATAAAACTGATAAAAAATAGTTGGCTTTCTCATTAAGATCAGCTATGCCATACATTGTTGTCCAACTTAATTGCTTTAACAAAAATATAAAATAATAAGTACTTAACACATTAAAAGAGCGCTTAAGTTTTGGCTTGAAATTTTCGCCAGTATCATTTTTTCCTATGTTGGTTTGAAGCAGTATGGCATTATGGTCAGACACTATAGTAGGCACAACATTAGCAGCATAAATTTTGTCAACAGGTATATTAGTGATTACATTGTCAATGCAAGTGCCAGTTAATCCGTCACTACTAGGCCTAGTAGGCTCGTGAATCATAGGGCGAATACCAAAACTATCAAACACATTTAAAAGATCACTAATTTCAGTACTATTTACAATAAAATCAACATTAAAATCTGCAGCTAATACTATATGTTTGTTCATGTCATTTTTGTAGGCACTATTTAAAAGCTCGTATAGTTTGGTTAAAAACGTGTCAAAGCATGACCTGGTGTTGTCAGGTTTTCGATATAAAGAAATGCATAAAATATTATGCATATGTATGTACGTAGAGCAAACTTCAAATGTAAAGAGTGTGCTTAAGTTGGGAACGTTGATTTTACTGGTACGAAGCGAATTACTCACATATATTGCTGAACCCCCATGCATATTGCTAGTTGGTCGACAATAATAATCCGATAAGGAATATCCTGGAATTCTGAGCAGAATCAATTCATCTGCACTCAACCAGTGCTCAACAATACATAATATGTGGATATCGTATTCGTTTAGTAGTGTTGAAATGTAATCGAGTTTGTTCAAGATACTTTGTACATTCCAATATAGTATATTTAAACCATGGTCTTTAGTTATTTTTACGTTACTGAAGTTACGTGTCGAAGGTTTGTTACTGTGGTACATTTCGCTATTTAAGTTTGTTCTGTTTTCTTTGATCCCTGTCATGCATTGGATGTTATTATGTAAAATATTTGCACCATCAGTGGTAAGCAGTCCTGATTCTTGTTTGTCGTGTTCAAGTCCTTTCTTCGTTAGGTTGGATTTTTCCTCCTCACATCCTTTTCGTTTAAAGATTTTTTAGGAAATCTAAATTTACTTATAAAAGATCCAGATGGCCAAAAATCAGAAGAATAAATGTCATCAAATATAGAATATGGAATTCCCACTTTAAAAGAGCTATAGTTAGGGTATTTAGTTGAGAGTTTCTCAACTTGATATTCTGCTGGTTTGAACTCCTTCAGATATTCTAAGATATCACCACACTCCATACTAGGATTTAACCTGGAGACAAACAGGAAATTAAGTTTTTCAACTGTGCTTAATGTCTTTTTACTTGATGAGCCTGTGATGTAATCTTTATTTCGTTTGTTACTGCCATTATTACTTAGTTCAATTTTCCTCTTCTTCCTGTACGACTTAACGGTCCACTCATCTTCACTTTTGTCGTTAGATTCAACATTACATTCACTCAGTATATCCAAAGATGGATACAACGAACTTTTATTGTTTACATCACCTGAGGTTGATATTTGAACTACATCACTGTAGAGAGCAGGTGCAGCCTTCAGAAGCAGTGAGTCTTGTTTGGTACAGTCCAACTTTGAGGGGTCAAGATACAGTTTTTCATGTTCACAAGTGCCGGCAATTCTTCCGTCAACATTACTTTCACACAAGTCTCTATTTCCAGAATTTTTAGCACAAATATTTTCCTCTTTACTTGAAGCAGTACTAGCATTGATCTCCTTACATTTCTGTTTGTTGTTTGAGGTTACGTGATTAGGTGGCTGTGCTGAGTTTACTACACATTCAGCTTGAAGGTTTTCAATTTTTTCTAGTAGATTAATTTTGTCTTTCAGTAATTCAATTTCATAACGTAACTCTTTTATTATAATGTCCTTTTGTTCTAGAACATAGTTCAACATACGATAACTTACCTTCTCATCAGCAGTATCTATCGCTTTTAGTTCATCTGCCTCGTCTGTTTTATCAGCACTACAACACACAATTGCATCGTCACTAATATACTGAATGTTATTACTTAATTTTGCACAACTAGGATGATATATATTATCACATAATTGGCACTTCAGTCCATTAACTGTTTTATTCTTGCACCTCTTACAAAAACGAAAAGAACTGGAGTCTTCGCCCATCATAACCTCAATTGCAGCAGGAGCCACAGAACACGTCCTCTCACTACAGCACTACTTTTCGGTTTCGGTTTCGGTTTTCGGTTTCGAAGGCAATAAATTCCTTAGTCTTCGCACCGGCTGCCTCTGCTCCTAGGATTGTTCCTATTCCTGCTAGATGATGCTCTTAGTGCCTTCAAAAGACAATTAGACCAATTGAAAAATTCCAACCCTCGATCTATCGGTGCAGCGTATGAAACCATCTGCGTTCTCCCACTACGGTGGGCATCAGTTGAAGACAGTTTCGTCTTTATGACTTGTCACGTCAGGCAAGAGCGCACGATATTCGGGATGACTAGAGTACGCTAGATGAGAGTCTAAATATTCGCTGCTCACAATACTAATATCCCTCTCGTCCCTCTTCTCCCCTTTGCCAAGATTTCACAAATTCCTCGCAGAAGTTTACCGCGTGAAGCCAGTCAAGCTCATTGACATCACAGAGCAACCTTCTGTCCTCGCTTGGTGTCTATTCTTAGGAGTACTTTGTTTTTAAAGATGCCCTCAGTTGGAACATTCGTAGTACCCTTTTATCATTCTAGAAGATAGTTCCTAACGCCAAAACACCACATGTCAAAACCAATAAATTATGTGACTAAAATCTAGGGATAATCTAAATATTAAACCGTAGTTTACTGATAGGAATACTACCATTTCGGAAACCAAACATAATTCAACTTCAAATGAACCATCTTTAGGAGCAGTTGTTTATTCATTTTTTCGTGTTTCTATGCTCACAGAGAAAAATAATTGCACCATTCATAGAGATAGGAAGGATGAATATTGAATATAGCTAGGATATCAAATACCGGAACATCACAGTGTGACATTCTAACCTTTCATCACTAATATAGAGTAAACACATGATCAATTTGTTAATTAAAGAACTACTAGAATGTACTCTACAGGTTGGGAGCAGTGGCGGATTCCTTGTGACACAAATTACATGTTTTACAAAACACACAATAACAATACTGTAATAACAACATTGCAATATTTGAAATCCGTCACCATTTTACTCCCATGTCAAACGTGTGGTAAAAAATATGATAGATATGAAATGGTGATTTTCAGGTAATGTATTTTTTCCATTAATATCTTTGGTTTTGTGTTTCATAACAGGCATTCGAGAAATTTTAAATACGCTAGATTTAAACAGAACTTAATGTAATCAGTGCGATTGCACTTTAATCCTGCAATAATATTAAAACTTTCATTCTTTGAGGTCATCAAATCTAAAGCTAATTGAAATATTTTCACATGATACCTTAAAACTAATCACAGTAGCACCAGTAAAATGTCATGTTTTCAGTGGGTACAGTATAGACCTAATTAATTAACACGACAACAGAGTAAATTATATTTCTTTTCTAATCTTATGCATTAATATTACTATGAGTATGTTGCTTTCACCACTTCTTGAATTCATGCCCTGTATCGCGACAACCATAGATTATCAACACCCGTACTCCTTGCATTTACTTGAAAGCATTTCCTGATGTGTTGACCGTGAGGAGGGTGGAGACTGAAATTACAATGAAATAGCAACCCCTACACACATACAAATGTTTCCCCCTAGTTAGCAGGAAGTCAGTGCCTGGGAATGAAAAGAGACATGCACAGTACTCTAAAATTGATAATATCTAAGCCGCCTTGCAGGTATAAAGTGGTTAGCTTATAGCTTATAATGCAGTTATATGAAACCATTAGCCTTGTATGGCGAACAATATGTTCTAAGTACCATTTTCGTATTTGATTCCAAAAAATTATAATTTACCCAGTTGTTCAGTGCTTATGAATGCCCAAAGCGTTCTCTGGAATGTTACCTTATCTATGAATGAAATTATCTATGTCTTATATGTACCATTGGTAGCACTGGTCACGACATGGTAACTCGATTCGATTCATGGATGTTTAATTTATAGTATGTCGTGATCTCGCAGCTGTTAGTTTTATTTTTATACAACAAAGCACGAAAGTAATTATTATTTGTATAATCCGTTACATTTTTTATTCATGGAATAGTCTTAATAAATCCAACTCGAGTTCCCGAGTTCATCAGATAAATTCGCTCGCGAATCTATCGATAATCTCGTCAACTCTCGTGGGATTACGTAAGATAATCTATATTGCATTCTTCAAATGAAGAAGTCTTCGCCTAATTATCTGTTTATTATTATAAGAAAGAATCTTATTAGTCTAAATCATCTATTAGTAGTTTCTGATGTTACTACACTTGACACTTCATAATATCAAACCAGTGTATGCCATGCATTAAGTAGGTTAAAATGCTAATTGATTTTGTTTACTATCAACTTGGAACAAAATTGTAGGCTTCATATGTCAAAATTTGAACTTACAGAATATACTCGGTGCCATACCATCAAGAAGTACGTACTTTAAAATGCTAATTAGCTTTCTTTACTTAGAGCTACTGTAGGTTTCATAGAACAAAATTTGAACTTTCAAAACACACTCAGAACTCTCTGAATAGTAGGCCTATCACTTAAACCTACCCATGAAACTTTGTTCGAAACTATATTTATAGTAGTATAGGTATAATTATATAATGGAATACCTTACCCCATTAAAATGCACAAACGGTTAAAACCCCATTCATATGTGATCAACTGGTAACTTCGGTCATTTGTTAAACAAGGACTATTGAAACCGTTACATTAGTGTAGAACAAAATGTGCAAAGTGTTCATTACAAAAATATTTTATCCCACCAATTATGTAATAACATTTCATCTTCCCTCTACATTTTTTCCAAGTATTCTTTACTATAAATTAGATAGAAATCCTTGTAATGGGCGTATGCTGGTTGCATGTAGAATTAATTAATAGCAAAGAGGCGAACCTAGCGTTCCAAATAACAAGGTTTGCTAGTTTTGCTCCCTCCTGCAAGAAAGATTAAATTACAGACAAACGTACCGTTATTTGAGAAATGGGATTACTACGGCAGCTAGATGAGCAATATTATCTTACCTATGGCGTTTATAAAGGGCTCGGGTAACACAGAGTCCCGTTTAAAGCGAAAGCAAACACTCAAATGTACAATCGACCGATTTCAATGTAATTTTGGAGCAAAATCTGTCTGGACTAAAACTGAATTATCTTGTTAAATCGGAATCTTATAAGCTGTTAACTAAGTTGTTGTTATGAGTTTACTTCTAATTTAATTCGTGCAATATGCATTTTTTTATGTACTTACCAGTAAATGAAACTAATTTCTACCAGAATGCGTGAAAAATCGTAGGAATTAGCTGGTGACCTATTTTCTTTATTGAAGTAACAACTACCAAGGGGAAAAATTCCAAAATTGGCTTATAAATACAATGATTTAAAACACTGAATAAAGTATAACCTTTACTTCATGATGAATTGGCTATTGTACTCCTATACCACGGTTAGTTTTATTATGAGTGAGAACTTAACTATAAACGGCGACTTTTAAAGAAACGTTCTTGAAGATTTTACTCGAACATTAGCGTTTCTCCTTTTGAGTCTGTAAATCCGACTCAGATGGTAGATATGCCTACATCATGGCTAAAACTGCCACTCAGCTAGTTAAAATACCAGTAAATGAAGATTTCGGAATAGGCCATTATGTTTTAGAAAATTTTGTACAGCCTTTAACAATAGTTATTTTATGCATTTATTTCTAATAAACAGAAAATTGTACCTTACATATCTTATGCCCCATTATTAAACAGCTGTAATTGCTTCCTGTTCCCCTGATAAATAGTTTTATATAATATATGCGCGGAGAAAATATAACATCTTATTAGTCTACATTTAAATATCTGTAAAATGTATGTATACTAAATTATAAAGAACGAAAGGTGGCCGCTGGAATTTATTTTGTTACCTAACTTCGGAAATTGTACAAATCATTTGGTAAAATATTTTGTATTCGTAGTCCTTTTTTCATGCAAAAAAATATTGTTGAAAATTTAACTGGTTTCTTAAAATTGTTTTCATTGTTAACTGACTGAAGATCGTGCAACATACTATTTAATTCAGCACGCGATAATCTTTCACTATATTTCATTTCTCAAAGTCTTAAAAGCAAAGAAACAATAATGAAAATAACAAGGCAATACCAATATTACGAGTGTAATAGACTTAACTGATTTCATGAACCAATGAAAATAAATTAATTATATGGATTAAATTATGGCAGATGAGTGTGATTAGGCTTGAAGTGTTTAAGGGTAGAGATGAAATTTTCAGTTTTTATTTACAAGAAAAAAGGCAAGATTTCTAATTCAAACGTAGGGTGTATTTTTGTATTGAATGTCTTACGTAGAATGTTTTCGACTTTACAATGAATTCACACGAAATATAATATGTGTATTTTACATATAATATTATACATAAAGAGTGGTTTTTCTTCTCTACTCCTCTATTGTGTTCGACCCCGAAATCCGATGTTGTTTCAGCATAAATAAACGTTTTTAAGAACCCTGAATGCAAAAATTCTGTTTAAAAAACATGTCTTTGTATGTGTCAGTGTTTATTTTTATGAGGATTATTCATTATTATAATTATTTATTATTCATTATTTTAATATTATTAGCACTATTTTTAATAAAATTTATTTCGCATATACACTAATTATCTGTCCACAATAGCACACAAAATTACAGCGACTGTTTTCCGTCTATGAGCCTATAGTTCGTCTGTTATTGTCATGGTAATCCACCGATGACTGACAGAAAATACGCAGAAATAAAAGGGTTCCCTGCAGCAATGACAATAGATTAAATGAGATCAACCTCCTATTTAGGATATACTCTCTTTTGTATTTATGCTCATACTGAAGTACCAAACTGCATTATTCAATAAAACACGATTGTTTATGAATGTTCGCATTAATATTCCACTATTCGTATAAAGTGCTACTGCTATAATTTAATCATCAATCCATATCCCAACCGCATGCTGGGATTGACGTTTCACTAGAATTGCGTAACATCAGAGTGCGTTCTGATCGATGACTCTAACTTAAAACATTGCTTTCAGTAGCGCTTTACTTGATTAACATTTCATTCATATACCTAAGGACACGTTTGTAGGCTAACCATGGAACGGATTTTGTACCATATCTTCTACATTTACAGCATGGATTATGCCATGAATATGATGGCAACGGGTAGTTACCGCTAAGATTTGTTCTACGTGTATCTGCTCAGAAAAATGCTCGGTTGTCTGGACGAGTCCGCTATCGAAATATTGTCATTTGAAGGGGTGATATTCGTGCTCCAGCCGCCAAGGGAGTCACATCGCGCTAACTAAGGTATGCGGCTACGGTTGTCTTGACTGACGGGAGGGGAAAATGGCTTGTATTTCTGAATTTAACTCCCAACTCTGTTTCCCTCACAAGCGTTTCATTAGCGTGAGGAAGAAATTTTTTAACTGTAACTCAAATAAACTGTTCAGAAGAGAAATCACATGAGTGTGCATGTACTTGTTTAAATATTTTCATAATTTCGAGAAATGGAGACTGTATAATTAATATATTAACTCATGTTTACCTATTTTTTGTGTGGAAATCCTAACATTTCAACATATACTTATAAGTACAGTAATGACATTTAGGATCTAAATTATGTTCAGAATGGAGGTAATATTACTTTGCAGATTAAAGGGGCTATATATTTTATTAAATTAAATACAGTAGGCCTATCTGCTTGGATTTTTGTAGATATGTCCATGGTTAATGAGATAAAGAGGTTTTTGCTCTCCACAGAATTACAATAGAGATTCCGGATCACCAGATCCAATTCATCTGATATTTAATCTATTCAATGTTTTAGAAACATATCAGTAATCAAATTATTTAATGATCCACATCACCTCTGTCGTAAGATAAAATTAAGCAAAGGGTAAATATTTTTTTTAGAAAACTTCGGATATTAACAACTATGTACTTACTTTAAGCCATTACGTACCAAATGGGCGATGATTTAAGTTTCCTAATGTTAGACAAATTAGTTGCTATTAAACAGTGAAATATATTTCACTGCAAGAGTTGATAAAAGAGTGTATAACTTTATTGTCCGGGGAAATAATAATTTACCATTGTAGCAGTTTGTTTTTTACGGTTCCTGAAAGGCTCAAAATCATGCTGAATAGTACTGTTGAGCTTGATCAAAAAAATAATAACAAGATACCTTTCTTCTCAACTTCTTTTATTTGTTTTCTATTCCATAGCCCTTTCGGTTATTCAACCATCTTCAGGGAATCTGTAATTTATAAATATTTGTTTCCATTATTTGTCCTGTCTTAGATAAAATCTAAATTTTTTTATTGTTACATTACAATAAATCCTATACTCCGATGTGTAGTCGTCGTGAAATATTTTCAGAAAGGCTTTCAAATGAACTTGGTCCCTTTTGGATCAAACTTCAAAATGATTTATCGAACATTTTAATTTTGTAGGACAGGTGATTTTCATAGCGAATTTTTGGAGCTACAATGAATGGAATGTTATTATTCTCGTCGGGGTGATAGCTAGGCTATCATGATAACCAAAGCTTTCATTACAACTAGTACAAAAGGTTCGATCTTTCGAGGAACTGTGTCTAAGATCAAGAAAAGGATCAATAACCTCTAAATTCCCACCTTGATCTAAACATTCTACCCTTAGCAAGGGCATTATTGTACAGCAATTTATCCACAGTGCTATTAGACAAATAGCTTATCCTATTAGCAATGTGCTATTATATATGTGTATTTATTTTGAATTGCAAGACAACTTAATGTTTCTTTATGTTGGATATTCAGATATCTACAGTTTGAGATCTTACTTTATATGTCAGCAGTGACAGCATTGCAAGTGTAAAAAAGGAGTTATTGCCTACCTAAGATAATATTACAGACACTTAGAAACGTTGCAATTTACATAATGGAAACATTAAACTGTTTCACTTAAATATTAATTCCGCGAAGTGTATTTCCAGCAGCTATGCTTTTACAGACTTTAAAGTGGCTGTCCTATATTCTAAGATACATAATTTCACCTAAGAAATATTAGTTGGTGTTACCGTAATAAAACACTTGTCCATTCATTTCATAAAAGATATCTATAAACGTACATTTCAAATTTAAACTTATCTTCCTGAATACTCATTACCTTGATGATATGTTAAAATATTCATAGCGGTAATACATTTTCAATTAGAGGTAATGCTTTTCTCTCATTTCATTCTACGTTGTCATAGGATAATGGGGTTATCTACATTAACATTGTTCTGTGCAACAAAGTGATACATTGTTAAGTTTTCCATTTCATGCAGCATTTAATAACATGCACTGTTATTTCTATGCGTACGGTTAAACAGGTTTTTTTGCAACTGTTAATAACTGTAATAATACTGATGCTGTTGCAGCTGCGGAAAATGTACGCAATGATAACGATATAAATTATTACTACTACAGGCTGAGGCTATACTAGCTCAGGGCGGAACTTGCGTGGGTTCACCTTCACCTCTTATAATTCTGTGGTAAGTGAACCATACTGAAAGTCCTCCGAAGTTCATTCCACATCAAGTTACAATATCCTTGTACAGCTCCAGTACATTTAATATTTATTTATTTTATTTCATACTTTATATATATGTATATGTATATATAAATAAAAAATAAAAATATATATGAAGAGTAATAAGTTTCACATCCGCTTCTGATAAGTTAATGCAGTACTTCATGCCACTTTATACACTAGACAATTTTGTATACCGCCTGATGGTTAAAACGTATGCACACATTTTGACTATAGTATGACATTTATTTTATGACTTTCTGTTTACATTAGTGGTAGGTTGTCTAAGGTTATCTATTTACTCAGGTGTCTAACGAAGCATGTACCTCACAATTATGTCAGAGCCTCATACTTCTCCTTTTTTCAGAGTATACTTGTATATGGTGTCATTCTGTGGGGTAATTCTAGTCATGTTGGGGATATTTTGCGGTTGCAAAAGAGGGCCATCAGGATTATTACTGGGTCATCATATATGGCTCATTGTAAACCACTGTTCTCTCAAAGTAAAATTATGACTGTGATAAATTTGTATATTTTTTATGTATTAATCTATACAAGGAAAAATTTGCCTACATTACAGCTCAGAGAAAATATACATGTATATAATACTAGGAGTCACGGGCAAATATATATACCTCACTATAGATTTTCAAAAACACTCAATAGCTATGAGACAATTGGACATAAATTATATAACAAGCTTCCACCAACTTTACAAAATCAAAATAAACCCTTTCCCATTTTTAAACGTACTCTGTTTGAATGGTTAGTTAAGCATCCACTCTATGAATTGAAGGAATTTTATGATAGTATAAATAAATAATTGGTCTGCTACATTTTAATGTAAGTGGTGCAATAGTTTAATTTATTTATTGTACAGTGTATTGTATATTTTTATTTGTGTTATAATTTGACTTGCCTATTGTTAAAACGACCTAATGGCAATAAAATTTATTATTATTATTGTTATTATTATTATTATTATTATTATTATTATTATTAAAACTCTGTCCGTATCAATAGTAAGAATCGATTTACTTACCGTACTCTAAGCAAGTGCAAAAAATCTACATCCCACGCAACGTTTAAAGTTGCCTGTATTGTTCTACCAGTCATTTGGGCATTCACATAGCCATATCAAGGAGCAACATATGTATCTTGCTTCTACTTCCTACGGTAATTCTTCAAACGAAAACTTATATTCACGTTCAGCGATATTGTTTCAGCTTAGTCATTTTCCAGAGAAACGAGATAGTTGCTGAAGCGAGCTAATTAAACACGCATTTATTAATTTAAATATACTCTTTCTGCAGTCCGTTTGATGTGGCCTAGGGCAGATGTGGAATTCGTAAAAGAGCGAAAGCCAACACCCATTGGTCCGAATGCAAAGCGTGTAATTTGGAAACGCTTTCGCTGCGGGCATTTCTTTAATTATGCATACGTCATTAATGCAATATAGTAGCAGTCAATTTCGCTGCATTGTACCTCCACAATGACCCGAATAATCACGGTTATTAGCAACAATATTTCATTCCAAATCAACCCGTCACTCTACGAATGACAGTCATTGTCAATTTTCGAGCATTCCTACAGAATTGTGGTGAGTAGCTAGCAAGCCTATTTTATTGTGTTATCCAAATGTAACTTTATTTTGCCATTGATGAAGTTATGTTCTGTGAAGCCAAGTAAAACTTCCATCACATCTGAAATATCATAATAAGCAACCCTTTGCCTTACATAAAGCACTAGCCTGCAAGAAAAGAAATTACGTCTGTTGTTGTCCGTAAAGTCTTAGAGCGTGAACGTAACGTTGCCAGTAATTTTTATTTGTGAAGTCAAACATGAACAATTGTAAGGCTTAAGAGATGAATTATGCAGTCATGATTCAAATGTCAGAAATTTTTCTAACATTACTTTTTTGTCTTGATATTGATTCGGCATTCAGCAGAATTAGTCAAACCTGCTGAAATGCAAATAACATGAAAACAAGATATATTTATTATCTTTATTAGCCAAATTTTGGACTAAATTGCTCAAAGAATTTCATTGCCATGTTTAGTTAGTTACCACTAAAAGCTCGCAACTCCCACTTCAACGAATTAAAATATTCATGCAACTTCTAGTAATTGAAACCCCTTGTTTATAAAGTCTAGAATTGCACTTTTCTGTAAGCATTTTTTATGTACAGTAAAATTTTCTTAACGTCTGTCTGCAGGCTGTAATTTGCATTCATGAACTACTTTTAAGTTGCTCGCCAGTTTACTTAAAATTTTGTTTGTATTATCATTTAGAATTAGAATTTATTTGTAATTGTGTTTGTTTCTTTAAGTAACCTATAGCACCTTATCAATGCTCATGGGTCAGCCCGGGTGATGTAATCTATATGGCACTGACTTAACATGTTCAAGGTGAGGGTTCTATCGGCCCAGGTTGACGGCATTTATGTTTGTATAAATGTGACTGACTTAGATTTTCAGGTATTCAAAAGATCTCCTCTGGAACAAATTAAGGTTAACTTGTACACATTTTCTTGTATTAATTTATTCAGCATGGCCCGTTACATTACAGTAATATTACATCCTTTATGTAATCATCTTATGTATAATTTATCTATTCTAATTATACTAAAGATATATTCAAATGCATTTCTTCTATAATATATTAGATAATTTCGTATGTACTATTTACCTTCCATACTATTTCTGAAATCCCATTTACTATTTGTATGTTGTGATTTTCTTTGCTAATAATCGCTGTTGGCAACAGCGTCATCATTACCTTCTTAACTTTCCTCTGCAAATCTCTCTTTGTTAGCTACCTATTATGCAGTTTCTCAAGGTGAATTGAATTTGTAAAGTGTAAAAAAGAGCTGTTGTAATTCTTTACTAGCCTATTTTTTGTCACTGGACAGTTTTCTCGCTTTTAAACACTCTCTTTCACTTAAACAAACCAGTGGATGTTCATGGCACATTGAATTAAATTTAAATACTTAAAATTACATTAATTGAAACGTACATAAATCTATCAGAAATAATACATACTTTTACAGTTCCTTTTGTAGTTACCGTACATGTTTTTTGGCGTTGTATCTGAACAATAAGTTACGCAGTTCCGGTCTTAGAAAATTAATAACTTAAATTACGTAAATTGTTCACTTTTTGGTTACACAGTAATGAGTAATGACACATATATTATTTGCTTTTTAATAAAACGCTTTATTTCTTTAGATTTTAGTCGCCGCTCTTTATAAGACCAACATCAAAAAGTATTAGGCTCGATTCACGCACAGAGTTTACACTACTACCAAAACCGACATCATCTCATAGAGGCAATTCATCTCTCAATTCAGATTATGGCCCATACGATTGTGTCATTAACTCATGATGGATATATTGACTTGCGTATTCAAATATGTAAATCATAACTGTATGATATGTAAATGCGCGCTGTTTGAATGAATTCATTGCGTATACTCAATGCAGAATCCCAGTTTACTCTGCGTTCCTAATGGATTTATAAATGGGTATTCTACCTCTAACTGATCTACTCCTTTCAAACACTGATTCATTCATTTCCATAAAGATATCCTCATTCTCCAAGAGCAACATCACAAAATTGCGTCCCAGTTTTACCATATCCTTTATATCAGGTCGCAAGCAGTCTGGGGTTCGAGAACTCAATGTGAACTCACTCTGCAAATCTTCTTCTTCTTCTTTCTGCATTACAGCCCTGAGTGAGCCTTGACCTCTTTTACAATCACCCTCCCTGCAGACCTGTCTAATCTTTTATCTTCATCCATTTCTATTATTCAATATGGCATAATTGGGTGGGGAGGAGTTGCAAAAACTATCTTTAGCTTTTTGATTTGTCTTCAGAAACGCATAATGAAAATGTTTTTACCAAAGCCTCCTGACTATTCTTTCAAATTATTATTTTCTTAATTAACGTAATCAACACAGACCAAATTTACAAGTAGCCTACGTCCTACTTGGCTATTTTCATAGAAATCTTGAAAAATACAGGTCAGAGGGTCATGAATTTAACGCTCGAAGGAATAAATTGAATTTATTAACTGAATAAAAAAAATATACAACTGCTGGAGTTATTTATTCATTTATTAGCAATCATCCTTAATTAACTGGGTTGAAAGAATTTAAGTAAAAAATTAGAAAATTTATATAACAACTTCTAAAATTATTTCCTTGCTTATATCATTATAACATTTTCTATATTAAATTTTAAAATATAGATATAATTGCATTATCTTAAAATCAATTTAGCTTAAAATTTTATATATTATTATTGTATTATTGTATCATTAACTCGTACGTTTCCATTGTTGTAATTACAACAAGTTCTGCCCTTACTAAAAATATTATTCACTCATACTCTTCTATGTTCTAAGTCTTTTTTGAATTATTGTATATAATTATAATAGTGTATTTCACTGTATTGAATTGAACTGCCCCCGAGCACAAGCTTTGCTTTTTCGGGTGGTGTTCTAATTCACATTTGTAAAAGAATACATATTTTATTTGTAGTAAAAAATGTATTTATTATTATTCGCATCTATAAATCTTGCAGTATTTCTCCTTTAATTATTTGATTCAAAACTTCACTATAACGGCTTATTAAAAAAAAAATCTGATGAAAGCGTTGGTGCAGCGAGACTCGCCGCCTTGGGCTGTCTGGCTAACTATGACACATTTTAATCAGTATTCATTAAATAGTCACAAGAATATAACTTGAATGCTCGTGAATTTATCGGTAAAATCCGGACCTCTCGTTATATTACCTAATGATAACATTTTCATTACTTCTCACTCAAAACATTTAATTTGCCTCCTTATTGCGGAGCCCAATTACTACAGTCAGTGTTTTGTTTAACGTATAGGATAAGGAACGATTCGGAACGTGAAGTATCAAATGAAATTAGTAGTTTGATAAATAGACCCCCACGTGAACTGTAAACAGTGTAATAAAGTGCATGCCGGTACGCCTCGTTATCTGCCTTCACATGTGTCCTTGTTAATTATGTAACCTCTGCTGAACCATGGCAGCCATGCATGAAACTGTATTAAAAGAGACGAGCTTTAGAGGGATTGCTGGAACAAATGCGTAGAACTTAAATTGGCATTATGAAATCTCTATGTTGTATATTATTCGTATTCTCTTGAATAGTAGCCAAATTCAATAAAATATTTATCGTAATAGGGTTTGAATGTTTATGACGTCATATTTTCCTTTCATTTCAGTCATAGCATTAATTTAAACAAGAATTAAACGTTTCTGTTTACTTTTAGAAACATTTTGTTTGTCAAATACGAGGATCGTCCATAAATTAAGATACAGCAAGTGTTCAGCTATTTTCAACATATTCGCCACCGGAATCGAGACATTTTTCATTCCGTGGGACCAACGTTTGAATACCTGTGTCGGAGAAGACTGCCGCCTGGGATTTGAACCATTGTGTGGCAACCATGTCCGCCTCTTTGTCATTATCTGTCATTTCTTGAGGTGTAGGAAAAGATGGAAATCAGTGGGAGCGAGGTCCGGGCTGTAGGGTAGATTTTTAAACACCTCCCAGCAAGTCTCCTGCAGAAGTTCGACTGGGAAGTGTTTAAACATTCACCCTACAGAACGGATCTAGCTCCCACTGACTTCCATCTTTCCTAAACCTCAAGAAATGACAGAGAATGACAGACAGGCGGAGATGGTTGTCACACAGTGGTTTAAATCCCAGGTGGAAGAGATCTACGACACAGGTATTCAAAAGTTTGTCCCACGGTATGACAAATGTCTCAATTCCGGTAGCTAATATTTTGAAAAATAGCTGAATTATCTGTTTCAATAAACATGTTCATGACATTGTGTTTTGTTTCGGTTTATGGCCCCAGATAAACTTATACTTTATGGACGAACCTCGTATTGCATATTTAGGTATTTTTCACAATTTTCACGATCGATGAGCCTCGTATTTGCATATTTTCGTCATTTTCACACTTTTCGTCATATTGTGAATATTTTAGGGATGTAAGGTCATATTCTGGGTAAATTTTCTGACTCGATCAGAACCGTTAAATGGTAGATATTTTGCAAGGAAAGTCTGTATTCCGGATTTTCAACAATGTTCAATATCAGTGACATTTTAAGCGGTGATGAAGGTATTTTGGATGAAGATAATCCAGGAGTGCGGGGAATTGATTCAGGTGCCATTCTAACGTTTTTTGAAGTTGAAATAACAACTGGCTTGGTAACTATTTATTTCATGAAAATACACCAACCAGTACTCTATTGGCCTGATCGCGTGCCAAGCTGGGCTTGCACGTGAAGTCTTTAATCTCCGCAGAGCTGGGCTTCATACGTCTCATGATGTCGCTGAACCTCTGACAGCCTCGCTAGGATAGCACATATGACTGAAACTTAGTGCGTATAACACCAGACAGTGCTCTATCATGTGTCGTATTAAATTGAATATACCTGAACTACATAATAAAATTGTATGCTTCATTATGTTTCAGAAAGGCATTAATTAATACCAAGAGCAATTAAAACAAGTTACCGTAATCATTTATCTTTTTTGTATAAATAAATAAATAAGCCCGTAACATCCCCAGCGGGCAAGGACCTCCTACCTTCCGGTAGAGCTAGCTAAGTAAAACTCATAGGGAGAGCTAGTCCCTGTGAGCTTTGGTGTAACTCTTTGCCTAAATTATTATGTACTTATTTATATACACATCCACTGTATCACTTTCACTCTTTGTGTCATACCTCACTTCACTTCACTTTTAGTTTATCTACCTAAACATTTAACATTGTTTCTTTCCATTTTTGCCTGTCCTTGGCTATTCTTGTCCATCGTGGCACCGCTGCTTACAAAAATTATTGTGCACATCTTCGTTTCGGTCTACCTCTGCTCCTTTTGCCTGTCCTTGGGTTCCAAACTGGTCTGGCGTATGCCCATCTTTCCTGGTTGAGTCTGGCTGCGTGTCCTCCCATCTCCATTTTAGTCTTGCAGCTATCTTCGCTTCATCTTCTGCGCCGCTTCTCAGCCTCAATTCTTCGTTTTTTACCCTGTCTTGGAGACTAATTCCTGAAATCTTTCTCTCCATTTTCCGTTGACATATTTATTTCCTTTAAGCTCGTGCGTCTGTAAGCGACCATGTTTGGCAGCCGTATAAAAGGAACAGTATGACGCAGGCTTCCAATCTTAGTTTTATATGAATGTCGTTGTCAATTAGAATGAATTTGAGATTCCAGAACTCGCCCCATGCTAGACTTATTCTTCTCCGGAGTTCTTTGTCCCCTTTTTCAGTAAGACTGATTAGTTGGCCCAGGTAAATATATTCCTTGCAGTACTGTATCGTCGTAGCGTTTATCATGATTGGTGCCTCTGTTGAGTTGGTAATTACTTTTGGCTTACCTGGGTTCATTTGTAGGCCTACTTCAATACTTCACTGTTCTTTTTTAACTTGTTAATATGAATTAGGAGACCTTTAATTGCCATGTATTGTTTAGTACGTATTAAATATAAGCCTACTAATTATTGCTGAATATTAGTTGGTACATAGTGCATTTTATATCTTCCTTACAATGACTTTTAGCTGGATTTCTTCCGGGGTAAGAAAATGTACTACAGTGAAGAGGTAAAACTCAGGGAAAAAAGGGATAATACTAACCTAATTCCAAAGTGTGATCGCTCGTGATAGAGAATTTCTTACCTTCAGCGTTTGCAAGGTACCACTAGGAAAATAAGTTTACTTTTTTGTGTCGGTATTTCACCTTCTTCCTCGAATTAGACTATAATGGTTCAACTATGCCCAATAGGATCGGAATCCTAAATGTAATAAAATTAGATGCATAACAGTTCGGAATCAATAGAAAAGCTCTAGTTTAATGCTTAGGAGGGAGTAGGATAATGTGACTTCGTTAGCAGGGTTTAACGACAGTAATCAGGGCATTCAATTTTCTAGGTCGCTATGCCATGAAGGCAGAGGCTCCGACACACGGGGAGTAGTTAAAAGATTAACTAAAGGAAGTTGAAACGACGTGATATTGTGCAAGTTGTCCTTTTGTGCTTGGCTATCATGTGAACAAAATGCTCTGCGTAGTCTGCTAGAGTATACTGCAAATTATGCTATCTTCACTCCTGAGAACTATTTTAAATCTGAGGAAAATATTCCTAGCTTTGTACTAAGATCTACTTTCAGATTACATCTATTCATGGGGAACCTAATTTACTGTGACTTTCAGTATCTTGATAAATGTTTCTGCAATAGGCATTTAACTAGGAATGGGTCCTCGATACTTTCGATACCTCGATACTCTCGATACTTGCATGGTATCTGCATCGAACGATACTTCAGAAAACTCGCTCGATACTTTTTCGATACTTTTATAATTCTGCAATTAAGTGAGAATGCTAGTACTTTTTAAAAAAGCTTGTAAGTGGACTGTTTCAAAAACTAATATTAGTTTTAATGTAGAGTTTAAAAATAATTATAGGCTACTGATGATATTGAATTTTGTCTCATTAAATATGCATACTTAATTAATTTAGTTGGTATTACACAGTTCTATCAACTTTTAATTTTTAATGTACCTATTTATTGAAACTGGAAATGTTGAAGGTGTCGAGTATCGAAGTATCGAGTATCGAGGAAAAAATCATGTATCAGTATAGAGTATCGAGTATCGAGAAAATCTGGTATCGACCCATCCCTACATTTAACTAATATCAATCAATCAATCACTTTATTTTCCAAGCGACAATATACATTGTATAGGAAATTGTCAAGAGCAGTGAATAGTTAATAGTTAATGACCATACAAGTATTCTTCAACAGAATAAAAACATTTCTCGATCAAAAATTCTTTCAGTCCCTTCTTGAACAATGAAACCTTATTTGCAGTCTTGAGGTACACAGGAAGGTTATTAAATAATTTGGGCCCAAGTACATTTGGGGATTTACATCCTACATTACATTTTTTAAAAGGTATATGATAGTCTGCACATTGTCTTGTATTAAATGCATGAAGACTCTTATTCTGGACAAATACGTCCCGATTATGGAATGTGTATGTGCACAATTCAAATATAAATAAACTAGGAATAGTCATAATATTAAAAAGTTTGAAATATTCTCTACACGATTGTGTGAAATGTAATCCTGCAATGCATCTGATTATTCTTTTTTGTGCCAAAAAACACTTGGGACTAAGGTAGACCATCCCCAAAAACCAATACCATACCTCACACGACTTTCAACATGTGCATAATATAAAGATATTAGCTGTTTTGTAGTTAGTACAGTTCTTAAGTTTCTGATAGCATATGATAAAGAATGAAGTTTGGAAGCTAATAGATTACAATGATCCTTAAAATTTAAATTCCGATCAATATTCAATCCTAAGAATGTTGTTGAATTTGATTCAGGAATCATTACACCATTTATAAACAGATTCATTTCATCAACCTTTTTTTGTGAATTATGAAAGTGTAAATACACTGTCTTAGTCGGATTCATATGCTGTTAACCTATTTACTGTTAATGACATAGCCCGTAAAATGCGTCACCGAAAAAATGCATAAAAGCAGTGAAATAAAATCAATAAAATAATGTTTTAAGTTACATGGGGAATTTTATCCACATGTTAAGACTGCAACTATTAAATTTAATTTCTTAATTTTTTTCAGACTTTTATACCGGCTGACATCACTTCATGAATGCTTATATTAATATAAATAAACTATATAAATGTGGAGTACGGTAATGTTTCAATCATAGTTATTGTGATTTGTACTCAACTGAAATTTTATTAGATATTTTTCACTTCTTTCCTCTTACCTCCTTATCTCTGACACTTTCAGATTCAGGCTCGTAAAAGTTCCATCTATATTATTCACAAAAGTGGTATAATATGGTGATCAGCCATAATGTATAAAAAAAAAGTCAATATCAAAATACCAGTACACTGTACTATCATACCAACAAATCATATTTAAGTGAAAAGTTTGAAATAAAAATCTCAATTAAATACAAAATCTTCCAATTAAAAAGTAATTGACTTTGATTTTAATTTTAAAATAGGCCTAGTGACTTTTTCCTACCCCACCTATACAAAAGCTCGCTGACTACTGAAATGGGAGAAATGTTCAGATTCCATTCATACGCCGTATACTTGATATTGTCCAATAACGTTTACCAACATCTCTTATGTCAACCAATCGACGCTGTCCATCTTGTAGTGCGCGCTACTAATAGCATTTGGAAATCGAATCGTTTCACCGAATCGATGCGTGGACTGTTCATTCATTTAGCATGCCGTGATCGAAAGCTAACAGAACACTGACAAAAATTTAAGAAAATAATTATTTGCAAAATCCGCTACTTTTTATTCTTAGAGTTCTGTGTTTTAAAAATACTCACTTAATAAATCTTTCTCGAGATAACGAGTTTCAACATATAGATATATAAATAAATTCGTAGTCTCGTGTGGGATTACGTATGATATAAATTATACTTTGAATTAAGATTAAGCAATTTCTACACAGTTTGCAGCTAACAACGGTTATATATACCACGTTTGGACTCAGACATAATTCACCAGGAAATTATCTGATCCTTTGCCACTTAGAAATGATAAATTCTAGCGCAATATGAACCTAGCCTAGGATATATAGTAAAACACGTGAAGGGTAAAGGTATAATCCTGGAAGCTGTAGCAAGAGCAGCGGCACTTAGCTCAAGCTGTTCAATAATGACTGTCGGCCAGTGCTCCACATCTGCTGGTCTCATATATTATACCTGCATCCACTCGCTGCTCAAGCCGACCGTTTGACCTTTTGAGCTCTCCGGGTAAGATATAACTTGTCACGATGTGGCGTACACATCTCTTCGGGGCCTCTTATGACCCCTTTTCACTTGATTGTTAGTTTACCACACTTAACACATTACTTACAGGCGTCTGCTCCGACCACTGACAATATTCATGAAACTCAGTTGCCCATAAAGGCTATATACGAGTATATATATGTTTATTTATTTATTTATTTAATATACAGTTTTATGAACCCTACTTTACCTAAAGGTACATTAGGGTTATAATGCCTAGATCAGACATTTAGATTATTAGATGTTAGAATATGCAAGCCAGTAGGCGTATGCGAGTACAATTAGGCTTTTTCAGAACTTCGTCTAAAGAGTTTTATTATAACATTTTCCAACAGATCCATATAGCCTAAATTCATGTTATCGGAATTATAAAAGTATTTCTACTATTTTACTCTAACAAAATTGGAATAATAGGCCTAAATTATATCAGAACATGTTTTTTTACTACAATGTGTGGCAAGTTCGGACTAAAATTAAATAGGGCAAGGCATTTTATGATTCTGCATCTTTTTATATGAAGGTTAAAAGATGGATCGAATATATATAAGTGTGTATCATGAAATAATTATTTATAAGGTAAGAGCAATTTGTCTTTGCATTTTTTGCTTTATTTTGCATTTTTCGTCATATTCAAGAGATAGGTCGTTATTTGGCAAGTTTTAGGTCGATTTCGGAATTATTAGGCCATTTTTTACGTTTATTTAATACCGTAGTGGTTTGTCTTGTAGCAATTAAACATTTTTTTCTTTCTTTTTAAATGTCACAAATTTGCTAGGGGCAATTTGAAGGGCATGCCATTGCTTTTAGCAATTCATTACTTTAAAAAAGTAATTATAAGTTATAATGGTAAATTTATTGGTCATTTTTAAATTTAGTGTTTTTTTCACTATAGATCATACATGCATTTTTTATTTTGAAATTTTTCACTATTTTATAGTCATTAAATGCCTTACCCTAATAACAAAATTTACAATTTACGATATCAGCAGAATTAATTATTGTATCAACCTTGTAATTGAACTATTTAATGTAGCCTAATGTAATGTGTTACATAGAAATCTGTTCGGTATATCTGCAGTTATAGTAATTTTCTTTCATTCCAATGAGATTTCATAGCGTGTGTATGCCGTTCTCACAGTGAAAATATTTTTTCTTTCGTTCCAGTAATGTAATTCAATTTAGCTCTACATGGTTACCTTAATAACATGGCACATCCACTTGAGAATTTTGCAACATTACCTTGCTACGAGTTGAGTAACCTTAATATGTTTCCGATTCGTTTTTTGCGAGACGGTTAGCCTTATATATACATGTCAGGCGATTCTTCCATCACAACCTGAAAACTACAGCTCTATGTCACGAAATATCCTCAAATTAGTCAAGAGAAAGCCATTTTATTATAAGTTGAAAACGGTTTAAACAAGCAGAAAGTAATCTAACTTGAGTTCTGATGATCCAAAAAATATGTGCCGGAAATTCTTCTCGTATAAGTATGTGAGAGATTGGATAAATTGGACTTCAATCGAGGATATGAACGATCGTTATAGACTTATAAACGTTCTGATGTTTAACATCAGGATACGAATGGAAAACAAACTGTTCTTAATTCTGCAAATGCATTATGTGTAATAATTATAATTGTAGAAGGATATTAAAGAGGGAAAGTATTTCATAAAATAATAAGCTAAATAGGAAGGTGAAGTCAGACTGAAAATTTCAATGCCATAGTCGGGATTTGAACCAGGATGTTCTGCTCTATGTTAATTAATGTTGCCATGGTAGCTCAGTTGGTAAGAGCACGGAGATGCCGAAGATCCTGGTTCAAATCTCGGCTATGGCATTGAATTTTTCAGCCTACAGACGGCCAGTGTGAAAGAATTATCATTCCAATAAGCTAAATATTCAGAGGATTCTAGGGTAATTATCACTCACAATGTAGATTTGCTTCCGTTTTAACAGATAAAAATAATCGAATTCAAGCTTTCTCAATTATTATTTAAGAAAAAAAAACTTTTTTTCTGCTATCACCAGCATATTTCATTTTACTAGGAACTCGAAATTTAAATGTTCTGATCGATACAAATGCACACATCAGGTGAACAAAGCGTCATTTAATTTGTGTGATGAAAATTTTGTGCAGACATGGCGAGAGGTATCAATGCTGTATATTGCATGCGGTGCAGCAACTAACCAAACCGATTAGTGTATTGTGCTTCCGTAAATTTATATTCTAATGGGGTGCCATGTTTTGCGTTTGCACCTATCCACATCAATCTTCTCATCCTCAAATCATGTTTACAATCTATCGATTCACGTATTCATAATTTAAGTGCTTTTTATTATTGTAGCCGTTTAGGGTAGCAAAACTAGAGGCGAGAAATTCTATAAAAATAACTGTATGGTTGGATCATGGCTGCCTAATAGTTGGTTTGTAATTCGTATGTTCACAATGAATTGAAATTCGTTTAAGGATATTTTAATTCATTTGATCCTATCCTTCTTGTAATGTTTCATTCTTCGATTCCATAATGTTGTGTATAACAGTAGTAGTTTTTCTCTTTTTGGGAAAGTTCAAATTTCATCATATTGATTGTATCATTGTATCGATTTGACTCTTGTTCTGTCTATGCGAATATCTCGTGAATTTAAGACAAGAACGAATTATTATATTGCCGTCTAGAAGTTTTGAAATAAAAATGTGAAGAATAAAATTGTCGGTTTATGATGTAACAGATATTCAGAGAGTAAACAAATTAATTTATCTTCTCGAGATGATCCCTTTTCTCAGGTAATCGTCGTATCTCATTTCTTGTATACGAAAAGATTAATAATTTTTTCCTTTCATGCGATGCCGCCTAGTATTACTATGCCGTTCAGGGAGACATTTATTGACGGGTGCAGATCTTCGGAAAATTACGAATGATGGTACCTAAGCTAAGAATTTCTTATTAAAACTCGAATTCTGTTGTTGGCATTAAAACTTAATCATTTGAGACCATCTATGATGGATTTCCAACACCGAAATAATTTCTGTACAATTGCATTAAGAAAGGAAATTCACCAGGGACAGCTGCCCCAATTACTAAAGGAACCGAGGTTTCAGACTACCAATAAAAATAAGAGAGTTTATTAAAAATATAAATAAAAGTTTCTTTTTTATTCAGTATTAACGAAGAAGAAAAAAAATATAGAGGGTGTATCTGAGAGTATTCGAAAACAGAGTGCTTAGGAAAATATTTGGGCCTAGGAGAGATGAAAATGGGGACTAGAGAAAACTGCATAACGACGAGCTTCATAACCTGTACTCGTCACCGGATATAGTAAGGATAATTAAATCACGGTGGCTGAAATGGGCTGGACATGTTGCGCGCATGGGGGAGGAAAGACATATCTAAAAAATATTGACTGGGAGACCCGAAGGGAAAAGACCACCTGGGAGACCTAGACATAGGTGGGAGGACAATATTAGGGTAGATTTAAGAGAAGTAGGATTTGAGAGGGAGAGTTAGCACAGAATAGCGTTGAATAGCGGGCTCAGGTAAGCGGAGCAATGAACTTTCGGGTTCCATAAAATAGATAATATTCCTTTAGCTTGCTGAGGAATTGTCTATTGACATTGAGTAAGTAAGTGTCAGGTCAAAAGCAGTAAGTATTGGGAAAGCTATCCTCAAGATGAATTACTTTTATTTTTAGCCTACATCCTAACACTGCGTTATGTTGTCGTGAATGCTTCAATTATTATTATTATTATTATTATTATTATTATTATTATTATTATTATTATTATTATTATTATTATTAAATCTTGAAATAAGATGAAAACCAATGCGAGAAGCTGCTGTGGAGTATACTTGTATATGCGGGATCTGAGTTCTTGGTACTAGGACTAATTGACATGAATGTTGCATTGTGATCGGATTAGTCAGGGAGGTGATGAGCCGCATAATGAATTCAGTGAACCGACTAGCTGTGTCCGCCCGTCCGGCTTCTTACCTCCCTACTTGGTAGCTGTTGTATCTAACAACGATACCAATTATCCCATCCACCGTCCTCAAACTTGTCTGCCTTTCTGAATGCTATGGTTGTGGTTCTAGTTTATCTAATTTTTTTTATTGTCTTTGGTAGTAATTAGTTATATTCTGTGCACGAGCCAATGGATGACCTATATCAGCCCTTTGTTTAATATTGCATGATCTGAACACATTAAAGCATGGAGTTAAAAGCTAAAATACTCTTCTGTATACAGTACAGGTGACATTGCATTTATGCGGTATGGTTAAGTTATGTCTTTACAGGATTAAAAAAGTGATACCAGAGCTCAAACTATTATACTGTCTGGATGTCTGAATATACGAAAGGCCTTACACATACATGCATACATACCTACACACACACATCCATACTTATAAAGTCCCAGCATTATCAAATGATTGATTTCTAGTATTATTATTTCAAATTTTTGTATATTATTATTAATAATGTATTTCTCTTTTTTTGCAGGTAAGTGGAATGAACATGCGCTCTGAAATGCTGAAGAGGTACAGTTTTTAACCTGTTCACTACTATTGACGTATGAATGCATAATCTGAGAACAATGTATAAGAACAGAAATATAAGAATAATAGAGTAATCATTTATAGTATTGAGAGCATTTTTATCCACATGTTATAAATGTAATTTATGAAGAAGCTATTTCACGGAATTTTTTTATCAATTTCAAACTAAGCTCCTACTGATTATTTCAGTCGATGATTCCTTATATCAGTATTTTAATTCAGCTCTGAAAGGGTTAATTTAATGTCGACCTACAAAAGAGGTGCACAATTTATTTTGCATAAGAACTAAAGTTCGTGCTATAGTTGCATACAATTTAAGTATTTAGTATTTCTGTATTGTCATTCACTTGTACCTGACTTAGTATATCTGTATTGTCATTTACTTGTATAAGACTGCGCGGACGATATTGAAGATAAAAAATCTTTGGTTATTAAGGAGACCGAGATCTTCACATCTTAGTTGAATCTTTACTGTAATACTTTACCTCTTTGACAGCAAAATAAATTAAGGAAACAAACATCAAACAATTTAAAGAAATTAATATGAATAAAACCTGATAGGTCTATACAGTAATTCATCTAAACCGTAAAAATGAGTAAACAAACGAGAATTGATATTTTGTATGCAGATATCGCTAAGTTTTAAGACTTCAAATTTTTTACATACAGAAGAATTCAGGTTTCGTGCGAGTTGATACTATATATTAGGGATGGCCAGCTACCAGGATCATCAGTTAGAACTCCTCGATGCTTAGATTTAATGAACTTTGTCGTTGAATACAATGACTTGCACGAATAGGTTATCCCAAAAATGTAAATAAATATTTTTGCAATTTGTATTATATTTGGATACCCTTGTTCCGGAACCTGCTTCCGAAATTCAACCATTGCACACCCACTTTCTTTCAACCCTTTAGCCTTAGAAATTTAATAGCCACACGAGAATGTTAGAAGAGCCGCATGCGGTTCGCGAGTCAGGGTTTGGTCACCGTGGCTATACACGGTATTATTTTGTCATTTTCCTAAGTGAACGCTACTATAATTTCCGTCTACTAGGTCATACATTTTCCAGGTTAGTTGATACGGATGGTTTATAGAATTATTTAGAGCATAACAAACTAGAAACACGTTTGAATTCTCTTTTCCTACCGTTGAAACCGCTTGTGCAAATTTGCAGTTATGTGAAGCACATGTTTGGCAGATGGCGAAGTATGTATCACTGGAGGTTCTCAGAATGGATCAAGTGTAGCGGTCATTTCCCGTCATGTGTCAATATTAGCACAATGACAGGTGCTCAGCAATACACAGAGCTCTCAATGCTGACACTTTACACTGCACATTCCATAATACCACTCATTCACCCTTGTCAAAATGTATTTTCACGAAAAATGCCTCAATTATACAAAATATCACCAACCAGGAAAGTGCAAAGCCTTTGACGAAAATACATAGAAACGTTTGTCAGAATCTCTATACTGGTCATCTGTTTCAACCAAAACGATAGGAATATAGCCCTGAATGATGCATTATTAAGTCATATGAAAATAATATAAGTATTGACTCGTTAGATTTACCTACTATGACTCACGCCCTGTTTACCACTTATGGCCGTGAGCACTATACTCGATCGAAAACCCAATAACCAACGGTCCCACGAACGTGGTCAAACTATTACCGTAGTCAAAATACATTCAAAGTGCACTCATCCCATTCAGTTGACTCCCCATTTTACCCTAGTTAATACAGAGATCGCTTGTTATTTTGTCTAAAGAAAGCATTTTGAGGAGAGATAATTTTTAAATCCTCTTGAGTTCTTCGATTTTGTTATACCAGTCTGCTTGGTTCATTTGTTTATATCATAACTACACATATGGAATTTGTGATGTTGTGTGATGAACATTTAAAATGTCATTGTTCACAATACTAATTGTCTCTTTAGTGTTAATAAAACTCAGTCTATATACAAAACGGGATCGGTTCTGTTGGTATGAAATTTCGTTACATTCACTAACCAATCACATGACATCTTTCGAGGTATGAAATCTTTTCTCAGATTTTCCATCTCCGTGCAGTTCAAATGGATCCCCCTTTCCTACAATAAGACCAATAGGCCTGTGAGGCTGATGAGTATTAAAATACTCTAGGCTTAGGTACAGTCGAGTGCCCGAAACTTTCCGATACTTCTGGTTTCTCTATTGTTTTCTTCATTTAAATTTGGCATTGAATGTTCTTATCATCTGTGTTAAAACACCAACTCTGGGTGAACCAATCTGTTATTTGTTTAAATTCAAGTCTAAACACTTACATTAGCCTATGAACAACGCTCAGGCGTACGTGAGCGGTGAAATGAGGGTGGAGTAAGGAAACATTTCATTTGAGTGGCTAGAACGCGTATCTCACAACGAATGTCCGGACGAGCCCCTGAATGACTCCAACTCGTACGGGTTTGATGTCAGAATTCTGGCACTCAGACATAACCTATGAACACAGGTCGGTTTCAGGATCAGGAACGAAGGAGGGAGGGCAGTCAGACAAGCATTAACTTAAGGGTTAGCCTCCTCCAACGCGAAAAGGACAGGAGCAGGGGTGGCGAGTGAGCTTGTTGGAATATTAACAAGTATTCCCTTACTAACATAAACCACTGAAAATTATATAGGAAAAAATCTGTGCACTCGACTGGACATGCTCTCGTTGATTCCATCTACGCTCCACCATTATTTGGAACTTTACCTTGATAATTTAAGATCGCTCCTCCGCGAGTGGTTAAGTTTACCTAGGTGATATTCAACGTTTATCTTAATCTTTCGTCAGAAACTGAGGACGAACACAATGGAAATGTGAACTTGACCGCGATAAAATTTTGATCGAGAATGGTACACTTGAGTGTACCCTTAATCAGTGTCATAATCACTTGAATTAAATATAAGTTAATCTGAAAAGAAAGTCTCTTCGACGCTTGCAGGAATGTTGGATTGGAAATTAATACAAGAAAAAGTAAGTCATGGATCATGAAACGTCAAAATAATGCTCTACAAAATATTATAAAAGCAGATAAAGCATTCGAACAAGCTGATAAATTCAAATATCTGTGAGCAATAATTACAGATACAAATAATATTAAGAAAGAAGTTAAGTATCGACTGAAACCTAGAAATGCTTCTGTCCATAATTCTAAAAATGAAAAATTGTAAGACAGTTAATTATCCTGCCGGTTGTATTGTATGGATGTTAGACGAGTTCTCTTACTTTTCGGAAAGAACATAATCTGAGAGTGTTCGATAGCAGGGTGCTTAGGAAAATATTCGAACCTAAGAGAGATAAAATGTGGACTGGAGAAAACTCCATAATGTCGAGCTTCATAACCTGTACTCTTCATCGAATATAGTAAAGTTAATTAAATCACGGGGGATAAAATGAGCTGGACATGTTGCGAGCATTGGGGAGGAAATACATTATACCTCAAAAATACTGACTGGGAGACCTGAAGGGAAAAGACCACTTGGAAGACTTGGACGTATGTGGGAGGACTACATTGGAAATGGCAAAAGGGAAATAGAATTAGCAGTGGATGGTTGGATGGAGTTAGTACAGAATAGGGTTAAATGGCGGGCCCTTACTAACGCAAAACACAAAAAAAAGTTGACCAATTCTTTTGGGGAAAAGAAATCAACGTCTTTCAATTTCACTGATAATTGGGAGTATATTGTAGTTACTCCAAATAAAAAAAAACCTTTGCAGATTTAAGCACTTCTTACGATGGTGACCTCTTATATGATTACGTTAGGGCAAATGTTAAGGTTCATTGTAAAATAATTATCATTTTTAGTAGAGAGAACTATCCTAAAAATGAAGTCACTTTTATTTGTGTTTTCTGAATAATATGTAGGATGATTTATTCAGTTTACTAGTATGTTACTTAAATGTCTCAGTTGTTCTATAACCTTGAAATTTACACTAAGCCTCTTTCGAGAGCTTAGATGTAAAAAGTAATGATAAGACATTATCGTCGGATTGCTTTAAATGGCTCATTGTGTGTTTTACTTGCACATTGTGAATAAACTATACTTTCAATTAGCTACCTTTGTATTTACGCTTAACAACAGTACATAGTTCGGTGTACAAAGGCTATACCAATTAATTCATAGGAAAAAAACGTGACATTTGCAAATGAAAGAATAAAACAACTACTGTGTTTGTATAGTGTTTCCGCTATAATTAATTATACTGTAGTTAGTATACAGACAAGCACATCAAACTAATCGGATGTGCTGATATACGCTGAAAACCAGAATAATTAAGAAGGGGTTTTACTTCTCTATTTATACACTGTTATTTTCCTATTGCAGAACGTTGTATGGGATATAGAGAATATAATCCAGCGGAAGATCCAATTGATAATTTAGCAGAAACATCGATTAATTCAGCAGTCCTATATGAACGAATTTTTAAAAAACTAACACACGTCGATTTCATCAAGCCATTTTTATTTAAGATACCGAATGTCCGAGAAAATCCATCCATTGTATTGTCCTAAACCACCCACATCGCGTCAACAGGGTTAGTTAAAACTGATGGTTTGATTACTTTCAGTACTGATTAGGCCCTGCCTCAGGTACTTCGTATACATACAGATATACGTTAAAATTTTCTCTTCCAGTACCGGTGTTTTATTGATTTACTTTTTATTAATATAATAATATATAATGTTTATATTCGTAATATTAACTTACTTGTAAATGTTCTTACCCAATTTTGAGTCTCTCACGATTATCACAACACAACTCTCACGATTATCTGTAACATATAAAACAGAATTATACCCTATAGGCCTACGAGGAAGTGGCGGATCCAGGGAGGGGGCCGCTGCCCCCCCCCCCCGGGTCTTTTTATTACCTTGATTTTTTTATTCGTCGAGAATGATTGCCTCTTAAATTAACATTAAAATTTAATTAACCATAAAGTAAAAATAAAAACATTTATATATATATTCGTCGTATTTCGGATTGTAAAATACAAATTTAATAGTATTTAGGCCTATATTCTTGTCGCCTTGTGTCAAATGCATAGCCTAGCCTTGACAACCCACATGGTGTAGTGCATAAAACAGCATCCGTTCGTTAACTACCAAGAACACATAAGATTGAAGATGGTACAAATTCCGATTATACCGTAATGTACATATCTACCAATTAAGAAGCGAAACTCCATCAACGCACAGCCAAGATAGAAATAAGTGTGGACTTCCTTATTAATGCATCTTTCTACTTGCAATAACACAACAAAATATAACAAAATACAAAATACAGTCTATGCAATAACCAGTGAACGTATCTTTATGAACGACATATACATCTACAGATTAACGTGCAAGTATATTACTTGCGAGATTATATGGACTATGATAATGGATAAATAAGCCATCTAAAAAACTTATGAAAACTTATAATCTCTATATATATATATAAGAGGCTTTGTACTGACTGACTGACTGAATGAATAACTGACTGACTGAATGAATGAATAACTGACTGACTGACTTAATGACAGAGAATCAACGCAGAGCCTAAACTATAATAGGTAGGGACTTGGAATTTTGACAGTACTTTCGTTTAAGAATGTAAGTGCTCACTAAGAAAGGATTTTGCAAAATTTTGATTTTAAATGCCAAAAATTAAATGTTTTTGAGAATACTTAATCCCTTTTTACACAGAATTATCAAATCCAAATCACAGTTCGTATGACAACATATTGTTGCCAGTAGTGTCAGATGGGTTTGGAAATAAATTACATGAGAGTTTGACAAATTTGAGAAGGTATCTGTTATAAATAAATGTTATAAATAAATATTAAAGAATGAAATCCACGAAAATAATGCCGTCACATAACTTTCTCTGCCCTGGACATAGAGAAAACATTACGAGGTATGGTAATATGCAAATTATATTATTATATCCCAGGTTTTTGGAGAGAAAAGTATGAAAATTATATTGCATTTCTGTTTAATTTCATCCCCAAAAAGGTTTTATGGTAACATGAGAGTGAGAAATAAATATTTCGGAATGACAATACAATTGAAGGGGCTAGTTCCATAAGGGCGTAAGGCACAACAGCAAAGTTGTGAGAAATCTTAATGTTTCTAAGCAATGTTACCACTTACAAGCACAGGTCTTTTCTTATGACTGAGCAGAGGTTTAAGGCACAAGTATAAATTGTTCACTGAGTATTTAAGATATATGAGGAGAAGGCATATATGTTAAAAGCTCAGAATTCAAGATGTGCCTTACGCCCTTATGGAACTAGCCCCTTCAATTTTATGTTACCGGAATTTCTGTTGCTTCTTATTTGAACCCCTACTAGGCTTGCTGTGTACAAGCGATGGGATGCAAAATTCTACATCCTCTATGAGCCACAAAAAGCTATACCAAGCGTTTTCTGAGGGAATAGTTTGAGTGTGATAAGCCGTTCTTCCTATTTCAAATTCTAAATACCTATATGATGACCTATAACTTAAAAATCGAAAGTACTTCATAAGATAATTTCCAATTTCAAAATAAAAAACCCGGGCGACGCCGGGCCTTTTAAGCTAGTTGTATATATGTGATTTTTAATGTACATTTACTCTTATGATTAATCTTATCATGTTATCATATAATATAGTTTTCTTAAGTAAGACTGCTCTCTTTTATATTTTTATCTGTACAGTTTCAACTAAATTGCATTGGAAAATATAGGCTTGACTATGTAGGTCAAAAAACGAAAAATTATTTCATAAAAATTATGATCTTTAGTTCATCGATCTATAGAATGAAATAGCATTTAAAAATCTGTTAACTCCTCAGAACGACACACAGTATATGTTAAACAATAACAATATAACAAATTATAGATGATTGTCTTCATTTTAACTTATAACATCTTTATGTAAAAGGTTGTCCACATTACTTACATATTTATCCTGGAATCTTAATTTTTATTGAGGGTATAAGGCGAACAATAACACTTGTACATTGTAAAATTCCCTCTCGAAGAAGGCAAGATGAAATTTATCAATAATTCTATACGTATGTTTAAGTGAAATCCAACATAATTATTCTTATGTTGTAGTGCCTTACGAAATTACATAAATATATATTTACATACATGTATTCTCATCGTTTGTACATCGATTCATAGGGTAGGCCTACCCGTTTTATTCATTATAGATTAAAATTTTACACATTTATCAAAATATTGCTAATAGGTCTCCGGAAAATATGAAATAAAGCATTGCGCTATAGACGTTCGGTCTCGATCGAAAGTTCCCTCTGCCCTAAACGTAGATGAGGTTTCAGCGGACAATTTCAAGAGACTGGGGTCAGCTACCTTGTTATAGCTTTGGCTCGATGCTATCTATCGGTGATAGTAATAGGATGGGAATAGTTTTGAAGTAACAATGCGTTCTGGTGGCAGTGCGTCATGTAGAGAGCGGCGCTTGCTAGCAAACATTGCTGCTGCTGCCTTATCGACCAGTTCCAGCGCAGCCCGGGAACATACACACACACACATATATTCGCACACAGACACACACGCACTACAGCTATAGTGCCAGGACAACACCAATCTCACTGTCCAATCAATAACCACATTCACGAAAATACAAATAACCACACTGTCAAACCTGTCTTAATCAAATCTAATCAAGCCCCTGACCTACTAAACCTCCATCCAGCGCCGGGGTAGGCATATCTTTGCTGGCCCTATTCTCTTCCAGTAATGTAGTGTTTCCTCCATAACTGTAGACATATACGAATTTCTATATACGAAAAGCATAGGAATTTACAGGCTCCACTGTCGGAACGATAAGGATACTGTCGTTAAATTATTTTATTTCAAATTTTTAATATTTATGTTTGATTCCTTAGAAGTTTTGACCAGATATACTTATTTTAAGGATTATTATACAGCAATTTACTTTGTATGCAAGCTTATTGTCATCTTTTGATAAAGAAAACTTGCAAAGACGATCAGTAGGTAACATGGTTCAGTGGGTAGGAAGGAAATGAAAGTACTTTTAAAAATACGTTTATTAAAACGAATCATTTACATTATTGGTGATAGGATTGATGTTATAAAATAATTGACAAAATTATCCTACACAGGACTAGGATATATTTACATTCTACTTACTGCATGTAGTCCTATCCGTTATAGATTTCGAAATAGAGTAACGTGGACCTTAACCCTTTCATAGCTGAATTTATATTAATATAAGCATCCATCAAGCTATATCAGCAGCTTTATAAGTTTAAAATCAAAGAAAAAGAAAATTAATGCAATAGCTGGTTTTCATGAATATTGGTTCTAACTTGTTAATAAAATTCCTCATATTTTATCCTAAAGCATTACTCTTAATTTTTTATATCTGCTTTTATCTCTGACGCATACATACTCAGTAGCAGATAAAAGGGTAATATTTTTATTCCTATATTATTATTATTATTATTATTATTATTTTGTTAGTGAGCAATATTGTTTTTGGGATACAGAATTGCTGATGAGTAAATTAACGCCTAATACATACATACATATGTACTACATCCCTGGAGGGACTTGGCCTACCACCCGACCGCTGCGTCATCTACCCTAGGCAGATGGCAGGAATGGGGGCGTGTAGTCAGCATGCCGACACCCACGGTCGTTAATGGTGGTTTTCATGACCGGAGCCGCTTTTTCTCTATCAAGTAGCTTCTCAATTGGAATCACGAGCCTGAGCGCACCCCTACCAGACCTCGCTACCTCAAAAAAATCCAAGGTGGTACCGGGGATCGAACCCGGGCCGACGGACTTGTAGTCAGCGACGCTAACCACAAGACCACGCCATCAAGAAACAAAAAGAAAGTAAAGCCAGATAAAAATTAAATGGTAAAATTTACCTTCTTTTTATGGTTCACATAGGACTGTTTGCAAACAAAACAGGAAATTGTCCCAAATTTTTATTTAAAATGTGTACTTGAACCTCATGGCGGCCTGTAAAAAAAATTTAAATGCACGTACGGTATGAACTAAGTCAATATCATGAAGCAACAAATTGGGCGTATAGAGGTCACCAACAATCTAATTCTCCAAGAGAGGATCGCTGCCCTAAATTAATCAATATAATATATGTCAGTTTCCTGTAACCTTACTAGGATGCCACGTACTATACACAGGGTATAGGGCACATGATATACATATATAGCTTTAAAGGGAAGACGTTTTCGGTCGTCAGGAGATGTAATCGGAGCTCCCTCGTAGCATCTCAAGTTTATGACAAGCTTAAACCTATATCTACAAGTCGTTTTCACGCCCGAAACAAATGGATTCTCGTAAAGCCACGTCACCTGAAAATCAGCCTTTCGAATCCACTATAAGCCACAACCAGGTGTTATAATCACAGCACTCAGCCCATTCCATGATGTACTTACTGTACACAAGCTTCCAGAAGAATGGATGTTTGATCCCAGCCTCGCCGGATGGAATAGTTAAGCTTTAATCAGTTGGTACTGCACTTCCAATTCAGGTATAAGCCACCAGTAGCTATAGGAAATAATACTAATATTATCGATATATATACGGCTATTTGTAGTGATTACGAATCTTAATTACAATGCATTTAGAAGTACAGTGTGGTTATAACGGTTATGAATCCCAGTCCGTTCATTAATAAATTAACTATAGAAGAGCAACTATATTGAAGTATTTAAAAATGAAAGAAAATGGACGAATCACATTCATGTAAACTATGTTTATCATATATAATTATGTATGTAACCTCCGAATTTCATCAAGTAGATAGTATTCCTTCAGTATTAGAAACATATTGTGTATTGCACACTATGTACTTTGATCTTTTCCTGATGCTGGTAATATAACATATTTTCCCGGGCTTCTAACCATTGAACGACTTTTCCTTCACAATGAGGTCTCAGATCGGATCCGAAACGTCAGAATTTGCCATAGGTAATCCCACGAGAGATTACGAGTTTCTATGTTTCTTTCTTATGAACTTACTTACTTACTCAGTGGGAGTAGACAATTCCTAAGCAAGCTAAAGGAATATTAACTATTTCATGAAACCCAGAGGTTTATTACCGCGCTTACATGTACTTGCCATTGAACCCTATTCTGTGCCAATTCAATCCAATCATCCCTCGCAAATTCTGCTTCCCTTAAAACTAATCTGATATTATCCTCTCACCTACGTAAAGCTCTTCCAAGTAGTCTTTTTCCTTCGGCTTTCCCAGTCTTTCCCCAAGCGCGCAACATGTCCAGCCCATTTAATCCTCCAAGAATTAATTACCCTTATTATATTTTTTTGAAGGCGATGGGCTTACCACATGTCCCTCTGCCCTCTCTCGGAAAATAAGCGTAACTGAATCCACGTAGGTAACAGAAACCTCCACTTGGAGGCCCTTCGCCCCAACATAGGGGATATAGGAAAACAGAGAGACAGACTATAATTTTTGAAGAGTACAGATTATGACGTTTGTCCTTATGCAGTATTCTCTCCCTTACATTTGAAATTTGATGTTTGCCTAAAATAAATTTTAAAAGTTCAAAATTAGCATACACATGAATTCGTTATGTTTGAATACTGTAGTTAATAATAGCACACTTCTATCATTTAGAGGGAACACTACAATCTACCAACACTCTGCATTACCGGTATAAACTTTCGACAGATCAAAGCAAGGAAGGAATAAAAACAAACTACAACAGCCGTGTACCCGGAAGGAATGCACTTGTCGACCACAGGACGTAATTAGGGTACTTAACACCACATTACATACAAGTCATGAAAGCCGGCCTTTCTCACGAGAGTTGGGAACGATTGTTGCTCTGCCAGGTGTGGAACTAGAGCACATCAAACACCACTCTGCAGCCCTGACTCTGCGTCCGCAACCTCGGTATGCTAAACCCAGTTCTACACGGTGTTTACAACACTTGATTACTGCTGCTGCAAGAGCGATATGCATTCGAAGCATGTCTAATATCGTTCTCGCTGATGCTGCACTTGCCGGTTCATAACGAAGTGACTCTACAGGATGTTCTGTAGCGAAATTACACTGTTATACGAGGGTAGTCGAATAAACGTTTCTGTATTCTTAAAAAAAATATTAAACACAATTGAGGACCGTTTTGACAAAACTCAACATGTGCCAAAATATAAATTGTTCAGGGGAAGGTTTCTTTAGTTTTTATTAACATATAGAAGATGGAACCTTGCATATTGGGGCTTCAAAATGAATTGGTTATGTTGACTTTTCTTTTTTTTTTTTTACCATCTTAAAGATCTCATTTGAAGGCACCTAAAACCATTAAAAAATGAATTTGGCAAAAAATGGAGATGTGGAGTTTTGCCAAAACAGTCCTCAATTTATTTACTGAAAGACTTTATTTTATATATTACAACTCTTCTGCTTACTTTTCCCATAATCACCATTGTTTTCCAAACATTTTCAGTAGCGTAACATCAATTTTTCCTAAACCCTGTTGTACCATACCATGTCCTGTTGCCTTAGCCAACTCTTCAATTCTGAGTTCGCTTCAATATCAATGTGAAAGTTCTTATTTTCGAGATGCAACGTGAGTTGGGGGAATTTGTGTAAATTTCTGGGAGCAAAATGTGGAGATTATGGAGGATGTGAGAAAATTTTCCATTTGAATCTCCTCACCTCCTCCTGGTCCGTCAATGAATGCAGAGAGGTACCCTGTTGTCTTGAGGAATCTCTGAACTGCCAAATGCCCTGATTTTTGTCTCGCAAAGTCGTCCTGCTGCATGACGCAATAGGACACGGCTTGGTACAACAGTGGTTTGGAAAACTGGTGTCACGCTACCAAAAACTTTGCAAAGAATGGTGGTCATGTGGAAAAGTAAGCAGACGAGTTGTAATAAGCCAAATAAAAAAATCTTTCAGCAAATAAAATGTATTTAGTATTTTGTAAGAGTATTGAACCTTATTTATTGGACAACCTTCGTAGAATGAGAAGCACGTTCAATATAAATACTGTAATTCAATTTTTTAAATATAACAATGTAAAAATAAAAGGAAATCGCACATTAGAGCCGATAAAACCGATAAATGCAAGCCATTATAGAGTACAAAATTGTATAAATCTTCTGTGGCCATTTACATGGTTCTATCAGCTTTAATTTGCAGAATCCCTCAGAAGAGCTTCCTTAGATGAAAGGCCCCTTCTAAGATATGACCATTGATTCGTCATGGTCAATATTGCCTATTACCGGATAGGATGAAAGTGTATTATGGAGGACTTCATTGTGACAACCCCTTGTTTATAAGAATACGTGCTAAGTGCTAAGCTGACAGGTATATACTGTACTTAATATTAATTAATTGAGAGGATGTTTCTACCGGGAATTTTTGTTTGTTATGAACCGACTAATGAAAGACAAATTTGTCAGTAATAATCTGTTCACTATACAGCACGAAAACATAGTCCATTGATAGGTTATACGGGTGATGCGTCTGTGAAATATTGGCGTCATAGAATACATGAGAACAGAAAAGAAAGAGAAAAAGCAGCACTTCTGAAAGGACAAACTAAGTATTCAAGAGTTGAACCCGAGGAAATTTATACTAGGTATAATGGCATTGTGAATATGTCAGAAAAGAGTAATAACTTTTATATTATATCCACCTTACAAAGCAGAAATTAGATGATAGCTACGATACTCTGCACCGTCCCACTGTGAAAAAACTCGGTTAGAAAATTTTTATTTTGTAGAACCTTTTAAACTTCAATTCACTTTTATATACTTTTCTTAGTGATCCGTTAGGAATCTACAGCTCCTCATACTTAGAAAACCAGTTTAAGAGTTTAAAGTACTAACAAGAGATCCTCATCAACGTGTCCAGAAAAGAGAGGACATTGTAATTGGAAAATATGGTATAAGATAACAAAGTCGATAATATTATGTATATGTATATATGTATATATATGTGTATATATATATATATACATCTCGATTCCTATGCCCCCATGTTGGGGCGAAGGGCCTCCAAGTGGAGGTTTCTGTTTACCTAGTGAATTTTGTTACGCCTATTTTCCTAGAGAGGGCAGAGGGCAGTGGTAAGCCCATCGCCCCTTAACCCCCCTCCGGAAATTAATGTATTACTTGGACGTGTAAGGGCCGATAAATTTTGTCCAGAGGCTCTAATTTGGGCTTGGAGTTCTTTTACGTGCCGTAAATCTACAACACGGGCCCCCAGCTTAAAGTCCCTCGCGGAGGACTCCGTGCCCAGGATTTTTACGTCCTGAAAAACCCATCGACTGCGGCCAAGTGTGATACCGCGACCTCCGGATCTAGAGGCGGGCACGCTACCTCTAGACCACCGCAGCCGACATAGGATATATATTACACGAAATCAGTCATGAAGGAAAAGCAAATGAAAGGCAAATATCAACCCTTTGTTGGCTGATCTATTTAAATCAAGCAATTTCCTACCCATAGGTGACTATTAGATTACTTTCATTTCTACTCTGTATGAATATTGACAGTACGACTAGTAATGTTGAAGATAAGCATGTGCCAAAAAATGGGAACATTAAGATGTTTGGTTCAATGCTGGCCCAAGAACTCAAGGGTTTTAGGTTCAAGCCCGGTCGACTTCGTGCAGACAATCTTCATTTCAGATTTCCGAAATAATTATGTCTGGGTTCTGATATTGAGATTTCAGGCACCTTAAAGGTCCTAATTTAGAGCATACGAGCAAAATGTATCTAGATTCTGTTCATAGCTGTCATAATAATTAGTGTCCAAAATTAAAGCAGCACTATATTAATGAATGCAACAAAGAAGATAATTAATCAATTAAACTTACTTACCCTTATAAAACACATCAAAAGAAAGAAGATACTTCTAAGAATCATTAATTAATTCGAGGTTACAGAGAAACAAACAGAACTGTTCATTCAATTCAGTAGGCCTATGGCATGTGGCCATCTTTGGCAGCAATGAAGATTTGACAAGATGTGGCATGCTCATATATCACCAGTGACTATCCTTCCTCCTGTAGAGCATTCCACCCTATTGTTCTCTTTTTTCAATGTATTCGAGCCAAATTCAAGTTCTTAATTCTCTCCGGATGTGAATTCTTCGGGAAATGTTGGTACTGAATCTGGATTCATCAGTGAAGAGAGTTCTTCTGTTTTGAATCCTTGAATGTTTCGTTGCTTTAATTTTGGTCAAGAGTAGCCTATAGTGGGCGGGGAAATGTTTTAGACATGGGTAGATGGGTAGGTATTGTCGGCTCTAGAATAGGTCCTAAAGTAAAGGAGTATGTCTTTCTCGCTCTTAAGTAAATACGAGTGATGTGCTAGAGTGAGGCAGACTTACTTGTGTACTCTAGGGCCGGTTCTAGAGCGGAAAATACCTACTCCTCCCACAGTCTAAAAGATTTTTGCACCAACTATTATATTTTTGGGAGACTATTCCATTCATACGCCGCGTATTTGATATTGGCCAATAACGTTTAGCAATTCCTCATATATAGATCGGTCACGATCGTTTATCTTATCAAATGCTTGCTATTAATACGAGGATGCTATTTTATCTTATACAACGTCAACTCGTTACGGGAAATGTATGTACCAACGTGCAGTGAGTAATACATCACATACAGTCAGTGAACACAATGAAAACATATTATTTTATACAGTATAACTTGTTTGTAAATTGAAATAATAGAAATGTAAATTGATTAAAAACGCAGTTTGAATTCGGTGCAAGCCAGTTAGTGTGCTTTTATTCTGTTCTGCTGTTAGCTTACCTGAATTAGGTTAACTATGTCTTATATGCACCATCGGTACTCTGTATTATAGGCTACTACTTTGCTGTACCGGTCTGTTAATGAATACAAATATCAATGGCTTAGTACACACATGAGTTAAATACAGTTTTGAGTTTAAATATGTTAAGTGCAAATTCGGAAGCTGCTGAAGCATACCTTTACTTCATACAATTGAGAAATGAAAGAAAAAGAAGCTTACTATAATTTCTGCAGGGCAAAGTGAGGTAAGTTACTTCTTCTGGGTGCACATCAGTGATAATTAGGTATTAAATCGGATTTATTAAAACTATAGATTTGGGGATATTATAGGAGAAAAAATCCTCTGACACTGGGATTTAAACCCAGGACCTTTGGCTATCCGTGCCAATGCTCTACCAACTGAGCTAAGCCAGAGTTCACTTCACAGCACCAGATGGAACCTCTCTCCTATGACTGATTCTCCTATAATATTCTCATGTAATGTCCAACAGAGACAATAATCTGTGGTTCATGAATTCATATATATGCATATAGAATTGGGGCTTAACACATTTTTGCACTAAGCAATCAATATATCCAAACTAAGAGTTGCTGTATTTAAAAGTTTTCCTTCAAATTTCAAAATAATACAATACAGGCTAGAATGTGAGTAATCCAGTAGGATGCCTCATACATTAGTTAGCGTGGTGGTCTGTTAGGTAGGAGACTTTAGTTTTCATGCACCCTACACCTCTACACCCCCGCAAATGTTTGTCCTTCTTAATGAGACTCCACCACCAACAACAACGTCAGTGCTCCACCCGCGTAACCCAGGCCGCATCAAATTGTAATGAAGACTCCAAAGTAGTCTAACAAACTCACCCCTCACCCTACTAGTGAGAAGAAACTTGAGCGGGTTACATCAATATTACACATCTCGTCCCAGAAACCTTTCTTTGTCGCCGCCGCCTCCGCTATCAACGCTGTGACAAGGTATCAAAATGTTACGTAGCGACGCCAAACTTTACTAATGAAATTATTGTATACCCAACCTCTCTATTAGACTCTGGTAAAGGACTGTGCAATCAAAGAAAATGGAAAACACATTTCGACGTGCCTTCATTTCTCGCTACTGAATAGCGGTCATAAGAATTCCTCTGCAGTATTCTGCTAAATTAAGTAAAGTACAGATATACTAGATGTAATAGAAATATTATTTACGGTGGTTTTTTGAACCGTGAATGAGCCATAATGTCAGTTGAAGGACAATTCTTTCACACTGACCATGTGTAGACTAAGGTGGAAACGAGGAGTAAGACTGAAAAGGTCAATGCCACAGCCGGGGTTTGAACCAGGAACTTCGTTCCTCCGTACCGCTGCTCAACCAATTGAGATATTGAGCCGGTTATTGATTCAATTGAGTCAGTTATTTAAATACCGTCTATGCTCAACTATTATTTTGATTTTAGCTATTGTATTAGTTAAAATTATAGATGTTAAGTCACCATAAAAGATTTTTTAGTGCTTCTATATTTTAAATTATAATTTACAGCAACACATCTACACATGTCAGGATATGTAACTCATTTAGTTATAATTAACTCTTATGGAATTAAATTAAATCTCAATGAACCAACTAGAATAACATAATAATCAGCATGAACGTGTTCCCATAGTGTAAAAGAAGTTTATATATATCCAATTTCTCATAGCGTTGGATAATACAAGGAATCTTACATAATGCGATAGTAAGTTAACGTAGCTACAAAATAAATCCATTTTTCTTTATTAATTAAACATATATGATAGTTCCGCTTTATTATTATTACTATTAATATTAATATTACCATTATTATTATTGTTATTATCAGGGCCCGGATTCTTATGACAAAAATTGTTTGAAAAATGACCTATAAAATGACCCTAAATTATAAAGAAAATGACTTAATAATTATAAAAAAATTACTTAAAAACTTATATTTTATTTATAAAATATTATTATTGTACACACAAAGTTATAGACTAGTTTGTACATAATTGTAAAAACTGTAAATAACTATAATGTGTGAATGTTCTTTTCTCAAGGAAATTTATAGTGGCACTGAGTAAAAATTCGGCACATCCTTTTGTGGTCTGCCGGATTATATTGTTTTTTATTGAGGGTAAACAATAGTTTGCACTCTCAAATCCAAGCAGGTGGCACACTCTGGTGCCAAGTCAATCTAATAACTAGGGGGGGGGGATTTCTATGACCTAAAAAATAGGTTATATGCATGCATTTATGACCTAATATGACCTGTTCATGGCACTAACTCATCAACTCCTACTAGTACATAAAAGCTTTGTACTTATGGACTGAAGATGAAGCGTGATGCTTCGAAATGCATTTCCAAATATTGAAATTTGAATAGACTACGCTGACAAGGAATCAAAACTGAATTAAAGCCACATCTTTTCTTATGTCTAATAACTATAGTGAAAATAAAATCTAGACCTCTATAAGAAGATTTTAACCTAACACTGATTTTACGTATCACATGTTATGCAGCTCTACTATAGAAGATTAATCCACAGTTTGTGTACTTGGTTTTTTATTCATTGACGTATCTTCTATATCCTCATAATTTTCTTATAATTAGCTGCAAATACATATGTACATAATTTTATCTGTCTTTAGCAAGTAATTTAGAAACTTTTATCGATATAATCCACAAGGACTTTTTATTCTCTCAAATATTGTAATTGGTACAACACATTTGTAATTATAATTTTAATATTGTACATGTTTTATCTGTAATGACTATGTGTAACACTTATACAAATCAATACTGTACGTAGAAATTTTTTTTTTTCAATTCTTTCGTACTTTTATAAACTGGTTTTTTAGAATTATATTAAAAACTATACAATTAATTTTCTAGGGCATTTTGATTCCTTATCAACCTTTTTCTATTCTTTTCAACCCTACTAGTGCTTAGGTGGAAATATAACCTGATACATATTAAAATTTGACCAATAAAATTTAAAATTTAAAATATGACTTTACCACTTACACATTGTGTAAGTTTCATTACAATAAATTTTATTAAAATATAGTGTTAATTATTTAAAATATCTGTAAATTCTCAGAAAGTATCATTTCAATGCAAAATCTGCAAAATATGATATGAAACTTCAAAATTTCTTTAATATGCACACAAATAGGCAAGAAATATGACCTAAATATGCGTATTCATACTAAATATGCTACAATAGTTAAAAATTTCTTAAATATACAGTTATATGCACAATAAAAGCTGTTCCATTTTCGCCAGGATGCTTGGAATCTGGTTTAAATTAATCGGAAACCTGAAACAATGCAAAGGGGAAAAAATGACATGTCATAGAAATCCGCCCCTAGTTATAATATTCCATGGGACGATTGTCTAAAACTCAGGAATCCTTAACCTCCAGTGGACGTAAAGCCCTCCATGACCTACGTAAGAGTGAGAAAAACACTTCCCCATGCAAGTTTATGGACTAGCGCCTTTGTGTAGCCTGGATACTGCACGCAGTACACCAGTGTCGGAGAAGTAGTGTTCGCTTTTGAACGACGCTTCCCTTATTATAGTGGAGTTCATGCGAACAGCTTTGAGAAAATGACACTCCAATTGGAATATGAGTAGCATATTGCATTTCAATGCTTAATAATCATTTATTAACGTGACTTAGCTTAATTTAAATTATTGTAGGAATTTTTTCAGGGGTTTTATACAGTATGTTTCCTTTCTCTACATGTACCAACATTGTGGTTTCATGACTTCGTTATTCACGATGGATATACAGAGTGCTAATGAATAACACCGAAATATTTTACTTGTGTATAGAGGGGACATATACAAGCAACTTTTATTAGGAGAATTTTGTCTAGGCATTCAGTTTTTCCTGTTACAGCATAAAATCTCCAAGGGCATGGCCGCCACTGATTTCTAACATAAAAAAAAAGAACTTCGTTGTAACACTAGAGTTATGAATAATAAAAAACTAATTCTAAATAAAAACTAATAATATTCAGGACGTATATAAAACCTGAAAAGTGGGTACAGAATTTCAGGGTGGAGCATAGCGCTGCCATTAGTTATAAAATAACAATAGTAGGCCTAATATAATACAAAATTTTGGCGTTTCTTTGATTCTCACTTCCGACCGAGACATGTCAACACTTTAATGCCAAATTTTTCCTTCTTGCATTAAACAAACAACTTTTCAAAGACAGCACCGCTAGCGACGAAAAAAGTTTATACACTCAATGTAAATACATGAAAATTACTAAATAAGGAAGCAAATGACACGAAAATGACAAAATAATTACCTAAAATTGAAATAAAATAATGCCCTAAAAATATAAAATTGAAAAATTACCTAATAAAAATGGATTTCTATAATCTAGAGGCCATGATTAGGATTTATCCACAAGTTGGCAATGTCTATGCAGCATCAATAAAAATATGACATGTCATTAGAATCCGGGCCTTGGTTATTATTATTATTCCATTTTCCCTTAATAGCTTAAGCTGAACTTACAGAATAAACTATTTTGTATTGTTAAACATGTCACTTATAACCGACATGTCGAAGTTTACAGAAACTTAATAAAAAGATGCCAGATCCCACAGGTCTGCGGTGTAAGTACCTTCCCCGGATATTAACTTCAGAGGCACTGATAAAGTTAGTCTATTTGTCGCTACTCATTTCCTCCATAGGACCTTTCACAGCTTTTATTACTTCAGTGTGTTATTAACGAACTAATGTTAACACGTCGAAATTAAAGTACGAAGTGTTATTGGAATTTTCACTGGAACAGGAAGATACATTATCTCCCTGGAATACCAATGTAATGAAACTGAAAAGTAAAGATATTTACTGAAATTAATTCTCGTGTTCCTGAAAAGTTTAAAACCTGGTGTAGATCGTAGCGAAACGAAGCCACGATCTAGTAGGAAGGATAACATAATCACTAGGGCAAGGCATTTGATGATTTTGCATCTTTTTTATATGAAAGTTAAAAGATATCTCGAATATATATGTATATATATATATATATATTCGAGATATCTATATCTTTATATGTGTGTATCATGAATTTTTTTTTGCTTTATTTTGCATTTTTTGTCATTTTCAAGAGATAGGTCATTTTCTATATTTTTAGGTATTTTTCGGCGTTTTTTGTTATGTTTCAGTGGAGGTAGAGAGGAACCTTTCCATGTACAAATAGTTACTTTCAGACAACAGACAATCATTTTTACTTGAGAATCTCCGCCAAGTGTTCATAGTTCATTTTAATTCAGGTTTATTGTAAAGACCACTGCAGTTTGTCTTGTAGGAATAAAGAATTCTTTTTCTTTCTTTTTAAATGGCCCATATTTGCTAGGAGCAAGAAAGAATTTTTCGCTAAGGGTGTCCATGTGGTATAGATTTACAGTAATAAAATAAGTGTGTTTTATGTTGTAAATTCCTATGTAAGGCACTGCAATTCATTAATTTTAAAGAAAAATAAGTATAATGGAAAATTTATTGGTCTTTTTTTATAATTTTGTGTCATTTTCACTATTTTTAGGTCATAAATGCATTTTTTATTGTGCATTCTTTCACTAAATGCCTTGCCCTAATAATCACCATTACGTTATATCAATACATTGAGCATTAGTATGTTACCTATAGGCCTATGTCAACATCAGTTGATTAAAACTCATTTTTGTTCGACCACACTACGGTATAATACGCTTATTACGTATGACGTAACGGTATCATATATCCATAACGGTACAGATTTCCATTGCATCGGCGTGATATCAATTATTATCGGACACGGAACGACCTCGAGATGTGGGTATTGGAATATTGGTTTGTATCCTTTGAAGAATAGTATCATAGGAGTTCAATATCTAAACAAGCATTATTAAGGAAATAATAATATGTGCAATACATGTAGCCGGGTATGGTTTTTAAAGAAGGTAGACTTAACTCCTGGAAATATAGTGCGTCCAATTCATAAAATCCTTATTAGATCTGGTCCTTTTTTATATAAAACTTTATGTAGCTATGTTATAGATTTGCACGAATTCTTGGTCTAAAGTTTAATTCAGATTTCTGTACATTTCTTGTTTATAAGTTATCCGAACCTGCATGGAAAGAGTAGAAGTTAGCTTAGTTGAAGTTACTTCAGTAATACTTTTCTTGTCTCTAAACTAGTCTTTACGTTACATAGTAAGGATAATCAGATGAAAGTTATGCTCGTTCCTATGCTCTGGGCACGTGATCTATTGGCTGAATCTCTTGCAAATAAGTTATTAGTTTTCCATACATTTTCTTCCAGTCCACAAACCAATTTGAGAAAATCTCTCTTTAATCCAATGGTAGTTGCATTTCCAAATGAGAGCTACACTCCTAACCAGATAGTTAACGTGTTCTATAGGGAAATGGCCTGACTTACTGAGTAAGCGTTTCCATTCTGCAGAAATACGGTATCTAAATTCACTGATCTTGAAACATGTGGTGAGAAGGGGAATTTATCTTTACCTGAAATTGTGGCGGGAGATCCCTGGTTGTCATGTAACACAGTAATCCCTGGGGACAGCATGAGACTTGAGGCTATGGCTGCGGGAATGCTAATGCCACTCTACTAGTCGTTACCGTCCGCATGAACTATTATTGTTGTAGTTGTCCTTAATACTGCTGCAGATAAGACCGTTCTTGGTCGATATTTGCTTGGTCATCACATTCCTGCTTTAATGTCTCTTGCTTGAGATGCATTTAAATGGTTTAAACGTTGAAGGAAAGCATTAAAAACTTCGTTCAGTTTCTAGTACCTAGTGGTGAACCATTTAGTGGTCATAGTTGGCCACTAAATGTGCAGGATGTTTATTCCAATTATTTGCCTACTCTCTTACTGTTTCCCAAAATGTCTTCTTTAGTGCTCATAGTATATGCCTAGATTATCGGTAATGTTTAGTTATGAAAACACTACACAATATATTTCTAAATCATAGGTGTTATTAAATGAATTTTATGCAAAAATGCCAACAATAGTTCGAAATTTTAGTAATCATAAAAATTATGATTGAAAATTTACCATGTTATCGTGATCGCTATTATAAAAGAGGTTCATTTTGTAATGATATGTCTGTAATCTGAAGGCTGTAAGTGTAGTCCTACTCTGTAATCGTACTGTGTAATGCGGCAAATCTTTTGACTCTGCTTGATTCACGGCTTATTCTTAAAATTTAAACAGTTAAAGACTAGAACCAACGCCAAATAAAATTGAACTGGTTGTTGTTATTGAGGAAGGCATATTTTTTCAAACAGGCTTACAGAAAACTACTCTTTGTGAAACAAATCGGAAATATTCGAAACGAATGCGATTTTTTAAAACTCTGTAAAAAGTATACATACAGTAATTATACTGTTTTATTCTGTTTATTCTGTTTATTTATTCTGGCAGAGCTAAGGCCATTTGGCCTTCTCTTCCGCTCTACCAGTAAAAAAAACTACATTACAATTACATAACACAAATACATAATATTACAGATAATTAATTAATATTTAATACTTAAATACCAAGAACTAAACATTGTTATAATTTATAAACTAGAGTGCTATAAAACATTAAATTACAAAAGAAAATTACAAAATATAAAAATACTAAAGAAAATAATTAGGATTATAGCCTAAGATATTTAAAATTATACTAACGAATACAAAAGAGAAAAACGTATAGTTACAAGAAGTTAGGCTACGGGTTACAAATATCAAAAAGAGTTCCAATGGGGTTTACTATGTAAGAACTAGATTCTCATCTAAACCTAATCACGTATTCACTGTTGGCTGTAGCTACAACTGAATGAAAAACACTCTACATAAAACTAGAATAGTGTTTCGAAACATTTCGAAAATCACGCGATCTTTTACAAATTAATAACTCGGATTTTTTCCAGAAGAGCTAGATTATCACTATCTACCTAACCTTTTCTCGCTGTAATATTCAAAGATTGGGATTGACTTTGCGATTATAACCACAATTTTTCTTACATTTCACATGTTTATTGTTAATATGACCACGTGGCATACAGGACCCCTATACTAGTTGCTTTCCTAATGACAAACTACTGTGAATTTTTTAATTATTCAGAATGTTATTTGTGGCCAGAATCGCTATGTTATAAATTATTCATGTTAACGTTTGATATTTTACACCTGGAAGAATCCATAATATTTGTATAGTTTGACTTTAGTCCGGAAATAACGAAGTCGAGTTTCAATTGCCGCCATTCATATATCTTAATGCGAAACTGAGATGATGGAGTATTCTCAAGAAGTAATCAAAGAAAATTAATATATACGTGATCCAATTAGCTTGTATTTTTTACAATTGCATAATAGTAAAAAATTATGTTACCGGTACGTATCTATTGCTTGGTACAAGAGAAGTTTATCAAAAGTTTGTATAAATTAAAGAATATTTATTTATTTATTTATTTATTTAACCTGGCGGAGTTAAGGCCATAAGGCCTTCTCTACCACTCAGCCAGGGCAAAAACATGAAATACATAATGATAACAATAATAATGATTAAAAATAAATTAAGAAAGAACTGATATACATGAATACAAGAAACGAACATTAAATACAAAGAAAAAATTAGAACATATATACTTGAATAATTAAGATACATTAAGATACATTAAGACACATTAAATGATAAAAAAGAAATTAATTGTTACAAATATGATTTAGTTATATAAAAGCATTAAGTGATAGAAACTCATATGTACAATATAGGAAGTTTTCGAGATCAATAGTAAATACAGTATCAAATACACCATGATAATTTTATAAACAAACCTCATAAGATCATAAAAATATATACAGCAACGAGCAAACTAATTTAAACAATATTGTTAGGATGAAATTAATAGTATTATGCAGAAACCAACCCCAAGAATATAGATGTTGGGTTATGGTGTTGTCTATATAGGTTTGGGTCATTCCTGTGACAATTCATCAGAAATCATTGAACATGTTTTGTCCAGTGGTGTACTCTATAGGCAAAAAAGTTAAACCACAAAGTGCTGTTCTTACATCTTATGTGGTAAGACCACATCTTTTGTGCTCTTGTGGCCTGTAGAAAACGACCACAAATAACAAAGTTAATTGAAGTATGAAAAGTTAACGAAAACTGAGCTCAAATTTACTTCTCATTCTGTATGTCTCTTCCATCTTGCTTTATTATCGCTCCAAAATTAAAATTATCTGAAAAATATCAGACCCACATCTCAGGCAATTTAATATCTCTGACTTGGATCTTTTCTGCATAACACAATTAAATTACTATGTAGATTTGTAATATTACACAGCATTCAAAACACACTTATTTTCAAAACCCATGTAATCATACATGTAAGTTATACATATCGTCTTGTATATTCAAGATTTTCTCTGTATATATTTTCAAATTCAAGTATGTATCAGATGTATAAATAAATATATATGTCTTGACGCGCTTCCTCAAGTAAAGAACGAGTCGCGATAATATATTTTTATTTAGGGCTCAAGACATATAAACAAATTTATTTTACCGATATCCACCTTCCACCTTATTCTGTTTTCCTATTTATTTTAGTTAAAGTTTGTCGCTTATTCATTTTTCTTCCCTTTACTGCACTTCAAGCAACTCTACTTCTCCCCTATCTCATTCGGGCGTTATCCCTTCTCCCTCATGTGGATCAACTATAATTTTGTTTCTTGTTCTCTCCCTTCTTCATGGTCTCCCTACTTTGAAAGTTTTTTTCTCCGTAGCCATTCTCACCTCCTACGCTACGCTATCTATAATGGGTCCCATTTTAATATTTGCATATCCCTCAGCTCCAGCTCGTATAACTTATAAGATAATGGAATACTGAGTTTTCTTGAGTTCATGCTTTCTCTATTCATGTTAGGGTTTTATGAATGCATTCGTAACATAATTTATTGTTTACAGATTTACTGTATGCAGTATGATATGGAGGTGTAGGGAAGAGCAAACACCATTATATGAAAGTAGACCTGTAAATAGAATCATTGAGGCAAAGTCTTGCTAGGAAATAACCAGGCTTCTTCAAACCTTTTCTAGACAAACGGGCGATAAGAGAAAGAAATAACTGTCCAAACATTTATTACCTTATCAGTTAAGTTGATCCTCCATTGTCTTTGAGAAAATAGAATTGTGGCCAGTGATTGTAATTATACAAGGTGTTAATGGCCACTGCTCTATAGACAACTATACCGCGAAGTTGCTAATACAGCTGCAATCTATACTTTATACTGTAATGCACCCTGTGTTTATGCCGCTTACTCCTCCGAGACTCTGTGACTTAGAGCTCGTAACCATTTTCACCAATGTTATACTGTACAGTCGAATAATCGGAAACTTTCCGATTCTACGGTTTCTTCTAGTGTTTTCTCTAGAGGCGGGCTCGCTACCTCCGCACACTTCTGCACGGCCGACACCGTTAAGAATTAAGAGGTGAAAAATTGTATATTAGAGGTATCGAATGGACTTGCATTTTAATAAATAAATGTAAGGCAAATATAATACGAAATCTCTGGTATCCGAAACCAGATACCATTTTAATTCCAAAAACAAACATATTGTGGCACATAAGACAGGATGATGAATGGTGTTTTGATGGAAAACATTCCTTTCTACCAGTAAATAAGGTTCTTTCATAGTATATGGGGAACCGTTGTATCAGGTGCATAAATCTTTCTCCTGCAAGTCTGTTTAGAAGGCTGTATGCGGTTTCCTCAATGTCGTCGTAAACTTTAGGGTTGGTGACGCAAACTCGCTCCTGCCCCATGTAAGTTTGTATCCCTCTTTTACCATTTCTGCTGCCCTCGCTCGCAAAAAGTAAGGTGGATGTCTCTTCCTGAAGTCTTCTTTATGCCCGTCATCTCAGGCAGCGACTTCCTCGACATATAACCTTGTGTTTCTCTCAAACTTTCACATACATCAGCTTCTAAAGTTTAGCAAGGCTTGCTCACACAACGTATATTCTGAGAGCAACGCGTATACTGTCGAGATTCATGGTCAGTAAACTCATAAACCGTACGGTATTAGTACATCCTACGTTTGACTATTGGCCCATGTCAAGTATTGGTATTAAAGCAGTGTATATGACGAGTTATGAATAAGGTAAGCTTGTTGTATGAGTCTTGTTTTTGCATAATTTCAGTTAGTATTAATTTAATAAATTTTAATACTTATTTTAAAAGGAAGTGCTATTATATACCATATTTTACTTCAGTTTCTTCGTCTGAAACGTAGTGCAATCATGCAATAAAACCTCCCTAGGAAATGTAGGAATGTATTCATAAAACCACAGTGAGGTCGACAGTTACGGGTAATCATAGGAGAGAGATTCCAGGTGGCGTCGTGAATCGAACACTGGCTAACTCAGTTGGGATAACATAGGCACGAAAAGCCGAAGATTGGAATTCCGGTGTCAGGGATTTTTGTTATGAAATATTCTACCTAGCAAAGATATAAAGGAAATTCATTATCAGGTATAAATAAACGTTTGCAATGTAATCAGATAATAAGATATCATATATTGTAAATTATTAGGAATATAACAATTATAGTGATGTAAATTGCATACGTAAAAATAAATTGATAGGTTGTAGGCAGTAGCTACCTAGAAGACAAAATATCGGCCAAGAATAAAATAGACCTAGGTGTTAAGGTATTAACGACCTGGATCACTGGCTAGTGATCCACAGGTCAGGGTTCGAGTACCGGTACCTCCTCGCTCTCTTGATTCAAACTGAGGAGCTATTGATTAAGAAGTAGTGGTTGCTCCGTTCATAAAAACCATCATTAACGGCCGTGGGTATCGGCATGCTCCCCAGTCCTGCCGTCTGCCAATGGTACATGATGCGGCTGTTCCGATGGTAGGCCTAGTCTCTTTAAGGATGAAGCGTCACGGCGTTAGTTAATTAGTTAGGTATTACTAGATGGAGGAGAATTTAAAATAATAATTTTACGTGCATAATTTGTGTGCCGAGATTCGTTGCTGGTTATCATTCCTCTGCACATTTTCCCAATAAAAAGGTCTCTCATTGGTGGTCTTATGTAATATGGTGTTACTTATTTGTTACTACTCTCTCGCGTCTTTCTTTCTTTCTCTCTTTTTCCCCTCTCTCTCTCTCTCTCTCTCTCTCTATTTCTCTCTCCATTGTACCAGTGTACTCAAATATTGAAAGTCTGTGCAGTTTTGTCATTTCATTTAAGAAATTTGGGATATATAACTGCTAGTTTACATTTTAATAATGCCTGTTTTACTTTAATTTAGGATGGGAGCAAAGTAACGATAAACCAAACAATTTATGACAGCGAGATACCTAAGCCCCGTATTCATTATTTCATCCTAAACACACAGTTTACTTTCACCGTCAATGTACTGGATATTGGTAAACACCCCAGCTCAGCGGAATACATTCTGACAATAACTGGCATGTTGCAACTGCCAGTGGTGGTTTACAAATGAATTTCAGGAATTTCTCGTATTCCTTCTGGGTCTCTGATTGCTTCGGTAAACGCTTAGACTAGAAATATTAATCACAGTATTAGTAATAATTTTAACATTACGTCAAATTACCGTTTTAATGCTCATAAAATCTTCTTGACTTATGGGTACCTGTCGCGTCCTCGGGCCGTGGAAGACTAAGATTACATATCGTTTTATGCTCGTTTAATTTGTTCTTAATTGAAAAGTAGTGTTTGTAACTTCAGTTTTATGAATTTATCCCATTTATACCGTCGGCAATTTTTCCAGTTCCAGAGTAGAATACCCGTTGTCATACATTATGACTTTGGTATTAATTATAATGTTTTGTTTGTAAGTGTTTATGATCCATTACAATTGGGAAAAACCTGGTTTCTCGTCTGAGAGATAATGACATTGCAGTACGATTATCATATTCTTTAGCGTCAATTAACGTGACACACACACTTATATATATATTTATTTATTATTTATTTTGTTGAGTATATAGTAGGCTCATTGCCCAATGACAACCTCTTGTACTAATTACACCAGTTTTCCAGTTTTACAACACTAATATTATATGTTTAATTTAATACTAAACTATTTAAACTAATACTACAACTAACTAAAAAATACAGAAAAGAAGAAACACATACAATATGAAAATAACATAATGAAGGGAAGAGATCAGAACTGAAGTAATATAATAGTTTTGGAGGAAACGAAAGACTTAAATAAAAAAAGTTACATGGAGCATATTTTAACTACCACGTTTTAATTAATAAGTATATATTACTTATATATATAAACTCGGGATTGTATCATACCCCTTCTGGAGTCCTAAATACGGCATTAAATAGTATTAATCAATTTGACTTGGCCACATGTTATAATTGACTCCTTAATGCAGTAAACATTTCATCTCAGCATCAAACCTTCTCTGTAATGCTCATTGAATCTGGTGTTAATTAAAAAGTTGTGGTTGTGAGCAAATGTTCATGAATTGTGGGTAAAGACAGCTCCGTTACAATTTGCATGAAGGCCTGCCTTGTCATGTGATACACGTAGGGTCACCTGTCGCATTGCAAATTAGCGAGCTCATGCTTTATGAGGTTTCTATATTACAAACGTAACCTCACTCCGCAGTACTGCTACTGCAGAATGTAATTACTGAATTGAACGTACCATGTGTCATCTTCCACTGCTCTGAGCTTATATTTCAAGGTAGCATTCACATAGACCAAACCTCATGTTTTATTACAGGTCTCTCCACACTGACCCTTCCAATGCAATTACAAGCTGTTCAACAAGTTTGAGCGCTTTAATAAATTATATCTTTCATTATGGTAATTTGTAGTGGGGTACACCTTGGCACAGCGCTAAAGCCGAAAGTCGTGGGTTCGATCCCCAATGAAGTCAGGAACCCATTGATCCAATCCTTCTGACCTTGGGGTGGATTCAGCCTTACGGAATTGAGTACGGAATTTTATTAAATTATTTTTTGTGGAAATTCATTCTGGACTATCACTATAGCATGGTATTTATGTGACCCCTTTCTAGAAAAGTATATGTAAGTCATTGCGATGTACTTTCCACATGATAGTCTATAGCGGAGATAATGAGTCTGTACAGAAGATTTTAATCGATGTTTTGTTTACAGTGATTTTTTGGGTGGCCACGTCATGAATTTTAATAACATTTCTGTAGTGGTTTTACTTTACCATTTTTGTTTAAATTCTTACCAGACATCAAAATGATTACGTATCTAATCAATCAGAGAGCCCTGAAATCAAATCCTGTATAGAGTTTTTAATGGTCTAATTTTGTTTCTGTTAAGTTTGATTAGTAGTTAACATCGCATTTGACGAGGCAGTGTTGCTGTAACTTTTTGAAGAAAATTTCTGAAATGAACACCTTATTGTACTTCTGTACTAGCTTCTCATATGAAAGCAATGGTTCTATGTTGGTCTTGATTACTGAAAAAATATAGAATGGATTTCTTATGATGAAAAAGCAACTTACTGGAAAGCCTCGGATCCAATGAGAATAGTTCGATTCTCCATGTGGGTTTTCGTGTGTACTTCGGGAATTCGCACAACAAGGGAGTTGGATATTTAAATTATAATTTCAAAAAGTAATTAAAAATAACAAACAAAAATTAATAGTAACTTGTCGACCTTGCTTTTGGAATGCAGAATTAACTTTTCTACCATGTATTCATTTGTGAAAAAGTACTTTTTTCTTGCTAAGCGATCTGGTAATCCTACCAATAACCTAATGGGGTATTGCATTTGTCGGACAGCAAGGTATACAAGGCTCATTACAATATTGTCTGTTTTTTGTTGTTGTTAACATCAACTGATTTACGTTCCTGTGAAAACTCGTGTAGGATCATGTATGCATGCTAAAAGTAACGGTAGAGTATTTCTCACTGGGGTGCGAATACCTTTATCGGTATACAGTACGCTTCTCGGTACCGTATTAATTTTTTCAGTCAATAGTTTTGTTATTATTATTCTTTTAAAAAATTCAACTTAGTTATTTTTTTAGATATCAGACTAATTCGGTTTGGTAAAATCTATTTTTATAAAGTTGTATGCTGAACCCTTACCTTGAATCTTTCAGACAGAGAAAAATAACTAAATAGGAACAATTAAATTCGAGTCTGGGATGTTAAAATAGAAGAATAAAATGGAATTCAGAATTCCCTTGCACATGGAAATCTTAACAAATGCTTGTGACGTTAACTTTAATTCAGATTAGAGAGAGAGAGAGAGAGAGAGAGAGAGAGGGGAGAGGGAGAGAGAGAGAGAGAGGACAGAATGTATGTGTGAGAGAGATACAAACAGATAGAGGCGGTGATAGGAAAATAAGAAAAGAAAGATAGGAGCTTTATACAGAAAAATAAGATAGGAGCTTTATAAATTATATCATTAAAAATTACGTTTTAGTAATATTGTATTATATTTTACTAACACGTCATATGTTATGTTGCATTAACGTATAATAATATGTCATAATAATTAAGTCACACTAATTTAATAATATGTTACATTTCATCATTAATTATCCCACCTGAGATTTTGGAAACGTTTCTTTCTCGGTCCTAAATCAATTTGTATTTGCCGTATTTCATGAGTGATGAATCTGCAGGTGTAAAAAAAAACCTGAAATATAGTCTGATGCTAAAGCATACCACATTTGTTTACAGGTGCAACATACTTTCCAATTCCTATCAATAGAGGTAAATGAGGGGGGAATTTATGACGTCATCAGGAGTGGTCATGACTGGGCCTGTGTAATTAATCAGGTGGGACACAATGGAGTGGAGTATCTTGTATTAGCGAAAACCATGGCCCACTCTACTATAAAGTCGTGTTGACATGAGGTGTATACCCCATTCGTTATTCCATTAACAGGAGATGAGAAGCGTTCACTGGACTGCAAACATTATCACTCACTCAAAACTTGCATTGCCTAGCCGCCTAATTGCATGTGATAGCCCTCTCTTCATTATCAGGAGCAGGGGTTTCACAACACGGTTTGGGAAAAACTAGAATCATATATCTTCATCACTGTGCTTCTTCCAGTACAGTAATGGAAGTGGGCCACAGCATGCTTCTGGGTCGATGTTAGCCATAGTTAATCTAAATTTCTTACACAAGGTTTACTTGCATGTGCCAGTGTATGAACATGGTGTACTGCTTGTTTAAACAAGTAATTATGTTTTATTGTCAAGATTAAGGAATAGTACGTGCCCATTAATCGTCAGGTATATACTAATGAGCGTTTATTGTAGGAAAATTGTAGGTTTATTTCATCGTGATATCATGTGAACCAGACGCAACACCTTATCTGAACGGTTATGGTTGTAAAATTTATGGTGTAGAACAATAAGTTTAGTTACCATCTTGTTTTATCGTTTACAAGGCAATACTGAGTTTGTATGAACATCTGCAGTTAACATTTTTTTATTTCAGAAATATTTTTACTTCGTCCTCTCGTACTGTAGGACTATACAGCTATTTCATAATTACGGGTGGGACATTCTAGCAAATTATAAAAACTATTTTTGTTTATTACATATCATAAATAACAAACTGGGGTACGCCGTAGCGTAGTGGTTGAGGCGCTGCGCTGCAAACCGGAAGGTCGCGGGTTCGATTCCCGATGAGGTCGTTGAGATTTTTCAATTGGCCTATTCCTTCTGGTGGCACCATGGCCCTGGGGTCGACTCAGCCTCTAACAGAAATGAGTACCAGGAGCAATCCTGGGGGTAAAGGCGGCCGGTCGTAAGGCTGACAACCTTACCACCTTCATGTGCCGAATGTCCAAAATCTGGGAGCCTCAACCTCTTGGAACCCTCTGGGCCTCCATGGCCTGTACAGGGATCACTTTACCTTTAAATAACAAACTAGAATTGGTTCTTCACATTCTGTAAAATTTATACTACCTTCTCCTCCACACTACAGGCAAAGCATTATTTAAAATCTATTTTAAATATTTTAAATTTGTTTTTCAAAATCTGTTATGGGTGGGACATAATTTGGAGACTGATTTTAATGATGCCAAACAAAAGCTTGTTTTCTTTTCTGCTATTACTGTTAGGGTCTTAATGTTGTTATTAATTAAGGTGTGAGGGATTAAATACAAATTATAAACTATTTCCAGGTTGTCAGAACATTTATTTAACTCATCAATAATAATTTAACAAAACTATCACTGTTAGGGATGGGACATTACGGGTGGGACAAAGATTCCCTTGTTTGTTATTTTACATAGTAATTAGCCAGACATATTTTTTGAAGTTATTCTTATACCAAATTGTACCTTAGGATGTATATTTTCTCAAATGAAAATGGACATAGCTGATTACTCTTGACTACTTGGTATTAAAGAGTGTTAAAATCATGCTAAAAATGGCGAAAAAAGTAACTCAATACAATAAATAAGTAAATCGACAGATCTACACATGAGACCACTTCACATACACCTAAGTCCTTAAATTTCAGAGAATTTGAGGTTTTAAACTTATTTTTGACCACCCAATTACAATAATTTATAACTTCTCTCTTTGAGGGAAAAATTCCCATATTTCATGAAATGGCTGTACAGGTAGAGTTGTGGTCGACCCCAAATTCATTGTCTCGTTATCGACAGATATACGAATACTCTTTTTAAGGCCTCCTAAATAAAACATACTAATTTTAGTAACATGTCTGTCAGTCTATGTGTCTGTATGTCTTTGCCGTGTGTACGTTTGTGAACGGCATAGCTCGAGAACGAAATATCGTATAAAACAAAATTCTATATTTGGCTTAGATACATTCTGGGGATGTGAAATGAATATTGGCGACGATTTCCTCTGACTTTTAATGCCATGTTATATGGAGAAAATTTAGTTTTTCGTGATTTTCTCGAGAACGGCTTTATTTAAATTTTGTGCATGAGGTGCATGTACCAAGTAAAGCTAAAATTTGTATTTGTATTTGTATTTGATTTTTTTAATTCAATAACGGGAAGTTATAAGCCAGACACCGTTCACACAAACTCATTATTGCTTTGTAAACGATAAAACCTCCGCATCAAGATGGAACAATTGAATACGTACTCCTTACAACATGGCCTCTTTAATCTATATCAGAATGTGGCTTAGGGTAAAGAAGGCTAGTGAATGCATTACATCAAATTTTATTTGGGATGTATATCTTTCGGAGATGCAACATGAAGCGTAGCAAACACTTTTTTTTTACATTTTCACAACCAGTTTATATGAAGATAATTTCATTTTTTATATTTTATCGAAAAGAGCTTTAATTATTTTATTTAACAGGAATTTTACAATATACGTAATATATAGGCTATGTAGGTTCATTTTGTAGTTTAATATACTGTACTAACAACTAAAACAATCATCTAGGTCTTGTCTCAGGAATTATGCAATTATGAATGAACCTAACTCAACTGTATGCGAACTAGTGCAATAGAGCCGTGTGCTGTATACTGGAATTTATTAAGGATAGAGGAAGTTATGTGTTACACATAAGATTTTTGTTTTAAATAGAGATAAGATGCATGAATGGTTTTTCGTTCGGTTTGTGGTTCACTGTATGGGTGAGCCACACCCATTGCGAGAACCAATAGTAGTAAGCTACATCTTTCAGTCTTACTTCTAGGATACCAAATCGAGTTCTCCGATCCCTGCAATCATCCGGGAAGATTTCCATTCAAATGATTATTCGATTCTTTATATTACCCGAGAATATTACCCGATTCCTAAGATCATTCGATTCTGCCTTTCACTATACTCATGACTTTTTACATAAATTTAATCGTTGTGTGAAGTAATAATACAGGGTCTGTCCGGAAAGTAATGTCAGTGATTCAATTACAAGATATTTATTGATCCGAAGGTACAATACATTAGAGATTTCAAAACAGGTTCCTCCTGTGTCGATACGTCGCTTCCAGCGAGATTTCCAGGCATCATGGGAGGCCTTTTCCGAAATGTCCTTTAGAGCCTTGGTGCAAGCCTCTTTGACTTGTCAACTGTCCCAAAATGATACCCTTTCATGGTGTAACCGTCAATGCCAAATTCTAAGTGGAAATGCTCAAGAGACTCAAAGGAATGCATCCGAACCGACATTGCGGACAATTGGAAACTTCACCACGATATCACTTTCTTCATGACCCGCTTCCAGGCCGATTCAAATGTGCCAACAGTTCCCCAGCCGCCCTAAAGTCCTAACGTGGCTTCCCCAACTTCTTCTTGTTTCCACGCTTGAAAACTCCCATGAAAGGACATCATTTCGGGACAGTTAACAAAGCCGAAGGGGCTTGTACCAAGGTTTCAAAGGACGTTCCGGAAAAGGCCTACCTTGACGCCTTCGATGCCTGAAAATCTCGCTGGAATCGATGTATCGGCACAGGAGGAACCTATTTTGAAATCTTTTAATGTATTGTACCAATCGGATAAATAAATATCTTCTAATTGACTCACTGACATTACTTTCCGGACAGACCCTGTATATTACATTTCCACTGGTAGACCTTGAACTTATATATGGGAAACATTACATTATAAAGTTATCCCAGTGTTGTGGTCTTGATGTGAAATATTCCTTTATGTTCTACGCGAGTCTCGTTTTGTACCAGGAACTTCTTACTAAGCTACGTGGTAATAACACAGAGTTAACTTGAACTTCGTAGCGCTTTAAACTTGCTGAGAGGTTATTGCCTTGATATTTAATTCAGTCCCTTGTTTCTACATAACAGTTTGTGTGACGAGATGAGTTTAATAAACTAGATGTCTCGCTATGTTGGGAGATAATATAAACAGCAATTTTATCCTCTTAACAGATACATTTCCTGGGTTTCAAGACTGTCAAGAACGTAACTTGGTAGGCTATGTGTTAACCCTAACCATGGACGTAATTATTGTGTTACATTAGCATAGATGTGAGGTCTGAGTGACCGTTCAGAATTAAAGGGGCTTTAACAACGAAAAATTTGAAAATTTGAATTGTAATTATTATTCAAACAAATTGGAGCCTAAATGTATAAAGGGGGACATACAGCTTTCGGTGAAATTCATAGGCGAGAAATAGGTGAATTTCATTATTTTTTTCCTCAGCAATGAATTGATCTACAATCTTGCAACATGACATACTCTTTAATGACTACTTCTACGATTGCGTACTATTTTAAAAATTAATCAAACTGTTACAGTTTTGAATAATTTATCATTACAAAATGGCAGTCACGTTTTGTGCACTAAAATTCCATTTCCGTGATAATTTCCACAAATGGCAATATTTTTGGTGATATCTTCTAACTGTTTCCAAATATCATATGAACAACATCATGTATAATCTTTGGAATGTCTTCAGTATATGTAAGTTTTTTTCTTTAAATTGCTTTTTTATTTTCTTTTTCATTAAAATATATATAAAAGAATTATTAATGTTAACTGAATGATTATAGATAGTGTTGTTCATGTAATATTAGATAATACACATAAAGAATTCACTCAGCAATATTGATATTTGTGGAAGTTATTAGGAAAACGGCAGTTCAGTCCATAAAACGTGGCAGCCATTTTGGAACGATAATTACCCGTAACTGTAACAGTTTGATTAATTTTGAAAAAAGTATGCAAGTGTAGAAGTAATCAATAAAGAGCATGTCAGATCGCAACACTGTAGAGCGTTTCATTGCTGAGAAAAAAAAATAATGAAGTTCACCTCTTTCTCACCAATGAATTTCATCGAAAGCTGAAAGTTCCCCCTTAATGAACTAAGCATTATTCTAACACCATTCTGTGAGGATTTTCGGGGCACATATGAGTCACTGCAGCACGTATGCAATGAGATGCCCAGTTTTGAAAATAATACATTAATGTTTTTCAAATTAATAGCTAATATATAGAAAACGTTATTTAGTATCGTATTCCACATCCCCCCCAGCCAGACATTAATCACATTTTGTCATAATAAGTCGTTCTGTTCAAAATTGAACTTACATTTTCCCTTTTGAAATGAGGCATACATTTATTCTCAAAAAAGTTCACTGCTACATTTCACCGAAAAAAATCATCTTAACTCTCATCACACAGACTTAAACAGTTTTTGATGGACCCAGCCGTTCACTCATTGTTATTCACAAAAACTATTAAAAACGTACGTAATCACGAGGTCTCACAGACCGCTACAAAAAATAAACCGTTTTCTAGCTCAAGAACATCTCACTTGAAAATAACCTAGACATCCTTCTAGCCATCTCAATTCCATAAAACAAAAGGAGAGCTTTCATATAGGGCAATATAACATGGTAAAACTACTATAGAATATACATAAATTAAAATTTTAAGTTGACCTGAATTCAACTTGTGTGCTAGAGCAATAACTCTAACTTAAAGAATAGTACATTTGTGTAGTACATTAAATAATTCAGAAATACCTAATATGTTTTAATTATCACCCATCTAAATGCAATCAAATAATGTAGAGACTAATCATAAAATGCTATTGTTCCCAATTAATAATACAACGAATAAAGCGATCAGTAAAGTTTTAATAATTCGTATTATAATTTATGTCCATTATAAGGTTTATATGCCAAAGAATAAATTCCTGTCAAAATTCATACATTGTGGTTGGTTATTTAGAATAATTACATGTTCTAACAAATAATAAAAACAATCACCATCTTTCGAAATACAAAAATCGTGTTTTCTAGTGCAATTATTGTGTATATAATTCGTCCAGATAACATGGATTCTCGGATAAGTAATTCTGACTCTGTTATATTGTGGTTTTTCCGTATCCTGTCATTATAGCCGAAAATGAGGGAATGATGTTGATCTTCATTTTCATTCTTTTATGTATACTCGGCAACGTATGTGAGCACTTGTATTTATGTACATGTATTATGTATGTATGTACGTATTTATGTTTGTATGTTTGCACGCATGTGATTGCATACATGTATATATGTATATATATATATATATATATATATATATATATATATATATATATATATAGAGAGAGAGAGAGAGAGAGAGAGAGAGAGAGAGAGAGAGAGAGAGAGCGAGAGCGAGCTGTATGTGTCGACAAAGTGGAATGGTTTGTTAAGACATCATTTATGTTCTTTTTTAATTATATATAATTTTCAAAATATTCAATTTAGTAATTTTATTGGCATTTTGTCCTAATATATTATTATTGCTACTATTAAGTATGTAAAGTTCATGTTCTTTAAAAGTTAAATATACTAATATTCCACTTTCCTGATCAAACTTTCCTTCGCATACGTTTTTAAAAGTATAGGATAATCTATTTACAAGCCAATATGTTTCAGAGGTAAGTTTCTTCCTGACTGAAGAAAAGACAAACAGCTGCTTCTAAGCTATTGTCATAAAGTTTCCAATGTCAATAATGTTGTTATTAAATTCTAGACGATGAACAAGTCTTCTCCTATTTTTATATCAAAATCAATACTCTGTCGTAATTCTTTCCAACAGAAAAGGAAAGAAAAAAGTATTACAAACTATGGTATTTTAGCTTGGCTTATTGTGTTTTTGAACCTAGCGCTTGACATATATTTCTTTTACGTTCTTGATCCGATTCGTTTTGATCTTGGGAATTTATGGTTTGTTGCTTCGAGTTAACTTCTTTTCGTGTCTGAGGATGGAAACTGTACTTTACTGTCTTTGTCAGAACACGTTCTCTTATTCTTTAACAGGAATTACACTCTAGTTTCTTGTGTAAGTACTTTGGAAAAGCTCATACGGAATCAGAATATGTAGGCCTATGTTATATTACTTTTGCATTTAAATTATTATAATAATTTACTTTGAAAATAATAATAACCATAATAACAATAATTACGCAATTAAATCTATATTAGTCATCATATTAATAGGTTAAGATCACAGTAAGATTTATTTAAACTGAACATATCTTTGATATAAAAATTTATGTTATCTTTTAATGGACTATCTCAGTAATGAATTATTGTTTCTCCATAACCATTGTACTGTAATTTTTCTATGCAAAGATCTGTTTCCATCATTACGTAATTTTTTATATTATTGTGTGTTTTCGGTTTTCTGATTTTAGTAGACTTCAGTATTAGTTTAAACATTTAATGCGAATATTGTAATAATGCTCCATTAATAGAAATGACACAGTATTGTGTGTATTAACGAAAGAACATAAAATGAAGCATTTTTATTTTCAAATATACGGAAATGTGTTCTCTCCAACTACAACAACAATGATTTTAGTTATTATTATTTTAATCATCATCATCATCATCATCATCTTCACTAAATGGATTACACATCTTCGTCTTTCCGTCTTTTACCAGAAGGTCTTTAATTAATGTAGTTTTGTTTTGGAAGTATTGTGTTATCCGGTCTAAATGCTGTAACCATTTAATCCTGTACTGTTTTATATCTTCATCGGGGAGGAAAAGACATAGGGTATCTAAAAAATATTGACTGGGAGACCCGAACCAATGTTGGTGAAACAGAGCCATATGACTTGTCATCAAATGTAAAATGCGGTAACTCCTCCTTGTCAATATAAAAGTTTTAAAAGTCTTACAAATCAAATATATTTCCCCCAACTTGTAGTCACCCTCAGTGGTAAAATTTAAACAGTTAAAATCTTGGCCACATACAGCACAACATGTTTGCTTGATGTGGTCATGATTTTAATTTTGTTTTTAATTTTACCACTCAGGATGCAGCATTTTATGTTTGGGACACCCGAAGGAAAATACCGCTTGGAAGATTTAGACATAGGTGGGAGGACAAAATTGGAATACATTTAAGGGAAGTAGGATTTTCAAGGAATGGTTGCCTGGAGTTCATATAGAATAGGGATAATGGCGGGCTCATGTAAGCGCGGCAATGAACCTCCGGGTTCCATAGGAATTTGCTTAAGAACTGTCTATTGCCATGATATAAGTAGGTAAGCAACCAAATTGCTTTTTCCTCTTTTATTGCATTTTCTTTGAAACTGTGTGATTACCCCATTATTTATATGGTCTAATAAAGTAGCCTACATCCTTTTGTTTTTCTCAAAATATGTCTATTATAATTATATTTTATTATATATTTTATTTATATATATATTATATATTTTTATTATAAATAATTATATTTTATTCTGATCTTTTCTTGTTTGTATCCATGTCCAAGATCCATTCATTATTATAATATAGGTTTACCTTTTTTTTATAAAATCCGATTCTAGTATTTCATCTTGGTTTGTTTTAATAATATTAATAATAACAATAATAATATAAGTGTAATGCGAAGCGCTGCACGAGCGGAAACGCGCCAGCAGGTGTTTGCGAGAAAGCTTTGAGCCGTGAAGAAATAGAACGCCGGCTTGAAGACAGCGAACCCACTCCCTGTGCTGCACAGGCACGATAGCACAGGATTTGCGCCTGCGAGGCATCTCAAACCCCACTTCCTTCTAGTCCTTGTTATTTTCTTGCTTTGTAATGCAGATCTTCTTCTTCGCCAGTATAAGAGAGATTATACTGTTTTCCTCCGGAATTATAAGTGAATGGATCTATCTGTGTATATAAGTAGGTTCATGGAGTTCATACACCTGGGGCTCGGAAACACATTTTCAAGACTTGAGTTGTAGAGGAAGCTGCAACATTACACGTACTTCTGGACATGGAGATTTGATAAAATGTTATGGCAAATGTGAATTATTACCTTTAATAAGCCTTTCCATATTTAAACATGCCAGGGATACCCGAAAAATAAATGTTCTGATTTCCGTGATTCAACTTCACTGTAATTTATGACTATTGACATCCCAAGATAAGGAACTTTTCCATGTTTAAACATCAGTTGCACAATATTGTAATACTATGCTCAAAGATAATATCCAACTGCATTATTACTCCATAGCAAGTGTTTTTGTTGGTCTTATTTAATGTGTGTGTGTTTTCTTTTTCTTCATGAAAGTAACAAAGAAAACTTTAGGGAGCAAATTACATTTCCATTGCGACTTATGAACGGGCTTCAAAAGTGCAGACTTCTTTTAGAACTAAAAAGAAAATGGGTTGGTCTTTATGTGTGTTGTGATCGGAATATGTAGTACAAGAATGAAACCAATAGATGGCGTTGAAATCTAAATGTCAACATCATGCAGTCTGACAGCTGTTTTCTTTTGCTACGCGGAAAAAGTCATGACTACCGACTTACGGTTGGATTTCCCTAGCACGGTCACATACTATTGCAGATTTTGTTTAGGCTAAAAGCCCATTCACAATTAAATCGTATAAGCTGACAAGATGAAACAAGCAGAGTAAATTATTAATGCAAAAACCAAAACGAGTAGATGATTTAGCCTATAGGAGGAGGACAGTGTTAGTGAAACCGGAATAGAACGAGCATCTTGGACGGAAGAAACTAGGACACAAACTGTACTACAGACCATAGGCGTACCGAGGGGGGGGGTTTTGGGGGTTTGAACCCCCTCCCCCCCATTGATTAAAAAAAGGAAAATTGTATGATTTTTTAAAGTCTGCCCATAAATTACTTAATACAAGTATAAAGCGTGGGAAGCTTAAAACTCGTTATTTTGCGTCTTAATTTTTAAAATTTTCCGGGGGAGGACCCCCGGAAGCTTAAAACTCGTAATTTTGCGTCTTAATTTTTAAAATTTTCCGGGGGTGGACCCCCGGAAGCTTAAAACTCGTTATTTTGCGTCTTAATTTTTAAAATTTTCCGGGGGAAGACCCCGCGGATTTTATAACCCCCCATATGGTCGGCCTGGTTACGCCTATGCTACAGACCAACTGTACAACGGCATTTGCTCTAGAACTGCTACTCAAACTAAAAAATGACATCTTAATGCAATTGATTTGTTTAAAAATAGGTAACGAAATTAAAAGGCAATATGTAGAGGATCCCTGTAGTGGAGTTTGTTGAGGCACTCTACTACAAACCGTTAGGACGTTAGTTCAATCCCTGATCAGGCCATTTGTATTTTTCTGTTGTCCGGATGTCATTGAGATCGACTCAGCCCTTACAAGAAACGAGTGTCAGGTGAAATTTCGGGCGTAAAAAATGTCAGTGAATAACGTTAACAATCACACCATCTACAAGTTCCGATTGTATAAAAATCTGGAATCCTCATACTCAGGAACTTTTAAGAGCCTCCACGGCCTCTATAATAGAATTATACTGTTTTCTTTTTAGCCTTTCCACTCCTTCTGACGTATAAATGTGACGCCTCAAGAATTGTATAAAGGGAGATAATATAAGATTATTAAAATAAGTTTTATGCAAAATATGAGAAATTTTATTCAAATGTCACGATTGTCATTCGTGAAAACCTCTATTCCATTGATTTTTCCATAGATTTCAAACTTAGAGCCCACTGATTTTTTACTTGGTGACAACTTTATTTCCACTATATAAATTCAGCTCTGAAAGGGTTGTATAAGGTCATTAATCTTTCCTATTTGCAATATTATAATCCGAACCAATGGAGTATCATATTAATTCATCATCATTATGACTGTGTACTGCTGTGGAATACTGGAACTGTTTTCTGACATTATGTAGTAACTTCAGCATCAAATCACACGAAAGAAACATTGATAGACCAGTTACATGATACACTGGAATTGACGAATTGTCAAACTGTTTGCACTGCCGTAATTTCTTTTACTTTAGATATAAAACGAGTCAGTGAGACCGTTTGTGGTTTTTCTAACATGTGCCTCAAAGAGAGAATTAAGAGATTATTACTAATTCAGAAATTTTAAAAGCGGAGAACTGAAAAGTGCATTATTCTACTGCATTACCTTTTCACTTCATCATTTACAAAACTCTGAAAAGCGAGAGAAGCTTTTAATCACTTTATCTCCCCCTCAAAAATACAGAATTAACACTATCAGAGCTTTGCTGCGCAATGACTGGGCAACAAAAGCCTTTCAGAAATTCTGGCTCGTGTTTTTAGTAACTTGACGGTGAATCCCCAATACGCACGGCCAGCATTGAGAAAGATAATTTACCGTAAACTAATGCAATTGCTTCGCATCCCTGGCCTATACACATAGGCTTTAATCGCGTTTTTCTCTCTCCAGCATTTCCTCCCTTGTGCTCTTTATATCCCGCTTTCTCTTATCCTCTTCAAAACCAGATATTTAAAAATTATACTTCGAGGAGAGAGTGTTGCCCCTCTGTTAATTGATTTACGTGTTTGACTTTCTCAAAGTCTGTTGTATTTCTAGGTAATTAATCTTCTCTATCATAAATTGGATTACACGCAAAGGCATTACGTTTGCAGAAAAGTCCCTTGAAACGAGAAAACAAAAGCTCGTATAAGCCACTGCGTTGCTTTTAAGAGATTTTAAAAAAGAGACGATGAAGTCGCTTATACCAGCAGCAGCTTTGCCGCATTTTAACAGGCTAACGTAATATCTGAAGCAAATATCTGAAACATACGAGATCGCGTACATCAAAAGTATTAACACGATACAAGAAAAAAGGATTTTCTGTGTAAAGTGAAGGTTATGGCACGCTTAACCCAGAGTGTTTAAACATGCAGCCTCATCTCAAGAAAAAGTGAGCCGCGGGCGAGGACACCATGACTGTGCTTGTCACTAGGAATACGGGTTGGTGAATTCCTACGACTTTTATTCGTGAATTCCTACAATTTGATCCGTGAATTCCTACAAAGAGAAATTATGTAACTGCCAAGACAATTTTTTATTCCCACTCAACACAGAGTTGGGACTGACCAACTTTAATAGAATCTGGTGAGGTCAAATTTTTGTTTATTGTTTAAAGAATTAGACATTAAAATTAGAATACTGTGAAAGCTAGGCATTAAATCCTTTGTCTGAAACATCGTTCAAAGTAAATAAGTAAACAAATATGTCAAATTATTGATATTTTATTTCTGTAAGACATTTTTTCACGTAAACAAATCTTATGATGTGCCCACATAAAAATTAGGTCCTCGCCTTTCTTTCTCTTTCTTCAATGTCTTCATTTCCTAATAAATTAATTATGCATTGCATTGTTTTACATATGTGTGGGTTTTATTTATTTATTTATTTACTTTATTTTTTGGCATTCTCTTCATCACCTCTAAAAATTTAAATATATAGTATATGAGGGTGATGATTATAAAAAAAATCATTAAGATCTGCGTTGAATGCAGGTATTGGTACTATAAAAGGAAATTGTATGGATTAGCAAGTTGTAATTTTACGTATCCTCATTTCCCAGAAATGTTTACCTCCCACAGTTTTGTAGGAATTCACAACAATCCACTATGAATAGTGAATAAGTTGTTATTTTAATGATATGAGTATCTATGTAACTTGAGTGAATTGTCGGCTTGTGGTTTGTACCCCTTCAATAACCAATAATCAACGTCGTAAGCAGTAAGTGCAAAGATTTAGAAGCAATTTTGTTTTAACTTTTTAGGAAAAATTACGTTTTATCCTCCCCTTACAATATATATCTGTACTGTCAGTCTCCAGTTTTAGTTTTAACATAGTCTAATACATAAATTATTGTATAAGAATAGTAATCATACTATTTAAAAATTAATTGGATTGACAATTTTACCCCGAAGAACGGTGTAAGAATGTTTAATTTCTTAATTTGTTCCTCTAACTGTCTCTGTTATTATATGTTCCATTCCATTACAATGTTTGACTATTCAGAATTTATTCACAACAAAATTCTTCATAGTTCCTTAACTAACATAATTAGATAAATAATATTAAATATGTAATACCTCAGCTGAAAACTTAATTTGACCTAATTGAAAGACAAAGTTGTGGATGTAACCTTCTACACTAAATTAAAAGAGCCTGTTTACATTTTGACTACAAGATCTATGTGGATGAACACTAATTTAATTATAGTGATCACCGTTATTAAACTCTGAACAGGTTACACAAACAAATGGACACTATTCAGCAGTTATAAGTCATTTTGATATTGAAAACACGCCTCCATCTAGAAATTTCATTGATTCGAACAGAGAAATTCAAGGATTTGTGCAGCATTCTCAAGTTTAGGTTACATACAAACATGATTCTTCTGTGTGTTTTGCTAGTCTTACTTTGATTAAATTCTTTCTTCAGTTAAAGCTACAAGCTGTAATGTAAAGCTACTGGGTTAGTTTTGATCTGGTTTCACTGAGAATATACGCGTATATATCAATACCCTTTAGGTTTTAAACATAAGTAGACTTTTTTTTAGCAAAGATTGACTGTTTTATTTTTATTTTCAGGTAAGTTAACAACATGGTCTGAATACAGTGCACATCCGTTCGATATTCCATCAGACTGACAGTAAGTTGAAAACTTATTTTTAATTCCAATGTTACCATTGATCAGAGGATTTTCTATTTTCCATTAAATTCTGTTTAACGACCAAAGTTTACAACGTTATTCCTAATTTTCTTATTTCAATTTCTTTTTATTATATTGTATTTTAGCTATCACTTTTATCTCTCAACCGAGGCTTAACCAACCTACGTCTCCCATCACCTGTTCATTCTTTCCATCTTCTTCGCTTACTTCCAACAATGCGCCTTTGTTTAAGAATTTATAATTCCTATACACTCATACCATCTCAGTTTTCTTTGCTTCAATACCATGAAAATATAGTACTAAGACGGAGCATTTACAGTTATAATTAATATCCTAGTGAAGATTAATCTTTTGTAAGCAGACTTCTTTAATCACAAGAACTACCACCAGATACCTGCCATAAAATCCAAAATACAGGGACATTTCAAGTAGGATGGATTAGGTTTGCGGGCTCTAACACTTTCAACTGAAGTGATTTTCTGTAGGTGTCAATGTAATCTGGAGTTATATGGTTTGTCGTAGACTTGACATAAATGCATTAATGTGGGATTCTGATCGGTATTTGTTACTTCCGCCGTATCCTAGATTAAGGGGACGGTCTAGTAAGATGGCCTGAATCTATAATTCTCGAGATGTAAAATTAGATCACTGCACACTATTTCAACTGTATTACTTCAGTATGCATTAGGAACAAATTTTAATAGATTTTAAGGTATTTTATTTTCTTGGATTTTTAATCAAAATGTTCCTTGCATAAAATGTTTCGGAGTAGATACGTGGATTTTTATAAGTACTATGACACTTGAAACACCTTCATATATTTTACATTTATTTCACCAAGCGTACACAAACTGAAATATTAATATGTAATATAGAATAGTTCACTTAACTCTTTGACAAAGAAATAAAAATATAAAACATTTATATATATATGAAACCAGTTTTCCTTACGTTTTTCCAGAAAACACTATGGGGAAATCTGAGACATTATCAAGGATAGTATGTAGAAAATTGCAAGACAGTAGTTAAAAATATCAATTTGAAAATTACGCGTTTAAAAATAAGTCTTGAAAATAATCGTCCGTTGAAGTATCGAAGTACCTATCGCAACACTTACTTCGTAATTTAAACATCGAAGACAAGTACTATTAAACCAATATTGAAAAGAGCCATACTCATGAAGGACAATATCAGGTATATTTTAATCTGGTCTTTTATACCGTATATATAAGTTATATTTTAATATTCATCATGTTAGCCAGAAGACCATCACCTTAAAGTGGGATACTAAAGATGATAAATCGCATTTGCCATAAATCAGTTGGAATTTTCAACTTGCCATTGTGCTTAGTATAGATATATAAAGTTATATAATTCGTTGTAATTGTATTTTCCAACTTCTAGTTAATGTACTGTCTATGTATCAAACAGACTTGTATTCATATAAATTTGAAAGGTTTAAAACAGTGTGTGTTTTGGAGAGGTATTCAGTGTGAATGATGAAAGTGAGAAGTTTTAAATGCTGTTTGGTAAAGCTGAGAACGCGGAATAGCTGCTTGCCATAAACACGTAAAACAGAATTTTATCGTGCATTGTTAACCCTAGCCAGCGAGTAGATAATAAAGGTACTTTTATGCCTGAGAGCCCGCATTCTGCTGAAATCAATACAACTACTTATATGATGTACAACGCTCCCAGAAGCGAACGTGTAAATTGTGTGCGAGCCCTCACGTGCTTAATAGCATTTTAAAATGTTACTATTTTGTAAATAACCTGTATTCTTCACCGGCTATAGTAAGGGTAATTAAATCACGGAGGATGAAATGGGCTGGACATGTTGCACGCATGGGGAGAAAAGACATGTCTCAGAAGTATTGAGTGGTAGACTCGAAGGGAAAAGACCACTTGGAAGACCGAGACGTAGGTGGGAGGACAATATTAGGATATATTTTAGAAAAGTAGGATTTGCGAGGATGGTTGGATGGAGTTAGCACAGAATAGGGTTCAATGGCGGGCTCAGGTAACCTTCGGGTTCCATAAAATAGATGACATATATTTAGCTTGCTGAGGAATTATCTATTACCATTGACTAAGTAAGTAAGTATTATTTTCTAAATCTTTCCTCACACAGTATATTTATTCATTTTCACATAATACTTAGTCTTAGGCCTAATATTAGTAATAACTTAGTATTCTCTAGGTGGTCGCCGAGGCAGCGGGCTTACCACATGTTTCTCTGCCCTATAGAGGAAATAAAAATAATTTTACCATGTGTATTATGCACTATTCTTTAGACAGCCCTTAATAATTGTGAAATAATAATTAATTACGTACCGTGTAGTCATTTCGGGGTCTGCCACCTGTGCTGCCATCTAGTAGCCACATTCGCAACAGAGATTATTAATTTTCTGGTACATGGCTGCCAACTAGGGATGTAGTGGACATCGCTTTTCACAGCTAAGTATGACTATTTTTCCGACTATCGAGAGAAATTTAACATTCAAATGGGGAAGATGAATTTAAAATGTTCATTTTTTACCAAACAGAGTCTGTTTAATAGTCATACGCAATTTTTCTTAACTGAAAGACTATTTTCCATGTGACTAAAATAAGATTTTGTGACAATGGAGTGCCAAAAAGGTTTTATAATAGTGTGTTAATATTTCTAGTTTTGAGGTGTCGTGACTCTTATTAAGTTCAACTGATATTTCTGTTTAATGTTTATAATAATGAAATAGAGGCAATAAGTCGTAGCAAGTAAATATCTAATTCGTTATTTGACTGTACGACTGCAGAAAACATGTTAAATCCAAGTCAACTTTGCCAGCCACGGGGTTTGAGCCGGGCCTCCCGATTCTATAATTTGGATGTCAGTCTTAAAGGTTTTTATTTAAACTAATATTAAAATATTTTAGACTTAAATAAAGAGAAATAACTAAGTCTTAGTAGTAATTTATTTGCAGAAACATAGTACAGTGTGTTGCAAAGTTATAAAACATTAACAGAAATAGTATTAATAAACAGAACTAATAAATTAATATAATAATGGTACAGTGCTACGGTTGATAACAGATTTACGAAAAATAATTAGATATTAACAAAACAAAATTAATAAACAGAAAGATACCATAAAAACCAATAAGTAATTTTTTTAATTATTCAGATAATATGATGGTAAGTCGTAGCAATAAGCTGTAATTTTATAAATAACCAGTGTTTTTAATAAAGATTCTCAGCACAGAAAATATTAAATAGAATATCTCAAATCTGTGAGTTTGACGTACCGTATCTAAAAAAAGTTCAATATAAAAACTGTTGGAAGAGGAATGTCATTTGTTACTTATTCAATTATGTTGAAATAGGAATAGTTTAAGATATATTTTTTAAAGGACTCCCCGATTTTTTTATTTGGTATTTCTCTGGTAGGGTGGTTATATATTTCGGAACAGTAGTAGTATGGTGATTTATCATATTATATGTATTCATATTTATATATTTATATTTATTTATCCACTTACACTATCATTAAAATTGTATCGACATTCAGGCATGTTTCCAATTACAGAACTCATTAAATCCCAGTCATGCGTCGTTTGTTCTGCAGAAGATTATAAAATATATTCAATGATGATATTCACGACTATTTTACTATAAATTATAATTTTATTCACTTATCTCAAAATTCTTCATTCATGTTACTAAAAGAATTCATTATTCCCTTGGAAAAAATTATGATGAATTACCACAAGATATTAAGGATATCTATAAAATAAAAGGAAGTGTCTGTCCTCCGTCTGTCTTCCGTCTGTCCTCCGTCTGTCCGCGATGCCCAGCGAAATCTACTCAACGCAGAGATCTGAAATTGTAAACATAGATGGACTGAAAGGTGGGCAAATGCTTTCGTTCGCGAGTTATGAGTGAAAAACTGGCAGAAAACGTGATTTTAGCGCTGTCGAAGCATCAGATTTCAGTAATAGGCCTACATTTCAATGTCAAATCAATTGCATTTGGCTTTGGCTATTTTTGTCATACCGTGGAAATAAAAGCATCGCGATCGCTTGAATGTTGTAAGCCCACGCTGGTGCATTTGTTTAGAATGTCAAGGCCCGTAGACATACGAAATCTTCAACCTACACGGAAGAGGGATAATCAACATAGACCTAAATATGATTAAACATTGTTCGATTTGGACGAAACTCACTATACAGGGATTTTCTGGGTCAAGGAACTCGAATCTGAGATCGCTTTTGCCAGGCGACGCTATCTAATCGTGGTAAGTAGTCCACGTGGTTTAGATGTTAATAAATATGTTTTAACTATTATGCTCTTAATTTTTTATTTTTGGAATAATTATCGCGGGCGAAGCCGCGGGCATATGCTAGTTAGAAATATAAAGACTGTTGCTACAAAGACTAAATTTTATTTCTGGTCAAACTACTTTCAGAATTCCTATTATTCTATTAATTTTATGGTTTCTTGATAACTTTAGCAATGTGCTATGTTTCATTAGGTTATATTTAATAATTGTACTTTTCCCTAGATCTTAGTAAATATATTATTGTTCTTTGTGTATTATAATGTTCTGTACTGTCACTATTTATGAGCATTGTTGATCTTTGGGGTTTCATTGATAAATAAATAAAATAAAAAATAATTGAATTCATTTGAAAATTTAATTAGAAATACACCAAACATCTAATATATTAAACCTAGCTATTACACGATATATTAATACTAATGCTGTTCTATGTGCATTATAATGTACTGCCCCTAGTTATGAGCATTATTGCTCTTTGTGATCTTTATTGATAAATAAATAAATAAATAAATAAAAATAAAAAGATTCATAAAGTTGGTTATGTTTAGCTATAGTTTAGCAGGCTTCTTAAATATGATGCGGCAGATACCCGGAAGCCAAGAAGATTTTATTGTTTAATTTGTTATATTTGCAAGGATTTTGTATTTTCCCTCTAATAGGAAAATTTAATTATGGATGGCTTTTGATTTTCATTCTATATGTTCCTGTATAGGTATCTAGAGTTAGAAGCGAAGAAGGACGACTTATGACTCTCAAAGGTATAAACCCTTAGGTCCAACAAACTCTTACTGAGTCCTAGTTTAAAAAAATCCCAACAATAGCCGAGGCCACCTCTTCTAAACAAATGGGTCGCCAGATCAAAAATGTAATAGCTCACATGAACAACACAGAGGTAGGTCGGATTACGAATATCAATATATTTACTAATGCAGATTTTAAATTTTCATTATTGGTCATACTTACCTTAAGAACTACGTTACATAAACATATCGTAAGATGGGCTTTTGAGCCTGGAACTCATTAAAACTTTAAAAATAACATTGTATTAAGGGACATTGCAGAGGACAATAAAAATGTGTATTATATTGCTGTATAAAGTGTAATTTTAACTATGATCTGTAATCGTTCAAAAATAAATTACTCAGCTTCCAAATATCTCTATAAGAGTAGCCTAAGTAAAAAAAGATTGAACAATAACATGCTTTAACCAGTAAACCCATGCGAAAATTTCATAGCCTATATAAAAAAAAAAATTAGTCTGACTGAGTATGAGTTCTATGACAAACGTCGGTAAAAAATATCACACTGAAATCACCACATTTTTTCACTTATCTACCTATTTCCAAAAAACGTGGGAAGTTATTGGATTGAGTTGTGTATTTTTAAACAGCTTATAGTAGCAGTGTATCACGGCGCCTCACGTTATATTTTTTCATTAAAACACTGAGCAGAGTCTCATGTGTAAGGAAAAGGCTAGGAAGATGGCACGCCTGCCTTCCTAAATGCTGAGCCGGGGATTTGCATACATTATGCAAATTATTTACCGGATATGGGGTTTAGGGAAAATACGGACCGCTCATACCAATATCAATATGGAACTAACATTAAAGCGCCCGGAAGAATAATCGAGGTCTACCCCTCTAACTCCTACCAAGTACGGAACTGCCTATTATCCACAGCCTCAATCTCTAAGAGTTTCAAAGTGTAATGCATGTCTATATATTTTGCCAGTCTCTGAGGGGGGAAAAGATAGTAGTTTATCTCTGACAAATTACGTTATTTGAACTTACGCCATTACTACAGAAAATTAACCCTCAGAAGAATGTATGTATATACACAATAGTCAAAACTATTATAGAGACACTTTCTTGAACACCATTTATTTAAAAAACTATATAGTTTTAAGAGACAAGTGCATTCTAAAAACCAACGTGAAATCATGTCACTTGAAGTATTCAATTTTCAAATGAAAGTGTGTGACGTGACACTGAAAAGTCATTTCAATGCGACACTATTTCTTGATTAAACACTAATTTAGACCTTAGTCTATATGACGACGACCAGTACTGCCGCACACAAAAGCAAGGATTTTCTGGATAAAAGTTAACTGTTTAATTGAGTAAATAATTGTTCAGATAACCATTATCGTCCAGTTAACCGAGTAACAGTAAACAAGATAATTGGATAATGACATCATTTTATTCAGTTATTTGTGATTATCCAGATATAGCCTATGCTAAAATAATTAATTAACTGCAGTCTGTCTGAATAATCGACATAAAAATCCAGCTGATTACAAATAAAAACCAGTTAACTATGTGTTCAGATAACAGATAACTGTTTCATCCTCTCTGAAATTAATTGTCTGTGCAGTTAACCATTATCCAGTTATTTGTGCCAGCACTACCGCACACCTTTGAGGCAAGCATCTGATAATCCCCCATGTACCTTGAAGAATGTTGTCCCATTCATCTTGAAGGGCCGCTTCAAGTTCCAGTGGAGTATGGGGACTCTTGGGCAGTTTCGGGCCATCTATCCAAGATATCCTAGATGTATTCGACCAGCTTTAAATCTGGACTGTTGTCATGCCAACCGAACGCAAGAATACTGAGCTCTAGTAGAACTTCCTTTGTGGCCAAGGCAGTATGTGCCGTAGCATTTTTGTGTCGCAGCCCCTTTGTTTTCGCTTCATTCTTGATAGAGTCCATTCTCTCCTACCCATGGTCAAACGGAAGAGCTCTTTAGTTGATGAGTTATGTAAACAAACCATGAACATTGGATGTGCTACATAGTTTCGCTCTGTAACCAGCAAATGTTTTCTTATTTTCACAATGGAAATAGTGTCTCTCTAATTGTTTTCACTAGTGTATATTTTTTTTAGGTTCAAATTCGAGTTGCAGCATTTTGAAATCTATGGACACTAAGCAATATTCTCTGTTCCTCCAACGTTCAATTTTGTGTTTAAAGTTACTCTAACACCCATTTATTTTGCTTTGGTGAAGTTATAGTATATTTATAGTAGTTTTAAGTGATATTTATACAATTTAAGACTACAATAACTCTCATTTTCAAAACATTCAGGAATATTTAAATTGGTAGTCTTAAGTTTAGGTGAAGTGGCTTTATTTTAAGTCAAGTATTGTGTTGTGACTGTTCATTGCTAAGGCGCAGAGGGAGCGATTTGCGAGCTGAGTTAAGAACCCTGATGTGGTTAAAATTTATTTACTTTATATTGTGACACATTTGTAGTATTATAAATAAATCCAAGTATATTTATTTTTATTTTTCAGTCATTTTACTATTCAATGTAATGTATGGAAGGTTTTCTTTGTAGAAGGTAAACTAAAAACAATACTTAAGTAATGCAGAACACCAACGAGTGTAACGCAGACAAACAGGAACTCATAAACAGGGAAAGAATGGATCTCTAGTAACCTTTTCACTGCTACTGACGTATAAATTCGTCACATAAGAAAATGATTAAACGGAAAGTTACAAGATCAGTGCAGTAATAATTTATGTAAAATGTAGGGATTTTTATCAGCTTGTTACAATTATCACTCGTGAGGGACAGCGTTTTCACTAAAATGTTCCTCAATGATTTAAATCTTAAAGCCCACTGATGCTTTCTCTTGACGATTGCTTAAATAAACATGTAAATTCAGCTCAGAAAGGTTTAAAATGCCGTTTAGTTAGAAATTGGTCTACTTGTTTTAAGGTGTTAATATCTTGAACTCCCATTTTGCCATCTCATAATACGTTTTCGTTATTTCTGGCTGAAAATTGTATTTACAGATTCAGGGGATATCGAAACGCGTACTTACGATGAAAACTCGACTTCGAATTTCATGGGTTGACCTATAGTAGAACATTATTAAAAGTCAATTTAATGTAGACAATGGGCTGTATCCGTAAATATATAAAAACAAAGTAAAGAGATAAAAGACAACTGAATATTTGGGAATTTTAACACTTAAGGTAATAAGTAAGTAGTATAGGCCTACAAGATACTCCAAAATTAGTGCTATGTTTGGAGCCTGCATAGATAAGTATTTTATTCTGCTAAGGGTGACCTTCTATTATGTCTTGTTACTTCAGCCACAAATGCATTACGAATTAATAATTCATAAGTTTTGTAAAAGAATTCAGATATAATTAAGAATGATGGTGGTTAAACTCAATCGAACTGTTAAAAATTCATGGCATATTTAAACTTTAATTATTCCTACATAGTTGAAAAGATTATTTCAGAATAAAATATACTTATACGTAGATCCGATGCAGATTAAACAAGCCAAATTTTGTTTAAATGCGTGTGCTTGATCCTGACATAAAATGTAATATTAAATATTTTTTATCTTCCAGTACCCTACGTTGTACTCTTCTTCCTCAAGGACTAACGTGAAATAAACATAGTTTTGTAGCTCATTTTTTTTAACACGCAGCCTTTAGTTAATTTTCCTGTTCAGCTCTTGTAAAATCACACGATTATTTCTATTGGGACAGGAAATAAAAAGGGGAATCTTAACAATGCAATATTCTTTACTAATTTTTCCTGTTCAGCTCTTATAAAATCACACGATTGTTTCTATTAGCAGAGGAAATAAAAAGGAGAACAATAATGGCGCACTATTCTGCGCTGAACACAAAACAGTAGCTTGTTTAGAGTGAAAACGCCCTTAAGAATAATGTGGCGTGTGGAAAGGTGCGAATTCGTAATAAACCCAGGAGCAAATTACTTCCATGCTCCGGAAAATTCTCTCTGCAGCGAATTGTAACAACACATAAAACTAATGTTTTAATTTTCTTTTTAAATAACCATTGCTAGGAACAGAGGTACTTGGAGTTGTGTCATTTATTGGAACAAGGCCTCCGTTGTTACCAAGGCCTTTGTTTTTAACGACTATAAAATACTTTTTAAAATGTTGTCTACAGTTGCTGGATAAAAAAAAATCATCACTTTACCTTTATGCATCTCATGTTTCTGGTAAAAATAAAATGTACCACCACAAAAGCTAGCAGCCTCACTAATTTTACGGTGGTGTATTTTTATTTTAAATGTTCATGGAGGCATGGAAGGTACAAATTATTTTTACGTGGTTATCATATTGCATAATGATGGTAACTTGTTCATTGGACAAAACAGTGTCGTCACTCAGTGTTTAAATTTACTGTGCCTGGTGGTACACTGATACTGTAGCAGCTGCACACTATCATTAAGTATAATAATTGTGGAAGTGGCAGGATTTTAAAATAAATGTAACTTATACATCTGAAAAATATAGCCAGTTAATTTAAGTTTATATAAAAACCAATTTTAGTTGTTACATTCTGCTCACTATTAGGAACTCGAAACGTCAGTAATTTTGAGTTTGCTCAAATATAGATCTCGTATCACTTTTACACCCTTATCTTAAAGCAGTAATATTACATACTATTATTGCTTTCATTCAGTTCTTTATTTTTTAATATCAACACCAATATGGTTGGTTGGTATATGGTTTTTAACGACGGGGATGTACTACAACTTAGGCCTGTGACCGTCACCGGTGTGCCGGAATTTTGTCCCGCAGGAGTTCTTTTACATGCCGGTAAATCTACTGACATGGGCCTGTCACATTTATGCACACATAAATGCCATCGACCTAGGCCGGGATCGAACCCGAAATCTTTGGTGCAGAAAGCCAGTGCGATAATAACCCAAGCCGACAACACCAATATGGTGTTGTGGAAGGTAGTAAGTAATGCAAGATAAATAGAAACGTAGTTGTAAAATACCCTAAAAAGCATATTAAGTTTACCTGATAATATTACTAATATTGTATAAGGGTTTCAATGTAATCCAGTTCTTAATAACATTTTCAATTAGCTTAGAAAACGTGGACACATTAGAAACAGGCCTATATTTCCCAGGATTGGAAGAATTGTCTTTTTAAAATATAGATACCATCTTAGTTTTAAGGAATCAGGGAATGTTCCATTAAGAAACACTGATTTATGGAATCAGTCAAAGGCTTAACAACGTAAGGAACTATTGTCTTTACAAAGTCACTACTAATATCATGTACGTCTTTAATTTTAGATTGTTTCGTGTTACATACTAATTTGATTAAGTCATTGCAAGAAATCTGTTTCCACGTAAATTTCACTTTAGATACTATTAAATTAGATAAAAGATATTCAGAGTTATCTGTTGAGTCCGCCACAATACTACAGATATCCTCTTCAGATTTAATAAAATACTGATTAAAAGAATCAGGTATGATGCTACGACTACAAATATTGGATTTCTTTGTGGAAGCATTAATTACCTGCCAAGCAACTTTACATTTATTAACGGCTGAATTAATATAATTCCATTTGTAATGTGATCTTTGTTTGGTTTAAAAGTGTTTTATAATTTTTCCTGGCACCTATATAAGCCTCTCTAGACTTGTTGATAGGCAAGTAATGCCATTGGGCCCATACCATGAGGGAAAAGAGATACGAGTACATAACACTTTGTTTACATTCATTACTGTACAACCTCAGTTTTGAACCAGTAGTAATTGTGTGAGTTTTCTTGATATATTTAACTGGAAAACAAATATCCACGCCATTTTCAGGAAATGACATGAAAGTATAAAAAACATGTTCAGAATAGAAAACTCTCCGTCAATCAATAGCTCATAAATATGCAATAAAATTCACCGTACATGACTCGTTAAAACACGTAATTATGTCGTTAGCGAAATTAGAAATTTAATGTTTCTATATATGTATACAGAAAGGGCTTTATGACCTGTTAAGGGGAAATCTAAACCATTTGACTTAATTAGTTCATTTGTAATTTTTTTTACAATACATTGTATTTGCATCTAAATTAAAATATCCACAAATTACAAAAGTAATTTTAAATTAATTTAAGAATGTGATCAACTTGTCATTTTTTTAAAGAAATGTTTTTATGTCCCCCAGCAGGGATCGATAGAGAGATACAAAAATTAATTTAACAGAGCGTAGTTACGAGGGTCATCCAGAAAGTAAGTTCCGATCGCCGATAAAGAAAACAAAAATGACAGTAAGAAAAAAATGTTTATTGTAATATTTACAGAGATTTACTGGCTACTTCTCTGCATTGTCGCCACCGTTATTGAGGCATTTATCGTACCGCTGCACCAACATTTGTATGCCCATCTCGTAGGCCTCTGCCGCCAACGTCTGAAGTCATGAACATTCCAAGTCTCTTGTTTAGGGTCGCCCTCTTCAGATTATTCAATTTTGACAGTACCGATCAGCATTTACGGTCTCCCCTCGCGGTAAAAATTTGCACAGGAGGACACCATGTCGATCCCAGATTTTTCTGACAGGGATTACTTGAATTAATTGATCTTCACAGGTAACCGCCAATGCATGGATTGTTTTTTGTTTCTGGCATGGCATGCGACACCCATGTTTCATCCCCAGTGACAACATTGTCGAGAAACTCGTCACCTTTCTCTGCGTACCCCTGGCGGCAGAGTCATATGACACTGGCGTACAATTATTGTTGGTACACCGCTAAGATAAATGTCTCAATAACGGTGGCGACTATGTGAAGAAGTAGCCAGTAAATCTCTGTAAATATTACAATAAATATCTTTTGCTTATTGATGTTTCTGTTTTCTTTATCGGCGATCGGAACTTACTTTCTGGATGACCCTCGTATTACTGCTACTTCTAGTATGTTTTTCATCACAGAATTGATCTATATTTAAAACTTTGTAATTAAAGGTACTTTTTGGCCATTCTATTGGCTTATCATATGTTCAGAGTTGATTTTTACTTAGTATAGTAGAGTAGGCGTGCGAGGAAATCTCGATTAGACACTGGATTCTAATCCTAAATTCGCGAATTCGATTCCGGCCCAGGTGAGAGGGATTTATGTATGCATAAATGGGTCAGTTTCATAATTTGTAGATTTACAGCACAGTACTGATGATTATATTCATATGTTTCTGTAATTAACCGTTGTTACGTAAATCATAAACAAATTTTAAGAGAATACGACTTTAATAATTTAATATCTGTTCAACTTTATTAAAATAACTTACATGTCCAATTTTGTTGAGCTCGATCAATGAAATAAAATAAATGTGACCAGTTGCTCAACTATGATTTATTTTGTAATTCGCCGCACACGCCTTTCGGTGCGTTGGACCATCTTCAGGGCATCTTGGAGTTCCAATAATTAAAATCAAAACTGCATTTCGTCACATTTAAAAAAAAAGAACAAATTTATAAACTATCATAAAAGCACTGTCACCGGACTGTCTTCTGTGGCCGCCTCACCGCGTGTCCAATGAACTCCAAGCCAGCCAAAGATTCTCTGAAGACGGTGCAATCGCACCGAGAGGCCTAGGCGGCGAATTACAAAATAAATCGTAGTTGGACAACCGGTATCACATACATTTTATTTCATCTGTTCTACTGTTTTCTACAAAAGGCTCTGCGTTTCTTTTGAATTAAAATATTGTTGATGATTTCTTGTTTTGAACTTTTTTTTCTCGCAATAGGTCTACCAAGAACAGTTTATCGAAAAATCTGAAAGCTCTGTTTCACATCTAAAATCCTTCTCAACCCGCCATAGTTTCAGTGAGGCATGAGGCACTGTTAATAAACAGGAAATATGAATGTTGATACGGTAACTATTTTTAATAATAAAAGCATAATTCCGGATCTGAGTTTTCTTGCAAACTATGGATGTGTATAAAAAATCCCAAACAGGATATTGTGTATAGAAAGAGATAATTAATTTCCTACGTATTGTCTAGACAGCTAGGCAACTTGCTGTTGCAACGAAAGTAAATTTAATATCGACATTTTTTTATTTTGCTGAACTTTAGTCTGGGCTATCAAGTTACTTAATTATAAGTATCTAAAACACTGTATGTGACGTAAATGCCTTTCAGTGAGGTGGACCATGGAGGGTAAGATTACATCTGGTGCCGTGGATCGAAATCTGGCGAACTCAGTTGAAGAACAGTACACATCCTTCACAAACGTCATCAGGAGACGAAGCTGTCTTCCATTGTGTTTTAGTCAATGATATTCATGACACAAAAACTGTAGTCAACTATCCGGCCTAAGACCAATTTTCATGGACCTTTGTAAATAATTGACCAATGTTGTTAACTCTGTATTTATATTTTATATTATATTATATTTAAAGGATGAATGAGGATATAAATATAATTTTGATCGTATCGCTAGGTTATAAATAATAATATTATTATTACGGTCGTTATTGTTATTTACAAGAAGAACCATCTTATAGTTCTTTGAAATGGTGGAAGGAATACAAGCTGAACAGGGAACTTCAGAATTCTTTTGTCATTATAATAATAAGCTGTCAGTGTTAATTAAGAAACCACCGTTGTGGTGTCCACTCGATATAAATGGCCATCTCATCGTTTCACAATATGAACGGGAGACATGGAACAGTTCATCTTGTGAAATTCCATGAATCTTTTTCCACATAGAGGAATATGAAAGGAATTTACATTCAAAGGCCGAGGTTCACATACCTTCCCCATATAAAGTGAAACGATCCGATATATGATAGTACTTTCTCTATACATATCTTCGTATAAAATATAAAAATGATATAGAATTCCTCAACTGAAGTGAACGTGTTGCTTCTCGTATGCTTATTCTTTGAGATCATCTCTGGTATTTGTTATGCCTACTTGACTTGCCGTCAGGTATATCTGCAAACTTTAATTTGAAATTTTAGTTTTAAAATATAGTTTTCCTCGTACTTCTAAAAGTAAATGTACTATTATTGTTATTATTAATGTTTTATTCAGCTGTAATTGTACTCCTTTTATCTTCGAGGCCATATCAGGAGTTCGGGATCTGTATCTATATAGAAGGGTAGGCCATGGAACTATTGATTATCAATTATTTCTATTGTTAGCATATTTGTGGAGTAAATTTAACTAATATTAATTTAAATAGGTATGATACAGGATGAAATGGTGAGGATGATACGTGGCATGTAAATATCCAATTCGGCATTTGCCTTTACGAGTGAGGAAACCATGAAAAATCCCATGTCAAATTGGGATACGGGATTTGAACCTGGGACCTCCCGAATGCGAGTCCAAGACGTTACCATCTCGGCCACCTCGCTCGGTGTGTCATTATAAACTGGAAAGACCAGTAAATTAATTTCAGGAACAAAATTACATTCTTATTATTTAATTAATTTCATTAATAATTAATTAATTTCAAGAATAAAATTACATTCTTGTTTGCTCGTAATGTTTTTCGGCTTAATAATCGGTTTAAAATATATTAGATTATGGCCATTTCTTTCACTTCCAGAATATCCTTTATAGTGCTGCTATGTGTTTATAAAGTATAATAATTATATTTAAGCATTGTTTAAGTAAAAATTGATGTTACAACGCTATAAATCTCTGATTGTAACCCCTAACATTTTAAAACTAATATCAGGATGAATTAAAATTGCGTGGAAGGCACTCATTATGTTGAACTATTGATATGCCTCTTTTTTCTTGGGCAATGTTTGTTACAAAAGTATGTCTCAATTTAACAATGTCCTCTGCAAGCCGTCACAAAAGGCCTTATCCTTTGAACCTATAACGATATAGTACAATACCATTTATGAAAAAGAACTTTATTATTGAATTTATATGTCCCAAAGAACAGTTATTATTAAGCCACTACTTTCAGCCAAAGGTCGTAATAATTTGTGCCTAGAGCCTGACAAATCAAGAATGTTATATTACTTCTAGCCCAGTGCTATATACCAGAGAAATAGTCTATTCCTTGGGGTTGAATAAGTTTTGTCTTATTAAATAGTACTTCAATAATTATTAAGGATTGCCTATCGGAAAGAAGTAAAAGCTAGAAAAATAAAAAAAATCTACTAGAGGAAGGAAACTTGTCCTTTTGGCTTAAGGCTTCATTCAGTACTGTAACAGAAAATTTTGTAAAAATAAAATAAAAATATATTATCACTGACAGTACAAGCTGCTTCATGTTTTGAAAACTAAGTGCGCATTGCTACTAACTGGACACAAGCACAATCAGCCAATTCTTATTAATAAATAAATTAAAAAATACAAAGTTAATATGTCCTTTAAACGGTATTTTTTTACTCCAAATTATAAATTATGTTTTTCCTACACACATAATATCACTTGTTAATACAAGTTTATTGATGCATTTGGGATAACAAAAATTCCAGGGAGGCATATCTACAATGGAATGCTTTTTTTTAAAATAGAATTCCGTTAAATTAACTTAATATTACCCTTAGGGTAGAAAATTATCCCACATTAAAGTACAAGGGTTAATATATTAAAGAAAACATGCTTTCTGGAAGCAAAAATGACAAAAGTATCACCAAAAGTAAAATATTCATATCAAATGTATTACTACCATCCAAGGTCAAGGCCTATGCAATAACATGGCTCTAACAGCCTCCAAATATGTATTCTCACATAGAGTGAAAGAAGCATTTGTAGATCTCCTCCATGTTCAGGTCTGGTACCCAGAAAATAAGTAACAAAATAATTGAATCATACTAAAATATTGTGTATAAATTGCCTTCTTACGACAATGGTAGATCAGACCTCATTACGTTGAATTAGAATATAAGAAAATTAGGTTTTCGTAAACGATGTCACGAAAGCCACTTCAATTTGTTTCCCGAAGAAGAAATTCAAGTTCGCTTAGCGTAAAATGTACTTTCGTTGTAGATGAAGTATGAAATATAACATTGAACACACATACCAACTACTCACAACCTCTGCATTCACGATTTTATGGTTCAAGTACATAACATAGCAGGACCAGTTTTTATGTACCTTAGCTATGGGAAATTTTAAGAGGCCTTTTCCTGAGTGAGATTGTTAGAGCTTTGTGTCATGTCAATATACTCAGCCCGCTATGGCTGTGGGAGATATGTCTCCCGCCACTGTCTTTATGCGTATGTGTGAGTGCGTGCACGTGTAAAAGACCCCTATACACGAACAAACAGTTTGTGTAACAAAGCGTCTCGTGCAACTGTTTCATTGTACAAGGAAGTGTTTGCGTTACTCAACTGTTTGAACCTTGAGGGACCCTAGTGTAAAGACCTCCAGACAAGAGAATAAATATTTTACACATTGTTAGGTATCTCCAACCAAAAATATAAAACTACTTAAACCACTTATCAAACTGGTTTTGGGGGGACTTCAGAGGAAATAGCTAGCTTTAGCATAGGGTTTTAGATGATGGTACAGCAAGAGGTAAATTCTCCTGGTGTTTATATTGTACTTTGTAAGTTGATTGTACTGAACGATAACTGGATCCTGTGAAAATAAACAAAGGGCCAGATGGAGTTAATAGGCTATATTTCAGAAACCATTGAGTTTAAGACTTTTTCCTTAAAGTTTGTTCAGCTTGTGAAGGAATAAGTGGGTTAACTAGAATATTAACATACTTTTTTCCTGTTCACAAGTAATACTATAAAGTACCATTCTGGCACTTAATTACCACCAGTAGGTAGGAGCATACTGCAAGTGAAAATTTGCAGTAAGTACACACATGAAAATTAAAAAGAAATGTTACTTGTTAAGTCCCAGAACGACACTTTCTAAGAATGGCAAAAATATATGTCGGAAATGTCTTTATCAGATTTCCATGAAACTTAGTATGGACACTCATAATGTCCATAGAAATAACTCTATAAATAGCAATTTTCTTATTGTAACCAATTACTCATTTATGTGGTATAGCTATCGTTTTCAACTTCTCTCAGGATATGTTCTTTCTAAGAATAATGTATCTTTATTATCGCCTGCTTCATTCACTATTCCACTTCTCTTACCCTTTTTCTTTCTTTCCACCCAAAACATGTACAAACACAGTACCTCCTTTGGATCTTCTCGTAGCAAGCCATCCAAAGAACTAATGCTTTCCAAAATTAACTCTAGTATTTTGACGATAGTACTTTACACTGCTAAATGATGTATCAACAGTTTGCACAAATTGTGTCATCGTGTATTTGGGCCTTCTGTACTTTAGTTTCCATTTTGACTCCGCTGCTGCAAGTGAGTCATGACCCACGAGTCGCATGAGCCTCTTTATCTCTGGTGTTTGCCATCAAATCACTTTGGTGATCGGTAGGATACCGCTCGTGCATTAAGGTAATCAACTCGCGCAAGGAGGGGAAGTCCCGGGCGGATCACGCGATGCGACACGCTGAAATTATGACTCCGCCCGCCACCGCTTCAGTATCTCCCTATACATCTTACACTTCCCACCTACACTTTTCTTCTGACATTTAATCTTTATTCATTTCACGTTACTTTTTATTTATTGATACTTTATTCTTTATCCTGCTTTCCACTCTGTTTTCGCACTTGACATAGCTTCCTCGTAATTAAAATGTACCTATATATATATATATATATATATATATATATATATATATATATATAGCCTACTAGGCCTACAACGTTTTCTTTTAAAAGATGGAAAGAAAGTAGTTTCATTTTTCATCTTGATTCTGTGGAAAAAAATATTTCTGACAGCTGAATTCAAACGCGTGATCTTCCCTGTCCGTGCCAACGCTTGTGTAGTCCAGTTATTCATTGCATGGCCAGAGGGCTCCGAAGGAATACACCATTAAGTCGGTATTTCTTTATGTTAATTGATCTGACTAAATCGGTCTTGGTTTCCGCTTTCCAAAACAAAAGCAATGTTGCAATATTCTCTCATTGCTATCACTAACCTTAGTTCTTACCTCGCTTGAATCAATTCACAGGTGTTATTTTTTACTGTAACTTGATCTTGCAACCTCGCGTTTCACTCCACGCGGAGTTGACGAGTAGCTGTCATAGCTGTCGCAGGACAGTCTTGGATTTTGATTGGCTGAGGTTTGCCGCTGATTTGTGCGGCAAACATTTCCTCCTAACAAAAGAAATCAGCCTGGCCATGGAATGAATAACTGGACTATACCAAGTGAGCTAACCTAAGTGGTGACACGGTGGGAGACGGGAATAATCTCCTCATTGTAATCAAGTAACATCGGCAGATTATAAAAGTCTGTAGAAGCATAAAAATTCCATCTTACATGGCATTGTTTAATATACACTGGGATTAGTTTTATGGTTATTTAACGACGCGAATTTATTGCAACTTAGGCCTGTGGTCGTCTCCGGTGTGCCGCAGGAATTCTTTTACATGCCTTGTAAATCAAAAGATATGAGTCTGTGACGTTTGTGCAAACATAAATTCCATCGACCTAGTCCGGATCTTAACCGCGATCTTCGGCACAGAAAACCCCAGCCACCCAGGCTGACTGCTGTGGGAACCCAGTCATAAATCACTGCAAAGCATTGCGCATTTTAACATACAGTGTACGATTTAAAAGTTTTTCAATGAGAGTATCAAAGGATAAAGTTTGCATTTGCCATTGCATCAAGAACTCTCAACGCATGAGTTGGTAGTCCCTCAGCACGGAAAACAGGACGATCCAGGAAAAGAAAAACCAACAGTATTCTCTAGTCAAAGATATTTCAAAACTTTTCTGAGTTTCACCAATCTAGGCCTATGGTTAGCTTAAGATGATGTCGCGAGGTCTCATAGTCTACCCGTGTTATAAGTTAATGACGTACAGTATTATTGACGAAACCGCCTTCTGCATGCGGCAACTTCTCTGCTACAGATGACGTGCGTGTAGTATAGATACAGTCTTTCAGGCGAAATTCATTGTTTGCTATTATTACGAATGTTGGTTTCGCCGATCCTTCACTTTTTGTGGCTGTAGTGTGCTCACGTTTAAAACTCAAGGGGGAAAACCCTGAAAATCACATTCATAAGTGTTTTCAAATAGAATAAATTAAATTGGATTGAAAATTGGAAAGTTGGTCAGTATACATACGCTCTCCGTAACGAATTTAATGAAGTATTAGGGAAAATACAAAACATGACCATTTTTCTCCCCTCAGGAAGCAAACCTAATAATGATAATAAAAACAGAAATAAACTTCCGTTTCATGCGAGGTGATAAAACTGTGGCATAAACTTCCGTTTTAAGAGGAGGAAATGATTACGCGGGAGTATGTGTCGAGCAATTTCCTCACTTTCTTGTTTCTCGAGTTTAATGGGAAATAGTTGCTGTCATTTAAAGGGAAGCAGCAAGGAAGACGTATGAGCCGTATCCAAGCTTCGTCGTGTCATTGCCAGGAGTAGTGTGCTAGAGGAGAGAACAAATCATTTCAACAGCACCGGGGTCGCCGCAGCCGGTGGTAAATTGCGAGAGAGGGGGAGAGAGAGAGGTGGAGAGAGAGAGGTTGTCTAGTCCACCCCTTTCCAGGTTTTATTGCGGGTGATAACGCATATGTGCTAGGCACTAATCGAATCCGGACCCCATCCGGAGTCACCCCTCATTCGTAATGTTATCTACACAAAATATACCTGATAAATTGCACTTAATTGCTGCTACATTACTTTTATGTGAATTGTTTCGGAGTAAGTTGAGGGAGAAGACTTGCTAGGACAGGAAATTCAATCATAATCATGTTCTTTGTTGCGGAGATTGGCAAGACGATTCCCTGTTATTAGTACTATGTATCAGCATGTTTCTCTAGTAAATTGGGTGAGAAGTTTTGCGAAGGGGAGAATCCAGTCTTATCTTTTACTTTCTTGCACTGATTTGTACGAAATTATTTTACAGCTTACGGTTGTTATTTTCTAGCAGTGATTTGGAATGGGTTGCGAATGATATATTTTATATATATTGTATATGTTATAATATATATGTTATTATATATATTAAAGAAGGCAAGGAATAAATTACTCGTATCGTTCAGCTATATCGAATTCCTGCGTCAGAAATAGGAAGTCTCCTGCATAGGCCAATTGTAGTACTTAGCGCTGTCCTGTCAAATAATTGAAGTACTGAATATTTTAAAGTACAAAATAGGTAAAGAGCACTTCATACAATGAGAAATTCCAAACTTTCACTTGTTTTCGTCCAGTGTCCATTCAGTTGTTGAACATTACTCTACTGTGTACAGTTACTCAGTTACAGTTAATCACTTACATGATTCGAACAAGTGGAAAAAATTCAAATGTCTGGGAACAGTAATTAGAGACACAAATAATATTACGGCAGAAGTTAAGTGTAGATTCAAATCAGGAAACGCTTGTTTTTACGCATTTCAGAAACTCTTATCTTCTCATCTTCTGTCCAAAAATCTAAAAATAAAAATTTATAAGACAATTTTTTATCCTGTTCTGCCCTCAAGTCTGTCTGACTTCTTAACATTCCACCGCACTACATTTATAGTTAGTGTCAGGGGAAAACACACTTCTTTGGAAGTATAGTACAGTATGTTTCTTAAATAATCTTCCTAACATTCATGCAAGTTTCAAAAGAATTCTGCAACTGCAACTGCAAGCTATATTTTCTAAAAATCTTGTCTTATATTCACTGGCACTAAATGAATTGGCACAATAACGAGGTTTCTTATGTATTTTGTATGGGAGAAGATCCGTTCACTTGCATTTATTGGCGCATTGCGAGGATGGCACTGTAAAGAGGGGCATTATATCGAGAGTTGACTGTATTAGGCCTACTGTACTTGTAAGCGGAACATCCTGAGGGAGGGCACAAAAAATATGTACTTTCTTCCAAAAACATCCACTCTTCTTTAGCACAATATATTAAGATATTATTAATCCTCAAGAAAACTAGTAGTGTTGTTAATAATGCAATAATTATTGGCTAAACAGACTATAAATTAATATTTTTTTAAATAAAGAGGGACTTTCAACGTAAATTATATTAAACTTCAATGTGATTTTCCTTTCCTTTCCTGAGCACCCCCAATGAATTTTACGAGTCAGTGCCTATGACAGCAGCACTATTTTTTATCATGTCATGTTCCTACATCCATATATGAACATAAAGCAATTAGCTCTCTAACTTTGGAAATATATTCTAAGACAGTTTAAGAAACATATTCAAAATCACAGCTTTGGATGGCATTTTATTGGGTGAAAAATATATATTCAATCAGAACATTAATTTTGTTAAATGGGTAAGGTGTGACTATTATTTCTCCTTGTGTATTTCGGAGATGAAGCCGTTGATTTCCAAGAGTGGTCTATAGGGAATGAAAATAATGGAAGAGATGTAGTAATGGGTTTTATTTAAAAAAGGATCGTACACCTCAAACCAGTATATCTTAGCCTGTGTGCGCGAGTAGCTCACCTTCATACGGTCCAACGTTACATCATCTTTCACAGAAGGAATTTATTGATAGTAAAAGCGAAATAAAAATTCAAACTTGAATATTTTAATCGAACCTAACCTCTGTATTAAGAGAATCAGAATATGAAAAAGTAATGTCGATGTAGAATTACGGCTTACTAATACGTATTTTGATCATGACTCGACATTACTTCTACACTTACTCGAGGGGTTAGGAGTTTAGCAATGAACCCCATAATATTTATTTTCATGACTATTTAGCTCGTGGAATTTGAACCAATCACAAGTGCCTGTCGTCGTAATTTTCTCATTTTATTTTTAACGCTTTTATTTTATCACACCTACGTTCACTTGTTTTTAATTTAAATTCACAAGAACTGAACACTAAAACATCTTCAAACATGTAGCTTCTTTAATTTGTTTTCTTTATCTTAGTTTTACCTCTCCCTTGTAGGATTTAAGCGACCCAAGCCGCCCGGGCCTTACAGGGGCGCGACCTGTCGGGAGGGGATTATCTTTGAATCACATACATACATTTTTGACCAGACAAGGACATGGAGGGCCTCCCCGGATGAGTGATAAGCCCAATGCCGTGGCCACCTCCGAGACAACTCGAACACATAGGACGAGACACACCATTCACACACACACTCACTCCAAACAAGGCGAGGATGGGATGAATATGATAATGACGGCCAGATGATATCTGGGGACCACAAGGGCCTAAAGTTACCTCACCTAAGTAGCTTGTCCCGACGGTGCGTGAGAGGAGCGAACGCATCCCCTACGCCACAGCGGTGGACACATGTAGCTTCTTTGTTAAAAATTAATTGTACACAACGATTAGCTATATTATAAGATGCTTATGAGCAAAAATAGTAAGAAAATTATAGTATAATTATGTATATATTTTTGTAGCATTTTAATCTCCTATAATATTAAATACAATGTTAATTATACGACATTATTTTAGCAATGAGGCTAATCTAAATAACTCACAACCATAAAAGTTGCACGAAGCGCGGCTATCGACGATGGCGCGACGATCGATATGTTACAATACATTGATTGTTTCGCCTAAGAATATCTCGCTTACAGTGACATCAGAATGACACAAATAGCCTAATTGTATTCATTTTCGTAGTTTCCATTATTCTTTACATGATTAATTATGTATTTGCTAAGTAGTTACAATAAATATAACTCGAGAACCGGATTTTCTCAAGGTAAATTATATCAATAAAATCTGGATCTCTCATGGTATACCTATGATTATTTATCTGTAAGTGAATTTCTAAAAACCTATGTTAGATGTCATTTTCCAGCCTACTGCAGGCGCATCGAGATTTATTTGTGACGTGATTGCCAAAGTTATGTAATTTTTCCACATTTAAAGTCAATTACATAACTGCGAATATTAGTATGCAGTGGCTAATAAAAGCTACGAGACCTCTTCTCACATTTTTTTTACCTACAGCCTCGCCTGACTTTCTGCAATATTAACCATTAACCACTGCTTCTAATGTCACATAAGTCAAGTCAGAAGAAAGTCATACGATAAATTAGCCCATTCAGTCTTTGCCATTAGTTGGACCAATTACATGTGCGTCAACTGGCCTTTGCTGAAACAAATTTGACCTTTCCCTTAGTTCGTAATATATAATATCACTGAGTGTTAATATGTATGACGCCCATTACAGTGAATGACCACGAACTCATTTTTGCTAGTGCCGCTAGCTGATCTCTAGCACAGCATGCCGCAACTATTTTCACACACGAGTAATGACAAAATAATGTAAATATTAACAGCTACTCTCCCTTCATGCATATTCAATATGCAGTTCCTGCTTTCATGTGCAGTGTGCAACCAAAGATAAAACTGGTGATAAACGATTGTGAAAATACTATGTAGACCATGAGGATTTATCTAAGGTAATGGGCTGACACTAGAACTACTAATTGCTACAGGCTATTATGGTGTGAAGTTGGCTATTAGTATTGTAAGAGATACCACTTAAATTGGTATTAGGCCTATATTTAACCGCTTTATGCACGAAGTTCCATTAGAATACACCCTTTTAATGCCTGTCATTGGGAATAAATCAATAATATTCTAAATAAAATTTCTACAAGTGTCAACGCACTTGAAATTCAAAGAGTTGGATAACATTGATTACTTCGCTGAAATTACTTGGATAATATTGATTACTTCGCTGAAACCAGCTATATATATAATATTAGTTATTTAATATTCAACTCTTATCTTCTCGTCTTCTGTCCAGCAATCTAAAAATAAAAATTTAAAGACTATTATACTGCCGGTTGTATTATACGGATGTGAAACATGGCCGCTATCTGATCGGAAAGAACATAATCTGAGACTATTCGAAAACAGGGTGCTTAGGAAAATATTTGGGCCTAAGAGAGATGAAAATGGGGACTGGAGAAAACTGCACAACGACGACCTTCATGACCTGTACTCTTCACCGGATATAGTAAGGGTAATTAAATCACGGAGGATGAAATGGGCTGGACATGTTGCGCGCATTAGGGAAGAAAGGCATATCTCAAAAATATTGACTGGGAGACCCGAAGGGAAAATACCACGTGGAAGACCTAGACATAGGTGGGAGGACAATATTAGAATAGATTTAAGGGAAGTAGTATTTGCGGGGGATGATTGAGATAGAGTTAGCACAGAATAGGGTCGAACGGCGGGCTCAGATAAGCGCGGCAATGAACCTTCGGGTTCCATACAATAGATAATATTATTTTAGCTTGCTGAGGAATTGTCTATTGCCATTGGGTAAGTAGTAAGTAAGTAAGTAAGTAAGTAAGTAAGTTATTTAATATTCATGTAGTAAATAAGAATGTTATTTTGCGAGTGGGTATGTTTGCTAAACGTTCCCGTGAGGGCGAGTGTAGAAATCCTACGAGCAAAATAAAATCATTTTACCAAGTGTATCATAGGCCTACATTATTTTTTGACAGCCTTTAAAATTTGTGAAATAATAATAAATATTAGATTTATTGCAATGAATACGCACCGTACCATATTGGAGCGCGCAGATAGTTGTTATTGATTTTCTAGTACACCGCTGCCAACGTAAGGACAACGCTTTTCACCCACAATTTATGATGATGATTTTTGCAGTCGCCGTGAGAAATTTCACAATTAAGAAGGCGTAGTTAATTTTAAAATTTTCTATTTCTAGCAAACTGAGTCTGTTAAATAATCATATGCTAATATTTTAATTAAAAGAGTATTTCCTATGTAACCCTGGAGTGTTATAGTTTTTTACCACTCAGTGGCATAATTTTCTTTTTTGGATTAATATCATCTTCTACTGTCTTAAAAATGATTTTAGTGTTCCATGAGTAATGATATAGAATATATGAAATAAATATATTGAAATCTGTTCACGAGGAGAAAATTAACTTTGTGTTTAATTTCCATACATTCCTTAAACAAAGATACTGGTCTCGCTTTATAGATTTAATGCTATTCTTGAAGAAACAGGACTTTTTATCCAACTAGTTTCTTCTTGTTCCTGAGACCCTTCTGTAGTTGATTGGCTAAAGCAGCAACACCATGAGTACTAGGAATAATCCAAGAGCTAAAGACGGCTTTTTCGTAGATATAGCTATTATCATGTTTTCTTAGCCTAAAAATAAGACATTAATAACGTACATGATTCCTCAGAGCGTAACAATATTTGTTTGGAAAGTACTTGACCACTGTTATTATATAAAATATTTATGTTATTTATAATATATTCCTAAGCTTTTGTTTGTATAAATATTTATAAATAGCCATAAACTTTAAGTTTAAAATTTAATTGAGTCTTAGTAGAAAGTTAAAGAAGTACATTCAAACTGCCCACTGTTTGTTGAGTTAATCAACTTCTTGTTCCATTTTCTTTTTGACTTCATTCTGAGTTTGAAACGAAACTTCTTCTTTATGAAACACGCCGTCATCAGCTTCTAAGGATTTTTTTTTTCTAAATTCGATACATCACCCTCAATTTTATTGGCTAACGAACCAGTTAGGAGAGACATGTGGAGTTCGAAAATACGTGTCCTGAATGGGTTTAGACTCTTCCCATGTGTGGCATAACGACCAGGGGTTTCCTCCTCTCCGTTCTCAGACTTGTTTCACCGCATGAAGCTTAATGTAACGAAGAATCGCTTGAACAGTGCACGAAACAGTTTCAATTATAAGAACTGGATATATTCCTTTATCATTTATTTATTTATTTATTTATTCGTTCATTCACTCAGCAGCTATCTCTTCCGACAATGCTAGTAGCATAGAAAGTGTGTAATAGATTTAAATGGCAATTTTTTTTGTAGTGACATTAGCATGACGTCTTTCTATAATGATTCTTTAAACTGCATAGCTTTAACCGCGTATTGCAGAAGAAATATGACGAAATATGTTCCCTCTAACTGTTATTTCCTTTTGACGTCTTTTTTCATCATTCCTACATATATCAGTGGGGAGTAAACAGATTTAGAGAAAATTTATAATTTTCACCCACATGGAGAAATTCTGTGGTTAACGCTCTACACAATGCAAAGCATTTCCTCATAATATAGGCCTATATTTCTTATTATCAGATGCCCATTATCAATCAGAAGGTAAAAAAAAATCCATAGATGGGCAGGTTTTGAAGTTGAACCGTGACTGAATTCCGCACAGTCAATCGAATTCATTGTTATTAACCTTCTGAAGTCTAGATGGTGTGTTCAGACACCCTTATCATTTTGATGGCTGATGAGTGATTAGCTATGTGTCTAGTTATGTTCCAGACGAAAGAAAATTATCCCCTTTTTAATTTTCTTCAAATATAGATATTTACTGGGGGATATAAAACAGCCCACATTTTCTTAATAGTGCATTTTCCTTTCTTTTCCAAGGGAGATAAATTATAATATTCATTCAACAGTGTAACTTCTACTGTAATAATAATTCACAACGATGTAACTTATATTTCCGCTTTAAAAGTTTCTCAAGACTTTCAGTTATTTTAAGAAAGCAGTCAACGGTTTGATGCTCGAGAATAACATAAAATACTTGAATACCCCTAAGTGAAATAGAATAATTTTTGGAATTTCATCAAATAAGTACTTATTCTGTGGAATTATTCTTCAGTTGTTTGCAGTTTGTGTTTATTAAGTAGAGAAAGACAGTTTTGATATAATTTAGGTTAAAATTTTGCTGAACATTCATTGTAGAATTAATCATTTTCTGTTAAATAACCATTTTCAATTCTATTGTTATTGTTTTAAAACTAGTTTTACCGTATTAAATGCACAATACTCTTTGTCTTACCTGCTACACGCTCTGTTTCTCAAGTAAAAAATGCGGTATTTCTATTTTTTTTATGTTGCTCACTTCACAAGATATTAAACTTTGAAAAGGAAGTTAAAATTGTCGGTAATCCTCCAAAAATGTAACGGCTTTGAGACTGATTTTTCAATTGTTAGAGCTGAATAAACTCATTTTGGCGTATGGAACGATGCCCATTATTCCCAGACAACTGGGTTCATAACTCACTTTCATTGGAAGCAGAATAAGAGCCCTTCCTTAAACGACAGATTCACATATAAAAATCAGATCTGTTTACGAGGCAAGAAAACTATCGTATGAGAGTATGCCCTCACATAATGAGGTTAACATGCTGAAAGAGGAATTCAGCCAGCCAGCAAACGGAAGGCGAAAAGCATAGCAGAAGCATCGCACGTATCCAGTGCAGGGGGAGATCCTATCGCTATTGGAATCGGCTTTCATCTACAATCAAGCGCAGAGTCATTTCCGCCCTCGTATCCCATCTTCAACCTCCATAACGTTTCTTTTGTACGCTAAAAATTATTTTTACGTTCCTTCGTGCTGAAAAACCAACACTACCGCCAATAAAAGGACCGTATGGATGGCCTAGTATACTCACTGAAAGTACAATACGAAGGAAGAAAGAATTCAATATCAGGAAAGATTATTTACTCGGCATTGTCCGTGTAGTCCTTCGCTTCTGTTTCTTTTCAAAATGTGACTAGCAATAAAAGCATTTATAAGTCTATACTTTTCGAAAATGCCTTCTTAAGGGCTTACCTTGTCGTTGAGAATTTTCATTTTTTTATTTTATGCTTAACAGTAACTTCTAACCATATGTCTGGGAAAGGATTTTAATATACTTCTGAAACTCACTATGTTCTCTTAGGATGTAACCGTAATTTCACGGTCCATGCGATTATCGTTCATTTCATCAATATTTTTTTTAAACTTTCACAGTTTCACATATAATTCAATGAAATTTTGCTCGGCATTTCTGAGGGAATAGTTTGAGTGTGATAAGTCGTTCTTCCTCATTTCAAATTCTAAATATTTATATAAAGACCTAGAGTTTGAAAAACTAAAGTCCTTCATAAGTTATTTTCTAATTTACAGAATACAAAATCTGAGCGACGCCGGGCCTTTTATGCTAGTTTAATATAAATAAAAATGGTAAAATGTAAACTGGTGTGGAAGTTCTAAATTTCTTTTTTCTTCAATTAAGTAGCAATTAAAAATGTATACTTAAAATGATAGTGATTGATATCCGGGTTAGGCCGCGTCGTGTTTATGGTGTCTTCTGACGTTTCGGACAACATATCGTGTCCTTCTTCTGAGAAAGAATTGCAAGAAAATAAGTGCCTGTGATTAGTAAACAGTCGCAGTTGTCATGACGTCAGTGTTATTGTTTCACGCCAGATGTCACTAATCTTATAACCATCTTCCCTGTTTATGTTATGGGGATGTTTAATGATTTCTATTGCTTCTGTGACAAGTCTAGGGAATTTTCTGTTTTCATTTTTAAGAAGAGCTATGTTATCGAAAAGTATTTTGTGACCCGTTTCGTCCGAATGAGATGCTATGGCGGAGAAGTCAGTGTTGTTATGTTTCTGGTGTCTTATATGTTCTTTTCTTCTGGCATCCAGAGAGCGTCCAGTTTGTCCTATGTATACTTTTCCACACATACATGGAATTGAGTAGACTCCCGCTTTATGTAAGATGTCGATTTCGTCTTTCTCTCTTCTTAAAAACCCTTCCAATTTGTTGACAGGAGTAAAAATTGTTTCAATGTCATATTTCTTTAAAATTTTTTGAATCTGGTCAGTGATTCCAGCGATGTAGGGAAGGTAGGCCTTAGACTTAGGTGGCGGCTTTTCAGTAGGATCTGTTAAGTCTATTTGGTTTCCAGATAGTCTGTTTTCCACTTTCTTTAGACATCTTCGTATTTCACGAGATGGATAACCATTACACCGAAAGGTATAAGATAAAGACTTCAGTTCCTGTCGAATGTTATCACTGTCACAGATTTCAACAGCCCTCGAGGACAGGGTGTTTATAATTCCTAACCCGGATATCAATCACTATCATTTTAAGTATAACTCTGGCCGTGGAAGCCTGCGAACTAAATTAAAAATGTATGTTCGAAAAATTTTGATCAATGGTGTTCCGGGATTTTATAAATCGTAATGATGTCAGTTCTGAATGTATGAAGGTTGGGTCTTTAATACTGGCAATTCCCTGTAGAATACCGCTGAAACAAAGAAGTTTCAGGTCACTTTCCCCCTGATATTTACTTTATATTCAGTAAATTTCAGAAGAAAATATATTTTCTCTATCACTACAATAGTATGTTAATTAGAAGAGAATTGTCCTCTACCTCCCGATAATTCCAATGTAACTTGGTAAACTTCAATTCAGTGAACACAGCTACAGTGTCTATCGGTCCTCACTGCACTGTGTATTCGCTAACAGTTTCTGGGTCAATTACACTGTTCTGGTCATTGGAACTTTTATTCAGCACAACTGATTGGAATATTAAAACCCCACTTAAGACCTATAGGTAGATCTTATTTCAATTTTAGTTACTGTTGAAGCTGATTTATTTGAGGTATACAGGATAGCCATTCAAGTGTCATATACTTCCTCCGGTTGAGCGAGGTTCTACAGCTATATTTTCACGATTAAAAATATAATCCTCCTAAATATAATAATAACCTGTATTGGAACATAGAACTTAGTATCGCGATAATAGCCCGAACAATTCACATTGAGAAGTGTAGAATCTATGAGCCCACTATTTCCTTCTATAAGCAGAAATGTAATTTAACCTCAAAAAAGTTATTGGTCTAATGGCGGGTACAAGAGGTACAAATTCCTCGCTTCTTCGTAGACTTCAGCATAATTTTGGCCTCCACAGCTGCCACTAGAGAAACAATTATTATATTAAAACGATTCTATAATGGGATTTATTAGGACACGAGTATGTTTTATGAAACGAGCAAATCGAGTTTCATAATTTTCATACGATTGTCTTAATTACCATTATAGGCGACGACCATACTTAAATGATAAAGTTTTGGGTTTTTAGAATATTTCGCAATTGATGAAGCAAACTACTCTCTGAGAACAGTGCTAATCGTACTCGTCTTTTCCGATAGATAGCAGGCATGCAGACCGCAGGGCTTCTCTTGAGCTTTAACGTCAAACAACGCACATTAAAAACACACAATGAATTTAATTTAATGTAGTATTAAAATTAACGCGAAAAGAATAGATTATAATTTAAATATATTTTATTTATTATGCAATTTCATTTGTTGCTCTCAAGGTTTCAAGATCGTTCCGTGTTCAATACTATTCGACACCACACCTCTGTTATAATGAAAATCTGTATTTTAATGGAAATCACAAAATCATTTTATATGCACCTTAGAAGTAATGACATTCTGTGATTAGTGCTATATAGTTAGACTGCATGCTTTTCTACGTGTCTTTTATATGGTTATATTCCTCTGTTATGTTTCTAGGTAGGTATACGTATTTTGTTTCCTAATGTTTATAAACTTCTGTTGTCAAGGTATGGTTTGTAGATTTGGAGCCTCTTAATGGAGGAAGCTGATGGAATTGCTTTTTAAATAAATTAAGTAAAAAATCCCCTTACTGTTGATTTTGCTGCTCACGTTATTCATTTATTTTGATTTGAACTGAAGGAAGGTGTTAACCACAAATGAAGTTTTCTTAATTCTCATATGTATTTATGCGCTTTGTCACTATAGTTTCGAGGTTGGTCATGGTGTTAGCCACTGGAGCGTGACTTCCATTACAGCCAGCAGGAGGTAAGGGTAGTAATGGAGTCGAGAGCTTTGACAGCCACCTCGCACAGTTAAACCACCGTGATTACGCTCTCCCACTTTATCATCACCATCATCGCATAAACTACACACACCTCATTTTCTTTAATGTCTTACTCCCGTTGCTCCAGGAAATGCTCGATAAATATCCCAAAATGTTACTGCGTGCTGCCATCCTCGTATATATTTCCTGTAATCTGCCATCTCGTCTTTGTGAATTGATAATTAGGAATATGAAATTGTTTTGAGTAGTTTCCTTTTCATAAAATAATGGGATCTGAAGCCAAGAGCTCTACAGTCTTAAATTCTGCCAATATACTCTCTTAAAGGTGAGATTATATCAAACTATCTACAAGTTTCAGATGAACTAGCTTCTTTGTAATTTTGTTGTTTTATTACCGTCAGTGTTCAGTTATTTTGTCTAGTTTATAGTACCATGATTATCTTATTAAATATTAAATAGTTACTACAGTAGTAACGAAGTTTTTGTAGTTATACATTAAAATGTGATGTTCATAACCTAATTTGTAGTGTACAATTCAAAATGTTATACAATACAATAATCTAATTTTTACAAAATAACTGAGGCTTATGTTCAAACTAAATGTGTCGCACAAGATTTTTAACCCGATGCGATCGTCCGAAATCACAAGATTTTAGGTATAACTAATTTTTTTTTCGACTTTTTATTTACAAGCTTCCTCCATTCCTAAGTTGCCAGAGATAAAACTTAACATAGATATTGTAGACATAAAAATACTAGTAGAAAGGTACGCAATAAATTAATGTTTCGGTTATGGTCGATAGATTGATGTTTCAATTGTTTTATGGAATCTTTAATGATAATATAATCTTTCATAATAAATCATAATCACATTGATGATGATGATGATGATGGAAGATCCGTTATTTCCTCAATGCTACGAGTGTTTACAGAGTGAGACCTTAGTGTGAGGAAGGGAACCCCATGCTCCAAAATCAATCGGTATATGCGATTTCATTAACTTATTTTGTCCATCAAATAAGGCAATGTAATGTATACATGTTTTACTTTTTTCAGTAAATTTCTACTGCTTAGCCATGGAAATTTTTCCTTCGCATTGCGGAGTGTAATATCAGTCCGGAACAGGGTGGATATGAATTTTCCTTTGCTCCATTCGGCTCAGATTCCGTGGACTACTTCAAGCACTGTGAACTTCCTCTATCTGAGAGCGGGGGCTAACTAAGATCTTAGAATATGGACTTATACGTCAAGCCTAGGTAGGATCCCAGGACATGTCAAGGGTTTCCAATTGTCCATGTTTGTCTAAAATATGTATAGGTCTAACGCTCTTGAAGTCTTAATTTAGCCTAAAACATCTTATCTGAAACTCACATAGCTTCCTCTGCCCAAATAAAAGTTAGCCTCATAACTTAATATAATTATGTATATCATTCTCTTCAAGGTACATGCGATTGTCTGATAAATTTACCTATTTTACAGTTTTTAAAAACTCACAGCTTGAGATATTCATCAAAAGATTTATTCTTAAAATCGGAATCAGAGAAATAATGCTGAGTTGAAAGATTTTTTGCAAGGATTTGTCAGCATGATTCCTTGGCTGTATTTTTTGTTACTAGAAGACTGGCAATAGCAGCAATGTCTAAATATTGAAAAATAACGTGATTTTTAAATTTGTTTGAACTGTGAATTAGTGATATTTGGCGTGTTTGATATATCTTCATAAAACTGGATTAATGTTATATATATATATATATATATATATATATATATATAGCCTATATATTAGTTTCTTTTTATTCTGTTCATCTAAGAATAAATTCAATAAAAAGTAAATAAATTTCCCTTTTTTATGGACAAAAAATTTTACATATTCTATTTTAGGTGGAATTAGCCTATAGTTGACTGTATTTCAGAAGACATCATTGATAGAACCTATAGGAAACTTCTAAATATGCTCACACAATAAAATAGTTTAAAGACAGTAGATTTTCCATCGTCCGCTGCATGCTGATACTTGCCAGTATATTGGGATCGGTAACAAAAGAGGCCCGCCCTTACTACATATCGATCATGACATGTGTTTCTATAGGCTCCTTCAAATCTCCTCCCTTTGTGATCTTTCTACACCGCGTTCGCCTTTCTTGAGATCCACCCTCTACCGCCTCCGCATGTTGTGTCTTCCCATGGTGCTAATGGCACCTGGCGCAACCCCTTTTTCTCCCCCGATATAACCCCGTTGGCATTTTGATATCAGCCGCGTTCACTAAAGGAACTCTCAGAATCTACTGAGTTATGTTTTTAGAATAGGATCTTCTTTTTTCTTCTTCTGAAAGAAAGAATAGTGTTTCGTTCCATACCTAGTTGCAGTACCTTGCATTTATCTTCATAAAAGTTGATAACGTTTCACTGTGTTTCCATGTATATTATTAACATAATGCTCCTGTTGAATGTTATTCATGGTTTTCCAGTTCTATATACCTCCCCATTCCCGGTCACCCACCTCCAGTATTCTTCTCTTCCTCGCGTATTGAAGCTTGGTCTTATATTTTCTTCTCGACGTACTCAATACATGTTTTTTTACTGCCACGGTTTGTACTTTTATAGATGGATAAAAGCGAGACATGAATTCTCAATATAGCATACCTCCTTATGAATATCATGCTCTGCTGAATATCATCTTCTCGTCAGTGATACTTTTATCATCAAATGACACTGCAGACAAGATCTTAGTTTGTGACAATAGATATCATTTGAAATTAAGAGCTTTCTAGAAATAGATAGTGGATTGAAGTTGATGTTCACAAAGAATGTAATAACAATGGAAACTGCTTAAGTGTATATCCACTTTTCGTGATTTACTTCTTCACAAATGTGAATGGCGGTTTGGAACTTACTTTCCCTTTGCAACTGATCTGTCGTGGGATATTAATGAAATAGTAGATCACGCCAAGCTGTAAATAGATTTGTTATTTACCACTACCTAAATAGATTATCGTTAGCTGTATCTGTAAAATCAAATTTCCCCTTGCATTTTCACAAATTTTGCAGTGATGATATACGTATTCATATCATGGACTGATTATCTTGCTAGTTATATTATTTCAGAACGACATTAAATGAAATAGAGCTGTGTTGCATACAAAATGACCATTTAAGTTGATTTGATATTGATAATCATCACGTGATACAGCTTTATAATGTATTTCCAGGCTATGAAAAGTTTGACAGGTTACCTCAGTAGAAAAATCTGAAAAAAGATTGAATTCCATGTGCTTTAACCATAATTAACTACTATATATGAATTATTTTTATCATGATTTAATCTTTTGCATCAGATTTCTATTCTGATATGTCAGCAGCATACTAACCACCTCACATGACTCAATAAAACCTAAGAGCATATGTGGAGATTACTTACACAAATAAGAAAATTCAATATATACTAGCCCATAATCCTATTCTTCGCACAGGTAGATACTGTATACAGATGTTGAAACACATAACTTCAATCTCAGTTTCAATTCTCATGTTATTTTGTAACATACAAAATCTATTTTCTTCCACAAGAATAGAGATAAAAGTGTAAAATGTTTTCACAATGACTTTAAACAGTGAGTGTTATGAAATTATTGATCAGAGTTTCTGTAAAGGCCTTATATATTCTTTTAAAACACGTTTAGAATAATCATAGGTTAGTTTCTCAATTTTTCATTTTCCTGTGTAATAGTACATTATGCAACGAGCCTGTAATGGCATTTATTAAGATAAGAGTATATTTATGAAACGAGAAAAGCTAGTTTTATACTTTTCATACTAGTTTCTTAATTACCATTCTAGGCAAGTTGCTTACGACTGTTTCAGACCCTAACTGTTTAAGTTCTGAGATTTTGCATTCATAAAAAGAATCAGCTGGCCGCTTCAATCAGCTGTTAGCAAATTCATGTAGTTGTTGTCTTCTGCGAGAGATGGCAGCTGATGGTGTACGGTCAAGTCGAAGCTTGTTCTTGGCCGTTTTCTTGAAACGAACGGATTTTTTACAAGAAACGAACTCAATTTAGTGTAATATTAAAATTAACACAAACAGAATTGAATTTATTTTAAATTCAGGCTGTTTATTAGGCAGTTTTATTTGCTGATCTCAAGGTTTCAAGAATGATCCGTGTTCAATAAGTATAATCGATAACACAGCTGTGTTTATATGAATATGTGTTTTGAAATGGACATCATTAGGCATATGGTGCCGTACGATACAAAAATTGTAAACAATATCAAAATATCTGTCAATAAATTTGTAAAGCAAGCTTCAAAAATTCTCAAATAAGATATTTAGGTTAAAGTAGTAATATCTGTTGGGGGAGATAGATTTCAATTTTTATTAAAGAATCAACTAAATTACTTAATGCCTCGAAAACATTTTATTTTTGACATACAATTTTAATCTGAAATTTAAGTTCACGCTTTAATTAAATTTGCAAAATAATTTTCTAGGAAAAGAAGTTCAAGGAACCAATCTTAACACTTCCTACCTCTTAAAACACATTTCCTACACGAGTAACGCAATATACCATTGTTATTTGAGGAAGTATTACCATTTCTACTTAATCATTGTGGATCGCAGGAAGAGTTACATGCACAGATTATTGTGTGGAAACCGCACGCTGATTGCTGTTGAAAGACACGAAGCTCTTTAGTAGCTGTCTACACCTGTCAGTCAACCCTTCTATGTAATTGAAAAATACCTTGCATTCATGTAAGAGGAAAATCAAAAGAATCTAATCCACTAGTATCAGTCTCCTTCAAGAACCCATACGGCGTCTGGTACCACTTTATATATGTGGCGCACACAAAAGCGGAAACCTACATTAATTCATTGGTGATGGATTTGAAACATCTATAGGATGAAAGCTGTTATGATATATACGTGTTTACTTTTGCGACGGATGAAGGGAAAAGAGGGGTCGATTTCGTTATGATTTATTGTGCATTGCTTTAGAGTAAAAAGGTTGGTGCTCCCTTTGGAAGCTCAAGCTCTGTGCACTGTTGAAGCTGTCTTGTTGTAGCACGCAAACACAGACTCGACAGTGATACATAGCAAAGAGAATCCATGAGTGATTACATGTCTCATTATCTCATCAAATCATGTGGATATTATCCGTCTGTTTGGTAAACAAACATGCTTCCACGTGTTATTTTGTAATTTCCATCCTATGCAACTGGACGGATATAAATTTATCTGAGCAAGAGAACGTCACTTAGCTATCAAATGAATCACGTTAATTAATTACCGCGTTTAGGTATAGTTGCGACTAAATCTCTGTTAGCGGGTAGTGTTTATTTGCATGAACTAGCAAACATTTTCGAACCCACGTAGTTATTCAACCTTTTTCTCAGGTAAGAGATCTTCTCCGGTCATGGAAACCACCATTAACGGCCGTGGGTGTCGGAATCCTGACCACATGCCCCCAATCCTGTCATCTGCCTATGGTAGATGACGCAACGGTCGGGCGATAGACCTTGTCCCTTCGGGAATGTAGCGCCACGGAGTTTAAGAGGTCTTCTTCTTATCCTTAGCTACTGGACCGGTAGAACGACGAACAAAGCCATGTGTGCAAAATTTCGTGCAAATTGGTCAAGAAATGTGGGAATATACATACCCACATGCATACATACACACTTTCGATTTGGTTTGGTTGCAAGACTCACACTTCTTTTTTTTTAATGAAAAAATTTGACAGCGGAACTCTCAAACTGAATATGTCACACTTCTTTTGTCACACTTCAATTTTTTTAATCTTCTTTTTTTGTTATGTTAAACAATTGACAGCAGAACTATAACTTTGCCTCATTTCACATTTCCGACTTTTCCCGTGGATTTTCTCTCTAAACTAAATTCAGGTCAAATTGCAATAATTGAATAGGCTTACTAACTGAACCATTTTTCACTCCAGAATTTAGCTTCAATAAAATACAAAAATAAATTATATTATTTCACATACAACTTACGTCTCAGCAGCACTGAATAATGGTAAATAGCGCCTTGCGGATTGTGTTTAGATAACACGCAGTACACGGCTGTCGGAGAAGAAGCCTGCATCGTCATTGCAGGGAACACAGTGAATGCCTACGTCTCAATAGCACTGAATATGATAAATAGCGCCTTGCGGATTGTGTTTAGATAACACGCAGTACACGGTTGTCGGAGAAGAAGCCTGTATCGCGTTACTTCCCGGGCTTAACTGGGTATGTGTGCAAAATTTCGTGCAAATTGGTCAAGAAATGTAGATTTCTATAGGGAACATACATAGCCACATACATACATACACATTTTTGATCTGGCTTGGTTAACTCACTTTTTTTTATGAAAACATGTGAAAGCGGAACTCTCAAACTGTGAATATGTCACACTTCAATTTTTTATCTTTTTTATGTAAACAATTGACAGCAGAACTCTCTAACTGTGCCTCATTTCACATTTCCGACTTTTCTCGTGGATTTCCCAAAAAATGTCTTTCATACAAACCTTGTCCTGACAATTACGAACAAACAAAAAAAACCATCAAACAAACAAACAAACAAAAAACCTAATCGGTCGAGCCGTTCTCAAGTGATGCGGCAACATACATTTTGGTGTTTGTTTTCCTTACTATTTGTCTTAATGTAGCAATTCCCTGGGTTTCAATATTTCTTTAGTTTTTATCCATCTGCTCTTGTTTCTGATTCATAGATAAGAACACGTCGTACTACGGATTTAATATTCTACTTTAATGTCAATAATACAAGTTACACGAAATAAAAGTTGTAAATTATCGCACAAGTGTTAAAAATCTAACTTTGGTTTCAATTGCATGGAAAATAGTCTATCAGAAAGAATATTTATACGTGATTAATAAGTGAACTCTTTTTCATAAAATTAAAAAATGTAAAAATTCATGACGCGTTTTTAAATGTCAAATCTCTCACGGTGGTCGCAATATTCATTATACTTGGTGATTGAAAAGTTTTGTTGACTCCATTTCTTATGTTGGGAGCCGTACACGAAAAAATCAATAACAAGGCAGTTCAAGATCCAGTATCGCTTTAGGGCAATTTATTAGAATAAATTTATTATTATTATTATTATTATTATTATTATTCCACAAAAATTAACAGCTGTCTAAAAGTAATGGATGATCTACGTTGTATTTTTTTTTTCTCTCGAAGGATTGCTACTCATGCCCTTCCAAGCTCGTTTTGTCCACATACCTACTCGCAAAATAAAATATATATTTTATCACTTGTATCATACATAATTATTACATGGCATACTTAAAGAAAATATTTCCCCTACTAATATGATGAGACATTCATGAAAATTCTTCAAATAATACGAGTATGTGGAAATGGAAAACCTCCACTGCTGATATCGTCTTGGACATATTCACTTTTGTGATACTTGATTCTTTCAGGACATCTACATGGAAGTGGGCTGGTATTTTCATAGGCATTTGTGAGAAAAGAAAGGAAGACTGACGCCAGAAACTTCAAAGCGTTCCGAAAACGTGAAAATTGTAAAGGCAGCGTCCTCGCTGAATTAAATAGGGCAGTTTTCAGACAGCTCCAGATTATTCGAACGGTATGTGAATACCTTGTCTTCATGATTCTCTCTTCTCAGATTTCGCAATGATCAGGAGCAGGGTGTGTTAATTCACTTGTTTTTCATACAAACAGTGCATTTAATTAGTTATTTGAAGAATATAATTCACGCTCTGCATGAAAGAAGTCAGAAGGTGAATAGACAGAGAATACAATGTACTAAGGTCGTAGAGATTGGCTGAAAAGAAGACTGAAAGAAACTAATAAAAAATAAAAAACAGATAAATTAATATTATTTCAGCATGGGAGACAATAAGAACCTTGATCAATTTTTTTAAGTATACCATATTACGGTATTTATGGTATATCACCTCGCGGGGGAATGTTTCAATAACTTGGGCAGTTTATTTCTAACGTTTTAATCGTTCACTTCAATATAATTTAAAGACCTAATCGTACAAATACTACGAATAAATAAATAGGTCGTATCAAAATGTACTAGAAGATTTAATAAAGTTAATGTGATGCCCTATGTAACTAATTTAACTATTTTCTAAATTATTTTACTGATTTTTGGCAGAAAATTAATATGTTGAACGATTTGGTTGTTATACTCTGAGTTTGCTGAAATATTCCTGTGGTATTGACTCGCTATGGGATTTTCTCCTTCGACCTCCGGAATATTAACGTGATATCTTGCCTATTATTGCTGTATTGTATGTAAGAAATTGATAATAACATGTCATACTTCCTATTATGTTTCACTTGTGAACAAAATACAGATTTACACAGAATAAAACAAGAACAAAACGCTCTGCATGAAAGAAGTCAGAAGGTGAATAGAGAGAGAATACAGTGTACTAAGGGGCTGGAGATTGGCTGAAAAGAAGACTGAAAGAAAGAAATGAAAACTAACATGCTATCAGAAATATTAAAGACAGCCGTCAAAAGAAATTCCAGCAAGTGTTAAAAGCAAGACTCCTAGTGATATTCAGACATTAAAATAAAATAAAAGTTTAGTTTTCGCTGCAGAAGACAAAACATTTTATATCTCGTGCTTCATATCTTTCTATTTTGTGACGAATTCCACATCAATACTTCATTTTTGTGGGGTACCTTCCATAATGCAGATGAGCTATTTAAATTTCAGACCTCTTGCCTATAGGCCTAGCCCTAAACGAACTCTTTGTGTTGAACGGATGCTTTTACATTTATATGTATACAAAGGTTCTAAAGAAATATCACAATGACATGCTTCTTTATTTATTCAAACAGTAGTCACTGTCAGCCCAATTAGTGAAGGTCATTACCTGAAGTAACCAATGAAAGTACTAAACCAATTACTGTTAACTTAATATATTTTACAGTTCTGCAGTAATAAATTATGCTTCATTGTTTTTAACTAACATCAGAAAATATTTAAAAACATAATCGTGTACCACATTCTAATATCATCATTATTTAGAGAAATTGTAGCTTATTATTGTTACTTTTGATTATTACTATTACCGTTACGTATCTTGCAATTGCCACGTAACTTTTTTATTTCAATATTTATAAATGTATCTAGTTTTTTATTTATCTTATTCTTAATCATTCTATTTGTTTCAAATATTGATCTAATAATTTTGTAATTCTTATTATTTTATCTGGTTGAGTGAGTGGTTGAGAAGGTGTCCAGGTCTTAACTCTACCGGATAAAACAAAACCATTTTATTATTATTACTATTAATTAATTTAACGGCTAACCGGAAAGTATCTGATAATGTAAAGAATGGTTTTTAGTAGATCAATATGACACATTTAGTTCTTTTTCTTTTTCATTACATCATGTTTCTCCTCCGAATAAAGTTTTTCGAATATTCTAATGCTTTATGTAATACTTTTTCTTTAAAAAGTTCATGTCGAAGAAGCGAAATTGGCGAAAAGCTTACTTATCTGTGAAAAAAGTCCTATATTTAGTAAACCTAAAATTAAGGTACAAAATGATTTAAGCTGCGTTAACTTGTCTACATAACTCGCAAAATTTCACACAAAAATGCCTTTGCTTTGTATTTTATCCATCTTCAGCGACCTGGATTGGAATATAAAATAAGCAAGACAACATAGTTAGTTAAAATTAATTAGTGTACCAAAGGTAACATTCCTGAAACTGATGAAGTTAGCAATAAGTACATTATAGTCGCATATAATAGTCATTATCTTTGTAAAAACAACATGCAATAATTAATTGCATAACAAATCCTCTTTCTTTTAAGAAAGAAGTTTAAAACCTTTATATCTCTCTAAATGTAAAATATATCCAAGCAAGGTAAACCGGGAAGCTCATAATTATAATCTAGTAGTAATTAAACTAGAATTTAATTTTGAAAATTAATTAATGCACATTAAATTTATGTGGTCACATATTTCCCGTTTAACGAAACATTTAATTAGTTATTTTCAGACATCTGTTTAACTTACGAACTCTCCCAATATCCTGAGACTAAAGTCGTTTCCTTACAATTTAGGATGCTTTAAAACATCTAATTATACTCCTTAATCCTAGAGATTCCTGTTTTAGAGGCTACAGTTATGGGAATTTATTTCACTTTGTTCATCAGATATGGATGGAATAACGTTTATTTAGTAATCCCAAATTCCAACGAGTAAAACTAAGATTAAGGGTGTAAAATGTTAGTGCAACATTCATGACATTAAATTAGTACATCTCACCATTACAGTTTAACGGCGGCGAATGATTCGCATCTTACGTGGTCTCATCTTAATACGGTCATCAGCTGTTGCGAGGTACATATCCGATTTTAATGAAAGTTTATGGTCGCTACTTTTAATGATGGCGGCCTGTCTGCCGGATTTAAACGACCGCAGCTCAGATCTTAGCTCAGTAACGAGTCTCATTACCATCGCAACAGCATTTCATGGCGTAGGCGTCTCTCATGTCCATGTCTCTATCCGTCAAATCCGGCTTTATTTTACAGAATAAGTTTGTTTCTTTATTTTATTCATGAAAGTGTTTGAATGGTTTATTGGTAAATAAAAAAGTTGTATCAAAATTACGCTAGTTTGTCATTGTAAGCGACACAGCTTTTGGCGAAACAATCGATATAGCGATATACCGACATCGTCGATACTTCGTGCGAGTTTTCAATATTTTTTATCTTCATCAGCTGGTTGGATTAAACTCATTGTTAAAATAATATCGTATTATTAATATTCCATTTATGAATATACAAGATTTGAAATGCTTCACCACACATATAAATATTTTTTTATTATTTTTATATCTTCTTTTGTTCATTTGCAGCTTTTAATTAATCGCTATGTTTAATTATTCATTGTTTTCTTATCAAAGCAGCTACAGGTATGGGTATGTTTCAGTGTTAGGGAAATTAGTTGGAAAATATTGCAAGTAGTTGCCATAAAATGAAAACGATAAAAATAAAATTATAGAATATGAAGATAGACTCTTGCGATTGGTTGAAATTCCACATATGCTTACACTGGATAATTCACTTATTCATAATCTAAATAATAGTTTTCAAAATTTGAATGATTATCTTTCTGTTCAGTGCATCTACCTAAGTTATCTAGCCGTATTTTCTAATGTCTTAACAGTAACTAATTAGGGCATTTCATTGGAAATCAGTTTAGGCCTACGTTATTTTTATTTTACGCTTATTGCATCAGTATGATTTCTGTTGATAAATTATCGTTTTCACACATTATTGTTACATGATCTTTATACCTCATTTCGTAATTAGAATCCACAGGTAAAAGTCTATAAAATTACGTAGCTGGTTGCTATTTTGATATGTAATATATGTTATTAGTAGGGGGCGGATTTCTATGACATGTCATATTTTACCCCTTTGTATTATTTCAGGTTTCCGAGTAATTTAAACCAGACTCCAAGCATCGTGGTGAAAATGGAACGGCTTTTATTGTGCACATAACTGCATATTTAGGAAATTTTCAACTATTGTAGCATATTTAATATGAATATGCATATTTAGGTCATATTTTTGGCATATTTTTATGCATATTAAAAAAATTATGAAGTTTCATATCATATTTTGTATATTTTGCATTATATGATACTTTTTAAGAATTTACATGTATTTTAAATAATTAACACACTATTTTAATAAAATGTATTGTAATGAAACTTAAAAAAATATATACACAATGTGTAAGTGGTAAAGTTTTATTTGAAATTTTATTGGTCATATTTTAATGTTCTTTAGGTCATAAATGCATTCATATATCCTATTGTTTAGGTCATAGAAATCCGCCCCCTAGTTATTAGCAATCAAATTTTAGCCTAGATATATTTTGTGTTGAAGGAATTCACGCATATATTCATGTCTGGATTCATTCGTGGATGATTACTTTATGAAAAAAAGTTTTCCATTTACAACATTGAGTTTAGCTTGCATTTAATTCCTTATCACTTATACTAAGTTCATCATGAACGTTATCTGTAAGCCTCACTAAGAGATGAGATGTAATTGCAATACAAGGAAGATTAACAGTAGGCCTATTTGGTCTCAATTATATGAACAGTTCTCGTAACGATATTTTTCTCGGGATTATCCGCGTAACAATATCACGAAATCATACACAACCATTACCACTTCCACACATACTATTCTGTCATGGAAAATCTAATACTTGCTCCATGTAAAAGATTAGGATAATTGTAGCAGTTTGGAAAAGGATTTATAAGGTTCAAAGACCATAAATTGCCGATGTAACTCTTTGTTATTTTCTTCTTGAATGACATTTTATCTCTATTTTCGACTCGCAATGCGATAACAAGCAAAATCGTTACAACGTTCATAATAAGCTGACTTGGCAAGAATTCATTTATTCACATGGTTTGTGATTTGAAAGGAGAATCTCGTTTTGAGTTTTGATATATCGCAACTATTAAAATTTTGCCGTTTGTCCAACTCGTACAGATATAATAATACTCTTGAAGTTTCATTCTCCAATAAATTAACTCGAACGATCTGACAAAATGGCCCGGCGTATCGATGATAAACTTTCGAATGAAATGCACATGAAATATGCTACAAGAACACGAAAATAAGGTTTATTTTTTATTCTTATTACATTGAACGTACAGCTATACCTGGAAAGTAATGGCCTCATTGATCTAGATTAGCGATTTCCAACATTCTCCTTTTCGCGGAGCCAATGAAATATTATTCTTATTTGGAGGATCCCATAATATTTTTATAACCCTATAATTTAGGGCATTTGGGATGTTTAATTTTTTTTCCCATAAGACATGGTGTCAAAACTGTTTTGGCGTAATGAACTACAGAAAACTACGTAACTTATTTTTCATTATATGAAACACTAATTAAAAGTATCTTATATGAAATGATGTTTGACAATTTTTCTAAGAGAGAAAAATGGGGTTTATGGAGTAAAGTATTCCTTGAAGTGAAAGTATTTCTTGGAAAGAGATTAGCATCATTACTTTGCGTCTGCAGCCAAATTACGGTAGTTACTCGATTCTTCGTGACCCAGCATGAGTTAAAATTTATAAACATTTTGAGACAAAGTGAACATCTTAAGTACTCTGCGGACCCCTTCCATCATTCCCACGGATTTCCAGGGTTTTGCACTGGACTAGATGGTAATGTGCATGGGATCCATACCCTTTTCATTTCAGTGGAACATTTTAGATGAAAAACAAACGGTTTAAAAGTATGATAATTAAAAATAGTACCAGTACCAAAATTTTACACAATTTTTAAAACATATTTTGAATAATTATAGGCATTGATTGTGTAAATTCTATAATTGGTAATTTAAATACCTCCTAGTCATTATTTAATTTAAATATTTTCTTTTTACATGTTCCTTCTCAACTATCATAACTATTATACTGTATGTTTTAATGTAAAAATCTGTTCCTCTTAGTACGTAATTTTTATATTGTGTGTGGTTTCTATTTTATTATTATTAGGCTCTAGTAGTATTTAGTATTAGTATTGTATGAATATTGTAATATGATTGAACATTAGGCCTATAATTGGGCAATGTGCCTGTTACGTACTTAAGATTGACAAACAAAGATATCATAATTATAACCACTACTATTAAAATATACTTCATTTTATTTATTCTGCGGATTATTTAGCACGTTTAGTAGCACCTTGGCCTATCCCGCAAGTAGCCAATAAATTAGACTTTACAGAGCTGCACACGCGGGAAACCTGTTGCAAGGCGAGGAGACGTCAAGAAACCCTTCAGCCTGCTCCAGTCGCTTCAATATTTGCACAGTGTGTTTGTTTCACCTTCCTTTCACTATTTACTTTGTTATTATTGCCACAGTTAAAAGAAACATCTCTCACCAGTGTCCTTCTCCCACCCCTTATTTTTCTGTTCAAAGAAATGTCAACATTTCCACCCCTGTACTATTGATACTTCTTTTTATTTGTGTTTGCCATTTTGCCGGAAGAACGCCATCAACTGAAAGAATTTTCATTTAAAACAAAACTGATAGATTTCTTCAATATTATATTCATGGAAGACAGCAAAAGAATATTTCTTTTCCCAAAATGCCCGCAAACTCTTGTGTATCGATCGCTCTATGTGAGATTTGTTTTTATGAAGGTACTGCAGATTTTAGCTAATTTACGGGATTCAGAATCGTGCAAAAATTGAGGATCCCGTCATAGCCATTCATTTTATTCTAGAGTTGCGTGATTTGACGGGATTTTATCATTGTGCGTGTTCCTTTCGAACTTTTAATTTCGTACCTACCGTTAGAATGCAATTCTTCAAATTGTTTAGATATCAACCATGACATACGTTTGGGAACATGCTTGACGCTTATTTTTACGCATACATTGTAATCGTTACGCATATGTTTGCTAAAAGTGTTATTAAATTTGATTCTTTGAAATATTGTAATGTTATATCACTATTGAAGTGTGACAAATTTCTGATCTTCGTAAATATTACTTCAAAATTAATTCTAACCTATAATTTATTTTTACACTCGTTCAATTTTTTTTTCTGTTTGTGATTTGTCTTGTTTCTATTCCATCTGAGATAAAAATTCCGTTTATTCATTTAAAATTATTATACAACATCTGGAAGAGAAATTTTCAAAATCTCAACATCAATATTATTTTTGTATCTTATAATTATAACTTTGTTTTTGTTTTAATTTTGAAATATTGCAGGATGCGCCATGTACAACATGTTCCGCTCAATTTCAAACGATGGGCTAGAACATGTTAAATTTAGTCTTTACATCCATATAAAACGTGAATTTATTATTTGGCCAGAATGAAAATCCAGGGTAATTGATCTTCAAATCCAAAAAGAGTAATCTCGTTATACATAGCGATCCTTGAAATACTGCAAATTCAGCTTTGTAAGCATTAAAAGAATTTATAAACGGTTCACGAAGCTTAAATAGGCCTACTTCCTGTGTTTCAACATTCTTATTCCAAAATAAACCTCTGAAGGAACTTGTATTATCATGACACTTCTACAATTCTTTGTATTGGGGCAAAGAGTGTAGATACAACAGATTTCGTATTTTACCCACAGTATTTTGCGCATTTGTGCATAGAAGTTACGCCTTATATGTCCTCTTCTTAACGATTTTTCTTTCATTTCGCATATTTTTTAGCAAACATACTTAGTTTATAGATTAATTCTATACGTTTTAAAGAGCTTGATAACTTAAAATAAGGCCATTTTTCATGGTTCTAAAAACGAACACTGCGTTTAGTGTGCCATAGCATCCCCATAAGGATAACAGTATAAAATATTTTATTTCCCGAAATAACCACGAAGTAGAAGGAAGTTAACAGCGGAATCAGCCATTTTATTTAACCAGAGAACACCGTCCCTACCCATAGTGCAATATTTTAATCAGAGTAAAGGAAGTGAAGGCTATTAACTGCTGGACAACCATGGGGACGTGTGAATCCGAGTCTATAAACTTTCGCGTCAAAATTACGGGCGATGGAACTTTCAGTAGTAGGCCTAATTGCTTGTAACATTTTTCAGGGAGATAGGAAGAGTGTAATTTCTTCAGGAAATTTACAAGATAAATATTTATTAAAATTCACAAGTTTACGAGAAATAATTATCGGTAAGACATTATGCCCGTCAAAATAACGGGTCTGGTCCTTCTAGTTTTTAATAAGGTTGTTCAGACCATTCCTATCTCGACAAAGCTTTTAGTACAATGGTTGAGATTCACACCGAAAAGAGAAATCAATTTGATTGCGAGATCAAGTGGACTTATTTTCAGCAATATTAGACGTCCGTTGAGTAATATGTTTAACCTATAACCATATGTCAATAATGGCTGTGAAAAGAGGAGACATCAGCTGATCAATAGGACCACTGATTTTGACATCGATTAACCATTAGCCCATTACTAGTCAATTTGACAATGGCTGAAGTATTAAGGCGGGTCCCTGTAAATATTTTATTCCAACTATGTCACTAATTTTACCAAATTGTGCGCTTTTTTGAAGTCAGACAGAGAGGTGTACTAATTTTCCGAAAAGATTACCTTAGTCATCCTTAGTGCGGAAAATTTAGGTTCAGAGTTCATGGGTTTGGAGGTACGGCGAAGTGATTGAGGCACTGCGCTACAAACCGGAAGATCGCGGGTTCGAACCGATGAGGTCGTTGGAAATTTTCAATTGGCTAATCCTTCTGGTGGCACTTTGGGGTCGATTCAGCCTCTAACAGAAATTAGTAGATCGGGAGCAATCCTGGAGGTAAAGACGCCTGTACGTAAGGCATCTTCACGTGCCTAATGTCTAGAATCTGAGATCCTCAACCTCCTGGAACCCTTAGGGCCTCCACGGTCTGTATAGGGAACTCTTTACTTTACTTTAGTTCATAGTTTCGTTACATAAACAATTGGAAGCGAATGATTCTCTTCTTTTATTCCAGGGTTTCCCTCACTCTTCCGTGACCACAGACAGGTAAACAAAAATAAAATTAACTGAATAAATAGCAAAATACATTCACCAAACATTTTCCCTGTGTTCTATGATCAACAGAAGGTGATGCTACGATCTTAAAATAAAAGTGAAAACGGTTATTGGACTGGAAATATGGCGTATGGCTCAGTAATCCGGGGTGGAAGGCGGGGCCAACAAAAAATATCATACATACGAGTATATAGACACACACACATCTATATCTATATCTGGTTGAATAGTTGTTTAGCCAAGCTAAAAATAATTTATATTGATGAAAACAAAAGTAGTAGTATACTGTAGTACCTACAGCTTTCTATGCAAGAGAGGTCGTCCACTTGGTATTCAAATGTCGGGACTGTACCCCCCAAGGACATGACATAATATATCCAGTTTACGTTCACTGTAGGCAAGGAATTAACAGTTACTGTTTTCTCCCCTAACACCGGTGTTGCTAGGCAGTAACCATATACTGCCACGAAAATCCATTTACGTAGACAGGTTGGGTGTAATTGCAGTAAAACCGTTTACACTATGACGGAGCGATAAAATAACAATACTGATAGGATAAGACTGGAAAATGCCATCAATAGAAATTGTTTAATTGAAATTGACAGGGCAAAGTGTCATAGCTTACATTAACCTCAATTTATAAATTTAAAAGTTTGTAAAATCAAATGTCGATAAAAAAAAACTGATATTTTTTGTTGGGGTATGTGAACCTTTATCCTTTTCTAAGAGAATTAATTTTATTTTCTTAGAAAGCAAAAAAAAATGTATGTTCATAATGTGGAACATTTGTAATAACCTAGTAACTATTTTACTCTCAATAAGAATTTACCAATCTGCTAATACATTTACAAAAATATTTACATTAGTACGTGCTTTGAAGCTTTAAATTCACCAACTGTAAATTTTGCAAGTTACAAATTCTAACTGAACCCAATATTGGCTATTTTTAATTTTGGCCAAAATAATTTAATTCAGGTTTACTTTAATCGTTTTAAGATTTAAGCTGTGAATTATTTTCCTTCTTGTCACTTTTCCCAAAACTATACCAATTTTTACCGCCTACATCTATAAGATTCGCTTTAGAGTAAGTGCCCTGCCTTTTCTATAATAAAATATATAAAATAGATATAATATTATTCATGAAATCAGCATAGATATTTCTTTATTCGAAAGAATAGGCCTACCCTTGGAATGGAAAATTAACTGAAAAGTGATAACTATATTCGTTGTTTCATCAGACCAAAAAAAAAAAATGTTGGGTCAAATTCCAGTGCTTTTTATACATCGAAACGGTTATGCTCATTCGGACGTTTCAGCTTATGGTTAAATATCCCTGTTTTAAATCGTTGGAATCAAAATCAAATTTTCGATTTTTTTAAATGATAAGCGTCACATCGAATCATCAATTGTTCGAGTCATCAAAATCTTTTATATTTATAATATGAATATAAATATAAATATATATATAATGAATGTATAATATGAATATAAATATGAAAGATTTCATATTATAAAAATCATGAAAGCTGATTAATCCCAAAACGGCAAAGGCCTCCCGCTGGCATTATCGTTTGGTAGATGAGTTAATCATTTGAGTTAGTGCCTTTTCACTAACTAATCATTATGCATAATATACCAGCCAATTAGGTCTACTAACCTAGCCAAAGTATACACAGTTTTGAGCAACCGTGTAAGCTAAAACAATAATAGAGTCTTGTAGTATATTTCCTAGTTGTTTCCATACCATCCTATTTCTTGCTTTAAATGTGTATATACGGTAATAAACTTGACCAGCAATGAAGTTATTTATTGATCAATGGCTTGTCTTATCATCCCTTTGACAAAAAACAGCTTGTCTATCTGTGATGGTCGCAATGAATTTTTAAGTTTATGAAACATTGTGTCAACGAATAAAAGAAAAATCCTTTCTTTATTAACCTTCCCTTAGTCGCGTTTCTATAGAGGTGCTTCTAGTGTCAAAGGTTTGTTGTTGTAGCGGTTAAATAAGATATGACCAGATCTATCATGGCTACAGCTTCAAGTGTCATCATGTTTTAGTTATTATCTGGTAGCATGTCATTCTGACAGCCGGTATTGTTGATGCTTATGTCTGGTTTCGAACCATGGGACGTCTAGTATATCTAGTTTATAACACGACACTACATGTTCCCTGCAAAAACTACACATTACTTACATCCAGTCCACTTCAGTTGCAAAATAACACGTGTCTGATAGATTGTCATGTGGCGTTTTTGTTTAAATATACATATTTCCTTCAGAAGATAGGCCTACCGACAGTATAAAGTTTAATAATATAAAATGAATTTATAGTATATTTATAATACGGTACGCTGTATAATATTAAATATTTTATATATTATTTTATATTATATTATGTACGTAATAAGTTTATTTTAACCCTTTCAGACCTGAATTTTTTCTGACATTTTTCTTTTCTAGAGCTCAAAAAAATTATTGGTGCATGTTAAGGAGTTAAAATGGGTGTTCTAAGCACAAAAAAACTATCAGGAACTCTGCAAATAGGTTTATTCACTTTTTTATAGAGATGCCTTCTCAGAAATAAAATATTAGGACGTAAAAGCTATGTCCATTGAGATGGACATGGGGTCTGAAAGGGCTAAATGATTTCCCATTTGTAATTTGTTTATTTAATTTCGACGGAGACTTGAACGAAGAATACATTGCCACAATCAATCAAATAGTAACTTAAAGATTGTATTTTTTGAAATTTAATAATTTATATGACAAAAGTATATTCACTCTGAATATTTACAAGTTTGGGTAAAAATTAATGCATTAGCCAGTGAGGCAATAAGGCTCCTGCAAACCCCTCAGTGTTTGGGGGTGTGCATTTGCATTTGAACGTATTAAGGAATATAACTGCTGGCCTTTAATATTCAATTTATTGTTGTATTGCAATAATTGGGAAGAAATTTCAGTATTTATTTTTAATAAGCCTGCCCAACAATGGAATTATATTAGCAGGCTGCAGCAAAGCGCGACCATACTTATTTATTGTGCTTTGTGTTCATAATTTAATATAATTGAAGGAAGGAACAATAATTATTAAATCATTTTTAGAGTAAAATTGTAAAATATTTACTTTAAAAAATCCAAAGTGAATCTTATCATTCGTTAGTTGCCAGTGCAGTAGATTTATCTGCTTATCTGCTTATCATGAATCAATAGTGACTATGATCAGATATTTCCTTATTTTAAAGTAAATTATCTTTTAATTTTCTGAGACCCTACAAATTGTTTGGGACCAAAGATAATATTTGGAGGGCGAGCCAAAGATTTTATCGTAGCCACAGGTATTAGCTTCACTATTAAAAAAATAACTTAATAATGCGTTACCAGGAACAGCTCAAGTAATTTGTTAGAAATTACAATATTGTTACTTTCACATTCATTTAATTAACTCAAAATAAAATAGAATTAAAATGTTCAGTTTATGTTATATAAGAACTTCTCGTCAGATTTGGATTATACGCATGGATAGGTAGATAGAAATTGAACTAACCGGATAGAAATGCAAATGAATTGAATAAGTAGACGAATTCAAGGACGGGTAAATGCTTTGTCGTATCGGAGGATTGATTGAGTAATGGATGAATAGATGAGTGATGGATGGATGGGAGAAAAGAAGTATTCTTCAGGCGATTACGCAAAAATACTGTAGGCTTTATTGATTTTCATTCTGTTTTCAGCCTGTATAAAAGTGTATTTCAAATATTTTAATTGTTCCTACTGAGCTGTACAGTTTGCTTTTAAATTAGAATTGCCACGTATTTAAAACCTTATAAATTTAACCTATTTTGAAAAACAACTTATTTTAACACATTCAACATACGAGCATATAAGTAGCATAAGCTACTAGTCTAGAGATATAAAAACTTCTGATGCATACATTAAGTTTTTATATTTCTAGACTAGTAGCTTATGCTACTTATATACGTTGAATGTGTTAAAATAAGTTATGTTTAAGTTATGTTTAAGTTTAAATTTATAAGGTTTTAAATACTGAGCATAGGTAGTAATTATAATTTAAAAGCAAATTGTATAAAAAAGTATGTTTAGTTCCCGAAGAAGTAGAGTTATCGCTCAATAATTTATCGTCTCTTTAGATGCCCTTTGAGATGTAAAATAAAATGTGTTTAAAATTGTCTTTGAATTGATAATGTAGTCAATTTTTGTGTTTTGTTTCAGTGCCACCAGAGCGACTCGTGATCGTGGACGAGGAAGGAGTAGAAAGAACATCGGTAGTGGGCCCATACTCGGAAGGGGCTGACCTTGCTCTCCGCTGTGACGTGTATGGCGGTGAGTAGTACATAAATTATGCAAAACTTTCTTGGTTAATATGCCATTGTAACCCTTGAACCGAAATGTTGGTCCGCGAGACCAATAGAAATTCTTTGAAATAGCTGGTGGCGTCTTACAAAAACTTCTGAATCAGAGCTTCTCGATATTTTTCAGTAAGGCCTTATATAATTATTTAATATGATTACTATGGCCGGGGGTTTAGCCACAAAAATATTACATCACGTTAGTGGTGACTGGGTTATAGCCCTATGCTACCTGTATCTTGTAAACATGAGGGAAGCGGTGATTCGTTTTCAGTGGCGCACTTTAATACGTACATTCAAGTTCAAGGGCGGTGTAGCTAGTCAAGTGAAATGATGGACACAGCGTCATAGAATAGTTTGCACATTTAATCGTAAATAATTTAAACAAAATATATTTTCTAATAAAACGAACAAAAATATAACGACATATGCATTAATAATTGTCAACATTATTCACAGTAAAAATGAAAAAAAGCAAAATATAGCCTACATTACGTCTGTACATACGCTTTGTTGCAATGAATGACAATATATATTTTGAAGTTTTCAAAAGAAATAGATCTTCTACTTTCTTCCAAACAAGATCTATATTGGGAAAAACTTATTTGTACGTCGCATGACGTGACGGGAGCAAACTTAAACCAAGATGAGGAATTAGTGTTTCCTGCGTGTGGGTTAACACATGGTCTCCTGTAGAACCTTCTAATGCAGTGTCCGGCAGATGCTGCAGTTGTGACGTAAGAGCCGATCATCTCGCAAGAGCTTGAGAGAGCGAGCAGTTGAGTTGCATTCCTGTTAATACGCACTAGCGCAGTGGCGTTCAGTGCAGCAGTAGGGTTAAGGTGAGCCGTGATGGTACATTGAATTGCGTGCATTAACCATGGCAAGGGTGCAGAGGTCAGTTAATCAGTGAAATGTATGGTAAATTTAGTGCATTCAGATTAATACTAGACTTACGGAAACGTCAGGTCACCCTCGGAGACACGCCACATTTTCCAAAGTTGTCTACAGTATGTCATTCAATTACAGACATTAATAATTATGTACAAATATTAGAAGAACTGGATCAGGATATTTTATTACAGATTTCAAGATTTTGCAAAACTCCAATCCGATATTTGCATATTTGCGACACCATTTTCTGTGGATGTTGACAGTGTTCCAACGTCATTGCAACTAGAAGTCATTGATTTGCAAAAGAATATTGAAATGAAAGACCGCTTTCAAAACAAAAAGGATCTATCTATATTTTATAGAAGATTTCCCCAGGCAACTACATAATATATTTGCTGCTAGAATGTTGAGTATATTTGTATCGACGTATGTATGTGAATAGTTCTTTTCTTGTTTGAAGATCTGCAAACCACAACATGGAAACCGCCTATCTGATCAGAACATGAAAAATGTTCTCGTTTGTGTGTTAGCCAGACTATGTCTCCTAATATTGCAAAATTAGTGCGCGAGAAAAGAGGGAAAAAATCTCGACAATGCCTTGAGCTTGGGCACGATAGTGACACAAAGTAAGGGTGTGTATCAAAAGTCTGAATAGGCCTATACTTGGCATAGTGCTCACAAAGGTGTATAGTTTAATTTGTATATTTTGTGTATTTTGTATATTTTGTATACTTTAACATTTTTCAGTTTCCGAGTAGACAAAGTTTTGCAGTACTCCTTAAAGTATTCTTATGTTTTATGTATTTGTATGTTTATAGTAGTTTCGGAGCCTCATTTAAATAACCTGACGCATCCGCACCTGGATGTATTTCAGATTAGTGTAAGTAGGGCCTATATTAAATTTCATTACAAACAAAACTGTTCTGTTACATTGATTTATCACAGTTGTACTATTTTGTTTTCGTACAAATGCATTGTAATTGTGCTATTCCCATACTATCTACGAAGATCGGAGCGCACTCTGTCAATGCATAGGCGTCGTTCCGCCACTGGCCAGTTGAACCCTTCCTCCACGCTCAGTACGGAGATATTGCCGAGCAAAGAGCGCGGCTGCTCTGTAGTATGACGTCACAGAGCACGGAACATGCCGGTCACTGTTCTAATGCATCTCGAAAGGCTCAAAGAGTATAAATCCTACATTTTTCTGGAGAATTCTTTTTAATTTCTGCTGCACCTGTAGAAGTGTTCCATCTTCTGGTAGACTCTTGGCTTTGGATAATTCTTCCACGAGTCTGATCGCTTGTGCCATTTGTGGTATTTACAAATTTCATCTTCTAGAAGAGTAATACATCTCAAAGTTCCCAGAAATTATTTGCAATCAACTTGATATTGCTTAGTAGCTTTAATGATACAAGGCCATATCAGTAACATTGACTGGTTTACTCTTTCTTTGAATTCTAATGTTAATAAACGTATTTCTTCCAGATGGTTTTCACTTAGCATATCAACAATTACATGCGCTACACTCCTCCCAACACGATCTGTCGTTTCGTCTAGGAACCCATACTTAACTGTCGGATATAGTGTTTAAAAAATCTTTTAGTACATTTTCGTAGTACTGTTTCAAATATTCTTTGCGTAATGTTGTTTCAGATCGCAACATTTTACCAGTGTATTTCTCCATATTTTTGAGTTTCCAGAAGGGAATGTTTATGCCCAATATCATGTTGCACAGATCACTAAAAAAGGCTTTGTCTGTCTGAACTAAAATTTGACGCTGAATGCATATTTCCTGTCTCTCTTTCTCTCTGTTTATAAAATTCCCCCGAGCCCTAGTGATTACACAGAAGCAGAGTAATCTTAGTATGTCGGTATGAAAGTCAAACACAAAATATAAGGGGTTACTCTAGGATGTGGATGATGGAACCAACTCTAGGGGGATGAAGATCAGTATGTGAAAACCTCGGTGAAGCAAATGAGATGATATTCCTTGTTAAAGGAAATACAAAACTTACATGTCATCGGATGTCCGAATCGTGCGCACATTATCAGTTCGTTGACAAAGCAATCCCACTGTTTTGTTCCATGCAGATTCTTTTCTAGCTTGTAGACCTATATGTTGCAGTAGGCATGCATAAAATTCTGCTTAAACTAGTAAAAAGCTTATACTAATTTTTTTTAAAATAATGTTATCTAAACACCTTAAACACTAAACTACCAAAACTGCACATTCGTGAGTAGACCTAAAACTAAACTAAACTCCGTGGCGCTACATCCCTGGAGGGACTTGGCCTACCACCCGACCGCTGCGTCATCTCCCGTAGGCAGATGGCAGGATTGGGGGGCATGTGGTCAGCATGCCGACACCCACGGCCGTTATTGGTGGTTTTCAAGACCGGAGCCGCTACTTATCTATCAAGTAGCTCCTCAATTTGGAATCTCGAGGCTGAGTGCACCCCTACCAGACCTCCCTACCTCAGAAAAATCCGAGGAGGTACCGGGAATCGAACCCGGGCCGACGGATCTGTAGTCAGCGACGCTAACCACAAGACCACGCCGGCGGACCGTGAGTAGACCTACTTTCCAAATAATCCTCATAGCAAACGAACGATATGAAATTAAACTACAATACGTGTGAGTGAATTCGAAGTTTCCGGATACTATTTAGAATGAAGGGAGCTCTTATGTTTTTCTAAATTTTGGGGTACACGCAATTTATCCTAAGAGTCGTGTCACATTAAAGATTTTTTTGTTCGACTATACTATAATACGCTTATTACATGTGATGTGTAACGGTATCATAATGATATCCATTTCGAAACAGTTTTTCATTATAACACATATAACTATTATCAAACACGGAACGATCGTAACCAAATCAAACTAAGTAAAAAAACAGCCTGCATTTAAAATAAAATCAATTCCGTTCGTGTCAATTTTAATATCATAGGACTACTAACTTGAGTTTACTTCTTTTGTAAAAGATCTGTCCGTGTGAGAAAACGAAAAAGAACAAGCTTCGACTTCACCGTACACAATTAGCTGCCAAGTGAATTTTCTTGTAGAAGACAACAACTACGATAGCTTCCTAACATCAGATTGCACACGGTCAGGAATTTTTTTATGAATCTAAAATATTCGCTTTGTTCGTTTCATAAACACGATCGTATCTTAATAAATGTCATTATAGCCCCGTTGCATAACGAGCGTTGCATTGTTTTATTTTGTATGTCCCTTGTATAATACAGGGAGGCCATTTTATGCGGAAACTTTTTAACAGCGTTGCCCCTGCTCACACTTTCCCCGCTGTTGTGGTTGCACCGGCGGGGACCGTGTCCCGTTACTACCGGCAAATCAAGACTTTAGAAACATTACAAAATAGAATAACTCAATCAATTTATTATCAAAATAGGCCTACATGTAGAGGCTTATTACTCACCATTTATTTGAGGTACTGTTGAAAATGACCCCCATAAGGATGGTACAGTCAGGATATTTATGAGAAAATCTCCGAACGCGCCTTCTATGGTTATTTCTCAATAAGTAAAATTCCACCAAATAAATTCGCTGTTCAACCGTATACATTTTCGATTATTGTCTTATGTAACACACAACAACAATAGACAAGCGTCTCATTACAACACACCGAAGCAACTAACCGCTTGTCTGCTTTGTACAACTGCGATGCTAGCGCGGCAATGCGGCAGTGATGCGAGGTTTCCTCATAAAATGGACTCACTGTATAATACCCTTGCAGAAAGTTATATGTGTGAGAGAAAGCCTAGATTTGGAGAATTAAGGAAATCTAAGTTTTTTGTTTTTTTGTTCTTGTTTGTTTTTGTAATGTATATGTGTTTCTAGGAAATTTTTACTGCGTGCGGATGGTGGGGGGGAGGGTTACGTCTGTGGATACTCTTAGTTATGTGAATAATAGAATATAATTTTTTAATTGGGTATTTTTATGGGGTAATAATTTAAGTGCACGAAGTGAGCACTTATCCGGTTAATGTTAATCATGTGGTTTATATGTAAGAATTTTTGTGAGAAATAAATACACTACTACCAATACCCGTATTGTAAAATCAGCCTTTGCGGTTATTTTTTGTGAATTTCATAGTCTCTCTCTCTCTCTCTCTCTCTCTCTCTCTCTCTCTCTCTCTTACAATTTTTATATGCATTCAACATAACTGAACTTTTCATTGTTCTAGTAGGGTCACTTGGAATAGCTACGAGGTACACCTTACAATGAAACTCCTTAATCCTGAGGAACGCGTACCCATTATGTAAATATTGTTACAACGTGAAGGCCAGTTAAATGGAGGACAATTATTTGATCTCTCTCCTCTAACTTCACCACAAGGTCCATGTTCTGCGGTGAAATAATGACGTTATGGACCTTAGCGGCAGAGTGAATGCTAACACTCAGCTAGAGACTATAATTGCAGACTTAACGTTACCAGGCTCTCGTCTTTAGAACAATGTTAACACTCATTCACACTCCAGCACGTTCGAATCAAGAATGCTCTCTTCTGCAAGCGGCCACAAGCTTAACGTTTAGTGTACTTCACAGCTGTGTATCTTACTCACAGTAAACTCTAGAAGACGTCGTCAATGTAACGTGATTTTGTTTCAGTTTATTTACTCTGTCCCAAATGTACGGAATATTGCATTTTATGTATGTGAGAAAGATAATTGTGTTCGTATATATTATTTCAGATTCTTTTTATATTGTTTGCCTTCCTGTTTCATAATCAAAGGCAATTCCCTTATAATAAAAAGTTATTTAAGTATCATGCACATTAAAGATAGGCTATTGAGTAAGTTTTCTCCAATAACGGCCTATAATTTTCTCCGGCAGCTTGTTTATTTGACAGCGAATGCCTATTATTATCCTACAGTACAATTTCAAGACAACGCAATAACCCAAAAACTGAACAATTAAGACCCTACTTAATGTCTTACTACATGCTATATTAAGAATATAGGCCTTCTTTTAAAAATGGGATGTAAAATTAGGGGTCCGTAAAATTTTTTTGACATTTAAGAGGTCCTCGCGTTCAAAAAGGTTGAGACAAGCTGCTTTAGCTTATTCAGATCGTGTTTGCCACCGATGAGAATAGTGGATGCATATCCATTCCATTTCAAGCTTTCTCTTTTTTCTCTCATCACCATTAATATATTTCATCATAATTTTTATATGTTGTCTACAAATATTCTTGTAGCTTGGATATCCTTAGATACAAATAACTAACTCACAGAAAATATCAGAGAATGAAATCGTGATCGCTTTATTCAGGGAACTTCGTTCTCACGCTAATTGATAAACTAAACCCATACAGCAGGACGATTCACGTATGTGATATATTCCTACTTTAAAACTCCCTTAGTACTGCACAGAAAATCACATCACCTAGTACTATTGAGGTAGCGAATCCATGTTATCATGTAGGAGAGTAATACGCCACTTACGTTTTACTATCTATGAAATAGTCAATACTAACTACTTGCGAATGTATGCATGGTAGCGCACTCTTTGAATTAACAGAACATTTAAAAGAAGTGTAGAATTCAACAGAACTTCGTAAAAATATCTTATGGGTCAGATTAGGTTATTTTGTGTATTTATTTAGTGTAGTATCACTAACATTTTTAGATTGTTTTTCACATTTTCAAGGTTTGCATAGTAGTTCATTTGATTTGTAATAATGACTGATTCATGAAAACAATCTATTTCTTCTAATTATATTGTAACACTAAAGTATTCTATGCGGAATATAATACTTACATAGTAATTATTTAAGTTATTGTTCAAGCTCGTATTCTAAGTGTGCATAAAATAATTGTTTAGGCCCACATCATCAATTGTTTTTACGGGGCGCATCCTTGGATCTAAGCCAATAAATTGGTTTTGCCTGTAGATAGGCATACTCACCCAAACATATAATTTTGATTATGTACAATACAGGTATAATCTTAAAAGATGACGATTTTTGTAGAATAAAAAATATTTGTGCTTAAGCTATTAATTTGGTAATTTTTAATTTCTGCCCTCCGTTGTTTCCTGCCAGGAGCAAAGAAATCTGTTTGCTTAACCGTATGATTAATGTACCGAACATTATAATTAATGTAATATACTAATATGAAATAATGAAATGCAGATCAGTAGTTGTTCAGTAAATGTTTCATTACCTGATGAGTTTGAGTTCTCTCAGTGCCTCAAAATTGTTTAAATTAGGCCTACTGTCATGCAATGTGACTCACCGAAGTGGGTAACTCAGAAATGGGTCATACTTATCGCCATCTAAGTGAGGAACCTAAAGTCATAACAGCAAGTTTTAGCATTAGACAAAAAATGAGTTTGAATGCATTAAGGCTACAAATCAGGAATCCATTCTGATTTATCTGATTCCTAAGGCGTAATCTATACTTCAGATTACGTGGGAATATCTCCTTTTTTTTCTTTCTTCTTCTTTTTACTTGTAAGTACGCGAATATAACTAAAGCACATTTTATTTGTTCCTGAGATCTTCGCACAAAGCTAACTCGCATCTCACTGTTCTCCAATGATTTTAGTTTGTATACGACTATACTCCGCAATATCTGTATTTCCCCCTTGGGCTTGAGAAACTCTCTTTCTGAGAAAACAGGAGCAATCTTCGTTCACCCTTGAGATACCGTAGTGTGTAATTTTTCAAACAGCGAAGTGCTGAATTCAAGACAAATATTCCACTGCCAGTTCGTCTTGGTCGTGCGACACGCAAAAACAGTTTCCTTTCTCTCTCTCCACTTCACCTTTCCTTCAGCACTTCTCTGGGAACCACTAAAAGGAATGTAAAAGGAGAACTATAGAGGAGAGAAGTGAGTGAAAAGGAGGGCAATGCAGAGTTGTATATTCGATGGAGTTTGGTAATGACTCCAGCTCTCTCCCTCTCACCTTTTCATTGACTATATGTCAGGTGACTATACATTTCTCTTTTTCTTGACTTTGATTCTCTCATTGCTTTTGAACTTGGGTCTTTCTCTATTCACAGGCTTGCTGTATTTTAGTCTCATTATTCTTGGGGAGAACTTCTTATTACTCGTAAGTTATACCTTGCATATAAAACAGTTTGACACTGGCTTTGCTCGTATATCGCGGGATTGAAGCATGCCTTCTAAATCTATTATAAATGTATTGCACGGTCCTGAGAATGCGGTAACGTGATCCTCAGCTGTCTCCGTCAAATATGAATTAAACAAAGAACTCTTTGAAGTCGCTGCACCATATACAGCTAGATGGATTTCTAGCATTTTGCTTCCATTATGTTATGAAAATAAAGCCAACTTGCTTCTCAGCGTTCTACAGCTTGAAATTTCATAAGACCTTAATTATATACAACAGAATTTTAAATCCTTTTACAAAAAAATTAGGGATGGGTCGATACCAGATTTTCTCGATACTCGATACCGATACATTATTTTTTCGTCGATACTCCATACCTTCAACATTTCCAGTTTCAATAAATAGGTACATTAAAAACTAAAATTTGAGAGAACTGCTTAATACCAACTAAATTAATTAAGTCTGCATAATTAATGAGACAAAATTTAATATCATCAGTAGCTTATAATTATTATTAAACTCTACATTAAAACTAAAATTAGTTTTTTAAACAGTCCACTTACAAGTTTTTGTTAAAAAAATGCTAGCATTCTCACTTAATTGCAGAATTGCAAGTATCGAAAAAGTATCGAGCGAGTTCTCTGAAGTATCGTTCGATGCCGATACCATGCAAGTATCGAGAGTATCGAGGTATCGGAAGTATCGAGGACCCATCCCCAAAAAAGGACAAAATTTAAAAGTTAAACTCTAAGAATTGTATTTTCAGTACGTCACAAGCACGTATGAAGCTATAGAACTACACATTTCAAATTTGTCCAGTTAAAATTTAATACAATATTTAGTATTTCATCATCATTTCTACAGACATCACTTTACAGGTGTTCGGAAAAAAATAATTTTAAAGATTGGGAAATTATTATTTATGCCTTAACATTGGTATTGTTACGTAATTTAATCATTCGAAATAGGTGAAACAGTGTTCTTTACAAAGAGATATTACTGTTAATAAATGTTTAAACATTTTTTGAATAAAAATTATTTCATTTCCACTTCTAATAGTAGATTACATAGACATTTATAGTACTCCCATGTCTGAGAAAATGACACTTATAAAACTTTATAAAAATATACGAAACATTAATATCTGATGCATTGACAACCATAAAGATCAAGCCACCAAAAGAAAGTTTTACAGGAAAGAAAAACGAATTTTAAAATCTCGAAAAATCGTGTACGCCTCCTCATTAAATCTGATAATTCATTTCATTAGAAAGCCTTTTTATAACACGCTTACTTTAAATTATAACACAGACCAACAACCATTTTGATGCCTTAGAATTTATACTTAATCTTGGGTATATATAGGTCGCTAATGCCAAATGTGCCATTAGTTTTGCCCTACTTAGCTTTAGTTTTGTGAGATATGGTATAACCATTATGCATATTATCCCATTCTACGTTGGATATAAATAAAAAAACTAAAAATTAGTGCCTACGCCCTTATGGAACTAGGCCATTTATATCTATAATATATTATCATCTATAATTCCTGAAGCATTGTACAAAAGTTGTGAACACAAATCGTATTGTTTTATCTACAGGGATTGATGTAAATACTTCCTTCTGGAGCAAAATGTACACTTACAATTATTCCCCTTGAAATAGTATTTTTAGGCAGTGGAGAATGAAAATTATACGAGAACACATTACAGGCGTGGAATGGGTACACGACAAAAATTAACTCATAGGTTATTCATGAATGTGGACCTGAAGAGGCGAAATAATCTGGTGGCTTGGTTTGCCTGTCGGCTGTTGTTGCTAATAAACATCAGGTAGAGAGAGAGAGAGCCGTTGGTGTGTTTACGCAGCTTTGATAAGACACATCTTATATAAACAAAGCATTTCCTCTACTGCCGTATTTATACATCAAGCAAATCCCCTGAAGAAAGGAAATAATTGAATAACTTAAGCATACTTACAGTTTCTATTTCCAAGGTGAAAGGTATTCGTACAATCATAAGAGAACAATGTAAACGTACAGGTGTCCTCGAAGAATGTTCTAACAGGATCATTAACATTAGCTTACCATGCTTGAATCGAGTTTCATTACGAATATGATCAAAGGACTGGCAGGCTATATTAATCAGAATTGCGTGTCTAACGGTAATATTTAATATGTGTCAACAGAGATATGTTGTTTAACAAGTAATAATTATAACGTACTATATGTTTCAGTTGCAGATGATATTCCTTTACAATTTATGGTGCAACTTACTTTTGTCAGGAGTGGTTCGAAACTTACAAACTGCTATCATTCCATTCCATAAAGGATATTAGTGCAAAAGTAAGTTATATATTTTAATCACCTTATACCCTCTATTGTCGTAACAAAATTCACATCGTTAAACAGAAACCTCCACTTGGAGGCCCTTCGCCCGAACATGGGGCATAGGATTCGCGAGTAAGAAATACCCTCTATTACAATTTACATTATATATCTAGATTTGTTTTAATCATGTCTAGAGGTATGGTAGCGTGCCCGCCTCTAGATCCGAAGGTCGCGGGATCAAAGCCGGCCGCAGTCGATGGGTTTTTCAGGACGTAAAAATCCTGGCACGGAGTCCTGCGGGAGGGACTTTAAGCTGGATGGTCCGTGTCGTAGATTTATGGCACGTAAAAGAACTTAAGGCTCTCAGAAACCGTTAAATTTGATATTGCCTAAAACGTTGATTTTGCCATTTTGTATAAGTAAGTATGTTATAATAGAATATTTTTGTGTAAATACCTCTCTCTCTCTCCATTTTCAGAAAATCGATAATATAGAAGAACAATATCGATATCACGATATTATTGGAACTGAAATATCGATGACAAATTACCGGATATCGTAATCAAAATATCGATATTCAATATCTTCGATATCGATATCCCTTCCCTAATACAGACATTAGACATTAGACCCGTTACTCTTCAGCAACATTTCTTCTTCTTCTTCTTCTTCTTCTTCTTCTGGCAAACAGCTCTTAACGGACTAGCTAGCGCCTCCTTAATGATGACAGCCCATTCTTATCTATTATCTGCCATTCTCCTCAATTTTCTATTATAATCCCCATACTTTGCAAGTCTTTTCCCAAAACATTCCAACCATCTTTATCTTGGTCTTCCCCTATCTCTTTTCCCTTCAGGTTTGCCTTCAAAATCTTTTTTAACAGATCTACCTTCATCCATCCTAATCACATGCCTAACCCATTCAATTTTCTTAACTTTAACAAGTGTTACTATGTTAGGTTTTCTATATAGCAAATTTAATTCCATATTTGAGCGTATTCTCCGCCCCTTTATCCTTTATCGATCCATATATTTTCCTTAATATTTTCCTCTCCCATCTTTCCAGTTGTGTCATTATACCTTCCGTCAACACCCAAATTCAGCAACATTTACTAGGTCTAAACAGTAGGTTTCTGTATTCTAAACTTTATTAGATTTTTATGTACAGTATAAAACATTATATCTGGAGGCAATTTATTGGATGAAAATATTTGGGGGAAAAAGAAACGTAATAGAAACTACACAATTGCGTGTAATCCATTCTTATAAAATCAACAGAAGTTCTGTTTGGAATTGAAGTGACGTTTGATAACACTTATAGAAGAATAGCATTAATCCATTCCAACATTTAACGCTGCGAGTAAGGGAAGCTCTTTCACGAGATGTTTAGAGACACGATATTATACCTATTTGGTAAATTGGACTCTGATCTCGACAGGCATGTTGCAAGGATTATAATGGTCTGTTGGCTTACGTATCACGCATACAAGAGGAGAGGAGGAAGCAAGTGACCGAATCAAAGAGACGACAGAGACTTCTGAAGGGGGAAGGATTACCAACCTTGTTAATTGAGTCTGTAAACACCGGTCATCTGCAAACTATGGGAAATTCCGAATATATGCACAACTAATGCATTCGGGAATTTATTTTTGTTTAAATTTCAAATACACAATAATACATTATGCAACAAGCCTATAATGACATTTATTAAGATACTAGTATGTTTTTTAAAGATATTCATATGAAAATTACCATTATATTCAACTGTTTTCTTCGACCATAATTATTAACTGTTTAAGTTTTGAGGTTTTAGATGCACAGAAACAAACGGCGACAGCTTCCCTTCGCAATCAGGTGTTTTCGTAGTTCTTCCCTTCTTATTCGTTTTTTTTTAAACAGCGGATATGAATACACTGAGTACAAAGTTAAAAGTAGCACGAACAGAGTTGATTTTATTTTAAATAGAGGCTGTTTATTACGTAGTTCGTTAATAATTGATACCATACCATTGTTATGATGTAAACCCATTTCGAAATGAATATCATTTCGGTACCGGGACATCACACCTATAAACATGGTCAAACAAAAATATAAACTTAAATGAGGAAACGTTTATGTTCAAGGTTGGTTCGATGGATTTGACACTGGTGATTGTGTTAAATATTCAACATAATGGCACCTTTTTTCATTTGATGATCCGAAGAAAAAATGTACTATATCATGTATTTTTTGTCCTAAAAGTGCATTTCAAAAGATTACTATTAAATAAGGTATTTATAACTTGCTTTTATAATATAAGGATGTCTCATAAAATAAACGAAATATTACGCTGCACCCAAATAATATTTAAGGAAAATTGGTTTTATAGGTGTTATACTAAACTAAACTTTATGGCGATCCTTCCCTTGAGAGACTAGGCCTGCCATCCGACCGCTGCGTCATCTACCCAGAGTAGATGGCAGGATTGAGGAACACGTGGTCAGCATGCCAATTCCCACGACCTTTATTGATGGCTTATTGAACCGGAACCGCTATTTCTTTATCAAGTAACTCCTCAGTTTGTGTGACGAGGTTGAGTTTACCGCGTTCCATACCTCCCTAGACCTCAGAAAATTCCGAGAAAGTACCGGGGATTAAACCCAGACCTGCCGAGCCGTAGTCATCAACGCTAACCACTATACAAGACGGTCAGATTTTATACTGACCAGATTTTATACTGATTTATATTTTATAGACGGTCAGGTCTTCTGTTTATAAATAAACATGCCTCCACAAGAGCTATAGCTCCTCGCATTATACCAAAAAAGTAGTAGGACAAATGTTGTCTTTCATCTCTTTAGTTCACTGTATTCAGTTTACTCGCTCTTTTTACCTGAGTACATAAATCATTGTAAATACTGTAGTAGCTTCTTTAGATTCCATATAGCATAACAAATGTAATACGCTTGCTTGACGATGATTTACTCTTGAGGGGCGGTAGCTAATGGCGTCTCGGTGCTCCCTGACTCCCGCTGGCGCTATGCCCATTCCTTCCCGCCTCCTCAAAAAAGTATAGAGCGACAGGAACAATGACTGTGTCGATACGTGAGCCCTCAGGCGACTATTGGTTATAGCGTACATTATAAGCAGGGATGTCCATACTAGTCATTATAAGTTTAGGGATATAAATCACCGATTAAATACTTGTTCATATTCCAAGATAATACTTTTATCTTGAAATTATTATTCCAAAATTATTATTATTGTTGTTATGGATGAAGCTATGAAATTTTAAATCTAGACTGGGATTAGATACCCTATTATTTGAAATTTAAATTAATTAAACTTGAGTAGTAGTAGTAGATATGATCTTGAAACTTAACGAATCTGGCGGTATTTTAGTCTGGTTAGAGGAATCTGTTCCGTAATTGATAATCCGCGTTGGACATTACTTAATCTTTAATTTGTATATCGTTGTTGAGAATCTTGCTTAGATTGTTTAAAATTAAAACATTGGTTTCAAGTTATTAGCAAAGAATATGAGTTCAGCTTAAAGGCACCGATTGCAGTAATTAGTTTAGATACCCACTAGGGGCAAGAATTTGTAAGTCAGTAAAACAGCTCTCTCTCTCTCTCTCTCTCTCTCTCTCTCTCTCTCTCCCTCTCTCTCTCTCTCCCTGAAAATAAAATGGCTAAAATTATTAACGGAGGGTTCTTGTCATTGCACTGCTAACTCTTAAAGGTATTAAACTAGGATGTGCCCGCGGCTTCGCCCACGATAATTAATTGAAAAATTAGAAATTAATAGTATAATAATTATTAAAGCATTATATTTATTAACACTTGCACGTGAATCATTCTTAAACTAAACCATTAATAATTAATGAAACAGCTAAAATTCCGGCTTTAGAGTACATTCCACGATTAGAAATTGCCACCTGGGAAAACGATCTCAGATTCGATTATGTAGTTCCAAAGATAACTGTCATCCACTGCCTTCTAAACTGTATAGGCTAATTCTCGTGCGTAATTCTCGAGACGGCGGTGGATAATGGCGTTTTTCAACTGTTTGTTGACGGATGAATGAGATGTGAATTTTATTTGATAAATTCAGTGTAATTTTAAGAAATTATATAATTTTTCAAGAGAAGGAGTGATTGATTTGGATTATTATTATCAGCGATATTTCAAGAGTTAAATCATCAAAATTTTACTGCTGGTGCCCCCGGCTTCGCCCGCCACTATTCATTGACTCCAGGATTTTTAAGAAAATTACACTGGTAGATTATTAAAAATGTTTGTGGTTCAGAGCTATGAAAATTGTAAGTAAAAATAAAATTAGAATATTTGTTCATTGAGTTCATTTCACTTAGGCCTTATATAATAAAGAAACGGTTTTCCTAATCTTGTAGTCGTCATGAAAGTTTAGACTGAGAGATACGAACATCGCCGAGTATACCCGATGTCTCACGAAGCGGGCGAGCAAGCACGCTATTTAGGGCCGTTGAATTGTATAAGAGTAGATAGATGTAAAAGTTCCGTTTACCTGTTGGAACCTTTGAACCCCATGCAAGGAATACATGATTGTTCCAATAGATTTTCTTTAAGTACACTTCATATTCCTAGACACAGCACCACTAAATTTAATAAATATTTTGTATGCGCAGCCTCCCGATTATACAATAAACTCCATCTGTAACTTATCATTATCAAAGTTATTCAATTGCTACGACAAAAAAGCTCTTAGTTAATCACCTCTTTACCGCTTATGCATCCCAATTTCTTCTACAAATGGTTACACTTATGTATATATAATATATATGATACGGTCAATGTAAACAATTGGGCATTATTTATAATGCCCGGGCAATTTAAAAAGTGTCCAATGGGATGTGACAAAATGAAAAATTATATAGAAATTAACACATTGCCCGGGCATTATGTATAATGCTGGAAATTGAATGGGCAATTTGAGAGAATTGTTATTCATATTTCTCTACATACAAAAATAAGAGGATATTATATTAAAGTAAATAAGTATGAAAAATACGTACGCCTAACAAAAAAAAAAACATACATATACACACAAAATGTCAAATCCAAGAGTTTTTATTTATTAGAGCAGCTTCCACTTTGGTGACATTTCGAATTACATAGGTTAGGTTAGGTTAGGTTAGGGAGAATCACACCAGACGCAAGTTGCCAAATTGCTGTCAATTTATTAAAGTGACCAGAGAAATTGTAGCAGCATTAATATTGACCGGGCAGTGTAAGAAATTATCCTATTTGTCGTAAAATTATTAAATTGCCCGATTTTATCGGTCATTATTTATAATGACCAAGCATTATGAAAACTGCCCTGAATAATCAGATTGACCGTAACATATATAATTATATATCTATATATTTCTTACAATGAATGTTAATAATATTAAAATACTCTTAATAACATAAAATATTAACAGATCGTCTATTATTTTACTGACATTTAAAATGAGGTCAATCAGAAACTCAGCAAAATTCTAACATCGCTTATATTCGTCGTACAAAGTTTTCGAGGCCCCCGTCCTCTAACAATAAACCGTTAACTTCACATTTCTTATAACTTATTCCATATTTTTCACTTAAATCTGGACGACAGGTCTCGTAATGGCTTTCTTCTAATTATTGAAGTCTCTACCATATTTAGTATTCTTCTTGTATCTGATGGTCGGTTTGATGTTTCCCATTTATTGCCACTGATTTCTGTTCACTATTCTGTTCGAGTCTCAGTGAATTTTCTCAGACGATATTTTATAGGTAGAGTTGGATTATTCCCACAAAGTCTCTGGCCTTGAAGACAAACCCAGCCAGCGAGCTTCTCGTTACGTCTCGTTACCAAGATGCGCGAATTCGGTGCGCGTAAGATCAGTAAGCTACCGCTGGGCAGAGAGTGAACATCATGCCAGTCGTAGAAAATACTATAATAGTTGAGTGGAGGGTTAATGCCGCTGCGAGAGAGACAGACAACACGTGGAGTGGGATAGGAGAGCTGAGCCAATCAGGGTGCAGCTACCTCCCCTAGCCAGGAACTCTACGAGCGGTGAGACTCGCTCCTAAGGTATATACGTAAAAACCCAGAGACGTTGTGGAGGTAATCCTACTCTAACTCTTTAATTGTTGTTAATAATTTAATAAGTAGTTAGCCTACGATACATTGAGTTGTGATCCTCTCTTATCTTAAATACCTTTATCACCTCAGAGGTAAAATGCAGATATCGAAATGCATAAAATTAAAATGAGCGTAAAATTTGAAATCCATCGGGATCTGTAGAGGGGAGTTTAGTGTGCCCTCACGAGCTATTGAATCGATATTTGAATGCGCGTCACATATGCATTCTTACGAGGTAGAGACTGGCGCTTTGTTATCAGATCACGTTTCGTATTTCAGGCATGACCATAGACACATCCATAAATGTGGGTCGGGAGCATCCGACGCGCCGCGCTGGAGCAATAGACCGGACATAATACTCGATATTGCCATTTTTATTCTTATTATTCATACTATTCTAGTTGTTTATTACCTTTATTCCAATCGTGTGTATCACCGAATGTACTCCTTACTAGAGCTGCACAAATAACTGGCTAACGATTAACTGCACAATCTATTGTTAAAGTAGGTAAAACAGTTTACTCTTATTTGGACACAAAGATAATTGGATATTATTCGACATTACCTGGATTCTAGTGTCGATTAACCATAGACGGACAAATAATAACAGTTAATTCTCTCTCTTTTGTCTCTGTAATGACACTTCCCTGCGTTTATCAGTTATACAACAGTTGTAATGGATTAACCAACAGATAAGACACCAACAGATATAATTTTTAATTATGTTTTTTAATATTGACAAATATAAATTTTAGATTTGACAAAGCTAGGAGCTGATATTTTAACAAAAACATTTTATACGAGGGAATAGGTATAATTATTTTATACACGACAAATAAAATTTATTCGATGGTCATTTATCGAATTTGTTGGAAGTTTAAAATTTTGTTTAGATTTTGTTTACAAACTGCGTATAGAAAGACCACACCTTCAAATCATCCCACGATCCAAACTTTTGGCTCAACGCGCTTTATCAAATAACATAAATATTTCTTGCGGTGCACAAGATACCTCGTTTGGTTCAATATTTCAACTATATATTAGAAACTAAAATAGATTGCTACTATTATCGATAATGCATTGTGAGAGTCGAAATTTGTACATTTAACCATCTACTCAACGTCTATCAGTTTTTGCTGATTATAGTTATGGTTCTGTTAGTAGGCGACTGTAGTATGTTCGTAGCCCGCAATGGCGTTTGTCAATTTATTTGACCCCAACTTCTAGTTTCATTTCTGGTTAACTGTTCGCCTAGTCGCAAAACAGAGAAACAGCTGTCATGTTTCTGTATCGTGCGTATCAGATGAAGAGAGAAAACGGTGCTCACTGGTTGAATTCATATTTTTCGGATGAAAAATTATAAACATTTCTAACCCATTGTAGTAAATAGATTTCTATGGAACATACAGGATTAATTTTTGTATAACGTTACTGATGTCGACATTAAACTTTTTTTTACTTATAAAATTGGTAACAAAAAATTGGATCGTGGGAGCCAAAAAAATTAAAAATCATTAGTAGATTTCTCTGATCATTACTTATGTTAGCCACGTCTTCCACACGCCTTTTCAGAAGTGTAGACGGATCACGCACTCCCGCAGTGCGACCACTTCCTCTTTGTGAAAATGAGAAGCGAGAGAATCGTGTTATCTGTGGTCATGTAGGTAGGTTTGTCATATCAGACTTTATTTGTGCAAGTATTTAAATCTCAGAAGTAACAAGTTAATATTATTCATGATCAGGGTTTGGACTTCTATTTAAATACTTTTTTTCTTCATTAGTTAAGTTAAAATTTCGATATTATGTTTATTAATTGGAACATATGGAATGGTTTTTATGTTCTGTATTTGTCATACTTCAAGGAATAATACATATTTTTACATATTTTTAGGAAAAACTCTCATAACTTTACATAATTTTATTTTAAATATGTTCAATATGGTTTCAAATTTATTGTCAGATACCTTAATCGTTAAATTTTATTTCACTAGCATCCGTATTTCAAAGTTGTATTATTGAATTTCTATGAAATGTTGAAAACCAGATATAGTACTAGCTCTGGCTTTATCTCTGAAGATGTTGCATGGTTTAGGTTGGTCCCTATTTCATAGGCAGAAGACGTAGTTTGAGGTTAACCCACTCCTTCAAAATACTGCATCTCGTAAGTTTTAGACATGTTGTTATACGTTATTTTGATTAAATACAGCATCATTTAAATGTTTTATTTCAATTGGTAATGAGGGACATCCAAAATATGTTCATATTCCTTGACTTATTGTCTCCTTTTGTACGCAGCTGTAAAGGTTTTAGCAAATACTTTGATTGTTTTAGTGCCTATTTTACCTGCCTATTCTGCATTTTTAAATACTTTTTCCCCTGTCCATTTTAAACTTTTAAAGTGCCTAACATCCGGTCTCTAGTTATTACACTGACAAACGTTATCTTCTTTAAAGATTTTTTGTTACGTAATGTTACTGTAATGTTTAATTTCAGAGCAGCAAGTGTTTTGCCATTAATACTTCCAGTCGTCTTGTTTTTGATGTGCCTTTGATTTTACTTTTGAAATAACTCTACTAATTAAGACATTTATTTTAAACCTACATAGGGCTGGATATTTCGGATAGGCCCATCACCTGGCCGGAACGCTCGCCTGACCTTACTCCACTTGACTTGTTGTCTTTTTTTGGGGGGGGGGCACATGAAAATATTAGCTGTTTATGAATTCTTGTTGATTCCGAATTCGCTGTTTATGAAATCCTTGTTGATCCGAAAATCTTGTGTCACGAAAACCCTGAGCATCTGCTGAAATCAGAAATTCCTGGCATCTTTGAGAGTGCAGAAATGAGTAGGACAATTCGAAACACGTTTTGTTTGAAGGCAGTATATATATTGCCATCCACCACTTTTTACAATGGCAAGAAAAATAAGTTCTATAGAGCAAGGACTGCAGTAACTGTATTTCCGTTTCGTTTATTGTTTTTTTTTTTTACTTTGCTGCACTCTTTTTGGTAAAATTATATTTATTATACTCGTTTATTAATTTGTAAATTAGCCGATCACCCCAGTTTCTTCTCATGTGATGTCCCAAGTAATTACATAAACCATTGTTGCAACGAAATTAATTTTTACAGCTCTGAACAAAAATGTATTAAAAAAAGGTTATCTCTAAGAATCCCCATGTTTGTCAGTGAAATTGAGAGATATTCATTATTTTTTAAATTTGCCGTGTTAGCTTCGGTAAACGTTTTATTTATACTTCATCTACTGTCTGAAAAGTATAACTCTGAGATTTTGTATAGCAACAGATCCTTTCCACCGTTCCTGCAACGAAGCGTGAATAATTTTAATTAGTAGGCCTATTTTATTAATAAAGATATTAAGTTTCTTTTTAGAAAATGAAAAGTGCACATAACGCAAAGATGAATCTCCTATAAAAGATTGCAGAAAGTACTAGATCACATTTCGCTTGGTTTATTCGCGAGCTAATTAGGAATTTTTCTTTGTAATATTGTTACTGTCTGCATTCTATTCTGTGATGGATTGTAATGGTACAACAGATTTGTTCCTCATGATTTATGTGAAAAAAGAATGAAGAGTTTGGATTTTTACTGTAGTTTGTTCCGTTACGCTTGTGAAAGTATTTTTTGTATAATTTTGACTCAATATTAATAATAATATTAAATGATATAATAAAAAATAAAGATCAATAAAATCAGTTACGTTCTTTCAAAGCTGTTTTTTATTAATCTGAGCATTCATCAAGTGATGTCCGTGAGTTTATATGTTTGAAATCAACGAACAAAATTTTATTGAAATAAATGGTTTTTATGAATGTAAGTCCTGATACGAAGATAAAATTCCTCTATTTTAACATAAAGCATTACACTTTTAATTTAATATTATTCTTTATATGCGGTGCACATGTATATGTTAGTAGCAGTGAAAATATTAATATCTCAACGTGTGTTATCCAACATAATTGCAGATATAATATTAACACTATTCTGATGCTGAATTATCATATAGGCCTAAGCTTAAAAATAACGATATTTTTTTGTAAAAGTTTATAGATATGTCTGAGATGACTTTATTTTTATTATTTCTTTTGCTAACTTATCAACAAATTATAGAATCTACTCTTTATAATAGAAAGCTAATAAAATTTGAATTATGCAAATTCCATTGAACTGATGTTACCAGTTGGTAAGGCACTTTGCTATAGATTAGATGACCCAAGTTCCATGTCGGTTAAATACTTCTGATTTTACCCTCCTATTGTTTCCGTAGCCTTCTGTCAAAATTGATACCCAGAAAGGTTTATTTTCGTTAATACTCCATGGAAGAGTGAAAGGCGTCCAGAACGATTTGCTCGCCACATTGACTACTTCATATTCCGAAGTGCAAAGTTTAAAAAGGCGCATTCCCTAAATCCCGATCATTACTTTTTTTAAATATCCGTTTCATTATCTACATCATCTTGCAATAATGGTATTAACTTTGGTCATAGAATTTACGACAATGAATTTGAAGTATCCCACTTTTGACAAGTTCAGTAATTTTATGAACTTATGATTGTAATTAAACAAGTCTTATTTGTCCAAAGTGATATTATAATAATCATTCAATATGATATATTAAACTGTTTTGGGAATCTATTCCTAAAAAGAGTTTTTTTAGCTTTTAGAGTTGTGCTATAATTTAGTATTATGCCTATATAATTCTTATAGTCCAGTTTTATTAGCTAAAAAATTACTATTAATATTAATATTATTACTATTACCTGAGTTTGAAAATCTCTGGATCATATATTGCCAAATTCTTATCTGCGAGGGATGGAGGGAGTCATGGCAACTATATTTTTCTCGAAGTAAGATGTATGTCACGGGAGAGTGTGGCATGTCTAGTATGTGGACTTATCATTTTGTAGGATTGTGATGTTTGGTTATACGAATAGAGACGATGGTAATTTAGTTGTGAGTCAGCCACCGTGCAGAATTGATATGACAAGATGTGAACAGCATTCTTACGTCAAAACAGTCGCTATCCGAGGGAGAAATGCCAGGAAATACCACAAAGAGCTGATGGAAGCTTTGGGGAATAATGCCCATCCGTACCTAACTTTAACAGATCATGTAGTGGATAATGTGATGTCATACTTCCAGCAGCCGCTATACATAAGAGTGGCACAATTTAGTCGCGTATGGATATTTATGGGGATCTCTTTCCTTCACTGTCCTTCATCATGTACCCATAATCTGCATTATAATGCCATTTATATAATTCAAAATTTAAAAATTCACCCCAATTCCAAGAGAAAAATGGTTTGCTTGACTTATGCCCCATCCCTTGTATTTAAATATGTTATTTAGGGTTTTGATTAATGTTCGAACCATATTACAGCTCTCTCGTAACCAGTTTCATACTGTCAGAAATAATATTGTCTGTGAGTTTCCTGCTTTTATAGTATATATTTTACTGCAATATTTGACATGAAGGGTAAACTTAGCAACTGAAGTTGACTCATGTGAAGTTTGTATTCAAATAGGAATTGAATTTTAAAAATGACAGATAAATCGCTAAGCCTTCGTTGAAAATTTCTAGCTGATTACATCTGATCCTGAGCTACCAGAGCAATTCAATTATTGCAGCAGACTCGACAGCATAAAGCGAAATTGTACTGAGCAGCAAACGCAATCATTTATTAGATTTACTGGGTCTGTAGCTTAAATTGAACAATCAGTAGATGTCAAATTTATCACCTAAAGTAGCAAATCATGTAGTCAATAACAGTATAACGATTGTATGTCGAAATGAGTAGCCGTACTATACGAGTTTATTAGACTGAATACGTTAAATGATAACACAGCAAAATTACATAAAGCAATGTCGTATAAAGTGGGTAGGCTAGTCTGGCAAATACTATATCTCATTTTCATAGCTCTGCCCACTCTTGAAATGTAGGTCTAATCAGCTTTGTGTACACGGAGGTGGATGGTGAAATTAGTAAAGTGCTTTCCAGGAATCAGTATGCCGCTGTTCATTGAAATAATATTTCTATCATGCGTTCGTATCCATCCATCTTCACTTGTTAATTCAATAAGGTGACCAAATTTCGGATACAAAAAGCGGAAATTAATCATAAGTCAAATTAGACTCCTTATCTTTTGTCTTGCTTATGGCCGGTTTCTATAAACTCGCGAATTACCTATGGGTAAATTATCCAATGGACAGAATTTACACAAAAATAACACCACACAAACACAAATAATTTAAAGATAGCAATCACATACACTTGTGGCGAGTTTCTAGATAAATGTCCTCTGGGTAAATATGAAAATGACAGAAAAAATGTTCCTACAAACTCGGGCTAGATCTTTCCAAGGGTAAATCTATCCTTTCATGGATGGCTGGATAAAATTTAACCTTTCATAGGATCAATAGTAATATTTAAACAATGAGAATCAAAGCCTTCTGAATTAAATTAACTGTACAACTCCAAGGCCTTGCTCATTATATCATTGTGAGTGAAATGGAACTAATTTGTCCATGGATAATTTACCCATAGGTGATTCACTAGTTTGTAGAAACCGGGCATCAGTGCGATAAGTCAAAAGGGAAGAAACTAAACTACATGCTTCATTGGACAGGATGAAACTTACAAAGGATATTACGTTTAACCTGCATTTAATTAAAAACACTTGCGTATAAAACCGTAAGTTTTTAACTCCTAGTAGACGATTGCAACCGAATACTACGTAATACCATGGTTAGTTTTTAATTATGTACCATATTACTTCCTCTACCTGTACCATAGATACTATAGGTAGACCCCCAAATTCGAAGTTAAGTTTGTATCATAAACACACGTTTTGAGATCCTCTGAATCCAAAAATACTGTTTTCACAAGCATGTCTGTGTGTGTTTCTGTGATTAGCGTAGCTCCATAACGAAAAATCGTATGAAAACAACATTTTGTATTTGGGTTAGATACCTTCTCAGGATGTGACACGAAGACTGGCGAAGACTTTATCTTATTTTGAAGGGGACTTTACACGAAAAAATATTTTTTCGAGATTTTCTCGAAAACTGCTCTAACGATTTTGTTTAATCTTTTTTACAGGAGTGCTTATACAAAGAGCTGAAACTTTTATTAAAATAATTATTTCGAAAAAAATCTCTGAAGGGTAGTTATGAGCCACAGACTGTTTGCAGAAACTCAGTCTTACCTGGTGAACAATAAAGCTTTGTGTCAGGCTCAAACAACTGGATACATGTTTTTTGTAATGTGGCTTCTTATTCTATATCATAACGAGAAGTGGGAAAGATGTATTGGCCATGCCTAGAATAAAGAAAGTTAAGCGAGTGCATTAATTCGATTTTGTTTGGGTTATGTATCCTTCGGGGATGCGATACGATGTGGTAACGAAACTCTTTTAATTTTTTACAACAAATTTACATGAAGAGAACGTCATACATAATGGATTATACTAAGAGCATAATGAATAGAGTTCATTATGCTAAGAGGAAAACTTAATTTGAACAGAGGGAGTTATGTTAGTTTTATAACATATTTTTTAATTGCTGCCAACCGTGTGGCAGGAGAAACCTAAGAAGACTCAAGATGAGATGACAGGACCATTTCTGATGGGATATTTGATTTTAGTGGGAACGGGCCAGAAAGCTCAAGCCATAAAGATGATAATTTTTCATTGCCTTTCATCTATAGAAGTTTTATTGCACAATTGTATAATTTATATAAGATTCCATTTCCGAGAAGTTATCACAGAATATGACTTTGAATTGTATTCGCGGGCCGCAGGATTAGATATAAAAAATGACTATCCTGCGAAAATCAGTTATCTAATTTTCAAACAAGATTTCTTGCATTAGTAAATGACAAACTGGGAAGAATGTGATCAGCATTTCTTATCGCATGGTCAGTAATAACAGCTTGGGGATAATGGTGGCCAATGCGTAAAGTTGACAAGCTTATCATCTCCATGTGCCGGATTTCTAAAAATCTGGGAGCCTCAACTTGCTAGAACCTCCAAGGGCCTCCATTTTTACTTTCAAGTTAATGGATGTACATCTTGTTTTACACATTCACACAAAGTCAGGTTTAAATAGGCCTATAATTGAATAAGAAAAATGTTCTGAGAACTTTGAAACCATTTTATGATTTGTGAAAGCAGAAATCAGATATTCGTCTATCAAGTTAGCTATGTATTTATGTATAGGCGGAATTAAATCTGAATTTTTTTCTATCGGATTTCGATTCATTTCTTTGTGCTTTAAATGACATTTACATAAGGCTTTCGATAAAATGTCGCTATGACGTTTGAAAATAACAGAGCCATAAATTGTGATGAGCCGAATCAGGGCTGTCACTGTGTGATTGGCGTTGTGATTAATGTCATGTCACCCGCATTATCTAGGATTTTTCTCACATTGAACTCTTTCTGAACACTTGTTGAACCTAACATATGAACTTGACATTCAAATTCATATTATTTTTGTGGCTTTCTTTAATTATGCCACATAACCATATTTCATGAAACAAATACCACTATGATATCCATTTGTTGGCCTGTAGTAGAATTTCTTGTCTGCAGTTTTCTAATCTTAGATTTTATTCTTGGTAACGTTCATGGTAAGGATATTCAGAGTAATTAATTGGGATAGAACGTTGGCATCTTGTAGTGCACTTTATACAGTGCGTTTCACGTAAGAGTTGGCTAATCATGCGGGTTTCTGCGTCGCGGCTGCCACAGCTCTAACTCCAGAGCGATCGGGTGAAATATCTATGCCAAAAAGCCGCTAACGGCGTAATGATTCAGGTTCTGACGATTATAGTTAAATTATAATGAAAATAACCACGTACCTCAATACAATAGATGTTGGAAATGTCCTTCTGTTGCATCAACACAACGCTGGCAACTTTTTAGGAAATTTTCTTTCACGCGCATAAACTCAAGATAGAATTAATCTATCTTGTGATATCGTCTTTAAGTTCTTTTAATGTATGGGGGTTTGAATTTTACACCTTATTTTTCATTTTTCCCCATAAATAATAGTCATATACTGTTAGAAGAACGTAAAGACAATATCACAAGAGAAATTAACCCTATTTCGGAAGCTGAACTTATGTGCGTGGAAGAAAATTTCCTTAAAAAGTGTCATTTTTTATGAAAGAGAAGGACATTTCTATCATCTCTTGTGATGAGGTGTTTGCTTATTTTCATTGTAATTTGAACTGTAATCGTTAGAACCTGAACATTGCACAGTTTGCGGCTTTATTTGCGTAGATATTTCACCCGATCGCTCGGGAGTTAGAGCTGTGGCCGCCGCGACGCAGAAACCCGCACGATTTGCCAACTGTAGAATCTGGCTGCTTTTGTAATTTTCTCCCATCACATTTCGGCGCGACTTTGTATTTTTCTGTCTGACTCCTTTCTCCTACAATTTGAAGTTAAATAATTTTTCGAGTACCTTCAACTGTGTATCCTGGAAATTGGAGATAATACATTTAAAAAATACGTTATCTCAGCGACTACGTAACCAGCTTAAAGCCTGTTTTGCGTATTGTAGAACCGTTTATCTCGATCAATAAAATAAATAAAATGGATACTTGGCACCAGCAACTCTCTAATATTTTAGTTTATGCAGACAATCTTCTGTAATCTTCAGGGCATCTTCTTGTGTTGATGTAGTCGATTAAAAAATAACAAATTAAAACGGCATAGTCTTGTATTTTTGTCAATGTGATGAAATAATTAAAACGGCATAGTCTTGTATTTTTGTCAATGTGATGAAATAATTAAAAGGTTTATAAAGTTTTATTACAACACTACCCCTGACATATCTTCCAACTTCCTTCTTCTTCTTGCGTCTGAAGATGACAGGAGAATGTCGAGAGGCCTAGATATACCTAGTTAAAATAAAGATTGAGTTGCTGGTATCAAGTATACATTTTATTTATTTTAATAATTGTTGTACGAGTATAGAAGTTGTAAATTTAACTGACGTTGGTTCTAGCCTGTTATTTAATAAAAATAGTAAAGATGGATAGTACATTTGATCATTTCTTTCTCTTTTCGTTCTGACCCAGGCTATGTGGGTGGAAGAGTTTAAAAAGTATGTAGTAATTCTTTGCTGTCAAAAACAGTTTGGTCAGTAGTGTACGGTGCAAAACCTGTGACATCGCCTGTTGTTGTTTTGCAGCCGCTCTTCGCGAAGATACACAACACTGAACGCCGAGTATCGACTTTGCTAAATCTGATTAATGGCTCGAAAAATGGAACCTGGCGCTAAAAGTTACCATGGTGAATTCTCACCACCACCATTTTGAAATATTGCGGTTCTTCTATTACTTAAATACTGCTGCAAAATTTAAACATTCCTTTTTCAATAATATGAAAGACCTTCTTTTCTATAAATGTAGCCTATACTATAGCGAAACGTTCCAAATGATATTGTTTTGAAATTGTAGTGTATAACTAAGATTATTTGTCTCTGTAAAATACAGCCTTTGATAACGTCACAATAAATTTACAAAGAAATAGTTTATCACAAGTAAAACACAAGAAGCCCTTATATTGATTACCTTAAGTCTGGTAGAAAGAAAGTTGTGAATAAAAGTGTAGAATAGGAGCATATTTTAACTTCTTATATGAACACCAAATCGGCCACGATGGTCTAGATCAAACCCGGCCGCGGACGATGGTTTTTTCGGGGCGTAAATATCTGGGACATGAAGTCCCCCGGGAAGATCTTAAAGATGAGGGGCCCGTGTCGTAGATTTACAGCACGTAAAAGAACTCCAAATCTAAATTAGATCCTCTAGATAAAATTCCTCTTCCCTTTCAGTCTATGAAATACCTCAGTTTCCGTAGGAGGTTTTGCTTACTACCTATCACTCTGCCCTCGGAAAATTAGCGTAACAAAATTCACCTAGGTAACAGAAACCTCCACTTGGAGGCCATATGCCCCACCACTGGAAGCAGTAGGAACAGACAGACAGACAGATAGCCTACGAACGCCAGAATTAGTATTTAATAAATAATAAAATCACTAATAATATGCAAGTTCATAATGCTTAAAACGCAATTTATAAGCCGATACTGTACTAATACACTAAATGTCAAGAAGACAAACATTTGGCATCCGATATTGTTTTCATTTTCAGAAGTTCATTATTAAGGTTACTACATTGATTCCTAAGAAATTCTTTTAAATTCAACTGATAATACCGATAGTTTTATCCCTGGGGAGGTGATGAGTTCAGCTCTTTTCCTCTTGGAAATTACGCCGTTACGTTTGAACAGCTAAACCGATCTCTGCCGCACACTGATTGAGGAAGTGAAAAACTAGGTTATTAAATGTGGATGTACTATTCAATAGTAATCACTCGAAAACTATGCCATATACTTTTGTTGAATTATTGTCTTCCTTTTCTTTGATGACCTTCGTTATTGTAAGTTTAAGGGTGATCTTATACTAATGGAATAAAATGCCATATACCCTCAATTAGAAACCTAAACCAAGGAAAGGACTACGCTGAATATGTAGGCTATTTTAAGTGAACACTGTATTAGTTATTGCAGCTTATTTGATCATAATATATATACACGACTAAATTAGGCGAGGACAAATGGTTGCTCTGTGACGTCAATTCTGTCCGCTCTTGCTTCTGCGAGGAGTTAGTGAAATGTAGGCAGCATTGAATAGAGGCGATAAGAGGGGCATTGATATTGCGGTAGAGGAGCGCTCTTCCCTGACGTCACACACACAGTGTGTCGTGCCGTGCACTTCCTTCACAAACGTCATGACGGGATGAAGCTGTTTTCCACTGGTCCTCAAGATTTATTGACGACAAATTTATCTTGCCTGGTAGTAGCAGGGTGCCCTTAGTTGTTATTATTAGTTACTCGTTTGTTACCCGTCCTTCATATAGAGTAGAAAACCATTTTGCACGTTGTTGCTTTACCCTAGAAACACTACAAGGAAGTGACCGTTTGTCATGTTCTATTTATATGTTTTTGCTTTTTGTGGAATGACTTGTCCACCGCCGTCTCGAGAATTACACTGCCTGTCCATTGCTTTATTTTAACATGGAGTTCAGAGTATTGTTAAATTGCCAAATTTCTCCAGTAGAGGCGACACAGTTCACACCCAGATAGCATGAAATTCCAGCATATTTCAGTTTCCGAGTTTATACTTCAGAGGGCAACACAGAGCATACGGTAATGTAAGGGTATTGCAGCTGGGTGTGGTAGGTGCTGCCATCTGTAATGTCGCCGCGTACGCAAAATTAGCCGTATAGGACAGGGCAGTGTATACACGAGTAATACAGTCTAGAAGGCAGTGGACTTGTCACTGTGCGCGCTGTTTTTTTTTTTTTTTTCATTTGAGGTTGCAATGTTCTTTAGAACATAGAATTCATATAAAATATAAATTTCATAAATGTAACATTTGAACACGCCATATTGCTGTTTCGGAATCTTGTGTTATTGTATCTTATATTTTATTTCCAAACACCTGTGCACAGCTATGACGATCGTCTTCTATCTCCTCCACTGCGGTAGGTCACGTGATTCATACTCGTAGTATGAAAACAAAGCTCTATCGAGTCATGTCTTCCTGATGCAAGGTTGCGGTCGCGAGTGATTATACCAGCAATTTCGTGTTATTAAATGTGTAATTAGTGTATTATTAGTGTTTATTAGTGTTGTGTGCTTCATGATAAACTGTAAGGAGACTTCTATACCTTCTATGGAGTGAGGATTGCTGCAGGAAAAGGTAGGAATTGTACTGATAACACGACGAGGGGCGGTTGTTGAAACAAGATGGCGGTTACATATTTGCTGTACAAATCTATGGCTGTCTGTATGCTTGTAATTAACAAATATTGATTTACACTCAGTTATTTAGATATATAAAATAGGTTGTCCAGCCATGGTTTAGTTTCGTTTTGACGATCGTCGCGGCCCATAGCATTACGACACAAGGAAATATTGCCTAATAACAATTAAACCTCTTGTAAATCATGACGATATATTACAGACTTCCATATGCTAATATGGAATTAATCGCGGTCTGGTATTATCAATCAAATTAAAGTCTTTTCATATCTACAACTATTGAATATTGAGAAACGAGAAGTGATATTCACCACAGAAATAGAGAGACGTCATCGTATTACAGGCAGTACATGACATCAGAAGGACACCATGTGAAATGAGGTGTGAATTAAGGTACAGAAGTAAATGACGTTTGCCTCATTATAAACGAAAGTCAAATTTTTTGGTAACAAAACAACTTTCATTGATCACAATAACACTTGTGTCAACAGTGGAAAAAAACAAATTTGTTTCTGTATAACAGAGGCTCGATGTGACGACCACCAACGTCGTTGCACACATTGTACCGACGAATCATGTTCCGGTACACTCGTTCAATTGCACTGATGTACAAATCTGAGCCAAAATTTGCAACTAACGTATCCTTAAAACACCTTCGTTATCATTATGTTACGTATTACATGCATGTACTGCCTCTCCGGTTGCAAAACAACACCGGAAAATCCGACACATTGTAATGGCTGTAGCACGGAAGTGGTACTTTTCCGGACGTGGGTTCCTATTCGAAATATTGTCTACTAAGTCCCCTCTACTAGCCCTAAATGTTAGTAATATGAATTTCCGAACACCCGGTATACCTGTAGGAATTAAGTCTGCCTAATGTATAAAATTAGTTTTGAAGGTACTAACATGAATAGTTAATCCTCTTGCTTAAAGGATAGGTTATTTGAATACAAATAAGATAAGACTTGAGGGGGACGTCTCTTCATCTCCTTGTAAGAAGTAGCTCCTTAATTACTTAAAAATGTACGCCGGTTGATAATTGAAGGATCTGTATTTCATTTAAGTTTCTTACACCTCTATGCACCGAAATACAAATTCAAGACTTCTCCACTCGTGACTGCAGATTCCAAAGCTCTTTTTTTTTTATCTTAATTAAAACCGGACTACATTATTTCATGTTGATTCTATGGAATCTCTAAATTAAATATGCTTATCGTCCTTTACTCTTCTTCCGTACCTTCTGTCTTGTGTCTTCATGAAAATAATTCAAACATATTTCCTTTCCTTGCCGTTGGCTTTATCTAGTCTCAAATAGATTCACGGTGTGTATAGTAAGTTGACTTGAAACATGTCTACATGGGGGTCTGTCTGTCTGTGTGTGTGAACAGCCCAGCTCCAGAATAAAACATCATAGGAAAACAAAATGTTGTAGGCAAAAGATAGATTTATGCTGCACCCCAGCCAAACTCCGCCGTTTTGTTAGGTTAGGAACGTTTATGTTAGTTTAGGAGCAATATACTGAATACCACGAGGTTTATTATGTCTCGCATTTAATTTCTTCTGTGACGAAACCCTAAACTCCACCTTCCCAGGCGGGCCTCATTAGAGAGGAGCCTAGGGTGCAGCATAAAACTATTTTTTCCCCCCACTCTACATGAAGGAAATTCCGTTTTTCGCGATTGCCTTTAAAATGGCTCTAACGATTTTATGTACATTTTGTATACGAGGTGCTTAATTTAAGAGCTAAAACTTATATTTGAAACTTTTTTTTCGCAAAAAATTTTCTGAAGGTTAGTTATAAGCCACCCACTATTTGTAGAAACTCAGTCTTCCCTGGTGAACAATAAAGTTTTGCATCAGGTTGAAACAACTGAATACGTGCTCTTTACAATACGGCCTCTTGCTCTACACCTCTATGCACCGAAATACAAATTCAAGACTTCTCCACTCGTGACTGCAGATTCCAAAGCTCTTTTTTTTTTATCTTAATTAAAACCGGACTACATTATTTCATGTTGATTCTATGGAATCTCTAAATTAAATATGCTTATCGTCCTTTACTCTTCTTCCGTACCTTCTGTCTTGTGTCTTCATGAAAATAATTCAAACATATTTCCTTTCCTTGCCGTTGGCTTTATCTAGTCTCAAATAGATTCACGGTGTGTATAGTAAGTTGACTTGAAACATGTCTACATGGGGGTCTGTCTGTCTGTGTGTGTGTATATATGTGTGTGTGAACAGCCCAGCTCCAGAATAAAACATCATAGGAAAACAAAATGTTGTAGGCAAAAGATAGATTTATGCTGCACCCCAGCCAAACTCCGCCGTTTTGTTAGGTTAGGAACGTTTATGTTAGTTTAGGAGCAATATACTGAATACCACGAGGTTTATTATGTCTCGCATTTAATTTCTTCTGTGACGAAACCCTAAACTCCACCTTCCCAGGCGGGCCTCATTAGAGAGGAGCCTAGGGTGCAGCATAAAACTATTTTTTCCCCCCACTCTACATGAAGGAAATTCCGTTTTTCGCGATTGCCTTTAAAATGGCTCTAACGATTTTATGTACATTTTGTATACGAGGTGCTTAATTTAAGAGCTAAAACTTATATTTGAAACTTTTTTTTCGCAAAAAATTTTCTGAAGGTTAGTTATAAGCCACCCACTATTTGTAGAAACTCAGTCTTCCCTGGTGAACAATAAAGTTTTGCATCAGGTTGAAACAACTGAATACGTGCTCTTTACAATACGGCCTCTTGCTCTACATGTGAAATGAGAAATATGTATTGTATATGCCTAGAGTAAAGATAGTTACGTAAGTGCTCATATTTAATTTAGTTTGTATATCCTTCGGGATGTCATGCCTTGTGGTAGCGTCATTCTCTTCAGTTTTTCAACCAATTTACATGAATAGCATATCATGCAAAACTTTTATTTCACCAGAAGAAGTTTGTGTTTCAATTGATATTTTTTTTTTTAAATTCAGATAGAATGTACGTCTACTACGATAAATTACTGATGTTCCCTACATGTAGGATCGTTCTGTTGGATCGTTTTGTGGTTAGGAAAGCTCAACTTTTTTGTGCCGAAGTCAATTTCTTTGCTTGTAACAGGACAGGATGAAAATGAACACCACACAAAAGAACCACAAACGATATAAGCTCATGTGTATAGGCTGTGTAAAAATTTGACTGTCTCCAACGATTTATTTAATTAGGGAAAAATCGTAATGTGATAAATTGTGTATGCATGTAAATAGGTTGCTGTAAGTATAATTGAAGATCTCCATAGAATAATAATTTTTTTTCTGAAAATATGGAAACTTTAAGGAGGAAATAGGACATTTCTTCTCATATACTGCTAATAGAATTATATATTTTCATTTGTTTGTGTCGACTATAAACTCTATAGAGTTGAATGAAACCCGTGCGGATGGCACCACTAGACAGAGCAAAAGCGCACCTTTAATCAACAAAAAAAGATTTTTTTAAATTACAAATTATAAATATATGTATATGTAAAATATATCGTTACATCCTTATTCCATACCAAGCGGGGTAAAAGTGTACGCCCCAGAAGAAAAAGTTAAATTTATTGTTTCAAAATAAGTGAATTCACGTTTGAAACTAAACATAATGAAAAACGTTCAGTACAACTTCAATTGTATTCAGTCAAAATTGCAATTTTGTCTTCTTCTTAAGCTTTTAAACCATTCCTTGTGTGTGTGTAGCAAAGTCGGTGCACACTCTTCCTTAATGTCTGGATGAACATTTTTCACAAATAACAAACACTTACTGTATCTTGTCCTAATTCTCTGTCATAATTTGTATAGTCTCCCATTTTGTGCTAACGGTTCAGAACACACGATAATCTGATTGGATACCTCTGAATCTACAATCTACATATGTACATATTCCGTACCTTTTCAAAAATTTCATACTTTCTTTCAGGTGCTCTAAATTGTAATTTTTGTAATATACTGTCATTTAAATCAAAAGTAGATGATTGGGACAATAAAACTATGCTACCGGTCCCCAAAGCAAATATTAAAAATACAGGCCAACAGAAAAAAGAACTCAAAGGCGTTCACTGAAGAGATAAAAAAAAGTTAAGACCGGAATTAGGCCTAAACCGTGAAGTCGGTATCGATGATTATGATAATGATTGATGATTATGAATTGATTGAATATGCAATAATAGTAAATCTAAAAGGAAACAATTTCATAATAGCAATTAATCAAAATAATTTTAATAATCACGAATTATTATTAATCTAATCAGAACTAAATTTATATTTTAATACAAGTATTCTTCAAGCTGGAAATCAACTGGGAAAATTTTAATAAAGTAGCAAGTTATCATATGACAATAAATTTTAAACGTGGATAAATATCTTCATATATTAGAATAGAGCATTAATCTATTATGCTTATCTCTCGACCTTTATGTAGGTCAGTATGAGTAGAAAGCTTAATGTTTAGGTGAATCATTATTTTTAAAAGTGGTGACTCTGAGTACCAAAGGAGTACACCTTTACTCCAGTTCATCTTTTCAGTCAATTGACCTTTCTTACCTTCAGAATATTTAATTTTGTTGTACGTTGGAATAAAATAGATAATTGCAAACAATGTAATGAAATCTCAAATTGTGAAATAAAAACACATTTTATATTTTTAAAAACGTGATATGCCCGCTTGACATGCGAAAGGTTAATAAAGACTCAGGAAGGTCAATGACGTGCTTCCTCTGCTGACTGTGTTTAGTTCGCTTTGTCTTGTTCTCCTTATTTGCTTATGTAAAGTTTAACGTAATTACTACAAGTTTGGGGAATAATTACGAGCAGTCACACTCGCTTGTGTCACCACATAACCTAACTCTTGCTTTGAGTGTAGTTCAGCATTTACCCCTCAGAACGCGTCGAGGTACATCAGATCTTAGAAATGCACGGGTCGAAGTCCCGTTTATCCCTTGTTATTCTGCTTGTTAAAAGGAGTAAAGCTCATGATATAGTTGTTTCTTAATGAGTATCGTATACAACTTCTCTCAGCTTTTCCTCAACACTTCGTTCAGATCTTAAGGAAAGCTAAGAGAAACAGTGATCTAAAATAATATGCTTGTAGTTTGAAAACGTTAAACCCTATCAATATGCAATTTTGATTTGGCTAGCTATCTTATAGTAACATACTAAAGAAAATGTCTATAACTCTTATTCTTGATATAATTTTTCATTAGTCTTTTTTTTCTGGTTTTTGCAAAACCGTTCTAATTTTATTTATTGTTTTATGTAATATAAAAACTATAGACACCCTTAGATGTATTAAGGTCTATGTACAGCCATTCTTAACTTACAGAAGACCTAACTATTATTATTTTTAAATTGCAAGAAACATGAGTTTAAAAGCCAGTTTAAAGCATCAAAGTGGTATTCGGTTAATTTCACGCGAAGAGAAAAAATTTAATATGAGAGTTTTCAAAGCAAAGAATAGAATATAATATAATAAAGTTAGTCAGATACCGGTATTGTAGTTGTCTAGTCTCTGTAAAAGTTCACTCCATTATATCAAACTTGACTTTTAAATGTGTTTTCTCTGTATTTTTATATAACTTGGTTTTGACATGCCCTCATTTTATGTATGATCACTTGGACGCAGTACATGAATATGCAAATAGAGAAACATACCTCGTTTTACTACCAGTGTTGAACTGTTCTCATTGGAAAATATTAAATTTCTAACAAAGTTGAATGAATGAGGATTTCTTAACTATAATTGGGTTTCCACCCGGTGGTAGTTACATAGCCAAAGCTTATTAATTATTCACTGCATACTACTTACCAGTACGAAATCTAATATTATGCTACCTTAATTACCTTAATTATAAATATTTACTCAATATTTATATAATATAATATTAACATCTTATTACTTCTTGGAAAAGCCTCTACTATGTTTTGAGGTAAACCCTTCCAATCCTTCATGGTCCGGTTTAGAAAAGACAATTTTCCTACGTCTGTTCTCTGTTTTCTTGAATTCGTTTTATATGAACGATCATTGGCTAAGTGGAATTATTACTTTTATTTAAATATTTGTTATATAATTATTTGGCGGTACTTGTAACCCTTCTACAATCTCAGACTGCTTATTACTCTCGCTAAGGTCTAAATCTTTTATTTCAAACATTAATTTTCTTCGCAAAAATTATGCTAAGAGGAGTCATAAGCTAGTAATCTTTTTTACATATTGTCCCCCGAAAAATCCAATGTCGTGTGAGGCAATTGACAATTGTATACGCACTCACGCAATGATGTCATTTACCCTGGGTCGGTTTGTGAAGTGAGTAAATTACTTGATTCTTTGTTAGGGCAGAGAAATCCATGTGAGTGTAAAATTTTAAGTACGATCCAATAAAATTTGACGACGGTTTTAATAATGTTGTTAATTGTGTTTTTCTATTGTACAATATTTCTAGTCATCCTGATTAATAAAAGATACAATAATGTTAGTTGTTTCTTCAAACAGTTTTGTGTAGGTCACATAGGTAGGCCCCACAGGTAGAGGAATATTCGACTCTGAAAACCAATGTTGAGTTATATTATATTGAGATATAAACCAAACGTCTTCTTTTTAACTTGGTTTTCATTAACGAATTTTGCCTATAATTTTATTGGCGTTTTAGTTGCGTATACGAGACTTGTGCCGCTTTCACCCTCGTCTTTTGGAGCATGTTTGCTCATTACACATGTCTTCATTAATGCTTCAAGTTCCCTCAAGTTATTTCAGGTGTTTCAAATTTAAGTACTTGAAAATAAGAAGGAAACCATGTTCCTCAGCTCATCAGAAGTTATATAGCTGCAGCGTACTCCAAAGACTCGTACGAAGTTTCCAAGTTTAATTCTAGGCAGGCACTTCGGGTTATAAAAAAACTGCTACCATTCTTTCTGGACTAAGAAATAACTACCAAAATAATTAGAATGGTTTAACATTTTCCTGTACATTCTCATTATGGGGTATTTTTATTTTGTTTGTTCTTTATTATTACAGCGTAGTCTAAAAAATTATGAACAAATTTGATTGAAGCACGCAGCTGAAAAACTATCTATGTTACATTTAACTGATATTAAGTTTGTGATCTTGTTCCTCATCTATCATAAAGTATTTTATTATTAATCTAACCAGAGACTATTTCAACACAAAATCTATTTTACGTTTTGCTTTAATGTTATCTATTCCCCCTTTAATTTTCAGATATAGCCTACCACCTCCATTCTGTATATCCTACAAGGTAATCGAAGGGTTTCCGTCATTGGTATTAATTATTCTTCAAGAGATTCGCGAGGCTGATTAATAATGAAGTGTCCTACATTTATGCTCGAAATCACATTGGTTAAGTTTATCGATAGATTCGCGACTGTTCAGCAAGAGCGAATTTATCTGATGAAACTCGTCAACTCGTGTTGGATTTATTAAGACCATTTAGTGAATAAAAATGTAACTGATTATATAAAAATAACAATTACTTTCTTACTTTGTTATATAAAAATAAACCTAACAGCTGTGAGATCACGGCATACTATGAATCAACCATCGTGCATATTCAGATTAGCTAACAGCAGAACAATAAAAGCACACGAACTGGCTTGCACCGAATTGAAACTGTATTTTTAATCATTGTATATTTATATTATTTAAATTTCCAAACATTTATGTTGGATAAAATAATGTGTTTTATTATGTTCAACTGGCAACATGTGACGAATTAATCACGGCACGTTGATGCCTTAAGTGTCCAGTAATGAGCTGACGTTTTATGAGATAAAACCGCACCCTCATATTAATAGGAAACTTTTTTAAGATAAGCGATTGTGATTGGTCTATATCCGAGGAAATGCTAAACGTTATTGGTCAATATCAAACACGCGGTGTATGAGTTTAATAGTCTATGTAATACCCTATGAGTGCGTTATAATAAACATTTTTTTAAAAATATATATTCAAAATGGGACACAGCGAGAAATCGATCCTCCGAACTGAGAGCAATGTCCGCTGTCTACGTAATATCACCAGCTTTTGTTCTGAGTGTCCACAGAATCGCATTTCACGGCCTGAGCTCTCAAGTAATATTCCAGGGGGCCAAGCCTCGTTCCGAGACGTAAGTTGACGCCGTTTGTGTTGTGCTCCACTGCCCAGAACCGCCGTCCGGGCGCGCTGCTGTCATGTCCTCTAGATGGCGCTGAAGGTAGTTTGTTGTGAAAATGGCTTTCAGGAAGACAACCATAACAGTGCTCTCAATGTCAGAATAGGGAAAGAAAATGAAGATATAAAATTCAGGAATCCACACTTTCACTGGTTTAGCGTTTAATAGATGTATGTTCAGCAGATGAGTAAGGATGATAAAAAGTAGTAAAAGGAACAGAAATATAAAACGGAAAAGTCATTTGATATCATTGAAGCAAAAAAGTACTTCATAAATAAGAACGTCACATTGTCCTTTTCCTGGAAAAGAATCTTAAAAACCGAATCTAAAGTCGAAAGTCTTAAGGGGACCAAACTGTGAAATTTAGAAATTCTACATTTATCATATAATTTTCTTCATTTTTAAACCTCACTCTGGACTCATTTACCACAGTTAACCCTAAAATTTTCCGAGCTGTAGGCTAAATGTATTAGATCTCAAGAAAAGAATGGGTTTCATGGCAAAAGGTCCTTGGGGTGCAATTATCAACTTTTCGGGACCAAATTGCAGATTTGAAGTCTAGACCCTCCAGACCAAAAAAGTAATTACTTCATTTTAATAGAATTGAATAGAATATTTTGGGAAATAATTCTTAAACATTATTTTGCTTAATTTTGTAATGTTTAAATATAAGCAATGTGTTTCAAAGGCACTAATGATTTTTAATTAAAAATTCATTTAATACGTTTTATTTGCTGACATGTCTAGGGGCTTTGTTGGAAATTTCAAAGTAATTGATTAAAAACTGCAACACAAGGAGGCCTAAACAACGAATTCCTTGCGGTAATAACCCAGAATATATATAAATCCCATTCCAGCATTACTCTGAAATTTCCCACAACTATAATTTTAAATATCTGCTGAGAAAATAAAATCAGGTAAACTGATGGAGTTAGTAGGCCATACTTCAGAAACTATTGAATTTTAGACTATGGTTTCTTGAGAAAGTTTGATAAGCATATGTGCAGGAATACGTGGGATAACTAGAATATTAACAGAACGCATTTACAGCAAATTTCTCAAAGTTCCTACAGCAAAGGTTACAAGTGCGTATAGCCTACCAAGTTTCATAAAAATCTGATAAAGTTTGGAGTTTCGCACGTACAAACACTCATATAGACGGACAGATATTTTCATTACGTTCGTTACGTGAATTTGCACACTCCCGGGAAAGTCTTTTGCTAGAAGTCATTTGTATTTACAGTAAATGGTTCAGCTTCTTATAAGAAGCAGTGAAAATAAACATTAATAACCTATATTATGCTTAAAATGGATTTACTAAAATTGATAAGCTACATTTAAAAACTATTGGCAACAAGATTGACCGTTTTGTCATTTGTATAGAATGAATATTGATGAAGATATACAAAATATTTTATAAGATCTACTAATTACTTATAGCCTACCTTATATGCTAGTGTGGACATTTCAATCTACCTATTTCGTATAGACCTAAACTTTATAATATATTTTAATAGGAGCGTCGGCAATACACTTTACGGTTTCTGCAAGCATTATCTAATGTCTAAGAGGGTCTTTCAAACTTTCGAGAAGAACTTATCTCATTCTTTTTGTACGAAGGCCTATTATGTAAACTTTACTATCACCCATGCAGAAATAGTGTTGTAATAGCTTTCAGCTGTGCTAAATGGATAAGTGATGACTAAAACGGTATATGTTAACTTTTATTACTTTTTATACAAAATTGAGAATGAGTGAGGGCCATTTTTCATGTCACACTTCTTTCACAAAAAAGTATGTTAGTGAATTTGTTTCTGTTGCCGAGTTTTAAAAAAATACAACCATAATGGCCTAAAAGTACGTTATACATAGGCCATATTACAGTACGAAAGCATTGTAGCAATTGGTTGAGCCTCCGCAAAACCATACATTTTATGGAAATCAAGTTGGAATAACAACCAACCAGCCAACCACACGGAAGAAATTTAATTGAATTGCGAATCCATGTACTTCCGGTCCAACAAGCTTGCAGCTACGGTAGCGTTTACTGTGGAAACAAGCGGAACTACCCTACGGGCTTACACGATCATCAGATCCCATGGCAAACAGTTTTTGTTCACTGTCAGTGGTATCTAGGTAGCCGTGAGCTCTCATTATTTAGATCTACGTGCTCATTTATTACTGTCTCACAGTTCTCTAAGCATCCTCTTCACCTTGTTAGAGTATAAAAATGTTTATTAACGATGTATGTATGTCTCTGTCTGTCTACTGAAGTCATAAAATATTCGCATAAAATGAGAGTGATTTATTCATGGCAATTTGAAAGTAAATATGATTAATTAGATTCAAACTAAAACAGTTGAGTGTGGCTTGAGACTTTCGCAGTGTTGAAAACATACAGGGTGTAACAAAAAAGGTAGGCCAAAACTTCAGGTAAACATGCCTTTCATGCAGTAGGTGAAATTATGATGTATGAACATGGTCCAAAAACTAAAATGCCTTATTTCGCGGTTAGAACCCTTGTCTACAATGTGATATGCAAGCTATAATGCCTGTACATCTGTCCTGTGGCAATAGATGGTTCCGAAGAGATGGAGCAATTTCTTGGCTTCCGTACTCTCCTGGTCTGAATGAGCTACGTTTTTATTTGTGGGAGCTTTAAAAATACAAATGTGTATACAACACTGTTGCAAGATTTAGACAGTCTCCGTGCTCGTATTCTGAAAGACTGCCAAATAATAGGATGAGATACTTCAGAGGTACACCAGGGCAACGAGGAGTTCTTGTGTCGGCAGGTTGACGGATGTATTGTCGCTAACTGAGGGCATTTGGATCATTTCATTTGACTTTCTGTTATCCACACATCTGTTTTTGAGTACATTTCATATGATTTTGTGATTTCCGCAGTTCAGTTTTCGAGTAACTTACTCTGCGAAGTGGTGCAGGTGTAGAGAAAGCATTCTAACAAGGAAATGAAGCATTTTCGGACCCAAGCTCGTATGACTTAATTCACCCTCATATGCAAGGAATATTTCCCCAAAGTTTTGACCTACATTTTGATTAAACTCTATAATGTTTTCTCGGGCTTCGTATCGGATGAGTAGGAGGGCTAATTCCGAACTTTCAGCAGCTCTCTCCGCTGGTATATTTTGGAAGAAGTGAGCTAGTCTTGGGAAGATATGAGAAAGTATCCAAATAAGAGATAGTTTGGAAAGGTAGAGTCAGACTTGGGTTCTCCGTGCCGCTGCTCTCACCAATTGAGCTATCATGGCAACATCCCGGTGCAACATTAAATTCTCCAAGTTACTCACATGACCCGGTATACCAGCAGGTGTTCTCAATATGAGATAATACCCAGTAGCTTCTTACAACTTCTAAGTACTTTAAGGCCAGGGGTTCATAGTAAACCACTAGTAGGTCACAGTGGAATGATAATTCTTTCACACTGGCCGTGTATAGACTAAGGTAGAAAAGAAGAGATAATCTCCTAACAAAAGGTAGGTAATGATCGTGAAATGGGCCGAATTCAAATATCAATTTTTCCATTTCGACCAATCAGAACGTTCCGTGTTTAATCTGTTGAAGCATGATTATAAAGTATATATCCAATACACACAACTGATAAAAAATTATTATATGCAGTATTCCAATAGCTTCTGCGTGCATTCACGTGTATACATAGTTGCCAGTAGTTTGTACAAATCAATGGAATCGAACAACAATGAAAGGCCACTAACAAAAATGGGAGGTAAATTAGCCATTCTATTTATAGTACTTCATTTTCCAGTATTGCTGAAATTGTAATAATAATAAGCTGTATGAAAAATAGGGTATGTTATTAATATTCTGTTGTTTATTCCGGCATAACGATAACTGTGTACATTTCATCATCATTATGTATTCCATTACAAGTCTCCAAATAGTCATAGAGGTGGAGTTGAAATTTCACTACAAAAGCAGGGTAAAGAAGAAACAAACACCAAATTTATCTCCATCCCTCTCTCATTCATTGAGGTACATTTCCATCTCGAAACACGCCACTGTTTTTTATTACAAGCCTTCCAACACACACACACACTTGCATACATTTTATAGCGACCTATAAAACTTGCTGAAACTATAAACAAAGCAATAACTTTTGGAAATAACATTGCATTTTGAATTAAAAGTACTTTTCAAATTCCATAGCCCCCTCTATAAAATGATTAAAATATAAATGTATTTCCATAACTCAGTAGCTCAAAGTACGCTTTTTGATCCGTGGATATTTCTTCTATTATGTTGACCTTGAAATTAGGGGTTATAAAATATGCGTTAGTTGTTAAATTTTACACTTTGCTTTGTAGAGGATGAAAGGGGACATCGATATCGCTTTTCTGTCAGAATGCCGTCGTTAGGGTTAAAATAGATGTCAAGTTTTAAAATGTCATTAAGTGTAAAGGAAATATGCAAGTATACCCAAAATTATACTGTTTTCTAATAAACGATTTTGGTTTCTGTGTAGGGATCATATAATTATTACAAATAAAGCTCAGATTTATAAACAAACAAAACTGTAAAATAATAATAGACACGAAAAATTTAAGAAATTAAGCACCAAAATAAGCATAAACAGATTATATAAAAATCAAATAAATGTTTAGTTTCGTAACAAACGTATCCTATTCGCAGCTGTTAACAGTATGTAAGGAAGGTCATCCGCAGAATTTATTTTGTGAAGCTCCGGCGTCTGTCATTGAATGATTTGTAGATTGCAAATGTTCTTTTAACGTCACAGGCGCATGTGAAAAGCATCACAGCTTTTCTTCGATGAATTCCTCTTCAAATATCTGTTTCTTCATCGGAAAGATTTTTGAAATCCAACAGTTTTTATAAACCCAGATTTTTCAGTAATTCTGTTAACCGACAAAAAAAAATTGTGATACTGACGTCTGGGAGTGAAATAAGCAATTCTAGCGTGACAATTTTCAATAAAATATGCTATTTTAATTAAAAAACATAAAATAACTAAACAAAATGGTTTTTCTTCTAGAATAAGCAAAATAAGCATTATCAAATAAACTTAAAACCGCTTGTCAAGGAGATTCTTGTGAAGTATAACATTTTACTTATGTTTAGAAGTCTAAAAATAAATATGCATCTGCTTAGAAATCTGAGTTTTCATTAAGCTTGAAAATAGTGTATTTTATCTGGAAGAGAAGACCTCATGGACAGTAAAAATATTGTATTAGATTTCTTTATTTGTAGAACGTTAGATAAACATAATTTAACATAACGGCCAAAGGGTTGAATTTATCGATATTATTTTGTTGCAAAGAATGTTGAGGCAACTATGCTTTTAGAATGAAAGCTAAGGAATGTTTCTCTAGGCATATCCGGAATGCCACGACTATATTTCACTATATAATATTTTTTAAACATCAGCAGCTCGGTTTATGTGTAGGCTACTCTAAATAATTTTCAGAAATACCACCTGTGGATTCATTCTTTCTTCGGAGATATTATGAATAATTTCAGTTCACAGAGCGGCGAACCATTAGCCCTTCTGCTTGTGGTCGATAAACAATAGTTAGTAGTAGGTCCATGATCGACGAAGAGAAAACTTTATTGATACAGTATATGAAATATGCACGCATACATTTCATACAAAAGATTGCTATCTACAGTGTTTATTTTTAATCAGGTTAAATCCGCTTGTAAAATTAACTATTTCTCTCGTTCAGAACAGAACTTATAAGATATCCGACCTAAATATATTACTTGGATTTGAGTAAAACTTCTTATTTAAATTATAAGGAATCTCTGAACGTGGATTTCCAAAGAAAGTTGAGAATGTACATTTTTACAGCTTGATATTTAATTGTGCCCTGTTATAATGCTATCCAGTGTTGAAAACCTCATTCTCCCATATAGGCCTACCGGTAATAAAGCTGTAAATGTGTTACTACTCACTCAAAACATATCTGAGTGGCCAACATCATCATAAATATTACTTTTCGGAATCACCGATCAGAATCCAAAATTTCAAAATTACGATGTCTTGTTCTAGGTATTTTTACACTTTTAATTGGTATGTATAATTTGCAATTAAATTTTCTTTTGTAACATGTGCATAAAATTTGATTGTATTTAGTTTTTGGTGTCATAGGGCCATGATCAATTATTCAGGACTTACTTATATTTATGTTTAAAAAGTTTTCTGCGTCTTTATAAAACAGCTCAGAAGTGCATCCCGCCCCAAATCTCCACTAGAAAATTTGGAGATCGAATCATGGCCTGTTGATCCGTGTCAGCAAAGAACCAAAATGCCAAATAGCAAATCCCAACCTTCATTATATCCATTTATTAAAGTGGTGTGAGAAAAGGTAAACACCGGTACATTAGATAATAAACGAAATTAATTGAAGAGATGTTATAGCCTAACGTATATTTTAATGCCTTTTTCCAGTTCATACAGAATATCCAGTTATATACACTCATTCAATGCTATTGTGAGGTACAAAAAGGGACTTTAATATACTGGTCTGCTGAAAGCGTAAACAAATGCGTAGTATAAATTTTCAAAATATAGAAATTTGAAATAGATCTTAATGGAGATATCGTGCGAACACTAATAAAGTACATCGGATTCATTGCTGTTATAAATATACGCTAATTCAAAATTTCCATTGATAGCCGTTATTATTTTTCACTGGCCCATTATCATGAAACCTTAAATTATGAGGCATGTAGCATGATAAAAGCCAATAGGAAATAAACCACAATCTACACAGTTTCTAAAAGGTATTTTAATATCAGATTGTTTTCGGGGCATATTTGTAAGCAGCATAAAGGTTTTAAACTATAAAATACATTTTTACTATGACAGTATTAGATGTTTTTTTAAGAGATTCTCATCTGTACGTACATATTGACGATGTGAAACACGAATTGCAGTATGCTGCGTAGAACATGAAGTGTTTAAACAACATTATCATCCATTTTGTATTGTATAGGTTGTTTCAAGGGGAGGTAACCGAAACTGCGTTGTTGTGCATTTATACATTTAGCCTATGTTCTATTAGTCATTTTAATGGTATCGATTTTGAGTTGCAAGTCTTCCAACAAGACGGGGCCACATCGCACATTGGCCGTGGTAACCTACTGTTCCTCCAGGAACCTTTCCCCAGTAGGGTCATCTCAAGAGGGTCTGCCTTTCCCTATCCTCTCTGAAGCCTGAATCTCACGATATGTAACGAGTTTCTGCGGAAGTTAAAGGAACAGTGTTTTGACTCTGTACCAGGTATCCTTCATTACCTGAAGACAAACAGTGAGTCTGTAATGGGGAACATATATCGAGACCAGTGTGCTGACAAGCTTGTACGCTTGCCTGCATTATGTAATGGATAGGGCAAGGCATTTGATGATTTTGCATCTTTTTTATATGCAGGCTAAAAGATAGCTCGGATATATATAAATGTGTATCATGAAGTAATTGATTAAATAAGGGCAATTTGTTTTTACATTTTTTGCTTCATTTTGCATTTTTCGTCATTTTCAAGAGATAAATCATTTTTTTGGCAATCTTTAGGTCATTTTCTGGATTTTTAGGTCTTTTTCGGCAGTTTAGATCATGTTTCAGTGGAGGTAGAGAGGAGCTTTTCCCTTACAAATCGCTACTTTCAGACAACAGACAATCGTTTTATTTGAGAAACTCCACCTAGTGTTCATAGTTAATTTTAAAGTAACTTATGTTTATTGTAAACTTTTATGGGCCTGCCAGTTCAGAAGGATTTTTGTTCGGTAAGGGTGTCCAAGTAGTATAGACGTAATTACTTTTTTAGTAATAAAATAAGTGTGATTTATATTGTAAACTCATATATAACGCACTGTCATCCGTTAAATTGCTTTTAGCAAATCATTACTTTAAAAAATATATATAGGCCTATATAAGTAATAATGGAAAGTTTATTGGTCATTTTTTCAATATTTTAGGTCATAAATGCATTTTTTTATTTTGCATTTTTTACTGTTTTATGGTCATTAAATGCCTTGCCCTGGCAATGGATAGTAACAGGTAAAATATTAAGAATATCAATAGTAAATACCTCATTAATTTTATTGAATGAAGTGCCTAGAGATGGGTTTAAGCCGTTGACTAAGGCATTGCGCTACAAATAATAAAGTCGTGTGTTCGATCTCCGAAATCTTATTAACCGAGTAACTAAAAATTTGGGAGCGTCAACATCCTCTAACCCTACAACACAGGTCTTCAATCGAGGGAGGAATCTGGTATACGCCGTACCCCCACGTTTTCCAGAGGGGAAACGGCGTACCCCACTTTTTAAACCCATCGCAGCCAATACAAGTTACTGAAAATTCTCTTCACATCATCATACTTTACATCGCTATTCAGACTTTTAGAAATGTTTATAGATGTGAATATCCCCACTTCTTTTGCTGTCATTTAAGCACCGTTTCACGGCGTTTATAGGGATCACTTTACTTCGTCTCGAACTGATTATTTAAAATATAATAAATCTAACAAAATATTTGTATTCTTAAACTTCTATATTTTTCCAGAACTACTATGGCATGAGGAAATTAGATAATTAAAATTTTATGTAAACAAACAATAGCGTGTAATGAAAGGATAACTCATTATAAAAATACCCCATAAAATGTATAATATAAATTTGACCACTAATATTTCGATTGCACTAGAATTTAATATGTCGAAAAAAAATATTCACAAAATGGTTTTGAGAAAAATGCCCTCATACCGTCTGGAAATTAACTCATGCCGATACAGCCTCCTCCTACATACATCAGTATACATCAGTAAATTCCATCCATTCTGTGGAACGAATTCTAAAGTGAACAAAACCAATGTGCCTGTCTCTCTCTTAGGTAAAATGAGTAGTGTGCTTACAGCGAGATAGACTTACTGTTTCTGTTTACTTTAGGTTTGGTTCTTAGAGCGGGCGGGCTATAGTAGCAGTACGAAAGAAATGGTTTTCACTGGTTAATAATAATATAAACTGGGGGTATTAATTCTATGTTTTTCATATTCACGATACTAATGAAAAGTTTTCATTTCACCTAAGAAATGCAAAATATTTTATTTATTCTGTTTGTAGAGATCTAAGTGAGTCCCACGCAAGAGTTGGCCAATGACGCGGGTTTCTGCGTCGCGGCGGGCACAGCTCCAACTCCCGAGCAAACAGGTGAAATACCCACGCAAATAAAGCCGCGATCGGTGTAATGATTAAGGTTCTCACATTTACAGTTGGAATTACAATGAAAATAACCACGAACCTCATCACAAGAGATGTTGGAGATGTTCTGCTCTTGCATCCACACAATACTGGCACCTTTTTAGGAAATTTTCTTTCACGCGCGTAAGTTCAGCTTCCGAGATATAGTTAATTTATCTCGTGATATTGTCTTTACGTTCTTCTAACAGTATGTGACTGTTATTTATGGGGAAACTTTAAAAATAAAGTGTATAGGTCAATTTCCCATACATTAGAAGAACGTGACATCAACTGCAGAATTTATCAGTAGTATATCTGCTTAGACTTTTTTTTAATTGTCTCTTATATTAATTTATGTTCTTTATCTTTGCGATGTACACACAAAATAACTTGCTTCACTTTTGCAGCTACGTTCCCGAATGGAGGTCAATAATGTAATGCTAGTGGAGTTACTCGCTGGAAGCGCGACGTTGGAAAATTGTAATACGTTGTAATGAGCTGGAAATAAGGGTTTAGGACACGCCTACGTGCTTGCGAGACAATAACAAGACTTCAAAACCCTCACGCTTTCGAGGGCAGTTCGCCTTATCCTTGTATTATGTATCATTACATTCCGTTTTCACCCGAGCATGCAGTTCCAGACATGAATAAAATAAGACTTCACTTGCTGTATTTGTGCCTGAGAAAATGTAGTGCAACATCAGTGTTAAAAATGCATCTTGTGATATATGTTAACATCTATTCTTAGGGAGCTGGAGGCATACATAACCATAATAATCATCCAGAATGAATTCAAATTCTGGCAATATTTTTCTGGAGATTATTGTGAACCCTTAACTTGTAGCTGCAAGTTGGTCAGAAATCGCAATCACAGAGTGATTTAATCTGCTGTGAGCTGTTGAATTTTTTAGGTTAACCTCGCTGCTGAAATGTTATAAATATTTAATTTATTACTATACAAGGTTAAAGTTCTTCACCACACATATAAATAATTAAATATTATTTTCGTATCTCCTTTTCCTCATACACAGATTGTACATACCCAGTCGTTGTGTTCAATTATAGCGTAAATTTTGTTTGATCAAATAAGCTGTAGGTAAGAAGTTGTTACAGTGTTCAAGGATTGTGATCTAAATAATCATTTAAAGATTTGATGAATGATACAATACGAGGCGTATTTCTAATGTTAGCACCGATAATTGAAAACAATTCAAAATATTTTATTGTCATTCATTACCTAACATCTTACACTACTTCTCCACATAATCACCGCCGTTATTCAACCACTTGTCGTAACGGTAAACCAGTTTTTGTATGCCTCCGTCAAAACATTATGCCGCCTGTGATGATAGCCAAGTCTTCACTTCTTGTTTCAAAACATCATCGTTGTTGAAATGATTTCCACCGAGGAATTTCTTCAGCTTGCACCAAATCATCCGTGATCACAGACGAACGGACGCTCCGCGGCTCATCATGCACATTTTCACGACCTTCGTTAAACAGCTTAAACTTCCTCACCATTCCATCATTCACTATATTTTCTCCATAAAACTCACACTGTTGGCGATGAATGTTTGCTGGTGTAACATTTCTTGCATTCAAAAAACGAATCACTGATCTGGCTTTACAGTCGGCGGGTCGTTAGATTTTTTTGAATCTTTCGAAACGTTCTAACAATCGAAAAACAAAAAATGACGATCGCTCACACTGCATCTGGCTTCCTAGGTAGGTAGTATTTATTTAGAATGGCTTCTTAAGTCTAATGATCATATCACATAATGTTCTATTCTTATACCTTGTCCATCCAGTTATTAAAAAAATGCTTATGAATGAAGTGTAGACTTTTCATCCATAAAATGAAAACGTTTATAAATTATGAATAAAAATTGTTTACATTGCCATAATGCACCATAGCTACGTTTGTGTGAATAATTATTGTCTTTGTCTGGTAGAATATTCCTCTCTGTACGAGAGTGGAAAAACAAAAGAACAGAAAGAAGGAAAAATAACTTGTTTTCTTGGAAAGATATAAGAACGTTGTTATCACAGTTTTAATAACACGTGAAAATGGTTCTTGTCTTCCCACTAAACTCATAAAGGACGTGAGTACGGTATATGAAGCTGTAACTTTTCGTTCCCCGCTCTTGTTTCAAGTAGTTGGGAGTGAGTATACCTGAAGCCCTTCTCACAGCATGTCACCTGTTATCAACTGCTTCACTGCGATGACTTACGCTCGATTTAACTCCATCTTCCTTTTCCTCTGCGAGCTTATTGTTATTTTGTGAAAGATATTCTAATATGGTGCGCTTCAGTCGGTTGCCCCGGGTGACAGCATCATATAAACGCCACTCTCTGGCAAATTGCTCTTGCTGTACTGTGAAATGCTGGATTCCAAACCCGACTAGTGGCCAATCTGCTTATAAGAGATCATATTGCAACATTCATGCTTATGTACGTGGTCAGCTGTTTGTGTCTTCCATGCATATAGCAGATATTGATATTAAATGTACTCTAATTTTTTATTTCCATAGAATAGATCTTTGTGGGTTTTATGTTAATTTTATGCAGTTATGGGGATAGTAAAAGCATTTCAAATTTTTAACAGATTAAATTTTCTTATCAGGTGTTTTGCTTGCTTAAAAGGATTTACCCAAAGTTACTGTTAAAATCCAAATAGTGTCTAAATTAAGATTCTTTTATAGAAATGTTTAATGTTTTCTTAAAATACTCATGGTACAGTATTCTTTAATTTACACGGTATTTTAAATTGAGTCTTCATTTACCCACCAAATAAACTTGATAAAAAAATAATTATCAAAATGGAAGGAAATCTTCTAAAATATGTTGTTCGAAAAATGTGCCAATTTAGACACAAAATAGGATAAGGAGGTTGTGCGCATGTCCACTAATGTTCACAAGCGTATAGCTAAACCTGTCTGATCATGCGCAGTTCCTTCTTTCTAGGTCTGAGAACATACCAACAGTGTTGTCAGATATGGATAAAGTTATAGGAAATAAAAAAAAAATAGGAAGATGGACTAAAATTTTTCGGAAGATTTAAGAAAAATTTCGGAAGATTTTTGAATGGAATTTTATATAGCTAGAGTCTTATGAGATCATTATTATTATAAAAATACATTCACTGACCAATGTTTTCAGTAATCTAGGCGTATTTTTATTTTTGTTCTTCTACTTGTTATTATTTTTCTTCTCCTAATCCCCTTCCTCCTTGCTCCCCATCCTTATTGTAGATTTCCCTGTTCAGCCGGCGTATAGATTCTGCACTAATTTCGAAATTTCAGCAGCATGCAGGTCTTGTATTAATTTTAAATGGAGAAATCCGGAGATAATTTCAAAGATTCATTGATTTTTTGTTTTCGTATTGAATCGGTTTATACCAGAAACTATTCTTTCAGCAATCGCAGAAGAATAAGATAAACACAACTGTGACAACATTAAGACTGACAGTTTATGAAACATTTGTGGTCCATCCTCTCGTTTTGTTTTACAAACTGCACTTAAACATGCTGTCGTATTTGTAGTGCCGAGTCCACCGATGTATTTCTCGCGGAAACATCGCCCACCATTGCGCATTTTCGTTCAGTTTCTTTATAATTTAGTTCAGGGAAAATTCGGAAGATTTCTGCATAATTTCGTATTTTCTGACATTGTAAAAACATTCCGAAATCTCAGAGGATCTGGCAACACTAATACTGATGCGCCATTATTTTGGTGTAATGTAATTTGTGCATTTCACAACTTACTGCAACAAAGAAATACTGAAAATAATTTCTGAATTTGAATTGGCAAAATATTATATTGGAGAGAGATACTTTTTTTAAACACTAGGATAGCTTAAAAATTGCATGTAAGGGGCAAATTTTAGGTTTAAAATGTCTATAAGTAAAGTAAACCTTTCCAGAGCTGAATTGTCATTAAGGCATTCACGTGAATTCAAGAGTGAGCTTAAGCTCAAAACAAATACAACAAATTTCATTAGTGTAGCTGATTTCTGTTTATAACAAAACGAACTCGGGACTAAAAACCATCACATATTAACATAAATTATTACTATATGAATTTAATAATTCTGATTTTATGTTATTCTATGTGGTAAAGAATTTCTTTACTATCAGTGAAAAGGTTAAAATAGTAGGGTACCTTATGTAAGAAAATCACATCCCGTGGGCTCCTTCGTGAAGAAAGCAACACACCTATATTTTCAGTTTCTATGAAGTCTAAGGATACCCGAACCACTTGATGCTACTCTGGGGATCGCGTCTGAGTCGCGTGATGACGTCATCAAAATGGCGGACGTGGCGTTTCACAGAAATGGCCATAACGTGAAACCTACTTGAGATAGAGACTTGCAAAAAACGGTTTTGAAATCAAAATAAAATGCTCTACATTATTGTTTCTTACACGTATGGAGCTAAGACGGCATATTCTACCGAAAAATTACACTTTTTGTTGGAAAATTGAAAAAAATGGTCCTGTAGAATGTGTTCTCTTGACATTTCAATAGAAGATGATGCCGTGCCATAAATTACATGCAAACAAATTTTTTGAAGAGTTTAATAAGGATTCTACTCCCGTTTACCAGAAGTTTCCAATGTCAATAGTTTCAATTCTGTGATAGTTTTTGTAAAAGGGTCATTCCATATGAAACCATCCAAATTTTAAAAAAATGGTTGCATGACCATTTTAGAAACAAATATTTTTTTTGTATATGAGTTCATACATGTTTCAAGATGTCAAAACAAGTTTCCAAAAATTTATTGTGTTCTTGGTTTCCCAGGGGTGTCCATTTTTCAATCCTGGTGTAACACATTTTTTGCGAATGTAGCTGATTGCAAAATATATTTTCATAACTCAACAACCATAAGAGTTAGAAATTTGAATTATGAACCATTTTGTAACTGTTCAAGCGTACTTTTATAAATATTTTATTGTTTCCTTAAAAAAATGTTTCATATGAAAATATGAGTTTGAAATTGGGGTAAATTTTTCCAAAAAAATCACTTTTTGGGTCAAATTTTATGTGAGAAGGAAGTGATTGTAAACATTCAAATTTTTTTTGTGTTCAAACCTGCATGTGATTTGTCTGTGAGGAAAAAATCAGCTTCCAAAAATACATCCCTTATTTCTAAACTGGCCTCAAATATTATCGTTTTTCAGATTTTGACTATTTTTGGGCTTAAATATCTCTGAAGGGTACCCTTCAAAAAATCTGAAAAATAGTATAAAAGAAGCCTTTCATGTGCCTAACTCATAGCTAAAATTTCTATTTCTAGAAACAACTCATTCTATTAATTTGATAGAACTGAAATATCACACCTTTTAGGGTACCGTATTTGGAAGAAACTACATATAACTCAACAACCATAAGAGATAGAAATTTGAATTATGAGTCATTTTATAACTATTGAAGCTTGCTTTTAGAAATATTTTAGTAATTTCTTCAACGCAAAATTTTTCATGTGAAAATATGATTTTGAAATTCGGGTAATTTAAAAAAAAATAACTTTTTGGTCCAAATTTTATATGAGAAGGAAGTGATTGTAAACATTCAAATTTTTTTATGTTCAAACCTGCAAGTGATTTGTCTGCGAGGAAAAAATCAGCTCCCAAAAATACATCCCTTATTTCAAAACCGGCCTTAAATATTATCGTTTTTCAGATTTTGACTTTTTTGGGCTTAAATATCTCTGATGGATACCCTTCAAAAAATCTGAAAAATGGCATAAAAGAGGCCTTTCTTGTGCCTAACTCACAGTTAAAATTTCTATTTCTAGAAACAACTCCTTCTATTAATTTGATAGAAGTGAAATATCACACTATCACATGTATGTAGTTTGTCCCAAATACGCTATCCTAAAAAGAGTGACATTTGAAACTTCTGGTAAACGGGAATAGTATCATTATTAAACTCTTCAAAAAATTTGTTTGCATGTAATTTATGGCACGGCATCATCTTCTATTGAAATTTCAAGAGAACACATTCTACAGGACCATTTTTTTTCAATTTTCCAACAAAAAGTGTAATTTTTCGGTAGAATATGCCGTCTTAGCTCCATACGTGTAAGAAACAATAATGTAGAGCATTTTATTGTGATTTCAAAACCGTTTTTTGCAAGTCTCTATCTCAAATAGGTTTCACGTTATGGCCATTTCTGTGAAACGCGACGTCCGCCATTTTGATGACGTCATCACGCGACTCAGACGCGACCCCCAGAGTAGCATCAAGTGGTTCGGGTATCCGTAGACTTCATAGAAACTGAAAATATAGGTGTGTTGCTTTCTTCACGAAGGAGCCCACGGGATGACATAAGGTACCCTACTAAAAGGAGAAAAACCTCTTTTGAACAAATTTTGAACCAGTAAATTATAAAATTTAAATTGTAATTGCTTATAACTTAGTTTTATAAATTTCTGTCTTTATCATTCTTCTTTAGTTCTCTAATTTTAATGTACATATATAGACTTAATCTGAGTACAAATACCACTTTTAAGTAGAAACAATACAGAAGGAAGAGCATGTAAGTTAAAAGTTTCGTATAAAGAGAACCCCAAGAGACCTATCAATATTATAAACTGTCTCCAATAATTATTTAGTTTCTTCAGGAGTTTCTACTGAGAATGCCTGTTTTAATCTATCGCTGAATGCTTCTTTTAATTTAGTGCCTTTCATGAAACTCATTCCCACTCCACTTAAAATAGTCTTCACTTGTTTCGTTTTCTGAACCAGGGCAGGCAGGCTCGAAAAGTAAAAGAGAAAAGTAAAAGTTTTGGGAGAACCAGAAGTTAGTTTCGTTGTAAAGTGTATGAAAGTCGGGACTTGGCTTGATAGTAAAGACCTGGCAGTTCGTATAGCTGACGGGCCTTCTTTTTTTCTTCTTCCTCTTCTTCCTCTTCTTCATATTCTTATGTGACGGTTCAGTTCCTCTCCCAGCGCCTTTGGTGGCGTCGCAAAGCTCCAGAACTTGACTTTAGCAACATCAGCTGTCATCTAAACTTTTGGACGCTTCCAACGAGACAAACTCCAGAATTTTCTTTCTCCATCCAGACTTCGTTGTTTTCTCTTCTTATTTAACCGCATATACTCCCACCCTTGGGTATATTTTTTTGTATAGAAAAGTTAAATAGGTATCTCAGTAGCTATATTCTGAAAGGACAACAGCTAAGTTTATCTGTTATTTATTGTGCTAGTTGTAAGTTGGAAATACTGCTGATTTATCGACAGTTTGTCTATCTGTTGAATTGCGATCATGATCCTTTATACTGGTAAACCCTTCAATCTCCGTATATATAAAAACTTTATTACAAACATATTTGAAATCATAATTTTTAAATATGGCAGGAAGTGACTGTACCACATGTATACTTCAGTCAATATATTTATTTTAAGTGAGCATAGCAAAAAATAGCCTCACTATAATTTTTCCTCCATGGATGATTGAATTCGTTCAATATGTGGATGGAAATCTTTAGTACCGAGTTTGTTTGAAGAACAAAAGAAAATTAGTGAAACTTGGTGGTTTTGTGATAAGTGTAGAGCGCCTTTTCAACCTGATGTATATGAAACGGGATACCAACATTAAAATTCCTCTAGCTGTCCTCCAAAAGTTTCAAAATTTAATAATTATTTTTCAAGAGGTTCTTAAAAAATGTTAACTTTCCTGAAAAGGAGTGAACAATGTGAGTTTCAAAGAGCCTCTTAAAATGCTGGGCTGGAAGATTCCAAACTGCCTAGTACCGAATGTGTTAAAAGTTGTTAAGAAAAAGATATCAGTAAAATCCCTCTAATTTTATTGATCAGATTCTTTCACATGTATATTATAAACTTTTATTTGTATGATGGAAATAATCTGTCAACTTTTCTTAAATCCCATGTTCATCGCCGGCGTCTGGGGCTCACATTTGGGAAGTCCCGGGTTCAAACCCTGTTGGCGGACAGTTTGAATTAAACTTTTTCTAAGGTTTCCCAGATCGAACTGAATTTTAATTTACTTATCATTAGGGAAAGGCATTTAATGACCATAAAATAGTGCAAAAATGCACAATAAAAATGCATTTATGACCTAGAAATAGTGAAAAGATGACACAAAATTAAAAAAGGACCAATAAATGTACCATTATTATATTTTTTTTAAGTAATGAATTCCTGAAAGCAGTTTAATGAATGACAGTGCGTTATATATGAATTTACAATATGAAACACACTTATTTTAATACTAAAGAAGTAAGCAAATTTCTATTGCTTGGACACCCTTAGCGGGAAAAAATCTTTATACGCTGGCATGCCCACAAAATCTCCCACAACAAATATGTTCCAATTACAAAGAAAGAAAAAATAATTCTTTATTGCTGCAAGACACACTGCTATGGTGGTTACAACAAACCTGAATTAAAATTAACTATGAAGATTCTCAAATAAAAACGATTAACTTTTGTCTGAAAGTAACGATTTGTACATGGAAAGCTCCTCTCTACCTCCACTGAAACATGACCTAAAACTCTGAATAAAGATATAAAAATACTGAAAATGACCTAATAAAGCAAAAAATGACCTAAAATTACCACAAAATGACCTATTTCTTGAAAGTGACGAAAAAATGTAAGATAAAGAAAAAATGCAAAAACAAATTGCCCTTTTTTAATCAATTATTTCATGATACACATTTATATACTCGTATATTCGAGCTATATTTTAACCTTTATATAAACAAGATGCAAAATCATCAAATGCCTTGCCCTATGTATCATTGGCTACTGATATGCTCACAAACTTGATACTTGCTACCGCTCCCCCGTCCAAACGTTGTCTTTAATTCTCGGTGCTCACGGCTCTATGGGTACTACACAACTAATTAGTACAGTACGTCGGTTCATGTTTCTCTGTTTACCTGCTAATATTTGCTTGTCAATTGAACAGGGTGAGCACGTGATTATTTCGGAGAGGGAAATCAGTTTCAGCAAGACGGTGGAAGATTACTACTTGTGAATACTTTGGATATGCAGCCCGTGTGTAATGCTGATTGCATCTGCTCCTGCAATTTCAAAAGTTCACATTAACCGTGAAATAAAGACAAATGAGCAGAATTCGGTCTAGGGTATCCAAGTAAAGAAAGTTAAGAAAGCTTTGTGTCCCCATTTGTTTTTCAAAAAACTCTTTACATTATTTATTTTCGACCGTATATTATACGTAGGCTAAATGTCGATAACGTTCGTCTTAATCTACAATGTCTGATTTTGGTATTGAAGGCCTGCCTTGAATATGTAACTTATTATTTCCCATGTGCCTTTTGCTATCACAGTGTTTTTCAAACAGTCGAGTTCTACCTGTCCGTATATCTTTTGTGCGCAATTTGCAAAATGCAGTGTTGTTTCTTTTCACATCTGAATCAATCAAAGTTCCTTCTGAAGAGAACGCTTCGTGCTTTCAATTTTCGGCATGTTTCTCAGTATTGTCAATTAAAAATAAAATATTAACACTAACATGAATCCTGAAAGAATTAAGTAAAGAAATAGGAAACAATGAATCTTTACTTACAGTATTAAAGTACAGTATTATGAACCCAAGACAAGCAGCAATGAGGAAGTAATGAATTTCGTTGTGAAACATACTGCAAGCTCTCACACCATGAGTCTTGACGTCATTTATACTCCGTGCATTGCAAACTTCGGTCTCGTAACTTCGTGACTCTACGCCGAACCCAGTAAATGAGTGATTTAAACTAAACTATAAACCACATAATGACTGTATTCAATCTATTGCAAAAAAAGTATGCTAGATTTGAAAAATATTATTGAGTGTCGTATCTCTAATATTAAAACTACTTGACCCTGCATCCCTGGAGGGATTAGGACTACCATCATACTGCTGCTCAAGTAGCTCAAAATATATCACGAGATTGAATGAACACCGTTCCAGACCTCCTTATCTCAGAAAAATCAAAGGATGTGCCGGGGTTGAACCCGTGCCAGCAGTTTCGTAGATGGCAACGCTAACACGAGACGAAGCAGGTGGTCAATATTTACATAGGCATGCACAAAAATGTACCAACAATTTTCTTATAGAGAATCTTGAACCACTTACGTGTCTGCATTATTCAATTCCTGCCAACTCATAGATTCATAGATTACTTAAATTGAAGCAAAACACGTTTCGTAAATCACCCGGTAGGCTATATGTGTGTATGTGAATGTACATACAGTATGTATGTATGTATGTAGAAGTATATTTCATTAAGGTATTCTTAATGCAAGTTTGCTAGGTAATCATTTAGTTTATTTTTATTGCTCTAAAATCAAATATTTAGTCAGCATTCTATACTGTAAATAGCACTATGGTAAAGGTAAAATGAGTAGGTTCGAAATTTATCTTCTCGGAGGCACAGTTCACACCATGCAAACATACGATGACCTGGGGATAAAAAGTAGGCCACCTATGTTGGGTGGGTAATTGAACCAATTGGACGACTCGTATGTTATCATGACCACTCAAACGAATTAACAGCTTCCACCGGTTCACAGTTAGCAAAGATAAATAAAATGAGGCATGTAAAAAAATCTAACCAGGTGTACTGCGGCACTTTCCATTTATCCCTCGCGTTTCTTTCATACTAAAAACTAGGTAGGCCTACCCTTCTTCTAGTGCAATTAGATAATGTTAACCCGTTCACTGCCATTGATGTATATATATGTCACCAAAAAATTTGCTTAAAACCCGATATTTTATAAAATTAGTAAAATTATGGTTTAATATGCATATTTTTATTCACGCGTTAGATTTGCCATTTACGAAAACCAACTATTTCAGATAGTCAGTTGGAGAATTTAATGTTGTACTGGCACGTTGTCACGATAACTCATATGGTAGAGCACAGCATTCAATTTTTCAGACTGAATTTACCATTCTATTCCATTAAAATGTTCTTCATTCATTTCATACATATAAACACGCTGGTATCAATTGATGAATGCTTATATTAATAGAAATTTGGCTCTAAAAAAAATAATGCTTCTCTTTTTAGGGCCTTGGGACACATGAGTATAAAACACTTCATGATTATTGACTCCATTTTTCAGATCATTAAGTACCGGTACTGTTTTGAATAACAAATTAAGCTTTTGTAAAATGTACAGATTTAGATCAACGATGGTACATAAAGCTGGCACTCTTGTAACTTGTAACAGCTGATCTAAGTGATTAATTATTTTTATTCTCCTCTAAATTGCTTCCACTGAAAAAAAAGAACAGTACGCCCGGCCCATCTTATCACACACTTCCTCGATTCTCCAATGATGCACTTTACTACACTAGTTTTGCAAAATACTTTAGCTTTATTCTTGCAGTAGCCAACTCATGTATGTGACAGAGTGACAGTGTATCAATAAACTTTAATAAACAAAGTTTTCAATTAGTTAAGACAACATGATGTGATTATTAAAAAATCTGTGTCCTTGTTTGGTTTGAATTCAATAAATATAGTTTCATTTAGTTAACGGGGAAGTTGGTGAATTTTCTATTTTCTATATTTTTAAAGCTACGTATTTGAAATTACTTAGATATACTCGTGATGTGACAGATAATGTTGAGTAGAAGTTTCATTTCTGTCGGATTACTAGTTTTTTAGTTACTCAAATATTAGTATTGAAGAATTTGCATATTTGAAAATGAAACTTGTGACACACTTTTTCCAGTAAAATGTATTTTATCCTAAGAGGACCTATACTTATTTAGAAATAGTCATACATAAGTCTTTCAGTATCTGTACTACAAATAGAAAAAAATTCATAATATTCATTGTGCATCTGGAATTTAAAAAAAATAGGGTTACCATACATCTTATTTTACATTCTATTGCCATAATAAAATAAAACCATGCGATATTTTGTTAGTTATATTCTGTAGAGCGTGCAGTAAAATTGCATTAAATCTGTACAACCTATTTAGTTCTAAAGGTATACAAATGCAGTAAAAATAAAAATATTGGGAAATGGCTTTAAACTTTTGCATGATTTTTAAATAAAAATGTTTCTTGCGGTCTCATCACAATTACTCTGCCTTAACACTGATGCTTTTTTCTTCATTAAACCTGAATATTAACCTACTTTTCATTTTTAAGGTTAAGGCTAATCTTCTGAAGGATGTTTAATTTTATCAAAAATTATTTATTTTCACCACTAAAATTTAAACATTTAACGAGTGTAGTCTTAATCATATTGAATAATTAGAGAGACATTAAAGTGCCTGAGGGCTCTCAAATTTAACTAAAATATAAATAACATTATGCACGATCATTAGGTTGCAATATTATTATAATGTTCTAATATATTTTCTTTCTGTTTTAGGTAAGTGAAGTTCGCTTATTCTTACTATCATTCGTCTCTCAGCCAGCTGGAGGGTAAGTGAAACTCTAGAGATTGTTATTCATTGCCTACTACAATCTTTATAAGAGTCAGTTCTTATTTTTCATATTTCGGATCTAGTTATTTATTTTTACTTTATTATTTGAGATCCTTGACTTAATTATCGTAGGCAATCCTAGAAGAGGTTTTAGTTTGTCGATAGATCTTATCTGATTACACTCGTAACTCGAGTGAGATTTCAATTAAAATTTAAAACATTACGTAAATAATAAATATTGTCTTACTTGTGTTGTTTAAAATCAATTTACCACTGAGTGAACATACGGTAGGGAACAAAGCATATCCAACTGGAAGAATTGCGAACAATCCTATTGTCTCTAAAATTTTCCAAAGACGTAACCTGTTTTATATTAGTTTCTTTTGTTCTATACACTTCTATTCATTAAGACCCCACCATTTCTAAAACAGGGCATTAGCTGTCCGGGAAAATCGTGATGTGTCCCTCTCAGAGCAAAAAATAAATAAAACTTAAATACCGATACCTAAAAAGTAATTAGTATTATCTTAATATTGTATCCTGTTAAAAAGAAGACGATAAACATCTGAATGTATTTTCTGTTGCACCGTGTGTTACTCTTTCAAGTAATTGAAGTCGCTATGATTTTTATCTTCATCATTTGAACTGAATTCAAAGATATATTTTTATCTAATTAGTGGCAATACATTGAATTACTATAAACCACACAACTCAAGCATTTATATAAATTGACAGATACAAACGAACACACAACCTCATTAGAGGACTAAACTGAATTGAAATGTTTCGTACAAAACTTGATTAATTAGAGACTACAACTGCATGTACCTGAGAGTACAAAAATAATAAACGAAAATGTACTGTCATCGTAGAGAGAAGTTGTGCAAAAGTTATATCTATAAGGTCAGGAGGTTTTAGTTAATGGGCTCAAAGTAAGTTGTAACTTTCATTCTGCTTTGTATTTCTGTAAGAACTGTAACTAATGGGGTGCTTACAGTAAGGTTCATTAAGGAGACGTCGAAACATGTTCATAGTTTCTCGAAATCTCGTTTCTCTTCAGAAGATGTGATTAGATCGAAAGCCTTAATTAATTTTTACTGAGAGGAACTGAAATCAAATCACTGGAGCTTTGATATCTCCAGAAGTTAACAGAATTTAATCCGTTTCCAACTGTTTCTAGAATAAAAATCGTTGAAATAATTTTTGATACTTTTGAAATAACTTAAAATAGTTTGAGAAGTAGTAGTATATGTGGATTATTTCGGAAAATATTATCTTAGCCCAGCACGTGACTCTGTCCAGGCAAGGGGTTCTTAACCTTTTTACTCTCACACATCCCCTCCTCTCACAAATCAATTAATAAATAACAGATAATTATAATAAACATAGATATATTGTTTCAGGGGAAGCCTAATTCCTAGCAGATGATGACAGGCAGATAAAGATGCAATTGAATTCCTTCCCGGGGGTTTTGAAGGTAGTTACTGAATAATTTTCGTGACAACAAATGAATTCCTTACCATTCTTACTTCTTCTTACTGAGTTAAATACACTTTATCTTTAAGTATAGTTATTTCCAAAACATGAAAGCCTGTTCTCCCTCCACCACCCGAGGCCGGGCTCACTTTGCGGAACGGTTTCACAATAAATCACATGCTGTGTGAGGGTTGCCTATTATTCATTAATTCCTACAGTGAGGTATCAGTGGGGAAATATTATGTGAGTACCTTCAATAACTGAAGCTTTCTTCTCATGGAAAGAACTAAAGGCCTAAAATTCTCTATAATAAAATTAAAAAATGGAAAACTGAGTAAAATACTCCCAAATTTCATCTCAAATTCGTAATTCTGCAGAATATAAGAAAAATTTTAATCATATTTATGAAAAGGAATTTGGTTACCTTTCCCACCGGCCCTCGGAAGGGATTCATGTGATTCCTCTAATTTGCCTCGCACGTTATTCGAGTATCTTCGCGTTTGTCACAAGGAATTGGTGAACTCTTATTATTTATTTTGACGGTACTAAGGAACATTTTATTCTTCAGAAATCCTTTTTTGTCTTTCAGCATTATTATCAAGTCACTTAAAGCCCTCAGGATCATTTAGTGGAGTCATGTTGTTGCTTCTTATCAAAGAGACACTAATTCCGCGTATAACCTTAGATATGTGAGTGATTGTCATGCCATGCCTGGAATCCCGGCGATTTCTTGCCTTTGTATAAAGAAAAAGCTTTTATAGCTTTGTGTTTTAAATTTAACCATGATATTTAAAAAAAGGAATATTACAAAAGTTTTAAAGAGGATAGTCATCCCACCCCACTAACCTGTTTGCACCACCACAAGGGAGTCACACCACTTAGGCTAAGAACCCTTGATCTAATCTATTCGGGATCGTATCAAACTCTCTGATATATATATATATATATATATATATATATATATATATATATATATATGTACCTTTAACTTAATATATAGGTGACAAGAACGTGAACTTCTATATAGGCCTACACTACACACACACACATATAAACATAAACATAAGAAAATATATATTCTTACATTCATAAATCGGAAAGAAAATATAAAACGTGCTTATACATATAGGCCTACGTCACTTAAGAAAAATGTATAAAGCTGATATATAAGACTAATTGAATAATATTATGTAAAACATGAAGATGTTCATCCACCTATTATGTTTGTCATTCACTAAAATCGGCTATTCCACTGAAATTTTCCTCATCGATTTCAAATTTAGAGCCCACAGGTAATTTCATTTGACGATTGATTATTTTAAAATATTAATTCAGTTCTGAAAGAGATAAAAAAATAAACGTGTTTATCCCATATTGGAAAAGAGAAGTGAAGTTTTATTTTTGAAAACATAAAACATGTAGGCCTACCACAAACTCATACAGCCTTGATTATAAATGAAATGTCGATATTCTGAATACGGAAGGCCAAAATAAAATCCCTTCTTTGTTCACTGAACCTATGCCTAGCATCTAAAAGGCAGTTTTTTAAGTAAACCGCTTTGTAGCTTGTAGAAGTATAATAATATTTAAACTGAAATAGCTTACTGTAAGACGTCACTTGATCTGGAACAAGAAATAGAGTTTCAGAAAATGTTCAAGATAGGTTTCGTTTTGTACAAGTGATCTACAAGAATCTGCAGCTATTTTAAATTAATTTGAACATATTTTGTTGTTTACTGTTTCTAAAAATGTGAACACAAACTGTAGGTTTACGCCTTTCGAAAGATAATTTATATTCCTCTTGAACAAATCAAACAGTAGAGCTTTCGAAAATAATTTATAGTCCACTTAAACTTAAATATAGACTCGTTAAGGCATGGCACAAGTGCTGATTTGGCAATTTTGGTAAAAAAATGTTATTTCTAATTTCAGTGTCAAATAATTAAACATACCCGAAAGTATGCATGTGGGAAATTTTATGTAATTTGGACGTATGGAACAGGGGCTGCTGATACCATTTTTAAACCTTAGTGCGTGCAAAGTTTAATCGCAGTTTTCTCAGCTTCAATTTGTATGTTATTCTACCACATTCAAAATCTATTTCCTCCCACAAAAATATATATACAACTATGAATGTTTTTCACAGTATACTTTACAAGGCGTAAAACAAAATGTCTAATCAAATTTTTGTATAGGCCTTAGTTTTTAAAATGTTTACTACAATCTCAGGGAAGTTTTTTTCACTTTATGGGGAAAATATTTTTAAAAAATGAACAATTTAAAAAATCATCAGTTGATTTTTAAATCAATCGTCAAAGAATTCCACATAAAAATTTAGCTCAATGTTGTATATCTTTCGGAGGAGATAGACTTCAATTTTGATTTTAAAAAATCGATTACAGTAATTAATATAGAAAAAACAAATTGCATCATTAAAATGAAATGTTGAACTTTAGTTTTTCAGTTTACATTTTAATTCAATGTGCAAACTTTCAAGTTTAAAGATCAAGTAGTTAAGAAGACCACTCTCAACATTTCGATCACCCTATAATCATATTTTGAAAAAGTAAAAGAACGAAAAACTGTCACTCTTTCTCCCTCTTTCTATCTCTCAGAATTTGTCTTAGAAAAAACGAAAATGGGGAATGAATGGCATATACTGAAAAAGAACAAATGAAAGAAGTGATAAATACTTAAGAAGAAGGAGTTAGAGACTACTGTACCAGGAGCAAAGACCAAATTAATGGAGCATGTCGAGATATTGGAGATGAGAAGATTTTCATTTTGAGTTGGACCAATTTGCATCCATTAAGAAGACCAGGGAAACAACTATAAATACTCCATCGCAGCTGAGCGCGATATGGAATGTCATAAAAATTTATGAAGCAAGAAGAATCGAACACTAATTGGGTTAAAAATGTTAATCTGCAGACTTCTCCAAGAGAAAGTTATCACAGCTCTCAATATAACTGTTCCTTCTGCACTTCTTCATCTTCACGATAACTGCATATGCATCGGAACTTGAAATTCAACCACGAACGGTGATAATATGCAGAGAACTATAATATTCTAGAGGACATAAATAATTCATGCATTAAGTTGGAACTTCGTTATATAATAATGATGATAAAAGATAGAAACCAGATATCACTGCACTTTTCGTGGCGTTTTGTTCATATCCCGGCATGTTCAGTAGTTATCTGGTGTTTGCGCTTGCAAATGTGTTATCGATTTGCTTTAAGTGCGTTGAACTTTAACCTATCCATTAATACATCAAGTAAAATGTACATTAATAGCTTTAAGTATTATTAATCCCTTAGGAATTATTCTGTTAGTAATTCATAATAGAATGTATTGGGATTTAAAATTATATAATACTAAATGGAATGGAATTTAGAATTCTGTGACACTAAGTTGTTATAATATTTAATGGGGGGAATAAACTACCTGGCATTTAGACTTAGCTATGCTTATCTCAGTTTGAATAAACTCGGTTCAGTCAGCACACTACATGATGAAAAAAATAGCTGCTAACTTCAGTTCTATTGCAGTCGGCATTCCCAATGGGTCATAAACCTCGTTACGTGATTTATTAGTTTCAACAGAATCCATAATTCAATAATATAATATTTAAATACAATGCACCATTTACAGGCAACACATCTGGGATATATTCAGCCTGACAGTCTGTCAGACAGGCAGGTATCATTCCGAAAACACCTTTTTCGGCTTCTATAGATCGCGAAATGTTTTCATAGTGATATCTCGATTTCAAGTTTTGCTCTTTACTAGGTATTGGTATATGCGGAGGTAGAGGTGTAGTTGGTTGATTCATTGCGCTACAAGCGAGAGTCGCGAAATCGATCCCCGATGAGGTCATTGGGATTTTTCAATTGGCTTAATACCTCTGGTCGCACCGTGACCTTGGGGTTGACTCTGCCTCTAAGAGAAATGAGTACCAGGACCAGTACTGCGAATTAAGGCGGCCGGTGTGTAGCCTTGACAACCTTACCACTTGTTCTGAATGTCTAAAAATCTAGGATCTTCAACCTCCAAGAACCCTATGAAAGACCACGGCCTGAATAAGAACCATTTTACTTTTTTCATACTACCTAGGCCTATATGCGATATTTCAAAATGTTATGAAGAGGTCTCCAAATTTTAAAAATTTCTGGATTAGCTAGTTTGAAAATTATCCCTTATGAATACTTGTGTTCCTCATTCTGCAATAAAATAAAATAAAATAAAATAAGATACTTATTTATAAAACAATAGTAGTCATGCACAAATACCATAAGAGTTTAAATTGGGAAACTACTAGATTTTATTCCTAGCCAGGAGGAAAGGTGGGGAAACGGGAGAAGGGAAAGGGAATGATGGGCAGAGAGAATAAATTACACTCTTAATTTCTAATCACGTACCACGAGTTAGGCCTGACTCAATATTGCGCTGATTTTTAAAGCATTCTGTAATCATCTCTTTAGCGGGAATTAGAATTCAGTTACCATTCGATTGTTGATTGACGCAACAAAGAGGCAGCATCGGTTCATTTAGTCCCATTCACTGGCAACTTCTAATTTTGTGCTGTCGCGGTGCATACCGATGCAAGCGACATGCTCTTTTTAATTCGAACTCTGTCAAGTCATTAGGAATCTATTTCCCAGAAGATAATAAATCACACATAAAAACTTCCTTAACCGTACCGAGGTTCACTTTTATTAAAAATGAACAAATCAAAATACACTAGCGCTTAATTATCAACCTGAAGGTAGGAAAACTTCCACAAATATCGATATTTAAGAGTGATTTTTTTCTATATATTTTTAATATATTTATATATATATATATTTATATTTATAAATATATTTTTAATTTTTAAAAACTATTTAAATGCAAAGGAAAATTAAAGAAATCACTCTTCAAATATGTATTATTTTTCAAATACTTATACTGTAGATATTCCAAAGATTGTAATTAATATTGTTCATTTGATATTTGCAAATGGATAGAAAAAAGAATCACTCAGAAATACAGACATTTGCGGAAATTTTCACGGAAACGGCATTTCAGTGTAGAACGCATAGCTGCCATTTTATAACGACTATTCCATTCATACGTCATGTGTTTCATATTGACCAATAACGTTTAGCAATTCCTCGGATGTAGACCAACCAGGGCCGCAAGGATTCCTTTTTATCTGATAAAATGTCAGCTTGTTACTACACCCGTAAGGCGTCAAAGTGCCGTGATAAGTACGTCACATGCTGCCAGTGAACAGAATGCAGACACATTTTGTACAACATAACTTGTTTAGAAATTGGAATATTGTAAATGTGTATTGATTAAAAACACAATTTCGATTCGTTTCAAGCATGTTCTCGTGCTTTTATAGCGTTCTGATTCTGACACACTGCATATTGTAGTAACGCACTTTTGGTAGCATTGGAAACTCGAATCGATCCATTGAATCGATGCATGGACTGATCATTTATTTAGTATGCCATGATCTCACAGCGGGCAGAATATTGAGAACAGAGTAACAAAATAATTATTATTTACAAAATCCATTACATTTATTCATGGAATAGTCTTTAGGTCCTCCCCGAGATTACGAGTTTCATAAGATAAATTTGTTCGAGATTCGTTCTCGCAAATATATCGATAAACTCGTAATCTCTCGGGATCAGGCTACCTATGATAAATACCCTTAACTTTATAGTTTAATTCGTTCATTGCACAGAAAAAAATCGGGTGCGTGGAACGCCACGCGACAGAAGTGAAACTTCTTGGCAACGTTGAGAGTGAAATATCGTAGAGGAGTATATATAATTATATCGATGTTTTCAGATACTCTAATATTTCGATAGGTATCGGTGTACAACGTGCATCTCAGCGGACTGTATGCATAGATAATTAGGGCTGATTAAAATCAAAATGCACGCCATACATTCGAATAGAAAATAAAATAATAGGTTTACAAGAAACAAAGACCATAGGCGATGTAACACGACACTGAATTCTTCTTAAGCACAATCACTCACTAATTCTTGTTTGATGTCTTGACGATCTTCTAAAGCTGAGATGATTGAATCCGCCCAATAAAAAACCTTGTTGGTTTCAATACAGATTTATTTAAAATTCCAGAGGACCACTCGACTTGATACGTCGAGAACTTGTAATTATTAATTAAGCATATACATATAGCAATTGTATGCTATAAAATTGATTTACAGTTAATCTTGAAATGTCTTTTAATCTCAAGTCACAAACGCAATACTAATGTCAATAAATTAATTTGCGTTGTGTAGCATCAAAGCAATATTCAAATATTTATGAATGTTAAAATCTTTTAAACACTCACTTGTGAAATAACTCCTTCTTATAACGAATATCACTACAGGAAATAATCCTGAAGTCCAATCAAGTAATATTAAAGCTAGTAGATAAGCTTAGCAGCGACGTAGAAGAAATTCACCATTTTGCGGCGAATAATAATTAGAACTGCTTCTGTGCAGATAAAATTAATGTTGATAATTCCTTGAATCGTTGTAAACAGATTCCAAGACGAATAAGTATTATTAGCTGCTGCTAGCTGCATCCAGAGAGAATTGAAAATCCTTTCAGAGGATTACACAATAGACGACGAAGGAAGAATAATGAAGAAGTAAGTTTTTGAATTGAAAACAATGATTAGTAACAATACTAAAGAATCAATCCCATTGGACGAAGATAACAACGATTAGGCAATTAAAAGACAAAAGATTGTATTTTGACAATAAAAATAATAATTACTAGAAGGCCGTGAGAAAAAATTAACATTGAATAAAATCTTACCAAGGCCGAAAAAAGACAAGAATAATTATTAAAAGATTATTATAGAAGGCCAAGAAAAAATAAAAAACTCCATCAAATCTCAAGTATCAAACATAACTGAACATATTGCCCGCGATTATTCCACTTGTGGAATAATCTAACTAGAATGCGAAGTTATGTTTGACCTTGAGAAAGACAAAAAAAAACGACGAAAACACAAAACAAATAATGAAAAAAATAACAATAACTAAGAATACATAGATGCCTAGAAGACAAAGACTAACTATCTAGTCTTCAGAGTCATGGATAGGTAAAGGTGCCAATTTAACAATTGGCCTCTTAAATAAACCTGAGGGGGTACGAACAGTAACCACCCTGACAAGGGAATCAGGACCAGGATGAACCTTTTCAATAACACCCATAATCCATCTCAAAGGAGGAACGTTGTCTTCCATAACTAAGACTGGAGTGCCTATTGACACATTAGGCATAGTCCTAGTCCATTTAGACTTCCTTTGAAGCGAATGGAGATAATCAGATGACCATCTCTTCCAAATACAGGTCACCAAATGATTAAGATTGTTCCAACGGGAACGGAGAGTATACCCGCCAGAAAGATCTGGACTAGGTAAAGATATAATAGCTTTTCCAATAAGGAAATGGCCAGGAGTAATAAAAGTAGAGTCATTGACGTCCTCGTACAGGGTGGTAAGAGGGCGTGAATTCAATAGAGACTCTATCTGAATGAGAAGAGTAGACATCTCTTCATAGTCAAAATTAAAAGAAGGTGCCATCCTATTAAGATGAATTTTCATCGAACGAACAGCAGCTTCATGAAGACCTCCCATATGTGGCGAATGAGGAGGTAGGAAATTCCATTTAATACGTAGGTGAGAAGTGGCATCCTGAATAATAGATTGATAATCATTAGATTGAAGTAGCTTGACAAGATTCTGTAAGTCAACCTTAGCACCAATGAAATTACTACCATTATCAGACGTAATGGAAGCAGGTGTGCCTCGACGACAAGTAAATCTGGCGAAGGCAGAAAGAAAAGCACGAGCTGTGAGAGCGGTAACCAGCTCAATATGAACTGCCTTCGTAGACATACATACAAAGATAGCTATATAAGCTTTGATACGAGTCTTTGAGCGAGGACCTCCATATTTGATGGAGTACGGCCCAGCGTAATCAACGCTAACATCATTGAATGCAGATGTATAATTAACCCTTTCAGAGGGCAAGTCAGCCATCTTTTGCTGAAACGGCTGAGGATTAAAGCGTAAGCATTTAACACAGGTTCTCAAAACACTGCGGATAGTCTTACGAAGAGAAAATATCCAAAATTTCTCTCTTAAATGAGACATGATTAGTTGAGGTCCAGCATGCAACAATCTAATATGATTATAATAAATAAGGTGCCTAGTAAATCCATGTTTAGCTGGCAATAGCATCTGATGCTTGTGTTCAAACGTTAAGTTGGAATTTTTGAGGCGTCCACCAACTCGAAGGATACCATCTTGAAGCATGAAAGGGCTAAACTGATGTAGCTTGCTAGTAATCGATACTTCAAGACCAGTAGAAAGAGATTGAATCTCCTTGGAATAAACTTGACGCTGAATTATTTTAACACAGCAATTGATAGAATTCTCGATTTCAAAAGGCAACAATGGACCTTCAGATCGAGTCTGAGCCTTACGGCAATTATTGGCAAATCTCAAAATGAAAGCCATAATGCGAACAGTCTTTAAATAACTGAACTTAGCTAACCAAGTGCTAAGGTCAGAAACATCAGACTCAATAAGAGCCACAACCTTCAGTTCTGGAGGCGGAGTAGAATGAGAGGGAGAATACTTAGCAGTACAATCCTCAATAGCAGGTTCCATATGACCCAGTTCTTCATATTCAGACATAAACTTGCAATTCTCTAAATTGAGAGAGGGATTAGAAGATACTCGCTTCTCCAAAGAATGAAACCTTTTTAAAGCTTGGGCTTTAGTACTGCCCAAAGTCTCTGGGGCAACCGGAAAGGGAAGCTTCACAATATACCTCCCATCAGAATCTCTCTGAGTAGTGTCTAAGAAATGCTTCTCACAGAAGGACTCGTCAGGGAAAGGAGCACAATTAGAAACTTTCTCTAACTCCCAAAATTTAGTGAGTTGATTACTAATATCTTCATCAGAAGTTAGGAAGGCTGAATAATTGGCAAAGGTTTCCCCGGAATTAGCAGGGTTAAATATGGGAGACTTATTCTGAGCGAATCGCTTCTTGCAATGAGTCAAATGATTATGACGACGTTGGGAAGAAGGAGAAGGAGGCAATTTGCCTGAAAAATACCAGCCTAGCTTAGAATTCTGAATGGTGGGATAGTTGGGAGCAGATATCTGACCAGGAGCTATGATTTGAGAAAAGATTTCAACTCCCAAGAGCAAGTCAACATATTTAGGCTCATTAAACTGCAAATCAGCTAATTGCAGATTGGGGGGAATATTCCATCCCTGAATGTCAATTGAGTGTTTTGGAAATTTGGATGTGGAGATTTCTGGGACAATAATAGCCTCAGTATCACAGTACCAAGGAGTAGTACGAGATCTAAGTGATATCGATGCAAGCTTTAGTGTGCTTACATTAGTGGACAGTACACCAGCCAGCGTAGTGGAATGAGGTAAAGGAGACAAACCTAACTGTTTGAATAACCTATTACTGATTAGGTTACAGTCAGAACCGCTATCTAGAAACGCTGTAGCCTCTACAGCACGACTATTTTTGTCGAGAATTACCACAGTGGCCGTGGGAAGCAGACATTTCTGCTGTGATTTTCCAGAGGACATTACATTGACTATATTTTCAGCCTGCGAATTATTAGAAACAGGATTGTGCAAATAATTACTGTGTTTTGCGTTGCAAATACTGCAACGAAAGTTACTACAATTGGATTCGTGGCCGTTTGCGCCAAGGCAAACACGACAACAATTGTGATCTTTCACAAATTGATCACGATGCACAAATTTCATTGTCTTGAACTTGTCACAGCGATAGAGAGGATGTTGCGCATTATGACAACAAATACAATTGTTTCTCGTGGGCTGATGCTTGACCTTAGCTTTGGTAGTGAGAGCAGAAGCAGGCGCAGATTTAGCAGACTGACTACGCAGGGCTGCCTCCGTCATCTGCAACACCCTGACTCTCGACTCCAAAAAGCTAAACAAATCTTCGAGTTTAGGGAGCCTACCAAGTTTAATTGAGGACTCCCAATCCTTGATTAGACTCACAGGGAGCTTGTCCACAATTATACGTGAAATGATGAGGTCAGACAAGGAAACCTCAGTATTCAAAGCGTGCAGAGCATGCACGGTGCTTACAAAATGGTCCAAGTAGCGTTGAAGCGACTCTGCGGAAGACCCTACTATGGCGGGTGCAGAGAATAAATGATCTAAGTGCGTATTTGCAATCAAACGATCATTGTCAAACCTTTCTGCTAAGGTTTTCCAAGCCACTTCAAAAGTAGCAGATGAAACGGGAATATTTTGTATAACAGTCATCACTTCAGGTGACAAACATGATTTCAGATATTGGAATTTATCCATATCTGAAATGTGGCTGTGATTTATGATGAGGGATGTAAAGGTATCCCTGAACTCAATCCAATTCCTAGGATCGCCGGAAAATTGAGGTAATTTTAATTCCGGGAGTTTGGGCAAATTAGGGAGATGAGAGTCGAGCGATGAACGCTGGTTAATTGATTGAGATTGTTCAGACTCATACAATAACTTGTTGTCGAGAATGAGTGAATCAATAAATAAAAAGGCAGCAGCATATTCGCTTTGAATATGTTGTTCTAGCTGCTCAGCCTCCTGATCCGAAACATCAAAGAATTGAGGACTTTCATCCCTATATCTATCCATAAGCCTTTGAAGTTCGGAGCGATGGAACAAAGCCTTACGGTATGAGAGTTTATCTTGAATCTCAAATTCATGTATAGTCTGAAATGTATTGAAGAGTTGAACCCTTAACCGTTCAAAACTAGCAAGAGCTTTAGCTTTGGCCTCGGCCCTTTCTTGCTCAGCCTTAGCTGCGGCTTCGGCCTCTTTGCGCTCAGCCTTAGCTGCGGCTTCGGACTCCTTGCGCTCGGCTTTAGCCCTCTCTTGCTCGGCAATAGCTCTAGCCTCGGTTTTTTCGCGTTCGGCTATAGCCTTAGCCTCGGCTTCTTTGCGTTCGGCTATAGCCCTCTCTTGCTCGGCAATAGCTCTAGCCTCGGCTTTTTCGCGTTCGGCTATAGCCTTATTGAAAGAAGTAACTTGATTAATATAGTAGCGAGTAGCTCGCTTTATAACTTCCTCGACTTCTAACCTATAAGCTTGTTCATGCTCAGAGTAATCCAGCTCGTCTATTTGAGACTGGATATTATCATAATCATCTTCAAATTGATCTAATTTAGTTTTAAAAGTCAAGAGTTCTTGGTAAGATCCTTCATCATCAATAACTGAATTAAGGATATCATTAGCCTTACGCGTGATCTTCGCCTTTATGGGAGTACGCTTAGCCTTAAGGGACTTTAAAACAGCCTCAGGATTATCCATGATGTGATATTCGCAATTAATTGTCCAAAAAATCACAATACTTCACTTATTGAAGTTGGGAACCTGAGCTAAGTCTAAGGTCAATTGTTGCCCGCATTCGGGACAAAACACATGATAAGTGTAACTGGTTTTACAAAGGTAAGTACAAGCGTGTAACACATGAAAAGTGTAACTGGTTTTACAAAGGTAAGTACAAGTGTGTAAATACAAATACCCTTGAAAACATTCACTGAAATCAGCTGTTGAAAATGGCCTCACACGTGTAAAACACGGAGGCGAAGCACTAAAATTAGCTTGAATGTTAAAAATGTAGTAATATTTACTACGCTCAAACTGACCTAAATGGTCAGGAGAAGAACAATGTGCTTCAATAGTCAATAATATAGTTAAATATAGTGCTCAAACAGCAATATCTGGAGCACCAACAGCTTTAAAGAATGAACTTATATTGAATAAGTCCGGGCGGAATGAAAAAATAGTGTCGTTTACAATAAGTCTGTTACAATAGAGGTTCCATCCGGCCCGGAAAGGATCCAAAAATGTAGAACGTGCATCTCAGCGGACTGTATGCATAGATAATTAGGGCTGATTAAAATCAAAATGCACGCCATACATTCGAATAGAAAATAAAATAATAGGTTTACAAGAAACAAAGACCATAGGCGATGTAACACGACACTGAATTCTTCTTAAGCACAATCACTCACTAATTCTTGTTTGATGTCTTGACGATCTTCTAAAGCTGAGATGATTGAATCCGCCCAATAAAAAACATTGTTGGTTTCAATACAGATTTATTTAAAATTCCAGAGGACCACTCGACTTGATACGTCGAGAACTTGTAATTATTAATTAAGCATATACATATAGCAATTGTATGCTATAAAATTGATTTACAGTTAATCTTGAAATGTCTTTTAATCTCAAGTCACAAACGCAATACTAATGTCAATAAATTAATTTGCGTTGTGTAGCATCAAAGCAATATTCAAATATTTATGAATGTTAAAATCTTTTAAACACTCACTTGTGAAATAGCTCCTTCTTATAACGAATATCACTACAGGAAATAATCCTGAAGTCCAATCAAGTAATATTAAAGCTAGTAGATAAGCTTAGCAGCGACGTAGAAGAAATTCACCATTTTGCGGCGAATAATAATTAGAACTGCTTCTGTGCAGATAAAATTAATGTTGATAATTCCTTGAATCGTTGTAAACAGATTCCAAGACGAATAAGTATTATTAGCTGCTGCTAGCTGCATCCAGAGAGAATTGAAAATCCTTTCAGAGGATTACACAATAGACGACGAAGGAAGAATAATGAAGAAGTAAGTTTTTGAATTGAAAACAATGATTAGTAACAATACTAAAGAATCAATCCCATTGGACGAAGATAACAACGATTAGGCAATTAAAAGACAAAAGATTGTATTTTGACAATAAAAATAATAATTACTAGAAGGCCGTGAGAAAAAATTAACATTGAATAAAATCTTACCAAGGCCGAAAAAAGACAAGAATAATTATTAAAAGATTATTATAGAAGGCCAAGAAAAAATAAAAAACTCCATCAAATCTCAAGTATCAAACATAACTGAACAATCGGTGTACTAATATGTTATTTACCAGTGTAAAACAAATGTTTTAACACATTTTACCAATGTCGGATACACCGAAATAATATTAAACACTATGTAAAACTCATTATTTGTTAATGAACACGTATTCACGTTGTCCTCAATGTTATATGGCATCAAAATATTCGTATGTAGTTCATGACGATTTTGTTCGTAACGCTAGTACGTAACGCAACTTTGGGTTAGCTCTCGATTTACTCCTAGCGCGCCTAAAGAAGTTTCTCTTCAAAAATTATAAAGTTCACCTATTTGTCAGAACTCAAACTATAACGACTATAATAACGAAATGAATCATGTAAAACGATATAATTATGACAACAATGCCTGATTACGTTTCTAATAGGGATGGGTCCTCGATACTTTCGATACCTCGATACCTCGATACTCTCGATACTTGTATGGTATCGGCATCGAACGATACTTCAGAAAACTAGCTCGATACTTTTTCGATACTTTTGTAATTCTGCAATTAAGTGATAAAGCTAGTATTTTTTAACAAAAACTTGTAAGTGAACTTTAAAAAACTAATTTTAGTTTTAATGTAGGGTTTAAAAATAATTATAGGCTACTGATGATACTAAATTTTGACTCATTAAATATGCAGACTTAATTAATTTAGTTGGTATTACACAGTTCTCTCAAATTTTAATTTTTAATGTACCTATTTATTGAAACTGGAAATGTTGAAGGTATCGAGTATCGAAGTATCGGGTATCGAGGAAAAAATCATGTATCGGTATCGAGTATCGAGAAAATCTGGTATCGACCCATCCCTAGTTTCTAATCTTACAAAATTTCGTTTTGTAGTATATCAAGGTATTCTTATTGGAAAGAGCTTCTTCTTTGATTATCGGATTGATATTTCACGTGATTACGAGCTGGGAGATGATGAGAAAGAGCTGTTGGATTGCGATTGCTACAAGCAATAATTGGCGCAGCAAGTGAAGAGCGCACGTCACTCAAACACACAGCAACTTCATTTCCCCCAAAATTAAAAACGTCCTCTTCCTCCTTACCCTTCATTGAAATTTCTGTAATGAGATGAATCCATACACAGGTGAATAGACACATCTCTATGTCATTATGGAAATATCCTATCCGTTTTAACTTTCCAATCGAGTTCAACGAAATGTTCTACATTAACACATCTACAATCCTATAGAGGAAGGAGTTAAGTTCATTTTTGGATAACGGATTATTTGGAAAATATGTCACTGGAATAGGATCACTAGAGAATCCCGATTTCATTTACATATTTTTTTTATTATTAAGGAATATTCCACAATTCAATGGTTTTCCTTCATCCAACAACAATCTTTAGCCTCCATAAGTCCCTGTCCATAGCATCTTCTTCACTTAAACCTTTTCTCGCCATACTCCTTTTCACCCCATCCATCCAGCACTCTTTGGGCTTCCCTCTTCTTCTTTTTCCTTCTACTTTCCAATCCAAAATTTTCTGGGATATTCTGTCCTCTGTCATTCTGAGTAGCTTACTTGTCCATACCATTTCAAGCGTCTTTCTTCTACAATTTCCAAAATATTTTTTTTTTCAACTTGCATTATTTCCCTTATTCTATTATTCCGAATTTTTTCTTTCCTGGATTTTCTTGCTGAACGCCTCCAAAAATCCATATTTTTTAAATTATAACTAAAAATAAATAGCATTCGTATAACTCATATCACAAAAGGGTTCTGATGAAAACTTAAAGAAAGACTCTTTGCAATCGATGTTAAGCCTATCCAATAGCGAGGAATGGTGTTAATATTTTCAACTATCTAAGATACAGCTGTGACATCTGCATGTTTAAATTAGACCAAAGTTATGTATGTCCGGTGATGATATACTAAGTAGAACACGGCTGAACATGAGAAAGGCTCAGCTTCATTGGGCAAAGCAGTTCTAGCTATGAAAGTCCTCAAAACTTGGAAGACCAGGCAGCACATGCAGACTCATAGATAGATTTTCTAGTCAATTATTTTGTTATTAATTAATTGAGTTTATAACATTATTCAAATTCAGATTTTATCAAAATTCAGATCTTTACGCCAATCTTGCTAATCCAATACTCTCTGTGAATTTTTTTCAATAAAATAAAATAAAAATTGCTAGAATAGATACTTCAAAGTAACTTATTAATGAAGATTTCGGACAGTAATTAATTAGAAAAGTAAATCATCTTTAATATCCTGTCAAAAGTTAATAACACGAACAATACTGAGTGAATTTATTGAAGTAGGCTATTTAACTACCTGTTATTTTATTCGAAACATTATCCCACAGGAACTGTTTTACTCTACATGTAAGGAATTATGCAATTCAAGTGACATCCATCGATTTTGGTCTTATACGAATCGTCAGACTTGCTAATCAAATCAATACTTAATCGTATGCGCCATTAAGGACTACAAGGCAAATATTCTTTGACCCAAACGGTATTTCTATGCACATTTTCCTCAATACTGCGTTCTCGACACACAACTAGCGACCTCCTCTGAAAACGGCAGTCAAACATGACGCATGGTATAGTCCCCATTTTATCTACGTCATGTACTGTTGTAGCTATCTTCTTTTTTTCATTAAACAGATGATGGAGAAGTTTCCTACAAGTAGGTATTGCGGATTGTCTAGTCGTACTGTTGCAGGCGATGTCTGCATTTCTCAGCAAACAGATGTAGAGGGAACATCTCCAACGAGCTGGTATTGCGGATAGTCTAGTCATGCTGTTGAAGGCGTCTGCATTTCTCATCAAACAGACGTCTCCAACAAGTAGGTATTTCGGATTGTGTAGTGATACTCCAGTACACGATGTCTGCATTTCTCATCAAACTTGTTTCACTAAACTTAAGAAAGTATTTTGATAGGCTATCGTTACATTTATTGGTACTCATATGTCAATCTAGTTACGTTTAAAATATGTTTTGAACTAGATTCTCTGATCGCTACGTTGCATTCTTTTGGAAACATCGTTAGCTTTGCAAAAAATTGTATATTATTTCTTGTTTTGTATTACAAGTGCGGATTTTGTGCTTTAGGTTGTTGCCACTGAATAAAAAATTAAGAAATACCTTAATTAACAATTAGTTTTATAACTTAATATATTTATCAATAACTTAGAAATGTTGGAACTCTTTTTTCAGTCAAAACATTTAAGGAGAAGTTATAATTTTTCCTGATCTATGGCTCGTGCTAAGAAATAAAATATTATTTACTTTATACTAGTTTTCCTAAAAGAAATTTCTATGTGAATAGAGTATAGTATCAATTCATAATCCTAAACTTCTTTTTAAACTGATATGTTTTCACCTAACTTTCTCTTTCCATTAAACACATCAATAATTACTATGTAACAAGAATTTTTATAGTGAAGATTATTATTTACATTTCAAATGTCATCCAGGGCGTCCCCTTATTATCTCCTACCTTCATATATCTATAGTTCGGATACGTACTTAACTAATTCCTTGTATTAGTTGATGGTATGACGAAGGCTTCCTTTAATTAAAATGAAATTGAATAAATTCATTATATGGTAGAATGGTAATTAAAAATATGAGAACATTTCAACTTATCTACATTTTCCTAAGCTCTCGGCATGTTATGCCATTGTTAATACGAAACTATGGTATGCTTATCAAAGAAGACTTGCTGATTGTGATTTGTACCTCAACAAGCTTCTGAGTTAAGCACTGTATATGAAATAGTTTACATGATGATTAGAACTTTAAAATGCGGTAACTCCGGCTTGTCAATATAAAACGTTGGAAAATGTTAAAAATGAAATATATTTTAACCGACATGTGGCTATCTTCAGTGAATAATTCAAATAAAAATTTAAATCGTAGCCACGTTAAATCAATATTATATGAGGTTATACAACTATGTTGGCTAGCTCTGAACTGGAGCTTGACATTTCAGCCAACATAGCTGCATAACCACGTAGAATGTTGGTTTTACGTGGCTATGATTTTAATTTCAATCTAAATTATTCCCTGAATATGGCCACAAGTTGGTCGAAATATATTTGATTTTTAACATTTTACGTTTTATATTGACGAGGCGGAGTTACTCAAATAAAAGTCAATATGGTTCTATTTTAGCAACATAGGTGACAGGGATGGATATCTAACTATTCAAGCAAAGGCGGAGATTATACAAATGAAAGACTTCTTAATACTTGGCATTTACTCTAGCCTCGAGAATTTAGTATTTCAAGTTCATCTTACCTACTGATATATTTAGCCGTTGAACCAGGAATTTTAAATCCTTGGGGACTTAAATTTTCTTATGTTTTGTAACTAGCAGTTCTCTATTTCCGATGGGAAAAGTTGAACTTAGCTGCAAAAGAAGGGCATTGTGGTTAATGAACCGAACTATATATTACTCTTGTTATCTGATTGTCTCTGATAAGTGTATTAATGTAAATAGAGGCAAATTATATTGCATCAGAGTCATTTGTGCAAAGAGTTTGTGTTGTGGAAAATTTATAAACAAATAGCTATCGCTTCTATCACTTCATTCATAAATTGCAAAATTGTTACGGGCATGCATCATTCAAAATATTGAACTGCATATATTATTTTATTCTTAGATACTATTAGTATATTTAATTTTCCAAATGCCAGTCAAAAGTTAATGGCCCTTATCATATTGTTTAGATGACCATGCGTGTCAGCTTTAAATTCTGTTCTCTCTAGTTTCATTTTGCCGTTGTTTTTCAGTGTTCAGAATCTTCTTGCCTCACATCGTTTTGTGTGAAGTTGAAAACTTATATATATATGTATACCCATAGTATACGAAATATAATAATATGTATAATAATAATAATATTAATATGTATAAATATGTATAAAATGTATAAATTTTTAAATCGTCTTATAGGGACTTGAACCAGATAAAAAATAAGTAAGTTACAGTTTTCAAAATAGTGTTGGTGAAATATATGGAATTTTATATATAATTTATTAAAAGAGAAGGAATGTAAGGAATGCATCTTGAATAAAAATGATTGTAGGGTGATCTCTGAGAAACACATAAAGCAACAAAAATACCTCAAATAATTTAAACTCTTTCATAAAGAGATTTTTTATTATAACGAAATAGTTTTTTGAGCAAGAACTATTGTATTAGTTTACGTTTAGTGAAGTTATTGAAAAACTCAGGCCCAACCTATTATATACATTTCATTCCTACAGTTTTGTGGAAAACATTACTTTTGGAAATTTCACAGTGGCATCTCCTTGAAGTAGCATTTTACCTCTCCCACACAGATTTCAAGAGCCTTGAAAGTTAATACTGCATAAGGCCTTATGAATAAAAGTGCCACTTCTAACTTCAGCTACTGGGATTCGGTTTTCCATTGCGATCGTTTAGTGTTTATCATTGAGAGCTGTTGCTCCCCCCCCCCTTCTATGGTATTTGAAAAAACTAGAAGCTTCATGGGTAGTATCGGTCTTACATGGACATTTTTTCCTAGAAGTAGTTGCCAATTTAGTATTAATTTGTATAAAAGGGTATTAATTTCAGTTGCATGTTCAGTTATATGCAGTTCATAACTTAGAATTACTTATAATTAAACTTACTTACTTACTTACTTACTTACTTACTTACTTACTTACTTACTTACTTACTTACTTACTTACTTACTTACTTACTTACTTACTTACTTACTTACTTACTTACTTACTTACTTACTTACTTACTTACTTACTTACTTACTTACTTACTTACTTACTTACTTACTTACTTACTTACTTACTTACTTACTTACTTACTTACTTACTTACTTACTTACTTACTTACTTACTTACTTACTTACTTACTTACTTACTTACTTACTTACTTACTTACTTAATGGCAATAAACAATTCCTCAGCAAGCTAAAGGAATATTTATCTATTTTATGGAACCCGAAGGTTCATTGCCGCGCTTACCTGAGCCCGCCATTCAACCCTAATGTGTGCTAACTCCATCCAGTCATCCCTCGCAAACCCCACTCCCCTTAAATCTATCCTAATATTGTCCTCCCACCTACGTCTAGGTCTTCCAGGTGGTTCCTTTCCTTTCGGATCTCCCAGTCTTCCCTCCTCCATGCCCCCAACATGTCCTTACAATTAGATTTTTCTAGAATGGAATTAAACGTTTTTGTATAAGACATGGTCTGTTCGGTTAAAATATACGATGGTATTCAATAATAGTTTTCTCTTGTATTTTTTATTAATTTATTCGGCATATTCTTAATTTTTATTACAAAATAAAACAGATTCCTATAAAATCTTCGATTTTGATAGTTGCCTGATATGTATTAAGAACAAGGTATGAAAAGCAATCCTCTAATGATTTTTATCATAATATGTAATATTCTATTATAATGATCTCTTTAAGAAAATATTACAAAATATCTTCTTTTTACTAGCGCACAGACAAGGGCATTTCGTAAAGATCTGCTCTTAATCATTTTATGTTTTCACCCTTTGGCCACAAGAAAGGCTTTGCCCTCGCATATTTTAATGTAACTTTGCCATGGGCTTACAAGTCTGAATTCCAGCCAATTAGGACTGCTTTCCTCGTCTACAGTACTACTGCCCTGCCCTTTTTAAAAATGAGGAAGCCCTAGTGGCACAAACTTGTTTCATTATGGCTGCCTTCGCTTTTCCCCTTCAGGCATGCACAAATACAAGTTCATTAATAAAGAACTTTGACATCAGCAAAAACTTATAATATATCTGGTTAACATTCATATTTCTTACAAAACTTCGAAGACACATAATGACTTTACTAATATCGTCTTTTGACTTCTCTTTCGCTTTCATGTTTCAAAACGGGTTTGTATAATATTGTTACTTTATCCAGGTGTTCATCGCATATTATATGGACAGTGTCGGAATGAGACTTTTACGTTATATCTAATAAACTACTTTTGCTCATTTAAATTTATGACACAAAAAGCATATTCATGTTCTTCACACGGACTTCGGTGATACTCTCTAGTCACTGGTTTGAGGGGTTATGTTAACCATTGTAAAAATAGTACATTATTCAATACGTCCATCATGGCTTTTATTAAGATACGAGTATGTTTATGACACGAGTAAAGCACGGTCACGCTGCCTTGGTTGTTGTAGTTCTTGTATTTTGCGACAGATGGCAGCTCAAGGCATCCGTCAGATCAAGGCTTCTTTTTAGTCGTTTTCTTGAAACCTACGTATTTGACAACATGAAATAAATTCATTTTAATATGATAGTTAAATTAAAACGAAACAGAATTTAATTTATTTTGAATACGGATTGATTATTGCGCAGTTTTCAGCTGCTACTCTCAAGGTCTCAAAGATCGTTCCGTGTCCGATATTAATTGATATCACACCAATGTTATAATGAAAATAAGTTTCGAAATGAGTTTCATTATGATACCGTTACATCACACGAAATAAGCGTATTATACTATGGTGGAATAAAAAATACATTTTCGCGTTTTCTAATATGAACAAAGTTCGAAAGTTAGGAATATTTGTTTAGTTATTCAGCGGTAAAGTCATAAATAGGGACCGGATTCTTAGGTTTTTACCTATTTTTTTTCCTTACTTCCAAAACAAAAAGCACTCATACACTTTTTCGAATCGTGTCCATAGGATTCACCCACATTAATTCTGTGGCACCTAAAAATACCTAAATGGGGTATAAGAACCTAAATATACCAAAGGGGGATATAAAACCTAAAATATCTAATTTAGGCTCCTTTTCTGTCTATTTTGTTTGTCAATAGAGAAATCGATATTTTGCGGGGAGAGAATAATTTTTGTCGGGTAGAAATTAATACCAGCGTTTCATTCAACCCATGGTCGTCTAGTTTGGACAGTATCAAGAGAGGAAAAGAATACCGGCGTTTAAAATATTCGTACGAACAACGATTGTTGTGTATGAACAAGGATATAGATTTCTGTGTTTTAAAGCGCTTGTTTTTTGTTTGCCTTTAGTACTTCCCTGTTATTCATACTGAGTGGTCATACTGTGAGTTTTAAGAAGACGCGTTAATTATGCCGAAACAAATGAAATCGAATTTATTACGGCAGTGGATTGGCTACGACCTGAATTTCACTACAGATGGCAAAGTAATATTTTGTCAAGCCTGCAAGAAACACGTAAGTATTATTTACCGTTCTAGAAAAGGGGGAGGTTTTCGTCCCAAGTTGATCTGTTGTGCGGTTAGCATGCGTAACAACGGAAGAAAGGAAAATAATCAGTTTTACATTATTCACATCCAACCACCAACTGTGCACAAATTTAAGTCAATTTTGTTAAGTTAAATTTTACAAGTATTATGTATTGAATCCTATGTAGCACAATGAAATTCATTAAACCAATTATTCTACCCGAAAACGAAATTTTGACAAAAAACCTAAAAAAACTATTTAACATAATGGAAAACCTAAAACAGTGTTTTTAAAAACCTAAAAATCCGGTCCCTACTTATAAGCCATACCTAACTGGAAATCAATAGTTGGAATAACAATAGTCATCAACAGCAGCGCTTTAAATTGTCTGTCATTGATACTGTTACCATACACGGGTTGCTAACCTGAAGTCTACAAGGTTCCAGAGGACCCCTGTTCCACGCAATCCAAAAACTGAAGTATTCCAGATCATTAACCGCCGCGGGTAACGGCATACTGGCCACATGCCCCAAATCCTGCCATCTGCCTATGGTAGATGACTCCGGGGTCGGATGATTGAGGGATGCAGAGCCATGGAGTTAGTTTTTATATGGGATATAACGTGTTTTCCAAAAGAATTGGAAACTCTAGTCCATTAATTGATGATGGGATAGAGGCCTTGATTGGAGCGTATCGCCTTTTGTTTAGAGAATGTGTGCATAGTTTCTCCATTCTTGGAAAAACGCAACACATACTTACATAACTTCGCCTCCATACATCCTATACAGATTGTCGCAATGGAATCTGTCGTAGGTTAGAGACAGCTTTCGTTGGAAGACCCTATGGAAAAAGAAATAAAATTTATTATTGCTGAATAATTACATAACTCTAAAATATATCTTCTAAACTAAGGTTTAGGCCTTCCTTAAGCAGGATAACCCTTTGCCTTTCACTTAGGTTTTCATTGAGAATTCAAAGAAACCGCAGTGACATGAAAAAAGCTTTAGGAGTACCCATGTTTTCACATTGATATGACCCAAGTGTCGAGCATGTCTCTCAGTCCTGCTTCGTTCTCAGCGCTTAAGTTTCCGTTGCAACGTGTTCTACACTAATATTTAGGCTTTCCTTAAGCAGGATAACACCGTTGTCTTCCACTTACGTTTTCATTGAGAACTCAAAGAAATCGTGGTGATATGTAAAAGCTTTTGGCCCGGGACGTGTTTTCACATAGATAATTTGCAAGAGCCAAGCATGTCTCGCTGCATTAAAAATGCAGTTCTGCTCTCGTTAATAGCGCTAAAGATTGTGTTGCAACATCTTCTACACTAAGATTTAGGCCTTCCTTTAAGCAGGATAACCTATTAGACATGTAAAAGCTTTAGGAGTACAGGTGTTTTGACATAGATCATTTCCAAGTGCCGAGCTGTCTCGCTGGATTTTATCCATCCGTCCCTTTTTACTTTGCATAAAAAGTTTCGAACGGAATTAAAATGCAGTCCTGCCAACCATTCTTAGTGCTAAAGGTTGAGTATATGATTAGAGGAATATAATACTCAGCTTATACTGCATTGAGGTCCTTCAGTATGTAGATTCTCTTCTGGGTTACAGGTAATCTTCTTTGGAAGACCCTGTAAAAAGTTAAACACACAGTAGAAGAGGCCTACAATGAATGTCATGTTATAGTTTAAAAAAATGTACTGCATATAAAGGATGTATCATAATTAATAGCGCAAACCGAAACGTTTGAAAGTGTAGTGGAAACAAAAAAACACCTGCAAACGTGAATCCGCAAACAAGCAGTAATTATAAAAAATAGAACAACGTTAAAACATAAAAATAGGTTTTGATAAGTTTCAGTTTACGAGGTGTGCTATCCACAGTACGGTAAGAGAAAATGTATACGAAAACCTAGGCAATTCGGTAAAGTATCAAAATCCTTTAACATTTATAGGCTACTTATTATCCAAATGAGATTCTGAGAATAATTAATTGATATTTTTTACATTGATTTAAATGGGGAATGAACTTTACTCAAATAATCAATATTTCAAATTATCTAAGGTGAAATTAACGGATTTGGACACCATTAGAGTAGTAGTATTTTTCAAAGACGCTTACCGCTCTTAGTCGGCTTGGGTGGTGCAGTCAGTATAGCACTGGTTTTCTTTGCCCAAGGTTGGTTGTTCGATCCCGGCCCAGATCGATGGCATTTATTTGTGGATAAATGTAAATAAATTTCTGTAAATTTATTGGTATGTAAAAGAATTCCTAGGCACACCGTCGACAGTCACAAGCCTAAGTCGTTATACAGTTAAATAACTATATACCACCCTACACTACCTCGCTCATAAAGTAACACATGTTTGTTCCTAAGTAACGGTCGTCCTCATGCATGTAGATATGTATAGTTTCAAAGTTTTTAGATTATGATTTTAAAAAATTACTTTTTAGTCCAATGAGGATACTATATAATGGAACATTTATTAGTAAACCATTTAACCTCATTAATATTAAAAAATAATTTTAAAAAGTAGTATAGTGAAGCATACGAGCTTCAAGTGGTCTGTTTCAATTTAAATAAATAAACAAAATTGCATACATTTCTTATATTAAGTTAACCATTTAAAGAACCAACTATGCCTATTATCTTACTACTTGAACATTACAGATGGGATATAACGTGTTTTCCAAAAGAATTGGAAGCTCAAGTCCATTAACTGATTATGGGATAGAGGTCTTGATTGCAGCGTATCGCCTTTTGTTTAGAGAATGTTTGCATAGTTTCTCCATTCTTGGAAAAACGCAACACATACTTACATAACTTCGCCTCCATACATCCTATACAGATTGTCGCAATGGAATCTGTCGTAGGTTAGAGACAGCTTTCGTTGGAAGACCCTATGGAAAAAGAAATAAAATTTATTATTGCTGAATAATTACATAACTCTAAAATACATCTTCTAAACTATGGTTTAGGCCTTCCTTAAGCAGGATAACCCTTTGCCTTTCACTTAGGTTTTCATTGAGAATTCAAAGAAACCGCAGTGACATGAAAAAAGCTTTAGGAGTACCCGTGTTTTCACATTGATATGACCCAAGTGTCGAGCATGTCTCTCAGTCCTGCTTCGTTCTCAGCGCTAAAGTTTCCGTTGCAACGTGTTCTACACTAATATTTAGGCCTTCCTTAAGCAGGATAACACCGTTGTCTTCCACTTACGTTTTCATTGAGAACTCAAAGAAATCGAAGTGATATGTAAAAGCTTTTGGCCCGGGACGTGTTTTCACATAGATAATTTGCAAGAGCCAAGCATGTCTCGCTGCATTAAAAATGCAGTTCTGCTCTCGTTAATAGCGCTAAAGATTGTGTTGCAACATCTTCTACACTAAGATTTAGGCCTTCCTTTAAGCAGGATAACCTATTAGACATGTAAAAGCTTTAGGAGTACAGGTGTTTTGACATAGATCATTTCCAAGTGCCGAGCTGTCTCGCTGGATTTTATCCATCCGTCCCTTTTTACTTTGCATAAAAAGTTTCGAACGGAATTAAAATGCAGTCCTGCCAACCATTCTTAGTGCTAAAGGTTGAGTATATGATTAGAGGAATATAATACTCAGCTTCTACTGCATTGAGGTCCTTCAGATTGTAGATTCTCTTCTGGGTTACAGGTAATTTTCTTTGGAAGACCCTGTAAAAAGTTAAACACACAGTAGAAGAGGCCTACAATGAATGTCATGTTATAGTTTTTTAAAAAAAATGTACTGCATATAAAGGATGTATCATAACTAATAGCGCAAACCGAAACGTTTGAAAGTATAGTGGAAACAAAGAAAACACCTGCAAACGTGAATCCGCAAACAAGCAGTAATTATAAAATATGGAACAACGTTAAAACATAAAAGTAGGTTTTGATAAGTTTCAGTTTACGAGGTGTGCTATCCACAGTACGGTAAGAGAAAATATATACGAAATCCTAGTGTAAAGTATCAAATTCCGTTAATATTTATAGGCTACTTATTATCCAAATTAGTTTCTGAGAATAATAATTACGAGTAATTGGGATTTTTTACATTGATTTAAATGGTGAATGAACTTAACTCAAATGATTCAATATTTCAAATTATCCAAAGTGAAATTAACGGATTTCGACACCATTAGAGTAGTAGTATTTTTCAAAGACGCTTACCGCTCTTAGTCGGCTTGGGTGGTGCAGTCAGTATCGTGCTGGTTTTCTTTGCCCAAAGTTGGTGGTTCAATCCCGGCCCAGATCGATGGCATTTATTTGTGGATAAATCTGACAGGCCCATTTCTGTAGAATTATTTTCATGTAAAAGAACTCCTATGGTACACAATTCAGGCACACCGTCGTCGCAAGCCTAAGTCTTTGTACTTATCCGTAGTTAAATTACTATATATCAGCCTACTTCGCTCATAAAGTAACACATGTTTGTTGCTACGTAACGGCCGTCTTCATGCATGTAGATATCTATTGTTTCAACGTAATATATCAATGCTTTTGATTATGATTAAAAAATTACTTTTTAGTTCAATGAGGATAGTACATAATGGAACGTTTCTTAGTAAACCTTATACCCTCATTGATAATAAAAAAATATTCCAAGAAAAAGTAGTAATGTGAAGCTTACAAGTTTCAAGTTGTCTATGTCAATTTAAATGAATGTTACAATAAACAAAATTGTATACTTTTCTTATATTAACCAACTATGCCTATTATCGTACTACTTTACCATTGCAGATGTACTAATCTAACGAATAGGCGAAAGAGCCTAACCTAATTTCTTCTTTACATTTAAGATACAACAGTTAAGCAATAAATTCATAATACATGAAAATAATACAACTTTATTAACTATAAAGCGAAATGTGTAGTACAAAAAATAATTATTCGTTAAGTAAATGCATTTTAATTGGAGAGAACCAGTATGTGTACAGACAAGTGTGATGACATAAGTCGTACATTTACACGTATTGTGACATGTGACTATTTTTTCCTTAATTTTTTATTCTGTTCCTGAAAAATGTTGGATATGTACTGAATACGTAGCTATAATTTAGGCCTTTATTATATGTTTTCTTTACCTGTAGTTAACTTAAGTTCATGACATCGATGACCATAGATTAATGACTTATTTGGGAGGATAAAATCACAAGGTTGGATTTTATGCTTCCGATTATAATGCAAATAATGTGTTCTACACTTTACAGATTCTAGATTCGAATTAAAATTAAGTAATAATGGAATCAGATGGAGTTTTTTCTAGTGAGGTGTATTTCCTCAAGTGACCAGTATAATTATGCCAAAACTAAGTAGACCTCATTTGGATGGACAGGGTGTCCACTGGTCGGGAAAATCCGGGAAAAGGCCGGGAATTTCGTATAGTCGGGAAAATCCGGGAAAAGTCAATGAATTTGCTAAAATATCCGGGAAAATTCGAAAAATTGCAAAATGTGATCAAAATGACTACTAGAAAATAATAGGTCTATATGAAAGTATTTTTATTTTATTGTTCCTAATTTTTGTATCTTTTATAGCCTAAGTAATTATTGTTTGCAATTACTTTTGTTACTAAAAGGTTTTCTTATTTAAAGTATTTATAATCCTATAATTTTTATTACACAGTTATTAGAAAGTGTTTCATATTTTGGTTGGGAATTTCTGAAATGATCAATGAAAATCAGGGAATAAGCCGGGAATTTCTTCAGCATTACTTGGTGGACACCCTGGATGGAACACAACTGCAAGTCTTCATAGTATCTATATGTGATAATAAAGCCAGGATCTCATATTATCTAATTGCTGACACTTTGGGTAGCATATTACATTACGTACATGAACAGGAAAGAACGACAACTAGAACTGTGACCCCAGCGCTGTCTGAGCTGATAGGCATGTCAAACATTGACCGAAGAATTATCCAAGACAAATGCAACTAATAGAGAGTGACCATCTTAAAACTTCTGACCTCTTGTTGTCTAGGCAATTATGTCTTTGTTGGAATTTCATTGTAGCTGAAGTGCGGTATGTTTGATGTTTAAGTTGTGTAAGTCTCCTTAGTCAGACATAGGCCTAACAAATGAATTTATTCGTTGATACTAACATCAATTTGAGAAAATCTTAATACCGTTTCAATACAAACCTGAAAAGAAATAGTAATTTTGCAATCGAAGATGTCCTTAAGTTTAAAAGCGGTCGTAGCTTGAAAATAATTTGAGAAGCTCTGCCCTAAAACAGTATGAAAATCACAGCTTATAACTTAAAATATCGTCATCGTGAGTACCTTCATCTTCATCATCCTCTTCACCATCACTACCGCCAACTGAATAGCTTACACCAATTAATCGTGCATAGATTTGCAGACAGTTTCTTCGAAAGGAAAGAAAAATTAATATCATTATTATACCAGTTAGCAGCAATTTTCCTCGTAATTCTTCAATTGATATTTTCAACATTGAAAATCATATAGGTCTACATCTAGAATAACCTATAATTAGTTACCATACCGAATATACAGTGCGTTTCACGTAAAAGTTGGCCAATCATGCGGGTTTCTGTGTCGCGGCGGCCCCTGCTCTAACTCCCGAGCGATCGGGTGAAATATCTACGCAAATAAAGCCGCTAACGGTGTAACGATTCAGGTTCTCACATTTACAGTTGGAATTTCAATGAAAATAACCACGTACCTCATCACAAGAAGAGATGATGGGCATGTCCTCCTCTTGCATCCACATAACACTGGCATCTTTTCAGGAAATTTTCTTTCACGCTCATAAGTTCAGCTTCCGAGATATAGTTAATTTCTCTTGTGATATTGTCTTTAAGTTATTCTAATGTATAGGAAATTGACCTATACACTTTATTTTTAAGTTTCCCCATACATAATAGTACACACTGTTAGAAGAACTTAAAGACAATCTCACAAGAAAAATTAACTCTATCTCGGAAGCTGAACGTATGTGTGTGAAAGAAAATTTCCTGAAAAGATGCCAGTGTTGTGTGGATGCAAGAGGAGGACATTTCCAACATCTCTTGTGATGAGGTACGTGTTTATTTTCATTGTAATTCCAACTGTAAATGCGAGAACCTGAACCAGTACACCGTTAGCGGCTTTATTTGCATAGATATTTCACCCGATCGCTCCGAAGTTAGAGCAGGGACCGCCGCGACGCAGAAAACAGCATGATTGGCCAACTTTTGCGTGGGACTCATTGTACATGTAGGCCTATATATATTAACGGAATATTATTTATATATTTGATGTTATATCTTCAAGCCCAAGCCTAGCGACGTTAGATATTTGATAGAAACCATAGTGATGAATAGGGACCGGATTCTTAGGTTTTTACCTATTTTTTTCCTTACTTCCAAAACAAAAAGCGCTCATACACTTTTTCGAATCATGTCCATAGGATTCACCCACATTAATTCTGTGGCACCTAAAAATACCTAAATGGGGTATAAAAATCTAAATATACCTAAACGGGATATAAAACCTAAAACATCTAATTTAGGCTACTTTTTGTCTTTTTTTGTTTGTCACCAGTTGAGAAATCGATATTTTGCGGAGAGACAATTTTTGTCGGGTTTCGTTCAACCCATTGTCGTCTAGGATGGACAGCATCCAGAGAGGAAGTACCGGCGTATTCCTTTTAAAATATTCGTACGAACAACCATTGTTGCCGTGCTTGAACAAGGACATAGATTTCTGTGTTTTAAAGCGCTTGTTTGCTTTTATTACTGCCCTGTTAATCATACTTAGTGGTCACACTGTGAGTTTTAAGAAAACGTGTTAATTATGCCGAAACATATGAAATCGAATTTATTACTGCAGTGGATTGGCGACGACCTGAATTTCACTACAGATGGCAAAGTAATATTTTGGCAAGCCTGCCAGAAATAGGCTACGTAAGTATTATTTACCTTTCTAGAAAAGGGGGAAGTTTTCGTCCCTAGTTGATCTGTTGTGCGGTTAGGATAAATAACAACCGAAGAAAGGAAAATAATCAGTTTCACAATATCCGCATCCAACCATAAAGTATTTTACTCACTAAACTAGAAGCATCGGATTCGAATCCTGAGAAGGGTAGTGTCCAGATACAGTATTAACTATTAACGAAGAGATAACAAGAAGAAATTCACAGTTAAGAATCTTGAAAGATATTTAGTGATATACTGTAACCAGGAAATGTGAGGCAATCTTATGTTCACTGCTTCTTTTGATTGTTTATGCTTTCTTTCTTCAGTTGTATAATATTGTCCTAAAGCAAGTTTACACAAATTTAAGTCAATTTTGTTAAGTTAAACTTTACAAGTATTATGTATTGAATCCTATGCAGCACATTCAAATTCATTGAACCAATTACTCTACCCGAAAACGATATTTTGGACAAAAAACCTAAAAAAAAACTATTTCACCTAATGGAAAACCTAAAACAGTGTTTTTAAAAACCTAAAAATCCGGTCCCTTGTCATAAAACATCCTGCTAAATGATGTAAATAAGAATGGCTCTTGCAAGGCCATTCTTTAATACAGCTCAATACTGTTCTAAATAAATCAAAATTCAACATTCGGAATTGAAATTGAATGTATTAGCCTATATCCTAGACATTGCAAGAAGACACGTAATATCAGTCACTTCTTCTGAGTTTACCGGAAGAAACTAATTAAGATGAATTCGAAAATAAAATGCACGTTTCATTCAATTATTAACGTTTGAGCTTAAGCCTCCCTGTGCTCATAACTTCATCTTTAGAATATTTTTGTCTATGTTTTTTCACGATAACCCAATAAATCTTCTGTATATTTTATTTCAAAATTGTATTAAATGGTTCTTCTTGTAAAGTTATATTAATAGAGCAAAGCAGTCCTCAAGCAGTAAATCGTATATTATTTAAAATATTGTAATAGTCGATATTGTAATGATCAGTTTTGAGAGTGATACTATTGATCTGCGAGAGGAACTAAAACATGGGATACGCTTGGCCTGATCTGCAAGCATTTGTCTGCAAATGGCGTGATGTTTTGTGGGCCCATTACACCGTATCTTGGAAGAGTTTCCGGAGCCAATTGCCTCTTTCATATTCACTTCACACTGAAATGGGAGCTAGAACGTTCTACCAAATATTACTTGGAGATCTTTATGGTTTCTTCTCATATTATATTTTTAAATTACATTTCTGTGCAAATGCTGTACTTTCGAAAGAATATTATTCTCATATGTGATGTTTAAATTTAGCTTCCTACTTGAATAATATTTATGACTGTCTATTCCGGAAATACATCATAATTTTCACGTATTAATATGATATCACGAGGCGTGGAACAAAACTGTTTCTCCTTCTTTTATGTTCCTGAACTATCTTATAACACATGTGTAGCAGTTGTTCAAAGAGTCCTCGAATATGTTTGAAAAACCCACTACTACCCTCTTTACTCAGCAAAGTTATAATACTTGCACTCTATATATTTGACAAAATGTGTGCGATTCTTATAGCTCCGGTTTCCTTTAAGGTTCTTCAAGTCAATTGAAGTATAAAAATACATCTACTCAAGACCATCTTAAAGACCAGGTATAAATATTCTGAGATAATAATTTATATCACCTTGCAGGTTATCTTGTCAAGAATGAAAATAATAATGTAACGTTTTTGATTAACCATATTATAATACGCCTATTACACGTGATGTATCTGTATAATAATGATATCCATTACGATTCAGATTTTCACTATACACTGTTGTGGTATCGATTATTATCGAACACGGAACAAATTTGAAATCTTGAGAGCAGAAAATGGAACTGCGTAATAAACAATCTGTATTTTAAATAAAATCAATTTTATTTGTGGTAATTTTAAAATTATTCTAAATTGAGTTCATTTCGTGTGTTTTTAGTGTGCGTTGTTTGACGTTAAAACTCAAGAGAAGTCCTACGGCTTGCTTGCGTTATAGCCTGCATTCTATCGGAAAAGACGAGAACTACTGACAGCTGTTATCCGAGAGTCGCTTGATTCATCAATTACGATGTGTTTTAAAACCCAGAAACTTAAGCATTTAATTATGGTAGAACAAAAACTGTCGTATACAACTAGCCGATAATGGTTATTAAGATACTCGTATGAATATTATGAAACTCGCTTTTCTCGTTTCTTAAAAAACATACCAGTGTTTTAGTAAATGCCCTTATGTGCTTGATGCATATTTCACTATTACAACACATATTTTGAAGATTACTGAAGTGTACTGTGTTACCAGTATAAAACAACAGTTTTTAAGTCTTACAGTAATAGTTTAACACCCATGTATGAGATGCTACTCTCGGAAAAGTCACGAAAGGTGAACTTCGATGACGATGGTGATGACTACTTACAAGATTAAGTGAAATACTTAAAACTTGGTGGGAATTTTAGATCCTTCTCCATCTCTCTGTACTTCACGTATAGTTTCAGTTTTATAGACAAAAAATTCGTTACACACTAACTTTTTAACTTAATCACAAGGGAAGTAATGCAATTACTAACTGCCAAGGGTATAGTCTTCTGCAAATATAGCACCTCATAGGGAATTATGGGTGGTGTTTGTACCTCTGCAACTTAATGGAAAATATTTTACCTTACAAATTCGTTTACTGAAAATTAAAATTATAAATGAAGCAATTTCTCCATTTGAGAACTAAATAAATCCCTATAATATAAAGTCACACGGCTGACTTACTCACTTACATTAATGTTTGCCCACTTCCAGATGAACTACAAAGTTGAAATTTGGTACACATATAGCTTTTAGGCTGTAAACCACAGGAAAATTCCAAAACCTTTCCCTAGAACCTCAGCGGAGGTTTGGGGGTGGAGCCCCTAATGAGCGAATCGAATATATTCTATAAAACAATCTTTTATTCGTATTGTTAAAACTTGTTTTAAAACTAGCCAGGACGTTTGCGTATAAACTCGATTAGTCAGTTTTTTTTTCCATTCAAATATATATTTTGAAATCAATGTATGTATTTAAACAAGAATGTGCCTTCTCTCTATAGAAAGGATCTGCCTTTCTTAATTTATATAGCCTATTCTCTGTGAGTCACATCATTAATATTATTTATTGAACAGTTTTTTTTTGTTTTGCAGCAAAGTTTCAATTGACAAATAATTAAAGTAATATAATCGATAGGGTAAGTATCCATCGCACACATCAAGATTGGTCACTGTACTCTCTGTTGATTCAACATGCATTTAATATCTAATATACGATACTTGAAATATGAATATGTCAAAGATTTTTAGCTGAGTTGCGAACTCAGTAGATTTCCCGCTAAATCTGGCGGTTTCAATTGACCAACTGATGGGGAAAATAATAAATTGTGTCTGGCACAATTCGAAATCCACTCAAATTTGAGAAAGTTCCGAAAATAGAATAACATTCCTTAGGTAATAAAACATAAATTTATTTTATTGCATTAGGTCTTTTATCAGACATCCTTCTGCTGATGTTAAGAAATTGAGTAATACAGACAATACTTACCGGGTACACACTGTTAAACTTTAGGGACAAAATATTTTTCCTAGAGAAGTACTTACTTGGAACAAAATGGTATTTAAACTTCTTTATCACAGGAATAACTGTTAAAATCTGGACAGTTATACCCCTTCCTTCCTTTACAATTATTAACAATGCATTTATAAATTCATATTAGAAGAGGATCTTCTGTGATGGATTTTTAAGTACGACAGACCTAGTTTAGACTTTTGCTTATATTAGGCTTAACTATTTCCTGCAAATTGAATAGTATATTTGCATCGGTGGTGATTTCGCAGTGTTACCGGGAACTGTGCATGATGTAAGAATATAGCTCTTTGATTGGTTAATTTAAACAAATTCCGACATGCTATTGACCTAAATAAAGAGTGGATCATGAGTGAAAAATACGAGGGAGAATCAAATTAAAACGGCAATTAATTTTTTCCACATTTTTCTGCAGGAAGAATGTTTTCTTGTACATTATTTTTCTACCTTCCCAGTTCAAGGCACTTATGCCATCAGATCGGAAGTGCTTCGATACCGCATGAGAAAAATTATTCTGGTTGACGCTGTAGGCACTCATGCACCGCCGATTGGATGTCTTCATCAGACTTGAACTTCTGCCCTCCAAGGACCTCCTTTAATGGACTGAAAGATGTGGAAATCTGATGGTGCCAAACCTTTCAAACGTGGCAGATGTGGGAGGGACTTGAAGCATATGTCGTCGATGGTTTTCATAGTTACACGAGCAGCATGAGGACGGGCTTTATCATGTTGAAGCAAAACACCTGCTCTCAGCATCCCCCTTCGCTTTGTCATCATCAGATTTCCAAATCTTTGGTCCGTTAAAGGATCTCCTTGGAGGGCAGAAGTTCAAATCTGATGAAGACGTCCAATCGATGGTGCAGGAGTGGCTACAGCGTCAACCAAAATAATTTTTCTCATGTGGTATCGAATCTCTTCCTATCCAATGGCGTAAGTGCATTGAACTGGGAGGGGACTGTGTACGAAATAATGTACAAGCAAACATTCTTCCTGCAGTAAAATAGTGGAAAAAAATGAATTGCTGTTTTCATTTGATTCTCCCTCGTATAAAAGTAATGTATGTACATTACATAGTTTTTTTATGGAAAGAATTACCAAATATGGAATTCCCATACCTGTGGGACATAGGTAACATTACGTTTTCTATAAACCAAGAAGTTACTGCAGAGGTCCAGAAATCTTATCCGTGGTAACATTATAGTCGCATCTTGTAAGTCTATGTGAAACTGTAATAATTTGCAAATATCATAAGTTTGCGGTTAGCAAGTTTCATAGGAGCACACTTGACTGCTTAATTACTTGCTAATTCACCAAGTTTCTGCCAGCTTACGGTTGGTTTCCTTCCTCATCTATCTTACACTTTAATGTACCTCGTGTGGACTTACAAATTGCGAAACACTAGCCACTGTCAGTTTATGAATGTCAAAAGCCTTAGGCAGCACAAAAGGAAGGTTGGTGAGCTGATGGTTTTAACCATACATTTTATTTTATTAATCGAGCTCAACGGTGCTATATCATGTCTTTTAACACTTAATGTTGGAAGGTTAGGTTATGTAAATACGAAAAGAAGCAAAGTTGTAATTTCTCAAAGCATTTTCACTGCAAGTAAAAACATTTTAATTAATTTATGTATTATACATCCGCCACAATATAGTAATTGCTCAATAATTCGTCTTTCCCATTTTATCTTAATTTCTCTCTTCATTTTCTATTTCATATTTATTAAATTTTCTTCTTAATTCATTCTCCCTTTTCCTCCCACCTTTCTCTCTCGTGTCTTCCTCAGTCTATATCTCAGTCTATATCCAGTCTCTATCCAGGCCCGTGCTGGAGTCTTTCAGAGGGCGGAGGATGTACGACTCAAGAGGGGCCATACATGAGGGGGGTCTCGCTTATGGGTGTTGCCTAAAACCCACAGGACGAGGATGAAGTTTTTATATGGATATTATTTATTAATTTTCGTACAAAAAAAATATGAAACATTCGGTAACCAAACAAACGAAACAAATGCAGTTCATCTTAAAATTAAACTATTTTTTAATGAAAATGAAAATAACTTAAATTTTGGATTGGATTGACATTGTTAAATATATCCAAGAAGGTGATAAATGAGCTTATAAAGTAAAGAAATATCCTTCTAATTTTACTTTATTAAGTATGTATAAATGTACAGAAATCTTCTGATCCATTCAGCTTCGAATTATCAAAGTTCGACTATATTCATAATGATCAACGGAATTGATTACAGGGACTATATAGCTGTAAATAAGGTTATCCGAAAAGCAACCATTAATTATTACGAAAAGTTTAAGAATTATGTGGAGATCCAAGAGGAAATTCGGTAAAACTATTAATAAAGGTATTGATACAATTTTTAAAAAATGTTCATTCCATTAACGAAACGATTCTCACTATCTCTTACTGTATGGACGTATAAGCGGCTCATGCCTCCTCGGCCTTGCAGGACTGCGACAAAACTTAAATTACAAATGAATTTAATGAATATTTTTCAAAGATTGGACACACAATTACCAAGTCTGCAGCTAGAAATATTATTGTATGTTAATTTAGACTAATTCACACATTTTATTCAAATAGCCAAATGAGAAGGTAAAGACATACCGCTAACATTTAAAAATAGGCTACTTTATCATCTTTTTTCCTACACAGTAATTTAGTTATAAATATAGTTTTTCTGGGGTCACAAAAATAAGGGCAAAGGGCCACGTCCCCCTGTTCACCCTGGCCAGCACGGGCCTATCTCTCTCTCCCTCCCTCCCTCCCTCTCCCTCCCTCCCTCTCCCTTGCCCTCTCTCCCTTTCCATCTCTCTCTCTCACACACACACACACGCGAACGCAAATACAGGTTATAAAGTCCAGGACTGATTAGGTTCAAAACAAAAGTAATAAGTAATTAATCAATACAGGCGTTGTTATTGATTTCTGGGTACACAAAGGTCTATTGTTCGCATTTGGACCAGCAAAAAGGTGAGATCAAAGAGCACTATCAAACCATTATTTCTGAACTTAACCGTCCTACCTTTCCCAACATACAGCTTTGCAGCTTGATTTTTTTGTGCGCAGTTGTAGAATACTTGTTAAATTTATTTATATTATGAATGGCTACGATGAATTCTATCGAAATGAGTTGTAAATGCCAATTTCGAAGCAGAACTTTCTGTAGTGAGTTAGTTCCTCTTTCGCATGTTATGAATACCAAATCAAAAGCATAATCATTCGTCTCTCTACCTGGTGTTGGTAGCACTGGCATTGAATGGCAAACAGAATTATTTCCTATTGTCAGAGATGTCAGAGATTATACAGACAGACCTCATCCCTTGATACCCTTTTATTATGTCGTTTGATTTTGGTACATTCATTAGTTGGCTGTATTTTCCAGAGAATTGTATGACTACAACATAAAGCTAAATATGATGGCATTTTATATAATTTATTTCTTAATAGGATAATTTATTGATCTTTATGCTATATAAAAACATTACAAATTATAATAATATTTTCAAGTTTCAGGTATTAAAAGTGCATTACACCCGAAAGAGGAAAATGCCTTGGCACGGGTGCAGTTCAGTTCCGAAAATTTCAATTATGCACCGTAAAAAATAAATATTGCAATATACTAAAAACCCACAAAACACAATACAATATATATTACATAATTCATAATTATTATTTATTTCAGAATTAATTATTCACTTTCATTTACTAGCGGTCATTAGTTCGAGAACTTTTTTCCTCAAAACCTTGTACTGTGTTGTAATTTTAAATCAGGATGTATTTTAATAAAATCATTATACAATTGTTTTCTGAAATTGCAGCTATGCCTAACTACTTCAGTATTGCATTTCACTTCTATGAGAGGGGATGAAGTCTCATATACGATTAAGGAGCATGAGGCATGGTAACTAATGTTTTCTTTTGAAAATGTCGGATCATTTTAAAATTTTGAAATATGCAAATGAAAGGACAAGGCATGGAATGTATGTATAATGTCGGATTGTAAAGGAAACAGACACTCTAAACATCTATACGCGACTATATCGTGCCACTTTAATGTATAAGACCGTGTGTGAAATCTGTTTTTTTATACGACTTGCCGTTTAGCTACTGTAAGCCTCCAAGAAAATCTACTCAGATCTTAAAGTTGCGTCCGCCATGTTGAATTTTTTTCGGGGATAAAAGAATCGGACCGTTTTGGTATATTTTCGTCTGTTACAAGTTATAAGTATGCCGAAATTCAAGGTTTTCTGGCACATCTGGAAGTTTGCATTCAGTTATGTCAGTGAGTGAGTTAGCCACTCGGCTTTGTAGTACATCGTTTGCCCTATGGAAGGCGTATACTAAGTTTCATGAAAAATCTGTTAAAGCGTACTTGAATAATCATACAGAAGGACAGACATTTTCCCGACCACCATACAATCTTAGAAAGTACCATTCTGGCACTTAGTAAGTTAATTATACAAACTAATGAATATATTATAATTGTAAATGCAATATAAAATACTTGTCTAGAATATTAATTTATGTATATACTAACATAACCTGTTGTTATTAACATTCCTTCCGGGTTTACTAACCCACTTGCACTATACCAAACATAAATAAATTAATAACTTATATCTCTCTCTTTAAAAAATAAGATTGTTTTGCAATAAATAAATTTACTTCTTGTGCTAGTATTATTGGCCTATATTTCCACTTCTGTACTTCCTGAAGTGAAGAGGGATGTCTCGAGTATTAATTGATTTATCTCAGAGGAACTTTGAAAGATATATTTGCCAGTTGAACAAATTCCTCTTCTTGACGACTCAGATATGCATTTATATAATAAAACTTGTTAATACAAGCAACTTTTATAATTTGGAGGTTTTCTGTTCCAGAGTCTTGAGATGGTATAATAAAACAAAAATAACGGCGGAAGAGGAGGAGAGGTGAGGAAAAAGTGCTCGGAAGTTTGAAATTTGACCGTTAGAAGTTTGTTAGAGAACTAATTAAGAGACTAATTAGGCGATGAAATTGTCCAACTTGTCGAGTTACATTACTTGACATAGAAATTCTCATTAACTACTCTGATAGAACAAATATTCAACCCTGCCAAGAGACATTTGTTAGCATTCTATAGCTTCAAGTACTTCTTGTAAGATTCCGGACGTAAATACAGAATAGGAGACATAAAGTTCAGATGTTCTGTTTAATTAATTGAATATTTTGGCAATATTACTAGAGCTCGTCTTGGATATTCCCTTTGATCATGTACAGTTGAGTATGTAAACTAAGCAACATCCTTGCTCAAACTTCTTTAAAATTACCGGTACTATTTTATAATTCTCTAAAAATGAAATTGTGCACATATTTTTCATCATCCAGTTATAAATTAAGATAAAAGGAATTCTGTGCCATTTTCGGGAAACGTCTTTATGCAAAAGTTCAACTTAATTCGATGTTATGTTATAATGTTCATGTTGATGTTATTCTTTCTTTCTATCCATCGCCATATTATTTCATGTTTTGATATATAGTGTTCTGTGTCTTCAGGCGAACTGTAAATAGAGTCGATCCTTAAAGAAATCATATACGTGTACATTCTATTTTTTATTGAATAAGCACTGTAGATTTATACATTTACCACTCATAAAAAATATTCTAAGGATTTAAAGGAATCTCGCCCTATTTTCAAATTAAATTAACACTTTTGTTGTATTTATTTCTCGATAAATCGTATTATTCTATTATTCCAGCATGCATGGCCAGCTTCAAGCAGGCCTAAGTTAACTGTTAAGTATAATAAAAATATGTTAAGGTACAGGCGTGGATTCCTTTCATCTTACAGACCAGACTATAAAGGATCCGGCATGACATGCACACCATCAATATATTTTATTTAGTAATCCCTAAAAGTAAGCATTGAGCAAATCAAAGAGTCACTTTCCCTACTTACCCCTTTGTGTTTCGACTCCGTTATCTTCTCACGACAACAGCCTATACCAGAATTAGACAATAGTATACAGTACATAATACCATATAGGGAAGTGGGACAGAGTAGAGTGAAGTTAGACGAGGCCTTTCTTGCCTAATTTTCTCTCTCATTGAGTACCCCAAACTTACAGTCTCAATGTGTCCTGTTACACGTAATCCAGTCCTGGGTTAATAAAAATTATTTTGACTTTTAAAAGTATAAGTTCTAAAATAAATAATACTTATTCTATTTATGAATAAAAATTGTGTCAGAATTTTAATACAGTTTTTCTATGGTTAAAATCTTACTCGTGTGTTAGGCCTAGAAAATTCCGATATTATAATTTTATCCTCTTTATTTTACTATTCTTTAGTATTCGTTCCCGAAATGTTTTGTATTAATTAGCATTCTAATTTTATACAAAAATGTATTATTTACAAAGTTAAAGAAATTATTAAAAATTTATACAAAAATATATTATTTTTAAAGTTGAGTGATCCATAGCACTTAGCCTATATTGCTTAAATGTGTTAATTTCTTAGTTTTAGGTTTCAATTTTAATGTATATTATAGTATAATATTATAATTATGCACACACCATATTATATGTAATTTTAATTAAATTTTTCCCTGCATATTATTGGACGCATTTTTTCTTATGTTTTAATATAGGCAGATCAATTGTATTGTTATTCTACTGCTAGCATTTTGTATTATTATGTATGGTATCTATTGTATTTTTTGTAAATATTCTTTTAATGTATTTTGTATTTATCCTCGTTGAGTGGAAGATAAGGCCCTATGGCCTGAACTGTGCCAGGAAAAATAAAACATTATTATTATTATTATTATTATTATTATTATTATTATTATTATTATTATATCTTGATTTGGAGGTAAGCAGTGAGGAGGATCACAGAGGAGGATCACAATATAATTACTACGTATGCATAGTGTCCCCGAACTCATGGATAATTTCGATTAATACTTCAGTTCCCATTACCAAGGCTCATGGGTCCATTAAGACCTTCCATTACCGCCTTGGACAACAATACGTATTAATTACGTTTCATGTCACCTCCTAAGACTCCTTAAGTGACTCGTAGAAGGGCATGTAACATGCCTGCATTAGAACATATATCTTGTTTAGACCTTATTAAATTGAACCTTAATGTAATTAAGTTCTTTTTCTTCTTATATATTGGTAAGGGCCTGTTTATTTTTGAAAATTTAAATGGTGGACTATGAAACATTTTACTAATTATTGCGAGGGTGATGGCTTGCCGTATCTCTAGAGAATACACTACTGTGGACTGTGTTATTTAGCAGTTGGTGAATGTTAACATGGAATCCGAACCATTTTTTACATTATTGTTTAATTCATAATTTAACAACAGCGTATAAAAGTAAGCAATTTGCCACACTTATAAACATTTAGCGATATTAAGGAATACATGGTTCTAGAAACATTAAGGGAGTTTTGGTAGATTTTATGGCATCATTGTTATCACTTTCATTTTTATCGCAAGTACGTGCACTTGTTTTTAATGTAAATTTAAAACGACTGAACACTGAAACCACTCATACCTGTAGTTTCTTTTATCAGAAATGATTTAATAACTGAGCACAGCGACGGGGTATAATATACATAAGCTGCATATGAGCAACAGGAGATATTAACACAATGTTGCAATTATATGGTATATGCAGTGGACCATTTTAAGTCTCGTATAATAATAAATACAATGTCAATAAAGCTATATTTGTTTTAGTTTGACAAGAAGGTTAATCTAAAAAATAAAGCAGCTGATGGAAAGGCGCACGAATCACGACTATCGCCGATGAAGGCAATTGATAAATATATTATATCTCATATCTCGCCATAAGCTATCTTGCTTATAATTGCAAATAGCTGTGTATTTGTTCATTTTTTGTGGTTTTAATTATTCGTTACTTGCTTCATTCTGTGAGGTACTATTTCTTTCAAGATAAATTCCCGACCTCTCGTCGCGTTCTCTTATCTATATTATATTACACCCCGAAGTGACATTATAAAGGGATAATTTTACTAGAAATTACTAAATGAATGGTTGATATTGGCCACAATCTTAAAGCCATTGGCTTAAATCATGTCTGGCGTATGAGTGATCAACGAATTGTTTATGGGTTTTGTTTTTGTTCAATCACTCCGAACCTAATTTAGAGTTCTTCTTTCTGAAATAAAAATTACATGTAAGAACTTGCCTTTCTGTATCCTATGCATGAATTTTATGATTTCCTTACTTTAAATTCGGCATAAATTAATGTACATTGCACTGATTTTGCTCTTAATTCAATTCAACTAAGCTTCAAATACATTTTATGAAAAATTCTTCAAACGAAAATATTAGTTCTTGGTACAGTACAATCTGTTAATGTGAAAACTTAAAGCTAAATATTTTATAAATTTATTCAAGGAAATCTGAAAATATGCTTTTCAAATATAGATATATGAGTGGTTATAAAGTAAGAGGAAGACGGTTGCTTTTTTCAAATTTCATCTTCAGAATGTTCCTCTTGAATGTTTTGATGTTTTCTAGATATGCTATTTACGAAAAGGCAGAGAGGCACAAATACTTGTTTTAAAAGTTAGTAATGGATTCAGCAGACTTTTAAATGCATATTTTATGTTAAAACTCAACATCGAATTTCATGACCAAATCCAATACTTTATCTATACTCATTGGAGTCGGAATTTGGGGATTAGGACCTCCACTTATTGAAATTCGTATTTTTACGTATATTGTTTCAAATCTATTATAGGCACTTGTCACTCAGCGCACTGTTATTAATGTCTGTTTTTCTCTTTTGTAATTTTTTTTTACTTCGATACATCAGGGGATGCGTTCAATCCTCTCACGCAGCGGGCCCGGGTTCGATTCCTGGTCGGGACAAGTTACCTAGGCGAGACAAATGTCAGGTAACTTTAGGCCCTTGTGGTCCCGGATATCATCTGGCCGTCATTGTCATCTTCATCCCCATCCTCGCCTTGTTCTGAGTGAGTGTGTGTGTGTGTGTGTGAATGGTGTGTCTCGTCCTATGTGTTCGTGTTGTCTCGGAGGTGGCCCCGGCATTGGGCTGATCACTCATCCGGAGAGGCCATCCATGTCCTTGTCTGGTCAAAAAAGTATGAATGTGATCCAAAGACAATCCCTCTCCCGACAGGTCGCGGCGCTGTAAGGCCCGGGCGGCTTGGGTCGCTTAAATCCTAAAAGGGAAAGAGAAGAAAGAAACTTCGATACATTAGATTCTGGTTGCAGATAATCGGAAGTGTTTGCTCTTAAATATTTCGCACAAAACTTCGCGGTTAGGCGCGTTTGTGTAATTTCCTATTCTTCGGTTCGGAAAAATACACACAGATTGTCCAATATAAGGGAATAAAAACAAAGTGTATTACTCTGGACCACAGTTGGGAGAGATACGTTAACAAGTTCGAGAATACCGTACCTGGCAATCCATCACGGAACTTATCAGCATGCTGAAGCTAGATGGGGTTGGGGGAGCCAAGTACAGAGTTTAAATTGCCTGTCGTCCGCGTGGGTCACTGCTTCTAATCTTGTTAGAGAATCTAACACGGTCTTTCCCATGTACAGATAACTCAATAACAAGTCTATGCAGCATACGTCGCACTCTATTAGTTATATAAACAAGAATCAATTGTGCAACAACTTGAAACGAAAATGTGGGTTCTAGCGTCCCTTGTTGTTATATCTTAAGTTAATTTGGATTTGAATTTCAATGAAATTCAATTTTATTGCCGGTTCGTATGTTTTCCCTTGAGGAAATTATAAAAAAAAATATTTTTCCAACATATTTATGAGTAAGATATTTGAAAAAATGTATCGCTTTAATTTCCAAGGAAGTATTCACTTCTAAGTGCGACATTCCTTCTCTACAATAGGTGTACAGTAATCACAACATACTGGAACCAGTCTTAAATGAATAGTTATATTCAAATTAGCATAATTTTATTAAGATCTGTTCCACGTCCTATATTGGTACATGTGATGGATAGAAGTTGAAGTAATTCAAGTCCTTCCAATTCGCCCAAAGGTATAATGAACAACTTGACATTATTCAGCCTATAATACGTATTTCGATTAGAAAGCGAAAGATAATTGATTAAGTTTTCTTTCCTTTTTAATGAATAAGCATGTGTGCGCGTTATTTTCTGTGGTGTAAATTATTTAATAATGGATTTATTTTTCTACATGCATTAATAATTAAATATAACGTATGCATTACTTCATTGATAAATTTCATGACAGCAGATGGCTTTGTATAATACTATATTTAAACCACGTTACACATTCTATTAATATTTAGAAATGTGTGAAATATGTAAAAACATGTAAGACATTGAAATAAGCTGGGGTAAAATAACATTACATATGTACCTTTGCACCATAAGTATACGCAATAGTGTAGAGTAAAATTAATGAAATCATATTTACAATTAGTTTTACTTTTAAAAAAAACTTTTAAAAAGTAATGCTTAAATCGTAATCAAAGTAGATTTTCACAATCGAGAACTTTGATCTAAGCCTACACCTTTTCAGGATCATTTTCGGTAAAAAAAAATAATTTAAAGTTTCCTGAAATATCCACATAATTTAGAAAATAGTAGGCTAAGTGAATATTAGAACAAGTAAATTAAATTTCGTAAATTTCGGAACACCTGTTTACAAAACATTAATTCAATGACTAGGTATAATATATAAATTGTATTAAAGTATGGATTGTTCATTGCATTTTACAGCATTCTTCCCTCGTTTTAGAGGCCACTACAATTTATTTGGCTAATTATGTTGCATTTTTTAAATAATTGAATTAACCGCAGATATATATGTATATATTTATGTCTATATATATATATGTTTCTATATATCAGGTATGGGCAACCTTTGGAAAGATGCGGGCTAAACTTTACGAAATTTATGACCTCGCGGGCCGTAGATAATAGGTAGTTGTGAAAAAATAATCATGATACGGTTTTTTATATTTATAAAGTATAATGCTAAAGTTATATGAATGATAACAATATCGAACTGATTAGGTATTTATTTACAATCAGCAGAAATTAATGAGAAGCTTTAGCTTGAACTTGAGAAACAAGATAATCAATGTTGGCATCAATCCCACTAATACATAAGCGCAGAGTGTTTTCCAGATTTTCATCTGTAAGTCTGGTTCGATACTTTGATTTAGGCCTATTGCAGCATTTTTCTAGCGCTGACCGGAAGAACACCCTCGTAGTTCAGGCTTTTGTTTCCCCCCTCTCACTCTCTTGTTGGCGAGAACCGAAAATATTTACTTTTTCGAGCGCGATTTTAAAAATGTTCTGCGGGCCGGATAAAAAATCGGGGAGGGCCACATCCGGCCCGTGGGTCAGGCGTTGCCCATATATGTATATTTATGTATACTACATGTCGTATGTGTGAGGAACTATGTACACCCAAAAGCTGTAGTGTGGTAATTTTCAACAAGAATAGCCGATAGATGAACGACATGATAAATCATATAGTTTTGAGGGGGATGAAAATTCAACGCGATTAATTATTTTACTAGCTAAGGAAAAACAACAGAAAACACTTCAACAAGCATGACTCCACTCATTAGTATTAAAATTACAGAGCTTTTAGTAAAAAATATTGTATACATCACGTACGCAAAATCTTGACCGGACTCATCCAGTATTTCACCGCATAAGCAGTGCGCGCTCTGACTGCATCTACTGCAGTCTACATGAAAATAAAAGACAAATTTATTTACCTACATAAACTTAAATGATGACCAGTGATGTGTAGAATATAAATTGGAGATAATTTATTTTATAATGTCTTCGTCATTAAAGCAACGTGAAACATACTAACAAAAATCTCCAGCTGATTATACCTGAGAGCCTTCTTGTTGTCATCGCGTGATACACTCCCTCAACTCCTCCTATAGAACATGCTTAGTGAGCATTCGAAGCTTAATAATTAATAACCTTAAGGACTCCTTAATAACTTTTGTAACTAGTCAATTTTCCAGGTTTCGTTGCACAAGTAAAAGCAAAAAAGGGGTTTTATTAAAGAAATAATATGCCCTAATATTAAGTCTCTTTATATAATCCATTGGCAGGCCTACATATGCTAGAAATTGTTTCGTATACTCAGGAGCTCTAGGCGCTGTTCCGTTCTATAAGGAATGTTTTTTTACGATCCACGCAATCTGCATCAGCAGACGTCTGTGTTATCCATCAGCCCGGGAGAACAATGGAAACTCACGTAGGATCTACTTTTAGTAATGGGATTAGAAAACGAATGTTATATGGATTACATCGAGATCGCGGTGGTTTATTTCTTTCCCTAGTCTCCAAAATACCACCATAAGTCAAGTGAATATGAAATAAAAAAAAGTGGTCGGCACCCCTTTCCTCATCCTACCACAGTTCTCGGGGAGAGAAGTGGAAATAACATGGTAAAACTCAATAAAATGGAAAAGGACTATTTTTCACCGCGGAATGGCTGTATGTTCAATATAAAAGTAAATATGGATTATTTTCTATACTTCATCTTGACACATGGAATGGAGAGTGTAGATCTTAAAAGTTCAAAATTGCCGTATCTTTCTTCGTAATCCAGAAAAGGAGTGCCTGCAAAAGTTATTCTTTAGATTAAAGCACGTTTTCATGCATTAACCCTGTCAATTTCATTTCCTCTTTCAAAATTTTGAAAAATAATCTGGATCAATTCTCATCATCGTCATCTTCTCTTTGTTCTGTCTTCGCTTTCTTATTTTCTTTCCTTTCTTCCTCATCTTTGAATTCTCCATCTTATTATGATTATTCTTCTACCTTTCTTCTTTACGTCGTATTCCAAAGTACCAGTAAAACAATTCCTACATGTGTCAAAACCTCCGTAGATAAACTTCTCTTGAAAAATTAATGACAACATTTATGTATCCCGACAAATTTTAAGATTGAGCCTGTTTTCACCACAAGACCCTGAAATAGAAGCTAAAATCCTAAATGTTCCACAACTACAGCGTTGACCAAACAGCTGCATAGGTTTCATTCATGATAGCGATGAGGAAATACATTCCCTTACGCAAACTGTATCTATTTACCCTACTTTCCTCACACATTATGCAATGTTTGTGTTTTCTGGTTGTTTAATTACGACTGTTTACGGCTACTATAATGACATAATCATCATTTGGTAGGCAGGAAATAGTCTGCATGGTGTTGTCGCATGTACGGGCACATAAATACCATTACCGAACGAAGTGACCAAAGGGGTAATGTCACTCTTATTCGGTAGGTTCCAAGTTTTCATGGCCCCCCTTCACAAAGACAAATACTGGATTAGATATTTATATTCCTTGACTCACCGCCAGTATTTATCATGTAGTCTTAATATGTAAAATTACATATGTGCTCTAAGAATCAAATAGGCCTACATAATAGGCTTACTACATTATTATTGAATCTAATATATAAAATCGAAAGTGTGTATGTATGTATGTATGTATGTATGTATGTATGTATGTATGTATGTTTGTTCCTTATACAAATCTACATTTCTTTACCAATTTACACGACATTTTGCACACATACCCAGTTAAGCCCGGGAAGTATAGCTGTCAACATTAAAATTGAAACAAATCAGTCCTTCCCTTGAAAATTATATAATTTCTGTGAATATTCTACTGAAAAAAAATGAAATGTTGTTCAGTTCACATGGCAACAGTGAATTGTTTACTGTGATTACATAGGGCCTTGGCAACTATATAGCCTAATGCTGGACTTTAACGAATTATGATTCCATGTAATATATTGGCGAAAATAATTACTGAAAAATGAATAACACGAAAATAAAGCACAGTGTGATGCAGTCACATACCTTTCTCTACCCTTGACATAAGAAATATTTTCTCACTTCACATTTTGATGTAGAATAAGAGGTCGTATTGCAGGAGCAACTTAAGTGTGTGAGTATGCTATATCAGAAGTCGGTAAATAGTCAGTTATCCATAGCTGTAGGCTTTGTATTAGTTGAGATTTATCATAGGCCCTAAGCATGGGATGGAACATTTTGAGTCCTATACTCGCAGTATATTATGTCCCGGGTTTTAGGGGAGGAAAGTATGAAAATGATACTGCATTTCTATTTTATTTCAGGCCCGAAACGGTTGTATGGTAACATGAGAATGAGAAATAAAATTTTCCGTCAAGTCAATACAATCTTATGTAATTTATGTTTCTTCTTATTTCAACCCCTCCCAGGCATGATGTGTAGAAGCAACGGAATGCAGCATTCGACATCCTCTATGAGCCATAAAAAGCTATATCTAGCGTTTTCTGAGGGAATAGTCTGAGTGCCATATGTTGTTCTTCCTCATTTCGAATTCTACATACATTATTATATCAGGACCTAGAGTTTCAACATCGAAAGTCCTCCATAAGTTAATTTCAAATTACAAAATACAAAGCCCGGGCGACGCCGGGCCTTTTCAGCTAGTCTCCAAATATAATCAACCCTGCTTTCGGTATGCTAGGGTTTTAGTTACGGTACTAATTAATGGAATTTACATTCATTACCGTTTGCTTAATTTCTATACTTACACATTAACAATATAGTAGATATGAATAAAATTACTTAACAATCGAATACTAAAACAAAGTTTCTTAATAATATAATTTAAGAAAGCACAAGTTTCTTAAAGATACAATTTAAATAGTCACATAATCTTGTAACAGCATTTCTTATGCAAAACATTTCTCAAAGGCTGCTTAAATCTATTTTGGTAATAATCTAAATTGACTAATAATTTCTTGTCTTTGGACTTCCAAAGCAGAAATTTCAAGTATAAGATGTGATACAGTCTGAGTCGTGTTCTTGCAAATACAGATATTGGTTCCTATATTTACTAGATGTATTAGATGTCAATGAAAAAATTTGTACTTGTTTCATCGATTGGCAAAAGGCTTTCCGAGTAAAATGGGAAAAGCTATTGGGAATTATAAAACAAATCGGAGTCAATTGGAGAGATAGAAGGCTGATCAAGAATCTATATATGGGACAAAAAGTGAAGATTCGAGAAAATGGAGCAGAAACTAAAAGTACAATCATAGGAAGAGGAGTAAGACAAGGTTGCTGCTTGTCACCCACTCTGTTCAATATATATGGAGAATGGTTAATGAATGAAGCTTTGGAAGGAATGGGAGATTTTAAAGTAGGAGGACGTATCATAAATAACATAAAATATGCAGATGATGTAGTACTTATGGCAAAATCAGAAAAGGAATTACAAAGAATGCTGGATCGGTTGGTGGAGATTGGAAAAATATATGGGATGAAGATAAATACAGACAAATCAAAAGTCATGATGATTTCAATGACAGAAGAACCACTTAGGTGTTTGATAGAGAACAGAGTGCTAGATAATGTGTCCCAATTCCGTTATTTAGGAAGCATGATCACCCGAGATGCCCAATGCACCAAAGAAATCAGAGAAAGAATTGCTATGGCTAAAATAGCCTTCAACAAAAATAGAAATTTACTCACAGGAAAACTAAATTTGCAGCTAAGAAAAAAACTGATGAGATGCTACGTTTGGAGTGTAGCTTTGTATGGAGCCGAAACATGGACACTCAGGAAAAGAGAAAATAAATATCTGGAGAGCTTCGAGATGTGGTGTTGGAGGAGGATGGAGAGGATTCGGTGGACGGATAGAATCACAAATGAAGACGTTTTAAGATGAGTGGAAGAAAAGAGACACATCTTGCAAGATGTGAGAGTGAGAAAAGCCAACTGGATGGGACACATTATGAGAAGAAGAGGACTCTTGCTAGATGCCATAGAAGGAAAAATAGAAGGAAAGAGAAGACTAGGAAGAAGAAGAACTGAGATACTGGATGACATCAAGAAGAAAAGAAATTATGGAGAGTTAAAGGATGCAGCAGAAAATAGGAGCTGGAAAATGGAATTTTACATGGGAGTGTAGACCTGCCGTAAGGCAGAAGTACCATGAATGAATGAATATTTACTACAATAGTTACGAGGCCGGCTAGTAAATGTTAGGCCTATACCCGAGTCAGCACCCAAGTCATTGTCGTGAGAGAACATTTGACTCTAATATACGCCAGTTTGAAATGGTACAAAATATATATCCTTTCATAGAATTAATCATAAGGCCAGGCTCTTCTTTAAGTTTACAATAAAATTTGTAAAAAAGCTTTAATAAAATATTTAAGAAATGAGAATATTTTAAGAGGAAGATTCCTCCTACACCGCGATTCAAACCCGTGACCTTCTTTCAACAGAAACAATATTTTGGGTTTTTTTCTTAAATGTTACTGCACAATAACAGTGGAAACCCGGTCATAAAATCACTAACTAAATCATTGTGTGTCTCACAATGTTCGAATTTTTTTCTTTGTATTTAATGTACGTTTCTTGTATTCAGGTATATCAGTTCTTGTTTTAATTTATTATTTATTATTATCATTATGTATTTCATGTTTTTGCCCTGACTGAGTGGTAGAGAAGGCCTTATGGCCTTAACTCTGCCAGGTTAAATAAATAAATACTAGCCTATTATGTCGTGAGTTTGGCGATTAAGGGTATTCGTAGGAGAGACATTCCATCTGGCGCCATGAATTGAACTGTGCCTAATTTAGTTGGGAGGTCATCCGCATGAAATGCAGAGGTCATGGATTCAAATCCTGGTGTCGAGAGGAGTTTTTCTTCTAAAATATTCTCATGTAATGTTTAACATGAAAATATTCTGTAGTTTCGTGAATTTATATTTACTCGTTAAAAAGTTAGTATGCTCTGCATTAATTAAACTTATAGTGTATTTAATTCAGTATTTTGTGTCAGAATCTCTAGTACATTTATATTCTTATAGACAAACATGCACATTCGAGTGATATGGACAAGGCAGTAATATCTCGGACTGACGTCCTGGAAATTCCGGGGCCCTATTTCATGAAAGTTACAATTTTACGGGTGACCGGTATAATAAGTAAATTGTTTTACAGGTTTTCTTTTTGACACGTGTGTTTTTCATAAAAGCTGACATCTTTACATAAATATCATGACAATTTGTAGATTTGTATGACAATTTTACATATTGTTGTTTCTCAAAACTTTTGAGTTTACAGGTAAAAGTATGACAAATAAGTTATGTCAAATCTACCATTTATAAAACAGTAATTTTTGTTGACATATTTACAAATTTACAAAAAATGTTGAATTGCTATTACAGAAGTCACAGGCAATCTTCCATTATGTAAGCCAAGTTAGTATGTCATAAAAATGTGTGGCATAACTTGGCAAACTTTTTTTTAAATTTAAACTTTCTTGTTAATAAAATTGCTAAATTACCTTGTTAATAATGAACACTATTAGTAGTGATATTGATAGTAGTGAAAGTGATGATGAAATGGACTTGAGACCACGCAGGGTTTTTAGGCAACGGATTAACCTAACTTTCAATTTCAGTTACTTTGTATTCCAAGATAAATATAATTAAATTATTTTCGATTGTTTAGGTATCACATTCGATGTTGAGATCGATGGTACGCGTATATGAGAGCCATCTGCAGTGTACTAAAGTAATCTTTAGGTTTGACATAAAATTGTCGCGTTTATGAAAAAGTTTCTTTTAGTCTGACAATTTACATTAATTTACCTGTAATGTAACGAAGAGTTGTAATATATATATATTAAAAATACAATTGTCATGACATATTGACAAATTTGTCAGACTTGACATAATTGTCGTATTTGTCACACCTGTAGAGTTTTATGAAATAAGGCCCAGGCTAAAATCTCGTGAAAACTGGGTTGGAATTGATTTAATGTTTGCCGTCCTTTATCTATTCGTATTTATGTTGCGCCTTTCCTGCGTTGTGCTGGCGAAAGTGTATGTTAAAGCAACAAAATAAAAACATCTTTAAACATAACAGTATAAATTATACACTACATCACTTCTAAAAAATGAAAGTAGATACTATTTCCCACATCTGTTTCGAATTCTCCTGCAGTGGTTGAGAAACATAAATGAGAAGTGTTTTCACCAACATTGCTGATATTGGAAGGGAAGTATTATAGCACAGAGCCGTGTAATAGACCCTATATCCAAGCGGGTCATGTAATCAGAAGGGAAACCTGCATGAAACAAGACCCTGTCTTTCACTACGTTAAATTTGAGTAGCTTTAAGCTAACAACAAAAGGCTTTTATATTAGTAGCGATCAAGTTTTACGAGAATGGCGATCGTTCAGTATTAAGAGGCTGTAGATGGTGTACACTCTCAGCCAAGACTTAAGAAGTCGATATATGTAAACAGAGAAAATGTTCTCACCTTGGAGCAGGAAGTAGGATTTTATAGAGTAAGTTTTATGTGATATTCTTACATTTTACACCAGTAGAAACTTAACAACGATCATAAAACTTGTTTCTACATGAACTAGAATAACACGTGTGTTTCAAGACGGATATACTCTAAGGAAAAAGTAACCACGATATTTGTTTTTGATATCATTGAAAATACACAAAATTCCATTGTCTTAACATGGCCTTAAAATATACAGTAATTTTTTTTCACAATATTCTGATTTATAAAATAAATATTAGATAAATTTAAAATTAAATGCTGGAGTTCACCGCTATGGCGCAGGAGATGCGTTCGCTTCTTTCCGTAGCTAGCCTAGGTTCGATTCTTGGTAGGGACAGGTTACCTAATAGGGTTTCTCTGGGATTCTTCTTCACCCGTACGACAAATGTGAGGTAACTTCAACCCATACGTGCCTTGTTCAGAATGAAGGTGTGAGAGAACGGTGTATCTCTTCCTATGTGTTCGTATTGACTGGGAGGTGGCCCCGGCATTGAGCTGATCATTCATCCGGAGAGGCACTCCTTATCCTTGTCTGGTCAAAGTATTTCTGTGGTCCAGAATCACCCTCTGACAAATCGCGGTCCTGTAAGGGCCGGGCGGTGTGGGCCGAGTGAAGTCCTTAAGAGAATGACGAAGAAAGGAAATATTAAGTAAATTTAAACTGAAAGTTTCAAAATATTTAGAAAATAAGCTCATTATTTAATTTATTGTTTATATCAATATTGTTGATATTTATTATTATTTATTTAGAAAATAACTTTGTAGAGCACAAGGCTGACAAAATAAGATCATACGTAATTATCCATTGCTAAAAAAAGGCATCACTATTATATGGGCAGATATCACTTAAAATAACCTTAACATGTTTTCTCAAACCTTTGACCTATTTATCTGTTTTGGACTAGTACGCAGCTGATAGTTAATTATTAATCTTTATTGTTTATTAGAAGTAGTTAGGCTACTACATCTTTCCACTGTAAACATTTAGAAGCATTTTAAGCATTTTCTAACTAATTTAATTTATCAATGACCTATTATAAATATATAATTTTCCATTTTTCTTCTAACATTATTATTGTTACATTCACTTTCATGTAGCCTATGTTGGCCTGGCTGGAGCACAATATTTGATATACTTATACCTATACCTATATTCTATACCTAGAATCGCGGATTGAGTCCCAGATCAGGCCGATGGCATTTACGGGACAACCCCAGAGTCTAGCAGAATGCATGCTGCGATCATGGCCGTAATATTATGATCAGGTTTCAAATGTTCATAATAAGGAATGTTTAGGTTCACTAAGCATGTTCTTTAAGAAGAGTTGGGAGAGCGTATCACGCGATGACAAGTGATGACATCTAGGATTACTGGTCATTACCAGTCCTCTAACTGCAGTTTTCTTGGATTTTGATAACTAAGATTGTATAATATATAGTAGTTTTTCAGTATTTCATATTTATTCTTAAACGCTAATTTAATGTTACAGAATATAAATAAAAATAAATTAATAAGCCCGACACAATCCATTATAGGGCAAGGGCCTCCTACCATGGAAGGGCTGGCTCTGTTTTTACTCTCCCAAGGTGAGCTAATAGTTACAGAATATAGTATAATTTAATATATTTCATATAAATTATTGCATTATGAATTCCTTGCTAAGTGGAAAAAAATACTTCGGTCTTAAATTTCGTAATATTTATTATTGTTATTATTATTATTATTTGTATTATTATTATTATTATTATTATTATTATTATTATTATTATTATTATTACTACTACTACTACTACTACTACTACTACTACTACTTCTACTACCACTACCACTACTACTACTACTACTACTACTACTACCACTACCACTACCACTACTACTACTACTACTACTACTACTACTACTACTACTACTACTACTACTACTACTACTATTGTAGGTACCGGTACTGGGAAAAAATCAACGTTGTTCGGCTCCCTAGATTTAACTTGCCATGATAACACAATGGAAATGAAATGGATATGGAAGTTGCGTGTTTGTCAAAAGTACAAAACATAAACATAGCGCCGGTATATTATCACTCTTTGTATTTTAAAATGTAGAAACATGGAACACTCCTCTAGCAAATACTGTTTTATATCATCAAATATTTTAGGTTTGGAGCTTGATTCACATTCCACTGTTGATACAAAATAAACATTGAGCTCAGTTTAGCGGGAAGGAAAATAAACATGGGATGAACCTTTTATTTGTACATACGGTACTGAACTGTTCTCCGACATTCGTAACTGTGTCATTGATTTCATTGGGCATTCATTATCAGAAGTATTAATGCGTGACAAGGCTGGGTATTTCAATACATCGAAGCAGATCCTTATTGAGAAAGCCTTACAGGTAAGGGGGAAAAAAGCGGACCGACTCTTGTAGCTGTTTTCAGAGCCTTGTGATACGTAAATAAATGTAAGAGACTTAACGGAAACGTTTGTTTTCACAAGGAATGAAAATTATGTGAAATTATTTCTCAATTCAAGCAATTTATCGACACTAGAACAAATTTCAATACATTCCCTGCTATCCTGTGAATGCCGTTAAGTATGCGCAGTGGCTCATATCGGCAACACTTGTTAGATATTTTAGTCGGTCCGCTTTTTTTTCTCTACCTGTACATTGGTATACTTCACTGTTCTTTGAAAAATGGAATTTATTAAAGTGTGGTTGAGTATTCATATTTGAATAACAAATGCACCCTTTGAATTTTTTGCAGATACCCTATTTAATATCCAACTTGGACTGGGAAATTAAAGAGAACAATAACCCTTTCTAAATTGTGAAATAAAAGACATCCATTAGAGTTATTACAGACTGTCTAGTAGAGAACGAAATACAGAAACATTTCAATGCAATCCGTTTCTAAAGAGTTTATGGTTAAATGAAATTTCTGTGTAGTAAGGCTGCGAGTGTGTTATTTTGCTTTTATTGCGACCTTCAAGTTTCATAAAGTTGGCATTGTCTTCCCTATAAACGTATGCTTATATACAAAAGAGCTACCGGTACAATGAATTTTTAACTTGACGATTTTTATAAAATTTCCAGGTACAGTATTTAAATCAACGAAACATCCAGCAGCGTCGATAAAACCTCTCTTATATTGCGTTAAAATATACTTCCTTTTGGCATATCTGTCGTAATATTATTACAAATTAAAATTCTATTAGACATTACTACATTAGGTAACTAAACCTTTAGTGACATATATTAAGACACGAATAGGTTTTTGAAACGAGCTGTCATAATTACCACTATAGGCAAGTAGCATACGATTGTTTTTTGTTCGACCATAATTAAATGTTTAAGTTTTGAGTTTTTAGATTAAACGAGACAGCTGACTTAGGCTATCAGCTGTTAGTAAGCTCTCGTACCTCTCGAGTCCCCTACACCACGAATGCTAGTTGAAAGGAAAGACTTCAAATGAGCCTCTTGTACGATTTCTGCTGTTAAGGCATAATAAGATTTGTTGCAGAAAATATTATAGAAATAACGCGTAATTTCAATTGATGTAAACATATTTAGTTTAATTAATCAGCATTTTTATCTAAACGATGTCTTGAAGTTTCTTTTTAAGGAAAAGAAACAATCCACAGAAAGCTAAGTTTATAAACAGGCACTACTGATACAATTGCCATTATCTTTTATTTCTTTACGCAGAATCATTGAAAATGAGTGAAAAACTAAGCTCATTATTATTATTATTATTATTATTATTATTATTATTATTATTATTATTATTATTATTATTATTACAGGACTTTCGTTAAAAACTATTGTATGCACCTCGTAAGCAAAAACTTTAGCGGACTCATCCAGTATTTCAGCCTCGGCTTACGCCTCGGCCGCAATACTACATTCACCCACTAAAGCCTTATTTTGCGTACTTGATACATAAATAGCTATTTCTTAATGAAGCAGCTGAATCTCACTATTTCTTTTTCACGAGTGTCTTCACGAGTGATGTGCCCACTCTAAATGATGATCATTTTTAGATTATTTATTAACTTCATTTTCTTAATGATCTATTTAATTAGGTAGTTTGTGTTAATTGTACCGCCTTAATGACCGTTTACATACACTTTTAGTTTCAACCCATAAGCAACGTTAGAAAAAACTTGAAATTAGTATAGGTTTATTCATGTATAAAAAGTCATAGGATATTGTTAAACATTGTACAGTGTGAACATTACTAGGTACAAACTGTAATAAGAATACGATAAAATATAAAATTGCAAAGTCAAGTTTTCTGGCTAGACAATAGGATAGTGGACAGCTTATCTTTACCTTGTATAATATAAGGTAAGGTAATAGGCTTATTGTGAAGATGTTATTAAGCATTAATGAACTACTGATGTTATATAGCTGAAATAATTTATAATTGCATAAAAACAACTAAGAGATTGGCCAACACCAATAATTTGTAGAAGTTCGGATAGTACTCGCTTCCTATTTCAAATATTAGTGAAATCAAACTTTGATTGCTTATTTCAAATAGCAACAAAATATTTTAAAATCTCTATAACAAGGCCTAATTTAGTTAGTAGTTCATTTACTATCCCTTAAAATTGTGAGTAAAAGATAGTGATAGTGCATATACACACTTATTATTACCTAATCAATTAAAATATGAGACGTAAAAGTGTATTGAGAACATTTTGGAAACATTTATTGTTGGGAGCTGACGAGATGATCCGTGATTTGGTGGTGGCATGCAGGGGGAAGACGGTGTTGTGCTATAACTGCAAGTGATGGGGAGCGCTGCTATTGGCTGCAGATAAGAGCCCCATAGTCATGCCAGGGATCATCTCGTCAGCTCCCAACTGTACATGTAGCTTACATCATGTAAAATAGTTGCACTGGTCAATATTTTTTCATGGATATAAAGATTTCTTTTATGTACTAATATTTCAGTGTTTTGTGTAATATTACACTTGTAAATGTCCTCAAAATGTTACCATGTGAAGTTCAAACACTTCTTTGGCGGGTATTGTCTATCGTTATTTATACTGGAGGGTTGTGAAGTTGTTTTTTTAGATAATCAACATACGTGAGCGAAACGTCAGGTCGTAAAAACCTAGGACCACGGCATAACAGCCCGGAAATTGTAGACCATAATGTTTTTTAGATGTTTGACTGGCGGAAAGTAGTGATTTTTTGTCATATATAGTTTCGAGAACATACAAATACACGATTGTACATTACAACCCTAGTGGTGTGACGCCACATGGCGATTGAATACTCCAAAAAAATGCTCAACATATGGAAACACGCTTGATATTTATACGCGAAATAATGAAATGCAAACAATTTAATACGCTCCTAAAGACACGAAGGTTTCGCATGGCCTCGCATGAAGACACAAGAAAGGGTACATCAAGGTATGGACAAGGTATTTCATGTCAGGTCTAGGAAGCATGCTCCTTGCTTTGTAGTTACGACAGCAGGTCACAAGGTTGCGAAATTAGATTTCGTTAAGTGTTCTGTACCATCTTATCCCGATTCAAATCTCGTGACTTCTGTTGCTATCTCTTGACCAGTCAAAGCAAACACGTGACCTGACTAAATTAGAGACTCCAAACTACACGCTCTTTACAGGAATCGACTGTTGTATCTATAGTAACCGGAACAAATATAGAATCACATCTCAAGTTAAAGCTATCGGTTTATTCTGAATCTCATTGCATTGTCTTCCTAGATTTACCATTACGACTAGGACCCTACTAGCAGTAGTTAATTGCGTTTACTTTATAAGCAGTATTTTAATGCGTATTTTCTACAGTAAAATATGGTGGCTACATTTACTTTATTTTTTGTTAAATCACTGCTTCCTTCTGGTCACGTCTTCAACCTCAGTTAAATACAGTTGCACATCAGAGACCAACACGAAGGGTTGTTCTTACAACCAAGTAATGTACTATCAAGTACTACGACGCGTGTGCAGATTATTTCGCTGAAAAATTACATTGTGCGCATAAGTCGCGAAGCGAAGCTGACTTCGCGAGCTTGCGTCGTGGTACATGACGGTACGTGGGATGGCATTCTGGACTATCGAAGTCAGCGAAAGAAGCATTTAAAGTCTTCGCGACAAATGTAATAGGTGACAAAAAGAAAGCAGGAAATGGACGATGTCTAGGAAAACTGGAGTTGAAACTAACCGATAGTGAGACGTGCCCTAGGAGAATTCTCAGGCTCCTGGAGAAAACCGAGCACAAAATGGGAAATTGCCCAAAACGCTCAGGCCGCAACGGATGAACCCTCATAGTAGTCGATCTAATGATGTTTTCTCAGAGTTTCCCTTATTCTATTCGGTAAATATGAGTACTAGATCGGATACACAGCCCTCGTGAGGTAGATGACTGAACATAGAGAAAGTAGATAGTTCTATTAATGCTAAGGAAAACAGCCAGCTCAACATACATTTCCCCATTGGTTTAGGACAAACAAGAACGGAAAATGGAGCAATAGAACAAATGCGCCGTAAATTTTACATTATTTCATGCTTATGAAGACCTACTTCCAAATAATGTTTCAGCGAAATTACGGCAGTAATTTTAGTGCAAAGACTGGGTATTCTGAAAACTTTATGGGATTCGTTTAAATCGACTTGTCAGTAAATAACGGTTTAGGCTTACAGAATAATTGAGAGGTACGCACTTATCTGGGATAGAACTATACTGAATTACGAACACAGAAATTTCCTTATAACAAAAGTGACTTTGTTGAAAGAGATAGTGGTGGTCAAAACAAGGTGATTTATCACGTTACAGCCTGGACTTCTTGTAGTGTCCTCTGGAGCCAGGAATTAGCACAGTTAAACACGCGGCGTGATTTACTCTGCTACGTCACTGGAAAACCTTTACTTTGTCAGATTTATAGCGCCTCTGGACACTCGCCAAACGTGGTAATGTACTTAAAAAGGGGAAGTCCATTATTGGAACTTGCGAACGACATTATCAGTCTCACTGCAAAGGGCACGCAGTTCCTACACACTAGTCGGACACTAAAAGAAGATCGATTTCTAACTCTGAGATTTTATGACCGACCCACGATAATTTACCTACTGGCGTGTTTTTACAATTGGTCTGCTTTGACCTAGTAACTTTCTATCAGTGGGAGTTAGTTATTTTCTTATTTCTAAGACGTTATTTCCAGCTGTAAACCTATAGGAATAAAACTTAAAGCATGAAAATATAGCCGAGTATAATCCGTAAAGAATAGTGCCCCAATTGAGTCTGATGTCTTCTTCCTAGGCTCTCTTAAATTATGATATTTTGCATTGTTGTTATACAGACCAATTATATTAAGAGAGAATGTATTCAGTATCAACCAGTCAGTAAACTTTCACTCAGAATGTGTCGAAATCCCGTTATCACTTTCAACCTTATAAGAATGATAAAGATGAATAATAGCATGAATTAAGTACATTAACTGGCTAATGTTATTCCTTCAAGCTAGATATCTAGGCTATGTCTTGTCTGTTAATATGACATATCTTACGCTTTATGTGTATTAATCTGTCAGCCTTTCGATCCATCTGTCCACTGTACTGTGTGTGTATACAGTATGTCTTGTTCAGGCTATACTTTGGTCATAGTTAGAGCCCGGATTTCCATGCAAATGCATGTTTTTATATACTTTTGTTAGACTTTTCAAACTTTGTAGTTACTCATTACATGACTTATGGATTCCAAATAACCATATTTTTTCCGTGCATGTTTGCATATTTCGGCATTTTTATGGTAAAATTCATGCATAATGCATGTTTTAGATTTTTTTGTTTAATAAAGCATATTCAGACGTTTTTAATGCATACAAACCCTCATTTTCTGGTTTTAGTGCATAATATCAAGTTACCATGCATAACTGTGCATATTATGAATGTGCCTCCCTAAAATCTTGGCTTTTCAATGAAACGTAAAAATGTTGTATTGCATTATCATTGTTATTTGATTGACTTGGCAACAGAGTCTGCCACCTGCACCAATTTGAGAGTGCAAACTACTGTTTACCCTAAATAAACAGTACCGGTAATATAATACACCAGGCTACAAAAGAAAATGCCGACTCGCCGACCTTCCATTGAAAGAAAACTGCTAAACAGAATGTTCACTGCTTGAATTTGTCAGTCACTAGTCATTGTTGAAGACGTTGAATTATCTTTAGAATCGTGTTGTGGAGAAATGGGTGTGGCAGTTAGGGAAAAACTTAAGGAAGTACTTAGTTCAAATCCTGATTTTAAACTTCTGAAAACAGTGAAAGACGTATTATGTGGAAAAAATGACATGAAATTCGATCTCACCCTCAGTCAAATTTCTTCCCTTAAGTATGCACCTGTTACTTCTTGTGAAGTAGAAAGATCCTTTTCTGCGTTCAAGAATGTCCTAACTGATAAACGCACGAGTTTAAGTGAGGGGAATTTGGAAAAACTCGTTGTTGTATATTGTTTTAAGAGAAATTGAAATATATTGCAGTACAGTGCGGATTTTTGATAGTGCATGTTTCGCCCTTCATTGTGCATATTTGGAGATACGATAGTGCATGAATGCATGCATGTGCCCCATGCATAGTCTTTTGTACGGCCTAGAACCAGCACGAAATTAAACATGTATGTCTATCTAACTCTAGCACATTACTCCTATCTACGTAAGAGTAAAACTTGCTTATTTAGAGCCGGTTATAGAGCCGAAAGACCGCCTATGTGCTCTCGTGGTTAGCATAGCTGGCTACGGATCCCTAGGCCCGGGATTAATCCCCGGTACCTCCTTGCATTTTTCTGAGATAGGGAGGTCTGGAACGGGATGCACTCAGCCTCGTGATACAAACTGAGGAGCTAGTTGAAAGAGGAGTAGCGGCTCCGGTCAGGGAAACCACCATTAACGGCCGTCGGCATGCAGACCACAAGTCACCAATCCTGCCATCTGCTTATGGTAGATGACGCAGCGGTCGGGTGGTAGGCCACGGAGTTTAGTTTTTGTATGGAGCCGAAAATGTCTACCCATTGCACTGTCTCAAAAGACTGTGAGGAAAATATACCCGTTCTTTAAGACTATATATTTAGGGATTTTTAAACTAGAGACATGATTATATTGTTTTTAAAAAAAAATGTTATTTATATCGTACAACGCCTTTTACTCCAATTGTAGGCCTACTAGCAACTACTTTCTCACATGAGTAAAATACATATTTTTTGAAAAGTTTTATTATTTGTAATAACTAAGAATGTATTTGTTTAGTCTTTAATCTTTTTTTTTCATTTCTTTATTTTAGTCATTTGTATTATATATTATTCAAGTACTTAATGTTTGAATGTTTTCTTTGTATTTAATGTACGTTTCATGTATTCAGGTATATCATTTCTTGTTTTCATTTATTATTATTATGTATTTCATGTTTTTGCCCTAGCTGAGTGGTAGAGAAGACTGTATGGCCTTAAGTCCACCAGGTTAAATAAATAAATAAATAAATAAATAATATTAAATGTGTTATTTAATATCAGAGTGTAATAATGGCTTTGTTTGTATGTTACAGGGAGACCTCGGCCAGTTGTGATTTGGTTTCGAAATGATCAGCTTGTAAGCAACATGTCTGATGCTCTCAAGACAAGTGACGGCCTTCATCTTGTCCGAAATGAAATCATAATCAGAGACCTGGGGCGACAAGATCTGCACTCACAGCTCAAATGCCACGCTGCCAACAACAATAGAACCCACCCCTTGGAGGCAACTGTTCATGTGGACATGAACTGTAAGTAAACAATCTTACCATAATACATTACCTAATACCGGGGTTTGCCATAGCTCTACTCTATCATCTAGCTGCTTGAGGCTAAAGCCCTAATTAGCCTTTTTATCTAGCATCTGAGAAGCAGGCAGTATGCATTAAACAACTCATGTGATGCAATGAGATTCAAGAGCACAGGAAACATAGTCCTGACCAGGGCCCGGATTCTGATGACCTAAAATAGTTTGAAAAATGACCTGTAAAATAACCTTGAATTTTTAAAGAAAATGACTTATTAATTGTAAAGAATGATCTAAAAACTTATATTTTATTTGTAAAAAATTATTATTGTACACACAAAGTTATAGACTAATTTGTACATAATTTTAAAAACTGTAAAGGATGTTGTAGGTCTAAAAACTTTGTTCCTTGTTCTTTATTGGAGCATTTGAGAAGAAAAGTAAGAAAATAATTTTTAATATAGTTCCTACAAAAAATGTTGCATTATACTAACCTAGTAATTTATTTAAATATTACCCTATGGGGGAAAAAGACGACAAAAAAGTTGATATACTCAATGTAAATGCATGAAAATGACTAAATAAGGAGGGAAATGACAAGAAAATGACAAAATAATGACATAAAATTGAAATAAATGCCCTAAAAATATAAAATTGCATAAAATGACAAAAATGACCTAATAACAATGCATTTATATAAACTAGAGGCCATTATTAGGATTTAAATACAAGTTAGCAATGTCTATGCAGCATCAATAAAAAATGACATGTCAATAGAATCCGGGCCCTGGTCCTGACCATTCAGACCAAGTGGCGACCCAGGATTGCTAAATTTTCTAAGCAAGTACCGGTACCTTAACCTGTTCAAAATTAAAATATTACCCTTATTTAATTATCATTTCTAGAGAGAAATCAAAGCATGTGTGATATCGCATTCATTATTTAAATTCACTTTGGCGGATACAACAAATATAAACGGTTTTAGGCTATAAATATTTAGGAAATATTTGGAAACGCTTAATGTGATCCAACCGAATTTCAACCTCCAGAATGGCTAATCTGAAAACCGAAAAAAGCTCTGATCCTATCATAGCTATTAAAACATTGAGTGCTGTACTTAAACTTCATCAATTAATCATTTTAATACCATTTTAATACCATTAGGCCAAGCTGCTAACTGTTAGTAGTTAGTGGTGACTAGCACTGATAATTAATCAAGGCTGTTTGAAATTTATCCCATATGATTGCACATCCCAAATGTCAGTATAAATAATTTCTGTATCTCAGCTACTAAATACATTGACCTTTGTAAGTATCCAATGTGGATTTTTCTCACAAACATGGTGTGTTCTTTCACATTTAATAGTTGTAAGATTATGGTATAGTAATTTTAATTTTGAATCCTTACAACACATCTTAAACAGAACCACTCACGATAAATTATCAACAATTAACCATTTTGTGTTAAGTTGCCATTCATCCTTGTCATACTCAAGTTCTGTTTCAAATTTTACTCATAGATAGACTCAAGGAGGGAACATTTTGTAAAATATTGTCGTTCCTGAAACTACAAAATAGGACCTACGTTTTTTATGAACAGTGTGGGTGCGTATTCCGAAGTATACCTTAGCACAAAAGACTATTGACATATCTGAGCTAGTTAACAAAATTTAAAATCTACTGCAATATACGAGCCACTGAAATTGGATCATTCGTAATTATATGCCTTTATTAACATATCAAAGACATTTTTGTTGAAATTTGAAAAATATTACAGTTGTTTGAATGGGCATTCGTTCACATAAAAACATATCATTGGGACCAATCACGGAGGCCTGTTTACATTATACACAATTCACTTGCAATTCATTTCAAGAACAAAATCATCGTCTTAATGCGATTTTTGACAATCCGTTTAAGTACTCATGCTCTTCGACATCTGGTTCAAAACTGAATTAACAAAGCCGGATGGAAGAGTTCAGATGTCTGTTAGCCAGCTTCTGTATTTAGTTTATAAACTTAATGGTTAAAGTGTTGATTCTCAGAGATAGGTACAGCAATATAATGTTCTCATTTTCATAATTATACACTTTTCATTATTGGCCTTTTGTAGCTGGACACAAAACATAAAAATCTGTTTCCATTTTATCTACAAAATCTCTCCTCTACTATCTGAAGTAGTCTGGGAGTCACCAATCGCGATTGGTGACCCCCTCCGGCATCAAATGATTTTCTCCTAAAATATTCTCGTCTAATTTTTAATAGAAACAATGTTCGTTAATATATATCTACGTCTTCTCTTATTCTATTTCAATTTGGCAAGTTACCTCAAAACAAATTACTAGACTACACAAAAAAACTGAAACGCAGTATGCAGAGTTGTTTGTTGATGTGTTGTCACAGTCAAACCTTAATCTAAGGTAAAGGTATTAGTAATTTAATTTAATAGTAATGTTATTCTAATGCGTGATAAAAGCAAGTTAGACAGGCTCCCAAAAAAATCTTGGATACGTCCCTGTAGACAGTCATACATGTAGTAAATTGCTTTAGGTTTAATACAATATGGATACGCTGCATTTAAGCTTTTGCATTCTTACACCAATCATTAACTTGGTTCCGTCACCATAGAAATGTAAATGAGGGAGAATGTTTGAGTTATCGCATTTTTTTTTTAATCACAAATGGAAATAAACGCAGAAACGACCGATTGAGTGCTAGCATCCCCGCGACGAAGTCCGCATTATAATTAAATTTCCTGTCGCCAGAGGGAATCATTGTAACGCTGGCTTATTGTTAACTAAGAGGCAACTTGGTAATCTCATTAAATTTGTCGACGTCGCCACTGCCATCTCTCTGTTACTGATAGAATTAGTGGACTCAGAATATGCCAGGGCATAACTTGTACAAGTCGGCGTTAACACGACTAATTCATGTTCTTTGCACGTGCATTGCCGCCCGCTAAAACATTCGTCGCCTCCTGACTTCAGTGGTTTCATCAATTTGAATTACAACATAGTTTTAGAACTCGCTAATTTTATTGATGAAGTCTTGGGTTATTAACTAAATTTCGCTACTATTGTACAGGATTAACAATTCTGATGACGCGGAAATGGTTTAAGTTCATGATGGAAGATACAGTTAATTAGTAGAATCGATAATTCAAAGAAATCAATATATATTTCCTATAATAATACTTTACTTAAGTTTCGGGTGGTTTTCTATATTGTTAGGGTTTCAAAATAAATGATCTACAATTGTGTCACTGCGGTAGTATGATGCTACAGTCAACCCTCGATATAATGCCAACATCCGTTCTCTGACATTTATTGGCACAAAGCGAGGGTGGCACTAAAACGAAATTTAATTTTTAAAAAGAAATGACGTAATGCAGTGCTGTATTAATTTACTATACCGGTACTGTATTATGAAAGAAAATTTAAATAAAAGATAAATAGAGAACTTTAGCCCAAAATAAAATAATGTACAGTAACTCAATTTATTACAGTATATGTCCAGTGCTACAGTACACAAAGAGGTTGAAAAGAGGTGCGTCCATAAGTGATTATCTGTAAATGAGTAACTGTAGTGAAGTGTTTAACAACTGAATGAACACTGGGTTAAAAGAAGTGAAAGTTTGGAACGTATCATTGTATGAAGGGCTCCTTCTACCTGCTCCACCCTCACGCAAGGTGTGTGTCCGGCTTCTAAACATTATATCTTCTTCATTCCACCGCACTACATTTACACTCACTTCTTGGAAATACAGTACAGTATGTTTCTTAAGTAATCTTCCTAACAATCACGCCATTTTAAAAGAATTCTGGAACTGAAAAAATATCACTGTAAGCTATATTTTGTAAACACTTGTCTTATATTCACTGGTACTAAATGAATTGGCACCGTAACAATGTTTCTTACGTAGTTTATACGGGAGAAGATCCGTGCACTTGCATTTTTTTGCGCATTGCAAGAGTATCACTGTAAAGGGGGGCAGGTATTATATCGAGGGTTGACTGTATTTAGGAAATATTCTACGAATGAGTGAATTAGATTTATATGCTTATGCATTGCGCCTTCATTATCCCTGTTGGCGTGGCTTACGTAATTTTTTGTGTTTACGAATCGGTTAGATTGGATTATGATATATATTTTTTAATTTAATTTGTTTCCGTCTTGGAAGAGTTCTAATAATAATCAATTAATCAACAAGTGTTCTTGCAGTTTTATTATACTATAGTCAAAGTGGTACTAGATTGGGGGAAAGATGTAGAAAGTGTAGACGAGACCAAGACCTGAAGACCACACATAAAATCTGATCTAAAGCTATGACGATATTTCCAGCGTTATACAGTATGAAGGGGTCGGTGGAAGAAAGTGTAAATGTTGAGATTGTTGTACTATTTTTTTTTGTCGCTATTTATTCCATTGTTTATGATCAAAGATTAATTCTGTCAAGTCTTGTTTTTTTTTACATAATACGTACCAAAAGAAAGATAATAAGATTTGCAGATTTGAGCTAACTTAAAAAATTCAGTATCTAAAATGAGGTTTGTATGGGTTACCACTATCTTCCGCCAACCCCTTCGTATGTTCTGTAGGGTGGAAAGCATTGTTTCCTAAATTCATTTATATTCTTTATTTGGCTGGTTAGGTTCCACTACTACATAACGGTAGACCAATAATTCCTATTTTCTTATAGACTACATGCGTTATCCTTGCATGCACTAACAATTCGAACCAAACGTGCGTCATAATGGCCAAAAATTACGATAGGTAATGGACGCTCGTAATTTGAAACACTTTACCAAATGTAGTGATTAAATTCTAAAGACTTCATGAAAATTAAATCAGAAGAGAGCCATTAAATATCATCATTTAGTTCTTAAAAATCTTCCTAATGTATGCATTTATGAATAGTATTATATTCTGTATCTAATAATTCATCTAATAGCATGTAAACCTTATTGCTCTCCGAATCCTCAAATCCTTAGTTCACATTGGGTTGACCTGTTCTTTTTACTTCCTCTGCCCGTACCATAGGTACTATAGGTAGAGGAAGTATTGTTTTCGACCCTAAAATTCGAAGTTGAGTTTTTAGCATATATATACGTTTCAAGGCCCCCTGAATCCAAAAATACTATTTTTGGAAACATGTCTGTGTGTGTGTCTGTCTGTGTGTGTGTCTGTCTGTGTGGAAGTTTGTGAACAGGCTACCTCCGAAACGGAGAATCGTATGAAAACAAAATTTCGTATTTGGGTCAGGTACCTTTTGAAGATGTGATTCGAAGATTGGCGACAAATTCCCCTTATTTTTAAGGGGACTTTACATGAAGAAATTTTCGTTTTTCGCGATTTTCTCGAAAACGGCTCTAACGATTTTCTTTAAATTTTGCGCATGGATTGCTTGTACTAAGAGCTAAAACTTTTATTTCAAACATTTTTTCGAACAAATTATCTGAAGGGTAGTTATAAGCTACCCACTGTGAATACGTGCTTTTTGCAATACGGCTTCTTGTAAATCGTACGAAAACAAAATTTTGTATTTGGGTTAGGTACCTTCTGAGGCTGTGAAGATTGACTACAACCTTTTCTTATATTTAAGGGGACTTTACATGAAGAATATTTTGTTGTTTGCTATTTTCTCATAAACGGCTCTAAAAATTTCCTTTAAATTTTGTACATGGATTGCTTATACCATTTCAAAAACATTCTCTGAAGGGTGGTTGTGACCTACCAACTTGCCTGGTGAACAACTCAATACGCGGATATTTAAGGCATTTAATTCTATATAAGCACGTGAAGAGAGAAAAATGTACTGGTGGCCCTGCTTACAGTAAAGAAATGTCTGAGGGGAATATTTGATAAATTTCGGAAATTATTCTTAACAGCAGAAAGTTCAATAAACGTTTGCAGTCACTTGTTTTTTTTTTCCCCCATAGCCTGCGTTTTTAGTCGCAACATTCAAAGAAGGGGCTATAAGATATTTATAGCATAATTAGCGTAAATGCTGCAAACTTTTATTTGGGCAGAGGAAGTTATGTGACTTTCACATCAGATTTTTTATTACTTCCTCTGCCCGTACCATAGGTACTATAGGTAGAGGAAGTATTGTTTTCGACCCTAAAATTCGAAGTTGAGTTTTTAGCATATATACACGTTTCAAGGCCCCCTGAATCCAAAAATACTGTTTTTGGAAACATGTCTGTGTGTCAGTGTGTGTGTGTGTGTGTGTCTGTCTGTCCGTGTGGACGTTTGTGAACAGGCTAGCTCCGAAACGGAGAATCGTATGAAAACAAAATTTCGTATTTGGGTCAGGTACCTTCTGAAGATGTGATTCGTAGATTGGCGACAAATTTCCCTTATTTTTAAGGGTACTTTACATGAAGAAATTTTCGTTTTTCGCGATTTTCTCGAAAACGGCTCTAACGATTTTCTTTAAGTTTTGCACATGGGTTGCTTATACTAAGAGCTAAAACTTTTATTTGAAACATTTTTTCGAGAAAATTCTCTGAGGGTAGTTACAAGCCACCCACTGTTTGTAGAAAGTTTGTCTTACGTGATGAACAACTGAATTCGCGCTCTTTCACGGCCTCTTATTCTATATAAGAATGTGACGTGAGAAAGATGTGTTGTTGGCCATGCATAGAGTAAAGATGTATCTGAGGGAAATATTCGATAAATTTCGGAAATTATATTTTACGGCAGAAAGTTCAATAAACGTCTGCAGTCATTTGTTCTTTTTTTAAGTTTGTTGTATAGACTGCGCTTTTAGTTGCATCATTGAAAGAAGAGGTATTTATAGGATAATCAGCGTAAAATGGTGTCTTGCGATTATGTACAAGGATATGTGAATACTGCTAACTTTTATTTGGGCAGAGGAAGTTATGTGACTTTCACATCAGATTTTTGTCAACTTGTGTTTGCCATCACTTTCTAATTTTGCTCAATACACAGTAGAGAAGAGCTTAGGTCAGTTTCGAGTTCTGATGACATTTGAACGTGATTTACTCGGCAGGGAACATTGTATGGTATCATTCAGGCTGTTCTGTTTGGAGCTTGTAACTTAATGGACCGTAGTAAACCTCACAGTATATCTTAGAAGGGTCGCTAAGTGTGAACAATTGCTGCTCCCTACGTAGCCTATGTCCTGTATTTCTATTGAATTTACGAGGAAATATACAGTTGGGGAAGCAGGATTTAACCAGGATAGATAATTATTTCGTATAAGCTTCAGTTAGATTTAATATTAGGATATAACCTGTATATTGGCCAAGTTAAAGTAATCTCAAGACGATAAGAATATAATGGTCAGGGTAAAAAGAACATCTCAGATTTGATTTCCCGTTCATGAGAAATTTTCCTCATAATATTATAATACAAATCTCGTTTGTACGATATAAGTTGACTGGTCACACCATGTAATTTTAGTGGTATTGGTGGTAATCAGATTTAAAGGCCTTTCGATAACAAGGCAATTTAAGTTTTTGTTAAGTTGTCTCTCTGTAGCAGTTGTTCCCAACCTTTTTCAGCTGACGCCCCCCTTCGAATATCATGAAATCCTCACGCCCCCTTTGACAGTGATGGGAAAAAGGAGCCCTAAATCGTGATTGTCAGTATTTTTGTACTTTAAAATATCCCTATAATACTTTTAAAAATAAAATTAATATTGCTCACCCCTTTTGTTAGTCTTATTTATCCTATGATGCTTTTGCTGTCACACACACACACATATACGCGTAGCCTATATAACACGAAAATGCATATCTAATTATTGTGTATCTTATTTGAGTCTCAATACAGCTCATAAAAAAGTTAAATTTAGAAACACAAATGTCCAGTGTAGAGTTAAAAACTTAATATTATTGAGATGATTGGCACTGTTTTGCTTTCGCCAGCTCTGAGATATTAGGTTTTATGTTTGACAGAGCACAACGCAGATCACTCTTCATCTCGTATTTGGATTTCCAAATTATTATAAACGTGTTAAGGACAAGATATGACTAATTAATATGACAGGGAAAATATAGTTACGATTTAAAAGATTATAAAATGTAAATTCCCACTATTCTGTTATTCTTGTTAATTACGGTATGTGTCTGTGTTTTTGTTTGGTTAAAGTTAACCGATAAAAAATTCTCGTCGACCGACAAGGCAACAACACTAAATCAAAATATGAATTTCAAATTAATGCACGCCCCGTAAAAAGAGCCCCACACCCCCTGGTTGGGAACCCCTGCTCTATAGTATAGGTTGTATTATTTAATGCATACAAGTTGATTTCTTTCTCGTTTAATTTAATACTATTTTAATATGATGTAATTGAATTATATTTGCATGGTTCTCCATCCCTATTTCATACTCCCGGGAAATTCCAAAGGGATGACTCCAGAAATAGTAACATTTCCAGGTACCTTTAAAACTACTCCTAATGACATAGTTTGTAGATTAAGTTAAGTTATTTACAAAATAAGAGTACAAGGATCTTATATTTCTTAATGTTAGCAGAGAGCATATTCCATTTATTATTAACTTACAAATAAAGTAACATAGTTGTATAGTTGCAACGCCCTGTAGTTTGTTTGAATGATCTGAAGCATTATATTGCTGTGTATAAATGATTCCCGAGCTTCCTTCTCTTTGCGAGCGAGTCTTACTGATGGAACGTCCAGCATAAAACAAAGACATTTCATTGTTTCCCTGCTAATTTATCTGAAGAGCTTGTTGTGGACAGACGAAGCTGTACAGGGGATTATTCATTCCACTAACTTCTCAGAGCATAATGAACTTCATTTATACGGCTCTCAATACATCTCTCTCGCCTGCGTGGTGGTTTTGAAGTAGCACAATCCCTCCCTAAGGGAATATCACGTTTTAATCTTGTATAATCGTTTCTTCTATTGCCCTCACGTAATTCATTCATTACTTTATATCATAATAATGCTTTTTATTAAGTAAATGCAGACTTTCTGCTTGTCTAGTGGTTAGCATGAATCTCCTCGGATTTTTCTGACAAGTGAGGTGTGAAACGGGATGTACTCAGACTTATGAGGACAACCGAGTAGCTATTTTGATAAGGAAGTAGCGGTACCGGCCAAGAAAACTATACATTTCGTCCCTGACATGCCACAATCCAACCATCTACCAATGAAATCAGTATTAGGAACGGTCGGAAAGTAAACTCTGTTCAGTCGTGGGATGCCAGGGTAGTCACATCCCACCTCAGAATAGCTTTCCCCTCACTCACATTCGCCAGTGTCAAGAAGAAAACATTTTTGCTGTAGCGCTATGATGAAAGTGACTTCTAATTTTCGTTAAGTATACTGTAAGAATATTACTTTAATATAGGCTTCATACAATGCCTATCACATAACGTTTATAATTTTGGAAGAAGTAAAATCCCACAATAGCATAATGGATTCTAGTGCTGGATCTCTATCCCATTTAATTCATAATTATAATAATGACTTACTAGATTTATTCAAATTACTCCACTTGTAAAGTTTTGAGGCTACTTTACCAGATTTTCAGACATAATAGCTTACTAAGTTGTAATTTTTTATTACGGTTTTGGCAATAACATGAATGTGGCTATCACAGAAATTTCAAATTCAACCTCGGAAATATAACAAAGAATCAACCGAACACCGAACCACTTATTGAGGCCTGAAGATAGGCAGCTTGTCAAGAAACTCGTCGCGGCTATTTTTAAAATTAGATTAAGGTGCGACATTCAGGATTGGTTACTGAGAAATATGGGAAATTCATTACTTTTCCCCTCAGAAGTGAATTGCTCTACAACCTCGTTATCTGAAATGCTCTTTATTTCAGAATTAATCAAACTGTTACAGTTAACAGCTAGTTATCGTTACAAAATGGCAGCCGCGTTTTGTGCACTGAAATACCGTTTCCGTGATAATTTCCACAAATGTCAACTGAGTAATTCTTTTTCTACCCATTATTAATATCACATAAAAACACTGTCTACAATCATTGATTTTGAAAAGTAATGCAAATTAATGTAAAAAATTGCTCTCCATGGATTTTATTATTTTTTAAATACTCATGCTGCAGATATTCCAAAGATTGTAGGCGATGTTATTCATTTGATACTTACAAATAAATATAAAAAATTATCACTCAGAAATACTGACATTTGTGGAAATTATCACGACATTTCCGTGCACGAAGCGTGGCTGTCATTTTGTAATAATAATAATAATTACCCCTAACTGTACAAGTTCAATTACTTCTGAAAATAGAAAGTAATTGTAGAAGTTGACATAAAGAGCGTGTCACATTACAAGATTATAGAACAATTCATTACTGAGAAAATTTCTCAGTAATGAATTGTTCTAAAAGGGCCAATGTCATAAAATTTTCTTTTGAGATAACTGACTTTGAAACCTTTGTTGAAGTAATATTTTTTGCTGAGAACTTCCGACATTAGCCTCTAAGGTTTTTATGTGTTGTCTATTAATAGCATCATACATTGGTACTTTTATTATACGAAAGATAAAGACTAGCCGAGCTCTGTAATGCATAGATCTCATTTTTGCAAGAAATCGAAATTGGCCCTTTTAGAACCAAGCAACAGAATATAATAATGAATTTCTCCATTTCTCACTACCCAAACCTGTATGTCCCCCTTAAAGTAGGCCTATAAGCTATTAAACGTTAGCGTGCATTACCTAGTCACTTTCTTTTAATGACCATATGTCTTCGTTTTACTAGGCTAAGCACATATGCAAACATACAGCGTTAACGAGAGTTATTTTTGTCACCTTAATTAGGGTCACAGGCGGAGGCTTACAAATAGGCTAGGCCTACCTTGTGTGACTGACGTAATAATGTAGGTAGGTGTTTACTTTGAGCGGCGGTACAGCGCGACGATGAACTGCTCCTATGTTTGCTATTATAACACATTTCATAGGGATTACAGTCTTAGCGCCCTGGCATGTAATCCAATTCTTTTTCCACCAAAGCTGCCTTCAGTGTAGTATTAATTAAAGATAAAATATTAGAATTAAAAGCAAGTATTTTAATCTAGCGAGATTATGGGGTTGGAGATTTGTTCCTGTACAGACCCGTAAAGCATTAACATTCAGTGAATTCTCTAACTATTATATTAACATTCAGCCTCTTAATCAAAAGGAAGAGATAAAAATCTTTCTCACTAAAGATTGAATGAAACTCAGAAATTCTTAATTAAATTCTATGTATAGCCTAGAGAAAGGATTTTTCCCCAGAAACCGGCGTAAAACCAGATGTAGTCAATAATATAACTTAATCTGTATACATCTTAATCGTTGTTATTTCAAGTACAAGCTGGTTATACAAATCTCGGACGCGTAATGTTTATACGAAGGCCAATCAAATGAATCCTTTTTTCCCACTATTTTACTGCAGGAAGAATGCTTGCTTGTACATTAATTTTCCACATAGTCCCCTCCCAGTTCAATGTACTTACGCCATCTGATAGGAAGTGCTTCGATACAACGTGAGAAAAATTATTTTGGTTGTCGCTGTAGCCACTCGTGCACTGCCGATTGGACGGTCTTCATCAGACTTGAGCTTATGCCCTCCAAGGTGCTCCTTTAATGGACCAAAGATGTCCAAGTCTGATGGTGCCAAAGTGTAGGGGATTGCTGAGTGCAGGTGTTTTGCTTCTACATGATAATGCCCGTCCTCATGCTGCTCGTGCAACCATGAAAACCGTCGATGACATTCGCTCCAAGTGTCTCCCATGTCCGCCATACTCGCCAGATTTGTCTTGATGAGAAGTCGATTTTCCTACATCCATTGCCGGTAACCTAAGTTACCTTACTGCACACGTACGTCATTATATCAAAGCCTGGTATATTCTACATGTGTGTTGTTACAGACTTGCAGTGTAGCCTACTCACATTTGCTAGTTGATCTTACTCCCCTGTAATTTTGAAGTAAAACTTCTTTAGCCGCGGTAGGGGTAAATCGAGAGCTTGTGCAACGCTCAAAAATCGTCACGAAATTAATGAGGTGTGACGGAACGGACTGCACAGAAAACAATCAACTCATCAATCGCGCATTGGCGCGAATAGCCAAAGGTCCTGGGTTCAAGTCCCAGTGCCGGAGGAATTTTTCTCCTATAATATTCTCATGTAGTGTCCAACAGAGACAATAATCTGTGGCTCATGAATGCTTATGTATCAATCAACTCAATGATTAAGCTTATCCAAAGTTTAAAAAATCCAAAAATTCAAAATTAAAAAATCGAAAATTCAAAATTTAAAAAATACAAAATTAAAAAATCCAAAATTAAAAAAAAAAATTCAAAGATCCAAAATTTGAAAAATCTAAAAGATCCAGAATTCCAAAATTAAAAAATTCAAAGATCCAAAATTCAAAAGTTCAAAAATCCAAAATTTGAAAAATAAAAATTCCAAAATTAAAAAATCCAAACATCCAAAGTTTAAAAATCAGAAAATTCAAAATTCAAAATATTAAAAAAAAAATAAATAAATAAGAATCCAAAATTAAAAATCTAAAATCCAAAATTTAATAATAAATATCCAAAATTAAAAAATCCAAAATCCGAAATTTTCGAAGTCAAGAAACCCATTATTAAAAAGTCCAGCAATCCAAAATTCATAAAATCTAATAATCCAAAATTGAAAAATACAAAAATTAAAACAAGTTTCACTTCTGTCGCGTGGCGTTCCACGCACACTTTTTTTTAATACTGACTTACGATAAATCATCAGGCACCTAACTTTCATGCAAAACCTTCTAAATACCATGCAAAGTAGGTATTGGTGTGATGAGCCTCCGCACTCCCTGCTTTGAAGTAAACGATGTATCGACCAAGTTGGTACTCTTGTATCAGCTGTTCTCGGTGATTAATTATTTTCACGTAAGTAACTTTTGTATTATGAGCTTTCGGCTTGTCTTTTCAAACTTTTCATCGATACCTTAATGATGCACTGAACGATACTTGTGTCATAATATAGGCCTACCAACTTATATTTACCACCATATTCATCATTATAGATTCATTATCAATTATCATTAATCAATATTTTCCTTGCCATGTTCATGAACACCATCAACAGCACGGTCACCATTGTAATTGTCCCTTCGTCATCTTTATAGCATTATAATATTTTCTTTCCTTTTTCATTCTTTCTGATCTTCGACATCACTATCATCACCATCGATATTATTATTAAATCTCCAAGTAAGAGCCCTATTTTAGCTAGGTGTGCTAGGGCTATAGTTACAGAATAATCATTTTAAAATTATGACATGCAGAACAGTTTAAAATGTGGCAGTAAACAATAAACAAAAGTGAACATACAAGCAAAACATTACAAAGTTACATTAAAAAAAGTTCATAGAAATTGTTGTGAGAATAATCACAGCGTTTTAAAAACTTTGTTGACAAATGTTTTGAATTCTGTGAAACAGCATTGGTTTTTTAAAAAGTCAATCATTGGATAACCCAAAACCTTATTACACTTAGTTAAATGTTTCTTTAGCATCTGCCGCTTGTAACCATCCCTCGTTATATGCTAAACCTACAACGTCTAGGAAATGGTAATGTGTAAGTGATAAATTGGCTGGTGATGAGAGTTATTTCTGTACAAAGGATATGAGACCGCTATTTTTTTTTAAAGAAATTAAGATAAAGTAGGATTACCTCCACAACGTCTCTGGGTTTTTACGTATATACCTTAGGAGCGAGTCTCGCCGCTCGTAGAGTTCCTGGCTAGGGGAGGTAGCTGCACCCTGATTGGCTCAGCTCTCCTATCCCGCTCCACGTGTTGTCTGTCTCTCTCGCTGCGAGATTATCCCTCCACTCAACTAATATAGTATTTTCTACGACAGACGACTCGCTGCATGATGTTCACTCTCTGCCCAGCGGTAGCTTACTGATCTTACGCGCACCGAATTCGCGCATCTTGGTAACGAGACGTAACGAGAAGCTCGCTGGCTGGGTTTGTCTTCAAGGCCAGAGACTTTGTGGGAATAATCCAACTCTACGAGATTGTATTATAAGATTTTATTTGGGTTATGTGACCTTCGGGGAGATGCAATGTGATGTATATCTCAATATTCAGTTTTTTATAAGTTACTATCAAATTTAAAGTTAAAGAGTTCTAAAATCGGAATATTAAGAATCATGTGGCGTCGACGCAGCAGCAGGAGAAATTTATAAAGTAATGTAATGTAATGTAATTTATTCTTTTATCATACAATGTTAGACCCTTGGTGTTCCTAAGGTTTTCACCATAAGGTGTTCTTCCTACCATTACAAACTATCTTGGGATTATGACTTTAATATTATAGCACCATTGTCATAAACAGCACTGAACTTGCTCTTCGCTTTATTGATAAGCTGCACTATAGTACTGAAATAAACTCTATCAACGCCATATTATTTTCTCCTACCTATTTCTTTCATATATAATTCTCCGACCATGTATGCGACAAACAATCCAGATGATCGCACTTCTAAAGCATTACATTTCGACACTTTTTTTTCTCTCTTACATTTCACTCATTCGAATGCAGGATATAATACGATGTGATGTGATAACTAGAGACCGGATTTTAAAGGGAATTCCTTTTTTTATATTTCATCACAAAACGTGATAAAATTGAACAGGACATTACTGAGTAAGTTTCAACTGCAAATTACCTGGTTTTAACGTCCCTTTTTTCCCTTTTTTAGGCTTATTTCCCTTTTTTTAGGAACTTTCCCTTTTCAGTACCTTTTTTGCTAATTTATTTTGAAAAATTCGTAAATTACCCAGTATTTGGTAATATGAAAACATTAACAATTGTTTTCACTGATTCACCATTGAAAAAATAATTCCTCCCAGCAGAATAGAGCGTTACAGGGAAATCACAGGCTTGCCATTGCCTAAGTTTCCCATTATAACAAGGTGAGGAATATGGATTTCAACAAGATCCAAAAATTTCTTCAGTCATTAGATGTTACAGAATCAGCAGCTGTAGAGCAAGCAAAGGCTTTACAGAAAACAAACATGTATCTCTCTTGTTGAATTTTTACACTCTCTTGCTTTTATATCCCTTCTTTCCCTTTTTTCCCACCTTTTTTCGGCAATAATTTTCCCTTTTTTTGTCCTTTTTTGGGTGAAAATTTTCCCTTTAAAATCCGGTCTCTAGTGATAACGACATACTCTTCATTTTTACAACAAATTTACATGAAGAGAATGTTGTACATAGTACATTGTACTAAGAGGCTAACTTTTTATTTGGGCTGAGGAAGTTATGTGAGTTGCACATCAAATTATTTTGCAAACAGTCATCATGAAGCTCAAGTACAGTCGTTCATTGAACATTAGTAGTTACCGGCGAATCTATCAAACATGCGACGCGGCAATCGTAGAGAAAGGCTTTCAATGCGAAAGGATGTTAGGCTGTATAACAAAACAATTAGTTATAGTGTCATGCGGAGGACAGAGGCAGTGAATTATTCGCCTGGGATTCTGCCGTCACAACTGAAAATCCACTCATTACCGTATTTGCAGTTCCGCATACACACACTCGCATAGATTAATCTCTTTGTGAGAGAGCGAGAAAGGTGGAGGAAATTACGGAATAATAGTAGCAAACCTGGTATATTTTACCGCACGTTAAAGGTGAAATTCGCTGAACTCGCATTCTTCACGGGCTCAGTGAGGCTGTGTAACATAGCACCAGATAGCATATGCTCTGGGCAAAACATTGCAAAGCTGTACATAAATGTCAGTGAATAAGTGTTTCAGATTTATATGGGTAGGCCTAAATAATAGCAGTAAAGTTTCAAAATAGTCAAACTTTCTGACTGCAATTTGATGTAATACTTTATTGATCATTGTATTTATTTTGTAATAGTCTACAATGAAGACTTTCTTCAGATAGATGTACGCATCATTGCAATAACAATGAACAAATACAACCTCCATAACTCAGCTAAGCGAACAAAAGTGATGACATTTTATGACAGGAATCCAGTGTGAATGAAACTAATATTGAATGACTCTCCCTTAGAAGAAGTCTTAATTTATAAATATTTCGATTTTAATTTTAGTATACAAAAAAGCAAAGACTTAGATGATTATTGGCACTATTTCAAGGGTATGTGGCGCACCCCTTTACATATAACAAGACCAGAATGAAGTTGTGATGAAGTTTTACAAAGATGGCTGTAATATTGATTTATTGATCCATGGAAAGGTGACGTCAAACTGAAAAATTCAATGTCATAGCCGGGATTTGAACCAGCATCTTCGAATTTCCGTGCCGCTGCTCTTACGAACTGAGCTACCGTGGCAACTTTAAATTCTCCAACTGACTCAAATGTTTGGTGTTAACAAAGCAACAGCAGAAAATAATTCAATCTGCTGAAATGAAATTCCTACGTTTTGTAGCAGGAAGATGGCTTATAGGTAACATCCCTAATAAAGGAATTAGATCTGAACTTAATATTTCTATTAAATGGCAAAATAAAAACTAAATGGGAAGATTACTTTAATCATATTTTAAGAAAGGATGCATCCTGCTACAGTAAACAAAGAGAAGTACGCCTAAATAGAGGACACCCAAAAATACGCTGGAGGGGCCAACTTTAATAATAATAATAATAATAATAATAATAATAATAAGTAAAAAAATTGTGTGTAGTTTTGACGGAACGAGTCTGTTAGCCCAAACCCTGAAGTTGTTGATATTATTCGTATGCGTCCATCTAGTGGGGTGCTGTCTCATCACGTGTCCTGCCCATCTCAATTTTAAGCTGCTCTTGTCGCAGTGTCCTTACTCCTCTTCTCTTCGGTATTTCTTGTCTCTGTGTCTATTCCTTCCCATTTTTCTTTGACAGATTTCTACTGCATGTCTGTGCTTCTTTGTTAGACTTCATGTTTGAGAGACTTACCATACAAATAGGTCTAACTGCAATTTTGGAGCTGCATATTACAAAAGCTATGTAAGGACAGTAACGACTTGACTGAAGACATAAGCGTTGCCTTTTAACGTATGTAATAACATCGAAAATAAATTTACTCTTAAAATGCTGAGGTAGGGTTTGTAGTAAAAAGAAATTCATATGTGTAGGCGGATGGGAAACTTCAAATGAATTTGTTATTGAACTTTTAGGAAATACAAAACACACTTGTGCATTTTTGGTCCTGAATATGTGAAAAATGTAATTGTTATAATTTTAATATATATTTCGTTCACGAAGTTAAATTCAATGCATCAGCCTTTTGCATTCGTACTTTATTTAATGTATTTTGCCTATAATGACCATCACAGATTCTGGCCATATGAATATTATATTGAGGATAGTGCAAAGGCATGTCACATTTCATTGTGCATTTATTTTCTCTGAAAAATCGCTCAGCAATAAAACCAATCTAATCGGAATAATTAATCATTTCTGCTTGCCAAAGTAATGAACCAAGGTATACCATTCAGCACGGTTCTAATGGATCTAAATTCTTCATATCCCTTCAATAATGTAACATCAATCACTGGAATCTAGCATGTGCCTTCTATTAAGCAATCACACGGGATATTCAACTCATTCTAAAGCTCCTTACGGCAATGGCTGTTCTAGATAGATTAGTACTTCAAGGTATTACTTTCGTGTGTAATGACTTATGACATATTATACTGACTGGTTCATTGAAGTTTCCTAAATCCACTTCCTGTTTTATCATTGCTATTATTATTATTATTATTATTATTATTATTATTATTATTATTATTATTATTATTATTATTATTATTATTATTATTATTATTATTATTATTATTATTATTATTATTATTATTATTATTATTATTAGGAAAGAAAGAAAAAGTTCGGAATAATAGAATAAGGGAAATAATGCAAGTTGAAAAGAATATTTTGGAAATTGTAGAAGAAAGACGCTTGAAATGGTATGGACATGTACTCAGAATGTCAGAGGATAGAATACCCAAGAAAATTTTGGATTGGAAAGTAGAAGGAAAAAGAAGATGAGGGGAGCCCAAAGAGTGTTGGATGGATGGGGTGAAAAGGAGTATGGCGAGAAAAGGATTAAGTGAAGAAGATGCTATGGACAGGGACTTATGGAGGCAAAAGATTGTTGTAGGATGAAGGAAAACCATTGTATTGTGGAATATTCCTTAATAAAAAAAAATATTATTATAATGTAGGCACCTTATGCATATGCTGCAAAACCGATTTCTCGCTCATAAATATGTATGTTGTATGTCGCGTTAAAATGAATCTCCCCAGTATTCGTAGTTTCTTCGTTTTTTGTTTTTTTTGTTTTTTTTACTTTACATTATTTTTTTAACTTACTTAATGGGCTAGGTACACTTCATCATTCATGATACGATATATGCTTAAAATATATCAGTTAGATAAGTTATAGTGGAGTCTGTATACAAACCGCTTTGATTCAAGACGTAACAGTCTAAACAAATATTACAAATACAAATGGTATTCTATTAAGTTCAGGCACGATACTTTATTCTGGACGGGATATTATTAATAGCACACCTTGTGGTAGACGGAGAATGATAAAGTAAATTGAAGTAATACCTGAGCTAGGATTTCGTTTTAATCCGGAAACGTGTAGTTGGCACAACATGAGTTCAGTTTCACTCAGTTCCCAGCTCAATTAATCACAGCTTGCTACCGTCTCATTTATACACAGAGCAGTTTAGCAACTCAGAGTTCTCTCTCTCCACTAAGACTGTTTTCTACAGAGCTTCTTTGTAACTGCGTCTACAGTACCTTTAAGGGCTGACCGAAATGTCGAGAGTGGTTTTCCAAACGAAAATTTTTACACTTAATAAAAAATATAAACAGAAATTAATATTTAAAATTTCATTTGAATATCACAATTTGTTTTTTGAGATATTGTTTAATTTAATTGATTTTTTAATCCAAATCTATCTCCTACAAATATTAAAATATGAATTTGAATATATTATGTGAGAGTCTTCGATTCATGCTTTACGAATGTACCATTTAATATTGTTGTAATTTTTGTTTAAAAAGTATTTTACCTAGCAAAACGAAAGTTTAAAGGAAACTTACCTATGATTATATATATTTTTTTTTAAATAACTGAGGTTTATACAGAAAATGTTATTAGACATTGCATTACATAGGCCTACATTGTAAAGTACATTGTGAAAAATATTCACAGTTGTAATTATCTTTTTTAAGGGAGAAGACAGATTTAGAATGTGGTTAAACGATATGGAAATTGAAACCGAGAAAACAAGGTATTAAAATTAGCTTGCACAGGCAGTTGAAAGTACTATATAGGCGCTACATTCACCAGATAAAATGTGTTTAGCATCTTCAGCAAGAATGTTTATTTTTATTGCTGATGTAAATGAGGGGAAATGTTTTAATTATTCATAAGATTAGAGAGTTCATAATGCAGTAGAAAAGTATATTGCGATTGTGCTAGAGAATCACAATTATTTATAAATATAATTGTGATATATAAATATATATACATATATATTTTTATTTTTATATAATTGTGATTCACTATTGTGATAGTAACAAAAATAAACATTCTTGCTGAAGATGCTAAACACATTTTATCTGGTGAATGTAGAGAATGGTTGTTTTACGTTTAGTTCTGTGTTTATTATTTCGGGATGGAATTACGAACAAGGACAGTACGATATACGAATAGGGTTATGTAGGAGTTGCGTGAACGATATAAATTTTGAAGTTTCAGGATCGCTGTTAGGCCTTATATCCCATTGTTCTCAAGTTGGTAGCACTAGCTGGGTAAGTCGGAATGGGCATAGAAATCAAAACCATTGTTTTCAGGGATGGGCTAACTCTTTACAGAAAAATAAGTCATTGGTCTACTCCCCTTTCCTAACCTTCAACATGTATTGAGCTCTAACAACCCTCAGTGAGAATATAATAATATATTCAACGAACGTCAAAGTAGAATTACTCAAAACAACATTGTACTACTAGACCGTACTGAAAGTATCCTAAGAGTTGAAGAGGTATTAACTACAAATTTAGATCAATAAAGTCATGTTAAATGGGTTGTAAATAAATGTATTAATTCATTAGCGCTCTAAATAAGGCCAAACGCTATGTTAGCAGTGTTAGGATATACACCTTACAGACTGCTGGAATTATCTGTCCATTTTTGGGTTCTTAGCTTACTTTCCCCTTTGTCACAGTATTTCAAACACTGCGTGAATTTGAATAGTAACGCCTTTTTTTTAATTCTTCCTGTAACACTTACAGGCTGCCTTATGACAAAGAGTACCAAACACTGAAATATAGAATAAAAATTAACAAATATAAACTTAAATTAATGAACCCGACTATGTAACATAACAATGTTTCACTTGAATATACATGTAAGCAAACACAAGCAAATTAAATTAAATATATGGTCCATAACTTATGCGTGGTTTCGAAATATGGCCAAAGATCCTTTCAATGCTGCCATTTATCCCACTTGTGTGGATCTTTCAATTTAGGCTATCGGTAATAGCAATAACAATAAGTATAGACCTAGTTATGATTTTTCCATGTTTTGTCTGTATTTTATTACTCCATTTTATTACTCCATTTAACAGAGGAAATTATTAGGATTGTCTATTTACTACAGCTAGTATATAATGTAATATGTAATACAAATACTCCGGTACCGGTCAACCGATTTTATCCAAAATAAATAGGCTTCTTGCCATGGACGTTATAAATTGGTATACCAAGTTTCATGAAAATCCGATGAAAGTATTTGAGTTGCCGACACAGGATGGACGGACAGGCAGACGGACATTTTCCCGTCCCGCACACAATCTCATGAAGTACCATACTGACACTTAATAAAAGCCCACGATATTATGGAAATATGCAATGCCTTTTCTAAACATGGTGGTCTTCTAAATTCAATTGCTTGTTTTTTTTTTTTTTTTTTTTAAGTCGAATTTTAGCTTAACAATTTTCACGTCAGTCATATATTGTAGTAGTCTACAAAATGAATAAATTTAAAAAATAGAATAGGCTTTGGTGCATAGATTATTTCTTCTCATTTAAAAAGCATAATTACAGTTAATTTTTTTTCAATTATGCTTCAGAGAAAAACGTATGGAACAAAAATAGCTTTGAGCAAACTAATATCCGCATTTAGTAATTACTGTTTGTTGACTGAGTAGTAATTATATCTGCTCGGTATGTGTACGCATCAAATTACCCTGTTATGTGAGCGTGGTTAGAAGTGCCCGACAATCCGATTTGTTCGTATCTCACGATATTCAATTTTCATATCAAGTGGCTACATCTCTTCATTTCAACGACCCATCTCTTCATACCTGTAAATCTGCAAATAATTAGTTAAATCGCTGTGTTCAGTGAAATTGAAAAAAAAAAAAAAAAAAAAAAAAGAATAACCGTATATTTCAAAACTTAGTGCACAATTTGCCATAGACTGAGCTATAATGTACTACTGTGTTACTATTCTGTGTTTTTTTTTTCAATCCTTCCTGTAACACTTACAGGCTGCCTTATGACAAAGAGTACCAAACATTGAAATATAGAAGGAAATAAACAAATATAAACTTAAACCAATGAACCCGACTATGTAACATAATAATGTTGCACTTGAATACACTTATAAGCAAACACAAACAAAGTAAATTAAATATATGGTCCATATGCATGGTTTCGAAATATGGCCAAAGATCCTTACAATGCTGCCAAAGCAATGCCTTCCAGAATGTGTTTAGGAAGGCTAAATTTTTGGCAGACATTGGCCATTTACACGAGAGTTGTAAAGAAAATAATGTATATTATGTTTATTGGATTTGTCTTTTTTATTATTCCTGTTATTTAGTATATTGTATATATTTAATATTTATATTTTCAATCCAGTAACCGTTGTGATTTGCTGGATAGTGTTAAAATGCGTTTTTCAATTTCAAGTTATCTCTATTACGAATAAAAAATATTCATAATGCTGTCCATTAATATTGTGATTTCCACCATTAACATGTACATATTTTAATAATTTCAAAATATGATATAACCTATATTCAGTTAAAAATCGTAGAAGAACAAAGATATGCATATAAACGTTTATTCTGAAATTCGTAATTTTGTTATCAAAAGTCCTCAGAACCACATTTCTCCTGAAAACACTTGAACTTAAGGACCGAATACAATACTAACTACGACAGTTTCCTAAATGTGGTACCTAAGGTACCATAAAGTAAAAATAATCAAAATTCTCATATCGCTGCAACGTTTTCGCAGGAAATCCGTTTATATTAATATAAATATCTAAAGTAAGAATTAGTTTTCACATCAATATTCCAGTTAACTCTTTATTTACAAATATTATACTTAGTTTATTTATAAAGTACATGTTTCTGTTTAAATTAGTAAATTTAATCCTGGGTCCACTTATTTTATACACCCAGTGGAAGGATTTCATCGGAATTATTTCAAGCATCAGTCAAAGATTATCAGTACGTCAACAAGTTAGTTTATCCATGAACTGGCGATTATAATATCGTTAATACCTCTGGTAGATAACACAACTAGATTAGAAGATAATATGGGAGTAAATATGTAGTAATTGGCTGTTAGGAATTTGTGTATACATTCTACTTGTAAAGGATTTACAATATTTGAAAATCCCAGGACGCCCACATAAACACTATTAGTTACTTGGAAATTACATACTTTCACAACTAACCTTTATTTTTTAAAATACCGAAATAGATTCCATATTAATGGTACACTGTAATTCTTCTACCTATAAGCGGAAAAATGTAACAAATAATTTTACCGAAAGGAGCTTGTCAATGGAAACAAAGCTGTAGAGTAGATTAACTGACAATATACGTTTCCCATCTGAATAAATTATTATTATTATTATTATTATTATTATTATTATTATTATTATTATTATTATTATTATTATTATTATTTAGTAATTATCGACTTCTCTCGATACTGATAAAGTATTTGGGCTGTATCTTTACTATTCAAATCTCCGGCATTTACATTTCTGAATTACAAATTAACGTTTCGTTAATTAAACTATCCATGCAATTAATATTCATAAAACAATAAATTCTCACATCAGAATCAATAAATACAAAGGAAATTGATGCAAAAATAATAATAAATACTATCGTACAAAACCTAATGAACAAGAATGTAGTCTACATATCTAGAGTGATGGAGCATCTTTCAAAAGTTACTCTGCGACCTTGCCTCCAAGACTACCTGACTATTTATTAGTATGCTATCTCAGTTTTAACTTGATGATTTCGTGCGTTTTTCTTGTATTAGGAAAATTTCCCGAATAGGTGCGATCTATATAATTATATTGCTCCGTGTTGTTGTGGTTAGAATGTACTGCTACTCATCGATTAATGTCGGAGTAAGGAAATCGACAAGCCGGTAACGCCATCTAGTAGTAACGAGCACAGACGATATTAAATTTTCTATAGGAAATAACTTTCAAATTACAACAGATTTCAATTAGAAGTTAAGAATATAAAACTCTAAAATTGTATTTAAAAAAAAAAGTTACCTTTAATCCTTACACACCCATATGCACAGTGCTATAATCAAGTTCTGTATCATAATGGATATCATTATGATACTGTTACGTCATATGTAATAAGCATATTTTAGAATGGTCAAACAAAGAATGTATAAAAATGTTGTCACACTAACAATGACCGTAATTGAAACGTATGCCTACTAGTGAGTTAGTGTAAAAAGACGTTGGGCATGACTATAACACAGCCCAACTAAAGGTAACTATTTGTTTGGTCTCTCAGATGTTTACCAGATTTTGGTGTGCTTATTCCAAATATGTAAACAGTTTTTTTTCTACCAGCTCTACTTTTGTCGAAGGGGAGGGGGGATTTTATTCCTGAACTCTTAGTATAGCGAAACAAAATCTTGCTTGATAATATAGCTAGTGAAGGTTCTTGACCACACTTTGGACACGTAGGACGAAAACTGTACGAAGTACAGAAAATCTAAAAGCTGGATTATTTTTTGGCCCTCAGATTGACAGCTCATAAGTCATAAACGACCGTACAGTATGTGATAATATGTTATGTTAGTGTGTTGCTTTTTCACATGATTTTGAAGTTATAAATAGGCACTGTTTTTTATTTATATCAAACGTTAAAGTGGGATAATATGCATAATGGTAATACCATATCTAAAAAATTAAAGCTGATAGGTCAAAACTAATGGCAAATTTGGCATCAGCGACCTAAATATACCCAAGAATAGGTATAAATTCTAAGGCACCAAAATGGCTGTTTGTCTGTGTAATTCATTTGACAACTGTGCAGTCCGTTTTCTGCTTTGAGTCGTTTTAAAATATTGTTAAGCTCATAACCAAACAGTCTCATGCATATAAAATTCTCAAAACTCATACTAAAAATTAAATACGTACAGATGTAGAAATGTCATGTAAGAGAAATTGAATCGCTTTCAGAGTTTGTCTCATTTGCATTAACAAAATTAACATCGCTTCTGAGTGAGGCACATTATATTCTTCAATCTGGACGATACTCTCGCTGAATGAAAGCAAAAATACAAGGAAGAACGGGTTGTTGCCAGATGTGTCTCACAGAGGCGAGAGGGTGTGGCTGCCGTGGTGAGAGTGGAAAAGGCTTGGAACACAGCAGCACATTTTAGGGGGCGTAGGGGGGCGGTCGTTTGTTTTGTTACTGCTGCCACAGCTACTAGTGTGTTTAATTATTTGGCGGTTCCCGTGTACAGGTCCATGGCCAGCGGACACCCTCTTCGCCCCCCAGTTAACCATGATGGGGGAGGGGAAGAGTTGAATTATCTGTCAGGACTACCAGCGTTCATCACCGTTCAAATTAGGAGCACATTCAAAATGGAACTCTGCTGGAGTTTTCAGAAAGAGGAGCAGGGGGTAGGAAAGTACGAAAAGGAGAGTTGCAGGAGGACAGAACGTAGAAATAGAATCAGGACATAGATGTAGGCTGAGAGAGGAATAAGAGAGATAGTGGGGAAGGGGACGATGAACTATTCTGAACTGGACAACGTACCAACCCAGTCCTGTTTCCGGTGTTAATTGGGGGTGAAGTTTATTGTGAATATTCTGTTATTGAAATTCAGTGGAAATTCCTATAAGAGCGTGCCCTGCTATTGTTTGAAGTCTTCATTAGAAAACTCTCCCTGTTATTCTGTAGAGGGTAAAAAATTTAAAATACACTGTAGGCTCTTATGTTATTAAATCTAAAAAGTTTGGCACAGAACTCTCACGTTTTTACCATTCGGTACCGTTGATATTTTAAACTTTCCTTCTATCCTGTCTATTAAAAAATAAAGTGTCTAAAATTTCCACCACCATGGAGTTAATTGAATAAAAACCAGCAGACATTCTTAATTGAAAATATAAGAGTGGGCATATTCGGATATTTAAAAAAAAAAGAAGTCTCTTGCATCAGTGTGGATAACTGAAACATTGGATTTTTGGGCGCTGAGATACCTTGAAGGAACAGAAGATACCGCAGATTTGTTTAGTCTTCTTTCCATTTTTTAGATTGTTATTATAACAATCAGTGTTTTCACAAATCCAAAAATTTAGAAGTCAAGCCGGCATCCTTCATTCGGAAGGAAGGAAGGAAGGAGTGTCAATCTACTAGTGCTGAGATTGGAATACCTATTTGACATAATAACGATCCATTTTATTAAAAATTCGAAGCTCTAACAATATTTAAATGTAGTTTTAACAATATTTCAGGATTCACTTTAACTCTTATTGTGCACATCACCGACCAGCAATTTCTTCAAGACCGATACTAACGCTCAAAAAGACAAACATAGCTTAAAGTTCTGAAAACAAAACAAAAAAACTGTAAATAAGGGAAATTATTTGCTTAAAATGGTTTTACCAGGAATAGTACTTTGTAATAAAATATTTTGAAGCATTACTCTTTATTGATTTTACTTATAAAAACTATTACTTCCCCGAGGAATCGAATCTGGACCTTTAGAACGAAGGCCATGTTATCAAGAACCACGTTTGTCATTATTGTGTTATGAAAGACAGGGTGCTCTGTTATACTGAATTTCAAAGTATCCCTAAACTGGTTCAATTCGTTCATACGAAACACAGAGAAAATTCTTTTGGCAGAAAATTGGAGATGTTAAGAAAGAGCTATTTTTGTCACATCTGATTGAAAGTTCACATTTCCCTGTGCCACATCTCATATCCTTGTGTAAGGTAGATGTTTTGCGACAGATGTAAGGTGCAAGAGGAATTCTTTGTTACAAATGTCTTCTAATATCAAGATACCAGGAGAGAAAACGCAAAAATAATGAAGGTGGGTGCGCTTTAGATTCGGTTAAAGTGTGAAATTCCTTGACGACATTCGCATTTAAAACACCCGTGAAAAACATCTCGCACCGTTCATTCGCTCGACTGCTAAAATTAAAAGCACCAAGTCGTCCTGGCAGAATACGGCATGCAAGAGTTAGAATAATTTTTCACAGAGTGTCCGTGTGCTAAATTTGTTCTCTTGCATTTAAATTCAAGTCTAGATCTAAATATTTCATGCTTTTAATTTTATCCATCTGGAAATTCTTTCACCGTGTTCTACACAGACTCGCTCGCACATATGGAAGCACTAACAGGTTATGGGCGTACGTGTGTTGGCCTCCCTAACAGACTAATGAACTACAACCAAATGACTACCTTATAATTTATTACATGCAATGCAATAGCGGCATAAAACGCAAACCTTTACCTTAGTGTAATAGCTGAGTAAGTCTCAGTTTTTATTCTGGAGGAACTAACCTTTTCACTGCTACTGATGTTTAAATGCATCGCCTCAATAACTGTATAAAAGGAGAGATAAAAGATTAGTGGAGCTATGTTTTATGTGAATTGTGAGAATTTTTATTCGTGTGTTAGAGTTTATCATTCATGGACTGTTATTCCACTGACATTTTCCTCATTTATTTTAAACTAAAACCCCACTGATGTTTTCACTTGATTACTGCCTTATTACCTGTGTATAAATTCAGCTATGAAATAGTTAAAGGGGTCCTTCAATCCTCATGCTGTCAATTTTACAACACCGTTACATAGGTCTACTGGTCTATTTTAGAATCTATTTGATTTAGGAATTCTATTTTTACAAGAGAATCATCACGAACACTATTTGCACGCCTGAATATTTTAGGGGCTATGTCATTTTATTCCCAAGTCGGTCAATGTACAAAATAATTGATTTTTATTTCATTGAGTCTTGGATCCGTGTGTCAGTTCTTTGTCAGGAATCAATTATTGTACTCTATAAAGAGTATGTGTGGGTAAAGTTTAAACTTTTGATAGTTATTTACGACGGAAATACATCCTTGAGTCATTTTAATCCCCTAGAAAATTTACTTAAGCATTGTAGGTCATTAAACGAGTCCATTCACCAGTTATTTTTCGAGGGATACTTTTCATTGTCCATTGTGTTAAAGTATTTCTTATTTTGTTCTGTTTATGCAATAATTTTAAAACTTTGTCATCAAGAAATTATTACCTGTTTCTATGAACAAAATCGGTATTATTATTAAAAAATAAATTAAGACAAGTGCCATTGAATCGAAATATGCCTAAATTAAATAAAACTTCAAAATGAAAACATACTTTGTATAGAAAGTGTTCAAACCTCATCTCTTTAATGAGAAGCAAAAGTTTTATAAATACGTGTGGGAACTTAGTACTTTTCTTGCACATAAATACTATATTTCGCAGCTATGAATTGGCTTCTTCCTCAATATTTTCTCCTATAAAGCTCACATTAAACAGAAGGGATTATAAGAAAATTCACACTACAGGAGATTGCTTATTTTCTGTGTCTAAGAGTGTACATTTAATTTCCAGGTCGTAAGCATTACAGGTACATTGATTAGTTAATTATAGTCATATTATAGTATATGTGTAGTTGATTACTTAATTATAGTTATAGTATATATGTAGTATAGTTGTGTTAAAGTATCCAGTAAAGTATCCAGTTCACATAGCAGACCCTGTCTACTTAGCAGATTTCTGATTACACAGCAGCATGGTGATCCTGTACCTCGTGTTTTTGTATTGGGAAGAGCGTGTAAATCCCGTTACTGGCCACCCCAACTTTTCCTTCAAACTATGAAGTTAAATGGGCTTTTAAACTGCATTGTCCCCCTTCGAAAATAAAGTTATACTCAGTCCCGCTTCAACTTAATATCCGGAGCAAGAAAATGGCTTAAAGAGGCGAAACTCTTCGATCATGTTAGAGGCGGTGGTTTTTATCCAAGCGCTGTTTCGGTGCGAATCGGATTTGCAGAACTACGTCAACTAGACTCAGTATCTGGAGAGTTAGCGCAAGTTAGAGGTTCCGGCAGCTGTATCTTGTTACCATGAAACTACTTTAGGAGTGTTTTCGTATGACCTTAAGTAGAATATTGCTGTACTGGCACCATATAATGATTGCAAAATATTTTAGAGGTTTGAATATCTTTCTCATTTGTGTCTTTCTCAAAATAGTTATTTTTCTATTGTGCAAAGACAATGTTCCTCAAATAGACTCATTAACTTAGTGTTAAAAACTCATAAAATTTCAAAATGGATTTTAAACCAGTTGTTATGAGAGTTTGATAATAGTACCATAAGGGGTAAAATTATGCAACTCCTTTCACCTCCCTAGCTCTCATGACTCCGAAATATTTAATCAGCATTTAAAGAAACCAACTTCGCTAATAAAATTGTATATTGATAATGCAAAAATGATATAAATTATGTTTTTCCCCTAATACGACTTCTAACTAGAGGAAGTATAATAAATAATAACTAGAACACACTTATATTTAAAATAATCTTCCATACTCTGATAGAAGTTCTCGTTTTTTCTAATGTGTGATCATAGTAGGATCAATTGCCCCATGTCCATCTGCAGAAAACTTAGTCTTCCCCCTTCTATCCTTTTGCTTCATATCCTAAAGTTTATAAAATTAACCTTTTTTTTAAATTTTTATTATTACATTGAACATTTACAATTCTGTCTTACACACTCCCGAGTAAACTATTGCTTGTGGCACAGAGTGGTGTTAACAAAAACATGTTTAAAGTTTTTTTAATATACTCCTTGTTATTTTTATTTTTAAAAATCAAATACAATATTCTACATATTTACATCTTGTTTGATAAGTTAATGAAGTATCTTAATATATAATATTTAATATATAGTGGACTAACAAAAATTACAGTGTATGCTGGTTTATTTGTGAATATACACACATCACAACCAACGAGACGAATCAGTTTTTATCTTTATGTAAATTAATATGTAATTATAAATTTCAGACTCTATGTTAGAAGTAGAATATACCATTTGGTTACTAAAAGTAGGTGGTCGCCATTTTTTCTTTAGGAGAGAAAGCATGAAAATTAATGGAATCAAATTATACACCTATAAAGCAATCCCCCCATTCCATTAGTTCCAATAGTACTTAATTAGTAGTAAATACTCGTAATTATTTTCCCATTTAGGTAGACATCAATAGTTTTGTTTCTTGACAATGTGGATAACAATTCTAGAGTGATAGGGAAAAAAGCGAATAAGTCAAAATATCAGAGTTTCTTAAAAGACAAAAACAAATTATTTTGACAGCATTGTTACACTATTTAGATCAGCCCACTCAAGATATTTTTACCTAGTATAATATACTGTGTAAAAATATGTGGCGGACTGAACTAAATATTCTAACAATGCTGTGAATATATATTTTTTTTTCTCGTAAAATTATGGTATTTTGACTTATTCGCTTTTTCCCTATCACTCTAGAATTGTGATAGCGTAAAGTTGCATGCTGTTGTATTTAATTGTTTATTCATTTATACTTAATTCGTTAAATATTCACTACAAGTGCAACTGGTATTTTTCCATACCTATAAATAAAATATTTTTTCGTATCGCTTGGACATTTATCAGTATCTTGTAAAAATTTCAAAATCAAGTTACCTGTGGTGATACAAAACATAGTACTCGTATAATTCATTCATCTTCGTAAGAGCTACATAACTCAAAATCCCTCGCTCACTCCTTTGATATACAACTACTCTTGATACCCAAAATAAAAATTCCAGATTCTAAACAGAGAAAGAATGTAAGAAAGTAATTAAAAATTAATTTTGAACACATGGAAGTGAATGATAGTGACGCAAGTAGCAAGTTAAACAAGAGACTTGAAGTAACGGGTGCTGTCAGTTTGATGGAGTTGGTTATTATTTCGCTAGAGTGGGCTAGCAAAGTGAAAATTTGGTATGCCGTACCTCCTGCTTGCCGCCTGCCCTGTTGCACTGCTTTATTCTGACAAGTTCACCATGCCTTCACTTATTCTTGTGGCGCTTGCCTCTCCTACTGTATCTGATACAGCCTCCTTCATATTCTCCCTTCTTATTCTTCTCCCCTTACTCCTTTTCTTCATAGCTGCATCAAGTTTCACTGCAGAGGCTGTTCGCACACTTATACGGTGATATTTTTGTATTACTTGATTCTTTTAATCCATATTTAATATACGTCTTTCCAAAACATGAAAGCTTCTGTTCTTGGGCCTACTCATATAACATTTCCTAATACTGCTTTACTGTAGGGGTTAGTGGACAATCGACGACCCTCACTAAAGACTTAGAAGCAACACTGTCAGGTTTACTTTCATTTCTGCAGATAGTTTAGTACACTTTCTTACCCCGGCCTCGGGCGGTGAAGTGATACGAAGACTTTCATGTTTTGAAAATAACTATACTTAGATAATTCCTCTTTATTTAGTATTGTGTGGTTAAAGACGATTGAAGACAGTTTATGACGATCCTAATCACTATTATGAATTCCAGTACACTTATTTCTTAGCACAATACAAGTTTTTATGTTAGAGGCCTCTCAGCACATGCCACTCAGTGACGAACCAAGATACTACTGGGAGGAGAAAAACTAATAGATTTTACTCTGGCACTAATCTAAGCTTGAGGTTGTCTAAGATGTCTGAAGTCTCAAATGTTTGGAGGGATCCAAGGTTTAAATCTCTGCAAGAAGATTCATGCTGAATATATTTCGTCCCGAGATATCTTATCGTCTTTCGGAATCCGCGATGTTAGGCTACAGAGGTCAGCACTTAATCAACTGAGCCACAAAAGGCGAATTATAACAGTAAAAATGACGGTCAATTACTCCAAAAAAACTCTATTAGAGCATAGAATTTATGCCTCCATAATTAGATTTAGATAATAGGGTAAAAGATAAAAATTACAATTTTATAATGATATTTTTACGGAATAAACTGTAAAGTCATTATTTCGTATTCAGATCCATATAATACGTAAGTTAAAAAGGATATCATTAACTGGTAAGATCAAATGATTTTATTAATGCAATAGTTAAATTTTGTTATAATTATTGTTAGGCCCAATATTGCTCATTGTCAGTTAATTCTAGGTATTACTATTGTTATTCAAGTATATGTTGTAAATATTATTACTGTACTATTATTATGAGTTTAGTGGCTCATAAAGGGCAAAAATAATCCGTGGACTTAATGGTAGGTTGTACTCCTTTCTGTGCAATTGAACTTTCATCTCAATTTATCCAATTTTCTCAGATCGTAAATAAGAAACTGTGCCATTCTCTATCCCCCAGCATTCCTTGCCAAGATCATTGTACAAAAACACTTCGCACAGTACACCAGAAGTTAAGGTTAAGTGGGTGCCAATGAGGTCTTCGCTATCTTATTACGAAGCTCAGCTTTTAGCCATATACAAAATAAACCAGTTGTGTTAAATGCAGAAAGGAAAATTCATCTAAATGTATATAATAAATAGTTACATTTTCATTTAAAAAAATCTTGTTTATACTGCAGTCTCCATTGAAACTAATTAACTTTTGGTAGCTGTATATAGAGTGTAAGAGAAAGGCATTTGTAAATCTCCATGGTATCACTTAAGAAAAAACATTCATCACCACCATTATCATCATTCTCCGTTAATTGTAAATAAGTTGTTCAATGATATGCAATATCAATTCCAGTGGATGTCGTTCATGTTTTCCAAAGAGGACAATTGAGATAAATGGCGTTTCTTTATTTTCTAGTGTCTTCCTTGCATTTTTGGCCCATTATTTTCCATACCAGCTTGAATGATTTACTATAAATTGTCCAATATTTAACTTTTTCTTCGTGTATGGCTTTGTAGGCTTTCTCGCTTAGATGTCATGATTTTCTAGTTTCTTTTGTAATTTGTTATGTAATTTCCTGTAGATTATTTACGTAATTTCACACAGATCTTGTATAACAGTTAAAATTTCATGTAATAACATGCCCTTATCTTTGTTATCTCTAATAATAATAATAATAATAATAATAATAATAATGTATATGTAAACAAAATTACATAACTATTAAGCATCTGTATAAAATCAGTAATATTTTTTTTATAAAGCATATTCTTGCCTTGCTGATTGATGAAGTAGGGACAAAATTATCTAATCGTAACAAACGTATCTACATTTTACATAAACTTATTTCGGATAAATTATTTCTTATTTTGCCAAACGAATGCAACCTAGTATGGTAAATGAATCCTATACAATTTTCAAAGTTCTCTCATTTACTTGCAAACAAATAACCTTGATCGACAAGTTCATTCATCCGCCACCAGAGGGCCAGTCGGAATCAGCTGATGATGGCGGGAATACCCGTTGAAATGATCATCCTGGGTAAATATACCTTTTAAGAGAAGTTTAGTGTGTATATTTCCGATCTCAATCTTGCTACAAATATGTATTTGTCAGATCTAAAAAAACTGTTACAAATTAGCTTTTGACTAAAAGATTAATCTATCGAGTAAGATAAAAATATTTGTCTTTAAAATTCCAACAAACAGTACATTAGGTTGGAAATATCCTTCGCTCAATAAAATTACAATGATCATTTTACAGTTTTATTATTTTTATGAATGATATAAGCATTTTATAAGCAGTATACGAGTAAATAAGTACTGTGCTGGATAATTACTTCCATGTGTGGTTTTACTGGAGTCAGGATGAATTCAGTGTGCGAAGCGCCTCTTGTCGGCATAGCAAAGAGCACAGTAAGACAAGATGCTGCTAATATATTTGCATTTGAATGCGACTTCGTGATGAACTGCTGACAACATTGAAACTCCCTCATCTAGATTTGTGAGTATTAGTACAATAGTGCGATCCAAAAAGCTCTGCGTAAGCCAGCTTTTGCTTTACTGCCAAATCTTTGAGACCGTGTGAAATCCAGGCCATGTAAAATCTTAAATGTGTACAGTTTTACAGTATATCAGATTTCAAAATGTGAACGTAAAAATTAATATTTTATTCAAGTTAACTGCCAATGGATCTATTTATTTATTTTTCTTAATTTTATATTTTGCACTTCATAGTATATTTTATATTCATAGTTCATAGTATATTATTTAGTATAGTATATTTAACTTTTTCTTCGTGTATGGCTTTGTAGGCTTTCACGCTTAATGTCATACTTTTCTAGTTTATTTTGTAATTTCTTATGTAATTTCCTGTAGATTATTTACGTAATTTCACACAGATCTTGCATAACAGTTAAAATTTCTTGTAATAACATGCCCTTATCTTTGTTATCTCTAATAATAATAATAATAATAATAATAATAATAATAATAATAATGTATATGTAAACAAAATTACATAACTATTAAGCATCTGTATAAAATCATATGATTCTTCGGGATAGAATTTTGAAAGTGATAGCTTCCTTTACCTCTAAAGGTTTATATCAGTGTTATGTTCTGTGACGTCTGTGACGTTGATGGGGTGATACGTAGGCAATATTGGATAAGCATTTCCTCCAGCGTGTCTTCACACAGTTTCCTCTATCTATTCTGCCCGCACACACAACTCATGCCCTGATGTTATTACATCAGCAGTTGGCGAACACCAGTTTAAGGTAGCTGATACATAGACCTGGAGGAATACTACTTGATTCAGAATCCACATGTAGCTGCATGTTCTGGTATTTTAGTAGTGGCCTACTTGCAATACTGGAAACACCTCCTTGGTATCGGCTAGCTCACCCTCGGATAATTAGTAAATACCTGCTTAAGCCTCATGGATGTGAAGTTATCAGGGTCTAAACCTTCAAACAGGATTGATAAAAAGGTTTTTAACAACACACTGTAGTTTACATTAAGGTTCAGGGAAAGATACTTCAGACAGATAATACCCATCAACTAATTAGTAATGACAGCTTATCAACTAGGTCTGCGCTTATGTTAAAGTACCACTTCCTAGAAGCGATTAAATGGGGAAGAAGATGCAATTGCTTTTGGATCGCCTCGAGATTGCTTCAATGTGATTTCAGAAATTGAAGCTTCGAGCTATCTGTTAGTTCTACTTTCCAAGTTTGATAGTAGTTTCAGTAACTATATGCATATTCTATTGGTAGAGAAAAGATTTCCAAAGTTGCATCTCAAGCTTCCTCGCTGTGAATAGAATTTCTCACTTGTTAATGTATCTGGCCAAAGGAGCTGCTCTTCCAAGAGAAAATTTATGTTTTGTCTTAAATAAAGTTTCCCGTTGTGTTTCGTATTTAAATGTTCCACTTATTTCGGATTTTTCTAATCACATTTTAAAAATGGCATCAACTTCAATAAACCTTCTAGGATTTAATTTTATCAACAAAATTTAAAAAATACCGATGATTTAAAATATTATTCATGTCTATGGTAATATCTTGGTTAGAATACTGCAGTGTTGTGTAGAACCCTTATGAGATCAAATATTAGAATCTATCCGAAAACTATTTTTAAAATGTTTATTTTTTAGAGGTTTTGCATATTATCCAACATAATACAACAGTACTCCCTATTCTATGTTACTACTGATATTCAACATTGATTCAGTAGTTGTTAAGAGCAAAGTTGACTATCTAAAATTGTATATTTTAATCCTTGCAGGCGAGTGTGTAAATTAATATCAAAACTAAATCTGTACGCTCCTTCTATAAAATGTAGATATAATAGAATCTTTTATGTATGTTAAATTATGAACATACCATTATTAGAGGAATTATCTTCTTTTAAGACCACGTATTTGATTCAGTAATTTATGTAATGACTTTGATGTAGATCTGTTTCAAACCATAAAGCCTTTTGTAGGAATATTTGCAGAATTTAACACATGCAATAATGTAGACTTTATGGACGCGCCTCGTAAACTAAAATGCAAGGTTCTACATCCCATGAAGGTCTAGGCCTATTATTCGACTGTTGCTTTATCTTCACCCGTCTTTTAATTCCATTGGTATTAAACATAGTTTGGAGCATGTGTACCTTCTCCCTTCTCACGTAACCTTTATTGACAGTATTTTTTTATGGGTTCCGCTGCTTTTCATCTTGTATCCCCTCAGTTGTCCTGTTAAGCTGGATGCAACCTGTGTCGAATTTCTGCACCTCATATCTGAAAAATCCAGACCAAGGACTGAATCCAGGTCTCCAAAGCGTAGTTCTAAACTCTAACTTTTGGACTATGGAGGTTGTTATTGAAATTTAAATTATGAACCCGAAGTAATATTCCTGGTCTGGTGTTATTTTGGATCTTGACTTGAAACCCCAAAAGAAACGACTTCACAATACTGCTTCATATAATTATTGCAACTTCGTACATAAGTCCGGTGGGTACTAACTCTCAATTACAATACTAGATTGTTAGAGTACAAAGAATCGTCCTACATTGTTTTACCGTCCTCAAAAAAAGATCGATCGTTTCACTGAAGGTTATTCTGATCACTTCAACCCTAAAACCCTATTCAGATAGCTTTTGTACTTGGCGTTCATTTATTGTTGAAGTTACTTCCCATCACTAGAGTTACATTAACTAAACCCTATTGTCCACTTGAAAGTACTTGCAATTTGTTTGAGTACTCTTGACTAATAGACCTGGATGAACATGAAATCCGATTTCAGCTCTAAGCTGATGCAAGATGAAATTACTGTTTCTAAAACTTAAACTATTTGTGGGTGACACTAAAATTTAAAAGAGTCCCTTGCTATATTTAGCTTAATAGAGAATGTTACCTTCTATGTGCCGGTAAGATTCATGTTTAAAAACCTCGAAAAGAAGGTATAAGCCTATTAAAATTTATATGTACAGTATGTTTGTTAAGGCCACTATACAGCAGCACACTTATTTTTCTTCTTACAATGAACCTACCCAGTATGTTAACAGTACAAAGCAGTTTTACAAGGGCACGGAGATACCACGGGGAAATGGAAAAGCATTGTCTTGTTACATTATAGTAGTTTTAAATTGCATACCTTATCTTATTTTTCTTCTGTTGCCGTATGTTACTTGACTGAAGATTAAGCGAACTGCTGATTATAACTGCATCACCATTTGTAACTAACACAGGACATTATGTAAATTAGATTATAAAAGTGTAACCAGTACTACTGTATATAGGCTAAACCGGTGGTCTTCAACCTTTTTTTAACTGAAGGGCCATTTCGTCTTTGGTGAAAGACTAGCGGGCCGCGTTGATTTATTATTAATAACATGATACTTATGTACAACACATATAACAATTTTTTTGCAATATCTCTAGGGATTACTTAACAATATACATCTGTGTACCGGCCTTAAAATCACGTATTAGACAAGAAGGAATACAACAGCCACCATTGGTGCGACGGTAGCAACCGCAACCAGCTAAGCCACGCCCACCGCGAGTATATACGCAGCTCCGTTTCTCCAAGCAGTCCAGTCAGCGTCAAGATAGCAGCCACTGAAGAAGTTCCCCTCAGCGGGAGCGAAACGTCTGGCGAGACTTGTAATTTTGCCTTTGGACCACGGCCCACAGCCCGGAAGATGCTTCAACTTCATACATCTGTGTGTTTTATATTTTGTCTTCCACTTTACAATGTTAATGAATAATACAAAAGCACAGTAACATTCCTGAAGTTAATGTGAGAACTGACACTCTTGTCACTAATTGTCAATAGTAGCATTGTAGTTAAAATTAGTGTTTGCTGGCGGACCGTCAAAAATTATGCCCCGGGGCCGCCGATTACAGACCATTGGCATAAACGAAAGAAAATGTTGAATACTTTGTTAAGAAAAAATGAAATTGTAAACTCAAATAGACCACAAGTAAATGAGATGGAGCTTATATGCTGTCATCTTTTCAGAAAGAGGAGTAAAAAGGATGTTTGGGTAAAAAAAATGCTGTGATCAAAATATAGAGTATACACTGAATCATTCGCGACCTTAATATATAGGCTACCGACAGGGAACGGAAGATAATGTAGTTCCGTTACAAAAATATTTAATAGTAGGTGTCATTTCCATCGGTTGTAGAGCTATAATCATTTTTGTCTCTAAAACTGTTTTTAATTTTTTCTTTTAAATATGGTAGTTTACTCAAAATAAGTAATAATTCCACCTTATATGATTGAATGTAATAAATAGAGACCGGATTTTAAAGGGAATTCCTTTTTTTATATTTCATCACAAATCGTGATAAAATTGAACAGGACATTACTGAGTAAGTTTCAACTGCAAATGACCTGGTTTTAACATCCCTTTTTTCCCTTTTTTAGGCCCATTTCCCTTTTTTTAGGGACTTTCCCTTTCCAATACCTTTTTGCTAATTTATTTAGAAAAATTCGTAAATTACCCAGTATTTGGCAATATGAAAACATTAAAAATTGTTTTCACTGATTCACCATTGAAAAAATAATTCTTCCCAGCAGAATAGAGCGCTACAGGGAAATCACAGGCTTGCCATTGCCTAAGTTTCCCATTATGTCAAGGTGGGGAACATGGATTTCGTGTGCTATTTTCCTCTGTGAGAATTTCAAGGAAATCAAAAAATGTCTTCAGTCATTAGATGTTACAGAATCAACAGCTGTAGAGCAAGCAAAGGCTTTGCATAAAACAAACGTGTATTTCTCTATTGAATTTTTACACTCTTTTACGTTTATATCCCTTTTTTCCCACTTTTTTGGCAATAATTTTCCCTTTTCCCCCACCTTTTCTTGGCAATAATTTTCTCTTTTTTGTCCTTTTTTGGGTGAAAATTTTCCCTTTAAAATCCGGTCTCTAGTAATAAAGTAAATACGTTCATTTTATCAAAACACTGTGTTTAACTTGCGTTTTTAACTATGTGTATAAACAAGATTTGTAGCCAGACATTGCTTATGTCCATTTTCTTTAAAGAAAAAGTGCCGTTATGGTTTTGCAGTAGAGTAAGATGACTACATAGGTGAACTAACCTTAAAAAACAAACATTTTCAATGGTTGCTGATACAAACGTTTCATGGAAGTGACGTTAGCCTATAATTTTCTGACTTACTACGAGTATTAATACTCATGAAGCATCCTGTATAATAAAGTGAAACCAAACTATATTTGATTTTACAGAAACCAAAAAATATTAGATATATGAGCATTCATGAACCACAGATTATTGTCTCTGTTGGACATTACATGAGAATATTATAGACCTATTCGCACCAAAGGTCCTGGGTTCAAGTCCCAGTGTCGGAGGAATTTTTCTCCTATAGGCTAATATTCTCATGTAATGTCCAACAGAGACAATAATCTTTTCTTCATGAATGCTCATATATCTATCTTGAATGTTAACTGTACAATAACAGTGGGAGCCCGGTCACAAAAAATCACTACTTAGTGTTCCTCACAGTACTGCATATGACGTAACTTGTTTGTCTCTGAGGTAGACCATTAGGGCAATCAGTCATAGGAGAGAGGTTCCATCTGGCGCTGTGAGTTGAACTCCGGCTTAGCTCAGTTGGTAGAGCATTGGCGCGAATAGCCAAAGGTCCTGGGTTCAAGTCTCAGTGTCGGAGGAATTTTTCTCCTATAATATTCTCAAAAAAATATTAGTTAACAGTCGTGAAAGACTTAGCTAGGAAACAAGCTCTACTGACTAGTAACATAATATGTTTAATATTCTGTCGCACGTATCTGTGGAAAGTGAGGAAGGCACGAAGAAAAAGTAACCAATTTGAAGACGGCGAGTTCACTGGAATTGAAGTGAATTTAGTAACTCGCTCTAGCTCGCTGATGTCATGAGACCCACAATGCAGCAGGCAGGTGCCTCCTTTGTGTGCGTTTCCTTCCAGCTTTACTAATATCTCGAAAGTGAAATCATTTATCATGAGACTCTGCCGTTGCTGAGAAGGAAACTCGTAATGAATAAAATCGGTTGCCTTCAAGCAGTTCCTTCCCACAGGGGTGACTACAACTTCCTGCTACTATATTCCTGTTTTAATTGATCCTTTCTGTTTCCTCAAAGGAGCCGACTCTTCGAAATTAAATAATATAGAAAGCCCTAGAAAATATATTTACGCTTTTAAATTATGCTATCTAGCCTAGAGAACGAATAGGAATATTTGCAAATTGAGTTAGTACGAACAGAGTTAGGCTAATGGTAATAAAACGTGACGCGAACTTTATAATTCCAAAGCAAACACGTAGTTAGAAGTAAGATAAGACTGAAAACTTCCCAGTAAGGTGTTTTCCTCCTAACTGCCTCTCAATGGAGGCAGCCCCTATAGACTCAGTACACACCATACGTTGAGGTGTTGCAATTATTAAAATAACATTAAAAACAAGAGTGACGTAACAATATTAATTAATTCGTAGATGATTCAAGAATTCTTCAGCACTTTAGTAACAATAAGACAGCTTATATAATGGGAGGAAGGCCATACTATTTTCCGAAAAGTTTTGAAAAATTTGGGTATAATCCACATGCTTCAATTAAGAGATCGGTAACATCTATTCTGTTCAGATTGTATTTTTCCACAAAATATGTTTTACTTCTAGTAAAATTAGCATCATACTTAGTAAACGTTTGGGTAAATGTACGAGATCTATAGTACTCTCAAGGAAACATATGAATAGGACTGGGTACTTTTTGGATATCCGAATATGTATCAATGTATCAAGATAAATTCCTAGTTTCGACTCCCGCCAGAAAAAAATGTTCCTGTATAGAGAAAAAACAAAGCCAGAAATTTAGTAAGCTACATACAGACTTGCTTGATGATTACTAGACAATCTAGTTACAGTAAGGGCAGTCAATGGACTGACACCTTACATCATGCTTCCAGTAGATATATAATTTTTTATTTTACTTTTTTCTATGCATATTATTGGACGCATTTTTGTCTTATGTTTTAAGATAGGCAGATCAATATTGTATTAATATTCTATTGTTAGCATTTTGTATTATTATGTATACCTATTGTATTTGTTTTTTGTAGATTTCCTTTAATGTATTTTGTATTTTTCCTGGTTGAGTGGAAGATAAGGCCCCATGGACCTTAACTCTGCCAGGCAAAATAAAACATTATTATTATTATTATTATTATTATTATTATTATTATTATTATTATTATTATTATTATTATTATTATTATTGTAATAATAACAATAGAACTGAAAGAACATTATATTAATGTGCATTCCTATTGTGATACTTTGCAGTTATGCCACTGGATGTACGGATACTTGGCGCTAGTCAGCCCTTGTCCGCGGGTAGAAGGTACGACCTTCTGTGTCAATCTTCGGGTTCCAGACCTCCAGCCAGCATTACTTGGACTCTAGATGGCAAACGACTGGAACGCACTAAGGAAACGGTGAGCTGATTTTCATTAGTTAAAGACACTTGTTATTGTATCTCCTGTTCATCCTTGGCAATATATATTTTTGTGATAATGATAATTCATAACAAAAAGGCATGTTTTCGCTTTGGACCATATAGAGTTCAAATCCGTCATGGCTAATAAGACAGAGGATTCAGATAATAATCGTTGCATATTTAAGAGAGCGTTATATCGAGTAACATTTTGCTGAGGAAATATAGTTTACAAGACATAGTTACTACAATAATAATTTTAGCATGTAATAAATTTAGTTTTTGAATGCTTTTAGTTCTTGGCGAACGTAATTTCTGACTCCCGATCAATTTTAATACTGATATTTGGCTTCCTTAATCGCTTAGATGTGTGAAGCACACTGCCGTGGTTTGGATATGAACAACAAACAAATAGTTATTTCCCTTATCGAACTAGGATAAGATTGATTATGAAATGGTTGTGTTCTTTCAACGACTCTTAGAGATTTTTAGCCTTTTCCACCATCGCGAAAAAAGAGGAGGAGGAGGGGTGGGGGGTGGGCATGAAGGAGCCGGTTTAGAATTCCTTGCCAATATAAACCACCGCGGAAAGATTCCGTGCAGTCGAGTGTACATTATGACATACTTGCTAGTAAACAAAATGCAATAGATTGCCCACGATCTGAGCAGTATAACGTTGATACTTTACGTAGTCTAATTAAAGCATGAACTATTTTAACCGCTGCAGAGCGAACTATGTGTACTCGCCTATAACCGTCAGTACCTGTGAGCTTTCGCAATGCATTATGTCACTGGTCTTCCTATTATATCTGTAGAACCTGTGACATTCTCTGATCATGACTATGGCGGATCCAGGGGCTGAGCCACCACTGGATTCGTTAAAAGTAATTACCTAATAAAATAATATTCAAATTTAATTAAATACAAATCCAAATAATATAAAAGCATTTATGTACTCGCTCTAATTCAATAAGAGGATTATAAAATGCAATTTCAATATTTATATTCTCGAATCCTTGTGTCAAATGCGTAAATTAGTAGTGATAACCCATAAAACAGCAGTTGATATACAGGGTGTTAATTAATAACACCGAAATATTTTACCTGTGTATAGAGGGGACATAGACAAGCAACTTTTACTAGGAGATTTTTGCTCTATAGATTCAATGTTTCCTGTTACAACATAAAATCTCCCAGGGCATGGTCGCCACTGGCTTCTAACATTAGAAAAAATGCAAAACAAAGGAACTTCGTTGTTAACATTGTAGTAAGTAGTTATGAATAAAAGAAGACTAATGCAGTGGTGGCCAGTCATGTGATTAGCCTGTAAATTTTGCAAACTATGAAATCTCTAAATTATGATATAGCTGTGGATGAATGATTAAGAATCAGGTTTTTATCGATCACTAGGAAGGCATGAAGTCAATTTAATGAAAATTGTAACCCTATTTCACGTAATTATTTACTTATGAGCACCAAATTATAATGACTTTAATGCCCTGTAGTATACACATTTTACGTCATAAAGCAAAAATCTGCTAATAAAAGTTGCTTGTCTATATCCCCTCTATATGCAGGTAAAATATTTCGGTGTGAGTCATTAACACCCTGTATCTACTCATTCCACTGTCTCAAAAGACTCGGACCAAAGTATAAAACTTCCCTATTGAGTACAGTACCTCAATTTAATAACTTAACAAGAACACAATTTAACTGTTTTATTGTGTTAGTTCTGTAGTCCATGACATTTTATGCCGCCTCACAAAGCAGGAAGATAGTAATTTGACCTCAGAAGAAGTATAAAAAAAAAGTGTTCCCATTCTTAGAGATCCGTGATGTATTATGTAGTGCAAAATAATCAACAAGTACGCTGTGTCATTTGTATTCTGTCAAGCTGCTCAAGTTGGAAGGCGGTCTTGTTTTTCTTGCCATAGAGTAAAGGACGTTTCTCTTCTCTTTGTTTACTATTCTTCATGGAATTAGTCTTACAGCTTGTAAAGTAATAGTCTCATTAGAAAAACCCATATAGCATTATTATAATATGGGACCTACTTTAGCAGATAGCGGTTGAACTGTGGAGTGTCTCGGAAGGCAGTCACGTTAATGTTATTGTTGCGGTTACATGTCGGTTGTCGACCAAGAGCTAAGCTATGTATCTTAGCTCACATACCGTGCGGGATTTCATATATAGTTGTGCCGACAAAACTACATACGAAATCCTGCACAACTATATATGAATGAACTATATATGAACTAAGTTAGCTTAGCTCCTGGTCGACAACCGGCAATAGACTGACAGAGAAACAAATCTTAGAGGGAACTGATGTATAAAAACTGATAGATGTGGGAAGTTACCGATGGCCTGAGTGCAATTTGAGAAAAATGTTTTGTTGAAAATTATTAATTTATTTTTCTTCCTGGATGTATTATACTGATGAATAAAGTCAGGATTTGTATGTAATTTCATATATTATTTTCTTTGCTATGTATCTGTTTGGAACTTATGGTTTTATGCCATGACCGAAATTAAAATGGAAGCAGTGTTCTCTACTTCATTTCTTACACAACATCAGTTATAGTAGCTATAATGATGTATTAACCTTAGGAGGGTAATTGGTGTTGTGTACCCATGAAAAAATTTATAAATATATTGTCTAATATATCTTTTTAAGCTAAAATACAATGAAATATTGTTCATGCTGTAATGGTTCTATAAAAAGATCTTAAAATGTTTGGAAATTTATTTAAAGCCTACCATTGGACAAAGACTCATTGATTAATATGTTGTGAACAATAAACTACGGAATAGTTTATGGCCTATAAAGCCATTAAAACTCCTTTTTATAGCTAAGTGAACATCACTGTAGGAAAAATTGCTCTTAAACATCAAATGTCAACCAGTACTAATAAATCCCAAAATAAAGGAAAAGCCCAATGTTCATGAGCTTATAGTTAATACTGCCATAAATCTGAATTTACTATCGGCAGATTTACGGTTAATGGCTAAGTCATGGCCATGTTTTTATTCAAAATAAGCCTCTTTGAATTTATTGTTCTCAGAATAATTACATTACTGCTACGTTTTAATGCTGTTATATGTTATAACCTACACATGTTTTATACACTACTTCAGAAGTTGAAAAGTGTTCTCAAAAGAGGATAATAAAACTTGAAGATAGAATATATATCTGGGTAAAATAACCACTCTTTTTAGTGCTAGTATTTTGTGCGTGTACACAACATACCCTTCTAATACAGGGAGACCCAATGAACTATGAACCGGCTGCACGATGTTTTTTTGGTTCGCGATGGCACCACAGGTTCCCGTTTGCGGCTATCAAAGAGTGACGCTGATGAAACCATACAAAAATTTCCTTAACAATGTTTAAAGGTTTTTCTTACCAACGCTTTGAAAGGAAAACATAACAAAGAAATCTACTCCTTTTTGCCTTTCTTGTCACTGATTAATATCAGTCTCAAATTCATTGTGGTATCCAATTCTGTTATACAGAGTGAAACAGAACTCCACCGACAATTCTCAAACTTTCAAACTTTCTACTACAGCAGTGAAAGGTTGTGGTTTGTTTGAAAACAATAATATTCCGAGTAAACGGATACAAAGGCAATTAGGTTAAAACCGAAAGCAATAAAATTACTCTGCAATGAGCCACCAGAAATCATGGGTACCTTATATCAAAACACTCATGTTCAAAACTGAACAACTTTTGAAAGTGGTAGAGTTCTGATTCATCCTGTATAATACCCGTATATACGCATATAGAAGGTGGTCTAAAATGTATCATGTTTAATTACTTGTTACTAATTAATATTTTTTTCATTTATAATCTGATCTTAAATTGATACACATGCTCTCAAATTGAATTTGCGTGGAGATAAAGTCTTCTATTTACTTGGAACCAGCGGGGTACTCGGATTGTTCGTGCGCGCTAGCCACATTAAATAAATCTGAATGAATCTTCAGTCAAACCAAGAACACCATTTCTCGCATGCGGCACATGAACATAATCTGGTACAGTTGCTCTATTGCATTTTACACAATTTACGTGAAAAGTGATCAGTAATTTTTCTACGTACTATGTGTAGTTTGTGCCTTCAGACATTAAGATTTCTTAGACTTTAGGGTTAGTTAATGTGCTATGATTGTATACGTCATCCATACTTCCAAGATTTACTATGATTCCCTATCATTTTTCGTAATGCAAAATCTAGGCCTATGCATCGTAATTGCTGTGTTGCAGGAATTAAAATCTCTATGAACATTTCATTTTCACAATGTTTTCTAAAGTGTTATGCGTTGAGCGAACTTAACAGAAGATGCTTTAGTACAGTATTATGTAAATATAGAAGTCTTACTTTGTCAAATAAAGACAGTTCATAATGAGTTTTAATTACTTTGTACTCGATATTATTGAAACATGTCAGCGTTATTTTTTTCATGAGACAGTGAGCGAGCATGATGGCTTTTTGCCAGTGTATTAGCATGACAGTATAGAAGGCTAGCAGATTTTTATAACTTTTATCACTTTTTCACAAAATGTCTATGGAACATACACTTAAAAAATAAAATTGTCATCCAATGCATCATATCGTGACAGCACAAATGCAAACATAAAATTTTCGTCAAACAATTTCTGATTGATTATACCTAGTTCACTCACATTCATCTACTAAATCAACATCCGTCTCCTTATATGCAGTTTTATTTAACTATCAAACACACAGTTGAAAGCCGCAGGAAATATGGAAATTTACATAATTATGTAAACTAAAGTCCTTTGTGAAATAATTCAAGCCCTCAAAATTCCAACCTGTTATTGTGTATTAATATTAATTCCGTGAAAATGTATTATTTTAATTACATTATGTAAAATTAATGGCTGATTCTTAATTGAACTAACAAATGTGATAACTATGACATCGATGTTAGTAAACAACCATTATTAAAAAAACATTAAATGTATTAAATTGAAAAATCAATTTCATATTATATAGATTAATACTTGATTTTTACATACAGTGAGTGCATGTTGTAAAAGTAATAATTGATTATTAAATTAGTTAAAAAATATGATACTTATGATGTCAAATTGTTACATATTAGTTGATGTGACAATATATTTATTAAATTACAAAAATAATCCAATAAATTTATTGCAATAAATACCGTTAATAGTAAAGTGTAGTGTAGGCTGTGAATGCCAGAATGGTTCCAGGAGTTAGAAGTTTTCTGATCTTGGGCACATGAAAGTGGTATGGCAGTCAACCTTTACCCCCAGGATTGCTCCTGGTACTCATTTCTGTTAGAGGCTGAGTCAATCCCAGGGTCATCAAAACATAAATTCAATTTCTTGTTCACTGTTTTCCACGGACAACGTTTACAAAGGCAAGACTATTGACTGGATCAAGACTAAAACATTTTTTTACAACTTCTACAGCATTTTTCGTAGAAAATGCGTTATAGATTAAGAATAGCAGCTCAGCCACCATGGCAAGTGGTATAGCTGCAATTTTAGAACTTGTTTCTCCAGAAATGATTGGTCGGACTGTACTTACTTTAGATAATACAACTTCATTCGGTTTCCGTTAACGATTATATAATTCATTTTTTTCATTTTTCCATGTGAATTATTGTTTTTTTGGTGCTCCAGTTTCATAGTTGATCATAGTACAGATTATGTAAATTTCAGGTAAATTATTGAGTCGGGTAACTGCTGCCAGGTTCGAACTTTCGTTACTTTTGTAAGGTTGAAAGCTGTGACAATTCACAATCGGAACCAGGAAGCAGTAACAGTTTATTCTCTCTCTGCTTACACTGACAGCCTGCGAGTGGGTCTGTAAAAACTCCTCGGTGCAACCACATTAAAAACACTTGCCCCTCTCCCAGATGACCACAATCCTGCATGACCAGGCAAGACCTATGGTCTGACTTTCTCTCTCGCAATCTCATTTAAATTCTCATGTCGAATCAAGAGGGGGAGTAAAACCTAGCACAGGGTTGCACATAATATAATTCAGGGATGCATGAACAATCTCTGCAGCTGGTAACTCTCATTTGGTTTTACGTATTATCCGCTACGTTTTAAACAAAATCTATTATTAACTTAAACTTCTAAAAGTGGATGATTTGAATTTTAAAAATATGCTTAAAAATTATAATATTAAAAGGTTATAAAAGTTAACTTGATAATAATTATCATTGGCGCAATACAAATCACTTTAATATCTTATTTCTTATAGGATTGATTTAATTGGTGTTTTCGGAGTTGTACCGCAACAAAAAGTCTGCCAAGGGAAGGTGAAACCGATTATTCTATATTAATACACTAAAGACTATAATAATAATAATAATAATAATAATAATAATAATAATAATAATAATAATAATAATAATGATAATATAATATAATAAAGTTTTAACTATAATAAACGTTTATCTTCAAAGTGTGCATAACTAATATGTAAATTATTAAAAATGTAAGAATTTACACTGCCTAATAGGCACTGGACTGGATTAACGAAGTATCACCAACCGAATGGACACTAAACATCCTAAGTTCAATGTAATTTAAAATAACTTATGTACGATTAACAATAGGCTCAGTACAAATCTAATTTTTTTTTTTTTTAAAGGCCTCATCCGAGCCCTTGTACGCCCCCTTCAGCACATCCCTCGATTTATATATATAGAATTAGCTTCATTTGTATGTGTCCATTAATTACCAAATCCTGTGCGTTGCCATGAGAAAATACAATAAAAGATGTTTGCATAAGGAATTGTTAAAACTTTTAATTACTGTTGCTCCAATTTCAAGCGTTTTTCGGCCTGAATAAAAATTTCTTTGGGCAGCTTTGAAATGTTACATGCCTACAATGCGTTTAAAAGTGGCATCAATAAATTAATAGTTTGCAGTTGAATTAAAGTGCAATAGGTGGCAAGGTTGAAATTCATAGCATGGTGGACAAACGTACATTCCATGGAATTTTCTACATTCAAGCTGAATCCACCCTGCAAGGAACATTCTAGAGGATGAGATGTGAGTGTGGAACGAATGGCCATTTATTTGTTTGGCTTCTTCCACAACCAAAAGCACCCTTCCCTTCTTTTTTTAACCCTCTCGCTTTCCTCCTCCCCCTTCACAACTCTCTATCATTCTTTCTTTCTCCTCTCCAAAATAGATGTCAATTTCGTCTCTCCCTATATAACCTAAAACCCGCCCGTCCCTATCATATTTACATTACCATCTGCATTCTTCTTTCCTTCTATTGCTCATAACGTCAGTAACATTTTCATTTCTTGGTCATTCTCTCTTTTTATTCGCTTTCCGTTCCTCCAATTTGCAGTAGTCAGGGTTTTATCCGGTGTTGTCACATCATGGACAAGCCCTTCTGTCAACATGGCTTTCCGCGACCCTTCCTGTAATGAAGAATGTAGTAGACCTATCCCCCACCATATTTGAGCTATTTTGTATGACCAGGATTTAAGACCATGATTCTCTAAGATTTTCGTAGGACTCATTGTGTCTGATATGTCATGATGTCTGTACAAATTGTATATTGCATATTATTTATTTATTGAATATCCAAATTGAAATAAACCCTATTGCATATTAACATGTGTTTGTATTGATGCAGCCTACAATAAACGACATAGTCCTAAGTAGACAAGCTAGGTAGACAACTTATTTAATTCTTGTTACTCTCTTTAAAGAACTTTTTAAGTAGAAAGGTAGTTTATTATGTAGGCCTACTTTTTTAGAAACATTTCTTGCTAGCATTACATAAGTCTGAAGTGTAGAGTTGCTTATAAGTAAAGATCTCACACGAAATCTGTGCCGATGAGACCGTTACTCTCTAGAGAGAGACATGCTATTGTGCGAGAGAGAGAGAGGTAGCTTGGCCTTTACAAATAGAAAGGGAGGTACTGTTGTGCGAGAGAGATAGGTAGCCGGCCAATCGACGCTACAGTCCCCACGAAAACGTAATGCAACGACTTAGGCAATCGGCACAGATTTCGTGCTGGATCTATAGTCATATTTGTATATTTAACCAACACGACTCGTTCAATTGTTCTTATAGGGCCTTCTTTTCTGATAGCACGACTTATCCCCCTATCTGAGCTTCCAGGCCAAGTGTAATGTTAAGTACATCTTGAACCTATTTTAGCTTTCTGGGCAACTGTATTGTTATTTATGTGCGTGTTTTGATAGGGAGATTCGCTTTTATTTGTGATGGTTATATACCAGCGTTTTAGTTTAGCTGCATAGTCCTGTAACCGTCATCAGTGAGCCGTATTTTTCAACTTTTTTTTTGGCATAATTAATTCAACAGTTGTGGGATTTTTGCTTTCGCGCACACATACATGCCATCGGAATCTAACCTGCAAACTTAGAAGCAGAATACCAGTGCTTTACCTGTGCTCGAACTTGGCCATTGGGGATTCAATTAGGGACAATACATACTACCGAAGACAAAACCAAACATCCTTTAATTGAATCTAAACGTTTCACACCTGCAGGTCTAAAATACAGCTGCAGTTTTGGTCTCAGGTTATTTAATTCCACTGTTAAAAATAACCCTGAACTATTCAACCTGAAAAATTATAAAACTAAGAAAATAATTACGTTTATTATACAAGGGATGGGACATAAGATATTGCAACTTTTTTGTTGTTGAAAATGTGGGATGTACGATAGTGACGGAAACAGACACCCATGAACGTCCATAAGCGACTGCATCGTGCCACTCTAATGTATTGCCGTATTTGGAAGCATAAGAGCACACATACCCACTCTATGATTCCTTAGAGTTCAGTACGTATGAGTACTTCCTTAAAAAGCTTCCATCAGCTCCTAGTATTCTCTGGCATTTCTCACTCGGATAGTGACAATTTTGATTTATTAGGCCTAATATTGTTTACAACTCGTCATATCCATTCTACGCGGCGGCTGAATCACAGCTGAATTGCTAAATTACAACTGAATTAAGTTACAACTAAATTTACTCACAATTAAATAAATATATGTTAGCCACATATCACAATGCTACCAAATGATGTGTGTATAGCCTATACTAGATATGCCACATTCTCTCGTGACATACAATATATCATGGTATTATGGCCTTACTTGAAGAAAAATAGTTGCCATGACTTTTGCTCCATCCCTCATACAAATATTTATTTTTAAGTTTCTTTCCAAAATTTCGTTCCTGCTGTTATTACTGTAAATAAATGCTATTTGATTGTATTTTTATGTAAATTAATTTGTATTTTTCTTTAGAAAGTTGTCTATAGACGTTCTGAACTGTCCCGGACCACGAACATGTGCTGATTCGAGTAGCGTCTTAATGAAAAAATAAAGGGGAAAATCGTGAAATCTTTCATATGTAAATTTATATAAGACGGTAAACCAATTTTTAATTTTCAAATTAAACTAATTTCTCCTTTAAATCCCATATCATGTGAGAGGAACGAGGCTCAGTGGGGTAGGTGGCGAGCTGCAGCCACATACTGTCAAATCACGCAAAATTACATGTTTTTAATTTGTGACGAATGTATATGACTGCTACATGTTACCGTGGAAATGTGTCACCCCCCTAGTAAAAAGAAGCCATGCAGAAAATGTTGTTGCTAGTGACAAGACCTAATCGACCGTATTAAAATGGTGGCGCAACAATCCGGGCTAATTATTTGAGAAGTTTTCAATATGTCCCGTGTACATCGAAAAGTATGACTGATTATCACACCATTTCAATCATACTTCTTTTATGAGCTTTTGTGTCAGAAATGAATTTCATGAGAGAGGGTGACGATTTATTTGGGGCTGCCGGTTTTGACACGATCGCTTGGAAATGACGGCTGTCCGTGTAAGAGTGGCTATGAATAGTTTAACCGTGTAGGCAGCACTGGTTCGGATCCCGTTGCATTCGTGTAACTTGTAAACAAATTATTGCTGGTAACTTTTTCAGTTAGGCCTATCGAGTTATTGTCACTCATACATAGGACGACCAGACGTCCTCTTTTTCGAGGACATGCCCTCCTTTTTATGTGTCGGTCCTCTATCGAACAAATTTTTAGCCTCCAAAATGTCCTCCTTCTTTATAATAATTGACAACTTCCAACGTTTGTAATGGGTATCTTAACACTAGCCCAACCAAGGCTCGTGTCGATATATAAATTCGGTAATCCCTGTTATTTTCATTCTGTAAGTCGTAAAACTTGCCATTCAGAATTGTTAAGGATTTCTAAATTTTGTTTGCATCCCAGCCAAGAGAATGTTTTCATTAATTGCATCTCAGTGCATGGATGAATGGATAAGGTTCAGTGTTCAACCTGTTAAAATCGTTTGTTAGTGGAATATAACTTCAAGGAACAGTCCCTACTTCTGTCAGGATTTTTATATGTACGTTTTGAGGAAGCCCTAACTCCTGCAAGGAAAGTCATCCTCAGGGATATCTGTGAACTTTGAACTTTGGTTTTTAACAGCTGCAATTTAATAAATTTTAAAAAATATTTAATTTCATGTTTATTAACATTATTAATATACCCTCAGGGATGTCTGTGAACTTTGCACTTTGGTTTTTAACAGCTGCAATTTAATAAATTGTAAAAAATGTTTAATTTCATGATTATTAACACATTAATATACGGTGATGTTTCTAAACTCCATAGCTGTGCTATATCCATTTCTTTATGCTTCAATTAGTCTTTTTCTCATTTTTTCTCAGATGTCCTCATTTTTTCACCCTACTACCCTCTTTTTTCGTGTAGGTAGATCTGGTCCCCCTACTCCTACTTAACCATAACAAATCAAAATTGGAAAATAAGAATGCAAGCTGAAAAATAGGTATTCCAAATTGCATAACGTTTTAATTCATTCAGAATATGTAATTTTAGCTTAAGCGAAATTTCCTGCTTCGGATCTTTAGGGTATGAAGAAACTATAAAGTCTTCGCCAAGATGTTTGGTCCTATCTGGAATGGATTTTCCTCTGTTGGCCGCTAGATTGCGTGAATTCCCTTTTACTCATTTATTATTTATTTACTTATTTATTTATTTCGGAACCGCAGGTTAAATTCTAGTACAATATAGCAATGACCATTTCAATTATTTTCACATTTTATTTCCTAGATGGCAATATTCCTTACTTCAAGTACGATAAGAAAAATTATAGGTCTAATTGGGTTGCTGTGTATTACTTAGCCGAATCGTATTTCATAATTTTGTGTTCAGAAATAAGACAATATTTTTGTGGCATTTCTGAATCACTTTTGTTAATGTTAATTTGAGTTCCCCTTCTTTGTAATTCTAAACTTTTAACCATTACTACAAGAATAAAGACTTCATAAATTGTTAACTGAAAACCATCACTAAATTTAAATACAGAAGGTACTGCAGAAGCTACACTAAACTAATCATTTTGCTAACAAGGAATCTGTTACATTGCAAAATTGCATGGAGACAAGAAAATACACATGGGCACAAAAAGTGGAAAAAATCAATATTTTCGTAGTTCTTGAAACGTAACCTATTTTCTAATAAAGGCGCATAAAAAAAAGAACAAATTTTATATGTAATTATAACATTTCCGTTTTTTCATTCATGTTTTAATTGGTAAGTGATAATTTCAGCATAATAAGCATACCAAAGATAATATCGTACTTCAGTTTTTAAAAGCTTTAAATTCTCTAAATCTGTAGTAGGCCTATATTACATTGAATAATATGAATGTGTTTTAAAATAGGGTTTACAAAACTGTAGTAAGAAATGGTTCTAAAGACAAAAATGTTTCTTTTAAATTTCCTGAAAACAGGTTTGGACATATTTTCCAAATGTTACTATATTGATACTGTTTAAGGGAAATCTTACTATAATGATGATGATTAGGGCTCGGAAGTTGATGACCTAAAGATGCTTGAAAAAAGACCTCTTTTTTTGAAAAAATTACATGAAAAATTAATAAGACTTAATATTTCTAAATATGTATTTAAGAAAGGAAATATAGAGTTATAGAGTTATTCTAATTAGAATAATTCGAAGCTGAAGAGAACAGCATAAAAAATAAATTAGTTATGATTTTTAATTATAAAAAATGTTGCTTTGTATATAGGGATGTCAAGAGGCCATGTTTAAAGTTCTAATTATTCATGATTTCGAATTAAAAACGTTTGAATTATCCAAGTTTCTCTGTACTACATTCTCCATTGTTTGTGATGTGTCATAAAGAAGATGGCACTTCATCAAATTTCGAGTCCTAGTGATGATACATTTTAATCTTCTTGCTGACACGTTCAAGAAGAAGCTTTTAAAAGGCATAAAATACTTCGAAAATGCTCTGCGAGACTAGATGTTTGATCACCCGTAAATTATCTAAAAATAATGAGCCTACGTCGTTCTTAACACTTTTAGAAGTATCGAAATAATTAAGGGAGATTGAATTCCTAACATAGTTTGATTCTTGGCGTCACAGCAGGACTCCCTATTAAACCGTCACTCTCAACTCGGTAATTATGTAGCAGACTAGTGAAGCTGTGATAAAAACAAGAATAATATGTCAACAATATCACAGTGTACACATCTTGCTTTTCTCAAAGAAAACCGTCAAAAAGCTAATCAGCTTTTAGATGTGTTTAATCTAATGACATTTACTTCATAGTCATTGCGTTCGAACCTCCCATTTTCGTAATTTATAGACAGAGAAAAGCACCAAAACTGTTCTGTTTAAGATAAATACCAACAGCGACAAGTTGCTAGCAGCTTCTGTTCAGAGAAAGAAATACGTGAATAACTGTCAGAAAACTGCAGCATCACAGTTCGCCTGGTAGAAAGAATATTGAAGTTATCACTTAAATTTGAAGATTGTTAAGTTTGGTAAGCGTACTTAATGTCATAACTCATAAGTAAATGCAAATGGGCCTATACAGTTTGTTCTGAAAAGTTGTGGGTTGTGTGATTTTCCCTAAGTCACCTGTATTTCAACGCCTTTCTTGCATCCTTCTCTATTGTCCATTGCTATAATACGTTGTCGTACTTACCCGAAACTCGTTCGAACTCCCCGCTGCAACCATAACGCACAAAAAACTCAAAACTTTATTAGAAAATACATTTAGTACTGAGATGAATATGCGTCTAAAATAAAGGCACACGTCACCTGTTTCATTAGAAAAACTTACTAGATCTATGATCATTGGTGTTGCAGTAAGTAAATATTGCAAGTTAATTGCTTAAAATGCGCTAAAATATAAAATTACAACTAAATTTCGTTAACTATTTTTCATATTATATTGAAATATTACCTATCATAAAGTAATAAGCCCATAGTCTAATTTCTTCACAATTAAGGATACGAGCACAGGGTAGGGCTACTTCTTAACTCCGAGTTAACTCTGGGCTGTTTTTACACATTACTTACTTCTATACTGATATTACGTGCGGTGTTTACAGACAAAAATAAAAGCCCCCCCTTCACACCCCAAACGGGTCTTTTGCCTATTTTTTCATAGCTTGTACGTCCCAGATAAATAGACCGCTCCTCCAATAGTCTGCCGCACTATATTTTGATCTAACAGCTCTTGATACATTGAGAAATGTTGGTGTGCCATTCCCACCCCATCTGTAAGTCACTTAAAATTTCATTCCAGGCATTGGTTGGCCATCCGGACAATTTTTAAACATAATATGCTATTAATTGATGACATTCTGCAAACAACCCCGACAGAACACTGAAATCCCTTGAGTTATTTTCTTCCCCCGCTGTAGTGCTCTTCTCGCATTGCCGACCCGGGTTCGATTCCTGATCGTGACCAGTAACCTAGGTTGGTTTATTACGGGGTTTTCCCTCACCTTTGAGAAGAATTTTGGATGGCTATAGACCATCTCTTGCCACCATTATCATCATCCACGCCTTGTTCGGAATGAGAGTGATTGGTGTGTATCAGCCTATGTATTCGTGTTTTCTGGGAGGCTGATCCCTCTTCCGGGGGGCTGATCCCTCTTCCGGGGAGGCCCTAGATCCATAGAAACTCCTTCCCCCGACGAGTAGCTGCCCTATAAGTCCCGGTCGGCACAGTATTTTGTTTTAAGTGCAAACTGATATATTTTTTTTTATTCTTATTAATTGGCTATGTTCATGAGCAATGTTGATATAGGATGAAAGAGATTTGGATAGAGAAGCAGCAAGAACAAAAGAGAAAATAGCAAATTCACGGAGAGAGAGTGAGAGAAGGTAGTGCGTAGGTTTTGTTCGTTACGGCCCACGACTATAGGACGGAGGATGAATATTGGTTCAGCCAGTTTTTATTCTTCAAAACTGGCGATTGATTGATTGACAGCACAAGACCGCATGCGGCTGGTCGCAGCTGTTCTTTCTATATTTAGATCCTCCGCAATTAAACTGGGAACTGAATGTGGTCAACCACACAGGGAAATCTCCAAGCGACTGAACCCACATGAATATTAATACAGAACAATAAAATGCTTCTAACTCGGTCACACTGACAGCTATAATTCTATATGCATACTTAGAACACTTAACCTAAGCGAAAATGATCCAAGCTTAATCTGGCCAGGGATGAATTTATCTCCTCTTAGATGGAGTATCCCGCATTAAAGTAAACTATATTAATAGAATTTGTTCCTGTCTAACCCTAGCGCCTCTCTCCCTATTTCACGTTTCACAGCTGTTCTAACTATATATGAGTTTGGGGTGGCTGTAGGTGGTACCCGTAGTTATCGGAAAATGCAGTAAACTTGCGTTATTATGGGTCGAGTTGTAATGAAAATTGGTACACAGGCTCAAGAAGAGTAAATCTGGCTGCAATAAACTGTTCATAATTATGAATTACGGAGCCAAGGTTCTCTCCCGTTTTCACTTTTAACTAGTCTCCAAGGGCCGACGCCCGTAAAGTGGAAGATGTAACGTTTTGCACATCATTCAAGTTATGCTGTCCATTTAATGGATTTGAATGCCAGAATTGTTTCCTAGGAATAGCATAGAAGTTGAAATGGTTACACGGTAACAATTTAATTTGTTTAATACTTTTAATTATTTATTATACCACTCGTACAATGTAAGCCTACCATTTAATAGTATATTGCGATACAAGTGCCGTAAGCGATGCATACGGATCGAGGAAAGAGTTTGAAAATACGAGGCGCTCGCGCCAAGTTTTTTCAATTTTCCAAGATCCGTTATGCACTTACGGCACGAGTATTGCATGCTATTTTTTGCACGATGATTATTTATATCAATTTAATTATATTAATTGAGATATTACCTGAAAACATTATGTATATACATTATCGAAGATAGATGTTTATTTCAGAAAGTGATTCGCATGTGTTTGTTGTTATGGGAACCGAATATTTGTCCTGAGGGGCTTGTCCCTAAAGGCTTGTATTATTATGTGTGGCGTAAGTAAATTCTTACCGCACGGAAATTTGTTTTGTTTCCATAGCAACAAGATTGCGTGCGGGAATGTCAACTTACGATCCACGGCAACAATATTCGTAAGTACCACTAATTAGTTAAGTCGTGCAAAAATACAATTACAGTTTATCAAATAACCCACAAAAAATATACTACACCGTACAACACACATATTAATAATGAGAGAAAATTCAAGCTGAATCAATATTAGTCAATAAAAAAAACGTAAGTAATGTAGGCTACACAGGGGCTTGTGCCCGGGGGCAGTTTCAGAATTGCTTTATTGCTTTTTTATGCATTTTACAATGAAAGTCTTTTATAAGTGCTATTATTATTATTATTATTATTATTATTATTATGCAAGAGAAGCAATAATTATCTTGGTAGAAACAGGAGGATGAATCAGTACAAGCGGCAACAAAAACTATTTTAAAACTGATAAAAATAATTAATAATTCAGATTTTTTTTATTTTTATTTTTATTTGAAGACTGCATAGCTACATTTAGTTAAACCTTAATGTTTTAGGGATCCCACAAATACCATTCTGAAGGGAGGTTTCTCTTTTCTTACACACATTTTGGAGAGCGTGTAGGTGCGTAATAAATTGTGTTATTCTTGACACTACCAAAGGAATTACAGTATGCTCAGTCTCTTCATGAAAAAAGCTTGCGTAATTTGATATATTCTGGGAAATACTCATTCAATTATTCATTTTAAGAATTCTTCTAGTAAATTGGACTTGAGTTGCAAGAAATTGTTAGTTTTGTCGTAATGCATATTTTTAGAGCAGCAAAACTGTTGGTTATAAGAAGTAAAATGTAAATAAACAATAGAGTATGAAAAAAGATTGCTGAATGCATTTTAAATGTGAGGGAGATGTTATAGAATCTGTACTTCCATAGAGAAACGACGAACTTTTTATAAAGTGATTGCTGTGGAATATACTTAGAGCCCCACGACACTGAATCCCATGAACGGCCATGACCTACCTTTCGGCTGTAGAGTCACCTGCCTCTGTCATTAGGTTTTATGGAGGGACTTTAAGCTAAGGGGGCCCGTGTTATAGATTTACGGCACGTAAAAGAACTCCAAGCCTAAATTAGAGCCTCAGGACAACATTTATCTGCTCTTTCACGTCCAAGTAATACCTTAGCTTCCGGAGGGCGTTGAGAGGCGATGGGCTTACCACCTGTGCCTCTGCCCTCTCTCGGAAAATAAGCGTAACAAAAATTAGTATAGGTAAGGAAACCTCCACTTGGAAGCCCTATGTCCCACCATAGGGGTCAAAGGAACAAGTCAGTCAGAACATTACATGGAATTATTTCAGAAAAAAAAAAATCCATGGCATTGGGACCCGGACCCGTGATCTTCGGTTTTCCGTGCCGATTCTCTCTACTGAAGTAGAGTTAGATTCACAGCCCCAGATAAAATCTCTCTCCTATGTTTGGTTATCCTAATGGTCACCTCACTGAAAAACATATGTAGGCCTAATGTTCAACAGACACATTATTCTGTGGTTTCATGAATACATATATATATGTATATATATACTATATATGTATTTAATGTGATATTTAATGTGTAGTGTCATTTTTGTATATATGTATGGCTGGTATTTATTGAACCACTGCCACCGGGTCGTTGACCCATTTGCAGTGTAAGAAAATAAATACAAAATACACTATACACTATACACTATATAGTAGGCCTAACAGTGGAAACACTGATCACAAAATCATTAAATTAGTATGCCTCACAATATTGTACATGTCGTAAATATATTTCAGGAGGTCAACTATAAGGATGATCAATCTTAGGAGAGAGATTCCATCTGATGCTGTGAATCGAACTTTTGTTCGCACAGTTAGGAGATCGAGTTTCATGGGTTCAAGTCCCTGTCAGGGGAACTTTTGCCCCGAAAATAATATCACTAACTATGAAGTATACAAAGTTTTTCCATCCGCCTATATACACAAACGGTAGTTTATTTCTACTGGTTAAAGTTTTAAAACGGGGTGTGAGGTCTGTAGTTCTGTCAGACAAGCTGCAGTGGTAGGAAACAGATGTTTATGGTGCTGGAGATCCACACGAGCAGGCATTCTGATGGAGACCTCCTCAAGGGACAGCAGTTAACTGCGAATCCTCATTCATAGCAGATCACGTGCCAGAACGTGCCTGTTGAACTAAAGTGGACGCTTTTGCTTCCACCTTTCGGTCAAATACACCTTACATGTGTATGTTCTTGCTTGATGGACAACTAAACCTGAATTTGTTTGCTTAAGTTAAATAAATGATACGATAATAAGTGATATACTAGAATGGTATAAATTGCTTTCTACTGGAATTATGTGGTTAAAAACAAGATGTAATTGAATAACACTGGTCCATTTGACTTGACGTTTTTTGTCATTTTTCACAGATCTGCCTTCTCTACCAATTTTTTTCACACTTCCTGTATTCACTAACTGTCATGCTTTTTCATTTTACCACACCTAAACATCCGGTCTAGGCCCGATCATATTCTTACAATACCTAAGCATCATAATTCTCTGTGGAATTTTTTGCCATCTCACGTCAAAAACTGTCGGTCACTATACCTTACAAATCGCAGTTAACAGCACATATACATAGTTCTTTATACTGTATTTTTTTATCTTCGCTTTTAATTAATTTCATGTAATATATTATGCAATAGTAGGCTATGTAAGAATATGTAATAGTACGCAATACTTAGTATCTAGTATTTTAAACTTTAAATTTGTTATTAATTATTAAACAGTATTGTATCATCGTATTTAGGCTATATATTTTAATTATTTGTGTGTAACTTAATCTAAGTTATTTTTATAATTTAATGCATTCTGTGTCATGTAATGTATGGTTAGTTTCTTGTGAAGTGGAACCAAAGATCTCACAGTCTAGTTAGATTAGGAGTTAATGAAACATAAGATCGTGTAATTTTAAAACAAGGATGCTGAAGGTCGATTTCTATCGCTGCCCCAAATCCGTAGGTACAAAGCTAATACAAGAACAGAGGTTATCAAGAGAAACAAAGACCAAGAGAGAGAGAGAGGAAAACATAGGATATGAAATATTGATAGGTAGTAGTAGTGTCATGAGAGAAGAAAGCGCGGCGCTCTTGAAAGAAAGTGGGTCGTACACTAAGGATATCAGATGTGGAGGAGTAAGGGAAAGGAAGAAGATGTTCGCACGGATTTTTAATTAAAGCTTCCAATTTATGAAAGCATCGAACACGCAATTATCAGAGCACAAAGATGACACTCGGTGGCTGTGGGGGTTGAGTCAAGGGATGGGGAGTTTGTAGTACACTTGAAGCTCTGCGCAAACTTGCAAGGGTTGAGGTAAAAATTTCCGAGGGGAACGAGAGAGAAATATCGGGTTCTACTTCTATGTACAGCTCCCTTAATTACAAGCGTACCGCGCCCCATAATTAAATTGAGTCTGATTTATTGTGAGGGTAAAGTTAGCGGGGGTTGGGGCGGTGGAAGTCAACTAACATTCTTACTGCAATAGTGGTGGCGAGGTGAAAAACCGTTATGTGTCTAATAATTCGGTTAGTTAATATTCACAATGCATTTAAAGGAAGGCTGGTAGAACAACAAGTTGCCTGCACATTCTTCTGCTTTAAGTAGACACTTCGCAGGGGGTGATTTTATCTGTCTGTCCCGACGTTTAAGCCCGCTATTTTTTTTTTCTCCCTACATGACAGGACGATTTCTGAGATGAAGAATGCTCCCTCAACACTGGATTCTCATGAATTATTACGTTTGCCTCTTCCCCTTCTTTTAATTCATATCTCCAGTTTTAAATGGAAACAAGGCGAGTATTAAATTATATTAAATAATTTAAAAGTTTCCCGGTGTTCAAAATAGCTCTTCAGCTGTTACCCAGTGCACACAAGTTGAATTGAAAGATTCTGCTTCAATTATTGGTACCGAAGCCCTTGAAATTCATTCTTATTACGAATAGCACTTACTCATCCCTGGGACTAGAGAGCTTGTCAGTATCAATGAAGAATTTATTAGAAGAAAATTGTTTCTGTTTAGCATATATAATTTACAACAGCATTTAAAATTCCCTCTTCTTTCTTATTTAATATACTGTATATGATATAATAATGATACGTTCACGTTACAAAAATATTTATTGAGAATCATGGATCCTATAAATGTTCTTTCTGACAGGCGGCTGGATTCTCATGAATTATTACGTTTGCCTCTCCCCCTTCTTTTAATTCATATCTCCACTTTTAAATGGAAACAAGGCGAGTATTAAATTATATTAAATAATTTAAAAGTTTCCCGGTGTTCAAAATAGCTCTTCAGCTGTTACCCAGTGCACACAAGTTGAATTGAAAGATTCTGCTTCAATTATTGGTACCGAAGCCCTTGAAATTCATTCTTATTACGAATAGCACTTACTCATCCCTGGGACTAGAGAGCTTGTCAGTATCAATCAAGAATTTATTAGAAGAAAATTGTTTCTGTTTAGCATATATAATTTACAACAGCATTTAAAATTCCCCCTTCTTTCTTATTTAATATACTGTATATGATATAATAATGATACGTTCACGTTACAAAAATATCTATTGAGAATCATGGTTCCTATAAATGTTCTTTCTGACAGGCGGCTGACTAAGAAGTCGACACCTTGAAAAAAAATCTTGTAGTTTGTATGTAATCAAGAAAAGTAAGACTAAGTAATGCATTGGATAAATTAAGTATCTTAGCCATTTTTATTAATAAATAGTGGGATTACTCTCTGTTTTGACTTCAAATAAATGTATTTTAATTTTATTAATGCCCTTCGGTATTTTGAGTACCTATCTGCCTGCCTATTTTAACCAAAATAAATTCTGAACTTCCGGGCTCTACTCATTACACTAATTTACAAAAAATTGTAAAGTTTTTCCTTATACAGGCCATGGAGGCCCCGAGAGTTGAGGCTCCCAGATTTTTAGACATAGGCTACGGGAACATGGAGATGATAAGGTTATCAGTCTTACGCACCAGCCACCTTTATCCCAAGGAATGCTCCTGGTACTGTTGGATTACTCGTTTCTGTTGGAGGCTGAGTCGATCCAAGGGCCATAGTGCCACCAAAAGGATTAGGCCAATTGAAAAAGTCCGAATCATCGGGGGTCGAACCAGTGACCTTCCGGTTTGTAGCGCAGCGCCGCAACCATTCAGTAACGGCGTATCCCAATACACTAATGCCATTATCATTATTCAACACTTCTGGCAGTGGTCAATCCGTTGACCCCTTCACGCTCAGCTTTTACTGTTTGTTATTTAATAAAATAAGATACGATCATAATATTGCAGCGACCATGTGCTTAAAACGAATTATTTCTTGGTAACCCCATTATCCACAGCAGATAATTGAAATGAAATGGAACGAATGCTGTGTAAATAATTTCACTTATTGAGTTCATAATAATGGAGTCTACTGGAACTGTAACGCAGAGGTCGGAAATGTTTCTGTTTTGTTGAGTTTATTAAGCTGATATAAAATCAATACAGCCTAACTCCATGGAATTTGAAATGGCTGATATTAAATCGGATATATCCAATTATTTCCTGGTAAGCTCAGCAATCTGCAGTCTTTCTGTACGAATATAGATATTATTTTACCTACCTGTAAGCTCCCATCAAGCTAAACGATTAGTTAAACGCTGTTTGATATAATAATTCTATAACTTTTATACACAAGCTCAGATATGTAAGTGGCAGAATCTGAAAACGCATACATATAGTAGACAATAATTATTTCTGAAGTTTTAAAACAAGAATTGAAATCTATACTATTTTTCCATGTTGAAGTTATATTTTTGCTGTTAAATTTTTCTCTCTCACAAGAAGTTTCAAAATGAATAACGTTTATTCGAGTACATTTTATTAACCGATTGTTATAGGTAATCCCACGGGAGATTACGGGGTTATCCAAACATTCGTGGGTGCAAAGTGTGCTGTTTAGTATAAAATCATCATTGTGTCAGCTGTCAGATGACAGCATACTAATAGAACGAACACTCTATTATTTTCTAATTTAACAGATACTAACCAATGATACCAACACTGAGTATGAGAAATAGTTAACCCAAGTGTCGTAATATTCTTAGCACAATAAATAAATAACTATATCACGAGTTAAGTGCCAAAAATACGAAACATGTATTCTTTATTAAATACTGATGTCAACGCCGTAGCCAATAACATATGCATGTATTCCGATCGTAAGCTAAAATCAGAACATTTACATTGATTCAATTTCCAAGTTATGTTGCATAAAATAATGTTTTTATCCTCATACAATACAAGGAGGTATTTTAATAAAATTCTAAAACACATAATAGTTTCCTTCGACAAATTATTATTTACTTATGTCAAATTATCGCACACAGTTATTATGTGATGGTGGAGCTTGAGAAGGAGATGGTGCTGATAAGAGGAAATCAGGTTATGAAAAGTTAATTTATTTCACGGAGGTGAAAAACCAACCAAGAAAATAATACATGACCGGCATTGTTAATTGGACCGTCTTCCATTTTCGGTCATGTTGATAGAAAACAGAGATCCAGTTGTTCACTTATATCACGAACCGGAAGATTTTTATAAGGATATCGAGGTGTCTAGGAGAATAGACGCTGTGTTTATTATCTTTTAATCTCCCCGAAGCTCGTGTTGATGCGTAGAAGTGTTTTCTTTGTCCAGAAGACAATCCACTCGACTCGGTCCAGACAGACGTGACCTGAGTTCGTAAAGTAAAAAGCAGAGGAGAAAACGTTAGAGTGTACTACCGCCATTCAGTTACCAATTATTGCTAACATTCCTTCTAAAGCAGTTTATGAGACACCTCTAGAAGGAGCAAGCTAGTTAAAACGTCAGACCACTCTTTCGCTGATGCATGGTACGGAAAAGTGTGATTTACGCCGGGCATCACGTGACGAGAGAGGGGAATCCCGCAGGGATCGGAACTAGGACCGGAAGAAACCCATAAAGCACTACTGAAGAAGTGGAACAACAGTAACACGATGGGATGGGGGATTGCAGGGTGGTGTTGAATCCGCATGTGTTGACACCTCGCGTGGGCGGGGGTTGGGGTGGAGCAAAACGCTTCAAGGGTCACACTCTAGAGTAGAGTCAAGTGAAAACAGGGTTAACATGATTTATACTGGTGGAGAAGGGAGGAGCTGAGAAGCTGATACTGGACTCCCTAGATCGTGTGAAGAGCACTTGCCCCTTGGATCGTCGGACTTGAAATGGTGTTTCATTTTTACTCACCCATTCAAACACATTGCTCGTCATATAAACTACTTTGTTCTGTGTTTTAAACTGCCTGACTTGATAGGTTTTGGGTAAACAACCATTTGTCTAAATAGCATCACTAAAGACGTAGCAGAATAGAGGAAATGCGCAATATGTGATCGTAGAATGGAAATTAAATAGACAAGAGTGGTAAAAAAATTAGTCAGTTTAAATGCAACAAATTTTATAACAGTGTGCTACACAATCATCGCGCTGTCTGTTTTTTACTTTAAATTATTTCGTCTGCCTGGTCCTTTATTTTACAACCGGAACATTGTAATTTCGGATTTACATATTCACAAATCATTTACGTACGTAATTATTATTTTGCCTAGTTAAATAAATTTTTTACGACCGAAAGACATAATGCTTTCATATAAGTGGAAACATATTGTATTTTCTACGTTAAGAAATCAAAACTCAAAGTTTGATTTTATCATCTGTTTGATGTATTTTATTGAAATAATGGGTAGAGCATTAAGAATCTTACTAAGAATTAAAAATTAACGGTTCAAAGTACGCTACAATTTAATTTTACGCCGGCTTAAAACTATATTTTTTGCAAGATAGAATATGTGTTTACATTGTAAGGGATAGGGTTAGTGTGTTTATGTTTGTTTTTTGTTCTATTCTAATCTTCTAATCTTTCTTTTATTGTGTGTTGAATAAGCACGTAGGTCCATACCGGCCCATGCGTTTGTTTGGAATTTATTCGGTAAACGAAAGTTAATATACATAAATAGAAAGATACAAAATATAAAAAATAATAATAACGTGTAGTTACATTAATTCTGTCAATTATATAGCTATGGCAAGTAAATTCTATCAGCGCAGTCAATTAACCTTAAACATTTTCTTAGTATTATATTTAAATCACAATAGCCAGAGGAAGGTTTAGTTCTGACCCTGAGAATGTATTTTATTGTAAAGCTTATATCAGTATGATTAAATATTCCTCAATCTAGTCACTGGTTTTTCTAACGTTCATATGTGGGAAACGCCTGCCGAAAAGCGAGAGGCTACACGCAGTACACCAATGACGGAGAAGTTGCGGAACGGTATGAGGAAGGCTGACTGGGAGTGAGGAAATCACATCTCTTATCTTTAACAATTCGTACGTTATGCATCATATATATAACGCTGTCTAATTACGTGCACTAGGCGGTAACATCGAGGACTTGCATCCAGAATGTCCAATCTCGTGGCCGGCCAATTTGAGTGTGGATTATTACGGTGTTTTCCGCTCTCACAAACGCATATTCCAGATTGGAATTTACTTAAGAAATATCCCATATGCAATCCGTTACATTCTGACACCCTCATATTTATATGTCCTGTTGTTTATAAACCAATTTCTCGTTAATATATTCCTATCAATTTTCTTTATCCGAGTAAATGTTATGTCGATTAAATTTTGATAGACCTTTATTAAGTGCCAGAATGATACTTTCTGAGATTATACGGTAGACGAGAGAACGTCTGTCCGAGTGTCTTTCCAAGCGATAACCCGTAATCAATTACGATTTTGTTAATAGAAAGGGTTAGAGGGAGGCACTTCTAGTTCTTACGGTATAACGTTATAATATACATAAATTTTTATACACGTACTTAGGGCTGAATATATAGCGCTTTGGAGATAATTCTGGTCAGTTTTTGAGTTATTTAAAAATCAATATAAATATTTCCATACTTCAAACTGAACTCTTCACGCAATTTTTCATTGAAATGTCCTGAACTATCTTAAATAGGGTCATATTTAGAAAAACACGCGTTAGTTTTCTTGTGCTTGTATTATAACACGAGAAAACATTTTATTTACTGCATAACTAATAATAATGGTGATGATGATGATGATGATGATCATAATAATAATAATAATAATAATAATAATAATAATAATAATAATAATAATGATTTTCACCCATATTTTATTTTTTATTTACAAAAGTATTGGATAAATCTAAACCCCATGCCTTGTAGAATTTACAGTAAAAATTTCAGCCTATGCATGAAATGTTCCCGTTTAGATTTTAATGTTTAAAGAGGAAATGGTAAAACGGCTTCAAAAGTTTCCATGAGAAATATTTACGTACAGCCTCCTTAGAAGCACCCAGCCTTATGACTGGTGCAATTTTAAGAAATAACAAATGAACAGACGTCGGTGCATTTTTTATTCTTAGAGGTAATCTTTAGAAGGCCTATAATTTGTTTAATTAATTTCTTTATGTTTATAGTTAAATTATCTCTGAACATTCAGTGAATGGAGTCATTTAAATATCTTGTAATTAGGGAGCCTTAGTGCCTGAAAGAGCTGAAACTTAGTCAAATTGACCAATAAAGAACATAGTATTTTTAATACGAAAAACGGAAAGTTAATTTTCACCTAAAAGGTTAGCATTTCACATAAACGTAGCTTTAATTTATTATATTATAACTGGAAAAGTTATCAGTGATCTATATGGCGGTGCAAAAGTGTAGTCTGAAATAATTCGTGATAATTTTTACAGTTTCAATATGTTTAAATTATTACTTTCATTTTTTCCTAAAACATGTGTGATGAATATGAATTTCAGTAGTTCGTAAATGAATACATTTTTTACTTCAGTTTTTATTAATATTGAAATGTTAATAATCTTATAACTAATAAATTAAAATGTCTATGCATGTTCGAGGGAGATTGTTAGTGAAATGCTTATAAATATTTTAAAGTTATGAGAAAAAGAGCTTTTTGAAAGTGATTAAATAAACTTAGCCATTTCTATGAACATTTCTCAAAACCGCCACGGTTAGACTCCCAAGTTAAAGGTATCTTTATGATTTACCTAATTTCCTACCTGAAACGCCCTAACGCTTCCCCGAGGAATGTCACAGCCAAGATCAGTAAACTATAGTTTACAAGCCTTGGGTCACATCAAGTTGACCGAACGTTGGCTGTACAATCTATGTCACTGCGCCACTGTTTTCTTCTATCACAATTTTCATTCTTTACGTACAAGAAGTATAAGATTTTTATTAAGATACTTCAACACTTCAGAGGATTCACAAGAATGTTTGTAGACAAAAATTAATTTATGATGAAGGTTTGGCACTTAATTGGCTAATTGATCATACCCTCTGCGTCGTAACTCAAGATATAATAAATGTTTTTTTTATAATTAATGGAACCGTCTTCTCAGACTGTGAATGAGTTTTATTTCATATAACTGTAATCTCAGAAAATATAAATGAAAATAAGTTTCTTAGTGTTAATTTAAAAACTCAATGCAATACTCTGTAATCTGCAGTAAGTTTGTTATACACTCGCTTTACGGAGAAGAATACATTAGTCTAGTTCGTGATCACAAAACTGAAGTTACATTAAATACTTTTCTTCATTTCACGATGTAATACATTAACATCGTTACCTTAATTGTCTGCATAGTGAATAGTGCTTCTGATCGTCTATCGCAAGCAACACAGCATTTTAAACAGTAAACACGGAAAACTAGCTGTAACGAGGATTTTGTAATAATACACCTTCCCAGTTTCAGTACAATAGCTGTATATACAAAACAATTTGATAATGTAGTGCCTCTTTTAGTCCTGTCCGTCAGTAAAATTTCAATTAGGGAAAGGTATTGTTCAGGTGAAAATGTTTTTAAGTACAGTGCCCACCAGTTTGCACACAGCTTATGTTTTATACAGAACCCTCCCATCAATTTTGTCACTACTTCCATAATTATTAAGTATAACTCAGTCAAGAAAAAGTGCGTAAGCACCGATATCTTCAGACCTTAAGTAAATGCTTACTTCATATTCGTTTTATATAATTACATAAACTTATATATACTGCGGGGTACGCCATAGCGTAGTGGTTGAGGCGCTGCGCTACAAACCGGAAGGTCGCGGGTTCGATTCCTGATGAGGTCGTTGAGATTTTTCAATTGGCCTAATCCTTCTGGTGGCACTATGGCCCTGGGGTCGACTCAGCCTCTAACAGAAATGAGTACCAGGAGCGATTCTGGGGGTAAAGACGGCCGGTGCGTAAGGCTGACAACCTTACCACCTTCCTGTGCCGAATGTCCAAAAATCTGGGAGCCTCAACCTCCTGGAACCCTCTGGGCCTCCATGGCCTGTATAGGGATCACTTTACCTTTATATATACTGCATAGCGTGCGGTTTTCACCGACCATTTGGCGTCTGATCACCGCGATCTATACATATCCGATAACGACATATAAATGTTGTATGGACAGGTCTTCAAATTTTAATTCCTCTTAACACTGATGTTTGAGAAATGCTAACTTCTCGCGCTAGATCCACATATTTAAATACTTAAATTCTTCCTATCATTCTTCCTTCTATTCCTCTTTCTTGAATCTTCGGCGCGAGATATATATTATATTACATAATTTGGAACTGAACTGCACCTGAGCCCAAGCATTTTGCTCCTTTGGGTGTCAGTCATTTTTTAAAATTGAAAATTATAAATTGAATATGTGTTTACATTGTAAGGGATAGAGTTAGTGTGTTTGTGTTCATTTTTTATTCTATTTTCATTTTCATTTTTTATCTTTCTTTTACTGTGTGTTGAATAAGCACGTAGGTCCGTGCTGGCCCATGAGTATGTTTGGAATTTGTTCTGTAATCGGTAGTTAATATAAAATATACAAAAATACAAAATATAAAAAATAATATCTAAAAATAATAATAATAAAGTGTAGATGCATTAATTCTGTGAGTAATAAGCTATGGCAAGTAAATTTTATTAGCGCAGTCATTTAACCTTAAACATTTTCTTAGTGTTATATTTGGATCACAACAGCCAGAGGAAGAGGTATAGGTCTAGTTCCGACAGTGAGAATGTATTTTATTGTAAAGCTTATATCAGTATGATTAAGTATTCCTCAATCTAGTAACTGGTTTTTTTAACGCTCCCATGTGGCAGACGCCTGCCGAAAAGCGAGTGGCTACACGCAGTACACCAGTGACGGAGAAGTTGTTGAACGGTATCCGGAAGGCTGACTGGCAATGAGGGAATCACATCGTTTATCTTTAACAATTCGTACTTTATGCATCATATATATAACGCTGTCTAATTACGTGTACTAGGCGGTAACATCGAGGACTTGTATCCAGAATGTCCAATCTCGTGGCCGGCCAATTTGAGTGTGGATTATTACGATGTTTTCCGCTCTCACAAACGCAAATTCCAGATTGGAATTTACTTAACAAATATACCACATGCTATCCGTTACATTCTGATACCCTCATATTTATATGTCCTGTTGTGTATAAACCAATTTCTCGTTAATATATTCATATCAATTTTCTTTATCCGAGTAAATGTTATGTCGATTAAATTTTGATAGACCTTTATTAAGTGCCAGAATGATACTTTCTGAGATTGTCTGTCCGAGTGTCTTTAGCACGATAATCCGAATACGCTTTAGCAGATTTTCATAAAAAATTGGTATATGCACTGAAAACGTCCATGGGACGAAGCCTATTGATTTTGGACCAAATTGGTTAACCGGTACCGAAGTAACGCCCGTTTAGGGGCCTTATTTTTTAAAACATTACACTGAATTAATTAAATGCAATTCAGTCTTCATGACACATAGAGGTCTTGGCCTAGTTAGAACAGCATAGGAGGCAATATAACATCATAAAAAAACTGGAAAGTGCCGGAGACATCAGTTTACCTGATTTTATTTACGTTGATGTCGGTTTCCTTGATACCAAATTGTTAAATATATCATGACTGCAGGCAGACCAATACTATCAAATAATGCTTACCATTTCTGGTAAATTAAAACTCACGCGTCACTTTTTGTACTCAAGGAAGGTTATCTTTTGAACCACTGCCAGAAACGATTTCATTGCTAAAATTCTCTCTATCCCGGAGTAAGGGCCTTCTAGGAATGGCCTAGAAATTGAGTTCCCTGCTTTAGCTATATAAATGGGATGGAGGAGAGTCCCTTGAACATGGCACGCGTGTCTCCATGCGGATACAAAATTCATTGTTACCTCAATATCACAGTGGAGAAAGGGCCCTTTAGAAATGGCTGATTCAATTACGGAAATACATTGTCGGATGGCACATAAGAAAAACGTTAGCCATCAGTAAAATCCACTTTAAAATGCCATCCTTCCTTCTGCTTTAGTCCTACGACGTAGTCTGCTTGGGACTAGCACCATTTCAAAATATACTCCATCCAGGAGCTATCTGGAAGAAGGGCCTACAGACGGTGGTTTGAGATATTTGCTGTCAAATATTTAATACAAGTTTTAAATATTTGACATTTAGTTCAAGTGACAGATTTTCAGTATCGTGAAAGTTCTTAAAAAATATTACTAATTTTTTAAATTCGAAATACTACCATTTTGAAATTACACTTCACCATATCCCTTCTTCCATTAACCATTAATAATACGAGATTTTAAAAATAAGTAAAATTGTATTATTATTGTTTAGTTTGTAATGTATTGCAAAAATTTGGTAGTGCACACATTTGGATGTCTTACTCATTTGATAATTACTTTCACAATACATTGTATTCAACAACAGGCAGTTTTCTTTGTCCATGTATCTAAACAAATCACTAATATCTTTTTCTTTTAGCTTCTGCTTTCTTCAAAGTGCTGTTACAGTAATGCTTTTCCTTTTCTTGATATTATCTGTCATTTGACGTTCATTTCTGTAAAATTTACTTTCACAAACTAACACAAACACACAAGAAGTTGTACAGACATTTTCACATGAGTCTACAACAAAATGTCATTGACTGACATGGTAAAAGTGAGAAAAAATGGGGGGACTTATCATACAACATGGCGGTTCAAATAAAATGATTTCTAGAAATGGGGTTCTTAGATCTATAGTCCTTCTTTCAGATAGGTCTTTAATTTATATTACTGAATGGTTTTAAACATTTTAAAATTAGACGGCCCTATTTAGGCTACATGGTGTAAAAATAGCCAACACATATATGTAGTAGGCCATCCTGAAATAAATAGGATAAACTGGTTTAGAAACAGTTCAACTTCGCCCGGGTAATGTACAGGTACATGAAACTATTCTTATACTCAGACTAACGTTCTGTGTTAAAGGAAATAACAAAAAAAAACAAAAAAACAAAAAAACAAAAAAAAAAAAAAAAAAAAAAAAAAAACCAACAAATTAGGATAATTCAGTAGCATGTTCATTTAATAATTCCTGCGTTACTTCAGACGTGCATTGCGGAACAGGATGTTGGTTCAGTTTGAGTTTATTACGACCCTTCCTGCTGTGTCCATCATACTTTGGTATATTAGCTTTGTTCTTCACCCGTGTCAAAGTGGTAAGTTTCACACCCTAAGTAGCAGGGGAAATCCTCTTCCCGAACATTCGGAAAGTTGTATCAAGTAGCCTGATATTATATTATAATGCATTTGAAAGTATTAGCACACTCAGGATACTTTTGCTTCCTTGCATTCCCTCCCCTACAGTAGAATCCCCACTGAGATTTCCCTACTACAACATTCACCCATCACTGCTTGCTTCATCATAAGCCCCACGGCTTCACACCAGGAGGTAATGGTATTTATTTCTTTTGCATGTGCCGCCAAGCCTTTCCTTTCAGTGAGCTGTCGTCTATCATCAAATGCAGATCTGGGTTCCCTATATGATACAGTAAGGCGTAGTTAGACTATGTCACAAAACAGATCCATTCGCATTTGAATCATATAGGATGTGTGATGTATAAAATGAAATTGTAACCTTTAATTACATGATGCCCCAATTTCAGTAATTTTATGCCGTGATGAAACCTATATTTAACCGCCTCTTTCATTTCTTTACTTTTACCACCACCCAACCTCACCCAAAGTTATTGCTTTAGTATTAAGTTTGAGTTTCACCCAAGTATCAACAGTATTCCGATAGCATTTTATTATTGAGAGTAATCCAATCACTGGCTAGGCTACAAGACAAAAATTAAAAATATTTTCTCTAAAATAAAAGCAATCACGTTTTGACGAAAAACGTATGATTGCTTTTGCAATTCCATTTTTAAAATTATCCCAAAAACTCTAAAAATATTTGTAATATGTATTATAGGCAATCTTTGGAATTTTATAACAACATTTAATGTGTGAGGTAATCATGTTTAATTAAGTTCATCACATTTGTATAACAGTGTATTAGGACCAATATTTTTAAAACAAAAGACATATTTTATTGCTTCATTTCTACTTTACAGTGAGAATCTACAACTTGATATAACATTTTTTCATTTCTTTGTGTTTAGTTCTTTTAAATTCAGATGGTATAAAGTTTATTTTTCAAATAATTACCTTTCGCGGAAAGTGATGTTGACAGGAAGATTTGATCCCGGGGCTGCTTGCACCTTAACCGGCACTAGAGTCAATAAAAAATAGAGTGAATGTGAGAATTAATGCTTTATATTTGAGTTGCAGTTTATTTATTATTTTAATTTCTTCGCAGTTTTTAATAGATTTCCTTACTTCAGGGACCAATAAACTTTTCTGTACATCCAGTGGGGAATAAGTCCTGTGTCATCTGACTCCGTATTTTGATTCAATTGGTGTATCGTGCAGATTTCTACGGCCGTTATGGAGGATTTCTTTTTTTTTTTAGTCGAACATGGTACCTCTTGAATCCTCCGATCAAGATCTACCTACCTTAAAAATATCCTAGGAAGTGACGAGGGTCGAAAAGGGTCTCGGGAATGCTAACCACTGAACCAAAGAGGGGCTCTGTAAAAAAAATACCCTCACAGTGATCCAACAACAGAACGCCAGATTGGAGAAGGCCAGGCCGCTTTTTCCGAATCGCCTTCAATTTCGACAGGATGTGACAGTACCGCGTAGCAGTGATGGTTTCCATCCTCCAAAAAGTCCAGCAACATAACCCCTTGGGCGTCCCAGAACGCAGTGAGGAGCACTTTGCCAGCAGAGGGCGTTGTTTTGAACTTCTTTTGGACAGGTGATGACGGATTTTTACACTCCATAGATGCGACCTTCGATTCAGGCGTGAATTGGTGAACCCACGTTTCATCTTCCGTCACAATACGAAACAGAAATTAATTGCCATCACGATGGTGTATGGGTGTCTTTCGCGTTCAACCGATGTCTTGTTTCCCCCATTACTGTTCGATTTTCTGGGGGAATAATAGAGGGAAATTTATTTTAGGACTCCCCTTCGTAATATAATATTTGTACTGGTTTTTCCGTGCAGACCTTATTCAATTGTGAAATTAATTGAAAGTGGCCTTGCTCTGTTGCCATGGCAAACAGGTAAGAAGAGCTTCGCAGAAATATATATCAATCATGACGAAAATGCCGAGAAGACGTTGAAAGAGAAAGAGAAGAAGAAACGGTGTTGAGATTCAAGTTAATAAAATTAATAACATAACTTAAACGTGGGAGAAGTAAGAACAGAAACTTGACTTAAGATAGAACAGTCCATTAAACAATTACCTAGGACAAACGAACGTGAATTAGCAGATGCCACTGTTTTTATTAATCATCGCAGTCAATTAACCTTAAATATTTTCTTAGTATTATATTTAAATCACAATAGCCAGAGAAAGAGGCGTAGGTTTAGTTCTGACTGTGAGAATGTATTTTATTGTAAAGCTTATATCAGTATGATTAAATATTCCTCCAACTAGTCGCTGGTTTTTAACATTCCTATGAGGCAGACGCCTGCCGAAAAGCGAGAGGCTACCCGCAGTACACCAATGACGGAGAAGTTGCTGAACAGTATCAGGAAGGCTGACTGGGAGTGAGGAAATCACATCTATTATTTATTATTCGTACTTTATGCATCATATCTATATAACCCTGTCTAATTACATGCACTAGGCGGTAACATCAAGGACTTGTATCCAGAATGCCAAATCTCGTGGCGGGACAATTTAGTGTGGATTATTACGGTGTTTTCCGCTCTCGCAAACGCTTATTCCAGATTGGAATTTACTTAACAAATATCCCGTATGCGATCCATTACATTGTGATACCCTCATATTTATATGTCCTGTTGTTTATAACCAAGCTTCTTAGCCTTTTTTTTACACCAACGGATCTTTACAACGTGAAACGAACTCAGTTTAGTATAATATTGAAATTAACACGAACAGAGTTGTTTTTATTTTAAATACAGATTGTTTATTACGAAGTTTCATTTGCTGCTCGCAAGATTTCGAGATCCTTCCGTTTTCTATAATAATATATTACGACCAGTGTTTTAATTGATGACATTAAGATACCTCTACGTTGCATATAACATAGGCTACTTATTTTATTATGGTCGGACAAAAATTCCAATATCTATGTCTCTTCCTGTACATAGGCGTAGCCAGGCCGACCATATGGGGGGGGCTATAACATCCGCGGGGTCTGGCGAGTATGGAAGGAGAGGGGGGTCCGGGGGCCCTCCCCCGGAAAATTTTAAAAATTAAGATGCAAAATAACGAGTTTTAAGCTTCCGGGGGTTCTCCCACGGAAAATTTTAAAAATTAAGATGCAAAATAACAAGTTTTAAGCTTCCGGGGGTCCTTCCCCGGAAAATTTTAAAAATTAAGACGCAAAATAACGAGTTTTAAGCTTCCCACGCTTTATACTTGTATTAAGCAATTTATGGGCAGACTTAAAAAAATTATACAATTTTCCATTTTTTATTCAATGGGGGGGGTTCAAACCCCCAAACCCCCCCCCTCGCTACGCCTATGTTCCTGTAAGACTTGGGGTTAAAAGTATCCTACGAAGAAACAAACATGACGTTCATGTTATGTTAACGTAACACTGCCACGGGGATTTCCGCTTTAGTATGCTGTGATCGGCAACCTTCTGTAACGCGCACATGTCTCTGGAGAGTTTGACATCCAATTCAATTAATAGACGCCCGACTGTAACGCAGGTGATCAGTTTAATAATTGGTGAATATAATGATTAATTATCCGACAGTAATTGTCCTGGATATTAGTTATGACAATGCAGGCGAATAAAATAATTAATTTCGCTGCAACACAAAGCGGTCACAATCACATTTCACGGGAGAATGGTTTACATTGTTACTGTGTCTGAGGTAGTCAAGTGCAGCTTGGGGCAATTATACTCACAGCAAAAATCACTTAGGTCCACAATGGGGAATTCAATAGTGTGTTAATGTTACCATAACGGTACCTTGCATTCCAGGCAAGGAAAGCAAGGTGATGGAACTGCTCACAACCTATTGCATTTTATGTACAGTATACAGAATAAGTGAATATAAGATCTTATAAGAGATAAAAAGTGGAAAATATAAAATTGTAGTTCAAAATAAACATAATATTAAGCGACAACAGATTTTACCTCATAATGAAAGCTATTTGTTAGAAAATTTCGCAGCTCTTGGTGATGAACATAATAGAGTTTTTATTTGCATAATTCATCATGTTGTGTTTTGACCTGGAAAACGTAAAACCGTTCCTTGAATCTCCATTAAATATTCACTAACTTTTTTCACTTGCATTCCTGTTTGAACTTTGGCTTTCAGATTCTGATCATTACGAATAATTAAATTGAACAATGTGTCTTTCATGTATCCCATAAAGAGAGGTTTTATGTTTGGATAAAATACTGCCCGAGGTGTTAGATAAATACATGCATTGATTAATTTTTAATGGTGTGCTATTAAATAGCATTTGGTTCAATTCAGCTACATATGTTGGTCTAAATCTAAAGGTACAAGCCACAGGGACTGAAGAAATGTCAATAGACATATTGATGGAATTCGAGATTAAACCATTAGACGTCCCGCAGAAAACAAATCAAGAACGTGCCAGATTGTCTGAATTTAAAACTCAATCTTATATATGTCGCTGTAACTTTCTATACACAGGTAATATTATTATTTTTGTAGCATCTTCATAGCCAAGAAGAGATTTCTGAGTTTACATTGCATGTTTCTTTTAAGTGAAAGATGTTCAGTTATTCATTTCCTTTAATTCAAATATTTCCATCTTTCTTTTAATGCTTTTTCCTATGATAAACAAATTTCAATTTAAAAAACTATAAAACTTAAACTTTTCGATATTTTGAATGTATAAGTCTTTGAGTTAAAATGCGGTAACTCAGTCTTGTCAATATAAAACGTTAAGATTATATTTATCATATGTATTTCAACCAACATGTGGCCAATTACAGTGAAATTTATATTAAAAATTAAAACGTTCCCACATCAACCAGTCCTAAAAAATAAGTTAAGATAATATTAATAATAAAACTGTTGCGTCTGCAATAAAACGTGACTTTTGGTTGGTGCATGCTATATGTTCCAGTGGCTGTGGAACTGTTTGGACTTGATAGGCTCTTGTGTTCAAGCATACTAAAGAAACACAAGGAAAATACAATACTGGCATTGAAGAATGCTTGCTAACTTATAAAATAATAATAATAATGCTATTTTTACTAATGTGTTGTTCACTCAAAATTCCCTCTGTTTTCTCATTATTAATATTTTTTTGAGCATTTGATAACTTCTGTGCAATATGTTACCATAAAATAATCACTAAATTGGACATTATTCCGGTATCACTCAACCGATTTGGTCCAAAATCAATAGGCTTCGTTTCATTGATGCTAAAAATGCGTATACCAAGATTCACGAAAATCCATTGAAGCGTATTAGAGTTATCGCGCGTACAGGCACATTGACGGACAGACATTTCCCCCCCCCCCCCACAGTATCATAAAGTACCTAGATAAGTTATCGGTTCATTTTTCATAAGGTAGACTGCAATGCTTTTTAGTTTGATTCCTTTTACAGGAAAAGTAGTGAGAATTATTAATCAAATACTACTTAATTATATCAGTGTGAACAATGTATCGTGCGACAGACAGTAAATTATGTTTCTATCTATATAATTTTATCCATATTTTTTTAAGTAAAAATAGAAATACATAAAAAGCTACCTGTGAGATTTTTATATATTACATACTGTATATATACATATATATATATATACATATATACATATATATATATAAAGTGTCTTGAACTTAACAAGAAGATTATGCAGTGAAAATGTACTCAGTAACCATGTCAGCATTATGAAGCACCCTATGCTCCGATCTTCGGAATACATTGTGCAGGCCTATTACTGAAATGCAAATACATAGTGTATTTGGTTTTTCACTGCGAGCTTTTGTTTGCACATACTTAATTAATGGGTTCGAATCCTTTTTCCACCCCTACCCATGCTGCTCTAGTATATATAAACACACATAAAGTTAATGCATTCAAAATGTATTTTCCACAGATCAATCTGTTTTTGTTTTTGCATTGTTCGAGCCTTTCTATGAGTAGTATTGTTCTCTACCGACAGTGGCAGCACATTCGCTATCCATCATCACTTGAAATAAATACAAGGCTTTTCATCGATTAGTTCTTGAGCCTATTCAAACAGGAGGTATTGCTCCATGTATGGAACTTTTTGTCACTCTTTCTGTGCATACAACATACTATTAGAACAATAATGTATGGAATTGAGTGCCCTTCTGTTAGTTCACGCCATTGATGTTCAAACAATCTGAACTCCTTTGATTCATCATGCAGCACTAATTATAGATACAGCTGTACAGTCTTGAAGTTGGGAAAATCAGTTTTTGATTCTACAATTCAGGTCACTAAAGTAGATATGCGGTGAAATGTTAGTACAGTATTTCTTTTTGCGCGCCCGATTGTTGCCATCAATCTGTCATACGAGTAAAGACAGGCATTAAATTCCTTCGTTAATTGTAATTTATAATTAATATTTACATAATCAACTTGCCAAAAGATTAGACATTCAGACTTCTTTACTGTGAGACATATCGAGGGAAAGGTGTATAACGTCCAGGAAACTTGTTCTTAATACCTGTTCAAACGTTGAGATTAACGAATATTAACAAAAGTCATTTGAGTGTATAAAATAAATAGGAAAACCTGAATAATTATATTTAAAAAATAAATTTAAAAATCCTTATTAAATAAATACACAGTAATATAAAGGTGATTTTGAGAATGTCGAATTTTATAAAAATGTTTGTAAACTAAATTCGAATAACGTTTGAGAAATATCACTTTACATTCCCTTCCGTACATTTATTGTAATTATTTTCAACACGACATGTTTGCCATACGGACATCATTATTTTCGTTAATAAATACTGCGTTCATATTGCAAAACTCAAACAATTATAATTAGTTATATTAACGTACATGAATAAACTCTTGTTTCATAGAATCCCAAAGGTCATTTCGTTGGCAAGCAGAGTCAATTTATTGTTTTGGTAGTATTGTGTGTGTAGTTATGCTATTTCATTTCCTTCCCGAAAAAATATTTCATTTTCCTGTATTTTCTCAATCTAATTGCCTAAATAATTCAATTCACTTTTAGATGCTTTTCACTGGAAAATAATTCGTGTCTGAGAAATAATTGTCTCGTGTGACACAATCATGTTACCTTTTTCGTCAATAGTGTTTTTGCATTCATTTTCCGTCCATGGTATCATGGTGACAATTGAATTTCCTACACCCCTTGCCGGTTAACTAACCTTCCTTGGCCTTTTCCTTCTTTGGATCCTGTTATCTACCAGATGCATAAACAATGTGATTTTCTTATTTCACGATCTGACGTAAAGTAATTAATTATCTGCAGTGCTCTCATAATGCTGAAAATCCTTATTGCATAAGAGGCAAAATCTGAGTGTGCGGAAGAAGTGGTTTGAGAAGTTATAACCACCCTTCAGAGGATGTATGCGAAGAAATGTTTCAAATAAAGACGTTAGGTTTAGTTTTGCTGTTAATGTACAGAATTTACAAGGAAACACAGGACCCAATTTAAATTTAAGTTTATTAAGTCTACTTATTGGAACACAAATTGCACTATTAATACTAGAATCAGCAGTTGCCGTAATCCAATCTTATGTATTTGCAGTATTTTTAATGTTTTTCCTAAAAAAATTGCGCTTCGTGTGAAGTGGTACAGTTAGAGAAGATTATTGACATGCTTCATATCGCATCACCGAAAAATGTAATGAAAACATAAAATTTCTTTTTTTTAGGATTTTTTGTTCGAGCAGTTACAGAGTTGTTACAGATAAACACACAGAGAAATTGTGTATTTTTATGGGAAATGTGTGTTGAGTTGGCTGTTTCCTTAAGCTCTAATAGGACTAAATATTTTCTCTATGTTCAGTTATCTGTCTCGCGGGTGTCGTGTCTGATCCGGTATTCACCTGGTAGAATGAGGGGAAACCCCGAGAAAACCTCACTTGGGTCGGCTACTACGGGGGTTCACCCCCAGCACTTTAGGAAATTGCCCATTTTCCCCAGGAGCCAGAGCGTTCTCCGGAGGTGCGTCTCACTATCGGTTTTACAATAATGAACTGTCTTCGTAGGACTGTTACGTCGAATAATCTTATTTTTTGTATAGATACGTTCCTTTGAGCAGAAAACATCCAGACATATGAATACGATGTTTCTGCTTTCGATTCTGGAATAATTCACTATAGTTTGTTTAGAGTTTCAAATATGAAACATTGCTTGTATAGCTTTTACAAGTAGGACTTATGAATCATATTGAGGTCAGACAATCATATTTCATATGTTCAATGTTCGCTTTTATATAGCTAAATATTAATATACGCAGAACTGTATATTACCTCTTGTCAGACTGATATCCATGTATACAGTACGTGATGCTAGCAATAATCTGACTGAGGTGGAAAGAGTTAAATATCACTCCCATCTATTTGACCTTTTCCTTAATGCCAGCAATATCGATGTTACATCAGTTTCATTGATGTTCTGTATTTAAATTTTCTCTTAATATAACAAACGGCTATTATAATTATTATTACAATATAGTTCATAGTATAGGCTAAATAATATAGGTTATATAATAATTATATGGTTTATGTAATAATATAGTTTATAATAAGGATTATATTAATCTAGGTTTTAATGTTAATTTATTAAATTGTGTTAATACGTATAAATTAAATTGTACTAACCGTGAAATGAGTCGTCAACTTCAAAAAGGCTCTCTTTCAATATGTATTCTTCACAGTCTTACACATAGTCTATGCGAAATGAGTATTAAAAACGCCCGTTTTAAATTATCAACCAAGTTTCAAAAAATTTCAAGCGAACAGATTATGATTTATTTAGAAATCAACAAACGTACAAAGAATTTCGTTATATATATATGTTCCACATAACTTTATTAACCGATATGCATAGACAAAACTAGTCTCAGCACATAATTAACTACTTCAGCTTTCGGACATGGCCTGTAACTATAACAATGTGACTATACTATAACCATATCATTATTTTAGGAGTATATAATTTTTTCTCTGGGTACGATTTATGAGTGCTTTTTTGTTCATCCTTTTTTTGTACTAAAATTGACAATTACTCCTAACACCACTTTTAAACCCTCTAACTTACCTCGACTAAATTTTGAACAGTGTTTAAAGATATCAAAGAGTAGGTTAATAAAAATATTTAATTATAGCATTAATTAATAATCCCCGAAAATTTGTTTCATATGTTTATATATTATATAATATGTAATGTTCGTTTATATAATGATAGTCTTCTTTTACGAGGGGATAATTTATGGAAACCAATTAATTATAGAAGTAACTGAATTTGATGATCCATATTATTAACAGGAGGAAATCTTTGAAGAACTGAATGTTGCAACAACAAGCTTGCATGTGACAAGAAGTTTCTATCTTTATGACGGCAAGTAATTGTCTGATATTTTCAGCATAAGCTGTGTACTCGAACGATCAAAATGCCCAATTTAAAAAAAAAAGACATACTTTGAAGAAATAATTAACGATAAATTGATTTGCTTGTACTTAGTGCAAAAACCGGCAAATTTATAATACCCACCGTATCTTCGTCTTTACATGCTACTCTGTATGAACAGATAGACAATCAAACTAAAAAAAATTCCACATCAAATATTTAATTATATACTAACTCGGTGGTCCCGTCACAGAATTCCGGTCTTCTAGATAAATACCAGTTTATTAAAAAATAAACAGAGGCATGTGCTAATTCACTTTCGTTTGCCCTAGGTAATTGTTTAATCGACTGTTCCATCTTCACTCAAGTTTCTGTTCTTACTTCACCCACGTTTAAGTTATGTTATTAATTTTATTAACTTGAATCTCAACACCGTTTCTTCTTCTCTTTCTCTTTCAACGTCCTTCTCGTCATTTTCGTCATGATTAATATATATTTCTGCGAAGCTCTTCTTACCTGTTTGCCATGGCAACAGAGCAAGGCTACTTTCAATTAATTTCACAATTGAATACGGTCTGCACGGAAACACCAGCTCAAATATTATATTACGAGGGGGAGTCCGAAAATAAGTTTCCCCTCTATTATTCCCCCAGGAATCGAACAGCAATGGGGGAAACAACACATCGGTTTAACGGGAAAGACATAAACCGTGATGGCAATGACTTTCTGTTTCGGATTGTGACGGAGGATGAAACTTGGGTTCAAAATTTCACGCCCAAATCGAAGGCCGCATTTATGGAGTGGAAGCATCCGTCAGCACCTGTCCGAAAGAAGTTCAAAACAACGCCCTATGGAGGTAAAGTGCTCCTCATAGTGTTCTGGGACGCCCAAGGGGTTTTGTTGCTGGACGTTTTGGAGGATGGAAACCATCACTGCTACGCGGTACTGTCACACCCTGTCGAAATTGAAGGAGGCGATTCGGAAAAAGCTGCCATGCCTTCTCCAATTTGGCGTTCTGTTGTTGGATGATAATGCGAGACCACATTGGCGACGGCAACGCAAAACCATATTGCAACTCTTGATTGGGATCGCAGAGCCCTGATTTTTTCCTGAAGGCTTTTTTGAAGTTTATAAAAGGGTATGACAAATGTCTCAATGTACGTGGTAATTATGTGGAAAAATAAAGGTACGTCTTATCTTTAATGACTCATTATATTTTGGTCTTTCATCCACACCTCTGTACACCGTCGCCAGGGGAAACTTATTTTCGGACTCACCCTCGTAGATATGATAATTTCAAATGGAATCTGAACTTCTAGGCAATAAGTTGTTGCTTCGCTCCAGTTCTGCAGTTTTCGGAAAAAAACCTACGTAAAATTCATTCATTCTCTCACCCATTGCAATATGAATGCTCTTTGCTAATTTCGGCCATTATACTAGTATATGTACCGAGAAGAAGTAGACCCCATTAAGTAGTATAAACGCAAGACCTAGCATGCGATGTTTAACGTGCCTAGTGATATGGTAACTCACCTGGACAACCCCCAGGATGTCTGGCACGGGGCCCACCACCCCATTGTGGTGAAGCCATGTTGTATTTTAATGGCCGTTTCATGTTACTGATACCGATGCCAGTTGTTCTCCCTCATGTATGTGTCGCTCTAATTAATTGGGATTTCTCTTTTCTCTTCAGTAGTTGCCACCCCTTCACTTGCACGCCCGTTCAATCTGGACGTGAATTACAGACTGATCGACTGCAACAAAAACAGCTCCAGCCGGCAGGTCGTGAAGAACGGTACACAACACGCCATGTTTACAGCAAGATGAATAGGGAGAAATACCAATACACTCTCTTTAACGTTTTTACTGTTACTGACATAAATTCATCACCTCAAAAAAAAACTGTATAAAAGCAGAGATATGAAAAACGTGTGGATTTTTATCCTCTTTTTAATAATGTCATTTGTGGATTCCAGCCATTCTGCTAAAATTTTCTTCGTTGATTTTATTCGTAGAGCCCACTGATAAGTTTATTCATGACTGCTTATATTAATATACTGAATAATTAACACCGTTAGCGTAAGCAAATTTAAGTTATAGGATAGGAACCCGTTTCCATTTCCAGCAATGCATTTCGTATGCAGGTATGGAATCGGAGTCGAGATCATCGCATTGCGGGCTTCGCCCGCAATGCTCTGATCTCAGTTAGCATATTTGGTCTACTGATTACTGAATATACAGATTCAGTTCTGAAAGGGTTAAAATGCATTGTTCATATATCTAATCCAAGGTTGTTAGATATATACCATACCATAACTTAATGACCATACGCAAAATCATGATAATTTTGGTTTGACTTCCTTATTTTCAAAATATGAGAAATTGTCCTCTGAATCGTCTGCAGAATCTTATTCTGCAATACAATAATGGTTTTCACCTGTAAAGAGTTTCAGAACACCTGGCACTGCGTTAAATTTAAATGATTTACTTGCTTGCAAGAATGCATTTTGTTGATATAAGACGGTAGGTTCGTATTAATGTTATGTGTCCACTATAATTAAAGAGTTCGCTTTATGCTATTATATAATTATCGTACGTATAATTTATTAAAAAATGTATATTTTCTTAAAAAGAAATATAAATGAATATGATTGCTAGGGCAACCATAAAGCATTAAAAGCATAACAGAATTCTCACTCACAGTTGCTTCCTTATATTTTGATGTGAGAGTTAGGCTCCCAGAAATTAATTATAATAATGCACTTTTTAAAAGCACAATGTAAGTGAATAAATTGTAATTTACAAAAAATAAAGCCCAAAGGATATATCTTGAAAACCAATACAAATACAGACAATGAGATAGTTATATATTAATATAATAAATCAAAATGTTAGCTTTGACATTATTAATTTTGACAGTAAGTTGTAACAATTAAATTGAAAATAAAGGTAGAATAGGAAATAGATGCTCATGAACTCACAGACTTAAAAAATACCGCGTAGCTTGGAAGGAAGATCCAGAATTTCGTACTTAGTGAAAGACCCTAACAAGTAGGCCTATACGCTATGCTTCCAAAATAAAGTTAATTAGGTGTATGATAATTTCACTACAAGTATGGTATTTTACGAAAGTTTTATTAACTATTTACAGTAACGTACCAACAACAGTTTGCGGAGTGTAGACATATCGAAATATATGTGTCATACAATTTTTAACTCTGACGTCTTCGTATCTTGTAGTAGGCCTACAGTGTTATAATAATGATCCTTCAATAGCATTTTCATCTTTACAAGTTCAAAAAAATTGGAGTTAAGCTCGAAGAAAATTAAATTAAAAATATATTTCAATACATTGTGTTAAAGCTTTGTATACAACGAATATCTCACTAATAAAACTGGAACACATTTATTTTCGTTTTTATTGAAACTTTTTTTTTCATTTTGTTTCAGACTTCCAATGACGGCAACACTACCACTAGCACATTGTCACTAATAGTGACCAAGGAAGACGCTGGAAAGTATCTCTCCTGCCAAGCCAAGAACACAATCTTCCAAAAAGAAGGCCTTGAAGATGGGTGGAAGCTAGAAATTCAATGTAAGTAAATCTAGTTCTTATTCGTTACGCTGCATGAATATTGAGCTTTCTGATTGGTACCTTTGGTTTTACATAACTCTAAATACTATAAATAATAGTCTAAATAAGTTAATGATACTGCTCTCCATAAAATTACTTTTTATTTTAACAGGTAAATATGATCGAAACACTATTAGTGATTTTTAGAGAAAAAAGTAACTGAGAGTCGTACCTGTTTTCTGATAAGTTTTACAGGGCGGATTTTTAATTGTCAATTATTCTTGTCATAGGCTTGTGAAGCGTGCCATATTTCTACCATATACAGCATTCTGGTTTTGTTTATATGTTTCGCCAGCGCACTACCTGAATGGATACTGTACCAGCATACCGACAATATAATATGTGCCTATTACATACTTTCTTAATGTGCTTCGTGATTCTAAATAAATAAATAAATAAATAAACTATAAAATGCTAATACATAATAATTATATTAAACTATTTAATATGGTCCCATGGTTAGTATATTGGGGACATGGTCCTTCTAGCCTCTGTTTCCAACACAAGTTTTTCTTAGGATTAATGAAGAAGTGTAAGTTAGGGATTGTTCCAAATGTAAGTAATGCATTATACATTTCCCAAAGTAGATGGGTAATTCTACAAAACATCTGAATAATTAGTACGTGCTTCAAGAACCTTCCTTACGCATTAGTTAAAGATCCTTATACCATTGAAGAAAGGATCTAATAGCATTGTATATTCGATTACCTTAGTATGGTATTAACACACCACAGAATATGGACAGAAATAATTTGAGGCCATATTTTATATTGCGGAGACCTCAAAAAGGGTAGTTATATCACAGCTATTTATCGCTCATGTTTGCTCATTGCCCAAGATAATAATTTCAATTCAAATTAATTGCGTGTTTTTATAAACTAAATTGCAATTAAATATGTTAATTTATTATGTAGTAAAGGCCTTTTTATTGTTTTATAATAGTCGTTACTCCATATTGCAAGATGTAATTTTTTGTCATGTAATATTGTTCACATATCGTTGATTTCGTGATGATTTACCTTCCGAATAATAATTGTTGGGTGCTGATGAATCATATAGTGTGAACAGGTATGATTCATAGTCAAGACGATGCATGGACTAATTGATATTATCTACTTCTCCCCCACCCTATTTCCGGGTAATGACGAGTAATGGGTTCAAACCCCTCTCCATGTTGTCTAATGGAGCTATTAGGAATTTCTACCTACAAACCTGCAATTAGATATGTACTGAGAATTATCATTTGCATACTACAAGCCTGTTGAACTTACTATATCAATTACTTGTTCTATCCTCTTCCAGTAAAATAAATGCAGGTTTAGGCCTCAATCCTATTAAGTGTAATTATTTGCCTATTCAATTATTTTCTTCATATAAGCAGTGTTACCGAAATGAGAGATAAGGTCATTTTGGAGTCAGAACCTCCACGTTGAAAAAAAAGGGATTTCCCCGCAAAATTTCTGTCGATTAAAAAAAAATCCCATTATGTGTGTCATTTCTATTTTTCGGGCAATTTTAGGTTAACTTTGTTTCGTGATTGATTGAGTAATATAAATTAATTTGGAATGTGAGGCATCAGAGCCAGATTTTTTCAGGACAACTAAATCCGAAATAATAATACGAGCTTAAATTCCGTAGAGGGATTTTTTTTGTTTGTTGAAAAGATGACATTTTCATGTAAGCAAAAGGGATTTTGTCAACTGGGAAGTTGACATATAAGCTGCATTAACATGTTTGCAGTACAATAGTTTATTTTATTTGAGAATAATTATAGTTTTTTGCTTAAAATACCGATATTTATAATTCATTTATGGCTTACTAGAACTCTTGTAGAAGCTCCGATTCGAGTTACTGTATTGAAATATTAATTTTTAAGATTATATAAGAAATGACCAGGCTTTACCACTTTTTATACGTAGAGTCATTTGAAACAATGGAATGTACGTACATATGACCAATTTTTTGACAAAATTAAGAATCATAAAAATTAAGAATATTTTTTTAGGTCTTTTTGAAGATATTTACTTACCCATGTTCAATTATTCAATAATATTTGGATTATTATTATGATCAATCTCATTATAATCGCAGGCATTTTTACGCAAGTCGTATTTATTTTTCTTTCCTTCATAAGTTTGGGTGTGAGTGATATGAGAAAGATATAGGGAGAAAGAGAGGGACTATAAATAAAAGGAAAGGGAACAGCAGAGACAAGGATAAAAATAGATAAAGAAATATGTAACGAAACTCTGCATTTGAAATTGACGCGAGCAGTGCTATATACAGGTATATGTATGATGACTGGCGTCTCAACATTCTTAACAACTTCATGCTGAGATCACGTGTGTGCAGTTAAATGGATAGAAATTATATGTTGATATTAGAAGCAGTCTTTCCTTTATTTTATTTTATATTTGGGTCCATTCATTATTATTATTATTATTATTATTATTATTATTATTGTTATTATTATTATTGTTATTATTATTATTTAAACTTCATTCAAATTCTAATGTTATTCTGGCCAGTCCTCATACATACATGTATTCCAAAGTCAAAGGTATATTTTATTGAATCCGGCATTCGCCTGTGCGAGTGGGGGAAACCTCAACTAAGATTGGGCTGCAGTGGGATTTGAACCCACGGCATCCAGAGTGCGAGTCCTCGACGGTACCGTCTCGGTCACCGCGCTTAGTTTTAATTTTGGAGAATGATCATAGTCTTACATACCATGTGCTCGAATATATTCTCTAAAATGTTCGTAAAAAGACACAGATGTAGCGAAGATGGAATATTTGTGATAAAGATAGTATTATGCATTTATCTTAAGGTAACCCTTTGTACAGGCCTGCATAGGGACCACTTTACTTTACTATACAGCATACATGGTATTAGAAGACCTAGGAATGCTAGGAACATCTCACTAAAACATTTTGGTAATAAGGAGCATTATTTATAATTAGGGTTCGGATGTTTATGATATGTCATATTTTTGTCCTGACCTCCATTCTCGCCGCAAACACAAATTAACCATGAATTGCATGCTTGTTATCCTAATTGGACCGTTTTTATTTTGCTTATAAAGTCATATTTTGGTCATTTTATGGAAATGGTCATATTTTGGTCATATTTGTAATATAACGCCATATTTCTGTTATAAATTCGTTAGAGGAGCAGACAATTATACAGTATATTCACTAAATGGCAGAGTTAAATTTGAAATGTAATTTAATGTTATGCTTTATTAGGTAACTTAATTTTAAAATTAATGCAATTATTCATATTTTATAGGAACACGCATGGTCTACAAAAAATTATTTAAAGCTTATGAAACGAGCAAACAGGAGCAAATCCTTTAAAACTTGAACTTCTTTACAGGTAAAACTGTAAATCACCTGTAAAGTGGTTATCTAATTGAATTAATGTAACAAAATAACTTAGTGTCATTAAACGTTGGAACATTTATTTTTAGAAAACAGGTTCTTTTATCAGGTCATATTTAGGATATTTAGGTCATATTTAGTCATTTTAAGGGCATATTTGCAGTCATATTTTCCACCTTTTAGGTCATAAACGTCCGAATCCTATTTATAATCTATAATAAAACTAAAATCATTTAAATTGTGATTGGTAACAGTATTAATATTAATTTTATTTATGCTGGAACTTCTTTTAAAAGAGAAGGAATAACCTGTTCTCTTGTCATCAGTAAGGCACAATGTTTCCAGTTCTCTGTAATAGCTTCACAATGTCGCATGAAGCTTTCCAGGTACGAAACGCAGTGTAGAGATGTGAACGTCACTCGAGGGACGTGTGTGCTAACTGTAGTAGTGCACAGAAAGAGCATAATTAGTGGTTAGCGAAACTTGTCTCACCGCATGACTTCCTCTAACACACTGAACAACAACTTTCCAAGGCACCCGACACACCTTCTCTTCAAACATTTGCATTTCGTTTCAGAACTAATGAGAGAAGATTCCCTTGTGGACTTCAAAAACTGGTATTTCTTCGGGATTATTTCATTCTTTTCTAACGAATTCCACTACAGGTATAATATTTGTTTTTTACTCTGTCACATGAAACTCAGAAGGTAAACAATGTATTTCTAATTATATAAAATTCAGAAAAAGATATGTCTCCCGAGAGGTCCACTGTTAATTTAAAAAGTCCATAGGAAGATATCTGCTTCGTATAATATATCTCTTCATTTCATTTGTTCTCCTTTAAAGTCTTTTTCAAATCCAGTTTTTATTTTTAAAATTCCGTAGAAGATTGAAAGGATTTAAATTCTTAGAGTTTCTACATATATTTAACCTAAATTAATAAATATATATATAGCTATTATCATTCACACGTGTTATCATTTACTGGCTCTTCCGATGTTCTTTCTCTTGAATTAAATATTACTAAAGTCTTTTTAATGCCAACTCACCTGTGATAATAAACTAGTTTTCTTCTAGTTTAATATAAACCCAACTTAATACTTTCAGTAACCATTCATTCTAGTGTTCAATAACATTTGAATACATGACGAAAATATTATAGTAACCTAAACAGTAATTATAGAAATGGTCTTTATACTGAATGTATCACTCGACCCCCGAAAATCGTTAAAATTGCATCCACCATTACAACTAAGCCATGCGCTAGTTAGTATGTTAGTGTAGTATCACTGAAAAATACACAGCAATATGGGAACACAATATTCAAAATATTCAAAATACTTTGTAGATAATCGCGTTATCGTTTCATATATACTAACAGTAATAGATTTCTTCCTCTTAAACTAAATAATCCTGACGGTTCGCTTGAACGTTTTGGCTTAAAATAAAAATGTCCTTGTAATATTTTTTTGTTTTCATAAAAGCTATAGCTAATTCTTGAACGTGATATATTAAATTTTTAATGTTTAAATTTGCATACACTGAAAATCTGTCAGCCAATTTATGTTACTAAAGAAAAACTTTACGAGTAGGTCTAATCATAGCTCCGTTGAAATACAAGACTTTCTCTCATCACAACCCACGCATCCATCTTCATATAAACCGAAGCAACCACAGCATCGCACAGTCTCCTGACGACATTGTGAAAAAAAATTACTTTGCAACCCAAAGAATACATCGCTTTTGAGCTTGAATGTTCTCACATACCTTCTCTGAAGTCGTTATTTTGTATACATCATCATCCTGAGTTGAGCAGTGCAATCGACATATTAGCAACCAAGAACCAATTAACTAACCATGTTGTTAACCACTACTCCACATCATTGTCATGCGGACTGCGGTTTGCGGTTATTCCTATACAGTAGGCCTACATACTAAAGTAGACCTAAAGTGGGATAAGCCAGATTGCACTCGAAGCAGCTCTAAGCTCGGTATTTGCACCGAAAGCAGGCAAATAGGGCATAACATACAACACCTGTCACCAGTCAACAAATTTAAACTTCTGGGGTAACCGTTGGTGATTTTAACCTACTTCTCTAGGTTCTAGTTTAATCGATGATATTTACATCTATTAATTTTTAATTTAAAAAAATATATAGTGGTTTCTGTGCGTTTCTCTTCGTAAGAGGGATGGGAATGGACAACGCGCGGCCAGATTAATTCGGGATTTTAAAACAAGTCACAGCCCTCAGTGGCTAGCCGTTACGTATAAGACTAATATTGAAATAAAAAATTCTGTAAATATTATCATCTGCATACTTGTAGTTTACAGTATAGAGCAGGGCTCGACATTTCTGATAACCAGATCGACTAATGGGGACTGGAGAAAACTACATAACGACGAGCTTCATAACCTGTACTCATCACCGGATATAGTAAGGGTAATTAAATCACGGAGGATGAAATGTGCTGGACATGTTGCGCGCTTGGGGGAGGAAAGTCATATCTCAGTAGTATTGACTGGAAGACCCGAAGGGAAAAGACCACGTGGAAGACCTAGAGGTAGGTGGGAGGACAATATTAGGATAGATTTAAGGGAAGTAGGATTTGCGTGGGATGATTGGATGGAGTTAGCACAGAATAGGGTTGAATGGCGGGCTCAGGTAAGCGGGGCAATGAACCTTCGGGTTCCGTAAAATATATAATATTCCTGAGGAATTCTCAATTGCCATTGAGTGAGTAAGTAAGATCGACATAACATACAGGCGCACATTCGGGTGAGAAAGATTCCATTTTGAAAAACTGATGTCATATTTACCTTTATTATTTTCTACATAAAAAATATAATTTTGTAGAAAAATTAGAAAAGGCAGTCACTAGCGTCAAGGACAAGGCTATCATTCATATTTACTCGTAAGCTTTCGGAAATAGAAATTCTCAGTACAGGGCCTAATTTGAATTTCCCACATGACTATGATTAGTTTTGGTTTCTTGTGATTTAGCTTATCGCAATTTTAGCGTCTTAGCAAACAATGTACTTTCTGTTTGCTTTGTTTTTTACGTCTGCTAAAGCTAAGAGATTCTGTTGAAAATGATTTAGTTTTGTTAAATTTGGGTGGTGTCATCCAAGACGAAAGTAGTTTTCAATTTTAAAAAATGGTGATATAGTTTTTTTTGCATGCTAAAGCATAATATTTAAAAGGGTTGCTTGCTATTTTATTCTATATGTAGACTGTAAAACAATAGGAGAAAGCTTAGTTCTTCACTTATTCTAAATAGGCTGTAATTATACCTATATATTATGCATAATATGGAATGAAATTTTTTGTTTGACTACTGCCTTCAGGCTTTAAACTTCTTCTTCTAGGTAGAATATACAACAAATTTATCTATTTATTTTCATCGTTAAAGCAATAAATAAGTTACATCGAAGATGCCCCTCTGTTACATCTCTGGTTTCCAGAAGGAGAACCTAACCGAAGTTCACATTTTCATAAACAAAGCCAATCTATTGTACTAATCAATCAATCAATATCACAAAAGCTTCATTTAATACAAAAGTTATATTTCTTGAAAAATATGTATGTCTTATTTTTTCATATTTTTCGATTTTGTTTGGTTTATTTTTGTTTTAATTAATTTGTAATTATACGATAGCAATATGATATACGAAAGTAGTTTTAGACTTTACGACTTTTAATCCTCTACCTTTGCTTCCTATATTTTCCTTATTATAAATAATAATTTACCTAGTCTTTTAGAAAGGATGTATTACTTGAACAGCAGATTTAAAGGAGAAATATAGATATATGTATGTATATTTATAAATTAGGCCTAAGTATATATACACTCACACGATAGACTATGAATTCCACTATCCAGTGACCTATTACTGTAGCCTACTGCCATTTAACGTACGTCGTAATTCGAATTTCGGAGTGTATTATAATTAATAGCCTGTTAGTATATTTTGCATTTTATCGGTATTTATCTCATCTGACTTAATATGCCAGTTATACAATAATGTATCTTCCATCCTTCAGTGCTGCGCTTATAAAAGAGGAATGTTTTATGCTGCATGATTCCTTCATTTACTGTCTCTAATGAACGCGAGCCTGGAAGCTACAGCAGACAAAAATCTCGGAAGAGGAGGACTTTGATTTGGATTTCCTAACGGGAGACAAGGCCAAAATGTCGGTAGTGTTTCACCCTGCCGGAGGGAAAATTTGTCCCTTCCCCTTATGCCTTTCATGTAGCTACTCTTTCTAATCAAACCATTACTCTAACATAGACTCCAATTTGCCTTTCCTCTTACAGTGCATTTTCGCTCTGGAAATCTCATTTCATAAGCCCGTCAAGCCAGACCACTCTCTTTCCCATTATCGTCTTATCTCGGTTCTCTGCTGCTCATTGTTATACATTTTCATTACACCTTGTTTATATAGCTCCCCGTTCCGCGTCGCTGAGAAGGTAACCTTCGGATGCAAATCAATGACAGCTTCTTCACGATTTTATAATGAAAGTAATTTTAAAATCGCTTCTACGGTTCATAAATAGGACTACAAGATAGAATATTACCTTAGATATTAATTTTTGGGATGCGGAAATTCTTTAGCATTTAAAATCCTGTACAGCTTGTTAGAATTGATAGCCAGTGATGAAATGAACTATTTTCATACGAAATTCGCATTTTCTTCTTCAAGTATCTAATGAATAGTCAGTTTTATGCACCTTAAGTACAGTCAGTTTTATGTACCTTAAGTACAGTCAGTTTTATGTACCTTAAGTACAGTCGGATGCAGAAAGAATGGACCGTCTCTTGTTCATTAGAAAATTGAATTCTGTAAAGCGGTTCACAAGTGTAAACGAACTTGAAGTCATTCCTGTGTTGTTTCTTTATAGAACGTCTCGCCTTCTGAGTTCTCTCCCCCCCCATGTTAAATTTGTCAATTTCAATTTACCTTTTCTCAGAGACTGTAAATACGAGGCGTGTTTTTAAAGTAAGCACCGATAATTTTTGTAAATGAAAGAACATAATCTAACAAAATACTTTATTATCATTCATTACCTTACACCATGGGTGCGCAACTGTGGCACATCGTGTCACTGTGCGGTAGGGGAATTTCTCCCACTACCGTCGCCCTTGACGTCAGCATAAAGCAGTTTCGACGTGACACTGAACATGAAGAAGCATAGGTTTCTTACGTCACAGGAGGATGAGGGACTAAAACGTTTCCCCTCAGTTGCTCACCTATGCCTTACACCTTACACTACTTCTCCACATAGTCACCGCCATAACGGGAAACCAGTTTTTGTATGTCTTCGTCAAATTTAAAAAAGAATTAAATGGAAAATGAGGAGATTTTAGGTCCTCTGAGTGACTCCTCCAAATTTCTCAAATTTCTCTTCTTTGCCACAGTTTTAGTTCAGTTGAGAAATCTGTAGGGCGTGTAAATAAATTATTTTATTTTTGTTTTGTAATTGATTAAGTTTGAATGCTATGTTATTACGTATTTATTTTCGGCGAATAAAAAAGTCAAAAGTTAAACCAAGGGGGGGCCACGGCCCCTTCCCTGGATCCACCACTGCTCCTCCAGGACGAATATTGAGAAATCTGTACGAAATTATTACTTAAAATCGTAATTATTGTTTTCTGTATCTCTTTCATTTTCTTAGTAGCATTTTCTTTTATAATGCCTCAATGGTCGATGAGAAATTAGATACTTGTGATCGATTACAGCAATGATTAGTTTACTGTAATCAGCAGATTCCATATTCCATTGAAAGTGGATCATAGATACAATCATCCAAAAAATAAATAAAAAGTATACATTAAGCATATTTTAATTAATTATATCTTTCAACACTGAAACTGATATTTATTTTCATTGTTTTTATATTGTAATAAATTTGATTGTATTTCTCACTATTTGTTGGCCTAAAGAAAGGGATAACTGTATTCAGTGTCAACTGTATTAGACAAAGTCTATAAAATAACTTATTTCAAGAAATATCCATCGAATTAGAAGGAAGTTATCTGCGAGATCAGCTATTTTTCTTTTCACCAAAAAATTAGGCTCCATCGTATAATATTAATTAATAAGTTTCATGTGCACTTAAAAGAATTCAAACCCGTATTAATGATTTCTGAATTGTGATGTAAAATTTTCGGTATTTCCATTAAATCACATGTAATTTTAAAAGTATGTAAAAATTCATTATCCATGAACACTAATTCATCTTGATGTAAGCTAATGTAGGAAAATCCCTTAGTACAACACGTAAAGTGCTTTTGCATGCATATGCAGCATGCATCAGAATTATTGAAGGTAATTGAAATACCTCTAGATATAACTTCATTGTCCTCAGAGTACGAATTAGTGCCAAATGCGTTTTGAATGTGCGTTAATACCTCTTGGCATATAAACGTAATGATAAATGCTAATACTGGTGACAGTTATGCATATCAACTGATTTTATTCGGTGATTTGTAATTGTTTTATTTCCCGCTGTCACTTGATTTTCCGAACCAACACTCCATCAAAACACACATATTCCATTTCTCATTGTCGTTTACGTGGATATTTTATAAATTAAATAGTCTTTAATCTGAATTATTTCCTGTATTCGAGTTACGGTTCTGAGATAATTTCAGGTGATTTCTTCCTTGGTGTTCCACATTTCTTGACTTGTCTCTAAATTAAAATGTGCCATATGTAGGGCCCGGATTTGAAGGTTTTAACCTATTTTTCCCCAGCTTCCTAATTAGAACATTTTAACGTATTTTTCCTTGTTATACTCCAAGATTCCGAATATATGAATCTTAGAGAACCTAAAAAGGGCCTAAAAGGAGCTAAAGAGAACTTTTGCTGAAAAACTAGGGGCTAAATAGGACTTTTGCTGAAAAAGTAGGGGCTAAAGAGGACTTTTGCTGAAAAACTAGGGGCTAAATAGGACTTTTGCAGAAAAACACGATTCGAATTAATACAAAGGAAAATGTCACTTGTCACTCGTCACTTGTCTTTGTAACTCGAAAATGTGCCGCCTCGCCGTCGCAGGAAATGAAACTTGAGCCGTCTTCAATACTTCGAAATCTGCTAGTAATCCATTGTCGTTTGAACTCTGAAATAACAAATTGCCGACCGACGACAGAGAAGTATAGGAGGGTCTATGTCAAAAAATCATAAAACAATTTTCGGTGTTATTATTAGTGTTTTATTAAGACGACTAAAATCGTTTGTTTAAAACCTAGAAAGGGCTATTCCACGAAAATAAAAGGCTAAAATACCTTCTATTAAAGCCTAAAAATCCGGACCCTAGTCATATTATATATATGATGATATATTATTATTATTATTATTATTATTATTATTTATTTATTTATTTATTTATACTGGGCCCGGAAGTTAGGCAAAACTCATTTTCTATTTGGGTGGATGTATTAAAGAGTTAAATAGACAATCATATTTCCATACATTTAGGGACTGTAGGGCCAGTTTTTATTTTGCCTTATTTTTTCCTACTTTGGCTTCAGTTGCCTAATTGTAAGGTTTCAATCCTTATTTTGGATCGTTATGGCTTTTTTCTGTGATTATTTACACATTTCAAAGAGCACATCAAGAATTTCAATGTATGAAAGTGAAAAAATGTTACGCAAATAATGAAGTGACTCATTAAACGTCACAAAAATATTTATTAAAAATCTTTTCCCTAAAAATGCATTTATAGTAAAAAAAAACTTACCTCAAACGATTCAATAAATCTCTTTAAATAGCAGAATCAATCAAAGGAATGCAGAATACGCCGGACATAATGAATACCAGAAAATAAATAAATCATCTTAGAAAGCTATTTTCATTAATAAAGAGTGGAATGGCTCTGTGTTGCAACTTTTCATAAATGTCTTTTTGCCTATTGAAATTACATTACTGCTTATTTTCAGCATTTAAAGTGCCTTTTGACTGCCTATTTTAATCGAATTAAATGCCTGAACTTCCGGGCTCTGCTAATAACAAAGATATTATTATAGATTATTTAAAAATAAAGTTCAAGAATGTCTCAATATCTCAGTGAAGTCAACGAGTTCTGTTCTAGTTTTGGGCCATTCCATTATTATGATCTTTTTAAAGTCATTTACGTCAGAATAGCGACATAGTTGTAAACTCATACTATAAAATCTATAGGGTAAATATATCGTCTAGAAAAGTTGAGGAGATTACTTTTGTGTTACCTATTTAATAAAATTGTATTTTAACTTGGAGCCATTCATACAGTTAATTCAGAACTCTCAACAATTATTAAGTTTTTTAGTGTTATTATGAACTTCTTAAAATATTTCTTTAACTTCGCAGTATAAGATTAGCTACTTGAAACTGATTTAGTTCAAGCCGTCAAGTTTGTTTGTGGTTCATGTTAGGATGACTGATTAATTTAACATACGAATTAGAGTTATCTTTCAAAAATTATTGTTATCTTAAAATATTTTTTTAAAATTCTTCACATATGAGTAAATAATGAACTAGATGTGTTAGAATATTGAAAGTGGAAAAAAAAAATAATTTTATTTTGCCAAGAGGTATGTTTGAAAAGACTCGATAGGGGCGAGTATAGCAATCCTACGAATAAACTAAAATAATTTTACCATTTATATCATACACTATTTTTAGACATTCTTTAACGTTTGTGGAATAATAAGTATTATAGTTATTCTAATGAATTACGGACCGTGGAGCCATATTGGCTCGTCGAGCTGCCCTGTCATCTACTGCTGCATATACCCAATTATTACACATGCGCATGAGAAAACATGAATTTTAACATTGTCAATTGTTATCAAACTGAAGTTATTTAATAATCGTGTACAATTTTTAACTAGTTAGTTACAATAGATTTTTTTAAGTATTACTGCGATAATATGCTTCTTTTACTTCGTTAGTCTTTTACTGGAAGTTTTCTTTTTATATCAAGCTGACCAAAAAGTACATTTTACCCTTGTCCTTCTTTCTTAGTTCCGGTACCGGTAGGCCTACTTAATTCAGACATTTCCCTGTTAGCACAACTCTCATAGTCCTCTCATAGGAATGTAGGCCTAGTGAGGTTATTTGTTTATATCTAGTCTTATTTTCATATCAAATGAACGTGGAGTTTTCAATGTAAATTTAATAAGCGTTTCAGTAGCGTAGAGAATGATGCCAGAATAACCAGTTGAATACGAATATAGACATGCAGCAGTGACATACCTGGAAACCACTTGGTCTACATAGAGCCCAACCGCTTCAAGGCACTATCTGTGGTTTTGGTTTGTATCGTATACAATGACAAATATAACTGTAATGCATATAAAACCCCCAGACATGCTGCGGAATATTAATAATCAAAATTATTCATAATAGATTCCAAATTGACTGCTATACAAACCCTGCAGTACCATGCCTTTGGTAGAATATCGAAATTAATATTAATTCCATACATCAAACATAACCTTACACATTAGTACTGCTATGCAACAAATTCTATGCTTGCTTGAACTTATTTTCATCTGAATTGAGTTGAATTATTATTATAAAAGTCTGTTCTGAAATTTATTTCACGAATAGAATTTTGCTTCGGGGATTTTCAAATTGAAAACTACGTCGTATGTCATGGTGCTCGTCAACGCATAGTGCTTTAAGAAAACAACAGACATTAACTGTATTATAAACCTTATGCAAGTATCTTTCATAACAAATTAATAAACCGCAAAAGCGTTTTCTTTCGAAAACCGTACCTTAACATATATTTTATTTATTTATATTTATTTACTCTTTTAAATTAATACAGAAAGAATTACATAAGTTACCCCAAAGGAGCAAAGCTCGTGTTTGGGGTTAGTTCCTTTTATATATATGTTCCTTTATAATAGTATATGTCTGAATCATTGTAATGTCGAAGACATTTACCTTCAGAATTGCAAACTATTTCGCTAATGTAAATTTAGTAACACTTTTTTCATACCGTTTACTGTGAGAGCAGAGACACTATAATTAGGATTAGATCTTACTTTCTTTAATGAACTTAATTCTGATACCCGGGACGTACAGCTTAAGTTCCCTCCAGAAGCACGAATGTGTCACTCAGGTAGAAGTAAAGATCTCGCACGAAATCTGTGCCGATGAGACCGTTATTCGCTAGAGAGAGACATGCTATTGTGCGAGAGAGAGAGAGAGAGAGAGAGAGAGAGAGGTAGCTTGGCCTTTACAAATAGAAAGGGAGGTACTGTTGTGCGAGAGAGATAGGTAGCAGGCCAATCGACGCTACAGTCCCCACGAAAACATAATGCAATGACGTAGGCAATAAGCACAGATTTCATGCGGGAACTTTATTTCAGTATTAACTCCATAGCATAATCCTTCTGAGAGTCTAACCATATAACATTCTTCGTGCATGTCCTCCCTGTTTCTTCAGTAAGGCCCTGGCATTGGATAGGAAATTCTGAAGACACGTTAACAATGTGCTTCATTACAGAGCGATGTGTTTGTGTTTAAACTAAAGCTCTAAACAAGGGGTATCCAATGCGATCAGTGGTTGCTTGTGTTGTATTCATGTGATTTAACGCGTAATTAAGGGCTGCATTTTAAAATATTTCGGTGATTTTTCTTTTGTGTATAATGTAAACCTAAAAGGACAGAGGGAATATGAAAGTCTTGCAGTAAGAACGATACTGACCAGAAATTATATTTTAATTAAACACGAAAATTAGTTTAATCATTATTGAAAAAGGGTGTTGTATCGCTCCACACCTTATCCCATAACGGGTGTATTTTGGGTAGAAAATAATCTTTGTTCGTCGTGGCATTCCTATCCTTGTCCCTTAAAATACCATCGATTGGTTAAAGAAATCCGAACAGAAATATCAATGAACTATTATTAATAATTTTCAACGAATCCTGGTCACATTAAGTTAATAAGAGACTATTTATTTTTCAAGGTGAAAATCTTTATGTAAACGTGATTTTAATTCAGCCGAAAATTATAAATCTTAATCAGAAATGTAAGGGAAAAATTTTTATATAGTTTTTTATCTCAAAAGAAAAATGCACCTTATATTACTTATAGGCTAATACCTTAAATATCCCAAATTGTTTTCGAAATCTCAGTAAGTTAAAGTTTGAATATAGTTAATCCACGCAAAACTTTGTCTCTTGAGTTTAAAGCAGACTTCGCGCCGTTGTAGTTTATTTTTCTCTTCATTCTCCATTCGTGGAATCATGCTACGCTTTTCATTCAAGTCTCTTCTTGCTGGAGCAGTATATCTTATTACATTATGTGTTTGGTGCTGTATATCTCCACTTTGATCGTTCACGCTCAGCTTCGAAATGGATGTTAAATCTGCTTTCAGGTTCCACCCGCCGTAGTTTAGTTATCCCTGAGTTTAACTCTTATTGGAAAAGGGACAGTAGCGTTTTATAGCCTACTCAATTTCGTCCCAGTGACCGATTCCAAGTAAACAACTCAAGCAATGAAGAGTTGTTGTACCTCCATTCGAGTTTTATAACAAACGATAAAATACGATCCAGTTCTACTTTTCTTTTATTCCAACTGACTGGTAATAACTTATCCGGGAGTCCTTGTAAGTCGTACAGAAGTGATAACAACATGGCTACCAAATAGTTGTAAATTTTGCCACATTCGTGCTTTCCTGCTCAAGAGTGATAGTTTATACTCCAATAATACCATTCTCTTTGAAAAACTGGTTTATAGGCTCTTATCTACGTCATGTAATGCCAATATAAGTAGATACACATAGCTTTGCCTTTTCTCAACTCCTCAGAGATTTATTCCTTTGTATGGCACTAACCATTCAGTCAAGTCCTATATTTTTTTAGTAACTCGATTTCAATTTGACTTATTCGTGATAAACTGAATGTAGCACCGATGAGAAGATATGCCTTTCTCTCAAATTTCCTTCATTCAAATTATGTTTTTTTCGCCATTCTTTCATTAATTTAGGCTAACTTTACTCGAAATACGATTGAATATATTTTCAAAAATATAACTACAGGAATTTTACTCAATTGTATTATTTATTTATACTTATATTTATTATTATTTTTAACTGGCGAAGTTAAGGTCATAAGGCCTTCACTTCCACTTCACCAGTAAAAATTAAATACATTACATAAAAAAATTTGAGAAAGATTTAGATATTAAAAACAACACATATTACAGACAGTAAATTCTTATAAGTTACATTGATTACATCACAAATTTGATAAACTAAAATAAAATAAAACCTAACCAATAATAATTTTAACTAATTAATGACAAAATGATATTTCTACAGTCCCTGATATGACGAAGCAACGAATTCTAAAAGCGACGGATAGATACACTAAAAGATGAAGAATACGATGGTATTTTATATCGGGGAATAAGTAGTAGATTTTGGTTATGAGTTCGTGAGGTCGAAAGGACATTAAAGCGAGTTTGTGAATAATCAGGAGAAAAAAAGTTAAGTGTATTGTGAAGAAAAAATAAGAGAATGGATCATTGTTTGTTGTTTGAAGCGGACCAATGGCAAAGTTTGAAAAGACTGCATCACCTGGTTAAATCGTCTGGTGTTACAAGCATTATGAGCTCGCTGAAGTCTGTCAGTAAGGTTGGTATTTAAATTGATCAAAATATTGTAATAATCGAAATGAAGCAGCACTAGCGCTTGGACCAGATTTTTCTTTAGTTCTCCAGGGAGGAAGTCGTTGACAGCTTTTAGAGAATGGAATAATGAATATACTTTTTTTATATACGTGTGATACTGAATATTCCAGTTTAGATCGAAATATATAAATACGCCGGATTACAGACGCCAATTTGTAGACATACTACAAATTTATAGGCTAAAGAAGCGATACACCACATTTGTTGTTAAATATTTTGTTCATTTTCATTTTCAAACCGAATAAGATATACACCTAGAGCGAATATAATTGTACTATGAAGAAAAAAAAACTTTATAAATGTTATCTACAGAAGGATATAGACCTACATTAATCTAAGTCATGTTTCTGACAAAACAGCAAATTAACGGACAAGTTACAATAACTTCATGAACCACAGAAGCTTACTGCAGGCTCAAATTAGGCTATGCTAGATCCACTAAGTTGAGTTGCATGACCGAAAGGGTGTTCCTATCCGCACTAAAATTCAATCTGCGTTCATACTACACTGCACACTATCGGATACTCCTAGCCTTGTGTTATTCAGAAAACCAGAATGACGAAACGAACGAAAAAGAGAGATGTAATATGTTAAGAAGATACAACTCTCGAAGTGATGAAAATATTCTAGGTATCAGTTATCAGAGCAACCCGAAAAGATATTAAGCATAAAAACCATAATGACTTTTCACACATGTGATTGGTAAAAGTAAAGTGTTCCCTATACAGGTCATGGAGGCCCTAAGGGTTCCAGGAGGATGAGGCTCCCAGATTTTAGACATTCGGAACGTGAAGGTGGTAAGGTTGTCAGCCTTACGCACCGGCCGCCTTTACTCCAGGATTAATTTCGTGAATTCATTTTGTGACAGCAATTTCGTAAGTAGGCTTAACAATCTTTTCTTTATTTTAAATGTAATAAATTGTGTGCATGCAGCACAGCATCGTTTTAAGGCACAAGCCGCGACTGATTGGCGTTAAATCAACTGGCGTAAAACCATGCAACCCGGAAGATTGATTCACAAACCGTGTTAATAATACTGACAGATTGAAGATGAGACCAAGTTGAAACATTTCGATTACGTGATACATAATAGAACACAAATATAGGACAGGCTGTTACCAGTGAGAAATCTTACACACATTCACAAGCACATATTTATATCATAAATCGTATACGAGATTTCCAGCTTATGGGTGGACATTTCACAGTGGGATTTTGTGGAACAGTGGGTGTAAAGGCAGGGCTTGAAAACATTAACTACAAACATTTTGCAGTCGTTCCTGCCGTGTGGAGTGATTGTGGTGCTGATGGGAGACATCCATAATGTGCTCAATATGAGGCAGCTGGTACCGTGGAGAACCCCAGATGGCTATGATGGCTACAGAGTACCGTGAGAATTACGTCGCTTGGCGTTTTCTTGCAGCTTCCCGTGTGGTACAGGTCAGCGGAAATAAATGTCGGCTTGTCAAGCCGCCTAGCCCCTCTATTCGTCTCCGGGTCTCAAACCAAACTTTTTTGCTCCACACATCACGATGTTGGTTTTCCGTATTAAGCTCCTTCCTAGCTTCCGTTCCCGCATGTGCGGGATTTTGCAGGTAGATCAGAGTTCTGTGATTTTAGTGGTCGCTTGTTTGTAGGTCTGTTAATACTCTAGAATAACAATCATTTTGCGCTGCTATTTACCTCGTGAATTATAGACTACACTGTTTTAAGCGGGTTTCATTTGTATGGTATTTATATTGAGTAATAACAAACTAAATCCGTCTGCGTTGTCTAGTAGTTGGCGTTATTAACTATGAATCTGCACGCCTGGGTTCGATCCCCGATATATTCTCGAATTTTTCTGAGGTAGAATGGTCTCGAATAAGATACACTCAACCTTGTGAGGACAACTGAGAAGCTACTTTGGTAAAGGAGTAGCGGCTCCGGCCACGAAGATAATAACGGTGGTGAGTGTCATGCTGACCACATGTCCCAAATCCTGCCATCTACTAGTGGCGAAGGACGGAGATACGTGATATAGATATCAATTGGTAGGGCTTGTTCGTTGGTTAGTTAGTTTCTCAAGGAGGAAAATCTTGTTTTCATCGTTTGGTTCAGGTTACACATATATTACGATAGTGCATATTTTAGTCCATATTATACTAAATTTCAATCATATAAAGCCTGGTTTTAGTATATATAAATCTTATCCCAACTATAACAATAATTCATTATTAATACCTCGAATATCAACAGAATGGTGATAGTAAAAATCATATGTAGGCAGTGGATTTTTTTGGCTCAAATAAGTTTTAAGGTGCCTAAATAAAACTGTTCCTTCTTTCAATATAGGATTCTAAAACCATAAGTTAGAGTATTAGAGTATTAATGTATTTCATGTACTTATAGATGCTCTTTTTAATCCTACCATAAAAATAAGAAAAAATTCCTAGCTGTTCCACATGAACATAGCACAAGATGAAATAAAACCAGCAGTTTAGTAGAACCCAAATATATCACTTCTTCTGGTCCGACTCATATCTATAGTTTCGGTCCTCTTCTTTATAATTATGTAATTATATCTGTAATTATGGAGTCTTTAAACCTAAAATTTTAAAAAGCATATAAATTATTAATTTTCATACCTTTTTACATAGTTTTTTTGCCACTTTGTATGCCTTGTCTTTGGTACTGCTATCATGATAATTATTGATAATTTTTAACTATAATAACCACTTGAGTCATGCCATTCCTTTCAGCTTTTACATTTTTCTCTCTAGTACTTTTCCATTTTATTTTGACTACTTCTTAGTTTTAAGTGCAGGTATATAAGAAAACAATATAGACTTTAAATAAACAAATTAGAATAATATTTACAAACTAGCAATTTTATTGACGTAGAATTTATTATATATATATAACTAGTATTAGCATTATACAGCATAACTAGCATTATAAAAATGTTCAATTCTATATGTAAAATATTACGCTTTTTTCAAAAGGGAATGCTGGAAATTACTTTGAATGAGCTTATTGCCAATCAAAGTTGTACAAAATCGCTACAGGAGAACCATCAGATAACGCTTATTGTCTGTATTCAATTTCGTATTCAATCCCGTCACACGTGGTGTTTAACCAGCCAACATCGTCATCTTGATACAAACGGGCCTCATATCAGGAAATGTAAAATTGATTGGATATTGATCTGACAATTATTGTTGCATAGGATATCATCGCTTAATCGCTCTGCTTACTTGTTAGTATGCTTACTTCCGATTACACCCACAATAGCAATAGCGATGCTAATCCGCTAGGCGATAGATATGCCTGTGGGTCTCTTTAATTATCCCATTATTATGATGTCACTGTTTGAAAATGAATATGGGTGGACTTCTATATTGCCACAGCATTTAATAACAATTGATCTCATAAACAGGATATTCTGTTTAAATTGAAATGTATTTTGCAGAAACGCCTAGCAGAAAAATTGTTCCAGGGCCGTATTCCCCATCCTGGGCCCCTCCAGGGGGGCATTTAACAGTCTTAATGGGACGCAGAACAATTCTGTGTTTGTAAATTTTGTCATATACAAGCTCAAAAAATGGTACGTTCTCTTAGAATCTTAAAAACAATTTTTCTTCTCATGACTGGTCATGGATGTTAACAAGAAATCCCTTTGGTGTTGGCATTGATTTACTGCCAGAACGTTTTCAAAAAGAAACAATAAAACTGAATTTTGATTCAAAAGCAAAAGATAATTTAGAACTTCAGATTTGGAGGATTATTGAATAAACTATCTCGCATTTTATCCTCAAATAAAGTTGCAATGACCGTTATTGCGCCATTCTCATCCATATAGGCCTATTTATGTGAGTTAGGATTCTCAACCTTGACTGAACTGAAAACAAAAGTGTTGGCCAGATGTCGCGAGTGATCTCCATTGTGCTTGAAACCAAACATAGGGGGTCTTAATCAAGTCATGACTGTGTCAACCTTCTCACTGATATAATAATGGTGTCTTAATTGCTAAACTGGTTCATAAACAATGTCTCTTAATTAATCATAACTTCATTCGTTGATTTAATATTATGTTTGTTAAAATCTGTTTAGGGGCGGGCATATTTTTCTATTCTCTTAATGGGGGTAACAAACGAGTGGTCCTGAAACTGATACCAGAATCATGCAATAAATTGTCTCCTAATGAAAATCGGAAGAAATCAGATTTTTTACAGGTCCTTCTCCAAAGTTGATATCGATTCCATGGATAACATTTCAGTATTCCAGCTAGGAGCCGTCACCCTATCGTTGAATAGTTTGCTTCCATTCTAAAAGTCCTGAGATTCGGGATCGAGATTTTTACACTTTGAGTGTTCGAAAACAGGGTGCTTAGGAATCTACTCTGATCTAAGAGAGAAAAGACGGGACTGAAGAAAACTGAATAATGACGAACTCCATTACCTGTACTCTTCACCGAATATAGAAAGGGTAAATAAATCATGGAGGATGAAATGGGCTGGATATGTTGCGCGTATGGGAGAGGAAAGACATATCTACAAAATATTGACTGTGAGACTCAATGGGAATAGACCACTTGGAAGACCTAGACATAGGTGGGAGGGCAATGTTAGAGTAAATTAAAGAGAAGTAGGATTTGCGAGAGATGATTGAAAGGACTTAGCACAGAGTAGGGTTGAATGGCGGGCTCATGTAACCGCGGAAGTGAACCCCCTGATTCCGTAAAATTGATGTTATTTCTTTAGCTTGCTTAGGAATTGTCTATTTCCATTTAGGAAGTAAGTAAGAAAGTAAACAGCCATTTGTCTGTGCTATAAATACTTATGAAACATTTTTCGTTTCATGTGGAGTTCTTTATTTTGTCAGCCCTTCAACTGCAACTTACATTGTTCGCTGCAGATTTAGTGTAGGCCTATGTCATGCGTAAGTAGATTTTGAAAAGGTAGAACTGCGCATTAACGAATGCATGGGATATCAGAAGCACTCAAACGGTGAATTGAACATAATATATCGTGAAAAATGCTGATAGCAACGAAATGCTATTTAAAACATATACCTATTTTTGTGTTCAGCTCGTATGTGTTAAAATACCTGTCACATTCGTTTGCCTTCTAGTATTAAATGTTTATGGGATAACTTAACAGATTTCAGTTTTATGATCATGGAATCGGATTTTATATTCCAATTGTGAGACACAATTTCCGTTTGAGCGACATGGAAGTGGCACGAGGCCATCAGAAACGCTTAACAGCTTCGATATATAGTAACAATACTCCATCGATATTTTTACAGAGTGCTTTAGTGCATCATAACTTCAAAACGTAGGATGAATAAATCTCTACCTATAATATTAGAATTTCATACGGTATGACGCATCACCAGGCATTGCATGGTTTGTAAAATATTGTAATAAAAATTTAAATTTCAGTTTCCGGAAAGGTGATCTGTACTGGCAATCAATGTTATATTTCGAGTTGAAATTAAATTTCAGACAGGTAGGTTGACCATAACCGTGCTCATCAACTCCCTAGGACTATTTTTGTTCATTTAATCTAGTGTTCAGACGTTTGGAACAATTCTAGAGTGATACGGAAAAAGCGAATAAGTCAAAATACCATAATTTTAGGAGAGCAAAAAAATAATTTATTTTCGCAGCATTGATACAATATTTAGTTCAGTCCACCACATACTTTACACAGTATCTTATACTAGATAAAAATATCTGGGTGGGTTGATCTAAATAATGTAACAATGCTGTCAAAATAAATGTTTTTTGTCTTTCCTGAAAAACTGGTATTTCGACTTGTTCACTATCACTCTAGAATTGTCTTATGTCCTGGTTTCCCAATAGTCGCCCATTTGAATTCGACCAGTGCATTGGCACATCCTAATCTGTTCCCAGTTCAGAATGGCACGGCTCTTACACCTAGGACAATATTATAGATCCATCCTTATTACAATTTCGATGTTTCTAAAAACGGATCCTGTAATTTGACTTACAGACTTGAATAAATAATTTTTGACTATTCAAACGTGTCATTTGCTAGATTTCTTGTTTGGTTGAGTTTAGTTAAGACGATTAAGAGTTTCATTTAGCATTTAACGGGTTGGAAAGGTGAAATCAGACTTAAAAATTCAATGCCATAGCAGGGAATTGAGCCAGGATCTTCGGCTGTCCGTGCCACTGCTCTTACCAATTGAGCTATGCCGATACAGCATTAAATTATCCAACCGACTCACATATCCCGGTATACCACCAGGTGTTCTCAATATGAGATACCAACCCAGTGGCGATGCAGATTAAGATAGTAACTTACGATTCTAAGAATAGAATATTTGTTGTTTACTCTTTTTTGCAATCTGCTGAATGAGGATGTCGCCTAGTTAGTGAAAGTGAATTTCATGTAAAGAGGAGAGGTTGTACCATCGCATTTTAGCACAGCAAATACAGATCTAACGAATACGAGCCCCGGCGATTCCAGAACGCATGTCGATGCATGGGGAATATAATTCAAGCAGAACCGAAAGACAGATGGGAAAATAATGGTTTAGGGGTCGTATATTGAACGCAAACACTGGCTGTCTAAAACAGACACTTTGAAGATTAATTGGCTATAAACACCATTTGTAACACATGCATTAGCCAATTTTAGACGCGTTCACAAGAAGAACAAAAAATGTTTACTGAATGAACTGTAAGTTCTTTAACACACTACTGCTCCACTGAATCGATCATTTTGTTATAAGAGATGGCTATACGTTGTTCAGTAGAATGTAAACCTCTTGCACAAGTGTTGATTTTTTTAACAGAAGCAACTTGTTTGTAGAATATCACGATAATGTAGAAGGTCTGTACCACTTTCACCCGATGTTGATTGTGTATGCAGCATATCTCAGAGCAAATTGGATTTTCGCTATCACCATAGGCTATATACATCAATAAAAGTAAGTACTCATTGAGCAGTCTGAAAAGGTATTTTAAATTTCGTAAATTTAGGACTTTTGAATAAAAATTCAAAATTTGTCAAGAAGATAGTTGACATGCAGAGGCATGCAGCAGGCAGAGTAAAATTATCTAAAAGTCTTTAATGACCAGGGCCCGGATTCTATTGACATATCATCTTTTTAGTGATGCTGCCTAGACATTGCCAACTTGTAGATAAATCCTAATCATGGCCTCTAGATTATAGAAATGCATTTTTATTAGGTCATTTTTTGTCATTTTATGGAATTTTATATTTTTAGGGCATTTATTTCACATTTAGGTCATTATTTTGTCATTTTCATGTCATGTGCTTCCTTATTTTGTCATTTTTATGCATGTACTTTAAATAAATGACTAGGTTACTATAATGCAACTTTGTTGTAGAATCTACTTTAAAAACAATTTTCTTATTTTTCTTCTCGAATGCTACAATCAAGAATAAACTTTTTAGACCTACGATTTCCTTTCTAAATTTACAGTTTTTATAATTATGTACAAATTAGTCTGTATCTTAGTGTGCACAATAATATTTTTTATAAATAAGATATGAGTTTTTAGGTCATTCTTTATAATTATGAAGTCATTTTCTTTAAAATTTAGGGTCATTTTATAGGTAATTTTTCAAACAATTTTAGGTCATCAGAATCCGGGCCCTGTTAATGACGAATGTCCATATGTGGCGTGATGAACCTCGGTTGAGAGAATTTTACCGCTATTATCTATCTTTATTTGGCAATGCAAATTTCTTAGAAGCCGTTGGAGGCGAACTATCCTCTTTAACAATTTGAATTTTTATTCCTCGCTCCTATTTGAAACTTCAAAACACCATTTTAGAACGGTACGTAGTAACTTCTCATTTACTTTTTATCATTGTTCACGCATGTCTTATGATAAAAAAAATGCATTTAGTTTTGAGATGTGTTGGATATCCAGTGAATATCAGGTGAAAGTTCCTCTGTTACAGTTGTGAGGTTCTGCAGATGTGTTGTTGCTATTACAAAACAGCTCTTGTATAAATCAAACTATAAACGCAAGTAGGTGAGAGGGTGAAGTGTTGGATTTCCACGCTTGGAATCTGGAATAGGCGTACAACCCAACAATTTTGTTCGTGATTTCCATTTTGCTTCAGTATATTCATTAAACGATGGCATCTGTATAGGCATGCGCAGAATTAACTAAAAAGGAACGTCCTTTCTGTTAAGATCTTCATTTACAAGAATATCTTTACTGCCACTCCGTAAGCTTACTTTTATTTTGGGATCTTGGATGAAAACATCAATCATATCCCTGTTTTGAAATATGCCTATCTGGTGTCCTGAATTAATAAATTCTATTGTGTTCCAATTAATATTAGTGCTAGTAATGCAGATATTTTGAAGCTCAATGTTATCCATGTTTTAATACGCGTTTAGTGTTAGTGGTAAAAATGGATCTTACATAAAATAACAAGGACAGGGTTAATGTATATCATAAAACGAATTATTTGTCTGCTGATAATCATGACCGACACACCATTGTCCCAGAAAATATAGTTTTCTTTACTTTTTTATTATCACTGATGGGAACAAAGTACTCGAAATATGTAGGTTACATGGTTGATCAGAAGTGACAGCGGAGGCTAAAACTGTGATAGATTCACGATAATTCAGGCAAACAAGATCTTTAAACCTGTGATCGCAAACTAACCAGGATTGGAACCCGTCTCCTTCGGATTTTCATGCCGAGATAGCCAGCTACTTATGTCGTTAAGTGAGGTGGACTATTAAGAATGATCATAGGAGAGAGATTCCATCTGGCGTCTTGGATCGAACTAAGGCTAGCTCAGTTGGTAGAGCATCGGCAGGGAAATCCAAAGGTCACGGGTTCGAATCGTGATGTCAGAGGGATTTTTCTCCTAAAGTATTCTCATGTAATGTTCAATAGAAACAGTATTCTGAGGTTTCATGGATACTTACTCTTTCTTCTTGTGTCAACATAGTAATAATGATATCGGCGCAGCTTCCGATTTTAATTACAGGACTATTTTATCGTATTTTCCCATAGATTAATGTGCCATCTGCTATGTAAAATATGAAGGTACTTATTCACAAGTTGACTACATTGTGTTTGACTAAACCTTTGGCTCATAAATTATCTAGTTTAGCGTATGATTTTACAAAGCTTTATACGGTTGGGGTTAATTTCTTTTAATAAGTATACTAGAATATTAAGTATTAAGATTTTAAAACGATATTATAACATTGTAATGAAATATTTTGTATTCAGATAAAGGTAAGAAGAATTATTTAACTGTAGCCTTCTATTGAAATGAAATTCCGCAATGGCAGTCAACAAGGAAGTCTACAAGACCTGTTTACATGACATGACGTAACATATTATGCTAATAAATGACAAATATATCGTGTAGTAGCATGAGAACTAGAATTTTCGTGTTATGACAGATAGCGACATGTAACTCCGACGATGCACAAGCTTGTTATTCTGTAGTAAATCGCGTAATAGAATGTCACGAAATGATGAACAGCCCCACTTTAGATATTGCAGTATATGTTTCACTACTCACAGAATTGTCTTTCCTAACTGTATGCATCTGTAAAAATGCTTTTAGTATTATAAAGTGCAATAGAATTTTTGTACATTTATTTATATGTACTTTGTTGTCCTTTCAAAGTCGAAGATATGCGGCACTAGTTTTCGCTAAATAGTGCCATTTTCGCTATATACGGGGATTGTTAGAAAAATAATTCTCCACATTTGTTTCCCCAGAAAATAGTAGAAATGCATGTTTCTTCTGCACACTTTTTTTTATATAGTCCCCAGGAATTTGTACAGCTTTAAATCAGTTTAGGAAAAATACATGTATTCATTATTGGTTCCAGCTCTTGTTCTGCATGAGTAATCACTAGACCTTTATGAAAATGTGTAAAATTATTCCAGATCTCTGCAATTTATTAAAAATTGAAGGGGTCGGGAGAAGATAGTGCAACCCTGTTTTTGTAAAAGTTGAGAATGTTGCACTGTTTATATATTTTCTGAGTCACTATTTATTCCAATTTTTCTAAGCGCAGGCTAATTCTATCGATAAGACTTGTTAGTAACATAATGTGTACCAAAATAAAGATAAAAATAAGATTTTCAGATCTCAGAAAACTTTAAAAATGAGGTTTGTATGGTTTAGCACTATCTACCGCCGATCCTTTCATTTATACTCATTGCGAGCAGTTTTATAGTGCCTAAAATGACCTAAAATGAGGATTAGTGCCTATTTCCTTTTTGCGCCTAAACCCCTTTCTAAACAAGTAATTTTTAAGAGAGTTTTAAAAGAATTTTAAGAACTTTTTGATTTAATAGTCTATTATAGGTTACCAAAAACTTATTTTTAAAATTTGCCTCACATGGAATAATATCGCATTGTGCTGCGGTGCTGCTAGGTGAGAAATTGGGGACAAAGTAAGGTGCAAATGGGAGAGTCTAATGAAAAAAAGGATATGCTGTAATGGTTCGTGTGGTACTGTATATGTTTTGTGGGGGGAGAGGTGGAGAAATTCCAGAAGTAGCGGCATCAAAACTATAACAATATTCAAGATTGCTCCTATAACATCTGTATCAGTGAAAAGGGTATTTTCAACCTTCAAAACGATTTTAAGAGACAAAATACATAGTCTGTTGAAAAAATTGATAAATCCTTGATAATATATTGTTCTGCTATTATATTGAGCGAACTGGATGCTTATAGTCATGTACATAAAAATAGAAAAATACTTACATTCGTGCTTGACTGTTTTGTGGCCCATTTTAGATACTAGAAATTTAAAAAATAAACATAAAAAAAAAATAATAAAAAATTAAAAATTAAAACATTACTTCCCTAAAATTAAAAAACTGTGAATAATTGCATAATTTTTTAACCTATTTTGGTGCCTAAAATTTTAGTTTTTCATGCCTAAAATTCCGAGGTCTAATAATTACTTCCTTACTGCATCAGTTTAGTTGTCAAAAGGCAAAAAGCAGTGTATGGAGAGCATTGTTCTCAGTTGCTCAAAAAGAAACAATTAGAGACAACTCCCTCTGGAAGAAAAGTTAATAACTTTGGGATTGTGATGGAATCATTGATTTAAGTCGACTTCAATACTGAATGTTTATTATTCCCATATTTAACTTAATTTATTGATTATTAAATTATAATAAATAACGTGCATCGTAATTCCCATCAGTCACGGGCAGATAAAAGTACGATAATTTTTCTAACTTACCTTCTTCAGACGTTGGGTAAATAACGAGAATCTGTTTTTACAATAGAAAATGATTTATATAAGAAGTAATCATTATTTTGTATGAAACTAAAGCAGTTTTGGGAATATTATTGATGAAGGGGTTACCTGGATATATAAGGAAAGAAAGAAGTTTCCATCTAATTTTTCCATCTAAATTGATTTATGTCAAATCCATTTCCATTATACTTTGAATATGATACAGGAAGCACGTAAAACAAATTGATTTTATATTCCCTACAGAACATATGAAAGCTTTTTTGCCCTTTTTAATATTGATACAAACTACGACCTGGTAAAACATGCAGTATGGAGGTTATTTGAAAACACTGTTACATCAATTTCAGAATAATAGTATATGAACCGTAAAGGAGGATTATATATATATATATACACATATGCAAACAACCATACAACTGTAAACGTCCGTGGACAATCCTACAAAATAATATATCCTGCCATCAGTAAATTACTGTAGTGAGTCAGAATCAGATGCACCAATGGTATAAGGACTTCACGAGCAGTCTATAAGGAAATAAGTTCTTAGAACTTGGTCAAAAAGTGCTGCTATAAAAGACTGAGTTAATGTTGAAAGGTTAGTCTTGGTGTAAAAACATTTTTGGCACACAATTTTTAATCATTTATGCTCTTCATTTTGTTTTCTTCTTGTGGTTTGCACTAGGCTAAGTCTGAAAAATAGGAACTAGGTCACATCACTATAAAGTAGGCTATGTGCCTCGTGAGAGTTCCACTTGATAGAGAAGTAGCGGCTCCGGTTCAGTAAGCCGTGAGAATCAGCATGCTGTCCACATGCCCCCAATCCTGCCATATACTTGTGCTAGATGACGGAGTGGTCGGATGAAAGTCCTATATATATATATATATTTTTTTTTTATAAGAGTTTCAATGATATCAATCATTAACTTAACAGTTCCGGTTTAAGAGAGTTTGTTTCTCTCATTATATAATGGTTAATACACACAATACAGCACATAGTGCTTTCTCTTGTCCGCCACCATGGGGGAGTTGGTAGCGTGACTGCCTTCCACCCTGGCGCCCGAGTTTGGTTCACGGCCGGTAGGTGATTTCTCATTGGTTGAAAATGTCCTTATTGTTTCCAGGACTGCGTGCATTGTTGTCTCTTCATATCAATCCCGCGAGAGGCAATGGAAAATCTCCGCGGTATCTCCCTAGCCTAAAAAGGGCTTTGGACAAATCATGGTCTTCATCCCATGTCTTCGTTTCGGATCTAGACCTGCCTTTGGGCAGAACACTCATAATCTTCATCATCATAAGTTCTTCTTTTTATATGTCTTGAAGATCCAGAGTTTAGACGAGGTTGAGCCTTCAGAATTTTTAGGCAATTATACGAGGTACATGAAGGTGGTAAGGTTGTTGGTTTCTTTCCTCCTCGGATTGCTCTTCGTAGTCGGTTTTGTGTGAGAATGAGTCAACCCCTGGGCCATGTTGCCAATAGAAAAATTCTTGCAATTGAAAAATCTTAATGGTGTCATACAGGATCAAACATGCGATCTCCTAAGCGTGTACTTCAATACGTTACCCAACTAGGCCTTATAGGCCTATAGCATATAGCTATATAAACTTTTGGACTTAAGTATGACATATATTGTACATACATATATATAGTATATAGTATATATATATATATATAATATTTTGAATATCAATATCAATTACGATGAAAAAGCGAGAAGGTATACATTCGCGTTCCTCCAAATTAACAGCTCTCGTAAGAAGTCGAAAAAATACATAACAAGATAGATATATAAGCATTCATGAACCACAGATTATTGTCTCTGTTGGATATTACATGAGAATATTATAGGAGAAAAATTCCTCCGACACTGGGACTTGAACCCATTGGCTATTCGCGCCAATGCTCTACCAACTGAGCTAAGCCGGAGTTCAATTGACAGTGCCAGATGGAACCTTTCTCCTATGATTGATTGCTCTGACTATTGTGAAAATTGTAGAAGCCTTTACATTTTAAATGTGCTGAAAGTAAAAGGTCTGAAAAATCATTTTGAGAGGTAAGTGATCACATCATGTTGAAGTCTTAAAACTCTTTGAGTATCCTCCAGAGGAGCGTTCCAATCGTGACTGGGTTTGAAGTTTTGGAGACGCATAGATTAGGATCTGTAGATTAATATTGTAATCAATAAGTGGAAAATCTATTTTGATCAAATGTATTGAATATCCTGGAAATGGAATATCTATTTTTGATCAAATATATCGACTATCCATTCATCACCACTTATAGCTGTTAGAAAGCATGTTAGTATATTAATAATTATTTTGCTCACGGTGTAACCACCGCATTATGTCAAAACAATAGTTGATGAAATCTGATGCGGTCCAAGAGGAAACAAATCACGGTACACATGCAGAACTTAAAACCAAAGCTGTGAATAGGAAGAGAAGATGAGTTAATGTTGAGAGATTAGTTTGCATATTGACACAGGAAGAGGCTGAAGCCAGACAACTCCACAGCAGCGTGAACCAACCAAACATCTGTCATATTACTTGCACTACATAAACTCCAACCAAAGGAATCGGAGTTGACAACCCAACAATGAATATAATCCAAACACCGGCTGGAGTCCATATGTCAACAAGGTAGTTGGCTTTTCTGCCCGTTAGCTGTACATACGTTGTACTGCTCCTGTATATGGGAGTACACATTTGCTTATGAGGACGTGGAATTTCGGTGACAAATGACAGAACTCCATCTTCAAGATATTCACCCGAGTTCAGCTTATTTGTCTCCTTGCTGAAGTTCATGAGAGCATTGCAAAGATTGTGACATGTACGAGGGTTGGATATTTAACAGTGGCAACTCATCTACAAAATCACGGTGAATTAAGAAAGGTTCAAATCACGTTTGACAGGTGTTGATTGGATATCCAGCATACTTCAGAGCAAATTGGAGCCTTCTATCACTATGAATATCTTCACAGTAAACAGAAGAAATTGAGCTGACCCCATTACAATTTTAGATCTGAAAGAATATCAATTATTAGAAATAACTCAATACCTTAAAATTAATCTTGATTCACAATAAACTGCAATAACATTATGAACAGTTTCAAGATAAAAAATGTTATTCATGATGAATCATTGAATGTAACACGTGACTGAACCTCTGACCCATCCTGCTCCTTTTTTGGTACGGAAATGTGAATTCTTCAAAAGCCTCTGCGTCAAGAATTTTCTCCTCCTTATAATGAATTGTTATCTCCTCTGTTGCAACTTCTAAAACCCATTTTGACCAGCTGATGGGGCCAGTTCATTTTCTTATGGTTCGTGTGAAGCCATTCGTAATTATAGAAAGCTCCAATTTGCTCTGAAATGAACTGAATATCCAAGCATTATCTGACGAAAGCGATTCAACTTCCTGCAATCTACTGTGATTTTATGGATGTGTTGCCACTATTAAATATCCAACCCTCGTATTTTATAGCCACTGTAGAAAATAGCAACGAATAAGGATACAGATTACTAACAACCAGGACTAAGATTTATATGTGCTTTACTTTTACCCAGAAATCATGGTTCATGTAACGATATTAATAATATTAGTGTTTATTTTATTACTACTACTTCTGTGATGAAAAATTTATTCAGTACGAAAACTTCCTTAAAATGTTGCACGTTTGAAGAAATGTTGCTAATTCTATAGGCTATTGCAATATTGTTTTTATGGTTATTAAATGACTGTTGAGTACTGTTTCTTAGGCTTAATTTTGTCCCTTATGCCTTAAAATTCTGTACATATGATTGTTGCATTTACGCGCATACATTTTCACCACTCTGAAACAGACTGTGCTTCCTGAGCTTATGGAAGAGAAAGACAGAGTTTTGTTGACTGTTCCATGTAGTCCGATAGATTATTACTATTGTTATTATTGCCATTATTATTGTTATTATTATTATCATCATCATTATCATTAATCCTTGTAAGATTTCTTCCTTTACCCTATCTTACAAACGTACATAGAATAGAATTTTAAAAACTTCCTTCTTAGGAAAATAAAATTACATTTACTTTCAAATTTTGTTATAAATAAAACTGGCGTTGGTTTCCTATACAACCTTGGATCTGTGAGGAAGCAGTTGTTTTCGCTTTTCTTCTCTTCTAACGGCTGGTTCTCTTCTCTTTTTCTAAAAGAAACGCCGCCGTATCAAAATGTCTTGTAGTGAAAGAGATCTCTGCGTTGCTTGAAGCTTTTTTCCTATTCCTCTGAAAGAAATCTGTCTTTTAAAAAGTGAATGCCAGGATAAGACTGTAAAGCAGTAAGTGTGTAGGGTGCAGAGGCTTTCTTGGAACTGATGGCTAAGTGGCTGGCTCAAAGGAAATGAAACATTCACCAACTGATGATGTCACGAAAGGAAAACCGGGTCCTGGAATACCAGGTTTGGACAAGCACAGATATAAAACCTCTTTGAGTATCTCCTTGCACAAAACTTCAGATTCCGGGTTTCGTTTTCCTGTCTTACGTACTGTCGGTAAATTCTATTAATTTTATGAATGCAATAACATTAGGCCTAAGTCTATTAAATAATTTATTGAATTTGTTCAATCGTGAATTTTTTTTTATTAAGGAATATTCCACAATACAATGGTTTTCCTTCATCCCAAAACAATCTTTTGCCTCCATAAGTCCCTGTCCATAGCATCTTCTTCACTTAATCCTTTTCTCTCCATACTCCTTTTCACGCCATTCATCCAGCATTCTTTGGACTTCCCTCTTCTTCTTTTTCCTTCTACTTTCCAATCCAACATTTTCTTGGGTATTCTATCCTCTGTCATTCTGAGTACATGTCCATACCATTTCAAGCGTCTTTCTTCTACAATTTGCAAAATATTCTTTTCAACTTGCATTATTTCCCTTATTCTATTATTCCGAGTTTTTTCTTTCCTGGATTTTCTTGCTGAACGCCTCCAAAAATCCATTTCTAATACCATTAATTTGTTTGCTTGTTGTCTACTTATGGTCCAAGTTTCAGCGCCATATAATGTTGTACTTTGGAGTAATGCCTGATATATTAATTTTTTGGTTCTATTATTTTATTAATATAATTATTATTATTATTATTATTCGTGGTGTTATTGTTATCTGAGATGCTATCGAGAACCGGTACCTTACAGAAGTTGCAAATACTTCAGTACAAGTATGATATCGGTGCAGGAGATACTGATGCACCCCTGACGTGTTTCGAATATTGTCACGGGCGATTACATTCCTAGAAAATAATTTGACGTTCGTGTCCACTCTAACTTCACACTTACGTCATTTTAGAAACACTTTGTACTGTCTAAGTAACCACCTTATGGTCGCCATGTCATTCAAAACAGGAATTTATATATCCAATATTGATTGTCTGAATTCTAATTACAGTTTTACTTTCTCTGCCCGTACCATAGGTACTATCGGTTGAGGAAGTAGGCTATTGGGTCCGACCCCGAAATTTGAAATTGAGATTTTGACACAAATACACGTTTTGAAGTTCCCTGCATCCAAAAATACTATTTTCAGAAACATGTCTGTTTGTGTGTATTATTTGTTTGTTTGTTTGTTTGGTTTTTTTTCTCCAAGCCGAGCTCCAGAACGAAAAGTCGTATGAAAATAAAGTTTTGTATTTTGGCTGATACCTTCTGCGGAAGTTACACGAAGACTGGCAACAACTTGGTTTACATTAATGTAATTTTACATGAAGAAAGTTTTCTGTTTAGCAATTTTCTCGGAAACAGCTCTGACGATTTTCTACATGAGATGCTTATACTAATAGCTAAAACTTTTATTTTGAACATTTTTTTCGTCAAGATGCTCTGAAAGGTAGTTACAAGCCTCCCACTGTTTGTACAAAGTCACTCTTGCCTGATGAACGATAAAGCTTTACATCAGGTTTAAACAACTGAATACGTGCTCTTTGCAATATGGCCTCTTATTCTAAATCAGAACGTGAAGTGAGAAAGATGTATTGGCCATGCTTAGAGTTAAGAAAGTATGTTGAGTGCATTAATCAGATTTCATTTGGGTTGTTTATCCTTCGGGGATGCGATGCGATGAGATATTGCCTTCCTTCTTACAAAAAATTTACATGAAGAGAATGACATACAATGTTGACGAATTTTATAATGTAAATGTTTGAAATTACTTTTATGACGACGCTATACACATAATTGTTTGAAATGCTCAGAAATATTATTATTATTATTATTATTATTATTATTATTATTATTATTAGTAGTAGTATTATTATTATTATTGTTGTTATTATTATTATTATATTAAGAGGGAAAACTTTTACTTAGGCAGAGGAAATTATGTATTTCACGTCATATTTTTCAGCTGAATTCACTTGAAATGCATCATGCAACCGGCTCTGGCAATGAAAAACATAGACAATCTAGGTTTCCGTACATGGAGAATCAGCCTGGTTAATATTAACATTTCAGTATTTGATATAAGCAAACATTTCTATAGAAATCACACATTGCATAGGCACTTTTAAAGTGTTTTAATTGCCGATTTTCCAGGAAAATGTAGGTCTACTGTGATTAATTTGATAACGGGAAGTTTGTTATACAAATGTGTAATTTTTGGTGCAGCTGAGTGCCCACAGTTTGTGGCTAGCACACACGCTTTAGGCTGCGGTCAGCTGGAAGGTGCGCTACGTCAAAGATTATATAACGCAATTAGTGCCTAATGGATTCAGTGGCATCGAGAGGAGATCTGATGTGCTCTATAATGCAACATATGAATGTCCTCCATACTCTTTTTGCCTTTAGTAACGTGTCGAGTGCTTTCGAAATTAGTGATAAATGTCTGAGCAACTGCGAAGCTTTAATTCTACTGGGAATACTATACATACGTAATGATTATTTCACAAATAAAATTGTGAACAAAGACCCAAACACACTATTGAACAATAAATAATTTAAATTATATTATATTTACCTCAACAAGAAAACAGCAAGAAGTAGCAGACATGCATTAGGTACTGGAAGCTTCCTTAGTATCTCCTCTTGTTCTTTTAATAATAATAATAATAATAATAATAATATTATTATTATTATTATTATTATTATTATTATTATCTTAGTATTGCATAAAAAATTGAAATCCACGGGTCGCTAAACTGGACACTTCATGACCCAAACTGGCCATTATGCCTTTCTGATTACTACGCATGTCATCAATGTGGTTGAAGTGGATTAAAGAAGAGGAAGAATAGTGTCAAATTTAACATAAACTATTCACTTAATAAAACATTTGCCTCTTCCATTGATATGGTGTAGATATTTTTATTACAGAATTATATAATAAGGTAAAGTGATCCCTGTATGGACCATGGAAATCCTAAAGGTCGAGGCTCACATCGAGTCATCGGCACAGGAAGGTGGTAAGGTTGTCAGCCTTACGCACCGGCCGCTTTTTACCCCCCAGGAATACTCGTGGTACTCATTTCTGTAAAAGACTGAGTCGACCCCCAGAAGGATTAAGCCAATGGTAAAATCCCACCGACCTCATCGGAAATCGAACCGTGACCTTCCGGTTTGTAGCGCAGTGGAATTATATCACAAATTGCTACCATGGTTTTATAATTAATATAGTTTTATTTAAGTTATTTTACTTTTACCAAAATATGTTTCGTCTTATTGTTTATTATTTATTACATATATTATTCATTTTTTATTTTAAGTTATTTTTATTTATTATTGATAACATTTTCTAGTTATTATTATTATATTACAGCAGTTTAACTTCTGCTCATTTTTTATTAAGTAATAAAATAAAAGTATAATAATACCAATATTAATAATAGCTTTAAAAACAGTAATACACGAGTGATCTATTTCTTTGAAGATGATTATTATTTATGGACGGAAACTCTCTTTATTTATATACTCTGTCGTCTTTAGTGCAATTTTAGTAGTATTTCTCACTGCGATATTTCTTTGACCAAATGAATTTTCATCGCCAATTTCTTTGTTTGATTTTTTAACTTGTGTATTCATAATTTCAATTCTATTCTTAACTCTTTTTTTGTTTCTTTATTAATTCTCTTTGTTATCTTCAGTTCACTTCAGTATGTTTGGTTTCTTCACATTCTACGCATGCTATCTTCCTTGCTGGACTTCCTTTAACCATCTCTAGTCATAACTTATTTCATATATTTATAATCCATCTTCTAAGATTTCATAGTTTGATTGCTTTGTATATAATACTAGCTCTTCATAATTTTTCATTCTTTTTTCTCTTTGTTCCTTGTTTCCCCATTCGTTGATTCCTTTTCCTTCCTTTTACTTTGCTAGATAAGATTAGATAACATAATATTGCAAGAAACGTGCTTGCAGAAGCAGACATATTTTTGTTACCATCGCGACGAGTCTCTCAAGCAAGATAACATCGCTCTGTGATAGAGCGCAGAAGCCGAGAGGAGCAAAAAGAATATGTTCAGTGGAAAGTAGAATTGTTGATAGAAGGTGAAAGGCAATGGTAAAAAGTGAGGCGTGAAATTTAGAACGAAAAACATTTCTGAGAAATGAATAGAGAAAAATAAAAGATAAAAGAATTGAAGAATGCTTTGATAAGAATACCTTGTTTGCAAAATCAAGAATGTTTCAGAGAAATACTGAATATTTTATGGAGCTAATCTCCAACCTCTCTTCCGAAAATAATCATTTTCTCTTTCAAGAACTCGGGATCAATCATCTGTTTCATCTCTAAATAATATTTGAAATGATTTACTTCAACGGTAATATATGGGCATGTATAAAATCTAAACTTCAATTTCATTGAACAAGGATAGAATTATAGGGGATATAAAATATTTATGTGCTGTTGTTATTAATATCCAACAAATGTAAAAACTGACATTTCAAAATTCCGTATAAACATGAACGCATTTGTACAATATATCTCAGCTTCCAAGGTCTGAGAGTTCCACCAACTCCTTGTAATAAGTTCGGCTGATAACTGACATTAAGTTCCATTTATTACACTTCTTTCATGTTACTGTGTCCATTAACGTATATATCAGTTTTCAACCTGGGCCTAAAACGATATCTCTCTACTGAAATTAAGCTTGATATTGAACTTTACACTAAGAAAATCTTCAGTGTACAATGGATTCTTTTTTTCCTAGTCCTGCTCAGAGAAATTCGCAGTAGCATGGAAGAGTCTGACAGTTTGTCAGATTTTTAAAGATGAATTTAAAGAATTGAAATATAAAGGTTTAGATTTCGTCGCTAATATTCCAAATTACAAAATCTCAAAGACTGCATTGTGTGAAGCAAGAAGAGGAGCTATTGGGACGACCCAGAACTCTGGCTCTAGTTCGGGGATTTAACTGAGAGAAGACATTTTAGGCCTAAATGCATCCAGCTATTCTTTTAAATAAATACTTTCTACTTCTGTTACTTTATGGGAGAATAGATGGCATAGCCTACATATTATTTTGCAGTTAACTTCAGTGGTCGGTCTAATCTCTTCTCTTCTTAACTTTCTCCTTTTTATTCTTGTTGAATAATGTTCAATGACTATTTAGTTTACGACTGAGTGACCAATCCAGTATTGTATGTGGTTTTTCAACCAATGGAAAGTGTCTATCGTCATATATTTTTAATCTTATTTTTATGTCATTGATTTTATCGCACCTATGTGCAATTGTTTTTTACGTAAATTCGCAAGGACTCAACACTAAAACACTTTCATACCTGTAGCTTTTTTAATAAAATAAACAGATAATATATAAGCTGCACATGAACAAATGGAGGTACAAAATAGGGTATAATTTTGTGTGTGGTAACATATTTCATGTCTCGTATAATAATATCAATAATACGAGTAATAATAGTAATAATAATAATAGCCTGATAAATAATTTTGACCTAATAGGCCTAACTAAAACAGCTGATGAAAAGTGTTGATGCAGTGAGGCTATCGAATTATATATCAATTGTGTTGCCATGGGCTATCTTGACACACATGCATATGTGTTTTATTCATTTTCGTGTATTCAGTTTTTCATTACATACATAATTGTGGAATTCTTTACCATCTCACATCAAGGACTGCCGGTCACTGTCAACCTTTAGATCGTAGTTAACAGCACATATACATCGTACTTAATAGTGTATCTTTTTCATGTCCTATGTTATTTCAGTTTCTATCACTTAATGCTTTTGTATAACTAAATTGTATTTGTAACAATTAATTTCTTTCATATCATTTAATGTATCTTAAAACTCTTTCATACTATTTAGTGTGTCATTTAATGTATCTTAAATCATTTAATGTGTTATGTTGTGTTCTTTTAATGAATTTTGTGTTATTTATTATGTTATATTGTAATAACTAATGTACTATTAGTCCCTGGTGAAGTGGAAGAGAAGACCTTACGGTCTTAACTTTCTCCAGGTTAAATAAATTATTATTATTATTATTATTATGCATTGTGACTATTCGCTAAATAGTCACAACAGATTTAGCTCGAGGTCCGGGTTCTCCCACTTTATACTACCTATGAATACATGATACCTACCTTCCTCTACTAAAGGTAGTAGAAATTGTGATAAATTTTCTTCTTTTCGCATAAGAGTATGTAACAAAAACAATAGTGAATTTCCTTGCAAACTAACACCTCTTTCGTTCGTTCCATGTAGAATAAGTATATAAATTTGACACAAAGCCCCACCCCTTTTCTCTGAGCATTCATTTTCTTCTCTTGTTACGCTGAGAATTTTACGAAGCATCGCCTTACAAGGTTCATTATTAAATCTCTCTCATCATTTGTGAGATATGGTTTCTTCTTCATCAAGTGCGACACATATTACTGTTGGTGCCCTTTAATTTAGGATGCTGCTTGTATTTCTGTCTGTTCACGAACCACGTAATAACGCTTGCTTCATTTCACCTGTCTTCTCTTCTCTTGTTAATTAATAAGACAAGCTACTCTCCTCGACAAAACATCGCCCACTCGCTTCAAAACCACCTCGAGTCGAATTTCATATCACACGCTTCAAGAAAGAAATTTTAGTTTTCGAGCTAATATAAGCTTTTCAGAAACTCTATAACTACCTATTATATCTGAATTATTCTCTATTTTGGGTTAATAATTACGTAATCTGTTTGGAGGGATTAATTATTTTCAGTTCTATTATTCGCGAAATCGCCAGCCTAAAAATAATTAGACCAGGGATTTTAGGCTCTAAAAAAATAGTTTTAGGTACCTAAAATAGGCTTTTAAAACAAATAAATAGGCTTTTAAAAGACAAAATAAGCACTTAAAATATGCTTTAAAAATGTGTAAATAGATAGAAAATAGACTTTAAAATATTACAACATACACTTAAACTGTAACATGGTCTTTTTTTACTGCAACAAACGTGGTATAGGCCTACCTATTCTTAACATAATTAACTGCAAAATTAGACATCACGAACTGTATTCACTTAAACAGATGTTCTTTAACTGGTGACTTGACACAGCAGTCCTTCCCCCTTAATCCTCCCCCCCCCCCCGTCAGTCAGCATTCCTTTAGCGACAATTGTTTGGAATAATCAAGTTTCTGTGAAAAACCGACCCTTTGCTGTTCTGCTTTTCATTGAGGGATTTCCATTGTAAGATTGTGAAGTTGAATTTTATTTTAAATGTGCAAAATAGGCATTTTAGGCACTAAAATAGTAAAATAGGCTCTAAAGGTCCAAATAGGCATTTTAGGGCACTATAAAACTCTATAAATGTAAGTGATTGATCATGAAACATCGACTTATTTTAAAAATTTCATGTTATTTCATAAAGAACAAAATAGGCATTTGCCTTAAAATCCCAGGTCTAGAAATAATACAATGCTCATCAGACGAAAATCCGCTAACAAACGGAATTCGGTTGGCAGTGCTAGCGTATTATTATAATGTTCTACTACAAGCAAAAAATAAAAGTAATATAAAACTCACCTATTTACAGCAGACGTTGAAAATGTTGCTAGAGATCATCTTGTTCAACCGTGGATCATCGCCGCTGTTTCATCCTGAAACATGGTCATTAAAAATTAATATGATTTGAGATTATTAGACTCTGTAAACAAATTAAATAGAAACCAGACGCACATCAATAGTAAAGTTGCATGGCCTACTACGGGCTTGAAATAGCTGCGAACTTGCCGATGGCAATGTACACTTTTATTCATATTTCGTACTTTCTAGTTCTGGTTGAATGTAAGTAGGCCTTAGGCATATGTTATTAATTCTGCCATATTAAACAAAGCTTTATTCATTCTTGTGTTGGACTTCAGCGTTAAGTAGAATCGCTTAATTAATAATACCTTTTAAACGCACTGTATTTACCTCGGTAAAGTGGACGGTCGTTTCGCAGGTGGTGTCCCTGCTTCTTCGGCAAAGTTTTAATAGAGACCTGCTGAAGATGCAGGGACACGACCTGCGAAACAGAGGTAAATAAAGTGCGTTTAAAAAAGTATTTTAAATTTAATGTAGCTTTATTATTGAAAATTATTATTATTATTATTATTATTATTAAAATTATTATTATTAGTAGTAGTAGTAGTGCTAGCACTAGTAGTAGCAAAAGCAGTGGGCCATGATCATAGTATGACGCATTATGTTATGTGATACTTAAAATTACTAATATTAGTGTTGTTCATGATGTTATTAGTGTAGTGTTGCTCATATCTGACACTAACTGCACAACAGTTTTCCACAAGTAGGATTTAAAACTTTCTTTCCTGATTGTGTTAAAGGAGAATGAGTAAGAAAATACATTTCTTATGTCTGCATTAAGATGAGGTGAAACAACAGAGAAAGAAAATAGAAATTCTAGAGAGGTAGGGTTTAGACTAGAAGCTGTAAAGGGAAATGGACAGTAAAAAAGTCATATATACGCAATTACTTCCTTGTAAAGGGATCTCTGTACGGATAGTGAATATTCCATCTGCTACCTTTCCTTTCCTTTACTTCACTTAATTTGAAGTAACATTCCTTAGCAGGAGAGGAGGATTATGGCGTGTGTCAAACACGAGAGTGCAAATGCGTTCCAGAACATTCCCCTTGTCTTCAAATTGTCACTAACAAGATTAGTGTTAGTGATGCGCCTAACAACTGGATAACAACCATGATTATGTTTCCGTTATTACACAGATGCGGTAGAAACATCGGCAGTATAGCTAATGTTCTTATCCTTTATTAATCATCTTCTTTTCCTTAATTTAACCACTCCTGTTGTATGGATATTTATGTGGCCCAGGCCTTACATGAACGGGAATTGTTGGGAAATAAATGTACTATGGATTACATAATACTTTTTAATAGACAAGGACATGAATCTCTTAATGAGTGATCAGCTCAATGCGGGGCCACCTCCGAGGCAGCACAAACACATAGGACGAGACACAACAGTTGCTCACACATTCATTCCGAACAAGGAGCGGATGAGATGAAGATGACAAAGACGACCAAATGATATCCGGGGACCACAAGGTCCTAAAGTTTCCCGACACTCGTCTCACAGATAAGGAAAAACCCTATCCAGGAATCGAACCCAAGCTTGCCGGGTGAAGAGTGCATCCCTATTCCAAAACGGTGGTCTTCTTTATTAAGGCCGTGTTAATTCATAAAAATTTCAGATCGATTTGAACTCTCATGAAAACAGTAGATATGTAGGAATATGTAGGGTGGAAAAAGTAGTGTGAGAATTTCACAACAGATGTCATTCAAAGAAAGTCTGATATTTAAACGAGAACTCATAACGATCTAAATTTGAGCTATCGACTTAATTGATTAGTCGAACCAATTAAAACTGTCGTGTAGTGAAGGTGTCATACCTGTGCATTGCTCTCCTTGGTAGCATCAGCTGCAGTATGGTCTAAAGGGGGTTACAACTTAAATAAAGGTAATAGCATCTCTCATTAATTACTTTCTTCTTCGAAAACTGTATTTAGGTGACTATTGCTTTATAAACTATTGGAAAGAAAATATTTGTAGTAGGCTATATTTGCTGACAAAATGCACCTCCTGAAAATTGCCATGTTACCATTGGAAACGAGTAAGTTGTCCAACTAAAGATATTTCTTAGAATTCGTTCGCTTGCACCTGACTCTCCATTTATTGTTTTATGAGTAGACCTGGGATTTTAAGGCAAATGCCTATTTTGTTCCTTATGAAATAAAATGAAAATGTTTAAAAATGTGGACGTTTCGTGATAAATCTCTTATATTTATAGAGTTTTATAGTGCCCTAAAATGCCTATTTGGACCTTTAGAGCCTGTTTTACTATCTTAGTGCCTAAAATGCCTATTTTGTACATTTAAAATAAAATTCATCTTCTGTAATTTTTAATATCTTATAATGGACATCCCTCAATGAAAAGCAGAATAGCAGAGGTGGGGTTTTCACAGAAACATTATTACTCCAAACAATTGTCGCTAATGGAATGCTGACTGACGGGGGAGGGGGAGGATTAAGGTGGAATGACAAGTCACCAGTGAAAGAACATCTGTATAAGTGAATATAGTTCGTGATGCCTAATTTTTCAGTTAATTCTTTTAAGAATAGATATACCACGTTTCTTGCAGTAAAAAAAGACCATGTTGCTGTTTAAGTGTATATTGTAATATTTTAAAGTATTTTCTGTCCATCTACACATTTTTAAAGCATATTTGAAGTGCCTATTATCTCTTTTAAAAGCCTATTTACTTGTTTCAAAAGCCTATTTTAGGTGCCTAAAACTAATTTTTTAGAGCCTAAAATCCCAGGTCTATTTATGAGTGACACTGTCTAGGGAGGTACTACTTGCTCTAATTGGTTTACTCTTAAAATTAGTGAGTAGTGATAGAAGTCATTGTGTTCAGTGTTGTATCCTTGTGAACGTAAGTTTCAACATATGTGGCTAAAGACCATTGCTTGGAAAATTTGGTAAAGTTTCAAGTTTCAGATTTAAACTAAACGACTTTGGTAAGGAAAAGAGGACTGACTGTATCCTTTTTTCAACCTTTTGCAAACATACCTATTCGCAAAATATCTCGTTTCTACCACTTGTTTAATAAATTTACTCTCTACAATCAATACCGAATCGCTTGAAACTTTGTAAAACTATTCTGCCAATCTATTGGTGAATATTTTATAATAATTTTAATTGTACGCAGAGCGTCCGCAATAATTTATTACTATTTACCCGGCACAAAATACACTCACTGGCTTTAGTGATGAAAATACAAATAAGCTTATTATTATTATCCTCGCTTCATAATAATGTGAATATTGTGAATTCGGAATACACATTGCTCTCCATTCACCCAGGATTTTAGTAAATGTCATCCGCAAAAATTGTATACACGAACCGGTATCGATTCAAATGGATGGCTGCTGTGTTGTCTTATTTTACTCATTTTATACCCGTGTAGTGTGTGCGCTATGCGTTGTCATCATCCACAACTGTCCCTTCCAAACATGTTTCTTCTGTCACTACCAGCATTGCGAATGTTCTTCTTTATATCGATATTAATATTCCAATTTAATTCAATGCAACATTTCCATAATATATCCATTTTCATTTGGTAGATTACAGTTTCTGGATCTATAAATAGATTAATACAGTTTTAAGTGATAATGGAAATGCAGATGAGTTATCAGTAGTGTAATTAAATGCACGAAGTAATTATTGTTGCAATGGCTGAACAGTACAAATGTTGCATACATATAGTTTATTAACTATCAGATAAAAGGATTAATGAACTTAAATGAAATACTATCGATTATTTTATATTATTAAGTCCACCCTATCGCGCAGGGAATGCGAGAGTTGTTCTCACACATTAGGCCCGGGTTTGATTCTCTATTGGAACAAGTTTCTTGGGTGGGTTTCGTTTTTATCATCTGTAAGGCGAATATCAGAAAACTTTAGACTCTATGGTACCCGGACATGAACAAAATGCCAGTGTCTGAGGGACTTCTCCTCAGAGTTGAATTTTTGCATTATCTACCTACATTTCTAGCATTTTCTATCTTTGAGTTTAAACTCACCACTCGCACAATACATTCATCCCTAACAAAGCGCGGATGGTGATAAAGATGATAAAGGTCATAATGACGGCCAGATTATATCCGGGGATCACAAGGACCAAAGGTTTCCCGATTTTTTTATTTTTTTATTTTTTTCACGAGGGAAGAAAATCCACCTGATAAACTTCATCCAGGAAACCTTCCACGATCGGGAATCAAATCCTTACTGTAGTAAGGTAGCAAGTTGTAGAAAAAACCAGTACATACCTATTAACCATTAGTCTATTAATGAGAATATAGGGCGGTGCTATTTTACTTCCTTGTTTAAAATTTGTTGCTATGAATAATACTTTTTAAAGTGGTAAATAGTGAACCACCTTGAAGACCGGTGAACTAACTTATCTGACTATCCACTAGCGATATTACCACGATTGATTACAGTGCAATCCCCTTCTGCAGGGGTAAACAGCTCCTCAAAGACTACTACACAAAACTTTGGAACGTTATTTACATATACTCCGAATTAGCCACTCACACCAAACTTTTTATCCCAAACATCTTCCACAGGCTCTCTCTATCTCTCTTGTACAACTACTGTCTGACTGTGAGCTGAAGGCCGAGCTGGTGGCATAGTGGGGGAAAGACATAGACAGTAAATGCAAGCGCATAGTAAGGTAGTGGGGGAACGCTAGCTCGGCCTTCAGCTCGCAGCCAGACAGTAGATGCTAACTCAATTCCTAACTAATCACTGCCGTTTTCGATCATATCTATTTAAAATGAATAAAATAACGTCACCAGCATGCAACTGTCCTGGGGAAGGAATTCAGACAGCCCTGCACCAACTAACACAGCGCTCCAGGTTTGAAAGAGAAAGACCAGCTATTCTAAAGTCACTACCTTTGCCATTAGTGATGAAGTACCGGTACCACATCAACACGATACAGATAACCAGTTTCATCAGCAACGTTTTTTGCTCCATTACTTAAACTGTTATATATGTTATTGTAAATCCTTATAATTCTGTAAATATCCCGTGATAACCTAATCGTGAAACATGGGTTGTAATGTAACTTGAACAAATACAAAAAATCGCGTGCAGGGCCGTCCCGTCTATTTGCAGGACCAGGGCGAAAATTTCGAAGCCAATGATGTAGGTAAGAATTCCTTACCTTGCATGACTAAATTATTTTGCGCCAACTTTGGCTTTTCGTATCGATGGTGGGTAAATTCCACATCTAAAAGAAGGGAAAATAAGTAATAATAATAATAATAATAATAATAATAATACGGATAAAGCTATGCTGTGAAATTCTTCGGCTTGAGCCCACTACAATTTCAACTTCACCGCTGACTAAAACTTTCCCGTTAGTAAGTTTGGTAACTTTCTCCTCTAGTACACAAGTTTATTCTTCAGGGACCTATGTTCGAGTTTAACAACGCCAGTTACTCGCAGATTGACAGTAACAAGTAACGCAACCTTACAAAATGATAGCTTTTTACACCACCTTTCCAGATAGCTTTGAAATATACTGCTACTCTACCTTAAAGAAATGTATATGCTGCAGGCGTATTAAGTAGCTCTCTCTTGTTAATGTATTATAGGGTTGGGACTTCACGTGTAAAAAATAATTCTTTGTGACGTAAAATTCGTGTTAAAACCGCATGATTAACGTAGTAAACGTAATATATGTAGAAAACTTTTAACAGAAGCTATAGCTACAATTCTTGCTGGCACTATGGGCAATATATTTACACTCCAGTGCTAAATTGCATCGCAGCAATTTCATAAAATATGGGAATTTTTTCACTCCAAGAGAGATGTTATAAAACTACTGTAATTGGGTGGTCAAATGTAAGTTTAAAACCTCAAATTCACTTAATATTAAGGAATTAAGTGTATTTGAAGTTGTTTCATGTGCAAAATCGGTCGATTTACTTATTTATTGCATTGTAGTTACTTTGTTGCCATTTTTAGCATGATTTTAACACTTTAATATCATGTAGTCAAGAGTAATCAGCTATGTCCATTTTTATTTGAGAAAATATACATCAATTGGTACAATTTGTTATAAGAATAACTTCAAAAAGCATGTGTGGTTAATTACTATGTAAAATAACAAACAGTGACTTTTTGTCCCACCCGTAATATCCCACCCAAAATGGTGATTGTTTTATTAAATTATTATTGATGAGTTAAATAAATATTCTGAAAATCTGGAAACAGTTTATAATCTGTATTTAGTCCCACATATCTTCATTAATAACAAAATCAAGACCCTAACAATAATAGCATAACAGCAAGTGAACTGTTTTTGTGCATCATTAAAATCATTGTCCAAAATATGTCCCACCCGTAATAGATTTTGACAAACAAATTTTAAATAATACTTTGCATGTAGTGTGGAGGAGAAAGCATTGTAAATTTTAATAATGTGAAGAACCAATTCTAGTTTATTATTTGTGTTATGTAATAAACAGAAATAGTTTTCATAATTTGCTAGAATGTCCCACCCGTAATTATGAAATGGCTGATCGGTTTAAATGCATCACTTTCAATTAATTATTTATAATATCACATTTTTAACACTTTAGTTAGCTACCAAAGGGATTCCTTTCAATTAACTCAACGTAAAAAGCATTACGTTAATGTATTATTTTTTATTAATTTTGAAATAAACCTTTAAAATTGCATTCTACACAGTACAATAAACACAAGATGGAACCCATAGGAAAAAAAGAAATTTCAACTGGCTTGAAGTAATTCGTTTGCATTTGTGACAGGCATGTATTTGACGTGAAGGTGGCAGCTTTGGTTAATTTGTCACGCCACTGCTTGAGAACGTGCGTGCATGCTTCGAGACGGGCGGATGTATTTCATTACGCGAAATAATGAATGCCTCACAGCATTCAAGTCTTGAACGGATTGTTAAGAAGCTTCCGGGAATTTCCTCAGCACTCCAGATACCCAAAAGCTAGAAAAAAAATATGGGAGCTTTGTATGTTACCGGAAATAGAATATACCTTAGTTGTATAAGACTACAGGGAGACTGTATTTCTGGACTTATTTTCTTCCGCATGTTTCATTTTCACTCTCCCTCTCATTCCCCACTTCTCTCTCATTATTCTCCTCCTCTATCTCTCTTTCCGAAACGTCTCTTGTTTACTTATTGAAGTGAAACTTCTTTAGCCGCGGTAGGGGTAAATCGAGAGCTTGTGTAACGCTCAAAATCGTCACGAAATTAGTGTTACGCTCAAAATCGTCACGAAATTTGTGGGGTGTGACGGAACGGACTGCACAGAAAACAATCAATGATTAGGCTTATCCAAAATTTAAAAATTCGAAAATCTAAAATTTAAAAAATCTAAAAATCAAAATTAAAAAATCCCAAAAATAAAAATTCAAAGATACAAAATTTAAATATTCAAAATTAAAAGAACCGAAATTTCAAAATTTAAAAATAAAAAAATCCAAAATTTAAATATCGAAAATGAAAAAATAAAAAAAATAAAAAATCAAGGACCTAAAATTTTAAAACTTAAAATTTAAAAATCCAAAATTCCAAAACAAAAAAAATTAAAAGATCTAAAATTTAAAAAAAATTTGAAATCCAAAATTAAAAAGTCCAAAAACCCAATATTAAAAAATCCAAAATTAAAAAAAATTGAAAAAATCCAATAATCCAAAATTTAAAAAATCAAAAAATTAAAACAAGTTTCACTTCTGTCGCGTGGCGTTCCACACACACTTTTTTTATGTATTTATTTATTTATTTATTTGTGTAGGTCTATTTGTATATGCAACTATCTGTTCTAATTTTAAAATGTAGCTTTTTCTTTGAGTCTGTTTCTCATTCACGACAAAACTCCTAAACTGATAGAGCTGAAATTTTGCATGAACATAGCTTTTTCCCGGAAAGAACCTGGGACTATACCCAACTTTACTGTTTCAAGATGGTGACCGTTTGAGTGGCTTGCAGTAGCAACCGGATTATGTTCCTTGTCGATTTTAAACTTTACCATGGCCAAACTTTTGGCCGAACCTAATTGATTCCTGTGTATTCTCTGCTGTGTTTCAGATATCCCTGAAGCCAGACTTCAACTTGGGTCCAATCTCAACCCGGACACGATACGTGAAGGAACAGACGTTTATTTCGACTGCCTCATTCAAGCTCAACCATCGGTGTACAAAGTGGAATGGAGACACAATGTAAGTGGTTTTATACAGATACTTCTTACAATAATGAACTCATATCGAAAGTTGCATTCAAATTTCGCTGACAGAATCTGTATCTTAAGAGGAAGCTCATATACAAAAGCTAACTGTTTTCTTTTAATTGAAAGGTTCCTAATTCGAGGCTGCTATATCGCCTAAACAGTAGAATTTGTACATCCCTCTCTAGCTAAATAGAGATACACCGTGATCTACTGCTGCTCGCTCGTACAGTAGTTATACCCTTAGCAACCAGGGAAGGCGGTTGAGGCCAGGTAGATTCCTTCACCCACAGGCACCCTCACATTTACAAGGGCAGGAGATTTAGGACCAACCGTAATTTTCTCCCCGTGAATCACCTAGTCTACTTCAATCAATCAATCTTAGATTTTTTTAATATTTCATTTTATCTTAAAATGTTTGTTATATATTAATTCTACGCATAATTACAAGAAAAATGGCACCAAACAATGTATAATTTACATTAACAGGAACATTTATAACAAATACATAAATAAAATTTACGAGAAAACTGCTTTCAAGTCCTATGTTCCTATTAAAGTAAATTATACATTGTTTGGTGTCATTTTTCTTGTAATTATGTGTAGAAATGATATATAACAAACATTTTAAGATGAAATTACATATTAAAAGAATCTAAGATTGATTGATTGAAGTAGACTAGGTGACTCACGGGGAGGAAATTACAGTTGGTCCTAAATCTCCTGCCCTTGTAAATGTGAGGGTGCCTGTGGGTGAAGGAATCTACCTGGCCTCAACCGCCTAAGGGTATAGGGCTGCCCAACTCAACGGTGCACTACTTAGAGTAGGATTACCTCCACAACGTCTCTGGGTTTTTACTTATATACCTTAGGGCGGTATTCCACTATCCAATTCATTGGACAAGAACTTCACGAAGAACTTGTCAGGCGATATTTGAATCAAAGATGCGCTAGTACACTACATCCAATAGCTTTGACCAAAACCAGTTTTCTCTGTATAGGGAAAGCTTGAATTTCGAAGATTAAATCATTAAAAAATTCTTTATGATGGCATTAGTTGATTAGTTTTATATAAATGTTTTATAGCATAATTGCAGAAATATCTAAATGACAAGGAAGCCAGGCCGAATCGTTACTTTCTTTAAATTGAAGGTTATGTTAACGATGCCACGAGTTTAGGTTCGCTTGCAATGCCAATATTTATATCTTCTGGTATGTCGCTTTCGAAATGTGGCTTAAATAGTATAAATGCTCTGCCATGAAAGTACTGTTTGAATGTTTTGTGATTTATAATGCGGGTCTGCTCAATAGCCTACTAAGTAAAAAATGCAGGCATACAGAAGGCTTGATTTTCGATGGTGAATCGTAAAACAGTATAAATAATGGCATAAATTTATTAGTTTATAAATGTTTTTGTAGCAGTGACCCCGCATTTGAGAAATATCTAAATGACAAAATCAGGCTGAATCATTGTTTATACATTTGTTATGCGAGACGAATTTAGGTTAGCTTGCAGGGCTTTTAAAAATATATCCCTATATTACTACTATAGCATGTAGTACCGGTACATCATTTTTGAAATGTGGATTAAGTTAAATACTGAATAATCATAATATATAGGCCTACTTGAAGAATATGTGGTATCAAACTATTTTGGTGCCGTTTATTTCTCAAAACAGTCGATGTTTAGCCGCCATTTTGGACCCCTATGCTATGAATGCCGGGAAATCTTTGATCCAATGTAACGACATGCAGAAAGTCTTCAAATGCTCGTCCAATACGGTTTCCTTGAAGCAACAGGCGGCCATTTTCTTTTTTCTAGACGATTTGATCAAATAACTTGGATAGTGGAATACCGGCCTTAGGAGCGAGTCTCACCGCTCGTAGAGTTCCTGGCTAGGGGAGGTAGCTGCACCCTGAATGGATCAGCTCTCCTATCCCACTCCACGTGTTGTCTGTCTCTCTCGCAGCGGCATCATCCCTCCACTCAACTATTATTGTATTTTCTACGACTGACGAAATGCTGCATGATGTTCACTCTCTGCCCAGCGGTAGCTTACTGTCTTACGCGCACCGAATTCGCGCATCTTGGTAACGAGACGTAACGAGAAGCTTGCTGGCTGGGTTTGTCTTCAAGGCCAGAGACTTTGTGGGAATAATCCAACTCTACCAATTCCTCCATTGTTTTAGTACAAATTTCCATCCACTTTTCGGTACTTCCTATTTAAAGAAAGCAGATAGTTTTGGTATATGAGCATTCTATAGCATATAGATTCTGTCAAAAAAAATTGAAAACCAGTTTCAATATAGCTCAGGAATAGTTCTCATAACCGACATTTTAAACTAACTTTTGGTAGGATCCAACAACTATTAAATTGACTGATTTATTTTTTGTAGAAAATAGGTATAATTTATTTTTTGTGAAGATAAGTTCGTTCTATACTCAAGACTAGTATCAATCAGTCAACCAGCACTCCAAGCTCGGAGCAAAGGAGCCTCCTGGGAGATTTTTTATTACCAAAGACAAATAAAATTAGTTATTTTCACAGTGTAGGGCAGAGCGGCAGGTGGTAGATCGGTCAATTCTAGCTTTCTAGGAAGAAACTAAGGTATTATTTACGAAGGATCTGTACTGGTTATCATATCGAAGCTTACCCTGAAATTTATACACTTAATCTTCAGGTAGACACGTGAGATCAGCCGCTCAAATTATATGGAAGTGCGGGTAAATTAATTATGAATTTATAGAAAAAAACCCGGAGCTCGTGTTATATTACCTATATTTATTTCAGCATCACATTATGGGATTCATGGAGTAATAAAGCGAATTTTCATAATCGGAAATGCTTCATGAAGCAGTGAGGCAAAAGTGGGTGCATATCTCAGAATCTGTGTTGGGCGAAGAGTTTTCTCCTCTACAACACAAAATCGTCCGCCTTATTTCGCAATCCATCATAATCACATTTGGCGACAGCGCATGACATGGAATATAGATAGTGACATAGCAGAAATTGGAAAGTGATAAATATGAGCACTCGGATTGGCAGTTATTCCGAGAAGATTGCTACTTCCGAAACAATTTCTCCCGACATCAACACGAGGTGTGGAGATCGAATAAATTACTCAAGCATTCAATGGAATCCGAAACAGGGTGAGTGTAACAGAATAACTTTGCTCATTGCGACACAGTAAATAAATCTTATTTTTATCGGTATACGCCAAGTCCTTCAAAATAACTTCATAAATTATAAATCTCTGTTATTTCAATCAATTACTTGAAGTAATAAAGAGATAGAGAAAAGTGTACAGCAGAACATATGTTAAAAAAGTAAGAATAAGTCAAAATCTCATCTACCACGTCTACTAAAGTAAATAAATTTGTTTTTTTTTCATTTAAGTTTTCTGCTAATTATATTATTTAAAACTAAGGTGTAGGATTCGCATATAATTATTTTTTTAATATTTTGATAAGTCTTATTTTAATTTTTTGCGTAATTTTGCATAATAGAAATGAGTAAGAAGTAAATTTTTAAAAATCCTACCCACTGACACTTTATTAATCGCTATATGTTCATATCCTGAAGTACGCCGTATAAACAATTTGAACTTAAACCGATGTGCTCTAGATGATTAATACTTCTAGGATTTCATTGTTAAAAATTGGTCTAATTTCAGTGAAGAATAATATATTATTTCTTTCATTTGCAGCGACATCTTTTTTTTACAAAAGTAATGAATAAATTCAATTGACTAATCACTATTAACGTTATGTGTAGAAATAAGAATCAAAGAGAATCTAAGTCCTTTATATTGTATTGTAATCAATCAAGTCCATGATCTTTGGATGAAAATTAAATTAGTTTATTATTTTTCATAGCTGTGCGGATTAAATTATTATTAATCACGAACTACAGTATTAATCATCTAAAGCACATCGGTTTCATTCGAACTGTTTATACGGTATACTTCAGGATATGAACTTATACAAAACATATAGCGATTAATAAAGTGTCAGTGGGTAGGCTTTTTTAAATTTACTATTTGCTCATTTCTATTATGGCACTGTGTATCTTTTATATTCGCATTAATTTCGTACAAATTAAATTATTCAATTCTTCGAATGAATTATGTTTCTGTACACTTAAACATATATTTACATATTTACCAAGAGCATCGGGGCTACATCCTTCTTCATACCAGAACATCAAAGCGTGTAAGGTTTAAGCAGTTCGATTTAGCCAGTGATATGTGAATAAAGAACTAAAAGTTGCATACCAAGGAAAACTTCCACGATTCTCCGCATCGGGTATCATTCCCTTTAACGGAAATTCATGTTTGATCCTAAAATCAAGTTATTGGAGGAACCAAATTTCTTAAGCTGCATCAACATATGAAGAAAAGATTTAATCCCAACTTACTACTCAGATTGGATGTGCTTGAGATCTTAGAGGTGGCTTGCAGCACCAGACACTTTTTGAGTTAATATTTATCTAACTCTAAACATGAAATTACATTGAATTCCACTTTTCCGAGCAAGAGAAACTTTGCTTCTGACAAGCCTTACCTTTTCTCCCTCTCTCTTCACCCTTCCATAATATCCATCCTTCTACTTCTTTGCTAGAGGGTGTATCTGACAGTAATAGACATCAAGAGAAGGGGTCCCCGCAGGTTTGGGTCAATAATAAACTTTGTACTCTAATTCTGTCTGAGAAAGGTATACATCGACACGCTAGAATGAGTTTTCTTTCTCTTGTATTTCCTATTATAAAGAAATCACAAAAATGTGTTGTTGGATCGTTTTAAGATAGTTTATCAAGCTGGGAATGAATCTTTCTTATTACTGAACTTGTTATTTTTATTCCTGGAACTAGTATCTACAAACTACGAGGGGCATATTGAAAGTCGTGAGCAACATTTTTTCACAACCTTAATCTTTATTTGTAAGTGAAACTAAATATATCATCTCAATCTACAGACCTTTCTTTCACTTTTGCACATAGCCTAATCTCTTTTTTTTTTCACACATGTTTCCCATCGTTCTGCAAGTTTGAAAATACCCTTGCGATAAGATTCCGTTCCAGGAGAAAGGTGTATCACTGTGAATGAAATCGCTGCAAAACTTGCAGTTGGACAAAGTGCGGTGCAAGAAATGATTCACAGCTTAGGTTATCGGAAGGTTTGTGCCCGTTGGGTCCCAAGTTTATTGACCGAGGACCACAAACGTCCGAGACGAATCATTGCCCAAAACCTTCTTCAGAGATTTCAAAATGAAGGTGATGAATTTTTGACGAGTATTGTGACTGGAGATGAAAGCTCATTCCATCATTATGAACCTGAAACAAAACGACAGACCTACGGCGTCAGTGTCTACGGGCAGCTGGAACGGAATTCTATCACAAGGGTATTTTCAAACTTGCAGAACGATGGGAAACATGTGTGCAAAAAACGGAGACTATGTGGAAAAGTGAAAGAAAGGTCTATAGATTGAGATGATATACTTGGTTTCACTTACAAAATAAAGATTAAGGTTGTGAAAAATTGTTGCTCACGTCTTTCAGCATGCCCCTCGTCTTCATTACCACCACAGTGTCAGAGATAAGTATTTAAATACCAGTTCTCTGTTGGTTCGTGGATTTTTATACTATATTTATTAGCATGCATGTCGTTATGATCATTACCAGGGTCTCCTTTAGACAATATTACAATTTACAATTACAATTACAATTACAATTTATTTTTCCAGATTACACGAAAAATACAAAAGTTGATACACCACCCGAAGAAGCAGAGCTTGTGTTCGGGGGTGGTACAGTAGTTTAATTATTGTTTACATTTATTTTATTTTATAGCGGAATTCATCACATTCAAGTTTATCTTAGCTCTTGACAGAATTCGGAAGGTGACTTTCGATAATTTCTGTTATAAATACGAGAAGCTCATCGCGGTCTGGTTTCCAGGTTGAAATATTTTAACGGCTTGTTTCAGTAGAAGAAACACCCTGTCTCAAATTGGAGAATTTCTCAGAAAAAGTGTTGCACTTTAACCGTGCTTTAGGCTGTAAAACCTATTACATTTGTTTTAATGCTAATTACTGCCCCCTTAATCCAGACAGTAAATACTACTTCCACTCTGTATTGCGGATTTTTAAATTTATTTATTTATTTAATTTTTAAAGCGAATTTCATAAAATACAAGCTCACCTCAGCTTGTGACAGAATTTGGTTGGTAAATTTTGGCAGCGGATTATTTTGTTGTAATTAATTAATTTTATTTGTATAACAAAGTTCATTATATTCCAGCTCACTTTAGCTCGTGACAGAATTCGGTTGGTGACTTTTGACAGCACCTGTTGTATGAAACACACGGTAAACCTATTGTGGTCTGTCTTGCAGGATGAAATCTATAATTTTAAACATTTGTAATGCTTAATACATTTATCTTATAAATTCAAATTTGATTTATAATATAATGTAGAAACTATTTTTAATTTCTAAAAGCTCCTGATGATGTAAAAGAAACATCTGAGCATGTAATATCGAATCTGCAAATTGTTAATGTAGATTATTTTCGAAACAAATGTCCCTGCTGGTGTTCAGTTGACCGCGCCATTTATATACGGTTAATTATTAAAAAGGTTGCTCAATAAAGTATATATGATTTATATCGCTATAAATTTCAATATCACTCGGAGCTTTCTTACGTATCATCCAGGATCATATCTCACTTGTGCTTTGAAGTATAAATCCTTCAGCACATGAAAAACGTGAATTCCGTATGTGTTCTACAGATGTGCGACGCTGACTTTTTGGTTACTTATTTACCATTCTGTGTGATGAGTACAGTACCATTCATAATACGATTGTCGTAACATTGTAGTACTTGGCCGATATAGTTTTAAATCACTCGTATGTAAATTATTTTAACGAGATTTAAGGTTAGCTTATTAGTAGCTTGCGTCCAAAGTGCTGTCATACTGACGTATGTAATCCTATGTTTTTATTGTGCTGTTTTAATTGAGAATTGTATTCTTATAACACCGTTCATTAATTTGACTTTAAAGCCATATTTTATCTGAAGGATTGCAGAAGCGCGTTATTACAATGGAATACGTGATGAGAATAAATAATTTTCATCGGATTTGCTATGAAAAGTTCGCGTACACTAGTTGTTCAATTGTCATCACACTTTTTTTACCAATAAGGAATTGCTTCTTATACAATATATAATTATTGAATAATTGGCAGAATTCTGCAGGAGAAATACGACTTTTTGTATCATATAATACTTTTTGCATCACGTAATAGTTCACTTTCTTTCATTTCGTCATGGCAATTGACTGTCCAAACTTACAAGAACATTCCATTTTGAAATTACTGCGCAAAAAACCGCACAATATTCAAAAGAAAATTTGCCCCTTTACATATCGCTCAGAAAGCATTCTCGGTGCAGTACAGAATCTAACCCCCCCCCCCACCACCACTTCCGTCGCTTAGCCAGAGAAGCTTGGAAAGCATTTCCAAGGCAAGAATTCCCTCATCGACTCTTGACAACCGCAGATTTTTAAAGTGGCCAACTCTTCTAGAGCACTTGATTCAAATATTTTATTTTTTCTCTGTATCACTGTACAAATGACGACGCCATTTTCCTTTCACTAACATAATTTACATTTGTATGAGAGAATAATATGTCTCTCTTATTTATTCTTAATTAAATTATTTCGTAACGTTTGAATGCATCCACCTCTGATTAGTGGAAGAGAAGGCCATAATTAAGGCCTTAACTACACCAGAGGGGAAATATAAATATGCCAGCTGATACTTATTCAGCCATAATATTGTGATATTTATAATAATAATAATAATAAAATGACCTACATTTCCTGGATATCAAAGGTAAATTGAGCAAGTAATGGTTACTTGAAGCGCCACACTTAAGTTCAAGGATAAAAATAGGCTATCTAACATATATACTTCCGGTTGTGACTGATTAGTATTCGAATGTTGGGTGAATTCCAACACTTCTCGTACTTATTCTGTAAATAATTTTAAACTAAGTTAACTCAAATCGATATTTTATTGATTTCTCTTCATTATATCATTGCTTATTCATCATTATATCTTCAGTACAAGTTCAATGATTGGACACGATTTCATATATTTTACTGTACTTCAGATTTTGATTGTGATCTGTTTTCATACTTGCGTTAGACTGTTTATAATTGAATCTTCTTAAACTTCAAATAGGCTGTAAGTAGGCCTATAGAACTGCACATTTACCATCGTCTATAAAAAGGAAGAAAAATGTTCTTCACTGCCTCTTATTTTATGTAAGATGTATTATTGGCCAAGCTTACAATAAAGAAATATCTGAGGGGAATATTCGATAAATTTTGGAAATTATTCTTAACGACGGAAAGTTCAATAAACATTTGCAGTCACATGTTTTTCTTCTTTTATTAGTTTGTCCACCGCCGTCCCACGCTTATTTTAACATGGAGTTCAGAGTATTGTTAAATTGCCTAATTTCTCCAGTAGAGGCGACACAGTTCACACCCAGATAGCATGAAATTCCAGCATATTTCAGTTTCCGAGTATATTCTTCAGAGGGCAACACAGAGCGTACGGTAATGTAAAGGGTATTGCAGCTGGGTGTGAAAGGTGCTGCCACCTGTAATGTCGCCGCGTACGCAAAATTATCCGTATAGGACAGGCAGTGTATACACGAGTAATACAGTCTAGAAGGCAGTGGTTTGTCCATATCCCTTCGTTTTTAGTCGCAACATTCAAAGAAGAGGGTATAGGTTATTTATAAAATAATTAGCGTAAATTGTGTCTTGCGATTCTGTACAAGGATATGTGAATACTGCTAACTTTTATTTGGGCAGAGCAAGTTAGTTTCACATCAGATTTTTCTCATAATTCTGTATGCGATATACACGTCTGTTAAAAGAATGACGGAACTGTAAAGTACTCGTATTTCAAGAGGCTCAAGAGTTGCTTCAAACAGTAGTAAGATATTTTCACGATCCTGTCTATCGTAACTGCACAAATTTTAAATCTCATTTTCTTCAAACTTATTAACTGGTGAAACAATGAGAACTTGATCAAATGGAAAAACATAGGCTAAGTAGGCTACAAAAGATTGTTTTTCTGTTATCTAAAATAATGACGTGGAAAAGATTTTATCCCACTCTTCAGCGTTCTTGTGAATAAGCCGATTTTGCAGGCGTAGAAACGGTGTTCCAGTACTTGGAAAGTTTGTGCTGCTTAATGACTCTCAGTAATTCTATGTAAACAGAGTTCTTGCAGTATATTATAGGCTACACTACGCTGCACGTATTATAAAAAAAAACTTAAAGTTTTCATTAATCTCATTATAAGTGTTAACGTATAGTATAGGCTACAATATATGTTGTAATCTTTTAAGACAAAAATAATCACAATCTACTTTAGGTTTTAATTTTTTTTTTAATCAGCCTTATTTATCATTTATTTTGCATATTAGTGGTACAAATTCTCAGCCGCGGTGGTCTAGGGGGTAGCGTGCCCGCCTCTAGATCCGCAGGTTGCGGGATCAGACCCGGCTGTGGTCGATGGATTTTTCCGGACGTAAAAATCAGGGCACGGAGTCCTCCGGCATATGCCGGATTTCATATGTAGTTTTGTCGGCACAACTACATATGAAATCCTTCATTATATTTGAGCTAAGCAAAGCTAAGCTAAGCTTTAGCTCTTGGTCGACAACAGGCATTCACGTCCAATAATGCCTTAGTTTCCTGAGGGGTTGTGAGGCGATGGGCTTACCACCTGTCCCTCTGCCCTCTCTCGGAAAATAAGCGTAACAAAAATTCACATAGGTATCAGAAACCTCCAATTGGAGGCCCTTCGCCCCCATACTGGGGATATTGGACAGAGTCAGTCACAGGTACGAATTAAGTTTATTCTTTTCACGACACGCAATTACGCTTTTCTTGCCGGAACAAAGATGTTTTGCAATGGAACTTTCCGGGGCTTTCGTCTTTTCTGCATTATAATGTGTAAAAGATCTGTAGTTTAAAATTTTCGTCATGGATATATTATGTTCACGAAAATACTTGTCATTCCATCAAATGCTGTAATGTAAGGTACTAAATGCAGCCACTTGAATAGATAGGCCTACTGTGCGAAATGCCCAGCAATATATGTTGGACTTAGAGACATAAATAGGCATTTGTGATCTTCATTATCCATAGTAACATGCCAGAATGTTCTGTTCTGCGGCTAGTTCTGGCGGCTCGATCACTATTCTGCCTTGTATAGGGCTCTCCCTAATTAAGGTCTCCAAGTTACATCATGTTGAGACCATAGATATCATTCAAATCCCACTCTACAAACTGAATACTAAATAACGTACGAAATGTAATGCCCAGAGATATAGAAACCAGATGATACACGCCTCTTACGAGTAATTACTGTATAAAATATAAAGCAGGGATTGAGATTACCTGGTATAGACTGTCAAAGCGTATTGTATTATGTTGATGAGATACTTAACCATCACAACAAAGTAGCGTGATTTAACTGACTCTATGTATCAATAAATCGCATTGAATTGGGTATTAGTATCTAAGTTACCGTATTTAAATGTGTAGTAAAATCAGTTACAGATGTCCAAATATAATTTCTTCGGGCTTTTCAGTAATCACCGTAATCCATGTATTATGATTTATGACCATAATAAACATATATGTATATTTGTATAAATTATTAAAAAATTAAACACATTTCTGGAGATAAAGACGCATAGGCATATACACATACCTACACATGTATGTGATTACATATATATATTACGAGTAATGAAGCATAAATCATGGCAACTTTTATATATTTTGAAAATGTGGGATCGTTTTGAAATTTTGAAATATAGGCTACAAATGAAAGGGCAGGGTATGGAATGTATGAATTATGCAGATTATAGGTACTAGATGTAGGACAGAGTAGGGATTAGATACCCATAAACATGCATTCGCAACAGCATCGTGCCACTCGTCTGTATTGCAGTAGTTGGAAGCTTGAAAGCACGCACAGCCCAACGTTTAAAACCCTAGAAGTTTGGTACGGATGTTCCTTGTTCCCAAAGCACCCACCAGCTTCCTGTAGCATTCTCTGGCATTTTCGCTCTAAAAAAAAAGAAATTCTGACGTAAGAACGCTTGTTCGCATTATGTCATATCCAGTTTGCATAAATAATTAAATACCAATTATTTTGTCCTAGGTGAATACTTTCCTCCGAAAAAAGTCCCTAAACTTTAACTGCCCTTAAATATAATCCTTATTTTTCTATTCCCCATTCATATCAGCAGAAGAAGGAATAAGTAATAAGTTTTCTTTACCGATTTTTCAATAAATCTGGGAGTTTTCGTGAAAATTAAATACAAAGTTTCATACGTGTCACGTATTAGGTCTGTTTTCATTATAGTGATAGACGGGTGATTGCCACCGGAAGGGCGATCTAGTAAGTGCGCTGTTTCAAGCTTCCAAAGACTGTTCACTTAATTACCTCACTATCTATGAGCTTAATCATAAATCACGAAATATTTTTTGTATATATTTTATTATCTGCTGCCTTCTTAATTGCAGTTATATTACTTCCACTCTACATGGTTTGTTTTTTTAATTATTTATAATATAGCCCTGAATCTTTTCAAATGACATTCTTGTAAACTATTTTCAGGGCCGGCTATTGAACCACAACGTGGGCCACGGGGTCATCATAAGCAATCAGAGCTTAGTACTTCAAGGTGTGAGTAGAGCCAGTGCTGGAAACTATACGTGTGTGGGATACAATACTGAGGGTGATGGCGAGAGCAACATATTCTATCTGAACGTCATGTGTAAGTTCATATTTACTTATTTTAATTCGTTAGTGACATATTTCCTGATAAGCTCCGCTTGATTAACAAAACCTTAAATAGATTTACCTTTCGTCATCTTTAATTATTTTCTCCGCTAACGCTTTTTCTTTCAGAGCGATCTTTTTGCACTGTCGTTCATGTAATTATTTTTAAATAGCACAAAGGGGGACATACAGCTTTGGGTGAAATCCATAGGTGAGAAATAGGTGAAATCCATTCCCCCCCCCCCCACCTCAGCAATGAATTTCTCTGTAACCTTGTAATCTGGCATGTTCTTTATTGACTACCTCTATAATTACAAACAACTTTCATAATTAATTAAACTGTTACAGTTATGGGTAATTATCGTTACAATATGGCAGCCACGTTTCGTGCATTAAAATGCCGTTTCCGTGATAATTTCTACAAATGGAAATATTGTTTAGTGATTCTTTTTTATTTTTATTTGCAACCATCATATGAACAACATCATCTACAATCTTTGGAATATCTACAGTATAAGTGAAAAAAAAAACATTTTTTTTTTTTTTTTTAGATTTTCTTTTTCATTGAACTATATTCAAAAATTAAGCATTAATGTCGAATGATTTCAATATCGGATGGCATGCATTATAATTTAGGCATGTATTTAAATGTCTAATTTTTAAATGCGCGAGAGTAAATTTTTCACATTATATAATCCCGTGCAGGACTGCAAAAAAGAACAGTCAATACAATGAACATAGTTTATTTCCTGCGCTTCATTTTGTAATTTTACATTGAATTAAAATTTTCTTCTAATTTTCTTTCTGTCATTTTGTCATAAATTTAAGACAAACTACATATCCTAAGGGATACTTTATCAATTTAATGGATAAAGCATACATTTTTCTTTTGTATTTTTAGCAGTAATCACTACCAATCACTTTCATACCACTAAAGAGAGATGCTTTATGCCATATCCAGAAGAGCGAAGTGTCTCCTGAGCGGGATTATAAACCGGGTGTTTATCTTTGGACCCTGGCGTCGAGACCAAGAACGTGCCCAGACCCATTCTAAATTATCCTTTTTAACACAACTTTTTTCTCCATTTACAATATGAGTTACATGTAATCTATATAGTACATCACAATAACTTTAAACCTTTAAAAAAAGAAGTAAAATCAATTAACACTTGAAACAATTTACATTCTTTTTCAATCGTTTATCAGTAACTTATTGATCACTTCACATTTTGGAACGTAGGCCCGATAAGATTGTGTCCTGAATTACAAGTAGTCAGCATCCTGTCTTGTGTGAAAGTGTGATGCATTGCATCCGGGTAGATTCGTTCTTTCTAAATGTTTACTGAAGGAAATCACTATATACTCACTGTCTAAAATGATGTAATATACGGCATGGGCTGTTAACCATAACATTGCTCTGTGCTTGGGGGGGGGGGTAGTAGGCGGAAGTCAGGCCTCAGTATTTTTGGATTTAGACCACCATGTTCCTATATCGGTTTCGTTGTCGTTCATTCCACAAAACTATGAATGAATGTTTCTGCATTGTTACAGTGCTGACATTTATTCGTGTTTGTCATATGAATTTCATGGAATCTCTCTTTTGTAGGTAATATTTCATGTTTAATCATATACCATACTGATTTAACTTTCATAGGGATGAGTTTTCCGTGTATGTTTTTCCAATGTAATCTATGTTTATACCCTTTTTGCTAGAGATGCTTATATGTTGTAACTACTTGTTCCGTATAACATATATTCCAAAGGTAAGTTTATGCTGATTGTGTCCAAATTTGGCGAGACTCTCAAGTCCAATTGTGACCGCTAATCCTGAATCCAATAAGAAGTAAAATTAGTTTGGCTACATTCAATCAAATAGTTTCCCTTGATGAAGAGTTATTGGCAATTCTCTTTCTCGTAAAACCTTCATACCCTTATAGACCTTATCCCAGCTGCTAGGAAGCATCTCACTCTAACGATAATTTCATTATTGGGTTTTGAGTTGGAAAAATACCTTTAAAGATGTATACTTATTTTTCAATTGTCAATCTTATCTAATGGAAGAGAGATATAGGTATATTCTATAGAGGAAAGTTTATCCTGGGCCGGAATAGAATCTGTGCTGCTTTGTAGTCTCTAGGAGACTAGAAGAATATTTCAATTAGACTGAGTATGTTCTTGGGAAGTTGAGAGGCGTCGCTGGCAGCTTACCAAGCTTGCAGCCGAGTTCGATTCCCGCCCAGGACAAATTTTCTTCTAGATAATACTATAAATAACTTAAAAAATTAATTTGTAGATACTATCTTCTATAGTGATAACGAATTGAATATCTTACTTAGGAATTCTATACACTTTTTAGGAAACTCATATAAAGAAGAAGTTAATTAACAAATGTTTTATATAATTAACATCTAATTATACAATGAAATAACATTTGTATTTTTTTTTAACTGTTAGGGCTATGAGTTGAAGGTTCCCATAATAATGCTAAACATATCCTGATATTTTAAAAAATTTAATCACATAGAGAAAAAACTGAAAAACTTGGTTTACAGCCATTCCACGGAAAGTGAGCCTGAAGTGTCCAGATCGTAACAACCTTTTAATATTAATTTAAAATATATGTCATCATTGAAAAATTATGAAATTAATTTTCAGTACTAGTCTACTGAACTAATTCTCTAAATTAATTTCATAATTGTTCAGTGATGACATATATTTTAAATTAATATGAAGAGGTTGTAGTGGTCTGGACACTTCAGGCTCGCTTTCCGTGGAATGGCTGTTTAGTGTTTTATTATTTTTCAAGTACGTAGTTCTGAATAAAAGGTAAGTAGCTCAGGTCCGCGATGGTACTAGCATGATTTAAAAGAGGCTATGGTAACTGAGAATCAGTTCAGGGCATGTGCGATAGAGCAACTCAAAGTAATCTTTTCATTACTTTGTTGACTGTCTTGTAGACTCTCCTACGTGCAAGGCAAACCAGACTAGGGTGCACGGAGTAGCGAAGCAAGAAAAGGCAAACATCTCGTGCGAGGTGGAAGCAAATCCTCCTGACGTCACGTTTAGATGGACATTCAACAATTCTGCCGAAAGTCTGGATGTAGCCGCGGCGCACATCGCCAGGTCCGGGACCTCCAGCATCGTGTCCTACACCCCTATGACGGAACTGGACTACGGAACTCTCCTCTGTTGGGCGTCCAACCGCATCGGTCATCAGCGTGTGCCTTGCGTCTTTCACATCATCGCAGCAGGTAACCTTCAATTTCTCTACTTGAAAACGTAAAAGTATTGGATTTTCTTTTCGTCTTTAGATAATAAGGAAGTAATAGGTTTCATTATTGTATCTATACCTTTTATCGCAAAGATATATGTCCGGAAATAGCACCTTGAAATTCGCAACAAATAATTATTTTCAAAAAAGTTAACTAACATAATTTCAGTAATGGTTTCCGTAAAATGGTAAACAAACCATAAACATTCACAAAAAAAAGATAATTTTATTTGTAAGAAAATAATATACACCTAATTTCGTTTCTATGCGCCAATATTGTAGGGGAAAAGTAATTATGTAGTCTAGTATGGAGTCTTAAAATATAAAGTATAAAAAAATCACAAACTAATATTCATCCAAGATAAATATATAAGCATTCCTGAACCACTGATTATTGTCTCTGTTGGACAATATGTTGTCTCTCCTATAATATTCTCATAATATTCATCCATTTTAGTTTTGTTGCTGCTTGGGTTTCTCCGTCATCCTGTTTCCATTATCGTGATAATTATTGCTCATTTTTAATTATTATATTTATTATCATTAATATTACCATCATCACTTGAGTCATGCCATTACTCTTAGTTTTGCCCCTCTCCCCTGGTATTTTCCCTTAATGTTATACTATATAATTATTTCTCAGTAAACGTAATGTCTACTTCTTGGCCGTAAAATCAGTTAAGTTAGCATTGAATATATTTCATTACTTTGTAAAGCATATAAATCTATAATACAAACTGCCCCCGTGCACGAGCTCCTGCTCTTTCGAGGTTTCGGAATTCGCTTACATATTATCACTTAGAATGTAAATTAATTTAATTGTTTTAAAGAATCCGTAGGTCAGGCTTAGTTAACTTAAATTTTTTTATGCTTTAACTTCTACCTCTCCTATCTAGAATGTATTCGATCAGTACGAATATCAAATAATAGTCTTCTTTCGCTTCCTTTTCTAACACAGTTGACTGGACATCCTTTGCAGGTCGACCAGATCAAGTGTACAACTGCACGATAGCAAACACATCGATGACTTCGTTCTCAGTGAACTGTTCCCCTGGATTTAATGGAGGCATGGAGCAGAACTTCCTGCTGGAGGTGAGGGAGTCCCAGAGTCAGGTACTGCGGTATAACGTCACCTCTGCCAAGCCTACGTTCAGCGTGACGGGTCTCGAAGCCGGGTCTCATTACCAGGCCTGCGTATACTCTTATAACCACAAGGGTCGCAGTGAACCTGTGGTAGTGCAGGCTTCCACACTCCGGCTTCCGGAGAAACAACTCACTGCGGAAAAAGGTAAGTATTGTGAAAGAAATAAAATATCTAAATTGAAATTTTTACATAGGATCACGAGAGAGTGGCTGCTTGTTATCTAATCTTGTGAGTTGTTATAAGTTCCAATAACTTTTATAATTTTACGCTAACGTACATGTAACCGTGCCATGCGCTGTTATAGGAAGTTAAGTGACAAGTTACTCATGTCAATATTGAGGTGATAGGTTGGACAGTACTCTGTAACAGAGACGAGGGAAAGTTTGTAAAAATGACAGGCCTGGCTGGTTCATATAGGCGAATTAGGCAGCCGCCAAGGGCGGGACATTTTTAGAAATATTTAGGGACAGCAAAATATATGCTTAAAAAGAACTTGATTAGCCAACGCGACATTAGAATTTTTTCAAAATTTTGTAGAGTAAGAGTAAGAAGGACAGCAAATTCTTCTTCATAAAATAATGTAAACCTTTCTCAAATTAGGCCAATTCTAATCACTTTTATCTAACCACTACCAAGATAAAGAACACGAAATTCCATGTTTAATGAAATGGTAAAAAATGGGATTGAGATGGCACTTAAGGGTGGCGCCGAAATTATTTCTCGAATAGAGCGTCAAAATACCTATAGCGTCCCCTAGAAAAGAGGTGCCCGGAAAGTGTTCCATAACAGAGACGAGGGAAAGTTTTAAAAAGAGGTGCCCTTAAAGGTATCTACGACAGGGGCGAGGGAAAGTTCGTAAAAAGAGGCACTTTCGCAGACTTTTTTTAAATACCAGAGACTGTTATGCCCATGCATTGCATACTATTTTTTCGACGGTACTGAATATTACAAATATTATTTACATGAAATGTAATTAATCGCCAGCAGCTGTTCAAGATGGTGGTCAAGTTGAAAGGGTACCAACCTTAAAAAGTATTGACTGTTTTGATCTTCGGGGCGACGAAACATAGATTAAGCCTACTTTCACGCAGGCACAACTAGTTGGATGCATTAAACCATAAGTCATTGTGTAGAATTAAAAGGAAGTAAAGACTCGGGTAAAATTGAAATGATAAAATTCGACTGTTTGCAATGATAAATATATCATAAGTTAGAATGTTTGATATAATGAAACGTGTGAGCTGTAAAGACGGCAAATGACGCGAGTAGATGAGTTACTGGCATTAAGGTGCAAGAAATTCAGGTTCCCATAATTGCATTAACGGGAAATAACTGTCGTCGAGAAGAGCATTTTCAGATGAATATCTTAAGTAAAATCATTCATATTTATTATTTTTTATTTTTGTGTGTTAGATTTTCAACCTGGGTAACCGTACAATTTAGTTTTTGTTGCCTTTAACCACAGATATATAGCCTTTAACATACTGAATTCCTTATTCAAAAGATATTTGCTTTATTTTATTTGTTCAACCTGGCGGAGTTAAGGCCATAATGCCAGGGGGAAAACATGAAATACAAGAATAAAAATTACTTACAAGGAATTCAATACATGAATTTAAAAAATAAACATGGAATACAACGAATACAATCATGAAATACTGAAATAATACAACTTAATTACAATAGATAATACAAATGCCTAAAATAAAAAATAAAAACTAAATATTACATTAAATTTAAAAATAAAAAACTAATATAATGTTAACTACTGTCAACCCTCGATATAATACCACCATCCGTTATCTAACATTTAGTGGCACAAAACGAGGGTGGCACTAAAACGAAATTTAATTTTTAAAATAAAAATGGCATGATACAATATTGCCTATGCATTTCCGACTAACAGTTTTCCCCCACAATAATGATAAATCTGATGCAATAGCCTGCTGGTTAGACTTGGGAAATCTTTTACTATATTCACAAACTTCTCGTTTCTCTTGAAGTGTGACAACAGCTCTCTTCATTTTCAGTCTTACGAGCAACTGTAGTGTAGTGTTTCACAGCTGAATGGATACTGGAGTAAAAAAAGTGAAAGTTAGGAATGTCTCATTGTATGAAGGACTCTTTCTACCTGCTCCACCCTCACGTAGGCTGTCTATACGACTTCTTAACATAGCTTCCTCATTCCACTGCATTACATTTACAGTTAGTGGCAGAGGAACACTCACTTCTTGGAAATGCAGCACAGTATGTTTCTTAAATAATCTTCCTAACATTCACCCCAATTTTAAAAGAATCCTGCAACTGAAAAAAAAATCATTCCAAGCTATGTTTTGTAAAACTCTTGTCTTATATTCACAGGCACTAAATGAATTTGCATAGTAACGAGGTATCTTATGTATTTTATATGGGAGAAGATCCGTTCACCTGCATTTATTGGCGCAGTGCGAAGGTGGCACTGTAAAGAGGGGGATTATATCGAGGGTTGACTCTTCTACAACTAATGAAAAATTCTAAAATATTTACTTATTAGCATCAATCGAAACTTGCTTTGCCTAAATGATCCTGAATACTAAATTGATTAAATTGCGCTTGAACTGTGCAATGAGTTTCAGTAGCGAATAGGTGTTACTGTAAAGGAATACGAATAATGTGAAGTCCTGTACAGAGGCATGGATAGTAAGGGATCAAGCTGAGAAAGCGTGCCCAATTTATGCACGCCTGCCTTCCACTCCGGCGGCCCGGGTTCGATTCCCGGCCGGGTGGGGGATTTTTCAGTAGTGAAAGATCCCCTCCCCGGGTTCAGGACTGGGTAGGTTAAGTCTTAGGTTAAGATAATGCACATTGTGCGCGATTCCTTAGTTATTATAGGTAATGAAAAGCAACTGGAAATGTAGCTAGGTGTTGAGTTATGCATGATTCTGCAGAACAGGATGTAACAGTGGAAATATTTTCGCTCGCCCAGGCGTACTTATCGAAACTATTCTAGTGACGGAGTTATGTGCTCGTTAGGTTGAATTGCGACAGTAAATATTTCACCTTACAATATTCAAATTATGCATTATTTTATTCCAGTATTTCCTCTAGAATATTAATATATTATTTAATTTGAAATACGAGAATGTACCACTTTCCTTATACCATGGAATCGCTTTATTTCTTCGTGTAGTGGCTCCATTTTTCAATGGTAATTTAATGTTTGTGAAGATCTTAGTTTCGGAATTTTGAGACAGTGCACGCATAATCTTGGTAATGTTACGTAAGACTTGAGGCTTTTGTTAATCCTATGAAGTGACCTTTATCACCTAGATAATAATTAAGGAATCGCGCACAATGTGCATTTTCTTAACCTACCCAGTCCTGAACCCGGGATAGGGATTTTTCACTACTGAAAAATCCCCGACCCGGGCCGCCGGAGTGGAAGGCAGGCGCGCTACCGACTCACCCACGGCGACGGACTATCACCTGGCTAATTTGGATTTCATTATCACCTGGATAATGAAATCCAAATGAACACTATGATATATAAAGTCAACTAAAAAATTCATTGACCTCACTGAGATTAGAGGATCTATGCAATATAATCCGAATAGAACATTACCGATCTTAATTCTTTCAGAGCTTAATTTATATATCAATATAAGTCCCCGTCAAGTGCGTATAACGCCAGTGGGTTATAAGTTTGAAATCAATAAGGAACATTTCAATGAAACAGCTGGTTTCTAGAAATAACAACAGAAACACATGTATAAAAATTGTCATATTTTAACATAAAACATTACTTTCTATTCTTATACATGTACTTTCATTCAAAGATTTCGTTGACGCTTATGTACGTCAGTAGCAATGAAAGACTAATAACGTGATAACAAACTTCCATGCACTGAATTCTGAAAAATGCAGAAAGAGCTTATTGTATGCAATGGAGCGTTAAAAATAATAACAATAATAATAATAACTAGAATACATCAATGTGTAGTGGTGAGTAGTCCAGCATAGACTCCATCAAAGTTTCCAATTTGTTAAAATAAATTGTGAATTAGTTTGGAAGTATTGCAGTTACGCTTGTTGCCGGTAAAACCCCAAAGGCGACTGCAGGATGTAGTTGTGAAATAACACTACTAGCCAACTGAGTTGCTTGAAGCGAAATGTAAATGTTGTGAAATACTGCATTAAATTCATTCCCCCCTCATGATTTGCATTGGGTACGCCAAAGGTTATGCAACAAAGATCGTTGCTTTTATCAGTATTATTATTATCATTATCGTCACCATCATTAACATCATCGACAACTTTCATGTTTCGAGTGGTAGGTCTGTAAGATAATCACTAATCAGTATGGAGAGGTTCCGCCTAATATACCAACATATAAGTCCAATTACAGCTGGAAGCTGAAGGAGAGAGCACTTAGGAATGCAGTAGTGAATAATCAAGTCTGCTAATTTTATAAGGAATAATATTATATAATCTATTAAATTATTAACTTGTTTGTTTATTGAATTAAAGTGTTATTTGATAAAATGACAAATCTAAGGTAATATTAAAATTTACATAGTAAATTATGTCCTAATATAGGTCATTGTATAAAAATATGCCTAATCACCGTCATAATGACGATGAGTTCAACGTCTAAAATAACTCTTAACAATTACAATGTCAGTAATAAAGTCTACACTCATGAAAACCACCATTAACGGCCGTGGTTGTCGGCATGCTGACCACATGCCACCAATCCTGCCATCTGTCTGTGGTAGATGACGCATCGGTCGGGTGGTAGACCAAGTCCCTCCAGGGATGTAGCGCCACGGAGTTTAGTTTAGTTAGTAGCAAGCAGACGTTTGAAATCGTGAATAGTCTGCATTCTATGGTGAACCACGCCAGTGACATGGCCATCGGCGCAGATATATTATTATGTTTACTTTTTGTTTCACTTTGTTCACCTTGTTCGTTATAAAAAAGCGAGTACCGTCGGAAAATATAATCAGAAACTCTCATCAACGGACTATTATAATACAGTATATTAATAAATCACCACAATATCTACTACATAGACAATTACGAAAGAATCATTTAAAGTCAGTTATGGGAATTAAGAATCCTTCATTTACGTCACTCATTACGTGTTTCAGAACGCCCTCGACCAGGTTTCCGATTTACCCCCATGATGAGCGTGCTGATCGGCGTAGTATCGGCTCTGCTGATAGTGGCTGTGGTAGTTGGCGTGGTCCTCCGCATCCAATGCTCACATAATGAGGATCGGAGAAAACGGCACAAAGCGGCAGCTCACGAGCAGAGATCGAGAGGCGGCGGCTCTGGAAGTTCTGGAGGCGGTGACAAGGGAGGCAGCAGTCCTATCAATAAACTGGACCCCGGAGGCACGGAGAGTGGGGACAGTGACGAGAAGAATCCTGATATCATTCCACAGCCCAGCACAGGTAAGATAGCTACGTTTCTATTACCTTCAGAATGTACTGTACGTATATTATAAAAGCTTTTGAACTTTTGAACTAGATTTTACAAATGTAAATTCACATAGGCCTATTTGAGCAAATATCGAAAAATTGAACATTTGTTGTAGCCACTATTTTGTAACCTGTAGTTATCCAGAAGGGTGTAGTGTTTAACTTGTTCATTGTAGATCGGATGTTGCATTTTCCGATTCTGCCTGACTGGATGAGCATGCTTGCTGCATGCACTTTTGTCAATTATTTGAAAGAAAATAGGGGGAAAAGGATATGCCGATCAAAGGAAACAAACAACGTAGAAGATGGAGAAATTATAACTTCAGAATAACTTAAAAATTAACTTGCAAACAGTAGTCGTGGCTCATGACTTAAAAGGAGATTTGCAGCATTTACCATTAAACTTCATTCATTTAAAATAACGGAACGCTAAACTGAAAGCTGTGAGGCGATGGGCATACCACCTGTCCCTCTGTCCTCTCTAGGAAAGTATGCGTAACAAAATTAAACTAGGTACTGGACCTCCAATTGGAAACCCTGTATCCCACAGCAGGTGTTAAAGGAAAGAGGCAGTCAGTCAAACTGAAGTTGAAACTACACACAATTAAACAGCAATGCAAGAATGAATAACTACTCGGTTCGCTACATCCTTGTGCAGCTCATCGTGTTCTTAAATGGAAATTACATATTGACGGAGGCCTGACAACGAAGCTAAAATTGGGTTACTGCTCATGAGGAGATCTGAGCTTCAGAGAATGTAGCGAACGGCGAAAAGGAAGGTATTCATATTACCGACTCACAAGAAAAATCGACCTATGTAAAGTCGACTCTATGTAAAATCGAATACAACATTGTATTTGAAAATAAAATTACACGAAGAACAGCACTATAGCACTATTGCACACTCAAAACAATATTAAAACGAAAGGATATCAGCATATCAGAAATTTCTTGGCCTTTACCTTCAATCAAACTTAGAATGGAAATCACACATTGATTATACTGCTAATAAAATAAGTAAAGGTTTATTTATGTTAAGAGTACTCTGTTCTAGCATAGATCAAAACTCTCTTTTGTTGGTATACTATGCTCATATCCATAGCCACTTAAGTTATGGCGTCTTGTTATGGGGATGTCATTCCTATGCCAAGAAAATCTTTATCTTACAAAAGAGGGCTGTTCGAATAATTTGTGGGGTTGCCCCTAGATACACTTGTAGATCACTTTTTGTCAAACTTTGTCTCCTCACTTTGCCATCATTATTTGTTCTGAGATGCCTTCTTTTTGTTAAAAATAACATTAATAATTACACAAAATGTTCTGCAGTTCATGATCACTTAACACGCAATAGATCAAATGTATATATCAATAAATGCAAGTACTGTGTGACTCAAAATAGTTATGAAAGCTTATCTTTAAATCTCTACAATAGTTTGTCCAATAGTGTCAGAAATCTATCTTATTCAAGCTTTAAAAGCACTATTGTATCTACTTTGAAGGCAAATCCTTTATATAGTATTCAAGATTTTTATATTTTAAGGCTGTGATGACTCATTGTGAATGATATTGTTTGAATTGACGATTGCCATACGTTGTATTAATGTCTGTGCAATAAAGTTATTATTATTATTATTATTATTATTATTATTATTATTATTATTATTATTATTATTATTATTATTATTATTAATAATAACACTAATAATAACTAAAAAGCAATTTTTCAGTCCTGAAGGAAACACTGGCTGTCCAAATATAAATGAGAAATGTAACCGTTTATAGTAATAAAGAATAAAGCGAAGTATGTAAAACTTATTCTAGAGGGTATGACGTCTCAGCCAATGAGAGCCAAGTAACAAACGGAAGCTCAGGCAAACTATTGTAATTGTACAGATTCTATAAATATTCATCCGGTAGAAACAAGCAAAGATACAAATATCATATTTGTCCCTGTGAACACTTTTCTCAGAAAAAAATTATTCCTGAACTTTATACATGCTTATAAGCTCATGTGAAAACAAATTCCATGCAGTTTGGCAACGCCTTGGCAAGTATCTTCCGCGCGTAGTGAGTTGTTCTGTAGTGGAACAAAGTCAGTACCTCCGATCGGCGATCTGGTAGTTGGCTTTTGCAGTTCTGCAGGAGTAATAATGTAATTGGTTCTTAAACCATGAACTTAATCACAAAACGCCAAATAGGTTCTTTGTTTTTTTTCTTATGTTACTGTTTTCTTTAACCTGCTTGTTTCAAATTGAGGCCACAGAAGACCTGTCAGAAAACTATTCTCAGTTCAAAAAACATTTTGTTAATGTGTTTTGTTTACGATTATATTGGAGGCTCTTTTCTTTATCTATTGGGTAAAAAATGTAGTAGTTACAGAACACGAAATATTGTTTTCATTAAAAATGAACAAATATTCGTAATAATTCCAATGAACCAGTCTCTATTTTGTATTAATACACATACAACTTAAATACTAGAAAACTCCTTTCTTATTATACAAGTAGATTTTTGTATAGTATTCCAGAAGTTCGTGCATATATGTAGATTTTATGTATAGAATGGTAAATATTCTTATAGTTTGATAATACTATTTTAAAATAATATTTTTGCTAATTTAAGAAATGAAACAAACAGAAACTTCTGTTAATATGAACTTCAAAATAAATAACTATCATAATAATCAGCCTGCATCTATTATTTTAAAAAAGACCAAGATTACCAAAACAAGCAGGAGAAAAAATGTATTAGCGTAGTGGAGAATTCTGGAGGATAGTGGAGGATTCTGGAGGATAGTGGAGGATTCTGGAGGATAGTGGAGGAATGTTTAAGAAATATCACGGAGTAAACGACCGCCCATTAGGAACAATTTCTTCAGTTATTTTAGTACAGATTTTTCTAAGTAATTTTATTAATTACCTCTGGTTTTGTCATTGTTTACTTCTATGTGCTGTACCATCTCTTGATTCACTTGTTCGCCATTTTCATCCTCTGCAGACCTATATCGATGTGAATACATGCTGTAAACAGTTACTTGCAAAAATTAGAACAAAATTTCATCTATTGTCATATTGATAATTTATTCAGATTCAAAATATTGGAAGTATCTATCGACGTTAATCAGATTGAGGCTTCAACTTTCTTATTTTGTAGACTGACTGACTTTTTTCTGACGGATAACGGATTTTAAAAATAAAATATAACACTTGTAGGCCAAGTTTGAGATGATGGAGGAGAAGAATTTAATATGAAGCAGATCTGGAATGATGGCGTCTTGTGGTTGATGTGTTCTGATCGAATCAAAAAACTGATAGGATGCCACGAATATTTGAGCAATTTAAGAATCCATCTCTCAGCTAGAAAACTTTTTTCCTTGCTTTCTACAAGATAAAATCCAGACTCTCGAACTAATGGGAAATATTCCAGTTATGTACAAAATTATATTCAATTCAATCATGATGTCCATTATTCATGTGAACGTGTCTCTTTAAAGTAAAACCATAATTCGCATTGTAATAAACAATAGGCATTGCGTTTCAATTGGTTATTCCATTTTCAATACCATTTATGTATTATAGAATTAAAATTGCAATTCGTACTTCGTGGAAATTGAACCCCTAGGGATGGAACAGGCTGATGGAAAACGTCAGAAATTGTTAATTGAATACATGTGTTTACTTAACTTAACTGTTCGATAGTTTAATTCGTCCTAAATACCGGTAGGCCTACGTCTCAAACTGCTCCTTATTATACAATGCAGATAGTTTAATTCGTCCTAAATACCGGTAGGCCTACGTCTCAAACTGCTCCTTATTATACAATGCAGAAAACAGTACAAAAATCTGAGCAGTATAATGTACAAGGGAAACATGATAAACGAAAATGTTAAATCCAACAGCAAATTAAAGAAATGAATTTTGAAAATCATATTGCATACCAACAAGCTTTTCTACTTCCTGAAGCGGAATAGTTATCAAAGGTTTGCGTACTATTTTCTTAAAATTACTATGATCTTCTTATACGATTATTTAATCCATCATTTATTGAGGGGTAGGAAAAGATGGAAATCACTGGGAGCAAGATCCGGGTTGTAGGGTGGATGTTTAAACACCTCCTAGCAAGTCTCCTGCAGAAGTTTGGCGGGGAGGTGTTTAAACATTCACCCTATAGCCCGGACCTCACTCCCAGTGACTTCCATCTTTTCCTACACCTCAAAAAATGACGGGGAATGACAGAGAATGACAGAGAATGACAGAGAATGACAGAGAATGACAGAGAATGACAGAGAATGACAGAGAATGACAGAGAATGACAGAGAGGAAGAGATGTTTGTCACACAGTGGTTCAAATCTCTGGCAGCAGACTTCTACGACACAGGTATTCGAAAGTTGGTTCCACGGTTTGAAAAGTGCTTCAATTCCGGTGGCAACTATATTGAATAATAGCTGAATACTTGCTGTATGTGTTGGACTATATATGTCCACGAAATTGTGTTTTGTTTCTGTAGACGGCCCCAAGGAAACATACTTTATGGATGCGTCTCGTATAATGTAAGAAAGTTATTTTAAATTAAATTTAAAAAAAATGTTCAGTTTGCAATTAACTAATTAATAGATTCGATCAGTATGTCATTATAATTGCCTAGTGTGAAATGGGCTTGAAAGGGTGTCTCAATTGCATAGAACACTATATAGCAGGCAGCCAGGCGGTGGTATGCAGCTTGCAATGTAATTACACCATACCACTGTTAACAATATGGCCTCGGGTCCAGTGCGCACAGCTGTATTCAGCACAATGCCGGTTCACATGGTTCAACTGCTCATACAATACCGGCCACCGGCACTGTTCATTTAATATCTCATGGATAGACAACAGGATTTAAGTAAAAATGTATTAAAATTATATTTTATATAAGTAGAATGTTAGCTCAGGAGCTGCGGATAGTAATTCTCACGAGTGTATATAATTTTTTTACTGTCGTGAACCATACTTTATTAATTTGTAATATGAAGTTTATTTTTTAATTAATAAGATAAGTGAAGTGAATTTTTTTGATCAAGATGTCAGAGACAGAGACAGTGTATTTAATATCTTGGTAAATCTGAGGATGTATTCGTCATTATTCTTTTATCTCTTGGCTAATTCCATTTGGCTCGTGTCAAAATACACCTTAATTTTTAGTTTGTAAACAAAGGTGTGACGTGTTAATGAAGAAGTGTCGTTAGCTTGTCTTTCGGGAAATATGAAAACCAGTAAACACTGCGTCGAATTCTATATTGAAGAAAAAAAGAACTGTCAAATAAAATGGGTGATATGCTAAAGATATGTACTGCACTATATATGAGACGACCGCTTCACTCAATTTTACAGGAAACAAGAAAAATGTGTGGAAACTAATAATTTATAAGAAGCCTCTTCCGAAACTTCAAGTTCCTTAAAATTGTAAAATTGTAAGTTTAAATCTTAAAAATTGTTAAAGAAAAACGACCCTTGTCAAGTTTGTCTGTCTTTCTGTTTTCCTATTACCCCCAGTGCAGTGGTGTTGCGTAGGGCCTCCAAGTGGAGGTTTCTCTTACCTACGTGAATTTTGTTACACTTATTTTCGAGAGAGTGTAGAGTGACAAATGGTAAGCCCATGACCTCAGTCAAGTTTATAGTTAAATAGATATTTTTTACTTGTGTTTAAATGTATGCAACAGATTTTTAATATATTTTAAGCCCCAAATTAGGTTTTACAGACAAAATATTTAGAGAAGAACCATCATGCTGGTCATTTTGTAAATTATATATGTGACACCTTGCACAAAACATTTCATGAAGTTCTATCCAGTAGTTTTTTAACAACAAGGAAACTGTTTTTTTAATGTATTGCATTAAGCTCTTAGCGCAGAAGGGCATCCTGCGTTTAAATTCGTAACTTTCTCCTCGCAAATATAATTACCTATTCAGTACATCTTGAAACGAGAAATAGTGGGAAAATAAATATGTATATATGTATGTGTGTTTTATATATATATATATATATTTATATATATATATATATATATTTATATATATATATGACTTTATCTACACTATGGTGATAATGACAGTCAGGTGATATCCAGGGACCAAAAGGATCTAAAGATACTCGACATTCGTCTCACAGGTGAGAGGAAAACCCCACCTGGATTACTTATCCAGACCAGGAATCGATCCCGGTCCCGCTGCGTCAGAAGAGGGAACGCATTCCCTGCATGAACAAATTAAATGTTCAATATTAAATCTGATCTGTAGTCATAATATACTCCGTTGTAAAATACACCATATTAAGGAGATTGTATCCTACATTTATAATGGCATCCATAAATTTATAATATTTTAAAATGTGTAATATATTATTTAACAATATTAACAACTTGAATGTAATGTTTTTTTAATACAACTTACCGACCGATTTTAGCAAAGAACAAACAGCACGTGTCAACAAACTTCCTGAAGCTGAATATTCCACAAACAAAGAACCCGATTTTATATCACTTCGTGTTCCCCGTTTGCTTTCGAAAGTCCAAGATTTAACTCAAACACGTCTCGCCTGTGTAATCATAGAACTGTATAAAACTAGTTGAAACTTTTTTCATAAAACCCCTCTTTTATGCGCTGTACCTCTAGGTATAGGAAACCCTTCAAACTAAAACTTCTCACAGCAACATGTATATTTCGACTGTACCTACAGGCTATCTACATTCCATACTATTTTATGAAGATGAAAACTTGGGCTCTAATTGTGTGGGGTATCTTGGCACCAACCAATATGGAAAACTCTTTTATTTCTGAATACCTCTTAACGAGACTAACATAGTAGTTGGTTTCTTAATTTCGTCGTATAACGTACTCTTTTCGATTTGTTTTAATGGAATTTTTCCCGATTGATAAAAATATAAGTCCATTCCTGTTCTGGATACCCACATCAGGCACCTTTCCTTACCACCTATCACCAGATCATCCTTAAATGTTGATTCTTACAAACAAGCTAGAATTTTGACCCTTTTGAAAATTTTCTTGAAATGCACGAGGTAGTAGGGCTATCAGAACGTTCCTGGCGGTCCATGATAAGATGTGTAGATAGTTGGTAAACCTGCAGACGTCACTACTTCAGTACATGAGTATGCATTAAGTGGAACGAATTATAATATATTATATTTATGTAATGTATTTTCATACATAAAAGTGTATGATGTATAATATAATTTCAGGGAACTTTTTGATATCACCTGGCTATATATATTTATCAAGGTAGGAACTTGTATAATTATCAAGGTTGAATCAAATCAGGAACTTGGGCAGTTAGCCAATGAGACTGGTCAGAACATAATATTAAGTAGATAAGTTATTAAAATAATAATGCATTTTCGTCTTTTAATTGAATCCTTTATAATGCATTTTTAGTGTTCAAATTATGAAGCCATCTCTTACTGAATTCGAAATAGCTTACAGAAGATTTTACCCGTAAAAATATTACAGACAAAATTTCAACCCAGCTACTTGCTTAAGGTAGTCTCCTTAACTGATCAAAGTTAAAAATCCTATGTGTTGCGTTTTTACTCCCACAGCTACACATAAGACTACGAATTAATGTTCTTATCCATTTGGAAACCTATGTGACTGAAACACAATAAATTACATTTTCTGCTGTACATTTAATTAACTGATATTGAATTTTAATCATTATGTTATTAAGTTGAATACAAAGAATAAATCAACGACTATGGCCCTACAATTTTTCCGGGTACAAAAGCCATGTTTAAAAACAATTTCAGCTCTTTCGGCAAGTAGTTTTTACGACAAATCTGAACAGATAGAAATGAGTCATTAGAATTTTATATAGCCTAAGTATAAAATTACAATTATAAAAGTTGCATTTCTCCTGTCTAACTATTTAGACTACCTGCGAAACCTTGTTGTGCATGGTAAAACAGTAAAATAAGCAAGCCTATAAGCACGATAGATGTAAGAAATAAGCACCAAAATAAGCAAATTCCAATTAAACGAAACTCAGTTAATGTGTATTTTTCTGTAATTCATATACCTAGTTTGTAGTAGAGTTTGTAAGTAAATTAATTCGTGTCGTCGGCAAATTAGCCTATTGTATACAGAAACGATATTTTTTTATTTCTTCACACCGAAAAAAATACGATAATTTCTGCATTAGAACCTTAAATCTCGAATTGTGGAGAAAATTATTTCCTGAGAATTTTTTGGATCTTAATGCTTATTGTAACTTATGCTACAGACAGATCCTACTAATTTTATTTTACTTCTCCCTCGTATGTCAAATAATAAGTCAGTTACTGTAAATCAGTATCCGTTAATTCTTAATACTGTAAGAGGTTTACGCAGAAAAGAAAGCCATTTAAGAGCCTACCATTCAATATTACAAAAATGCATAAGGCTTTAATGAGGTCTCGGCCATTGGCCTAATGATAGGATCGAGAGGCGCAGTCCCCGAAATATGCATGCGTTTTGGATTTCTTGTGGACTGGACAGAGAACTGTTTTACATCAGTGCAGTCGCTGCAATTAGACAATCGGTGGCAAATTTAAGAAAACATTTATTTGGTACTTAATGTTTTGTATTCATATATTCTTTTCATATTTCTAAATATTAGAAATATATTTTATTGCTTAATAATTGTAAATAATGTAGCCTATACTTTGTCTTCGGCAGCCCCAGAGTGGGGGAAGTTGTAAAATAAAATAAATGAAAATATATTAATATTATATTATGAATCATCTTATTACTGCGATCGTTGATAAGATTAACTGCAATATTTCTTTGTACATTTTATAATTATTTAAGCATTTTTAAAATAATCAATGTCAAATTGCATTACTTTTTTAGTTATAGAATTTCTTAATTATTTTACGATTTTCGTCGTAAATCCAGAAGTTATTTCAGTAAAGTAAAAAGCCAGGATAGTTTATTTATGTTCAAATAACTTGAGATACCTAGTGATTGCTTATATTATTATCACTATAATCCTAAACTCAGACGTTTTTTATAGCTGTTATCTATTTCAAACGCTTCACTATTATATGGTATGTATTTGAAATATAGGGGCTATTCAATTTACTGTTCGTAGCTTCAACTTATTTCTGATCTTGCAGAAAGTTTTGAGATTATACCACCTCATATGAAATAGAAAGAGGGATGATTCGTTTAATCCATAAGTTTTATAGTTTGCTTTTACATCATTCTATGAACGAACAGGTAACAAAACTTTTCTAAAACTAGTACGAAGTGTTTTCATTACAAAAATGCCATAACATATGCGACAACGTGATCCTGCCGTATATCCGGGACGTATAGGGAAAAGATATGCGACGGTAAAATTTCCCTTAGGACTCATCCATTTTCCCTCCGTAAAAAACTGTGCTCGTATTAGCTGGTAACACAATTACATTACTGGTAATCAGCTCACCTAGTTTGTGTCTTTGCGCGAATGCAGGATTATGTTCCGTACATGCCCTGGGAAATTACCCGTATCATCTTACGCAAAACTTCCCCGGCAATAGCGCCATCTGCTGTAAAGTATCCTTCATATATTGCATCTAATACTGCTACAGTTCTTCCCGTACAATGCTTGGGAGCCTTCCGGAAAGGGTTTTTACGTCATATTTTTACTCCGTCGTCATATTGTTTCCTTTATGACAGTGTTCCCTCAACACTGCCTACTAGAATGTGCTCCTTGATGTTAGAAACGTAGCAAAATAGCATTCTTTGCTCGTATATAGGCTCCGAAATTACCAGCCTTTATCGTCTACAAAAGCGAATATAAATTCCAGCACTCTTGTCATAGAATATTTCTGCGGTTATGTAGTAAGTTTAAACTGTCTTTATTACATCGTAGACTCCGTAAGCAGACCTTTAGAAATATTTACTATTAAGCGGCTGAGACGAGTGTTTGAAAGCCCTAAAATTGGTATACCGTTTTATCTACAAGGTACATGAAAAATGTTAAATCTCATCGTACACTAAATAAATTTGCTTTATTGTAGTTGGCAACTTATTCAAGTAATAAAATGCAGTGGCTTACAAAATATTAATATAATGCCCACGAGGTCGACTCAGCCTCTAGGGTGGTAAAGGCGGTCAGTGCGTAAGGCTGACAGCCTTACCAAATTCACTTGCCGGTGTCTAAAAATCTGGTAGACTCAACCTTCTGGAACCCTCAGGGCCTATATGATGATGATACTGTTAGTGTTGATAATAATGATGATTGTGATAATAATAATAATAATAATAATTCTTTATTGGCCTTTAAGTACGAAGTATAATTCTTTTATACTCTTATTTTATACTCTTTTATACACTTATATTATTATATTCTTTTAGGAATTTTTACATAAATGATTTCTGCAGTCACTGTAACCTTATTATTGACAATGTCTATCTGTACAATGTATAGCTACAGATGCAATAAATTATTATTATTAATTGGCTTAGTCAAGGTATAGAAATACTTATGTATACGATTGTAGACTTTCGGTGATCCGGACAGGCCCCAGTCCCATCTAGCCCGGATTAGCAGGACTCTCTGTGTTGTATAGATAACATTATCACTCATTTAAGAATTAATAATTTTAAAGATCATGCATACATTTAAGAATAAGGAAATTTTTTCAGTGACTTGTAAATTTTTTGCCAGATAGTTATTTTAGTACTGCTGTAATATGTTGTATAATCTAATTCCTATCGCGTTGGCATCTTTATCTGATTTTTAAGCACTGATTTATGATAGTCTGGTTCACCTCTAGTGTTGTAGAAATAAATGTCATTACTTTTAGTTAACTGTTCATCATAAGCAAGCAGAATCACACGATATGCATATAATGAGTAAAGAGTTAATATTTGGTTATTAAAGTGTTTCCCTTTACGAGTAGGTAAACCTAACACATCCCATACTCAGATTAGCTAGCCTTGGGATTTGAACTTTGGACCTCTCGAATGTCAGTCCGCGATATTACCACTCGGACACTGAACTCGGTCTACCTGTAAATATTATTTTACATGATACATATTATGTTGTTGTGAACTCGGTCAATCTGTAGATATTATTTTACATGATACATATTATGTTGTGAACTCGGTCTACCTGTAGATATTATTTTACATGATACATATTATGTTGTTGTGAACTCGGTCTACCTGTAGATATTATTTTACATGATACATATTATGTTGTGAACTCGGTCTACCTGTAGATATTATTTTACATGATACATATTATGTTGTTGTGAACTCGGTCTACCTGAAGATATTATTTTACATGATACATATTATGTTGTTGTGAACTCGGTCTACCTGTAGATATTATTTTACATGATACATATTATGTTGTTGTCCATTTTCACTGTGTATTATCAATAGTATTTTTTCTAATTAGATTAGTAGAACTTTGTAGCTTTGGTTTTAACGATTAATTCCTTAACGTATACAGCAAATGTTTACATTATAACAACATAATCCTGATATTACGTCTTCCAAACAAAGCTGACAGTATATTTCACGGTTTTCAGACGCAAATAAACTTTTTGTAGGGGAGTGAAAGGCTGAAGAGAAATATAAATAGGAAGAAGCGCCTTTCCTAAATATGCTTAATGCCTTGTTTGGATGTAAATGCGGACATCATAGCGTCGTTTTTCTGCACACAGCGGGAATTAGTTAAGGGAAATGGAAGTATTCTTTTGTTTTGAAATGTAATGAATTTTAAACTACGTGCTCGTGCTAGGGATTTTTTTTTGTGGTACAAAACTAAAAATCCTGAAATATATTCCCATTCTTTTTGCAGCGAATTTTTATAAACTAAAGAAATCGGTTAAATTCAAGTGATTTTTACATACCTATATGGAGCGAACCGAAATTTATACATATGTTGTCATTAAACATTTCATAATACTCTATTTATATAAGGCCAACTGCTTCATTGCTATTATTTACCACTCAATATAAATATCTGGTTCAGAACTTGCAAAAGAACTAATCCACATTCAGGCCATTCAAAAATTGCTTTACAATATCTGTCTCTTAATATGGACAAATATATTACATCTAATTCGAAGTGGTTTTCTGATTCTCTGGTAAATTATTTAAATTAACAGTAGCCTACAAAGAAGGCCATGAACAGGCCAATTATGTCAATAAATTCTTATACAGATTATGGGTACAGATTATGGGTGCAGATTTTTTTAATCAACAATAAAAACCCATAACCATCCTACTTAACAAACTAATTCCCGAGAAGGAAACAGACGCCCATAAACATACATATGCGACTGCATCGTGCCACTCTAATGTATTGCGGTAGTTGGAAGCATGAGAGTGCACATATCCACCCCATGGTTCTTTAAAGTTCGGCACGGATGGGCATTATTCCTCAAAGCTTCCATCAGCTCCTTGTGCTATTCTCTGGAATTTCTCCTTCGGATGCTGACAATTTTGACGGAAAAATTCTGTTCAGATCTTGTCATATCCATATCACAACTCAATTACCATCGCCTCTTTCACAATGCTACCAAATTATGTGTCCATATACTAGAGATGGAACTCTCTCCCCTAGCATACATCATCTCATGGTACTATCTCCTTTCTTCGAGCGAAGAAAATAGTTGTCATAACTTATGATAGATCACAGGAAATACAATTCTACTTTAAATGCTTTAGAATGGATTCAGTAAGGCAATATGTCCTCGTCTGTACCCAACCAAACAGTAGAGCATGTATTATTCCAGAGTATCCGCTGTTTGTACCTAACTACATCTTGACCTGTGACAAAGTCCTTCGAACCACCTGTAACCCTATTACTACAAAAAAAGTACTGTCTAAATATAAACTACAAAAAGTTATGTGACATTTTCAAAACACAAAGGAACTTTTTCATCACTAAACAACGTAAAAATATCCTATGTAAGTTAGAATAGTTTACTTTTGTATCAAATACAGCCCTAGCTTACAGCATCGAAGATGAGATAATGATGATGTTGATGGCAATAATAATAATAATAATAACAATAACAATAATAATAATAATTTATAATATTATATTGTGTATAATACATCTTTATTAGATTTGTTCAGATTCTTAAATGTAGGCCTACTTCAGTGTGGGCTTTTAAAATACAGGCCCCTCTGCATGAATGGACATACCAAATTTTTTTGCATTGCATTGGGCGATTGGATGAAAAATGATGTAATAAGCATAATATAGTATGATCGAACAAAAAAATTAAAAACTGAGAACGTGTGCTTTTTCTACAGTTGAGCCAGAAGACCACAGTGACTACGTCAGAAAACGTCAACACATATCAACGATCGAAACTACATCTCCTACAAGAAGTCTACTGCAACAGAGTCTACAAGGAGCCCCTGGAGCTCCTGGCGGCTATGCGGGTTATTGCACACTGCGCAATGGCATGCCTCTTCAAGATCTCAACAACATAGGGAGCAAGCCAAAAATGGTAAGTTCTTCCTGCTTAAGCTAAGTACATAGGCCTACATGTCAGTTAATTTCCTTAAGGCAGCCTGATCCATATAGAAATATGCATACATACTTAGGCCATGGCAACAAAGCGATCGGATGGATATCTTGCTCTTCTCATGTTCCTGCTGTGATAAGTGTTTTAATTATTAAACTTCTGTTTAAAATTATACTTATCAGAAGATGATATTCAGATCATGGACTGTTATTGCTGAAAGTAGAAGCAGCTTCTTTGCAAAGCCATAAAGAGACGTCTATAGTAAAAATAGTCTGATGTGAAACACATAACTTCCTCTACGCAAATAAAGGTGTTAGCTCTTTCATTATGCTCTTAGTATAACACATTGTAATCCATAATAAACCTTATATTTTATTCGTGTAGAATATTTAAACATGCCACGTTTTGAATCGCATCACCGAAGCATACACAACCCAAATAAAATTTAAATGTGTTGCATTCACGTAGTTTCTAACTTTTTTTTACCCTAAGCATGGATTATAAAGTACACCTTTCTCACTTCACTCCACTTTCCGTATTGCAAGGAGTGCGTTTTCATTTGTTTCATGTTTATGCGAAGGTTTATTGTACACTAAGCAAAACTGGGTTTCTGTGAACAGTGGCTGGCTTATAACTACCCCTCCGAGATTTTTTTCGAAAAAATTTTCAAATAAAAGTTCTAACCGTTAATATAAGCACTTCACGTACAAACTTGAAACAAAATCATTGGAGCCGTTTCCGAGAAAATCGCGAAAATCTCTTCTTCTTCTTTTTCATAGAAAGGGGCATTAAAAGTAAGGAAAAGTCGTAGTCAATCTTCATCTCATATCTCCCAGTCAGAAGGTCTTAACCCAAATATAACTTTATTCTTTATACGATTTTCCATTCTCAGGCTAGACTGTTCATAGAAAGACACACACAAAGACATGCTTCTGAATGAGCATTTTTGGATTCAGGGTACCTCAAAACGTGTATTTATGTTTAAAACTCTAATCTGAATTTCGCGGTCGAACACAAAATTTCTCTTCCTATATTACCTTCGGTACGGGTACAGGAATTAAAATGGTTCTTAGAAAGCCATCCCGTTTCTTATCTAAATCTGCCTAAAATATTTGAAGTATTACTTCCGAATGGATGATGGAACTTTTTGTCGCCTATTAGAACGCGTAATCCTGTTAATTGCAAAGCAGAACACAGAGGGTATAAATTTTTTCTAAGTTTTGTCATTACTCTCACGGCCACTACCTTAAGATTTTAAATTTTCTACTGCTTGAACTAACTAACCTAATTTTGATTTTAAACCTAAAATATCTAACTCTGTATAAAGCTTTGTTGTCGTATAGTTTCAACGAAAGGAATTTCGCCTTATCAAACTTCATTTTAAAATTGCAATAATGGTTTATTTTTGCCTCATACCCTCTTAAAGTTAAAATGCTAGGACGAACAACAAGAAAGTTGAAAATTTATTAATGAGCTGTAGGCCTACTATGTATTTATTTTCACTATATACAGAGTGTGTCTAAATTCCCTTTACAGACTTTGAGGATTTGTAGTGGGGACCAAGACGGTTAATTTTAGGTTAGGAACTCATGTCCAGAAACGTACCATTTTCCAGCTACACGAAAAATGTCTGTGAATACGCTTTCCAGCCCGTTTCACCGCTCACATACGCCTGAGCGTTCTTCGTAGCCTAATGCATGCGTTCGGACTTGAACTCAAACCAATAAGAGATTGGCTCACCCAGGGCTGGTGTGGAACACAAGTGAGAAGGAGATTAATTGCCAACATTAAATAAAGAATAACACTAGAAGAAACCAGAAACATCGGTGTACCCGAGTGTACAAGACATTTTTTACTTGGAAACATAATCCTTTAATACAAAAGAATAAATATATATCTGTGGCTTGGTTCTAAAAGGGCCAATGTAAATATCTTAGTCTTTATCTGTCGTATAATAAAAGTGTCAATATCTGTTGCTATTAATAGACATAATACAGAAACCTTAGAGGCCAATGTCGGAAGTTCTGAGCAAAAATTGTTACTTCTACAAAGGCTTCAAAGTCAGTTATCTCAAACGCAGGTTTTATGACATTGGCCCTTTTAGAACCAAGCCACAGATTATATCTTGTGTGTGTGTCTGAAGCCATATTAATAAATGTCAGTGCTCATAATAATATACAAACAGCGAGAGCTCTTGACCACTTACCACGCTATGATGTTCTGCGGGTTTTCTAGTTAAAATCCGCAGGCGCTTTCTTATTTCTACAAAATTTATTCTCCTCAACCGAATATTCATCATACGTCATTCGATCAAGAATTGAAATATATTATTTGCTTGATGGATTTTTTAATTTTATTTTATGCAGTTACTGATTGTAATGTCACTCCAAACTGTAAACACTTTACTACATCGTGAGAGTTGTAATAGTTTTCCATAAACGAAAACTGGTGATACAACAGGAGGCAGTAAGTTACGTGAGATTTCATTGTAACAGAAGTCAGTGGAAGTTATTCCTAAGAGCAAACATTTTCGAACCATATTCTTACATTCCCGAATTTCATAAAAAATAAAAAATAAAAACATAGTAAGTGATACTTCTGTACCAAAGTAAACAATCTTTTTTCAGTTTACTAAAAGTTCATGTAAAGGACTTGATCCACTCTTTGATTCCAGGATTCTTCAAGTTGAGATCGCGATACATTGAATAGTCCACCATTGATTTGTTCATGTAGATTAAGTTCCCGTTATTATTATATAGTTGAAAGTAGTCTGTACTTACTGGGGTGCATTCTCCATACGCCAGAGGAGCGGCTACCAATCACAGATACTATCTTCCTGAGTTTCATAATCCACCATGAAAATATGTGTTGTGAATCTAAGGTTACAATAAAGGGAATTTTTAAAAAATCAGAATCGTAAACTAAAGTAGAACATAATTCTAAGTACTTTCATAAGTCTACTTCAAAACGATTGCCATTAATTTCTATGCACCCATTTCTATTAGCTGGCAGGCTAATGACTGGAGATCATGTACTTTGTGTGCATTAACGTGCAAATAGTTCTGGTCCGGAGGGAGATAGGCTAATGTTGTTTGAACTCTAAAGCTGGGGAATGGGCGAGAGGAATACTCCACTAAATACACCAACTGGCCATTACACCGATCTGGTCATTCTGGTATTAACATCTCATATAATCTTCTAAAGGTAAGCAAATATAACGTTAGCGATGTTGTCGTGTTGCGGTTATGAATATTACATTCATTCTAGAAAATAGTAAGCTATAACTCCATAGCTGCGTAAAAGCATTATTGTGATTATTTCATCCAAATGCTATTCGTATGATAGACGTAAATATTTTGTAATATTAATTAATTTCGTTTTCAGACAGGGTTAATAGTTACAAAATTGAAAGAGTGTCCACCTTAAACCCTTGTCGTAGCACTTGTCTGGGGCCACTTATATAAAATATAAAATAACACAGATGATAGAAGCACTCATTAAAAACAATGTTGTCACAGTATTAAAATCTTCTTTATTGGTCCCAGATGCGTCCTTCATTATTCGAATATGCATTTCGATGCAATGGTAATGTCGCTTACTAGGAGGAGTTTTGCTTTCTCTTCTAAATCATGACTTTGAAGGGAAATACGAAATTGTAATACATCATGATTTCACTATATTTTTAATTCTTTATTTGAAAGTATAAATCCACTCATTTGTATAGATTTTCATATGATATTTCCTGGTGTCGTATAAACGTACGAATGTTTCAGAATTCATTGGATTGGCGGCAACCTCTAGGGCTCATTTTAGTGCTTAGGTCAAAAATCCTGATCAATCAAGCAAGTGGCTTCAAATTTCTTTATAGTGATGGATGAAAAACTTTAAGTATGATATTATAAAGGTACTAAAAATCCTGAGCATGATCATAAACCATAGATCCCGTGACGTAGATTTACGGCACTGTAAAGAACTCCAACCCTAAATTAGAGAACCTGGACCAAATTATCCGGCCATTTCGCATTCAAGTCTTCGGCCTGTGGACCGAAGTGCTCCTAATAAGTTGATCTATCAGATAACTATGCCATAAGGGAGCATCATAATAATTTTTATCGGGACTGTGTGGAAGCTGGTTAACATTTTTTAACAACCAATAAAATGTTTTGTGGTCGTATTAAATTTTTTTTGATAATACAAATGCATTTTTTTAATAAACCTGGTAAACCCGAACTGTAACTTTCTCAAGTGAAATTCGTAATAAATTACCAAGAATGTTGCTCTGTAATTCATTTTACTGGTATGACATTTTTTCTGGGACACAATTACAAAATTTGTTGTATATTGGATGATTTGTATAGGTATTCCCTGCTATTTCTGTTTATCATGCTTCAATGTATAGGATAATATTATTCATAATTTTTATAGTTATATATGCATGAGCAGCAACTCACGGAAGAACGAGCGATATTCTAGGATTATATGAGACGAATTATTCATGAGTAACCATTTAGGTTAATACGATGCAAGATTGCCATGGCACAACAGAATTAGTTTCAATAAGTAAATATGCGACGGTAAGGGTATTAAGGACGAATTCAATTGAAGCTTAGTTAGAGAAAAACTCTCTTGACTTTATGGGCGAAGTACGAAAAAGAAACATTCTTTTTATTGTTATTATTATAGTTACTATTACTGTTATTCGCCTCGTCATCATCCCAAGTTGAACTTTTGAATTTATATTAATTCAGGGCTAAAATTTATACATTAATTATGTACAAACGTAATATGAGCTGAACATTGTCAAAATATGGACTAAAATGTGGACTAATATTTTTATATGCTGCAAAATAATATAAAGAACACCTTACATTATCAACGTTGCACAATTATGAAATGAGACGATTTATTGCTTAAACGTGAAAGCCACAGAAGAGTTTATAAACAAAAGTTTAACCTTCTTATATTTATAATTGGGATTTTATAGCTGCCCCACAATCGGGGGAACATCTCAATATTTTAATTAGAGTTGCCTATTTTCAAGCAGTAGGTTAAATTTTCGAAACTAAAACTGCGTCTATTATCTGTGAAAATTGTTTAGTACTCAGTAAAACTCCTGTCAACATTTTTTTAACCACAAACGGATATGAAATTCATCAGTAATCCTCTCAACATCATAAGAAGTAAGAGGGTTCATCCTAGACTTTGCAACGTCTTCATGAGTGAAATTCATATCTAATTCTAGATATGGTTTTCAATATTTCATAGCATTTCAAGATTCCAGCTTTTGAAATACAGATGCTAGTGAAATGAAATTTAAACGATTATCTGACAAGAAAAACTTTGAAACCACAAAATACGGGACATGTTTAAAATAAAACTTTCAATTATGTAAAGATATGAGAGATTTTTTATTTATATAAAAGTATGTACTATACCTTGAAATATTGAAGAATATGGAAAATAAAATGTCTTAAACCAGCGTTTCTCAACCTATGGTCCGCGGACCACTGGTGCAGATGGTGCAGATGGTCCGCAGACATAATTAAGAATATGATAAAGCAAGTGGAAAGTAAAGAAATAATGACCTGTAATTAATACCACAAATATTAAGAATATAAGCCTTCTTTTAAAAGTGCGATGTAAAATTAGGGGTCCGTAATTTTTGTTTAGACATTTTAGAGGTTCTCAGGTTCAAAAAGGTTGAGAAACGCTGTCTTAAACCATTCCAAATGTTCCAGTTCGTAAACATATATCGAAATTTTAACTTTATAATGTAAAAATAAATATGTATTTATAAATACTAGCCATTGTTATTATTATCTAACTACAAAGGAGATTGGTTCGATAGATAATTTAATTATTGGTATTTACACTAAAACATTGGGTAAATGGAGAACAGGAGTCCTTAAAAGTACAGTACTGATTTCCACGTAATGTAATGTAAACAACAGTTGGAACATGACGCCAATGGTAGGGCACGGAGAAGGGATTAGTTTATTTCACTGCGAAGCAATGGGAGACAATGTACTTCAGGACGCGTTCCATATTTATATGTATCAATTCATTGCATTACAATAGCAAATGAAACACGTGTTTCAGTGTACGGTACTTGTCTTCCGTGTTAAAATCATCGAACTTGAGTCTAAATTTATAGCACATATGTTTGAAGCAGAAGAGAACTAATGTCACATTCAAGTATGTAACAAATCAACACAGAATTGCGAACCAACGGGTCAGACTGCTGTAAATCATGCTGAACCTTCACAGTCCTCTTTTATATGGTAATTGTGTTCAGAATTAACCTCTCCTGTATATAGAGTTCACATATTAATGTGTAGTATTTTTGGAAATAATACCAATTTTAACAGCTAGTGTTACTGACGGTAATAATACCAGTAAAACTGTATTTATCTTCAATTTATTTTATTAATGTATAAAATCTCACGAGAAAAAACATCAATAACAACCCTGGGATAAGACATTCTGACCACATGCTCTCCATTCCTATTATCTACTTGTGAAGTCTGGGGTACGCTGTAGCGTAGTGGTTGAGGCGCTGCGCTACAAACCGGAAGGTCGGGGTTCGATCCCCGATGAGGTGTTGGAGTTTTTCAATTGGCCTAATCCTTCTGATGGCACTATGGCCCTGGGGTCGACTCAGCCTCTAACAGAAATGAGTACCAGGATCAATCCTGGGGGTAAAGGCGGCCGGTGCGTAAGGCTGACAACCTTACCTTCATGTACCGAATGTCTAAAATCTGGTAGCCTCGACCTACTGGAACCCTCTGGGCCTCCATGGCCTGTATAGGGAACACTTTATTTTACCTTACTCGTGAATTCTAAAGACAGGTAGATTGTACAGAGATAAAAATTTAAACCGTATCTTTTCATGAGTTGTAATGCCACGGAGAGGTAGTTATATGAAATTGTTTACGTCAATGACACCTCTCCGAGGAGACTTCGGTTGAGACCACGCCGCTGAAGATGCTTGCCGTAGACGCAGGCGAAACGTCCGGCCACAAAACCCGGAAAAGTTTAACCAAAAAAGTCTTAATAAAGTTGTTTAAATTGGATCCTGCAATTCGTGTGATGTAATATAAGGTAAGAGTATGGAGTACAGATACAAGACAATGGTGACTGGTTAAAATGAGAAAGCCAGAGCAGGATGAACAGTTAGAAAAACTGAATTAATGATTGGTTAAATCACTAAGGGAAAACCAGAGGAAGGAGCTCGGGTCCTCCACGAAAAAGACGGTGTGATTAGGGAGAACAGGCTATTGCTAAGGAAAGAAGAATAAAATGATTGCGCTCGTGACGATTTAATTGGGGGAACTCCAGTCAGGAGAGATTTTTGCAACAGCCCGCGATACATAATGGTGGGTCCATGTGTTTTATTTTATTTTAATTAGTAGTTACTCAAAACAAAAAATAAAAAAGAGCCCACTCAATGTTTTTTTTCAAAAGTTGGCGCCTCTACTCCCGTTTGGCACAGGAATATTCCAGTCTAGCCTCTTTAAAGTGTCGTATGGCATTATTAAACTTAAAAGTGCATATATGGGAATTGCATTTTCCATGTGTAATCCCGACAAAAGAGTCCTGATGCATTTGCTCCAATGGCACAAATAGACGTTCCGCATCGCATTTACATAACAAACCTCTTAGCTGAACCACTTTAGTTAGTCTGTATGTTAAGCACGTAAGATTCTGGGAGAATGTAACGTTTGTTTAGCTTCCGAAGAGGTGACACAAAATATCGAATAACACGAGATTCTGAAAATTGGAACGGAGGGCTTGCAGTGTCCGGCCGACGTACTTCGTATCATGCGGTAGTACGCACTTGTGGTTTTGGGAGGGTGTGGTGGGTGGGGGGGGGGGCTTCAAGGGCTCAGCCCCGGAGCTCGCTCGTCACTCCAGCAGAGGCAGAAGAGAATGCTGGAGCCCGGTATTGATTTTTGTATAGCTCTCTCTGCTAGTTGCAGCATTGCTTGCGTTTATGGACGACACGTATTGTAGTACTGTCCCTCACGGGCTTTACCCACATTCCTGGAAAAAAAAACTCACACATACACTTACATTTAAGTAAAGTTGGATAAAGTGTTTTCATTCACATTTTTTCTCTGGTTGGATTTTTATAGGAGGAGGGGACGTTATTTATATACATATCTTTTCCCTACATTTCCTTCTGCTTTTATATATTCATCTTTTTATTGCTTTGTATTTCGTCAGTGAAGTGAATCTTCCGTATTTTCCGTGGCTGGTTTCAAACTACATTCTAGAAAAAAGTTTAAATTACCATCTATGTAGACCTATATAGGACAATAAGTCTGCAGACTTACAGTTTATAATTTACATAATACCGGGTGTATAATACTCTACTGATATATCTATATACTCTATAATACTCTACTGGTATATACTCTAAACTACTGATATATATACTGTTATGAGTAGTACACTTAGCTTTATCTGGATTAAGTGCATATTACATTATCCAAAACTACTGGGTAAAATTGAAATAAAATATACGTTTCTAGCTTTACCCGGGTATTGTTAGGTTTCCCCAGCCTCTAGCGAGTAAAAATGAATTTCAAACAATACTTATTACTATTACTTTATAATACTCTACTGATATATACTGTTATGAGTAATACACTTAGCTTTATATGGATTAAGTGCATATTAGATTATCCAAAACCACTGGGTAAGATTGAAACAAAATATACGTTTCTAGCTTTACCCGGGTAATGTTAGGTTTCCCCATCCTCTAGCAAGGAAAGATGAATTTCAAACAATACTTATTACTATTACTTTATTACTACTAATGAGAATATAATAACTTTATATATATACTGTTTATGTTATGAGTAGTACACTTAGCTTTATCTGGATTAAGTGCATATTAGATTATCCAAAACCACTGGGTAAAATTGAAATAAAAGATACGTTTCTAGCTTTACCCGGGTTATGTTAGGTTTCTCCACCCTCTACTGAGTAAAGATGAATTTCAAACAATACTTTCAATGTTCTTTATTACTATTAATAAAAAGATAATAACTTCAATTGCTATTTAGTAAGTTTACTTGATTGAACAGGATGCGACTGAATAACACTTGGAATTAACCTAACCTAACCTAAGACTGCGCATGTCCACGCCACTAACAAATAATATGTCAACTTTACCTAGAGGCATGATAGCGCTTTACCTGGATAAAACCCGAAGTGAAGGAAATTTTGTTTATAATTCTTGCATTATCCAAACAGGTCTAGTAAAGCACACGTTACTCAGGTAGACGTAGGTTTATCCGGTTTTCAAGCTCTTCCCGTGACATATATGCCTATATATTCTGGATGTGAAATGATCCTGCAGACTGCAGGAGATGACGGTTTTCTTGAATTAACAAAAAATAACCTCTAATACGTTTTGGTGATAAAATGCACGGTTAATAAGATAACAGCGTTTGATATTAAGAAGAGGTGTCAACGTTGGATGACGGCTGAACCTGATGGATAAATTATGTCTTTTCGAACAACATATTAACGGAACTTACGAAACGTTGCTCCTGTCAGTGATAACTGAAAGTACGACGTAACTCGGACACTGTCCAGTTTGCGAGACATTCAACATTCACCCCATCCCCAACTCGTATATTATTACGGAGGTATCAAATTTTGATCTTTGAAATTTAACATTAAATTGAAATACACCAAAGGAAATTATCGGTCTTTGTTACATTTTCTACTGACAGAAGATCCCGTGTTTAGTATGTAGCATGTAAGATGTTAAACTATTTGGACAGTGCAATATATATATATATATATATATATATATATATATAGAACTATATTTTTCCCATACTTAGAACTAAATCTACAGGATTATTTCCAATATATAGGCCTATTTATGTATTTATTTATTTATACTGGGTATCTCTGAACATTATATACAGAGTGGTAAAACATTTAAAAAGTTTAAATGGTAGTGTTTGCCAAAATTAATAATAGATATAAAATCAGAAAATTTAGGTCCGATATAAACATGGGCAAAAAATTAATTTCTTTCTCGGTTTGAGATCTTCTTCAGACTTTAGAAAATAATGCTTTTCTTACTACCATAATTTCATAGCCTGTTCTTATAAAACATTAATAAAGAAACAAACAAATTTAACAAACCTGGGTGGAAGTATTGCCATCTTTCGCTTGTTCATCAATATCATAGGAAATTCTCAACATTATCAATCCATGATAAGTAAAGGACTTTACATTTTTTAAATTATAATAACAACGATGGAATGCTCGAAGGAATGATCTAAACATGAATCATAAAATTAATACTGCCACCTCTCAGCATGTTGAATTTTTTTACCACCTTGCATAATTGCATATATTTTGTGGTTGACAGTCCGAAGTGATGTTCTTGTTTAGCAGAATGGTATATGCCTCTTTCTTCTCTTATTGTAGAGTTCAAAGAACCTTAGAGAAATAGAATACAATGAGAGTCCATAAAATTTGCAACTCTTTATTGTTATATTCGCTACAATGTTTGCAGTTCTTTATCTAAAAGATGAGATTCACAACTTTTCTGTTCAGCTAAGAAATGTTTTGATTTTATAGCGCTCTGCTAGTTGCAGCATTTATGGATAAAATGCACTGTAGTACTGCCCTTCAGGGCTCTAACCATGTTTCTCAAAGCTTGTCTACTGTACGAAAAAACACACATTCAATGTTAAGTTGGATAAAGTATTTGGATTCGCATTTTTCCTCCAGTTGAGTTTTCTCGGAGTTTTATTTTTATCTTTGTATCTTTTTTCCCCTCAGCTTTTTGTCGGAGCTGTTTTTAGATAGTCATCTTCTTGCTGCTTTGTATTTCACCAGTAGACTGGTTCTTTTGTATTTTTTTAGAGACGTCCCACGTTACAAATTTTATACAAGAAAGAAGCTGAAACTAAATACCAAGGTAATAGGCCCATAATAAAGAGATATGTGAGTGTATGAATACTTATATTATATATTATATTATGTATACTTAATATACATGCATGAGTCAATGTTTAAATCGTTTCATTTCGAATCTGTATGCCCATACAGAACCACAGGATTCGTTCTAGTCGTTTAATTATTTACATTTATTACGTAAAACAATATAATTAAGAAGAAAATCATATAATTCATGCTATTTATGTAAAAACGATGTAATAGTTAATGAGCATAATCTTTCATTTTTCTGTTAAATAAATTATTTAAATAAAAATCTAGTAGTTAAATAATCGTCGGCAGCGGTGGTCTAGAGGTAGCGTGCCCGCCTCTAGATCCGCAGAGCGTGGGGTCAAACCCGGCCGCGGTCGATGGATTTTTCAGGACGTAAAAATCCTGGGCACGGAGTCCTCCGGGAGGGACTTTAAGCTGGGGGTCCCGTGTCGTAGATTTACGGCACGTAAAAGAACTCCAAGCCTAAATTAGAGCCTCTGGACAAAATTTCTCGGCCCTTTCACGTCCAAGAAATACTTAGTTTCCAGAGGGGGGTTGCGAGGCGATGAGCTTACCACCTCTCCCTCTACCCTCTCTCGGGAAATAAGCTTATTTAAATTATTATAGGTAATGAAACCTGCATTGGAGGCCCCTTCGCCCCACCTGGGGATCATAGGGTACCAGATACAGTTAAATAATCGCGGGTGAAGCCGTGAGCACCTGCTAATAAATACCCATCTTAATAGCAAAAGAGGATTTATGTTTCTTAGGTCGCTATTTATTTACTCTTGCAGAAGCCGGGAGGAGAAGGATCATCGTATCCCCCCACAGGTTGCACACTGCCCCGGCAACACTGGCCCACGTACGCAGGTGGAGTAGCGGGCGTACGTCACCACCAGCCCCCGGCGGGGCCCATGTGCAGCACCACATCATATCCAGTGGCGTCACTCCACCATCACTCACATCCTCACCTGCAGCAGCCACCACCAGAATCACCTGTTGTCGCTCCTACACCAGGACCACCGGTGGTCAAACCGCCACTGATCCTTGCTGGTGACGAAGAACACGCCACTGCCGAGACACCTCTCATGGTCACCAAGAGAGAAAGTACTGTCTGACTAGTAACAAAGTTGTAAGCAAGTGCTTTACAACGATTGAAAAGGTAAATAGAATCTCGGACTTTTATTAACAATCTTTCACCGCATGCAAATTTCTCTTCTACGTAAATTCTGCAGGTTTCACCACATTGGCATCAGTGAAGTGCAGGTGGCCCTAGATTCTAGGTTGTTAGGAAAAAAGCCTTTGAAAATGCTTCATATGAAAAAAGCCTTTGAAAATGCTTCATATGAAAAAAGCCTTTGAAAATGCTTCATATGAAAAAAGCCTTTGAAAATGCTTCATATATAATACCAGAGCTTGTGACATGCGATTGTTCACCTAGGAAGAAAAAAGTGAAATCCTCGAAAGAGAAACCAAATTGTACGGATCATAAAATTTCATTTTCGGTTCTTTTTCATTAATCGTAGGCCTACATATTTTTTGCATTACAGTAACAGGTTTTTGTTATTATCTTTCACAACCTTCATGCCAAATTTGAAACTGCTTTTAAAGCTGCAGAAACATATTTATGATGAAAACTTAGAATGCTGTAGTCATAAACCATTCTTAATGGCTACAGATTTTTTTAAAGATGTAATTCAGTTTATGTTCAAGTTAATTTAGTTCCTGGTTGATTGATCAACTTGGCCTAAATCCTCTTTTACCGATTCAATCAACGAAGTTGTCTTCGATAATTTCATTTACGTATGAACGTTCATAGGTTACATAATTATTATTTTCTGAACTATCTATTTAAATTTTTATAGAGAAAAATGTTTAATTCAAGATCTATTTAGAGAATTGTTATATATGTAAATTTCTCTTAATTCTGTGTTTTCATTAACTGACTAGAAAAATACTTTCTTCGAATGTATACACCTTTTCACTGCTACTGATGTATAAATTCGCCTGATGTATAAAAAGCTTTATAAACAGAGATAGAAGATCAGTAGAGTACTACTTTATACATAATGCAAGGATTTTTTATTCCCAACTTAGAATTGTCATTTATAGAAAACAGTTATTCTATTTAAATTTTCTTCATTTATTTCAAGATTAGAGCCCAATGATGATTTCACTTCATGATTACTTATATTAATACATAATTTCAGCTCTGAAATAATTATATAATGCCTTTTTTCTTCAAGCATTTAATTGTTGTAAAATGGAAGGTACTTTATAAAATATTTGGCATAATCTCATTTAAAATTCTAAACTTTGTACGAACATTAATATTTAAATATTATTTAAGAGGAAGGAAAATCTCAAACTTAAGAAATCGTCCTAAAGACCTATAGACAATACTTTTCACACTTATGTCTTTCACATTTCTCGACGATCGTCAGTGTGGTGAAATCATATTGTAGAACTCGTAGAATGGAAAATTGGGCTGTGATTAGTATATTAATTAGAAGTGGTGGTGGGACGCTAAGTTTGTGCGCGAAGTGAAAGGACAAAGCCATTAACTATATAATTTTTTTTGAAACTACGATATCAAGTGCCCTTTTTTAAATCATAACAGCCTACCAAATGAGCATTTCATACAGTATGGGACAACAAGTGTTTAAAATAAAATAAATAATAACGTTAAAACCGGTGTGTGTGAAAACTAACGAACTCATATGGATGTTTCTGTTTTTGTCTGTTGTAAATTTTTTGACGAGTGGAGAAAATGATGGAACTTTGATGAATCGAACGAAATAATTTAATCAACGAAAAATGGAAAAAAATATATATGAATACAATGAACTAACTATGTGTACAAAGAGACGAAGCATTGTTGTTTTTAAGAGAAATAATCATGAAACATTCCTTCGATTTTTTCATTTGCACCTAATTGTGAGTGTGGAATAAAAAAATAACCTTGAACTTTTTAAAAATCACTCAAATTATGAGGTTATTATAATTATTTTTTTCCAAATAAAACATTAAATCAATATTAAAATGAAATATCTGGCTTATTTATATATAAGCACTCAACGAATATAATATTTTCAAAAAATAATTTGTATTAGGTTATGTGTTGTTACAGTTACGAAGGTAAGTGAACCTTGTTCACGTTAAATGCATGTATGCATGATCGTTTTTATTATTATTATCAATCATCATCATCATCATCATCATCATCAGTATAGGAAAAATGTTCGCATGAACACAAGAACTACCTTACAAACTGCATTTAACATTATGATAAATACACCTGCCACAAACTTTCCAAAAAAGTACTTCTAAAATGACAACTTTTCATTCACAGTCATGACCTTCAAGGAAAATTGCTCTTATTTTTCTCTGTTTCGAAGCTTTTATTTGGGCTTTGGTTAGTCAAGTTTGGTGAACTAGCGTAAGTATGATTGCTTTCTATCACTGAATGTTTCAACAAAGTTACAGCATGATTACACTGATCCTTCGTTTGAACATACTCAGTACAAATCCTGTGACGTATCTGACATAAAATCTTCATTTTAAACTTTATTTTTTAACTACCAAGATTCCTGCGAAGATTCTCTCAGTCCATGTATGAAACAACCTCTGTTGAGGCTGATAACAATATTCATAAATCATAACATTCCAGAAACCTTGCAATTATGAGAAACGGGGAATTGATTGGTTCAAAATTACCGTACAAAAAAAACGACGAAACTATATCATCTAACGAAAATAGTCCATAAATTATAATGATCAAATATCGAAATGTGATATTTTTTATATAATTTTAGCCAGCCATAGGCCAGTTTTCCTGAAACATCTCTTAACTTGTTTACTGTAGAAACGCTTTGGTAATAAACTCTTCGTCGTGGTCTCTGTTTTGTAACCAGCATAGATTTTGATAACGTCCAATGTGTAAAGGATGCAAGATATATAAACACACGTATGAAGCTCATTTTACAGAAATTGATTGAGGTTCTTAAGAGTTATATTTCCTAACTTTCAAAATAGTTTTAGTTCATTTAATTATTAAATATTGATTCAGAAACTGCCTGGCTCAAATGAAAACCAGTGGCATAATAAATTGTCAAGACATAGCTACAGGAATTTATACTTGCGATAAAATTTATGGAGATTTAGTACATTTAGGGCTTATAGTTTAGGATATTTCTTATCTTTAAATTGGATCATTAAGTACTCATTCATAAAAAAACAATAAAAGTGTTGTTTCCCCCAATTAATTTAAATTTAACTCATCACTGAAAAGAACGGTGTATATAACCTATGCACAATTATTTTTTAAATATTCCAATTAGCCTACTTGGTGATTTAGCATAGAAACAATATGTTAATTGACTATAGTATCTATCACCCGTTTCCCATTCTTGCTATCGTTGTGGAAAACTGGATTTCCTGAACCCAGTGCCCGTAGACTAACCTATGTGCGTATTTTGCTTTCTTTGTAGTCCACGTGCGGAATTAACTTTTGATACATTTATTACTGAAAACATGGAATGCAGTCTTACCGATGTCTTCACTACCATTTTGTTTCTTAATGTTGATTTACTATTTAATTCATCCTGCAGCTAAGTATGATATGTGCTCTATGTTCTCTATTTACTTTTTCAGTATTTCTCAGTGTAGGCATTACTCCTTGTATTCGTATACTATTTTCTACCATATTTCAATGTAATTTTCAACGCATGCCCAGAAATATGTTTAAAGAAAAGTGACGTATTTGCTTCATCGTAAATACGGTTTAATTGATTTTATTCGTGCTATTAGGTGACGGTTTTTAAAGTTAAAAAATAATATTTTTGCCATTCTTCTTACATCATGAAGTTATTGTGTAAATTTATAGAAGAATTCTTTTTAAATACAAAAATAGTAACATAATCCCAAAATAATCTCTTTCTGTACGAAGCATTTGTATTGTACTAAATTACGCTAGTATTCTATGACAATATATTAAAATTACCAAATAACTAGACAGCTGGAGTGGTTCGAATGATCGTTTGAAACAAACCCGTTTCTATATACACAGAATTGTTTTGGAACAGTTAGAATAGAAAGTTATATGCCCTGTATGCATTTCCCATAGTTTATTGTCCTTGGAATTTCTTTCCGATATGCATGTATATAATATGTATTTGTTTCGGAATATCGATTGTTTCGTAGATAATTTTAATTAATATGCTCTTTCATTAGTATTTCCATTTATTTAACTTAAGTTAACAAATTCTTCTTTTCTGTGTTTGTTACAAATTTATTATTAATATTATTTTTTCGTGAATGTTCTTCCTCACCAGATTTTGTTTAATTCTGTTTTTTCATGTTCTTCCTCCTTCTACTGACATTGTTCCATTTCGAATTAAGTTGGCGTAGCTTTCAGAAGGATTAAGATGCAACGCTTATGCGGTTTCGACTGAGCTGGAAGCCTGCATCACTAAAGTAAGTACAAAAACTTTATTCTTAATAGGCTTAAATGTTGAGATTGAAACGCCATGTACAAGCATAATGAAAATTCCATAATATAATAATAATAATCTAGAAAAATTAACTTAAATCAATATCTACATAATGGAGAAATACATCGTCCTCTGCCTTCTGCCTTCTTGTCGCTGGAGTATGTGATTTTAAAATATCTTAATCAGATTAGTTTAGAAATAAACTTAGAATAAAGCTACCTTGCTTGCCGTGACTTTTTCATAGAGAACAAAATATATGGTTGCAATTTCGCGGAAGTGGAATCACCTCCAATGTGCATAATTTAAGTAGGGTTCACTTATTTTTAAAAAAATAAAATTTCAATATATTTCGCTTAGGCCGTCCCCATGGCTAAGTGGTTAGACCGCTCCTCTACCACCGCTGGGATCCTGGATAGAATGTCGGTGGATCCATGTGGAATTTGTAGTGGACAAAATGGGGTCGGGGTGCTCCTGTTTCCCCTGCCATATATCATTCCACCTTTGCTCCATTCATCATAATATGACCATTGTTTGCAGTAAAGAGTTATAATATATTTTGCTTAGCAATTTAAATATTTCACTGAGGAACGAATGATAGTGCCTGAAGAGAGGTTTCAGGATGTAGAATATTCCTTTTTTTCCGAGATACCATTTCATTTTTTGATTCCCTTACTCGGGAGATTAGATTACCGTGAGTGCAATCGTTAAGTATAGCTTTCGCTGCATAAAATATTCTAGAAATAACGGCTCCCTTCCGAATAAAAGAATTTTTTTTAACGTAATCCCAAAATTAGGTAGTCAACTTGGGTTGAACAGTATGAATATTCATACAAATTAGTATAATGTGTCATTCATGTAGACTGTGTACTTAGTATCAATTAAAATTATTGGACGGTACGGAGGAAACCACGGCTAAAGAAAAAAGGCGAAAATTGAATAATAATAATAATAATAATAATAATAATAATAATAATAATAATAATAATAAGTTAATAAGACATATTAGCGTATAAAAAAAATATCGGAAAGAAAATTCAATACACTAGCATAATTCATAGAACAATGGTATGAACAGTTTAATAATATAAATAATAGTTTACAGTACATCTTGTGGAATTATGGTTCACCTGTCATCATAATATTTTTTCATCCTCACAGTAATACACTTATTGCATATGAAGCAGCAGCATCATAATACTATCCATTAAAGTACAGAATTTCATTATAACACTGTTCTGGTTACGATTAATATCGAACACGGAGCAATCTTGAGGTCTTGAGATCAGCAAAACAAACTGATAATAAACAACCTCTATTTAAAATAAAATCAACTCTGTTCGTGTGAATTTTAATACAGTATATTAAATTGAGTTCATTTCGTATTTTAAAGTCCGTTGGTTTGAGTTTAAAAAGCCAAGAGAAGCTTCGAGTCCTCCGCACGCCATCACCTGTCATCTATCGCAAAAGATGAAAACGACGAGAACTTACTAACAGCTGATGGTCTCGTTTGTTTTATGAATCTAAAAACTCATAACTTAAAGATTGTCGCTTCGCTCGTTGCATAATGTACTACTTTTAAACTTACTTATATCTGTAGGTTAAGTCCTACGTAAGATTTGCACACTAGTAATATTTATAGTAAAGGCTAAAGGACAACCGCTTATTTGGGAACAATGCAGCTATACTCAGAACAGTAGCGACGAAGTTGTCTCACCTGACAAAAAAATCCTGTATCATAATTTACAAAATTCATATAGCTACTTGCTGCATTCTGTTGGCTACAGCCCAAGTTTGTGTGAAACACCGCAGCAGCATACTTTATGACAATTAGGGCCTCCTAACCCCCTCGAAATCAATATAATAATACAATGTCAGTTTGTATTATCAAACTTTGAAGCATATCTCACAGTGCTACAAGTTTTCTGGCTCACAACGGACAAAGTCGTTCTACACGACGTGATCGGAAATAGACAAAGACGGTAAGATTTTATATACAAGTCCTCCTAGTTGTTTCGCGAAAAAGAAATAAAATGTACAGCGTATATATTTTTTTAGGGTTGTCGCGTTGGCAGAAACTTTCCTTGCGTTTCCAGAAGTCAGGTGCAGTCTGCAGAATCTTTAGAACTTACCATTATTGAAAATAAATATCTATGGTTAGGATATTCATGACATGTCGTATTTTCCCCTGATTTTCATTTAAGTCATAGCATTGATTTAAACAAGAATTCAAAGTTTCTCGTTGCTGTTATACGTTATATGTCATATATTGACATATTTAGGTAATTTTCACATTTTTTGTTATATTGTACATATTTTTGGGATTTAATTTAATATTCCGGTTACATTTGCGGACATGATTTTCTATTCGGAAGAGTTAAATGGGTGGATATTTTGAAATAAGTGCCTACTTTCCGGATTTTCAACGATGTGCAAAATCAGTGACATTTTGAACGGTGATAAAGCTGTTTTGAATATGACCCACAATCAGAATGCAGAAGATTGGCTCTTTTGAAATAGCCTATGCCCCCAAAAGTCTTGTGACGTTAAAAAGGGGTTCTCACAATACAAGCCTATTTTGATTCACGACCGGAGAAAATTCCTCTTTGAGAATTTGAAGATTCGCCTGGTAATATACTGCAATGTAGACATTTTGTGTAATTCATAGATATGCTACTTATAGACTAAAATAAAATAGCAATTTAGAAGCAATTTATTACTGATCTACTTTTGCTGTCATCAGTCAACGTTCTCTCTGAGGCTTCAAGAAAATTCTCCTTTTCACAGTGTCGAATTTACCATCTATTGAAAATAGGTGTGGTCGAAAAAAGTTACAGAAGGTATTATGTCAAGTACAAGATATTTCGTCTTCGCATGAATTCTCCAGGGCAGAAACGAAACATGGAGGAGGCATTGTTGTTGAGTATATTTATGTACACAAAAAGCTTTATATCGGAAGGATTGATATAAGAATAATACGCTTGATGTTATGTGGAGTGCACTACATTCAGTAACAAGTGGACCCGTTCTAGTAGCTACGAGTGGTCAGAGACTACTCCAGAATTTGTGAAATATTTATTTAGCTTCAAAGTTATAAAGTACTAATGTTCACCACTTCGACTGTGAGCACCGAAACATCTTCATACCTGTAGCTTCTTTTATACAAAAAAATAATCATTGAACATAGCGATTAGCAGAGCAAGGCATTTAGTGACCATAAAATAGGGGAAAATTCAAATTTATAAAATGCATTAATGCCTAAGAATATTTAAAAAAAGAGACACTTAATAAAACAATAAATTATTGTTCATTGCTTCTTAAATTAGTTTTTTAGAAGGAATTAGTTAATTTTAGTGAGCAATTTAAGCCATGACAGTGTATTGCATTTGAATTTGCAACATAAAACACACTTATTCAGTCGCTAACGAAGTAAGTAAATTAAAACTATTTGGACACCCGTTGCGGAAAAATATATTTATTTATTTATTATTTATTTATTTCCGAATGGCATGCCTATCGAATTACCCCCAGCAAATACCTCACTCAACTCTTATACACAAATGAGTGACACAGTGAAAGTCCTTCTGATATACCTGAAAATGAGTATCAATGGACATACTCAGATGAGTTCATTATGCACATATTCCTTTGAAATAGAGGAAGCAGGTATTCTTCATTGCTAAACTATATTTTCTTGGATATGTAGTAGAGTTCAAAATGCATATTTCTTCCAGTTATACTGCAGTCTGTTTTGTTTCCTGCGGGCGTTATTTGCCTATAAAGTTATAATAGACAAGCGTTCAAAACAGAAATAATAATGAAATATTCAAAATATAACGTGATGTAACAGCCTAACTCCATAACACAAAATCGTATGAAAATAAAATTTTGTATTTGGGTTAGGTGCCTTCTGAGGATATGACACGAAGATCGCAATGACTTTCTTCTATTTTAATGGGACTTTACATGAAGACAATTAGGTTTTTTCGCGATTTTTTCGAAAACGGCTCTAACGATTTCTTTAAATTTTGTACATGAGGTGCTTATACTAAGATGCAAACTTTTATTTGGGCAGAGGAAGTTAAGTGAGTTTGACATCAGATTTTTTTTTAATAAGTTTTACTGTCAGAAATATTAATATTGATTTTTTCGACAATTAATTTGTTCTGGGAGCAATTCAAGGGTTCCCAGAAATATACCCTGTGCGTATTTCGAGTGTTTCCAGATGAGTTTCCTATACGCAATTCAAGTATTTTTAAAATAAACCGCTGGCTGTGTGCCCATTTAATGTGACCCGGTTTGTTTAGCTATTGTTCCGATTTTTGTAACACGCTGTGAAAACTGATGCAGATCAGAGTATCGAACAATACTCTTTATTTCTTGATATTTGAAAATCATGTCACCACTCTGCTCACAGCAAATGTGTATTAAATTTGTGATTCTGCCCGCGGAATTGAAGTGCCGGACAGCTCTCATGTATATTCACTACCCGCCCCTCTCAAGCCTCGCTTGCTGGTTGAATTAAAAAGTCAAATAAAAATGTCACGTTGCTGTTTCTGTGCGCACTGAGGTGTAGATTGGACACTATCTACACAATTGACATCAGTAAATAAATATTGTACGATGTATCTGTTCCGCTGTAATACGAGAGAATAATCTACACTTTCTTTCCCCACAAAGTATCTTAAAGTGACTATTAGGTCATGAATCAGTGACCAGTTCTTGTCATGTGGAATTCCAACCAATCGCAAGTGCTTATCGTCATACTTTAATAGTTTTATTTTTATAAATTTCATTTTAGTTAACCTACATTCACTTGTTACTGCCTCTGCCCATACCATAGGCACTATAGGTAGAGGAAATATTGTGTTCGACCCCGAAATTCGAAGTTCAGTTTTTAACATAAATACACGTTTTGAGGTTCCCTGAATCTAAAAATATTATTTCCAGAAACATTTGTATGTGTGTGTGTGTGTGTCTAGGAACAGCCTAGCTCCAGAATGAAAAAAAGTATGAAAACTTTTTTCTTTTTTTATTATTTGGGTTAGGTATACAATTTTATGTGTGGTGAGGTTATATAAATTTATTATAATAATAAATAAAGAGTAAAATGGTCCCTGTGGTGGGTTCCCGGCCGTTCAGGCTTCCAGATTTTGAGACATTTGCCACATGAAAGTGTTAAGATTATCAGCCTTACGCACCGGCCGCTTTTATGCTTTTGAGGCTGAGTCGACCCCATGGTAATAGTGCCACCAGAAGGATTAGTTAGGTCAATTCAAAAATCCCTCGTCGGGGATCGAACCCTTGATCTTCCGGTTTGTAACAAAACATTTAAAGCAAAAAATAAAATTGTATACTTTCTTCTGGAAGTTCTATGCTCTGTAATTTTTACATGCCTGGCTTTTAATATACCAATATATGTCTCGAATCAGTTACTATATCAAGAGTCAAAAATCCAATTCATGATAGACGTAGGTAACTGTTATGCCTATGCAATCTTTACGACATCTTCGTATAAATACTCAAGCAGATATTATAGATGAGAATCTGAATGTCTGCATGCTCTAGTGGTTAGCATCACTGTCTACGGATCCGGAGGTATAGGTTTAATCTCCAGTGTACTGTACTGCGGACTGTTCTGAGGTAGGTAGGTCTGGAACGGGGCACACTGTCAGCAACGGCCGTGGGAGTCGGCATGCTGACCGCTTGCCGCAATTCTGCCACAGCGGTCGGATGCAGGCGTAATCTCTCAAAGGAATGTAGTACATGGAGTTAAATTTTTAGATGATAATCTAGCAATCTCATTCAAAATTTCGTAAAAATATAAATACAACGAATGAACCATGAAAATGATAAAGTAAATTCTCTGTAGCTTCCATCTGAAACTACAGTAAAAAGATTTTTGTTAATAAGAATCTGAAATCTTCCCTAACTTCAGGATATGCAATCGGGGTTGTAATTTATAGGTTCAAATTTTCTTTCAACTTTATTATTTCTAGGATTTCTATTTCTTTACGAATTTTATTCTAAACACCTTCGTCAATATTTCGTGTTATGAAGCATAGTAGGTAAAAGAATACGTAAGGGCGTGCGCAGATTCACCATTTACACGTTCCTACTTCTCACTCTTTTGTTACGTTGCCCTCATCCATTTAATCCTTTAAATTGCCTTCCAAATGCCACGATATGCTAGTAGTCTATGTTTTAAGTAAATATCTCTTGTATTCAGAATGTGTGTTGGTTATATTGTTTAATTTAGTTATTTCGTGTACTCTGTTTTTGTAAATTATAGTCTTGCATGCCAGCAGTATTTGTAGACCTATTTAGCAACATTGTTCTGATATTTAAACGCTTGGAAGGTAACTGAACGCAGTTGTACTTGTTTCTACCTCAGGACGAGTTAATTTAGTTGGCACTTTGCAATCATTCAAAAGAAAAATAATTTATTATAAGAATTTGTTTTAATATTTAAATCTGTGAAGAAAAGTTTGAGTACTAGGGCCTAAAAAAATAATCTGACAAAAATTGGGTCTTACATAGCATTAATTTCATAGGAATAATGTTTATTTCTAAAGTTGGTGATATATCTTGACCAGTTCTTAATATCTGTGCTGATTATGTCGCTAGTGTTCGGATACCGCACGGGTGGTGACTTGCGGGGAGATAGAACTTAAAACAAGCAGCTGAATCAATAAACATTTCACAGACTTTAAGTAATAACAACTCTATACAACGTATTACAGTCTTACAATATAAGTACAATATAAGTATATAGGTGGGTTTGTGTAACTCAACTGGGAAACCCAATAGATATGCCGACTTTACCCCAACTTCATGTAATGCAAACACGAAAGACGTTTGTTGCCACAACAGTACCGTGCGTTACGCGAATTCGATTACGTCAGACTTTTTTTTTAAATAAAAACGAGCACTGTTGATCCGGTTGCAATATAGAATAGAGTTCGTGTGCCTCAACATAGTTTTTACAAAGACAAATGGTATTTTGGGTAGGGTGGAAAATTGTGTTATCTATAGGTTTGCCAAACCCTCCATAATTAGTTTAGGAAGTATAATTTAATAAGGTGTATACTAAAGCGTTATATATACTTTTTCTTTTAATCACGGTGTTTAAACCTCAAAGCAAGCTATCCTCATTGTCGTGTAATGTAGGCTTTAATCGAAATTAATAGGTGAAGTAATTTCTATAAAATTCAGTTATTATAGAATTAGTCTGGTTCTGATCTCTTTTCTAAACAATTAAGCACGCCGAGGGAAATGTTCTAAAAAGCATCGCTGCTGTATTATTTCTGCATTTGTAGTACTCCATAGACAAAATTAGAAGGCAACTCTACTGGTATTTAAAAGATTTACATGTTAGAAATGCACTTCTTCTACAAAAAAAGTACAATTCAATTAAGCTAAAACTACGGAAAAGGTAAGGTTAACGTACCTCTTTAAGCCACGTATAAACTTCCCCTAATGTGATTTCTCTACGGCTTCAACTCATGCAGCCCACTGTATTATACCGTACACTCCCATGCAAGATAGGAAGACTATGGAACTCCGTTATCTCACATTCTGGACTCTTTTTAAAACCAAGTACAAGTCTCTGCGCTCCTACTATACATCCTGTTGGTTCTCTCTTAACCCCCATCTGAAAGTTTATTGTGATCCCCATTTTTCTCCTTTGTAAACTGCAAAGCTATGCAAACCAGGTATACGTGGAAGGAACTAGAAATAGCATTCATCCTGGCAAACATATTTAAAGATAAGAAAAATTGGTACGACGCTATACAATAATATACTGTACATAAGGCAAAATACCTATCAGTGGAAGAAAAAACATCAGACTCCTTAAAAGTAGCCACCAAAGAACTGTAGAATACACTTAGGAATGTACACAGCCTAGGGAGAAAATATTAGGCGTACTAATAATCTCTGCGTAAACTACTGAATGTGTGCAATTCAATATTGCCAAGTTGTACACAAGTTTCACGGCCTGACACCCTAGTATAAACTTTACATCTTCATTAATGAAAATGAATTTCCAAAATGTATGACGGAGCATCACTTGAGAACGGCTCGACCGATATGGCTGATTTTTTTTAATGTTGTGTTCGTAATTGTCAGGACAATGTTTGTATGAAAGAAAATTTTTGGAAAATCCACGGGAAAAGTTGTAAATGTGAAATGAGGCACAGAGAGTTCTGCTGTCAATTGTTTACATAACGAAAATATTGTTTACGGTGTTCACCTAGGGCTTTGGAAACTATATTATAATACTGGGCGACTGGGCTTTAACACATTCTGATACTATCGATGTAATTAATACATTTGTGAAAATAATTCTTGAAGAATAAAATCCACGAAAATAAAGCAGTCACATAACTTTCTCTACCCTCGACATGGAAAATATCATTTTCTCACTTCACATTTTGATGTAGAATAAGCGGTCGTATTGCAGGAACAACTTAAGTGTGTGCCAGTGATTATGCTATATCGGAAGTCGGTAACAAATCATATCCACTGATACGTCACTCATAGCTGTAGGCTTTGTATTAGTTGAGAAATAGGCCTAGGAATGTTTATCAGAGGCCCTAAGCATCTAAAAGAAAACAGAATGGGATGGAACATTTTCAGTCCTTCGCGCGCAGTACATTATGTCCCTGGTTTTTGGGAAGGAAAGTTTGAAGGTGATATTGAATTTCTTTTTTACTTCAGCCCCGAAACGGTTGTATGGTAATATGAGAGTGAGAAATATAATTTTCTGTCAAGACAATACAATCTTATGTAACCGGAATTTCTTTTTATTCTTATTTGCACCCCTGCCAGGCATGGTGTGTAGAAGCAATGGAATGCAACATTCGACATTCTCTATGAGCCATAGAAACCTATATCAAGCGTTTTCTGAGGGAATAGTCTGAGTGTCATATGTCGTTCTTCCTCATTTCGAATTCTACGTACATATTATATAAGGACCTAGAGTTTGAACATCGAAAGTCCTCCATAAGTTAATTTCATATTACAAAATACAAACCCGGGCGACGCCGGGCCTTTTAAGCTAGTAAACAATAAAAATGGCCGACCTCTGTAACAGCCGGTCGTTTAGTAGGTGTTCGCGACTTAATTTTGTGGTTATACATACATTCTTAAGGCATTTAGTAATGAAACATTCTCAGCTGCTTTTGCAGATTTGTTAACATTGTTCCTTGTTTGCTTTATTGTTTCTTAATTTTACCCAGAAATACATCTTTCTCATACCAATTTATCATTGAAGATTTTACGGTACAAATACTCACATAATATACATAACCTTTATTCACACATACTTATATATGTATATGTATGTGATTTTACATGTGTATTTCAACAATTTTAACAACAATATTAAAAAAATAAACACAAAACTAAATAAAAGTTGTAAAACCGATTAAGTATTTCTAAAACTTCTTACATTATATTCAAATGTTTGGAGAAGTACTATAATACAAACATTGCATTACATCGGTCTGTACATTGAAGTCGCTCTTGAATAGGCCTATACATGCCTTATAAATTGCTGGTTAGTCATTGAACATAACGATATTAGGGAAACTTGTTGCACTGTCAACTCATCAGATGGTCATTGCATTCGAATTAATTTTTAATGTCATTGCACTTGTCCCATCTGTTGCGTTGTTTGAATGTCGCTGTTTATGCCTGACTGATGTCTAATTTTAGTATTAAATATTCCTCTTTGGGACATTATTGCTGCTGTATTGCTGTTATTAATGTGAATAGTTGTTTGCTGTTTAGTTAGTGTCGTACTTCAAATTAAAACGGCCTGCAGTGTAAGTAATAACAGTGAATAGATTCGGCGACTGGGAAGTTCTAATAAGGGAGTGAGGAAATGAATGAGTTTTATTTATTCACATTGTTCATGTGTTTATAGTATTCTGCAAAGATACATACTCAATAAAATTTTATAGTTAAAATTTTTTTGCTGTATATACAACTGAACACAAAAATCTAGTGGATTAGGTACTGACTCGAAAATACAGATAATAAGATTTTAAGGGGGGCAAATCAGTCAACGGTTCAGCATGCAATACACACATGCAATAGAAGATGTAGTTGAATATAAATATTGGAAGTCACACCTAGAAGTATTAAAAGAAGCGTCAACCAGAACGTCACGTTAATACGGTATAATAAGGCTAGTGTGTTTTAAAATAGCCTATGTGTATATGAATGAATAGACGAAATTCGTATGCTATTTATAGAAGAATACGATTTTACACAAAAAGCTCCGTGAATAAGCATAATTTTTAATAGCGTAACATCTTGATTTATATGACATCCACAGTATGCAGAATAGGCCTATTTATACCCAATTTCCCTCATCTCCACGATCTCTAGGGAATAAAGATCTGTAGATTTATTCCACTTTAGAAGGTAACGATAAGGCCTGTGTGAAATGCCGTAAGCTGTAAACACCCGCCCACCATTATGGCTCGTGTCCACATGAGAGCTGAGAGTGCGAGAAACTCTCGAGAGTTCCGTTTCGGTATGTGGACACGCGTCTGAGAGCACTGTCTGAGAGGTAGCTGAGAGTGGCATTCAGAGAGTCAACTCGCAGGTGGACACGCCTTTGCAATCAATCTCCGAGAGCAGCTCGCACTATACCAATCTGTTTCGTATAGCTGAGAGTTCTCTGAGAGTGGATAATGTGTATAGGCCTATTATTCCCAGCAAGCCATATGATAAAATTATGTAATTTGCCTTCAGTATTTATTTATATTTTCTAAAAACGAAATCTAAATCCAATAATACTCAATAATAATAGATTATAATACGGTATCGTTTAATGTTCATATGTTCATCATGAAATAATATAGTAAGTTCATAAGGGAATTACTGAACAATAATAACATTTTTACATTACATTCATTTATGAAACATAATGAAACACAGATAATCTCCATGGTTCACTACGGCGATCGTCGATTCCTCTACAGAATATTCTGAGGCGAAGAAGGCTGTAACGGATGCAGTAACCCTCATGTCTGTAGATTAGAGGCATGTAGGGATCTCCTGCGGGACAAAATTCCGGAACAGCGGTGACCGCCATAGGCCTAAGTTGCAATCGTTAAGTAATAAAATAAACGAACACAATATTAGTGTAGACTACATACGATTCCAAATATTCAGAGTTTAGAAACACGGCGCCTATAGCGTAATAGTCTTGGTGGTTGTTTTTGTATTCTTTTGAGGGGACCAAGATGACGTACATGAGTCTATTGCGTATAAAAATAGACATGTAACAGCGACGCTCAAAATGCTTTTGCTCTAGTGCTAAAGGACCAATCAACAAGGAACACTTTTTTGGCTCTTGGTCTTCGTGGACGCAGAGGATAAATAGTAGACCTATCCGTTCATGTAGATGCAAGGAGTTTAGATCCACAGTTTTATAGGATCACTCCACTCGAATAATTGACATGCTATAAATTAAAAATCACATGCTTGATTCCGGAAAAGCACAAAGTCACAATTAGTTTGTATTTAACAAGAATCTCATATCACATTTCAATGTCTTTTTAGTTAATTTGTGGGCCTATCGAATTCACCAATACTTCATGATGTTTTGATGATATTCTGACAATATTAGATTGTCAAATTATTCTAAACGCTTAGTAATTAAATGAATGTACTCACTTAAAAGCATTCAGCAAGCCCTCATAAAATGCTTACATTAATATTAACAACGAATAATACATTGTTGTGCGTCCATCTTGTTTGTAAATGCGAGACGAAAACTAGCACGATTTTGTTTCAAGTGGACACGGTTCTGAGAGTAATGTCGCGAGTTTTGCTCTCAGCTACTCTCAGGATTCGACTAGCGCTCTCAAGTGGACACACCATCAGAGAGTACTCTCGAGAGTTTCTCGCACTCTCTGCTCTCATGTGGATACGAGCCTTTCTACCTACAAAGAATTGAATGCTGTTCCTCGTGGAGAACAAATCTTTTCAGATTCAACTAGATTATGACTCAAGATTACAGTGGACTACCTAATTGCGAATCTTCTTTTAAAGAGTCTTCTTATACAATTTTTCTCATTTAGTAACCTTAGTATATAGTTACTTCACATTTCAAACAAGATTTCTTTTTGGATGAAAACTAGAATCCCGAGCAATCTTCTTGCGCTAGCTTTTTTGTCTGCGTATCTATTTCAAGTTTTTTTTTTTTTTTTTTTATCGAGGATTGTCCAAAACGGAAAGAGTTCTAGACGTGAAGTATAAAAATAAGTGAAAGTTAAGTCTTGGACATCTGCCATGAGACTCCAGTTCACTGGTATAAATCCAAAAGTGTAAGTAGATCTAGCAGGCTTGTCAGCAGACACTTCAGACGTGTCGTAATAACTCATCTCGATTAATTCCCTTACGTTACGACTGTAGATGCTTTCTTTACCATGTGTCTATCTTGTGTTTAATAAAAAGTAATATAACTTCGCAGAATAAGGGAAACTAATTATTTTAAGCTATACTTCACAAGAAATAAATTTCTCGTTCCATCAATTTTTCATAATCTCTTCTAGCAGTTTGGTACTTGAATTTATTAGACCCCAGCTCTGCAAGTTTCACAGGAGGTTGCATTCTTGCCGGTCTACTACCGATTGGTCGATTGTAGGCCTATGTGATTGGCTTCAAGAGAGGACTCTTGCTATAAAGGTGTAAAGAATAACGGTTAGGCAACACACATAAAAACTTGTAACTGACGATGAGTGTTTTGCCCAAAGACAGGTCCAGACCTGGAATGAAGCCATGGGATGATGATCATGACTTGTCCAATGCTCTTTCAGGCAAATGTCGTAACGCTGAGATTGTTCATTGCCTCTCGCGGGATGGGGATGAACCCAGAAAGGAAATGTTCACTATCGAAAAATCCCTAACCCGGCTGGGAATCGAACCCAGGTCGTCAGAGTGGAAGGCAGCCATGCTACGAACTCCCCCACCGCGGCGGACCCGCTTCTTTTTTTTAACGCCGAAAACATTTTTCAAATGTTTATACTGTTTGCATAAAATATGTATTCTCAAACTCTTCAATAGGCCTATTATTTTACTCGGTAAATACTATCCTTACTATTCTGAATTTTAGGCTTACATATAATTACAGAAACTGATCAGAAATGATTTGCCTCTTCACAGATACACAGAAATGTTATATCTTTTCGTCTAAATTAAACACTTTTCTCACTTTACTCTGTATATGACATTTGTTATTCTTTTTTCACTAAATGCGTTCTTTATGAGTTTCCCTGACGTAAAAATCACAATCTTTGCACAATCACAATCTGTAGTACTTAAATAAATTACCTTACTATTTTTTTTTTTTTTTTTTTTCGCAATCTATGAATCTTTCACCGACTAAGCGCTAAGAAAATATCTGAATAACGCTAAAAGCAGTATGGAAGTGTTTTACGGTAACGTATGCTTCATTTTCCCTCCCCGATAAAGTATCGTGACAATCCAGAAAGGTCGAGAAAACTACCGATAAACTGTGTTCACTTCGACATTCGTTAAATAATTTACCCTACATTATTACTCCCAAACAATTAACTAATTGAATCAAGATTAATTTTGTTTGTAGCCACCATTGGATGTAATGTGTTTAGTTGAAATCAGTCAAAAAATTAACGTTATTATAGTAAAGACCTACATTAAAAAACCTTAAAGTTTTCTAAACTTAAAAATAGCATGTCAGAAAACGTATTATTTTGCAGTTGTAGAGCATGTATTAGCACATACCAGCTTATGGTACAATGCATTAGGACTATATTCTACAACATTCTTCTTCCTGTGTCGTCTGAAAAGTACTGTCACATTGGCATCTTTTCAATCTAGTGGATTAATACAAGGGGGATACAGGGTAGAAATGTGAATTTAGCTATCCTTAATATCGTTTTGTTTATATATTGCGTATTCTTACAGTTAAGCATTAGGCCATGATCGAATCCTAACGTCTCTGCTGGGAATATGCATTTGATTGGCCTCTTGGGCTCTGGTATAGGCGGGACCAATTACGCAGGGTCCCATTGGGATATGACTTCCGGTTTAGGACGTGTAACTTCCTCTGCTCACCACCGCTGGGTGAAATGTTAATGCATAGTTACATTAAACGAATTTAGTTGCTATCTTAGTGTAGATTTTCACTCATTTTTCTTTACGCACACCTTCCAGCTCATTGGCGTGATGGTACACTCAGTATGACAAGGTCATGGGTTCAATCTGGACCCAAACTATGTGTGCATAAATGTGACATTTCCATTTTTGGATTTACAGATATGTAAAAAAACCCTGCGGGTCAAAACTTCCGCACATTGGCGACGGTCATACGCCTCAGTAACGGAAGACTCCAGTCGTATTCCCAAACAACCATCTATGTTTCCAACTATCAGTATCTACTCTATATCTTCATTTCTATACTTAATTACAAAATGTGCAACTTTTCAGTTATTTTCATTTTCCAACTGAGCTAAGTATGTGTTTGTTAAAATAGGATTTCCAACCTACTCTAAAACATAACTTATTATAGTATAACATATTTAAGAAACATATTCTAATAGTTCATTATATAGAACTTATGTACAGACAATAAGTTAGTCATAAATACTATTAAAATTTCTTAAAACTGTTTTAAAATTTGTTCAAAATCCATAAAAATAAAAAGACAGCTGCTTCATTTTAGCACAAGATTTCCCAGAATCCTCAGGAAAAAAATTGTCTCTAAACTTGAACCTTGCTGTATTCGATAAGAATTATAAATACAGGTATAAGTAGGCCTACTCTTTTTTTCTTATAGCAGAGGAAAAATAAGGAATGCATTTTAAGTATAAAGATTATTATTTACTAGCTTAAAAGGCCCGGCGTCGCCTGGGTTTTGTATTTTTTTTATGGAGGACTTTCAATTTTGAAACTCTAGGTCCTTTTATAATATGTATATAGAATTTGAAATGAGGAAGAACGACATATCACACTCAAACTATTCCAAACTATTCCCTCAGAAAACGCTAGATATAGCTTTTTATGGCTAATAGAGGATGTCGAATGTTGCATTCCGTTGCTTCTACACACCATGCCTGGGAGGGGTTGAAATAAGAAGAAAGAGAAATTCCAGTTACATAAGATTGCATTGTCTTGTCAGAAAATTTTATTTCTCACTCTCATATTACCATACAACCGTTTCGGGGCTGAAACAAAAAAGAAATTCAATATCACTTTCATACTTTCCTTCCCAAAAACCTGGGACATAATATACTGAGCGCGTAGGACTGATAATGTTCCATCCCATTTTGTCTTCTTTTAGATGCTTAGGGCCTCTGATAAACATCCCATATTTCTCAACTACTAAAAATCCTACTGCAATGAATAACGTATCAATGGATAGGATTATTTTACCGACTTCTGATACAGCATACTCATTGGCAAACCCTTAAGCTGTCCCTGCAATAAGACCGTTTACTTTACATCCAAATGTGAAGTGAGAAAATTATATTTTCCATGTCGAGCGTATAACTGCATCTCATTGTGCTTTATTTTCGTGGATTTCATTCTTCAATAATTATTTTCACAAATGTATTAATTACATCGATAGTATCAGAATTTGTTAAAGCCCAGTATTATATAGTTCCCTAAGCCCTATGTGAACACTGTAAACAATACCCTGTTGTCGTGATAGTTGAATTGCATTTCATTTTTTCAGTACAATATTTTCTGAAATTATATACATTTTCAAGGGAAGGAGTGGCTTGATTGAATTTTAATGTAAATCGCGTTACTACTCGGGCTTAACTGGGTACGTGTGCAAAATGTCGTGCAAATTGGTCAAGAAATGTAGATTTGCATATGAACATACATACCTACATACATACATACACACTTTCGATTTGGCTTGGTTGCAAGACTCACACTTCTTTTTTTTGTTTTGTTATGAAAACATGTGAAAGCGGAACTCTCTAACTGTGAATATGTCACACTTCTTTTGTCACATTTCAATTTTTTATCTTTCTTTTTATGTAAACAGTTGACAGCAGAAATCTCTAACTGTGCCTCTTTTCACATTTCCGACTTTTCCCGTGGATTTTCCAAAATTTTTCTTTCATACAAACCTTGTCCTGACAATTACGAACACAACAAAAAAGAAATCAGCCAAATCGTTCAAGCCGTTGTCAAGTGATGCGGCAACAACCCTTTTGTAAATTCATTTTTATTAATATAGATAGATTACATGGACCACAAAATCCGCCACATAATCGTGGTGGTCGATGGTGGTCATGCCGATGATAGTAATTGTAGTAATGGTGGTGGTGGTCGTAATTGCAGTGGTGTTGATGTTAATGGTGGCAGTGATGATAGTGGTGATGGTTTTGATAGTGGTGATGACTGTGGTGGTGGTGATTATAGTAGTGTTGATAGTGATAGTGGTTATAGAGGTGGTTATAATTGAGGTTATTGTGGTGGTTATGGTGATGGAGGTTATGATGATGTGGTTATGATGGTGGTTATGGTTGTGGTGTTGGTTAGGGTTATGGTGGTTATGGTTATGGTTATGGTGGTTGTGGTGTTGGTTTGGGAGATCTTGATTATGGTTAAGATGGGGGTTATGGGAGTGGTGGTTGTGGTGATGGCGGTGTTGATGTTAATGGTAGTGGTGATGATGGTTGTGGTGGTGGTGATTATGATGGTTCTGATGGTTCTGATGATTGTGATGGTAGTGTTGACGGTGGCAGTTAGTGGTGATTGTTTGAATTACAATTATTTTAAATGACTTACTGTATATGCTATCCTTTTGTTTACATAGAACATTTGCTTTTATATCAATTTCGATAAGTGCATGCAAGTATGTAAACGCGTTAGGGAACAACACGTTTATGATCTTGTTATCCATACTTTCACTTCTCTCTTACAGCACGAAGTAAAAGTAAAATGGAGCGTTATTTTGGTTTAAACTTCTGCATAGCAGACAAATATCGGGAGAGGAAACTGTGGCAACGCTGTTCCAATTTGGGTAAAACTGTTGCTTGCGTTCTCTCGGAAGTGGTTGTCGGCTAATGAAATTATCTTGGAAAACTCGCTAACCATGGAGTAAGCAAGTTAGCATGCGGCAAAAGATTTGCTATACAAATACACAGAAAACAAAAGAAGCATTTCCACCTCTAGCTCTCTGTCTCCTCCCACTTGTGTTTTCTTGTAAAAGTCATCAACTCACAGAGGAGAACACGTAAAACTGATGCTTCCACTTATCAAGTTAAAGTAACTTTCATTTGTTTTTACCTAGCAAAACCACACCTGAGATTTCTTACTGCTTCTCATATTCTGAATCTTTTATCTCTTCGTTCTTAAAATCTCGCCCATATGATGTTTCAGAATTAGTAATAACAATATTTCACATATTTTACTATGGTTGCTTAGGTTCGTTGGGTCTTTAATTATTCAGCCTTTTTATTACCATTATTTGTGGCGCTTGCTGACCCAGTATATAGGGTGTTAATGAATAACACCGAAATATTTTACCTGCATATAGAGAGGGCAAGCAACTTTTATTAGGAGATTTTTGCCTATGGATTCAATTTGTCCTGTTACAACATAAATTCTCCAAGGGCATGCCACCACTGACTTCTAACATTAAAAAAAAAATGAATACAAAGTAACTTCGTTGTTAACACAGTAGTTATGAATAAAAGAACTAATGCAGTGGAGGCCAGTCATGTGATTAGTCCATAATTTTGCAGATTATGAAAATCGTAAATTATGATAAAGCTGTTGATGAATGATTAAGGATCAGGTTTTTATCGATCACTAAGAAGGCATGAAGTCAATTTAATGAAAATTTTAACCCTTTTTCGCTTAGTTATTGACTTGTGAGCACCAAATTGTAGTAATAACTTTAATGCTCTGTAGCATACACATTTTACGTCCTAATAAAAGTTGCTTATCTATGTCCCTTCTATACACAGGTAAAATATTTCGGTGTTATTAATTAACACCCTGTATAGTAAACCCAGAGGTGATTAGGTTTTTGAAAGCATGGCGACAAATTAAAAGAATATTTAACAGTTGATTGATTGAAAATCAGATATATCGTTTAACTGGATCGTACCACGAAGTTTGAAAAGAACACTAAGTTAACATCATTGTTCAAGAAAAAAAAAATCAGACAGACATGTTTAACCAATAAGCGGAAACTATCATTTGTAAAAGCAATATGATGTAGGTAAGCCTATAGAATTGTTGTCTTGGTCGTTTAACATTGACTGGTCATTCCCCCAGGGTGTGATTGCAAAATAAACGAAACGAAATGAACTTCATAATAAAAGAATTATAAATCAAAGAAACCTAAAGAACCAAAAAGCTGGTGTGTACATTATAATTCTAACTGAACATAATTGGATAATAAATTAATGAAACAAATTAATTATTGTTTACTTCTTTGGGGTACACCGACCCGATGCAGCCAATCCTAGTTTTTTTTTTTAATTGAATTTGGCTTGTGAAGAAAATCTACATGTAAAATGTGCGAAATAAATATGTACGTTAAAGTTGATTGACCCTTAAATGCGTGAAACTCAATTTCTCATTCAATATAATAGCCTATAAACCCATGCCGAACTGCAAAGATGATTAACACATGGACTAGGCCCATAGTTTATTGCTTGTGCATTATTTTCTAATTTTAAATGGAATTTTAATTTATCCACCAATTTCTCTTCCATGATTTTATTACAAACTTAAGACAAACCACTGTATTCGATAGAATACATTTTGAATTTATGGGTTAAAATATTTAATTAAGAAATGTGACTAAAATTGTTTATGTATTCTGAGTTGTACATCAAAGATGTCCATAAAACACCGTTAAAATTACGGACGGCAACTTTTCCATTGTCAATAGATAGCATAATAAAAATTTATATAAGTTGTGTGAAGAAGGTCTATAAGGCCACTGTAATTATGGTACAAAAACTATGATTAATACGGAATTGAAAGAATAGAGACAAATACAGGAAACAAGAATTTTCCCAGAATTCTTTTTTTTTTTAGATTGCAGGCAGAATATTAAAACTGAGAGAATTTTTTAAGCGTGTTTATATTCACACAGATTGTTATTTTGGAAGAAACGTATTGTAGAGCTCCAGGAGGCCATAAAATGAAGAATGTTGTTTTGTGTTGTTCAAGCTCCACAAGGTGCCGAATAATGCGAAGAAAGATGAGAAGAGGAAGAAATGCATGGCGTGATATTCTTTTGGGAGGCGGGGGCTGAATTTCAAATGATGAATTGTTTAGTGCTGTCATTCTCTTTTTATTTTACTTGCTACTGCAATGGAAGCAGGGAAGGCAATTTAGTAAATGGAGTGGAGTATCTGAGAACAAGGAGGAATTGAGACCAATACTATTGATCTCTAAGTATCTTCTTGATAACGAAACAGCTAGCTGAATGAAACCGTGCATACAAAATATTGCTGAATGTACATAGTATTTTTCTTCTGAATTGATAGAATTAGATATAAAAATGCTGCTTCTAAAAAATTAGCTGCATTGGCAACTGCCTACCCTGCCTGCAGGAAATTCGTCCAAATCCCTAATCGAATACAACAGCGCTTCTCAACCTCTTTGAACCGGAGGACCTCTAAAATGTCTAAAAAAAACTTTACGGATCCCTAATTTTACATCCCATTTTTAAAAGAAGGCCTATATTCTTAATATTTGGGCACGAAATATGTGAACAATAGTTTACTTCTTTACTTTCCACTTGCTTTATGATATTTTTAAATAAGTCTGCGGACCGTCTACTCCATCTTCGCGGACCATAGGTTGAGAAACGCTGGAATACAATATTTGAACTCGTGTCTCCGTGTACATCCAACACCACCTACTAACGAGACAGTATTCAATTGTGAAATCAATTGAAAGTGGTCTTACTCGGTTTGCCATAGCTTCCGGGAAGAAGAGCATTGAATGATTTGGACGAAACTCCCTATGCGGTTTTTTTGGGGGGGGAGGGGGCTAGGGAACTTGAATTTTAGGTCGCTTTTTCCCCGGGCATCGCACTTGCATTTTAGCTTGTTAATTATCGATCGTTTTAATGTTTATGCATGGTTTGAATAAGGTTCATGAGACTGTGGTACGTTTTAACCTTTTTATCTCTATGTCACAAGATTTGTTCTATTCATTTAATTATTTATATTTATTACGTAAAACAATATAATTAATAAAATTGTTTAATTCATGCAATTTATGTAAAAGCTATGTAAGTGTCATTAAATAAACGTTTTAATTACTTATCTATTAATAATGTGATCACCGTTATAAAAGAACACTGAGAACAAATTAATTATCACTAGTACGTCTTACACTAATTTACAAATAATAGGTAAATAATTAGATTGACTTGATGACTGCAAGCTGTAAGTTTTGCAAATATTCCTGAATGGTCGTGAAAATGTTAATGCTTGGCCTCTTTAAAGTGCTAAATAATCAGGGCATAGACCTATAAATAGAAGAAAAAATAAGAGTTATAATATCCACTTAGCAATTCCGTTAGAGATTTCACAATTTTTAAGGTTCACATATCTTATAGTGTGTAAGTTATAAACATTATTGAATGTGAACTTTACGAAATGTAGGTCTTTAAATGGCAAACAATATGCAAGAAAAAGTCATATTTTATTCCATTTTCCCTGGTTGTGATATTTTAGTTTAATGATGTAGTTTTACAATTAAATGAATAAAAAAACACACAATTGCTTTTGGGTGATATACTTACATTCCGGACTCAAAAGCGTCGTGTTGCACGATGTAGGCCTACATGTGACGTAAAGGCCGAGCGGACGAAAAAGTTTGCTAAACCATGGGATACCCAGTTTTGTGGAAACATATGATTCAGATTCACAACCAAGCAAAAACCCAACATTCATACAAAATAGCGGTATATTTAACATGAGATATTAAAATGCATTCGCCATTTTTGGATTTGAAAGTTTTATGAGATTACTAAATAGCTTGTTATACCATGAAAGCTAACAACAAATGTGATAACATCTATCATTACTTACAAATACAAAATGGCTGTTTCTATCGGCTTATGGCAACAGGCAAAGAGATTACGCGTATGTGCAGTGAAGCCAGTAAATTTTAACTTTTCCCACTCATGCATAACATGAACCACCTGCTTGGCTTTGCAATCTCTTTTATGCAATAGCAAATTCAGTTATTTTCTGATTATTCCTATTCCATTTTGTTGCTTTAATAACCAATGCTGGTTGGTTTTGCTGTCTGGCTTTGAAATCACGCTATTCATCAATTGAATTTAACTGGAACTCTGACCTTTGCATGATTTAGAATGTCAATAATGAATTATACGATGTAGAATAATATGGTAGGCCTGCGAATATCCTGGCATGATCTGTCATTACTATGGCTTGGAGCCCTAGATTTTTCTCCTGTTCTTTGAATTCGGTATTCCACTTCGTTATTTTATGATAATAATAATAATAATAATAATAATAATAATAATAATAATAATAATAATAATAATAAAAGGATATAATTTCAACAAAATAAACTCGTAACTACATTTGTATTCGCAAATTTGTGCATCTGACATACAAAAAAGTCAATGACAATAATCAGTAAATTGATTAATTGATATAAATAAAATAGTAAATGATCACTCGCATATAATTTTATGTCTTTATTTATTTATTTTTACAAATATCCGTTTTGGAGGGAAAAACACTCTTTTAAAGTTTTAGCTTTCATGTCTGCCACACCATCAAACACGCCCAAACGGCTGAAGGAAAATCATTAACGAAAGTTCAAAGTATGAATTCACTATACCCGTGGGAAGGTTTTATACTAAATCGTTTGAATGGCAGCAGATGGTGAGAGTTTATTAGGTGCACGAGAAGTAAAATATGGAAATCTCTCTCTTAATGTCGATTTTACACACACACACACACACACACAAAAAAGGACATTTTATTTTGAAAATTAACAATAATGGATATTTAACAAGATATTACTTCACTGTGTCACCATTACTAATACTCCCGGGGCAGCACATGGCATATATGTGTGGTAAGTGTTGAATTAACTATTTAAATATAGCTAAGTTAAAGTTTAGAACCAAGCCATGCCAAGGAAAACATGTCGGAATATTTGACGCCGGAAAAGAGTACAAAGCATTTATTTCGGGAGCTGTGAAACGTGACACATGACATGCAGTTAGACTGGGATTAAATGGAAACATCACAGGCGTTCACAAACAAATTAGTTGTGACTTGTTCTGAGAATTTTCATAGAGTAGCTCACACGACAGATAATCTGTTATGCGAAACTTTTGTTATCCACTTTTACCAGATAAATGCGTTTAAAAAATAATGAAAATACATATCTTTTTACTAGCTTATCCTACAAGACAGGTCGATTATATTCTGTCAGTATCATTAATTCCTTCTCAGAACTCTTTCTAAATTTCTAGCTTATCCTACAAGACAGGTCGATAATATTCTGTCAATATCATTAATTCCTTCTCAGAACTCTTTCTAAATTTCTGCTGGGGGAATTATTTAAATTAAATCGAAGTAAATACATTAAATTTCTCTATGAGATCGTTGGGATTTTTCAACTGGCTTCATCCTTTTGGTGGCACTATGGTCCTGGGGTCGACTCAGCCTCCAACAGATATTAATACCAGGGACAATCCTGGGGGTAAAGGAGGCCGGTGTGTAAGGATGACAACCTTACCACCATCATGTCCCGAATATCTAAATTCTGGGAGCCTCAACCTCCTGGAACCCTTAGGGCCTCCACGGCCTGTATAGGGAACACTTTACTTTTAAATACATGAAATTAGTATTGTAATAAAAATAATACATTCTAAACTATCAAGAAATTTTACAGAAAGATAATTATTTGTATGACAAATTAAATCATATATTTGTTACATAAATTACTATTTCAAGATTGCAACGAACCATTTAATAGTTGAGGCACCCAAGATAAGCATTATGCCCTGAATATAGTGAGAGATCCTTAATAACTCTTAGAAGATATCCTTATTGTTAGAAGAAGCCTTAGAATAGAATAACTTCTTAATTTAATAGTTTTTGTTATATAGACGTACAGTCACCTTATGTAAAATAATATTAGGCCTACTAGCATGCATACACAGAATGGCGACCCCACTGATGCTGGTTTGAACCCGGACGGGGTAGACAGATTTTTCAGGGCGTAAAAATCCTGGGCAGGTAGTTCACCAAGGAGGACACTAATTCGTGTCATAGATTTACATCACGTCGTAGGGTTTTTCAGGACGTAAAAATCCTGAGCAAGTAGGCCTAGTCCTCCCAGAGGGACTTTAAAACATGTCATAGGTTCATAGTACGTTAAAGAAATAAAAATAAAAATTACTATCCCTGGACTAAATTTTATAACTTTTTCACGTTGTAGGAAAATAATACTTGGTCTTAGGTAATGAAACCCGTGAGCCTATGTTCCGCTTGGAAAGAATAAGTTGAACGTACAAAGAATATGTCGCTTTGCTACTAGAGTGTGTACCTATTATGTTTAGTATTGTGTTCTTCTCTTAAATTAAGAGGGATTTACTTTCCATGAAATATATTGCATGGGGTGAATTAATGGTAACTCATCGCTTCTCTGTACCCTTGAAATTCGTTAATCTGCTAACTCTTTGTAAAAAGAAATGGGAATAGCAGCTCAGTTGCCGGCCTCTGGCATCATGCATGAACTTTAAATTAGACAAGCAATGCTTCATTGATGTCTGTCTGAAAGGTTTCCAAACTCTGAGGAAAATTATTCCGATCGGTTTCCAATACCTCATTGGATTTAGTTAGAAATCTAATCCAATTTTGTTGTTAGTAAGCAATCTGACCCACCCCATCCCTTTTCCTTCGAAAAGATTGCGTTTTCGCACGACAGAATAAAAAGGATGAAAAACCTTATCCTATTCCATTTCCCTTTTTTCCTGTACACTTTTCCAACGCCCACACGAGAAGATTTATTGACTAGATTGAGTATAGGTCTTAGTTCCGAGCAAAACTTTGTTGTTCACCAAGCGTGAAAGTAAAAGCTCGGAAGAGTATTTCCATATTCTAGTTATAATCGGTGTAAATCGTGTAAATTCGAAACTAATATATTTCATTTCCGCAAAACGTAGATTTTATTAGATAGTAAGAGGTCAATACCATAGTTAAACAATACCACTAGCATACCAAAATAGAAACGAAATTAAACTTAACTCGATGGAGCTACATCCCTTTGAGGAACTAGGTCTCCGGCCGCAGCGTCTTCTACCGTCAAATCAAAATAAAATAAAATAAAAATCCTTTAAAAACCTTACCTATATTACATTTTTAAATACTTTCTAAGAAAGTGGAATAAAGTGTTTGGAGTTACGTCAGAATATACTGGAACAAAGTTGTAGCAAATTTTCCGTCCGAAAGTGGAGGTAGTCTTCAAATTTTGTAGCATGAACCGTTTGGTTAGGATCATTGAAAGGAGCTAAGCATTGCGTACAACTGAACGGCCATCATCTTGAAATGAAATAACTAAACCTATACACATACGGCATTCTTAATGACTTGATAATGTATGCCAAATTGAAAGAAATAGGAAAAAAAAATTCGTTTCTGTTTAAATAACAAATTACAAACAGACGAAATGTCGAATGGTCGAGATAAAGCAGCACCTCGCTTCGCTCGTAATTATATTTTTAAGGCAACTATTTCAGAAAAATTTTATTTCATGTATTTAAAATAGGAGAATGCAGTATAAACGGCTGTGTACAACTAGAAGTGAGTCCTGTATAGATGTGAATTATAACTTAACTGTAATTACACCCGAATTTTTGTGAACCGTTATCGACGGTCACTTTGTAGGCTGACAAAATGAATGGAATCTGAAATATTTCCATTGAAAAACATAAAAGAGCCCGGAATGAGAAATCTGCACATGATTAGTTTAATTGAAAGTGATGTGATGTTGACAGTCCCCGGAACCACATAGACCCATGGGCACAGCAAGTCAATTGGGACATGTAATACATTCAACATGCTATAATTCTCTAATCCCCTATGTTATTATCAAGAGAAAGCCAACAAACATAATGTGTCCTTAGTATTAACTTCAATACCCTCAGCTGCAGTGCAAATTAATTTATTCTTAAACCATCACAAATCCTATTCTATTGAAGTTTCTTCGCATAAGATTAACTTCCGCTGACGTATAATCGGGAGGACCGAAGTGGTTCTCAAATGGATTTGTAAGGTTCCGAGGCAGGGGGGATACGGGGAGGGATGGGTGCAACAATTTCCTCCCCCCTGCACCACCTCTTCCAGCGCAACAATGGGTAAGGATTGTGGAAGGTTATCGCTGGGCACCAGAGGCTCTGAAAACGAATAAATGCTCTGGGGATGGTACAAAGCAAAAATAATAATAATTTCGAATAGCCTAGAAACACTTTCTAGCCTCTTCGAAGCAGTGGAAACATTCAACAAATTATTTCAATTTTTAAAATGATATATTAAAAGAATATTTACATCAACAATTAAATGTAATGGCACATATTTTCAATCTTTTGGAAATTTGCTATTTACACTAAAACATGCAATGTTACATCTAGATTAAATATTCAATTTAAATTTCATAGAAAGAGATTCTAAATAATAATTAAAATGATCTAACTGAATAAAATTGACTCTGATTTAATTTACATTTGATTCCAAAAAAGTCAACATAATATACACACTTGTTGGATAAACTTGTTTAATTACAGAAGTTAAAATACATATTTGAATAAATACAAATTATAATAATTTTCCTTGTTACTAAAATAACCTACAATATTGAATCTAATTTCCAGAACTCTGATTTGAAATTTCTACAAGTTTGTTACCTAATGAACATAATAATTTTGGAGGAGTAGGCTAATTAAACTACAAGCATTTAAATAATTTTAAAATGACATTGACTCCCTTGATGCAGATTATAAATTCATTGAATGGAGTCAGAAAATATACATTTAAGACACATACATGCTAAAATAAATGATTAATATTTACCTTGATTTGGGGGCCCCAGAGTACTCACACTTATTCACCTAACATTCAAATACGTTTCCTTCGGGCCCTGAAGGAAACGGTCTCCCTTGGATGAGATAAAATTATAAAAACAGAAATAATTAATTTCAAGCAGATGAGTGTTCGCAAGACAGAAACTATATTAATGAAGAAAATAAAATTTAAGGAACCATCCCCGAATACTTATTGACCTTTGGGCATTTAAACTCAATCCATGTTTATAAAATTATTTTCAAGACAAAAATCACATTATTTTAACCGTTGAACAATGGTACAACACACGCCAGAAAATAAAGCAAGCCCAAGGGCCTAAACCAAAACTAAGTGTTTCACATATTAGCTTTGCTAAAGAATTATCATAAAGCCATAGTAAAACACTGAAATTAACAAACTATCACAAGATGAATGGTGATTAAGAACACTCACCTAGTAAGAAGTTAGATGCGAGGCCATTTTTGTTTACAAGCTTTGTACAACATCGCGAGAGAACATGACCTTTACGGTCCGACGCTCATCCAAGAAAGAGGATTTCCCGGGGTTCTGAATTCCTTATATAGCACTGCATGCTGATGCTCTTCTGTTTTTTACCGCATTGCGGCACTAGAGCACCTATCAACTATACCTTTACAATGCATTAAAACAAAAGCGAATCTTTATAAGAACGCAATGATGTTGCAGTTTGCATCCACAGCTGAGAAACACTGCCTCCTGGAATGCTTCTTGATATGCAGGCAGGCAAGAGCGGGGAGGAGAAACTCGAGGTCAACTCATGAGGGGAACAGCTTAAGTTTGAACAGACACCAGTATTCAGGAGCTCAATCTACCGCGCGTTCAAACCAATACATTATTACTCGCTCAAATTAAGTTTCATTATACATGCCGTTACTAAGAGAGAGACAAATTCGTGGCATTATTATTTAAATAATGGCACACCCCCCCCCCCCCTCCGACTAACGACCGAAGCACTTTATTTTGACAATTTCAAAATGTTGAAGTCGTCATAAGGACATCACTACATGCTTACAAGAATCATTATTAACTCATTACTAGGGACCGGATTCTTAGGTTTTTACCTATTTTTTTCCTTACTTCCAAAACAAAAAGCGCTCATACACCTTTCCGAATCTTGTCCATAGGATTCACCCACATTAATTCTATGGCACCTAAAAATACCTAAATGGGGTATAAAAACCTAAATACACCTAAATGGGATATAAAACCTAAAATATCTAATTTAGGCTACTTTTTTTGTCTTTTTTGTTTGTCAGTTGAGAAATCGATATTTTGCGGAGAGACAATAATTTTTGTCGGGTTGAAATTAATACCACGAGCGTTTCGTTCAACCCATTGTCGTCTAGGATGGACAGTATCTAGAGAGGAAGTGTAAGAGTACTGGCGTATTCCTTTTAAAATATTCGTACGAACAACCCTTGTTGCCGTGTATGAACAAGGATATAGATTTCTGTGTTTTAAAGCCCTTGTTTCCCTTTATTACTCCCCTGTTATTCATACTTAGTGGTCACACTGTGAATTTTAAGACCTGTTAATTATGCCGAAACAAATGAAGTCGAGTTTATTACGGCAGTGGGTAGCACATTCAAATTCATCAAACCGATTATTCTACCCGAAAACGATATTTTTGGGGGAAAAACCTATTTCACCTAATGAAAAACCTAAAACAGTGTTTTTTAAAACCTAGAAATCCGGACCCTACTCATTACTACTACATTATTACTGGATAATATATTGGCTAGGTGCGATAAGGATGCATTTCCTATAATATAGTGAACGCCACTTAATGCAATTGCGGATAATGTTATCAGTTGGGTAATGTTATCACTTTTATGAAGTATCGTACGGATTAATACTGATACATTGAAAAAATGCTATTTATTGTGATCAAAGATTCGGTTTATGTTTCTAAGGGTTTTCTTTCTAACTCAACTGTATTGTGTTGTATTGGAAGTACTGTTTCCAGCTCACAGGATGACCTGTCCGAGGGGATGGCATTCCATAACTTTTTCTTATAAGCAATAAACATGTTTCACCCCTCAGTTTTGCTGTTGCTTTTGATTTGTAAAGATCACAATATTGACATGCAGTGGTTGCTAGTGTAAAATGAAAAAACTTGGATAAACGGGCGTTAGATGTTTTGCTAAGCGGTGTTCACCACAGATCAGTAAACTTCCGAAAATAGTATATGAGTATGAAATATAGGTTAATGGACTCCAAAGGGAAAACAGTAACAATTAAAAACCTTGTTATCCATTGCAAAAGTAATTGCTTGCAGTCTAATACTGTATTTTAAATGATTCAATGATTCACAATTAATATTTCGGTTATTGATATCAGTCTGTTAATATTATCACATTAGCTGCATCCCGAAGTGATCATAATAAGCGGCGTGCACTTTACATGATTTTGTATTATTCTTTGTAACGCTTCCAGTGACAAAAGCATCTGCTAAGAAGTCATTCTCGTCGTTGCGGCGTCTTAAAACGTATTTAAGAGAAACTATGACTGAAAACCGCTTCCTAGGTCTTGCCCTTATGCATATCCATAGGCATATTCCTATTGAAATCAAGAAAGTTATTAGAATATTTGCAAAAACCGGCTGTAGGGAGTGATTGGGGTTTAATTTTTAAGAACGCTACGATGTATGCGCTACCTAATTAATTCAGATTTAATGTTTTCTTTCTCTATACCTATGTGTTTTTATTTCATTTTTTAAAGGCAGACAAACAGAGCATTATTCAAATGAAAGTATTACATGGATAAAAAACTAAAAGTTTATCAATTTTTTCGTTCAGAACAAATTTTCTGGAAGATAGTTAAAATCACACAAAAATCACCCCCTCCCTAAACGAAATCCTGTATCCGTGTCTGTTCTGAGGTGCACCCGAGTACAAGATGTAAACGACTACGAAATAACCGAAATGGTTCCTGAATCGAGCATCTAACAACTTCGCCAAATTTTATAGTTTCTGCTATGTAAAGCACTATAAGTGTTTCTCTTTTGTTGATCTGTGAGCTTTGCTGGTGGTTAGCAATAAGAGGAATTTGGCCACAAATAAATCTTAGAGGCTGCATATTTCACCTTGGATAGTATGTATGTAGGCTTGTTGCAAGAATAGAATAATAATGGATCTGAGATTAAACAGTTCATAAGTGTTTTCGAACTACATTTTTTGGCGTCAAAAGTAGTTGAGGACACCTTCTCGATGATCTGATGTCTCAACTATATGACTTTTTTTTTATTATATCCTTGCCAATTATGTAAGAAGTGGCAGCTAACCTAGGCTGAATTTAGTAGCAACTCAGAACGAACTACAAACTGCTGTGAATCATTCCACCGTAGATTTAATACTAATTTCTGTAGCTCACATCCTAATATATTTCAATTCCTAGAGCGCTGAAAGAAGTACAGAAGCTTACGTCAAAATTAGCAGCCACAGTAAACAGAATTCAAAAAATATCAGGAGAAAGAACAGTTTGTACAGGAGTAGTATAATAAAACTTAGAATGGGAAAATTGTAAGAAATTTTTTAGCCTTAACCCTCAATAAAAAGATTAAACAACTAATGAAGCGAGAGACCACGTAGTATTAGATAAACTAAAACATTGACTTAGGCCTCTTCAAGGCTACTAATTGTGTAAATATTTCTATAAATAATTGGTATTCACATGTGATTTTAATGAATTCATACTTTTTTATTTATGTGACGAGTATTTGGAATAAATAAATCAATTTTAATTGTTTTTACTATCATGGACTTAGGCCTCTTCAATATATCAAACAAGTGTTCTATATCTATACTATTAGGCTATTTGATAAATATAATATTGCATACGTATAATCTAACTTATTAACGTTTAAATGGAATATAACATTCTTATAATTTAAATATTATGTACCATTTGGTTTTTCTAACCTAACTATCTTAATTTTTTCTTGACTATATAGTAATACGCTTATTGATATTTCATTCCAATTTTACTAATATAATATTTTAGTTTATCTAATACTACGTGGTCTCTCGCTTCATTAGTTGTTTAATCTTTTTATTGAGGGTTAAGGCCAAAAATTCCTTACAATTTTCCCATTCTAAATCGCCCTCATATACAAGATGAAGTTTATTAATAATAAAACTTAGGTTATTTTACGGGACGAATAGCTTAAGTAATTTCATGTCAGTGCCGCGAGATCCGATTTGGTTCCCGCTATATTTTCCTTACTATTTTTTACGGACATAATACTGCCAACTTTATGTAGGTATGGTTAAAAATACTTCAATAGCTTCCCTGTTGATAATGTTTAAAACATTGTTTCGATCATTATTTATGTATCTTGTGATTTAAACATTAACGTAAGTTAGAGGATTACACTTATGATGAGGCTAATATTATTTAGGACGGCGGAAGTTTGTAGCATACGTGAGTCGTTTAAAATCATATTTTTATCCTATTTACTGGTCGTAATACAGATATGTGACGTACTAATAACTGCATATTGATACTTGACGTGTCCACTAACGAACTGACGTATTATCAGATAAAACTGCAACCTTGCGACCCTTGCAAGCATATTGTAAGGTAAACGGTCGTGATTGATCGAAATTGCTAATCATTATTGGTTAGTAATAAACACGCATCCTGTGAATGGAATAGTCCACAGTTCGGGAATCAGTGCAGTATATCCAATTTGTGTACAGGTAGCTGATTTCAGAGCCTTGTGATACGTAAATAAATATAAGAGATGTAACGGAAACGTTTGTTTTCACAAGCAATGCAAATTACGTGAAATTATTTCTCAATTCAAGCAATTTACCGTCTGTAGAACAAATTTCTATACATTCCCTAATATCCTAATATCCTGTGAATGCCGCTAGGCATGCGCAGTGGCTCATATCGGCAACTTACCATATTTTTTGGACCATAAGACGCACTTTTTTACCTTGAAAACAGAGTCTTGAAAGTTGAATGCGTCTAATGGTCCGAAGTAAACTAAAAATAATTAAAATTACGGTAAATATTGCCTGTAATACCATAATCATGAAGAAAGTGTTGGTAAGGATAAGTTAGTTGCAAATTTTGGCACACACTGTACATCAGTACACTCTAAACAGCACTGAAAGTGATCTGCAGTGAATCCATTGTAGAAAGTCATGATTTGTGTATGCAATGAAATATATTTTCCCCCTTTTTTAAAAAATAGTTTAGAATCACATTAATTTGTTCCTTTAAATTTTCCATCCCAAAACTAAGGTGCGTCTTATGGTCCGGAGCGTCTTATAGTCCGAAAAATACGGTAGATATTTTAGTCGGGTCCGTTTTTTTCCCTACCTGTATCTCCCAAAGCTTTTTTTTAACAAAGAACTAGTAACATATATAATGTAACTGAAAAGTCAAGGTAACTGATTTGACATTACGCTGTCACTTGAGGTATCAGAGCAGAATACTGACTCGGGTGTGACTGATGTCACAGATACAATTATGTCAACAAACAGACAGCTTGCGGCGTTAATGCTATGACTCCTGCCATAATAGCGAATAACCTGGCGGATCATGCTATTATTGCCCTATTACACTATGAGATTATCGATATGGATATTACCAAGATTATTAGATGACTCTCACATCTCGGTTGCCTCTGCTTAGTGAAACGGACGAAATCTACCATTTTTATTCAGTTCGGTTCAAACGTAGACTATGTGTTGAACTTGTAACAGAAACTAAATATATATGTACAGCATATGCATTGTAAATTAAATATAATTTTTTTTAGTTATTTAACAGTAAATTGAAACTAACCCATAGAAATGGAACATCCCTTGTGTAATATAAAATGTTGCCTCCTAGCAAGCAAAATCATGTAGGTGGTTTAGGTAATTAACTTTTATATTAAAAATAGTTGGCATATTGTTGATCATTATAAAATTGCAATTGCTTGGAGACTCGAATATATACGTAAATAACCATGGCCGTTGATCCCTTGAGAGCGTAATTTGCATATTGATATAAACATCCAAGTAAAATCATCCGTGGATTATATGTTTGAAGTCAGTGTTAGGCCGTGACTTGTAAATGGGAAGACTAGCCATTTGACCAGGTCGGCAATTTTTGGGGGGAGTTTTTGGTAAAATAAACTTTATTACAATTGAATTTAATAGAATTAAAGTTGAAATAAAGAAAATGTGTTAGTCTGAGTTTTAGGTTTTCATTGTAAATTATAAACAAGGCAGTAAAATGTGCTTTTGTTCTAAAAATATTTGTTTTAATGTACCTGTAAAGCACACTTTTTACGAACAAACTTAAGTATAATTTAGCGTAAGTTTTAAATTTGCCAACTAAATACATTAAATATTATTTGTAAAATTTCAAAGATTGGCTACATTACATACTAAAATATTTTAGAGCTTCTAGACTATTATTTTCAATTGAAATTATAATCGCAATCGTGCATTTTTCAACAAAAGGTAATTACTATTGTTTTAGAAATAGATTTTTAATTGTTGTGTAATCTAAGTAGTGGTTGGATTACTCGCAATAATAAAATATTGGTTGATACTTGGGTAAAACTCAAACTTAACTCTAAAACAATAACTTTGAGGTGGGATTAGGTGGGGGGGAAGGTAAAAGTTACAAAATAAAAAGATAAAAGTAAAGGAGCTGTTATACAAAGCTTTGTTCAGGGTGTAAAATACCCGAAATCCGGGACTGATCAATACGAAACATTTCAGTAGAATATTAGGTTCCCGTGAATAACAACCACAACACACGAATAAAAATCCTCACTTTTAACGTAAAGCATTACACTATTACTTTAATAAATATGCTGTCATGCCGTTTTTTCTGGTACGAATTTATACGTCAGTAGCAGTGAGAAGGTTAAATGAATCAGAGGAGAAAAGTAAACATTTAATTTCAAAATGTTATATACACAGGCTGTGTTAATAATATTCAATTTCTTAATCACCCATAGCATAACATGAAATGCAAGGTGAATGCAAACATTTCAAGCACTTATAGACATTCCATGAATCGTGAATCAAATCCCGAGTCACTATTTTAGAAGACGAATATCATAAGGGAAGCTCGGATTGCCGCTGTTACAGAAAGTCATGGAAAAGGCTTATATACAGAGGAAATTTAATTTTCTGAAACAAACACAGAAATTCCAAGTATATTGTCAATAATAAAAAAAAAAGTTCCTAAGAGAAATTGAAATATAAAGAGGGGAGATCGGAGGAAAGACTCCTAGGAACATAGAAATAAATTGAATAACGGAGTTGTGTCAATATTAAAACTATATACACGAGTTATTGAAAAGATCCACAGCAGTTACGCATTCTTTCTTCTCCCTCGCAGTGGAAAAAGATAACTTTAAATATCGGTAGAAGAGGTTAAAGTGGATTCATATTTTTAAAACCAGCTTATATCAAAGCGAAGGCCTGCTATTTTACTTACTCATATCCATAAGTAAATCCCAATTTGCTGAATTACGTTATTCAATTTTACTTTCTCTATGAATAAAAAAACTCTTGCGTCGGGACTAAAAAAAATGGTGCAAAATTGTAAAATGAGCATGAATAACGCAGTACTAAGTTCTCTTATTTTCTGTCTTTGTGCTAATGAATATAATGAGTACTTAAATGTAGAGACGTTTATGTGGCCCACGCCACCCGGGCCTAAAAGATCGCGACCTGTTAGGAGAAAGTTGTCTTTGGATCACAGACATAATTTTTTGACCAGGCAAGAATATTAAGGTCCTCCCCGGATGAGTGACCAACCCAGGGCCACCTCCGAGACAACACGAACATATAGGACAAAACACACCAGACACACACACACTCATTCCCAGCAGGGCGCGGATGGGATGGAGATGACAATGACGGTCAAATGATATCCGGGGACCACAAGGTCTAAATTTACCCAACAGTCGTATTATAAATTAGGAAAAACTCTGAAAACCGTCCCGGTGTTATGCTTGAGAGGAGTGAATGAATCTCTGAGCCATAGCGGTGGACATACAGACGCCTAAATTACATTAATCTCAGTCTTAACATTTAAACTAGCTTACTTGATGTGTTGGTTTTTACCTTTTTTCTCGAATATTTGGTAATGGAAGCAGTATATTGGTCCCAAGAATTCCATTCCGAATTTCTACCGAAAATAGGTTTCTTAAGCTTACTTTTTTTTCTTCTTTACCTTTTTTACTTTGTTTTTCTGTTTCTTATCGGTTATCACACACAAACACCCATGCCCAAGCCAGCATGCTTTAGCTACCGATGCTAAAAAGACCGGGTACATGAATCCTTAACAAAAGTAAGTCTGTAAAATAAATTTTTTAGACAGTTGAAAGTAAAAGGAACATTTTTAACAGTAGATGATATTATTAAAAAGGAAAAAATTATTCCACTGCGTGGTATAAAATTATAACACTCCAACTTTGTTTTCCTGCTTCGCAAATTCTCCCTACACAGTCAATTGTTGTAAATCCAAAAAGAAAATCATGCAGTCGATTATAGATTATTCCTACTTCCTCCGCCTAAGGAATTGGCTTTTCAACTTGTAACAATTGTAGAATCAAGATTTCTGTTAACGGTTTAAAAATATTCTCCAAATTGTATGTGTAGGCAAAGAGAAACCAAACATAGCTGAACTTAAACATGGTGTTCCACAGGGATCGGTTTTAGAGCCTTTATTGTTTATTTTAATGATCAATGACTTGCCATTTTGTATATATTCGGAAACAATAGTATATGCAGACGATACAACTTTCTTCAACTGTAGTTCCGATCTTAACACTCTTCAAAATGTATCTGAGAACACTGTATAGCAAGCCTCATGGTTCAGAGCAAATGGGTTTCTACTAAATGACAGAAAAACACAATTTTTTTTTTAGTCTCAGTGGTTTACCTCTAGAAAATAACGATGAAAGCGTTACGTATATGGGTTTTTACATTGATTGTAAGTTAACATGGGAGCATCACATTAATTATATCGCTACAAAGTTTTCAAGGGTAAGTCATATATTGAGAAATCTTAAACTTTTTGTACCTATTAGTTATATGAGATAGGCATATTTCGCCTTTTTCCAAAGTAACATATTTTATTGTGGAATGTTACTTTAGGGAAATAGTAGTTATGTTCATAGTATTCTGTTGTTGCAAAAATGTTGTTAGGATAATTAAAGATGCAGACAATATTAGAACACTGGAAGCCATTGTTTATCAGGTTAGGGTGTCTAACAGCAATCAACTTGTATATTTACCATGTCTTGCTTCATACTAAAAATAACCTCTCAGATCTTTACTTTAGAGAAGATATACTCACATATAATACTAGGAGTAGTAGGAGAATTTATGTACCTTTTCAGAGACTATCTAAATCTTTAATAGTTTTGAAATTTAAAGAATAAAAATGTGTTTAATAGATTATCTTTAATTTATACAGAGCTGTCATCGAAAGTATTTAGGTATAAAATTTATAATTGGTTAGTTAAGTCACCTTTTTATTCTATAACAGAGGTTTTTTAATGTGGCATTGTTATAGTGTCTTAAAGTGTTTTAGTTCAATCGTTTTAATTCTGTTTAGCCTACAGTGCAATTGTTCATATCTATGACTGTATAAGTTTAATGATAATTTATTATTATTATTATTATTATTATTATTATTATTATTATTATTATTATTATAGCCTGTAGAAACAAATGACCAACACAGCCGCGCTGAATATCACTGATACAAAATAGGTAAAAAGAATCTAATTTTAATAATTAATCTACAACTTGTCTATAAATATAGAAGACTGTCTCAAAATAGTTTGTGATACTCGTGGTAAATTAGGTAAATTAGCTTTACCACCTCATTAATTTATGTAGCCCTAGTTTCATTTTGTTCTACTACTTTTATTTTCTTATTAGAATTATTTCTTGGAATATGGTTTATCATAATTTTCAATTCAAATCTAACTAACGCTATTCCTCATTCATCTTGCTTCTTCGCATCTCTTTGCCATTCCTTTTTCCATTATTGTTTTACTGCCCTCCAACATTTATCACTGCTCTTGTGCTCAATACATCTATCACTGTCTCCATTATATAAAAAACAAAACAAAACAAAAGAAGACACAGTGCAAATGGTATAACAAAAACGGATAGTGCTATTAAAAGCTACTGTAGCCTTTTATGTGTTGCACCGCTGATAAAAGTTGGTATAGCAACATAGTGCACAATAAATCGGATTTTGCAGAAGAAGTATCGCACCGGAGTTGCCTGAAGCAAGCAAATACAACTCTTATTCATTCGATATTCAAAGTCAATACAGGTTCTTCGATCCCTGCTTGTTCACCTCACACCACCCTCTTCATATTCAAATTTCAATCGAATGAAATGTAGGTATTCGATTTGACGGGAAGCAAAAGTTACTACATGGCCTATGTAAGAGGACCCCGACATTCAACTTTAAAGTGGTATATAAAGCTACATATAGGAGCAACAACAACATCAAGGAAAGTGGTTGGAGGTGCAGCGGAATAAAAGAAGGCAAAAAGTTAAAAAATAAAAAAGTAAAATGTATAGTATGTTCAAAAGTTAGTCACCTCAAACCTATATCTGCTTAGCTGGGAAGAAACCTCACATTAGATTTAATCATAGAATACGTTAGCGAAGACTCTAAGGAGACGTGACTTAATTTTACACTTTTGTTCGACCATTTCTATAATACGCTTACTGTACAATAGTTATATAATTATAATTATATAACAATATTTTATAATGATATCCATTAAAATACAGATTTTCATTCAATTACTGGTGTGGTATCGAACACGGATCAATCTTCGAAGTCTTGAGAGCAGCAAATGAAACTGCGTAATAAACAATCTATATTTAAAATAAAATTAATTCTATCGTCTTAATTTTAATATTATACTAAATTGAATTCATGTTGTCTTTTAAGAGTCCGTTAGTTTGCCAATAAAAGGCCAATAGCAGCTTCGAGTACGCTCTACGCAATCGCCTGCCATCTATCACAGAAGACTAGAACTACGAGAACTTAAAACAGCTGTTCGCTAAAGTCAGTCATCTTCATTTGAGGAATGAATCTAAAATCTCAAAACTTAAACATTTAATATTATGGTGGGGAAAAAAAGGTTGTAGGCAACTTTCCTATAATGACTAAAAATTGTATATATTTCACCCTCTATCCCCCTTATTACAATCAATACACCGAGAGGAATGTGTCCACTTTGCAGTAAGAAAGGAAATGCCTGACATATCATATTAGAAATACGGAGAAAAGCATATATTGACAGGAAATTTTTAAAGATGAATATAAATGTAGCTTACAAAAAAATATGCGAAATAACAAATGATAGTTTAATTTTTTAACGGGGAAAAGATTTTGTAGTGAAGAAGTGGTTAACAAAAATTGAAGAAAATAACATGAATCTATAATCGAGCACTCTTAACATTATACTTCAGTCTTAAGTAGTCATGGTTGTAATTTATTAGTGCAGGAGTATGTTATTGTTTTATTTATTTATTTTAATTCAGCTATATTTATACTCCTTTAAGCATCGAAGCAATATCAGGAGTCCAGGTTCTGTTAGCTCAACTAGTTTTTATTGTTGGTGTGTTTTTATGGCGTCAGTAAATTTCAACTTATTTTAATTTCAATGAATATGATACAATACGAGATATTGAGGATGAATCATGATAAGTAAAGATCCAATTCGCTGTTTGCATTAACGACTAGGGAAACCATGATAAAAGCCATGTCAAATTGGCCGGCCAAGGGATTTTAGCCTGCGACCTCCCGAGTCCAAGAATTCTTCCAAGAATCTCTCCCACGAGAGATTAGGAGTTTATCGAAGTTCGAGCAAATTTATATGATGAAACTCATGATCTCGAGTACGATTTATTAATACTATTCCACGAATAAAACTGTAACGGATTTTGTAAATAATTATTATTTTCTTACTTTATTGTCAATATTCTGTCAGCCGTAAGATCACAGATACTAGATGAATGGACATCATGTTGGAAAGCGTCGTGATACTTGCTAACATCAAAACGCTATAAAAGCATACGAATTGGCTTGCACCGAATCGAAATTGTATTTTTAAACAATGGATATTTATATTATTTAAATTTCCTTACAAGTTATGTTGTATAAAATAACATGTTTTGGTGCTGCTTGATGGTAGCATGTGACATATTAGTCACCCAACGTTGATACCTTACTTGTTCAATAACGACCTGACATTTTATCAGATAAAATCGCATCCTTATATTAATATAAAGCATTTTATAAGATAAACGATCGTGATTGGTCTATATCTGAGGAATTGCTAATCGTTATTGGTCAATATCAAACACGCTGTGTATGAGTGGAATAGTCATTCTGATGCTTTAAGAATGAATCACAGTTTTATAGTAAAATAGTTTAGTAATAGTTTAAAGCAAATACGAGTCAATGACGGTTTTTTTTCTTATATTTTGAAAAGTAATTGAAATTTTAATGTAGGAATAAACCGTTGTCATAGAATAATGTTTTTTAGGTTATAAATTGTTGTTTGTAGTGTTATAACAATTTTCAGATTGAGTAATAAATTCTTCAAAATAAAAAAAATAAAAAGGTTTTGCGTTAAAGCAGTGATGTAACCGAGAGTTTCCTTTATGTAAGTTATGTAATGGCTGATGAAATAAACTTACCTATCTCAAAGTAACCGACCATCACGAATTTTGCATAGGCCTACTCATAGGACTTAATAATAACTCATAATTACATGTTATAGAACAATGTTATTTCAGCGAGCATTTCCCGAGAATATTACGGAAACTTACTTTAAAATTACCTTTATGGTGAATTTTGGTAATTACCTGTGTTAGGCGCTATTAAAGGTAACCTTCAAAACTGAATATATAATTGGGTATAAAACAATGGGGCAGAGATTATATTTTGGGTAAAGTCCCATTTACGGGGACCATTTTTTTTAGAACAGAGATTCTCTACACAAAACACTTATATCACATGAATTTTGTTGTAGATAGATGTGTGGAGAGGAGATATCTTGGCGAATGATTTGGTCCGACCCACCCGCCCTAATTGATACACTTTCTTTTATATCACGATCTAGCGAAAACTCCCTTCTTCTCCACCATTTTTCTGTCCTCGTCTTCCTGATTGGACGTTGGAGGTGTGACGTCATATCGCTAAACAAATGCAGTGGTGATATTCAGCCGGTTCGCACCGGTTCGGGAGAACCGGTTGTTAAATATCTTGTAGGTTCTCCGAACCGGTAGTTTCACAATGAGTGATTGCCTTTTTCCAAGATCAGATTCACGCCAATCCACAACAGTGATAATAGGCCTACATATACGAATTTGCTAGAACCAAAACACGCCATTTGTGTTCGCTAGCGGTGGACTACCACCATAGGTAGCGGGCGTGCGGTTAAGTTGGAAATTTTTAACCACTGGCCGTCAAGGTGGAAGGCAACCGTGCTACCAACACCTCCCGGGTGGGACTCTAATTTAATTCTTCAAAGTTTATTATTATGGGGACCTTTGGAGGAAAGATATTAGGTAACAACTAAAATAAAATAAAATAAATTAAAATAAAGTAAAACAAGCAATAACTATTGAGTAGCACTACACCATTTCAACCACAATTTCGGAAAAAGTAATTTCAATTTCGGAAAAAGTAATTTCAAATTCGGAAAAAGCAATTTCAATTTCGGAAAAAGTAATCTCAATTTCGGAAAAAGTAACTTCAATTTCGGAAATACGAGAGCTATTTTTTAAAACATTCGATGGGGCATAAAATGAAAACCACAGTGAAAATCAAAACTGTTTTATTTGGAACATTTAGGTACACCTTCTAGCTACTTCTCTACATAATCTCGCTCCGATTGAGTTATTTGCCCTAGCGTGGTACCAACTTTACTATACCCTCTTCATAGCCCTCTTATTTCCGAAATTGAAGTTACTTTTTCCGAAATTGAAATTACCTTTTCCGAAATTGAAATTACTTTTTCCGAAATTGGAATTACTTTTTCCGAAATCGAAATTACTTTTTCCGAAATTGAGGTTGAAAAGGTGTAGATTTTGTAGGCCTACATGTACAGTACTTCTCCCTATAAATTCTTCAACAAGCAAAATCGGAAACCAACTTTTCCCCGTTATCCGTATGTAGGATTACACTTAGAAGAGCGATGTGTGAAATTAACTCTTCTCTATAATATTGTCGAACGTAATAACATCTTCAGTCTTTTCAAAGCGGAAAAAAAGTATTTCGGAAAATGCTGGGAAAACTGGCATTAGGCCCAACAGAGTAAATTTGTCGTAGTCTATAAATTTGAAGGATTCAGAAACAATTGCAAACGATCGCGATCGTACCATAGGCTAAGTTAATTGAAACAAGGGAGATCATGTTACTTGTGTCAACGCTTGTATAAACCTATAGGCTAGCCTGATTTTGGTTTTGCACCGACTAAACGTGATTTTTTCCGTAATAATAGGCCTAATAATTATTATAATAAATATTTAAGATAATTCACAGCAAATTATTGGGTGCGCTTGAGCCCCACGGGCCCATATAAGTTGGCGCCACTGGACAAAATAGCACATTGGGCTATTTTGAATCAACATCAAATACCCTGATGAGAACCGGTTGTTAAACTGTTTGAATATCACCACTGGATAAGATTGTGGATGAACAGTGTGACAAACCTACAAAGGTACAAGCCATGAGCTGCTCGTAAGAAATGGTGGTTGTGCTATTCAGTATATTGCTCCTTAACTAACATAAACGTTCCTAACCGAACAACACATCGAAGGTATTCAGTATATTGCTCCTTAACAAAACATCGGAGGTATTTAGTATATTGCTCCTTAACTAACATAAACGTTCCTAACCTAACAGTTGGTAACCGTGTATCGCTCATAAACAAAAAACATCACACAGTCCGTGGAAAAGTGAATATCGCGTGAATTGATCCCCGTAATTGGGACTATGCCATATTTTGTGCCTTCATTCTCATCTTCACAGCCTGGTTGACTATGTGTGGTGCCCATAAGAAAATCTTGGAAAATGTCTACTCTACAATATCGTTATTCATTACCACAGATCATATTATAGTCCTTTCACATTCGCCAGAGGTTTCAAGGCCAAACGTAGCATGCCTATGATACCCCCACTTACCGTGCTCATATGACATCATACCCCTCCAATGCCAGTCGGGAGTTCCCCCTTAGTGTCGTATGAGTGTGTGCGAGAGCGCAGCTCCTCTGCGCAAAGGGGAATACTGTTACTGCTGTTCAGTGGGGGCATATTAGACGTGAGAAGTTGTGGCCTTGAAACCTCTGGCGAATGTGAAAGCACTATAGTACATGATTGCCCATTAATACTAGTATAATATATGGAATGTAATAATATTCTTAATATGGAATAATGGCGTAACGGGAAAAGGTTGGGCCCCCTAATGAAACGAAACTTGCTCACGGAGCCCCCGTCTATTTTCAAGGCCTGGGGCAAAAGTAAATTTAGAGGTCATTGAAGTACTGTAGGCCTACGTGAGGATTCCAATTCCAGCATGAATATAGTAGCCTATATTGCGATACAAGTGCCGTGAGCGATGCATACGGATCGAGGAAAGAGTTTGAAAAAACGAGGCGCTCGCGCCAAGTTTTTTCAATTTTCCGAGATCCGTTATGCGCTTACGGCAGGAGTATTGCATGCTGTTTTTTGCACGATGATTATTTATATAAATTTAATTATCTTCATTGAGATATTACCTGAAAATATTATGTATATACATTATTGAAGATAGATGTTTATTTCAGAAAGTGATTCGCATGTATTTGTTGTTATGGGAACCGAATATTTGTCCTGAGTGGGGGCCTTGTCCATAAAGGCTTGTATTATGATGTGGCGTAAGTAAATTCTTACCGCACGGAAACTCTTACCGCACATAGCAACAAGATTGTGTGCGGGAATGTCAACTTACGATCCACGGCATCAATATTCGTAAGTAGCCTACCACTAATTAGTTAAGTCGTCCAAAAAAATTTAAAAAGAGGATAACATATTAATAATATTAACAATGATAATGATGATAATAATAGTAACAATAATAATAACAATCAGTTTCGTAATAGGCAGGTAATGTTGAATCAATAACATTGACATTGTTGTCATGGTGATCATTGCAGCAGTGCTGTAGCGCTCACTTGTTTTCCTCTGATCGCAGTGTTAATATCAGGCCCCTCTTTCGAAAACCACTGTAAAGATAACGAACTAACACTAAAAATTGCTATTTTAATGCAAATGATGTGTATAATCACTTTTATTATTTTGTTTAGCACAAATTTCTCCAGATTTCAAAATTGTGGAAATTAATGATTCTGAAACTGGAAAAAGGAGTATGCAAATCCCCGCATACCCTCAGAAAAAAGCACTATTTGATATTGATTTGAACCTTTTTTTTTATAATTTGTATAGGCATATGTAATACTGTAGATTTTATATTCTGTACTTGACATAAATTTTATACTCTGACGAGATCTATTGCATAATGTTTATGCCCATGGATCAATAAAATATTATTACACTATTATTTACCTGGCACAGGCAGAATCCTGTAGAATCCTTAGATATCTTGTATTGTTTGAGACCAACGTTTCCACTAATTCACTCACGTCAATTCTTCGTGTTCTTTCACATCCCATACTTCCGGTTTTCATTTTGTCGCGGAGCACTCGCTACGACACTGACATGGAATAATAATATTCACATTTAACACTCCATAATATTCTTCTAAAAATCTAATTTCGCGCTCCACAGCAAATACTTTAGCAGGTGGCAGGAATAACTGTCTAGCACATGCTGCCATCTGACGGTATTAGATTTAGCTGTCGCCACTGTTCAAGGTTGGTCACCTGCCACTATGAAGAGAAATTTCATATAAATTCCCCACGATACGCTGGATGTAAGAAGCTAGGAGAGAAATTTGGATGTCATCTTTGTTTCTAGTTTGTAGTGAAGACTGTAATCCTGCTGAATGACTGATATGGTTTGTAGGTTGAAGTGATGCATTTTATAAGATAAAGGGGCGCGCCTTACCTCCTACCTTTTATAGTTCATATGGACCTTCAGTTATTCTTTAGACAGTGTATAGTGAATGTCCGATAGTGAATTCGAATCAGCCACAGAGTATACAGGCCTAATGGATGCACATGTTGCTCCCGTGAGAACTGAGCCTGTGGCTGACAAAGCTGGAAGAAGACGAAAACCAAGAAACATCCCGGAAATAGGATCGGAAGCAGGAAATGAAGATGATGTAAGTTATAATAGTTATTGAAGTTACTACTAAGTATACATCAGAAGTCAATAAATAGGCCTGTATCATTGGGGTAAAGCTATTTGAATGTGCTGTTTCTTGCATTAATTAAAGTAATCACAGTCATATTTATTGGGATTCTAGGGCGGCCCTATCCTATGAATGTCGTGGGTTTGCTATACTATACATGCTAGATATATGCGCGAGGTACTGGTACATGGCCCTTAGGTTGTCTTCCAAGATTCCCATTGGCACCAACAGTCTTTCATCTCATTTGTCCTTCCCAATACTACTAGTAGCTTTGGGAAAATGGTATATTGCGACTCACCCGAGCCCCACTCCTACTCTCAATCCCTCCCCTAGCGGCGGCATTTGAACTACTAGCAGCAACAGTAGCACCATCTCTTAATGAACTGATGAAACAGAAAAAATAATTTGTTTCTTCTTTATTCTCTTCTTCTCTTCCTTTCCCGTCTCCTTCCTCTCTTCCTCTCACCTCCTCTTCATCCTACCTACCTATTTGCGACTATTCCTAATAGTAAATTTTGGATCGACCGGGATTCAAACTCGGGACCCCTAGCTAGGAGTCTTGACCACTACGCTACGAGTTACAAACATATACGTTCAATGAAAGCAAGCTCTCCTAGTTATGCGTTTCGGTTCCCCCTTACTAGATTCCCCCCTTACTGTTCGTAATAATTACCATATTAGCTTTGCCTCCAATACCTTGTCTCTGGAATCCCTTCCCGGTCTTCCCCAGACCACCTTCCTCAGAGCTTTGAGTACAGTAATTATTAAATACAGTAATGGGGGAACCCAACCATATAATTTGTTGGCAGATTACTATTACTATTGCTATTATATACCGGTAAGCCTGTATGGGAAGGACTAATGAGATGAAGATCATCGGTAACCAATGGGAGTGTTGATCACACTCATCTAGCTAGCTATAATCCCCTTGGTGACCAACTTATGGCTGCATCTAGCAGCTCGTGTAAAAACCCATGCACATGCTATGTACAGTGAGTCTCAGTCAGATTGGTTCCACCGCGCCGAGCGTTGGGTTCCCCCCACATGACGCTCCTATCCCTGGTATGCAGCAAAGGAACTCCCCGGCAGTTGACTGACTTGTCCGCGCGTGACAATGAAAATAAATGAAATAAGTTTGAAAATAACGAAAATAGGCACCTACCTTATTAGGCCTACAGGAGATGCTGGAAGTGTCCTCCTCCTACATCCACACATTTTTGGCATCGTGATAGGAAATTCCGATTAATACGCATTAAGGTAGAGGCACCAGTCTTTGACAGTGCTCCAGTCATTGACACTCATGCTAATTTTTTTAAATATTAAGGAAAATTATTTTATTTTTTCCACTGTAAATATATGTAAATGTAGTTCAGTTCATGTGTCATTAGTGATGAGCATCTGAGGCCAAACTCTTTTTTGGTTTGATGGAAAAAAATTTGTGAGATTATTGCAGCACAAGTTCTTCAGATTTTCTCATTTTCGTTGCTACAATTCTTAAGGTGAGGCATTACTTTGAGTGTTAATAACAAGAATTTTATATTGCTATTGATAAATAATATTATGAAGGGCTGATCTATGATGATGAAAGAATAGAAATATTATGTAAAACTTAACACTAACCTCAATCACTGATTTATAGTAGGGGTGTCAATTACTGGTACGTTAAATTATATGATGATCCAGTTTTAGACACCCCCTGTCAATGATTGGTACAATGATCAATATGTTGAATTGACATTATTTATTCATTAGTTGCACAGGCTGAAAATATTAAGGATTCCTATCTAGAAAATATTAACATAAGACCCTTTTTACCAGTCTTTGACATAGGTGTCAATCACTGGAACACCCAACTGTCAATAACTGGAACACGTTTCAGGTATGACTTCTAAGAGGAAGTACACCTCTGAACAAATGGCTAAGGCCATAAAGGCTGTGGAGATGGCAAGCCTACAGCTACTGCTGCCAAAACATTTGATGTTCCTAGAGCTATATTGTATTAGAAATCAAGTGGTAAGAGCCCAAAAGTTTGGACCTTTCATTGTTTTGACCGAAAGCATATATGCTAAGTCCTCATCCTACTATTTCGTGCTCATCACAGTCTAATTTGGCTGTACCCATGATACTGTTCTCAACATTAAGTGTACCCTTTTTAAATTCTCATCCTACACCACCAACCAGAGGTGCTGACTTCTGCAATACTGTTGGGGAGCAAGAACTGCATTTTACTAGTTAGCCTATACATAGGCCTTATATGATAACAATTTAAAAGTTGGGGTGGGGCAGAAAGTACCTTGTCCCCCCAAAGTCGGTGTCTACGCCTTCAATGCATTCTTCTACTGTATTTTGACTATTCCCATAGCACCAGTGATAACAATTTAATAAAAGTTTGGTATTGGTCAGAAAATACCTTGTCCCCCCAAAGTCGGTGCCTGTGCCTTCAATACGTTCTATTTTGACTGTTCCCATAACACCACCTGGTATGCCTATATTTACAACACAGCCTGCCCTGATGTCAAATGTACCTTCACCATTAAAAAGGATATTATTTTGGCCTGAGCCTACATCCACTAAAGATGGAAGAATAAGGAGAATATTTCTTCTGTAGCAACATCTGAGGTTTGAAAAACTAAAACTAAACTAAACTCTGTGAAGGGGCTCGGCCTATCACCCAACCACTGCAACATCAACTATAGGCAGATGAGAGGATTGGGGGGCATGTGGTCAGCATGCCGACACCCATGGCCGTTAATGGTGGTTTGCATGACCAGAGCCGCTACTTCTCTATCAAGTAGCTCCTCAATTTGAATCGCGAGGCTCCAGTTCTCTTTCTCACTGGAGCAAGACCAAAGTATGAATTTTCTAAGCCCGTAGATATTTTTGAAGTTTTTTATAACTTATCTCATTGTAGAGGTAACCACCTAATTTCAGTAATCAGCCTAGCTTCATATTTTCATGTTTGTATGACCATAAGAAGAAAGAATGTATGTGCAAGAATTTATACTTTTGTTTATGTTAAAAACCCTTACAGTTTGCACCTTGAATGAGAAATCTGTTCTGTTAAAAGTTATAAAATCATTCACCAGCATCATTATAATGAACAAAATTAAAGGTTAAATGATTTTGTTAATTAATATTATCATCTTCTAAGTTTAATAGATTATAAAGTGACCGAACATAAATGTCAATGACTGGTACATGGACACCGTCAAAGACTGGTACATGCTAAAATCTTGAGTGTCAAAGACTGGTACAGCAAACATGTGTTAGAAAAAAAATTATAACTTATTTAATACAGGTTATTAATAATTAAGACTACCATACAGTACTCTTAAAACCTCAAACAATTAGTCAATATTGATCTTATTTAATTTAATGAGTTTGTTTAATAACAACATAGAAAATGAAGAAATTTCATCACTAAACTGTCAAAGACTGGTGCGTCTACCTTAATTGTTCTTCCGTTATTATTGAGTTTATCTCTATCCTAATGTTTTCTTTTAGTTGTGACAACTACCGAATAACACTTTCACGTCTGTACAACACGAGAACAATGCTCAACTGCAGGCTATGCAGGAATTGTTTACTTATCTGCGGGGACACAGCTGGCCGCGAAGCGGGTAGTGTTGAGTCATCACAAGATAAGCACGGCGCGCGACAAGCGGCACCAATCTGTCTGAGACTCACTGTAGTAAAGCCATTGAATTAAATAACTTACATTACATAGTCATAGTTGGTTCTACTCATATCAGTTGAACTGAACACAGCAAGTAGGTCTACATAGGATAATTCCTACACAGCCTATAGTTTGTATTTGATTCTTGTATGTTTAAGCTTATAATCAGTCAAATATTTACAAAATTTTAGTTTCTTTTAATAATTTGTTATAAACTATTAATTATTACAGGAAGTTAGTAACAGTGAAGTTTTTCTAATATAGCCTAGTAATATAAGAATTGAGTCAATTTTTGTGACACTTACTTCACTTGAGTTCTCTATTTGGAGACTAGTTTCGGGAGATTTTTCCTCCCATATTCATTCCATTCTGACTGCTGCTTGTTGCTGTTGCTGCTTGACTGCCCTCTGGTTTCTTTAAGATGAATTTATTGAACAGTTCATTGGAGGCGGCCTCCCCGCGGCCTCCCCGCCTCCAATGAACTGTTCAATAAATTCATCTTAAAGAAACCAGAGGGCAGTCAAGCAGCAGTCAGAATGGAATGAATATGGGAGGAAAAATCTCCCGAAACTAGTCTCCAAATAGAGAACTCAAGTGAAGTAAGTGTCACAAAAATTGACTCAATTCTTATATTACTATGTTATAAACTAGTTGGTGCCTAGTAAAAATACAAGCAAATAGGCCTATTTAGTCTTATTATGGGGCAGTAGTTCAGTTAGAGTAGACCTATGTTGTTCTTTTATTTATTTATTTTTGTGTATATATGTAAACAGGTTATGTAAAGAAAAAATAGGAGTAGGGTAGTTCTTCATAATTCACAATGATGCAGTGGTCGGATGGCAGGCCTGGTCCCTCAAAAGGATATAGCACCATGGAGTTTAGTTTTCTGCCACTGTAGTTTGTCATAAAAAAGAATACCAAGTCAACTTACAGTACGGTAGTATTAATGAGAGGCGACAGCCAGATGCGCTTGAGGGGAAATGATGCATGAGAAGGGGTAAGAATGTTGAAGAAGAGAAGCGAGAGAAGAAGCGATTGTAACAAGGTCTCCTGTTCTCAACTACAATATATGGTCTTACCTCACTGAAAGCAAAGATACAACTGACCCATGCACCCCTCCACGCGATATGAATCTTTAATGAACTCGTCTGAATCTGCGCATCCATGCTTGGACTGTCACCTCTGATTAATACCACTGTACTACAGTAGTGTACGTACAATTCTGCAAAAGAAATCCAATGAAGCAATGAAAAAAACAAAGAAATGCAATACACATTAAATACAAACTAATCATTAAATAAAATAAAACAGACACTGCATTAAGTAAAAAGTGAAAACATTAAACACAAAACAAAGAAGCAGAAATTACATTAAGTAAAGGAAGCAAACTTAGGCTAAATACAACATTAAATCGGTATCTTGCAAAAAAAAATGAACAATATAAATGGTTTTGCAGGATTGGAATGGAGTCTCTCAAAACAGAAAGCCTACCTTATAATGTACGTATATGTTTGCTGGTTAAAATAACAGTGATAATAATATGCAGTTGAATTTTTACAGCATCATGAAAATGGAATTGTCAATCCTGCAGCCACCTCTCCAATGGGAACACCGAGACCTGGTCCTCCCGTGCCACCAGAGATGTATGTTGAAGAAGAAGAGGAGCTAAAATATGGAGCCAAACATGTGATCAAGCTCTTTGTGCCTGTATCTCTCTGTATGCTGGTTGTTGTGGCAACCATAAGTTCTGTCACTTTCTACACCACCAAAGACGTCTATTTGTAAGTAATCAAGGAACAACTAGAGAATTTCACTTAAATAATTAGTTGTTTAATCATACACCTGCTTTCAAGGCGACACTGTCAGTAGTGAAAAGGTTCAAGTTAATTCTGGATCAGATTGTGCTCTTACGAAATTGCACTCCTTTCATAATATTATTCTTTCCCCAGAGTGTACACTCCATTCCATGAAGAAAGTCCTGACACAAGTACGAAGGTGTGGAATGCAGTTGCCAATTCTCTCATTCTAATGGCTGTGATTGTTGTGATGACTGTGCTTCTTATCGTGCTCTACAAATACCGCTGTTACAAGGTAAATTATGTATATTGTTTTAACTTATGTTTTACTAGCTAAGTTCATTCCTTGCAAATTCTGCATTACTATTTTGGGAAAAGACTGTTTTAAGTCGTCTCCTAAGATCCACCCATTCAACTAACAGGACTAGGCTAAGTTTGTTTATTATGTGGCATCCTGCATTGTCTGTGATGTCTCAGAAAAAAGATGACGTTTCATCAACTTCTGGAGCTCTATTTATAATAATTAGATAATTTTATATTGTGTGAAAATCACATTCCATAAATTCATTGTTCACTAGATAACTACGGTATACAGCCTGCATTTATATCTCTAAATTTAGTCCTGTGAATTCTATTTGTACATTTTGGGACATTGGTTTAGAAATCTATTGGAATGTATATTTATCATCATATTGTTCCTGATATAATTATGAGCATCTTTTCTTAAATGTTGACTGGACAGCTTTTTCTTATATAAAGCAGTGCACAGCTGTAAAACACCCAGCCTGATAAATAATGGTTTACATTGTTCCAATTTGTCTGAACCCGTAACTATTGTAACTACATTTTTTTGTAAATGAAGAATATCTTGAACATTATTGCTATTCCCCCTGTTTTGACCCCCTATGACCTGTGTTTTCTTTTCATTTTTAGAAAGATTCAGATTCCACTGAAGAAACGAAATTCTATAATGCAGTTCAAAGTTTGAAAGTGTGCACGATAGTTACCAGTAGCCAAACCATTAACACTGGCAAATTTATAGATTGCTTTAATGGTTAAGTCTATTGGATATTGCTTTCGTTGATTTTGAATGTGAATTAGATGTTGTCATCACTTTGATCGTTATTATATTTAATACATTCCAGTCAAATTTCTGCTTTAAACTGTTATTAGAGTAGTTAATAATTGCATAATGTAAAAACTGTATGATGTATAAAAAATTCATACCAACAAAGAGCACTACCAGTGTTACATTTAAAACAGTCCAGTAAATTTTCAAATCTCTTTCAACTGTACAGAGTAATTAATACACACATAATCTAAAAACTGTGTGAAGTACTATTAAAAATTCAAAACTCCAAAGAACACCTATATTATACAATAGCCTACTGATGTCAGATAATGTATTAATCAGAACAGTGTATCCAGCGATAGATATTTGAGTTTTATGACAATTCTTTATAAATTATTATTATTATCATTACCGTTATCATTATCATCAAGCGGCAGATGTGCTGAATTGGGAAGGGGGACAGCTTTCAAGTTGCCAGTGTGTTTATAGTGTTTCGTGTACGAGTTGGCCAACCATGCAGGTTTCTGTGTTACAGCAGCCGCAGCTCTAACTTTCAAGCAATCTGGTGAAATATCTATGCAAATAAAGCCATGAATAGTGTAATGATTCAGGTTCTCACAATTACAGTTAAAATTACAATGAAAATAACCACATACCTCATCAAAAGAGATGTTGGAAATGTCCTCCTCTTGCATTCACACAACACTGGCACCTTTTAAGTAAATTTTCTTTCATGTGCATAAGTTTAGCTTCTGAGATAGAGTTAATTTATCTTGTGATATTGTCTTTAAGTTCTTTTAATGTATGAGGGGACTTAAAGTTGAAACATAAAGGTCATACCCCATACATTAGAAGAAATTAAAGACAATATCACAAGAGAAATTAACTCTATCTCTGAAGCTGAACTTATGCACATGAAAGAAAATTTCCTAAAAATGTGTCATGTAGTGTGGATGCATGAGGAGGACATTCCCAACATATCTTGTGATGAGGTACGTGGTTATTTTCATTGTAGTTTTAACTGTAATTGTGAGAACCTGAATCATTAAACTGTTAGCGGCTTTATTTGCGAAGATATTTCACCCAATTGCTTGGGAGTTAGAGCTGTGGCCTCCACAACACAGAAACCCACTTGATTGGCCAACTCGTATGTGAGTTATTATTACCGTGGATTACTGTGGATTTAAATATTAGTTGTAGGCTATAGTGGATTAACTGTTTTGTGGTGCACTTACAAAAAATGATCTGTCAAGTACCTTAAACAACAATTAGGCCTATAAACTTCAATGGTTGATTATAAAATTCTATTAGTATGCCCAAACATATGTTAACTAATACTAAGCTCCTGCCTGTCGCTATATATTAGAATAGAATAGAACCATTCAGTCAGATTGAGCCACTGAGGTCAAGAGGAGGCTCCCAGAAGACTTTATTTAGCCACAGTGGCTTGTGTTATTTTAAATAACCTTGGACTAGTGCAAGCTTCATTAAATAGCATCGTAAGAGTCTATATTTTGCTTTTTGGACATTTTGCTTTCATTGCTGCTTGAACTGATATAAATCTACTATACACACTTAATTCTGTTTTCCACTCAACTTCACTTATATAAGTAATGACTTACACATAATGCATTTCACAGCTTCTTAGCTGCATCATCAGATGAGGTCAACTGCCGAGTTTGCTGGAAGACCGGTAGATGTCTCTGTTGGGCGTATCAGTGTAGTGATGAGGTCGTTTTCCTTTGGGATATCGAAATTAACCAAGTTATTCCTGTTCCTTTGAATGAAAATTTTTTCCCATACCGTTAGTTCTATCGGTTGGATAAGATTCCCCCAAAGAAAAACTCGGGCATTTATGAATTAAAATGCAAAGACTGCAACAAACTGTATATTGGAAAAACCAAGAGAAATTTAAATATAAGGCATAAGGAACACTTAAGAAATATAAAGTACAAACAGAAAAGTCGGCTGTTGCACATCATTTTTGGACCACAGGACATGAATTTGAAGATGACATTAAATTAGTAAAATCTGTAACAAAACCGATAGAACTAACGGTATGGGAAAAAATTTTCATTCAAAGGAACAGGAATAACTTGGTTAATTTCGATATCCCAAAGGAAAACGACCTCATCACTACACTGATACGCCCAACAGAGACATCTACCGGTCTTCCAGCAAACTCGGCAGTTGACCTCATCTGATGATGCAGCTAAGAAGCTGTGAAATGCATTATGTGTAAGTCATTACTTATATAAGTGAAGTTGAGTGGAAAACAGAATTTTGAGTGTATATTTGATTACTTCACTGTGAATCCCGGTTACAATTTTTATTTATTATGATATAAATCTACCCATTTTTTGAAACCTTGAAATAGATATAATTAGATAAATATTAAGAATTGTGGCAGTGTCTTGTTCTAATGTAATATTTGCTATTATGTAATTTCAGATTATCCATGGGTGGCTTATTTTGTCATCGTTGATGTTGCTCTTTATTTTCTCCTATCTCTATCTAGAGTAAGTATAAAATTTAGATTAAATGTAGGAAAATCAGGAACCTCATGTTTGCAATGAACCCAAATTTTCTAAGAGAAAATTGCTAAACAGAAGGTAAAGTTGAACAAACAGTATCATGTAGAGAAGATACATGAATATAGAATATGAAAAGGAGAGGTAAAAAAACAAATGCTATAATGTAGTGAATATTATTCCTAGGATCTATATCCCTTATTGGAAAACTAGTGTGTCTAGCAAACATGGAAAAGTTCCCTTTTTTATGTGTTGCTTCATAAATGCTTACTATCGACTGGACAGGTCCTGGTATACAACAGGTCCTGGCTTCAAGACTCAACCATATTTACTTTGGCTGACTTTATAAATGAAGCTCCTAAATTTCCTCTGTCATCATAAAGTATAATTATTGTTCTTTAAGATGTCCCTACCTTAAGAAATTATACCTTAACTTTATTGTAGTTAAAGGTCATATTTTTGTAAATATTTTGCCATCTTGGTTTATCATTACAATGGTACCCATTATGTCATGGATCTATAGAAATTATTCATCTTCCGCTGATGTCAACTACTGGATGCCTAGTAGTTCCTCTGGTGATAGATGGATGTACGTTCTTTCAAACTGTCTTCTGCTGGTATTTCAAAATTTGTTAACTATCATTATTAAAAATGGTTAACTTATAAACACTTATAGCTCCATCTATAAGCTATAAGTGTTTATAAGTTGACAATTTTGAATAATGATTTAGTTGCTTTACTGTTTATATCACTTCCTTCTTTATTTGTTTTGTTAATATTTTTCTTTGCTTTTTTACTGTTAATTCTTCTGACCTTTCTATGATTTAGTAGCCTGACTTTGTGTTCTCTATCATGCCCTTCTTCTTAAAAATGTGCTACTGTTGCTGATTTATCTATTTTTTGCTGACTTATCTGTTTGATGAGATTTAATGATTATAAAATGTTCCTTGAATATTGTTTCAAAGTTCCTTTTTGTCTGTCCAAAGTAACCTTTTCACAATCATTACAGTTTATTTGGTATATCCTGATTTTAGCTATAACTCATCTAGCACAAACATGCAGTGATCTATTGGCTAGTTCATAGAGTGGTAAATGTTTCCCACAGCCAAGATGAATATAAAAAGGAGTACAATGACATAGTAGAAACTGCAACACTAAATGGTATAGTAAAGTTCTCATTGACAAGAGGATTCAAAGATTTAAAACAAAAAATATTGTAAAAGTATGTCTACTCCAGAAAGTGAAAGTAACAAAACACGAAAATTCATCTGCCATTCAGGGGACACAACAGTTTTCAAAAAGTCTTAAGGAATTCAGTATCACACTGGTCCTTAAAATAAATCAATGTAAGTACTTTCCTAAAAGCAGAACACAAAGACAAAGAACCTCCCAGTAAAAAATCAGGAATCTGACACGTAAACTGTATGGGCTGTGATAAGGTTTATATTGGACAGACAAAAAGGAAAATTAAAAAAGGATTCAAAGAACAGTTTAGAAACAGAGAAGTCAGCAATATCAAAACATTGTTGGGTGAAAGGCAAGAGGTAGAATAGGAGCTACTAAAACAAAACCAGTAGAAAGGCCAAGAATTAATAGTCGGGAGAATGGTTTCATTCAAAAAACTAACATATGTTTTGAAATACCAACAAAAGACAGTTTGATCAGAAGGTACATCCGTCCACCACTAGAGGAATCCAAACATTCAGCAGTAAAGATCAGCTGAAGACGAGAGCGACAGCACTTGAAACCATGTTCTGCATTACTTATTCTCAAGTAAAGCTTTTGTGTGGGTTTTTAACAATAATAAACCATAACATGCATACATAATCGAAGCTCATCAAATTGTTATCTGTTGCAGTTCAAGCTTACTGTCTTCTCTTTTTTCAGAGAAGTATTAAGGGCATACAACATTCCAATGGACTACATCACCCTAGCATTATTAATGTGGAACTTTGGTGTTGTTGGAATGATTTGTATCCATTGGCGTGGACCACTCAGACTTCAGCAGGCATATTTGATATTTGTGGCTGCTTTGATGGCATTGGTTTTTATTAAATATCTACCAGAGTGGACCACTTGGGTTGTGTTGGGTGTTATCTCTGTCTGGGGTAAGCATCATTTCCAAAGGAAATCTTACTTAAAACTAACTAATTAACCTGTTATCTAACTATAGTGTCCCTTGTTTAACAAATTGTTGGATGTCACTGCTGGCATTGATTCGCTAAATATGATTTCACCGTAAAATTCAAGTTTTTCTTGCATATAACAATTGAAATGAAAATATTCCAAGATTGTTCATATTTATTAAAGTAACATTATCTGGGAAAGTTACTTAAAAATAAACATGAAACAACTTTTTCTGTCAACTACCAATTTTATCACTGGTATTGTAAGGAAAAACTACAACAGATAATCAAAACGACAGTTATTAAGAGAAGTTGCAGATATCAGAAACTTCATTAGGATTGTAAACACTACAATAAGGTTGAACAGACTTCATCATTTCCTATTGACGTATCTACTTCCAACTCACCGGCCATCTTTATCATTCAAGTTATTTATCTTTCAAAGAAGAATGTTCATTAAAAAATATAATATGAATACTATAGCCATGTATAGATCCCTAAGTACTCTTTTCGTCATTACTATGTACAGTGTATACATATCAGCTACAAGGAGACGCCATGCTTTGTTTATCACCGGTTTGATTTAGCTTGAATAACAGTACTTATGAATATTTTAAACAATAGATTTCAAATTGTAACTGAAAACAAAAATACATCCAATGGTTTCGAACACAGGCCCTTGGTAGTTCCACACTTTATCAATGTGCTACTTCAATATAGTGTAACTGACTTTAATATGAGCAACTTCAGTTGAACTGAATGCACGACACTATTTTAAATTATCGTGAAAGAGGGTACCATATCTTGAAGGCCTTTCTCATCATGTACCTGCCTACCTACACTTGTAAAAATCACCTTATAAAGATTTAAAGGAATAAAGACTGCAGGATTATATACTTGCTTCGCAAAAGTTTTTCTTGTGTGGAAAATAATTTGAAGACTAATTGTAATCTTGCCTAGTGGCTTAGTCGATCTGTCGAACTATAAATATTGATAACGGAACGATATCGGAACAATAAGTAATTTTCAGTTTTTCCTCTTTCCTTCTCCCTTAAATGGTTATTTTTTCACACTGAATTGTCAAACTATCATCTTCTTGCCCTTATCTTAGTAACAAAGAAGTGTTCTTATATACAGTGGAACCTCGTTAGTACGTTCCTCAGTACCACGTTTTCCCGCTTAGTACGACGAATTTTTGAAGTCCCGGGACCTATCCTATCAGATACATGTTAAAATATCTGCTTAACACGTTTACTGTTAACGCTTAACACGTTCGCCCCTCGCGGTCACGGACCACTTGCTGGGAAACTTGAACCTCAAATCGGATGTTGTTCACTTGCCTGCGCATCACTTCAGTTAACGCGTGCATCTCCAGAGTTGCTTGGAATTCATGCACTTATACTGCGCAACTCTATTACGAACATTTCCGATGCTCTCCGAACTTGCTTGTCTGTTATCTCGTGCACAAAGGAAGAGCACATCTGTCGCGCATCTCACAGGTGCATCTGTCTGGAGACTCATCGCATCACGCCACACGCCAGTTACCCGTGGACAGTTAAGAGATTGAGAAGTAGCAGCAGCAGTGTCGTAGGATAAAAGAAACACGTGGTGAAAAAAAAAATGCGCTTAGCCATTTCCTGGGAGAGAGACAATGGAAAAGAAGAAAGTGCGACAGATCACTAATGAAGAAAAGATAAAGATTATTCAAGAAGTTGACAGAAATCCTCACAAAAAACGTGTTGACATAGCGCGTGAACTTAACATTCCTTCTTCCACGCTGCACACAATTTTGAGTAAAAGAAAAGTGATTGAAGCGGGAAGTAGTGGGAAAAGAATGAGGAATCGTGAGGGGCAGTATCCAGAGCTGGAAAACGTGCTATTGAAATGGTTTAAGCAAGCTCTTGCGTCGAATATACCAATCGACGGGACAATAGTTCGGGCCCAGGTTGTGCATTTAGCACAAAAAATGAACATTCCTAATTTCAAAGCTTCCAACGGGTGGATCGAGAGGTTCAAAAATCGGCATAATCTGGTGTACAAGTGTGTGAGAGGGGAAGCCTCCAGCGTCAACCAAGACACCGTCAAGACATGGAGGAGCACCGCACTACCGGAAATCCTGGAGAAGTACAGCCCTGATGATGTGTATAATGCAGATGAGACAGGGCTGTTTTTTCATCTATTGCCATATAGAACTTTATCATTTAAAGGTGAGAAATGTCACGGAGGAAAATTCAGCAAGGAAAGGCTGACCGTCCTCCTCTGCTGCAACGAAAGTGGCACAGACAAGTTGGTGCCATTGATCATAGGGAAATCGAGAAGCCCTCGATGTTTCAAGAACGTGCAGACTTTCCCATGTAAATACGAAGCTAATGAAAATGTCTGGATGACGACGTCGATTTTCGATAACTATCTGCGTTCATGGGATGCTAGACTAGGGGCTAGGGCAAGAAAAATTCTCCTGTTAGTCGACCAGTGTGCAGCGCATCCCAAGGACACTTCTTATTTAGGAAACATAAACGTAGTGTTCCTTCCTGCTAACTGCACAAGCCACCTTCAGCCTCTTGATCAAGGCATAATAAGGTGCCTGAAGCAGAAGTACAGAAAGCAGTTGGTCCAGAGAAAGTTGCTTTGTATTCAAGCAGCTGCCGTTACGAGAAGGGTTACGGTATTGGATGCTATGCATTTTGTGAAGGCAGCGTGGGATTCTATCGGATCGACCACAATAGTCAACTGCTTCAAGAAGGCGGGCTTTCATCGGGTGATTCCGGATGCCGTAGGCGGACCTTCCGAAGAAGAAGAGGAGGAGGAGGAAGTCCTGAACGAAGAATGGCGGCAGCTAGTGGGGGAGGATGAGGTCACATTCGATGCATATGTTGCATGTGACGAAGATGTGGAAGTCTGCCATTCCAAGACCATTGACGAAGTCTTGGAGGAAGAGAAGCAGACTGCAGGGGCAAAGGAAGAAGATGATGATGAAGATGACGACGAACCTGAGCCGGCACCAATTCCTAGCCTATCAAACGCGATGGAAGCAATGAACACAGTGCAACGCTATGTTTCGAGTTTTCAGGTTGATGAGGATGTATTGAATTTGTTTTCCAAGATGGAACATGTACTGCTAAAATTGGGACGTAAAAAACAAACAAAAATAGATATGTTTTTCAAACGTGTGTAATGTAACGTGTTATTTTCGCCTTTTTTGGGGAAAAATGTATTTTATGTATTACTCAGTGGAAGGAAAACCTGTGCACAGCATAAATTACAGGGTCGCCCGCCGTTTGTTTTAAATGTTTGTCAATTTTGTTTTGTAACTCTGGCTACAATGTGTTGGTAGGTATTTTTGATAATGGCAGCACTGCAATACAAATGGCGGTTTCAATGTTTCGTTTTTTTTTATGTATACTTATAAAATGCTTAGTGTTTGGTGTTCAGCGATTGTTTTAAAATAAAAATTGTGTTAAAATTATACTGTGATGTACTTATTAGGCTATTCCTATAATAATTATTGGTTCAGTTTGGGAGATAGTGGTGTCAGTCAAGAGGCAACTATAGAAATCATAGTAATAATTAGGGACCGGATTCTTAGGTTTTTACCTATTTTTTTCCTTACTTCCAAAACAAAAAGCGTTCATACACTTTTTCGAATCATGTCCATAGGATTCATCCACATTAATTCTGTGGCACCTAAAAATACCTAAATGGGGTATAAAAACCTAAATACACCTAAACGCGATATAAAACCTAAAATATCTAATTTAGGCACCTTTTTTGTCTTTTTTGTTTGTCAGTTGGGAAATCGATATTTTGCGGGGAGAGAATAATTTTGGTCGGTTAGAAATTAATACCACCAGCGTTTCATTCAACCCATTGTCGTCTAGGATGGACAGTATCGAGAGAGGAAAAGAGTACCGGCGTATTCCTTTTAAAATATTCGTACGAACAACCATTGTTGCTGTGTATGAACAAGGATAAAGATTACTGTGTTTTAAAGCGCTTGTTTTTTGTTTGCCTTTAGTACTTCCCTGTTATTCATACTGAGTGGTCACACTGTGAGTTTTAAGAAGACGTCTTAATTATGCCGAAACAAATGAAATCGAGTTTATTACGGCAGTGGATTGGCGACGATCTGAATTTCACTACAGATGGCAAGGTAATATTTTGTCATGCCTGCCAGAAACACGTACCGTATTATTTACCTTTCTAGAAAAGGGAGGAGTTTTCGTTTCTATTTGATCTGTTGTGCGTTTAGCATGCGTAACAACCGACAAAAGGAAAATAATCAGTTTCACATTATCCACATCCAACTATAAAGTATTTTACTCACTAAATTAGAAGCATCGGATTCGAATCCTGAAAAGAGTAGTGTCTAGATACAGTATTAACTATTAACTAAGAGATAACAAGAAGAACTTCACAGTTGAGAATCTTGAAAGATATTTAGTGATATACTGTAACAGGAAATGTGAGGCAATCTTATTTTCACTGCTTCTTTTGATTGTTTATGCTTTCCTTCTTCAATTGCATAATATTGTCTTAAAGCAAGTTTACACAAATTTAAGTCAATTTCGTTAAGTTATACTTTACAAGTATTATGTATTCAATCCTATGTAGCACATTCAAATTCATTAAACCAATTATTCTACCCGAAAACGATATTTTGGACAAAAAACCTAAAAAAACCTATTTCACCTAAGGGAAAACCTAAAACAGTGTTTTTAAAAACCTAAAAATCCGGTCCCTAGTAATAATTAATGCCTATTAAATTTCCGACTTTTTCATTAGCACGTTTTCCCGTTTTGGACATCAAATTTTTGTGGTCTGCAGAAAAACGTACTAACGAGGTTGCACTGTAATTAATTTTTCATTTATTTTTGTTGTAGACTTGGTGGCTGTTCTGACACCCAAGGGGCCGTTGCGGATTCTAGTTGAAACAGCTCAGGAACGAAATGAGCAGATATTTCCTGCACTAATTTATTCATGTAAGTATTTCTAATGTAGAAGTAGTCCAATCCTTAAGACATCTGATTTGGTTAAGACAGTAAGTAAGTCCATAGAATTACACGATATAGTGATATTAGTTATCACCTAAAGTGTTTGAAATTAGATGAATTATTATTCATCTGAGCCAGTAAATGAAGCATATGCACGAACAAAGGTCTATGTTACATTTTGTGAAACTTGAGATGTTCATGGAACAAACATCTATGATATGTCCTTGATCTGTATATTTAGGTAGTTCAAGCACATCTCAACAGATGACTTCATTATTCTAGAAATTGTGAAGCGAAATGCACTTTAAAAATCTTGGAACAAAAGTCTATGTTACATCACTTCCCATGCAAGTGTGGCAACTTAATATCTTACCACTGTATAGGAATGAGTTCATTGGAATTTAATATTTAAAGAAACATTGTCTTCATATACTGAAATATTATAAGTAGGTTCAAACAACGAAATTAACATTAAAATAACGATTTTCTCTTCTGTAAGCATCCATTATTTGCAATTGAGCGAGCATGTGCACTTAGGTGCTTTAGCAGAACAAAAGTTTATGTCTTACCCTGTGGCCCTGTTCCTTGGACAACAATCACCTTTATTGCTGTTTTTCTGAATATACGGGAAATGTAATATAGACATTTGTTCGTGCATATGACTCCAATATTTTTCCAAAAAATCTAATATCTAACTAATATCATGTATAAATACTTTTAAGTTGTTACTGTATTCCACTTTTTAAATTACAGTTTAACACATTCTGTACAAGAATATTATAATACTGACTGTCATTCTTTATAACATGCAGGGTGTAAGAGATTTTCACATATTTTATGTGGGATATTTTACAGTGAAGTGGTACTATAAAGGTAGTATATGGTCGGTTGTTTAAACTCAAACTTTACTTACTTGTTCCTTTTCAAGAATCATGATTTCAGTCAGCCTCCTGATCATCCTCAGCTTGTGTCAGACTGTTTTGAAGTTCAGTTGTTTGTCCTTGTGACGCTAGAGCGGGCTGTGTGTTCGGTGACTTCTGTGGTGGGTAGAAATTTTGAATGAGGCTACTCTCTATATATGTGTCGAAATTCTTTAATTTGTTTTTGTGTTTTCTAATGAAGAAATTACTAAAAAGTATCCAGCGACCAACAGAACTCACAGCATGGAAGAACATCTTCATTCAAAAACACAAAAACAAATTGATGAATTTCGACAATTTCTACCCGCCACAGAAGTCACCAAACACACAACCCGCTCTAGCATCACAAGGACAAATAACTGAATTCAAAACAGTCGGACACAAGCTGAGGATGATCAGGAGGCTGATTGAAATCATGATTCTTGAAAAGAAACAAGTAAGTGAAGTTTGATTTTCACATCCTTTTCTTTAATAAATAGTTTCTGTCACCATCACTAGGATATAATTATGTAACATTGGATTCTCCCTTAATAGCAGCAAAAGCATGTAGATTTACTTGTCCATTTATGTGAATAAACATACTAATAAAGAATTATTTTTACAGCAACTTACATGTATAGTTACGTAAGTATGGCAAGTGGTGATGAACCAGAGACTGCAGAAAACAACACAGCTCCTTCAGCTACAGCCACTACAAACAACACTCCTCGTCACCAAGTACCATCCCCAGAAGCTGAAGGCGATCCGGAAAGTGGTTTTTCACGCGAGTGGTTATCATCCCATGAGGAAAATGTAGCACGAAGGCAAAGACAGATAAGAGAAGTTGCTTCCTCTGGTGGAAACAACCCATCTGCCCAATACAGACCAACCTCTCAGCAGCAGTCACAACAGCAACAGATGGAAATGGATGATGAAGAACGTGAGTTTCTTAAATGACCATGTTTCATATTTACAAGCTTCTCATAAAGCAAAGTAATTTTTTTTTCATAACTTCTTCCTTTGTTTGCTGGAATTAATGCATCTATGTTTAAGAGTTATATTGTAAAACTACATAGTCATAAAATAATGTACAAGGATGTTTTTAAAAATTGTATCTCCCCCACAAGAACTTTAGCAGTTTACATTATACTAATCTGAATGCTTAGAATGTCCTCCTACCAGATTAGCTACCATCCCTACTGTACACATGGACCAACATGAACAAGTTTTACATCCTGGTTAGCAAATAAATTGGGCATCTTTAGCCAGAGCCGCTGCTTGCAACCCTTTATCATTAGTGTGTCAGTGATCCTTTAAATGTTTCTTCAGCTTTGGATACATGAAATAGTCACAATATGCAAGATCTGGATTGTATGGTAGTCTACTACAAATCTGAGATACTGCAATGCAGTGACGAGCATTGTTACATTTGTGTATTTCTCATCATGTTCCTACAGCAATTCTGCAATGAGCTTTTGCAAAGTTTTCACATATTGGTCGGAGTTCACAGTCTTGCAGTGTTCCGTACAGACTTCTTTACCATAACCATAACTCCCTTGCCAATTGCTAGAAAAATGGACTTTGCCTGTAATTTTTATATGTGCTTGTGTTACTTGCAGGTGGAGTCAAACTAGGTCTTGGAGACTTTATTTTCTATAGTGTGCTTGTTGGTAAGGCCTCATCTTACGGTGACTGGAATACAACACTGGCCTGCTTTGTTGCAATCTTAATTGTAAGTACAATAAATTATATGACCTAACCTGTTAGTAAACCAAAATTGCATACAGCTCCATTTTAAAAATAGCTAAAGCTGCATTTGGTCTCATCCTTAATGACATAAATAAAGCCATAATATTCTTCCTTTCTTGTTCATATAGTTTGATACGAAGTTCATTAATAAAACAACATCCTGTATGTATAGGCTGCCATTATAGAGAAGGTACCAATAAATTGATTTTGTTAAAAAAAAAATTTAAAAAAAAAGTAACGAATGACAGAATTCAGGTGCAAAATGCATGATTTTGACAATAATACCGTATTTATCCGAATATAAGCCGCCCCTGAATTTAAGCCGCACCTGCCTTTATAGCAGTAAAGTAAAGGAAAAATAATTAAATTAACCCCAAAGTGAAAAATTAAATTGCCTCATTTTCATAATGTTAAAGTAACACATTTCTTAGCCAAAATAGGCCTGAAATAAGAAAAAGAAAGTATCAGCTGACTTAAGTTATGATATTCTAATTTTATTTAATATAATTAAATAAAACTTACGAAAAAGAAAACTGAAATCAGTACTTGACACTTCATATGACTATCAGTGTTGAATTTCGCGCGATTTTTCTATTTTTCTTAACTGCAATCAGTTAAGCTCTATCCACAATGCGCAGTCTGCAGTTGTTAGTCGGTAGACGGTAGGTTGTAGTCGAAGTATAACGTATGGTGATCAATGGACGCCATTCACAATGTGCAGTTGCAGACGACAACTGACAATCGTCAGTTGGTAGACAGTAGTCGGCAGACGAGAAATTCATCTCTGACTACGAACTGAACGTCTGCAAGTAACATATTACGCGAATGAAAATTATTTACTAGTGCAAATACACAGATTAGCATACTACGAGAAAGCAAGATGTGTTTATAACATATATTATCCAATTATAAAGAGATTCCTCCACCTTTTTTATTCTGTAAAATGTTTCCCTAACCTCAATGTCGACAGCATATTGTAGACGACTCGAGTGCTGCTCCCAAGCGGCCGATTGCAAAAGCAAACTTCCGACTACTGACTAACAACTGACGACTGCGCATTGTGGATAGAGCTTTACCATCAGTTCAAAATTGCCTTTATTCACATTCCCATATGTTACGGCATTTTTTTACTTCTGCGCATTTTATAATACATGCATATTCTGTAATACCGCTATAAAAATGACAAAAATACGCAAAACATCACTTCTTATGCATTTTTACGATGCTTCGATTAAATTGATATATTTTCGATGTTAAATCGATTAATATATCGATAGTCGTGGACATTCGAGATAATCGATAGGTGACGGTGCTTGGAGGTGGGAAACCAGCTACGATGGATCAACCGGCTATATTGTGCTCATTTTTACCATTATTGCCTAAAAACACTCGTATGCGATTTTAAGCCGCAGGCATATTTTGTTGGGTGGAATCTAGGAAAAAAAGTGCGGCTTATATTCAGATAAATACGGTACTTTAGTAAAGTCATTATGAATATTTAAACACTAGAGTAGTTGAAAAATTCTGACCGTTTACAGAATGGAGCAATATGGTGTCACAGGCCCTATTTTTTTAATATTAAAAAATCTAGATTTGTCTTAACTCCCAATACCTGACACTTTTTCTCAGGGTTCATCTACTGGTACTGTCGACATTGCTTCAGTTCACTTCCTTTTATAACCTTACCATTTTTTTGAAATAGTTATAAACTGACCCCACTTGTCATTCTTTGTGCATTGTACTTAGTGTTTGTAATGTGAGGAGAAATGGATCATATCTTGTAATGCTAAAGTGGCCATGGCAAAGGTGATGGAAGGTTTTTGGATCCCTGCCATTCCACCAGTTTTGGAAAAGCTCATTAAGGTGCCATAGCACACTAATATTAAAATCACACTGTAACAGATATATTTTTACTTCCTCTGCCCGTACCATAGGTACTATAGGTAGAGGAAGTATTGTTTTCGACCCTAAAATTCGAAGTTGAGTTTTTAGCATATATACACGTTTCAAGGCCCCCTGAATCCAAAAATACTATTTTTGGAAACATGTCTGTGTGTCTGTGTGTGTGGAAAATATCTGTGAACAAGCTAGCACCAAAACGGAAAATCGTATGAAAACAAAATTTCGTATTTGGGTCAGGTACCTTCTGAAGATGTGATGATAAGATTGGCGACTATTTTCTCTTATTTTTAAGGGGACTTTACATGAAGAAATTTTCGTTTTTCGCGATTTTCTCGAAAACGGCTCTAACGATTTTCTTTAAAATTTGCACATGTGTTTCTTTTACTGAGAGCTAAAACTTTTATTTGAAACTTTTTTTCGAAAAAAATCTCTGAGGGTAGTTACAATCCACCCACTGTTCACCCACTGTTTGTAGAGATTTTGTCTTGCGTGATGAACAACTGAATACACGCTCTTTCATGGCCTCTTATTCTATAAAAGAATGTAAAGTGAGAAAGTTCTATTGTTGGCCATGCATAGAGTAAATATATGAGGGAAATATTCGATGAAGTTCGGAAATTATTCTTTACGGCGGAAAGTTCAATAAACGTCTGCAGTCACTTGGTCTTTTTTTTAAGTTTGTTATATAGCCTTGCGCTTTTAGTCGCATCATTGAAAGAAGAGGTATTTATAGGATAATTAGCGTAAAATTGTGTTTTGAGATTCTGTAAAAGGATATGTGAATACTACTTTTATTTGGGCAGAGGAAGTTATGTGACATTCACATCAGATTTTTTCTCTGAAGTTCAAGGAACAATCATTCATTAATCATAATATGCAGATAAATCGTGTGATTCACCTAGCCATTGAAGAAATATGATCCAGTGAGGTAATCTTCCCTTACTCCAGCAAAAATCATAATGTGAGGTGAATTTTGTGCAATTTCTTGAAAAAATTAGGATTTTACTTGGATTAAAAATAAGCTTCCTATCTTTATAACTTCGATAAACAGCACATTCATTAGTAAAATCTAGTCTCTTTTTAGGAACTGGTAAAGAAGCAACTGGGCAACTGGCATGCCTTGTTAAATCCACATCTGATTGCTCATTCACTAGGGTGAAAGGCTTTGACTTTCAAATTCTATCCTTATGGATCCTAACCTAAATGTCTTCCCTTCCCAGGCCCAATCTTGTTCTCTTCGATGGTGGTGCCTTTCAAAAGAGAAGCTGAAAGTTGGTCATAACTTGTGTAATAGTTTTTCCAGTATGTGAACATTCCATATTGCAGTCACTAAACATTCTGCAGTCTTGAAAATGATTAAGTCTGTTTTATTATCATTAAAAAGGAAAAGATAGTTCTAAGGGATTATCTTGATATTTTCTAAGTTGCTCATTATTAGAGCCCGGATTTCCATGCAAATGCATGTTTTTATATACTTCGGTTACACTTCTCAAACTTTGTAGTTACTCATTACATGACTTATGGATTCCAAATAACCATACTTTTTCCGTGCATGTTTGCATATTTCGGCCTTTTTATGGCAAAATTCATGCATAATGCATGTTTTGGGTTTTTTTGGTTTAATATAGCATATTCAGACGTTTTTAATGCATATAAACCCTCATTATCTGGTTTTACTGCATAATATCAAGTTACCATGCATAACTGTGCATAATATTATGAATGTACCTCCCTAAAATCTCGACTTTTCAAAGAAACTTAAAAATGTTGTATTGTATTACCATTGTTATTTGATTGACTTGGCCACACAGTCTGCCACCTGCATTAATTTGAGAGTGCAAACTACTGTTTACCCTAAATAAACAGTAATATAATACACCAGGCTACAAAAGAAAATGCCGACTCGCTTACCCCCACCACCTTCCATTGAAAGAAAACTGCTATAACAGAATGTTCACTGCTTGAATTTGTCAGTCACTAGCCATTGTTGAAGACGTTGAATAATTATCTTTAGAATCGTGTTGTGGAGAAATGGGGTGACAGTTAAGTAGGGAAAACTTAAGAAGGTACTTATTTCAAATCCTGATCTTAAACTTCTGAAAACAGTGAAAGACGTATTATGTGGAAAAAATGTAAAAGACATGGAATTCGATCTCACCCTCAGTCAAATTTCTTCCCTTAAGTATGCACCTGTTACTTCTTGTGAAGTAGAAAGATATTTTTCTGCGTTCAAGGATGTCCTAAACTGATAAACGCACGAGTTTAAGTGAGGGGAATTTGGAAAAATTCGTATATTGTTTTAAGAGAAATTGAAATATACTGCAGTACAGTGCGGATTTTTTATAGTGCATGTTTCGCCCTTCATTGTGCATATTTGGAGATACGATAGTGCATGAATGCATGCATGTTTTTAAGTTTGATAGTGCATGAAAATCCGGGCTTTACTCATTACTTTCCAAAAGGGCATCAAAATGGTTAAAAATTACCCAAAACTGCACACAGTAACTTCTGTATCAAGCCAATGGTTATGACAGATTTATATTACATAAATGGTTATATAGGCCTAATAAGTTGATTATGAAAAAATTGAATAATACTTGCTGAAACTGAAGGGTGGTATGGGAGCCATATTTAATGGAAAAAAATTTCAAAATCAAGTTGACAACCACAAATTGCTAATGAAATGCAATCTGATATTCACATGAGAATCACAATCCACTGCTTACATTTCTTCTAACCTGTCTAATTTTATTCTTTATATCACACAAACCATAGAAAATTTAAAACATTAATTATTTCAACAAAATTATCATGATAATAATGGCTGCTAAACAGCTGAGACTGAAGAATTCGTGCCAACTCAAACTACAGTGAAAGATCAAAATGGCATCTGCAAAGCTCAAGCTGACAATTGGTCCCATAGAGTGGAGGTTTAGGCTTTGACACCAGAGAGCATAAGAATTCATACACTGAGATCATGTGAACAGATGCGCAACCAACATATTGATGGTGTCCAGGCTAAATGGGGTAACCCTGAAAAGTAAAATTTTTCAGAAGAGAGAAAAAAAGTCTGCATTAAATATAGTGGATACAGAAAAAATGGATGGCTCAGTGCCATCAAGGAAAGTGCTAATATTTGTGTGTATTGACTAGCTAAGATCGTATTCTATCTATGCCAAACCTGACTAACAGCCATAACTGTGTCTGTAACTGATACAGCAAGGTTGTTAGTCATGTTTGACATAGATAGAATACAATCTTGGCTGGTTAATACACACAAATATTAGCACTTTCCTTGATGGCACTTAGTCACCTCTGGCACTGAGCCGTCCAAATATGAATTGCTGTAACTTGTTGGTTACACCAAATGGCTTTCTCTTCTTAAAGTATTACAGTAGTAGATTATTCCATAGTACATTTGACTAATATATTCAGCTGTTACGTGATGAATTTGTGACTTTTCAAAAACAGCTTGTAACGATTTTCAAGATCTTTACATATCAAAGAAATTTTGTAGTGTTACCTACTTTGGCCAGCATGTGTATTTCAATAACAGCTACCTGTCTGTACCATAACCTCATTTTCGAAAGAGAAAAAAAAAAGTGAGGGTTATGCCATTCAGCCTGGACACCGACAATGGTGAACCAAATGTGAACGTACTAAGAAAAAAACCAAATGTGGACGTACTAAGCAAAAAACCAAATGTGTTAGGGATCATTCACACATGTAATTAGTAAGATTGTGACCGGCACTTCCAAAAAGCATCATACTATACGAGAAATTTGGTAATTGAGGAACGTTCCACTATATATCCATTTTTTAAATGATTTTGTTTATACAGTTTGGGATTTTTGTTCTTCACAGGGTTTGTGCCTCACATTACTGCTTCTGGCTATCTTCAAGAAAGCACTGCCTGCACTTCCCATCTCTATTACATTTGGTCTTATCTTTTACTTTGCAACTCGTGAAATAGTGAAGCCATTTGCTGACAGCTTAGCAAGTGAACAGGTGTTCATCTAATTGTTGTAAGTCTGTGTTAACCAGTCACATTGCTTCAGTGCTGTGATCAGTAATTACGGTATGTATTAGTAATAATATGAGTATTTTAGACTTGGCTACTTGTTAAACTTAACTTTGTTAACTGATATTAAGTATCTTGTTAACCAGTTCTATAGTGAATTACATTTTTTTTTCGTAATGGAACTATTGTGATCTGGTGTTTAATTTTTTTCTGTGTCAGTGAATATTGTGTATGGAAGATAATGGAATTTTTATTATTGTATGTACATTATAATTCTTTTATTTTAATTTATTTATAACATTACTACACATTTCATATACAATAAAGTTTCAGAGGTACCAGCTATTAGAATTTATTTTGTAATCTACAAACAAACTAGAAAATTCCCAGATGGGTTTATCTCCAGATGAAAATCTTTTATATATGTATTTCATGGCTAGAAAACCAGATAAACCTAGGTCTACCTGGGTAATTTATGCTTTACCCAATCAGTTTGGGTAAAGCACAAATTTAAGCAAAATTTCCTTCGCTTTGGGCTTTATTCGGGTAAAGTGTGATCTACCATCATGCCTCTGGGTAAAGCTGGTTTCTTATTTTGTTAGAGATGCACTATATTGTTAGTTTAAGTTAGGTCAGGTTAACTCCAAGTGTTATTCAATCACATCCTGTTCAAACTACTAGCATTACTAAATAGCATTTAAAGTGATTATAATTCCTTTAACAGTAATTTGAAAGTGTCATTTGCTTGAAATTTATCTTTACCCAGTAGAGAGTGGGTAATCCCAAGATTACCCGGTTACAGCTAGAAATGTGTTTTATTCAGGACTTTCATGCATAACTGTAGAAACACATCAAACAGAAAACAATTTATGGTCAAAACAGTCATTAAAAAAAAATAATAATAATAATAATAATAATAATAATAAACTCTGTGGTGCAGAATCCTTTGAAGGGATAGGGCCTACCATTAGTACAAAGCAAAGAATGCTATAATCACTTTTTGTAAGAATAGAATAAAATGCTTTATTGATCATTAGACAACATAAGTTGCAATAAATTTGTCAAAGCTACATGGTACAATGAATATTAATGAGTAATTCACAATCAAAATTAAGAACAATTAATACAATATTTTACAACATAAAGTGATATAAATATTTACATAATAATTACAATATAATTGACTAATATCATAATACTTACTTACTAAAAGTCAATAGACAATTCCTCGGCAAGCTAAAGGAATATTATCTATTTCATGGAACCCAAAGGTTCATTGCTGCGCTTACCTGAGCCCGTCATTCAACCCTATTATTTGCTAATTCTATTCATTCATCGCTCACAAATCCTGCTTCCCTTAAATCTATCCTAATATTGTCCTCCCACCTATGTCTGGGTCTTCCATGTGGTCTTTTCCCTTCGGGTCTCCCAGTCAATACTTTTGAGATATGTCTTTCCTCACCCAAGCATGCAACATGTCCAGCCCATTTCATCCTCCATGATTTTCATCTCTCTTAGGCCCAAATATTTTCCTAAGCACCCTGTTTTCGAACACTCTCAGATTATGTTCTTCCCGATCAGTATGCAGCCATATCTCACATCCATATGAAGGGTACAGGGGAAGAAGGCGGAATGTCAGTAAATCAAAGTTTTGCAGGAAACGATTTTTAAAGTTTGAGTACTCTAAACGCAGACGTATGAAATCAATTATGAATACATTTTCGTTCTACAGTAAGAATAATGTATTTTGTACACGTGGTGTGAATATCAAGTTCTGAAATTATCTCAAACATGTAAAAAAATCATTAAATACGAAAAAATGTCCAACGGTACAGGGGAAGAAGGCGGAATGTCAATAAATCAAAGCTTTGCAGGATACGATTTTTAAAGTTTGAGTACTCTAAACGCTGATGTATGAAATCAATTATGAATACATTTTAATTCTACAGTAAGAATAATGTGTTTTGTACACGTGGTGTGAATATAAAGTTCTGAAATTAACTCAAACGTGTAAAAAAATCGTTAAATGCAATGAAATGCACAAACGTTTTGAGGTAGTAGGTGAAAAGGTATAGTTATGTTTTATGTGGTAATCGCCTACAATTTTACATAACTTTTAAGGTATTAAAAATTGCAATTAAACATTAATTGCCGTACATTAATTATTCTTTATGAGGAATTGACTGACAGAACATCTGATCAGTGTGGAACAAAATTTCATCAAATGGTTTACATCTGCGTACTTCTCCTTTGAAAGTGGGATAAAATCTAAAACAAAATAAACGCAAAGCAGGTAATGATTAGGTTTATAAAAATTAAAGGAGTAGAAAAAATATTTCCTTAAAATGTTAGGAATTACTGAATTTTTTTGTGCAGTAAAAGGACGAAAAAATATTTCTACACGTAAACAAAAATGGGTTGTGTCATTAGTAAAATAGAAACACTTAGGCGCATAAAATCGAAGGCAATGATTAATTTTTAATACCATTACTTGGGTCCGATTTTTAGATTTTATAAAAAGAAAAGTTATTTCTCAGGTTCGCGAGCGACCCCTGGTGATCCCGTAAGGGAATATTCACAGCGGATTTATTACCGGGGTGCGCCAGTCCCCTACCTACTTAAACCTAAGGAGACACACTCACACCCAGTCCTGAACCCGAGAAAGACATTTTTCTCTACTGAAAAATCCCCGACCCGGCCGGGAATCGAACCCAGGCCGCCCAAATGGCTGGCAGTCACGCTACCAACTCACCCACGGCGACGGACAGGTTTTATAAACCCTGTGTTAATTTTTTAAACATATTAAAATAGTTTAATTCTAGTTTGTTTTACTATTGCCAGACAACACTCACTAATAATGGAATCTGGATAAAACGTAACATTACACCACCTAGAAATTAACGCGCCTAACTGTCACGTCATTTTCCTGTCGGCATTTCCATTTGCGGTCTGGTCGGATTTTATTATTGTTTATTGCGGGTAAATAGTAGTTTGCACTTTTAAACCCAAGCAGATGGCAGGCTCTGTTGCCAAATTAATCTAATAACAATAGTAATATAATACGAAATTTCAGCGTTTCTTTGCTCTCGTTTCCGACTGACATTTGGCAACGTTTTGTAAATATACTTCAGCACGCGACTATTGATGAGTATGTCTTTCTTGTATTAAAAAACAACATTTCATAGCCTGCATCGGTGCGTTTAGAGGACAGTGAGTGCCATTGTCTCCTGACTCGCCGCCTTATTTCGCCGTGACGCATGGACATTCCTCCTTCATCCCCTGTACGGTGAAATTTAAACTGCTATTTTCTCCTTACCGTACACTTTTTTCACCGGTTTCATAAGCAACACTAAAAGAGTGCTCAGTCAGCTACCAGATGGGCTTGATAACTAAATTTCCGATTTTTCTTGACATTCCGCCTTCTTCCCCTGTACCCTTCATATAATATAACCGGCAGGATATAGTCTTATAAATATTTATTTTTAGATTTCTGGACAGAAGACGAGAAGATAACAGTTTCTGAGCTGCATAAAAACAAGCGTTTCATGATTTTAGTCTAAACTTAACTTCTGCCTTAATATTATTTGTGTCTGTAATTATTACTCCCGGCTGTTTTGAACTGAAGACAAGTGATTGCATATTTATACGCCTTCAAATACTTTGGGAAAAATAAACAGATATTATCATTGACGTGAGGGATTTGTTGTAAATTCATTCTTTTTTTATTATTATTATTATTATTATAAATGTTGCTGCTGCTATTATTGTAGCATATGAGTTTCAAATGCCATGAGCCGCCACTGTCTATGTTGCTATTTATGATATTTTTCTGTTCCAAATGTTTTACCTTCAAGTTCATACTTAACATCTTTAAAAGCTTGTTTACACTAATTACCAGGGCCCGGATTCTAATGACATGTCATCTTTTTATTGATACTGCCTAGACATTGCCAACTTGTAGATAAATCCTAATCATGGCCTCTAGATTATAGAAATGCATTTTTATTAGGTCATTTTTTGTCATTTTAAGGAATTTTATATTTTTAGGGCATTTATTTCACTTTTAGGTCATTATTTTGTTATTTTCGTGTCATTTGCTTCCTTATTGTGTCATTTTTATGCATTTACTTTAAATAACTGACTAGGTTACTATAATGCAACATTGTTGTAGAATCTACTTTAAAAACAATTTTCTTATATTTCTTTTCAAATGTTCCAATCAAGAACAAAGTTTTTAGACTTACGATATCCTTTCTACATTCACAGTTTTTAGAATTATGTACAAATTAGTCTATATCTTTGTATGCATAATAATAATTTTTATAAATAAAATATGAGTTTTTAGGTCATTCTTTGTAATTATTAAGTCGTTTTCTTAAAATTTAGGGTCATTTTATAGGTCATTTTTCTAACAATTTTAGGTCATCAGAATCCGGGCCCTGCTAATTACTGACTCTTAAGAAATCGTTTAAAGAAAACCAAACAGTTATTTTATAACGGAAGCTATACACACTAAGGTGTGTTGGTTGCTATAATTTTTCTACTGTATATGTTGCTTCCCTCACCAAAAATTTACTGTATACCACAGATAAGTAGGCTACTTAAAATTAATACTATTCTAAAATAGATTCAGTGAAAAGCTAGGAAATATACAGTCAAATTGTCATGTTAATAGGATAAAATAATAATTGTATTTGATAAATATAATATTCATTTATAATACAATGTACAACAATACAAAAGTAAATTGTACATAACAATTAGTAATATTTAGCCATCTCATTTTTAATTCAAATTCAAAATTTCTATTTGTTTTAAATTATACTGTGCTTTAAATTAAAATTAAATGAATGCCTTTGAGAGCAAACTATAATGTATATTGGATAATCATATTTTATTGTTAGTTGTCATCTTAAATTGAGAATACATATTACAAGACATTGAGCCCTGACACTGTAAAACGTGTCATGTGCATACCAGTACTGAAAAATTCAAGAATTCTAGTGAGTTCATTGAAAGTTCCAAGATAATGGGTTTTTGAGGGTGAGTTTGACATTAATGAATTCACATAGTTTACAGAAGTATCTTCATGAATAAATTAGCTGGTTTTGTTCTGAAATTGCAATTATTTTTTACAAATATTGTGTGACATTATAGCCTTGTTCATATTCTTCTTCTCCTGTAATCAGCCATTGTCAGATCTGTTTGTGTTTCACTGTTTCGAAGAATAGTCTGCTGTGATAGATACACAGTATCTGATTCATCTTCTAATTCTTCTTCTTCATTTACAGTTTCAAGCTTGTGATTCTGAAAAAAATAACTGATTAGATTTGGTATGGAAAGCATGACATAATTGACCAGTTTATTTTCTGTAAATACACATTTTCTATTTCATTGCCATCATACGCACCGTTTCAGATTTATTGATAATTGTATGTTATATGAAAAACTTAATTGTCTATTGCTACTTCTCAAATAGTTTTACTCTCTCCCATTTTTAAGGGAACAAAATCTATTGGCCCTCTAACTGTCCACTGTAGAATAAATTCCAATCTGATAACTACCTGTTCTATAGAAGATGAAAATGTATTTCTCCTATCTTTGTCTGTACCAGTTCACACTGCTTCACACAAATATATCACTGATGGTGCTCTGAAAGCTTTTTTTGGTTTTGGGAATGTTGTAGATTTTTTTGTTTGTAGTTTATGAACCTTATTCTTGTTTCCCTAAGCTTTTTTCCTTTCTATCCTCTTCCACAGTAAAGTGACATGAAAGATATGGAACTGTTGATGTCCTTAGAACTTCTGCTCTTAGAAGCCTTGTTTCTAATCATCAGATGATAATAATTGTGATGAATAGTCTTGTTTACAATTATTGTTGTTTAATAAATGTTTGGACAATATGCATTTTCTCTTCTAAAGAATAGCGTGCGAAACCACTTCTTGCCTGATGATCTTCATTGGTGATTCAGAAATGTTATTGCACTAGTGAAAGAGAAGGCCCTATGATCTTAACTCTACCAGGCAAAATAAAACTGTTGTTGTTGTTGTTATTATTATTATTATTATTATTATTATTATTATTATTATTATTATTATTATTATTATTATTATTATTATTATTGCTGCTGCTGCTGCTGTTATTGTCATTGCTATTGTTATTTCAAAATTATGAAGCTTTTGCTTTTAATTAAAATTAAATAAGACATGAACACACTTTTACATTATTTAAAGCAGTGCGCAATCGCTCGCATTTTCATTGAGAATGGTATAGCAGAAGTTACGTTCATGCCATATCTTTGCGTATCATATTAATGTTAACGTTTTCTATGTCAATTGGGCTTGAAGCACAATCGATGTACCGGTACCGATTTCTTTGTTTTTGTTGTTTTCAACCCTCCATTTTCATGACAAAACAGAATGTAAGTGCAAACACTCTAAAACACTCATGTAGTGGGGTGGAGAGTGTAATTATTAAGATACCTTTGGTAACTACAGTTTATTGCGCCTCTGCAATGGTATTTTAGACTTTTACCAGTAAGTTCCAAAGAAATTTGTTCAGGAATGTATGTCATCACTGTTTTTTTCTACGATTACACTAGATTTCCATAAATAAATATTTCAAGTTAAAGAGGTTATAATGTACTGATTTCTTAGGCGTCTAATCTGCAATTGTTAATTGCATGTATTTTCTGGTACCAGTAAGTAAAATTAATAACAGTGCTTAAACGGATAGCTTGATTTCATTAGGCACATTATTAAACAATCACCTTAGGCACTATGACAAAATTGGCCAAGTTGCAACTTAATTTATTATTATAAATATTTTTCTTTTTAATTTTAATTTTGGCAAAGTTGCACCTAAGCATTATTATTTTTTTCTTTTTTTTTCAGGAAAAAATATTTTAAAATTATTTCTATTACTGGTAATCTGGCTGTATTCTAATAACTGTTGCACTTGTTTGAAGAGTCTAATTTCAGAATTAAAATTTTCATATTATATAGTCATATGTCTATATAATAATGTAAAATTAATTTATCAAGTATCATCCTTAAGCTTTACCTTATGTCTAGGCTTCTCTAATTCTTGAATATATATAGTAACTGTTACATGCTTGAAATCAGCAGCACAAATGATCCTCATCATTGCTATTAATGCTGCAATGAACCATGATGCACAGTTCACCCATACAGATACCTGGAAAAATAGTAATTATTATTTGTGTTTAATCTGGCAGGGTTAAGGCCTTCATTTCTGCATTCTCCAGAAGAAAGGCCCATACTCTTGTAGGCTCTGTGCATGTAGTCATGTGCTGCTGTAGCAAACGTTCCAAGAAGCACTTGCAGGTACCAGTCCGCATTGCACTTAATGAACAGATAGCTAGCAACAGATATTTTAAGTGGAGTATGTTCATTGTAACACTGACTTATTCGCCTCTGCATTTTCAGCTGCTTGAAAATGTGACAAACAAAATTGGCTTTTAAAATAGTTTTTGGTTAATTGATCAATTATTCTATTTGCGTTCAACATACTCACCTGATACTTTCATTGGTTTAGCAATTTCTTTCTAATTCCCTTGGCAATTGATTCAATAATGAGGATGCCTCAAATTATATATCAGTTTCTATCAGTGAAATTAGTTTTCCATCTTCCATTTTGGCATGATATTGTATGTGACATAACATGTTACAATTTTATGTATCAAAATTTAAAACATTTTACTTCACATAATAGTTTAAGTAAAAGCTTACCAAATTAGAACGTGTGTTTCAATGGATCCCCCATCATCATCAGCTGATGATCTTAACTGACAAGTTTGCTTCTCTGTCCACCACCGGAGATCAGTTGATGATGATGATGATGATGGGAAACCCATCGAAACATACATTCTAATTCTGTAAGTTTTTACTTACAGCAGTTATGTGAAGTAGAACGTTTTAAAGTGTAATTTATAATATTGACACTTAATGTTTTCCCGATTAATTTAATCCAATGGTATTACAAACTTAATAATTAATATGTATGTGTTATAGAAGGTCATGTTCGCATGGAATCATAAATGGATTTAAAAATAGCCAATACATCCAATACAACAAGATGAAAACACTTCATGCTGAATACAGGAAAGACTGTTTTTCTCCAAAATGTGAGCCGACTTAATGTCTAATCTCAAGAAAAGTGTCCATGAATTGTAACTTGGATAATAACTGCAGTAGGGAATTGTAATTGAATAATTTCTGTAAATGAAAAACTGCTGACCAATGAGTTCAGTAAGCATTATTTTCATTTTGGCAGCACATTCGTTGTAAAAATGGGTGAAAATGCTTTGACTGTACAGTATATTGAAGATAGCAACTAAATTCACCCCCTTTTAATCAGTGATAATAATAAATTATGTTACATTACCTCTATAGAAGAAACATCTGAGTTTCTAATTTTGGCCACTTGTAGTGTGTTAGTGCATTCCTCTTTTTATCAGGTCCCCCCTCCTTAGCAGATTACTACAATTATCACTAAACGTTTATTATACTTGCCTGTGATAAGAATATAAGATTACACATTCCTAAATCAAAGTAAAATGATGTTGGGTTCACATTCCTTGGAAAGTACCTTATGTATTCAGGCAGGTTCTCACAGTTTGCACCACTGTAATAGAAGTACACAGACTAGATTACACTGGGTTAGTCAGGTAATAGAGACCTGAACGATTAATAAGTTGATGATAAATATCAGCTAATGTATTGGACTGATTCCCAGTAAAATTATCATCACCGATGTGGTCTTATCACCAAATCTATTAGTAGGCTACTCATAGGAAAAATTTGAAATTATCTATTGCGGACATAGATACAGTTTAAACTTTTTTTTAAAGAAGACCCAAACAAACAAAAAATGTCAGGAAAGTGGTAAATAAAGTTAAAGGAAGTCATGAACATGCTTTTACCACTTGTAATATATTAACTCTAATATAAAATGTTTCAATACACTCCCCCCCCCCCCCAAGCTACGCTGTTTACAACACGGATCAAGAAACCTCAAAACTTGAGAAACCCCTACATCAGATTTAAAAAGCAAGTATAGTAGGCCTACTTCCTCTACTTGTACCCACAATATCAATACGGTATATAGAGAAAATTTTGTTAATTTTGCACACAATCCATCATTGAAACCTTCCTATTATGTTTACTAATTATGAAGTCATGTCACTGAAATGGAGGTATGCCATATTGCAGTTGTTTGAGAAACTGGGCTACAAATGGAAGGTCATGGGTTTAATCCCAAATAAAGTCTCTGGAATTTTTCAGTTGGCCTAATCCTAACACCCTGGAGTCGAATCAGTCTCTAACAGAAATGAGTTCCACGAGCAATTCTCTGGGTAAGGTAACTAGTACTTCAGGACAACGTACTACCTGCATGTTCTGAACATGTACTAAATTGCAATATTTTATCTTTGTATACAGCTATTAGTGATCTCCCTATTTACTCTCAGAATTCATCCTTTCTTAATTTCTTGTAATTAGTATACAAGAAATCAAATAATATATTCTGTAATTTTATTTCTTTGATAAGTTGCTGTGTGGTTGTACTCATTGTTGATGCTATATGGCCAGCAGCCAAACTCAACATTCTCAATCAAATTATGTGGCTATTTCAATTGAAGAGCGTTTTTTCAAAAGCCGATATCTACATGGATGGCTCAGGCCAGAGGTGACTAAGTGCCATCAAGAAAAGTGCTAATATTTGTGTGTATTGACCAGCAAAGATTGTATTTTATCTACGCCAAACATGACTAGCAGCCATTACTGTGTCTGTAACTGATACAGCAAGGCTGTTTGTCATGTTTGGCTTAGATAAAATACAATCTTTGCTGGTCAATACACACAAATATTAGCACTTTTCTTGATGGCACTGAGCCAACCATGTAGATATCGGCTTTTGAAAAAACGCTCTTCAATTGCCCCCATGGTAATACATATATTTTATGTCTATAAGTGTACTATTCAATATAAGTTTATGTATAACAACTCAATAAACTAGGTTTGCCCCTAAGTGTCAGAGTGTGTTGTATTGTTGTTACTATTAGAGGGAATAAGGAGGATAAATACTTTTCAATATTCTGCAATCTGATTGCCACTGCGGAATTGAACATTACACTGTCTGAACATTACATCACATCACTGCCCTTGAAACTCAGACTGGTCTGAAAGCATCCATTTACCACACAGAAATTGATTGCTGTCATAGGTTCAGCATCTGTGTGGCCCCCTTTAATCTAGAAAATTCATTGAAAATTACAGCATAGAAAAAGCTAGTGAAATATTTTCATTGGACTAAAGTGGATAGAATGTGAGTTTTTTTCTGGGGTTTTTCTTATTCTCAAAGGTGAATGTTGGATGGGACTAAACTGACACCTTCTCTGAACGTTTCCTGTCGTTTACATGCTTGTGCTGTTTTAAAAGAAGGCTTTTCTTCATGCTGATCACACTCCAGGGAGGCCCTCTATGTGCTGTCTGGGTATATGTGATCCAAAGAATTCTCCTGTCTCCTACTACCTAATTGGAGTGTAAGACCCTTCAGGGGAAGTAAATTAATTAGAGAATATAATAATTACAATTTGAGTTGAACTTAGACACTTATGCTTCACTTACCAACTTTTTGGTAGAACATGTTTCAAGGACATGTTGAAATGTTGGACACGTAGCCGAGGATGGGGACAAGGGTCCTTGAAACATGTTCTACCAAAAAGTTGGTAAGTGAAGCATAAGTGTCTAAGTTCAACTCAAATTGTAATTATTATATTATAGTTGCTTCACTGTATATGTTCCATCATTTTTTAAATAATTAGAGAAGCTTCTTCTTTTAATTCAAGCACTTTACAATTTCCTCGTTTTGTACAGACCAAACATTATTCAGTTTCTAATGATGGTTTCACGGGCTAAAAGCAGAGTAAAAGGATATATTGCATCCAAGCTTTCGGTCGCTGACATCTCTGACAGAGAAAGCTTGGATGCAATATATCCTTTTACTCGGCTTATAGCCCGTGAAACCATCATTAGTAATCAACGCCGAGAAAGCCTCAAATCTTATGTATTATTCAGTTTGTTTAGTTTTTTATGCTAATTTGCAATTAGTTATTCTTCAGAAAGACATATGATAGTTTATCATTTTATTATTGACAGGAATTACCTTTTGTTATTTAACACTGTGGACAGAGAATTAAAAAAACTGTCATATCCAATCGTTAGAGTAATAGCTGCAGTGAAAGAGAGAATAAGGTACATTATATTGAAAATGAATGCAGGTATGATAATCCTCCAGCCTTGTGGAAGCCTGAAAGCAAAAACATCACATTATTATTTAAATGACAATTTTTTTTGTATAACATGTTGCTTCTCATCATGTTAAAGATAAGCAATCAACTTGTGGTAATAACTAGCTCAATGAAATTTTATAATTGGAAGACAGTTTACACAGATTACAGGAACTATACATTACAAGAAACCCTTCAACAATGGGCAATACCTATCCATCCAGCACTCTAATACGTTTCTCTGTTGATTTTATGTTGTATTTCTCTGGGAGTCCAGATACTTAATTGGTGGTGGAATGAAAAAGGGGGGGGTTCAGTAATTTGTGTTGGAGCTCCACGTAGTCTATTTAAGTGCCCATTGAATGTGCCTTTGGCTTCATGGATCCTGGTGGAAGGTGTGTTTGAGATGTATTTTAGATGACATTGCATTAGCAAGAACTTAGAAAAGTAATATTATTACTATATAAAATATTACTTTTAGTTTATATTTATAAACACTTTAGATTTAAAACATAAGTATAAGTGCCCATTTAGATGAGCCTTGGGCTTTGCAGACCCTGGTGGAAGGTGGCTTGAGATATTTTATTTTAGGTGACATTGTAAAGCCTGCATTAGGGCATCATGAAGAACTTTGAATAGTAATATAGTAACATAATATTATAAATTTTTAGTTTTAAAACATTAGTAGTTTCTAATTAGTTGATTTCTTTCTAGATGGTCAAAAAATATAAGCCTAAGGAAGACTGCTTAAAATGTTAGGAAGACTACATGCGCTCAGCCATATCAAGTGTAAATTTTTCAATTGTCTACATGGAGTTTCATCTTGTATAATGTTCCAAATGAATCTATGTGAAGAAGAGTTCTGATGCAAATCATAAAAAAACACAAGGTAAGGATACAGAAATTACAGTAAGGATTTTGAGCTACCATACATTACTTTCCCAAAAAATATGACTAAAATCTTGAAGCGATCTGCATTTTGATCTAATGCCAATAAATACAAGAAAAGTATTTTATTCCCAATATCCAATTAAATAACATTAATGACCCTTAGTAAGAAGAAATTAAGGTTGTAGGGGAAAATAAGTTTCAAGCGTGTGGTGAATAGAAGTAAAGGCAATTCTTTGGGAAAATTTGAAGGGCTGATACAAGATAAGTTTATGGCCATAATCAAAGATGCTGTTGGAGATAGAACTACTTGATAATGTAACAAACAGTAATTTTATTGTGTGACTTGAGGCTTTCCCAGTGTTGAGAATGTATAATGTATGAGAAGATGGAGCAGCGGAGACAGCTGCCGAAAGCTTGGAACCAAACCTCCAACTCACCTGGTTGTAAGCCCAAGAAACGATAATACAGTAATTTTATTGTTTGTTCAGAATTATTTTGAATTTAAAGAGCATTCTCAATTGTATCAGTTGACAAAGCACCACTATCAATTGCTTTGTCTATACTCCATTTTTTGTAATAATATTACTAAACTCAAAATTGAAAGAACTAATAACAACTACGTCAGTTCGTTTATATTTGAATTCATGATATCCCTTGATATTTTTATAATACATTCACAGGAGCTTCTGAAATTCATAGTTGCACAGCATATTTTTTTCATATCCAGATTTTCAAGATTTCTTTTTAGCTCCATTTGATCACAATAACCTGTAACCTGTCTCTCAAGCAGCAAATTAAATGTCTTTAAATGTTATACTAATTAACAGTAAGTTTGTACATAAAATGCAGACAAAGTTTCTCATTTGAACGGATGAATCAGTATTGTCAGTGATTTCATTTGCACAAAATATTTACAGGAACTCAAATCCTTAATTTGGCATTTTCCAATTTTTTTACTGTCAAAAAATAAAAAAAAACCAATATTAAACTAAAAACCATTAAACAGTTTTTATGTAAGAAATTAAAAAGCAGGGAGTTCAAAATTACAAAAAAAATCTATTTTACAAATTTATTTATTTTATGTTAGTCATTTAAAAATATAGGTAGGTGGAAAAAAATTAACTGAAACAAATGAAAGGCAAAAATTTGTAAGATTTAATATTTAATATTAAACATTTTTTTTAAATTAAATTATTGACACTATATTTATAAAACCAGAATTCTCAGCAGTAAGAGTTTTATAAAGTTTCAAAGCTTAATTTATGCCTTGTAATTTCCCAAAAATAGTCCTGCATTTTTTTTCTGCAAAACCAAACATGGTGTTTCTTCTTGTGTATTGGTAATGCTTGAAAAAATAAATGTTGATAGGTTTTATGATAAGATTTAGAAGATCTTGATGAACAATGCATGCATGCTCCACATATGAGAATTGAAGCGGTCACCGTGCCCCCTCATCGCTTGACAGGGTTGTCACACATATACCATTTTTTCACTGAACGTCAGAGATTTGAAAATTTCAATATAAACTACTAAGGGGAAAATATTTTTTTGAATTCCGGTCCAACTAAACCACAGGGTATTGTACAAGAACAATTTTTTATTTTATTTTATTTATTTTTTTTTTTTTATTTATGGAGCTTCTAGATAACCATATTAAGTGTCTTTCCGTTTTTAACTGTGTGATGTGTAGTCCGTTTTACTGTGCTGTGAAATCTCAAAGTTTTTACTTCAGATGGTTACTTTCTGTGTGTGGTTTTTTTTATATAATAATGGTATCTTTCTTGTGAGAGCAGAGTTACAATCCCTGCATGTTTTGGCCGATACGATTCGTTTATCTTTATTGTATATTACACCGAGACCATAAATTATGCAGTTATTCCACCGTAATAGACTTCTATAAGGCTATGTTTTCACTGGCTACATGGTATTATTCTTGCTGAGGCCATTACATGGAGTAAGAAGAAGAGGAAAAAGAAGATTGCCCTGAACTTTTTGATAATGGTTCAGCGATGTAATTCTTTCTCAGTTTGCTATGGCAATCGGATCAAGGCCATCTACAATTAATTTCAGGATTGTTAATGTATAAGCTAAAAATCCCAAATCCGTTTTTGCCAGTTTTTCGCTCATAATTCGAACGAAAGCTAAAATCCATCTATAAAGTCCATCTATATTTAAAAAATTAAGTTCTCTGCATGCCTTAGGTTGTGCTGGAGGTTGCACACAGACAGAAGGACACACAGGCACTTTTATTATATAGATTCTGTGAGGCCAGGAGAGACTTACCGACTTACAACATGATAAATTATGAACAACCGGTTAAGACAAAATGTGAACACGTACTGGAATTCCCTGTACGGCCGAGCCATTTACCATCAGTATCGTTCAATCGTATGCAGCCGTGCTAACTCAATTTCGTTTGTATCCAAAGCTGCTGTGCCAGGGGAAGCGAGAAGGATGACGGATTTTGCTCAGAGGCTGAAAAATGCCCAGGCCGAGCCATTTACCATCAGTATCGTTCGATCGTATGCAGCCGTGCTAACTCAATTTGTTTGTATCCAAAGCTGCTGTGCCAGGGGAGGCGAGAAGGACGATGGATTTTGCTCTGAGGCTGAAAAATGCCCAGGCCTTATTGTTCAAACTACATATAACGCTAATTCAGTTCATTGATAATAGTTCATGTGAAGTAGTATTAAACCAGCAAGGAAGTGTGGACAGAGATGTCAATAAATATATTTACTTTCCTGTTAACTCTATCTTTAGATTACTTTTGAAGCGAAACTTCTTTAGCCGCGGTAGGGGTAAATCGAGAGCTTGTGTAACGCTGAAAATCGTCACAAAAATATTGTAACGCTCAAAATCGTCACGAAATTAGTGAGGTGTAACGGAACGTTCTGCACAGAAAACAATCAACTCAATGATTAGGCTTATCCAAAATTTAAAAAACCTAAAAATCCAAAAAAATTCAAAGATCCAAAATTTTTAAAAATCCAAAATTTAAAAATGTAAAGATCCAAAATTAAAAAGTCTAAAAATCCAAAATTAAAAAAATAAAAAATCCAAGTATCCAAAATTTTAAAAAGTAAAAAATTAAAAAATCCAAAATTTCTAAAATAAAAAATCCAAAATTTAAAATCTAAAAATTAAAAATCGAAAATTCCAAAATTAAAACAATTAAAAGATCAAAAATTAAAAAAATCCAAAATCCAAAATTAAAAGAGTCCAAAAACCGAATATTAAAAAGTCCAACAATCCAAAAGTGAAAAAATCCAATAATCCAAAATTGAAAAAATAAAAAAATTAAAACAAGTTTCACTTCTGTTGCGTGGCGTTCCACGCACACTTATTATTATTATTATTATTTTATTTTTTCCCCCAATGGTGCCTCTAACCACATGGAAAGATATATTAGGCTTTCCCCACGGTGTTGGCTAACTAGCCGTTTCGCAGGTTGAGACTCCTGTAGGAGGCGGGACTACGAAATCCCGATGAGATGAAACTGCCACATTTTCAAAACAGAATATTGTATGAACTTCCATGCTGAATTCGGCATGCAGCAAGACTTCGGGTAACAAAACATATAATACCTAAATAATTGAAAGGTGCTCTATTATAGCCTGTAGCTACACTAATCATTTACTATTTTAATTATAATAATTATGGATCGTTTACCATTTTAAACTAGAACCTCCTCTTCCACATAACGAGAAGATACAAAACCACACGATTGCTAAAATGAAAGAAAAGCTGGTTATACATTCGATGTATTCACAAACACTTTCTCTTCCCCAGTAAGATAACACTTCACTGATTTGCGAATAAGAAGTATTTTTGTCATATACCATTGTCACGTTGCAGTATAACAAACAGTTACCATTAAAATAAACACGAATTCTATTGAATGTCATAAAGGCTGATAAGCCGGAAAACCCAATTGGTACGTAACATAAAATATGCATTATTTTCCACTTCATAGGAACCTCTTTAAACTGCTTTACATGAAACTCGTAAGTCCTGCCCACTTCTAATTTCTCTTGCATATCCTGAAGCACCCGATTTAGATGTCTTCATGGCAAACAATTTCTAAACACCAAAACCAATTCAATTCTTCCATGGCCGTCTCTGAGATTGTTAAGTTACACGATAATAATTATTATACGAACTGGTGTTGGCTCATAGGAGTGCTTCCATGGGGTTGCTTTACTTTGTTCGCATCCAACGCCACCTACTAATGAGAAAGTATTCGATTGTGAAATTAATTGAAGACGGCCTTGCTCGGTTGCTCTCTTGATTCATTTGTTGCCGATACGCAGAAATCTCTGCTTTTTTTAATAGGTGGATAGAAGGGAATCATGAATGCATGCCTAAATGGGAAAACATTGAATGGAACTCACTCGTGAAATGCACCTCGAAGCGGGTTTTTACCTTTTTCATTATCAATCGTTTTAATTGTTTATGCATGATTTGGGTAGGGTTCATAAATCTTTGGTACGTTTTAATTGTTTCATTTGGTCTTTTTATGCCCATATGACAGCATTAGGTTCGTTTTGTTCGTTTAAATAGCCTATTACTAAAAACATAATTAAGAATACAATTTTGTAATTCCTGTAATTTATTAAGTATTAAGTAGGTATTTCATCTTCATTACAAATAGGGACTTGTGGTTACATTTCTGCTTCACCAGTCAGTCCCTTGATTTACTAAAATATTCATTTTATACCAGTTCTACAATATTACTTGAATAATTCCAGTACTTTATTACAAAGATTTCAGTATCAGTAAATGATTTCAGTATCAATAAATATGTTTTAATTATTTTTCTGTTCAATAAATTATTTATATCTTAAAGTTGAATAAATAACCGCGGGCACCTGCTAGTAAACGACAACCTGCAGTCGCGAAGCTCGACAATAAGAATTGTTATTTAAGTGGGGTGGTCGCTAAACAGGAGGGCATTTAATACTAGTTTTACTATACAATGTTCAAGAAACTTAGGTTGTACGGTATGCAGTTCATTTATGGAACTTTCTACTTCCTCTACCCGTATCATAGAGGAAGTATTGTGTTCGACCCCGAAATTCAGTCTGAATTTAAAATAAAAATGCTATTTTCAGAGCAATGTCTGAATCTGTGAATAGACTAGCCAGAGAATGATATAAAAACATGATTTTATGTTTGGATTAAGTACGAAAATTGGCGATTACTTTTGCTTACATAATGGCACAATCAGTATTGAGATGAAGTTCACTTTCTCGTCGTATTTAACTTTGAATCTTCTATGATTTATGTAAGAGTGCAAAATGTGGATGTGCATATCAGCAATCTTCAAATTAATGGGATTGCTTAAGTCCTTAAAGAGACCTTGACTGCGCCATAAGCCTATGATATATCCAGGAAAGTGCAATGGCTTGTTTATTTTCTTAAAAGGTTACATGGTAATGTATGCGGTACAGAGGTAGGATTGTACTGATTGATGTTTATCAGGGAGAGTTAAAAAATCTTTTTCGAATAATTTTACTTTTTATTGCCACTTTACATGAAGACCATTTTATTTTTCTCGAAAACGGCTCTAATAATTTTGTTTAAATTTTGTACTTGAGATGCTTGTACTAAGAGCTAAAGCTTTTATTTGAAACATTTTCACAAAAATCCTCTGTTGGGGTACTTATAAGCCAGATACAATTGTAGAAACTCAGTCTTGCCTGGTGAACAACAAATCTGCATCAGGCTGAAGCAACCAAATACGTACTACTTTCAATTCAACCTCATATTCAATATCAGAATGTGAAGTGAGAAAGATGTATTGCTCATGCTTAGGCTACAGAAAGTTATTTGATTGCATTACTTCAGATTTTATTTGGATTGTGCATCCTTCGAGGATGCGACACGAAGTGCGGTAACTACTGTACAACATTTTACCTAGAAAATTGATTGGATTATAACTCCGTGCTAGGTTCTTTTGAAGCTTCAGCATTTGTACGATAATTGCTTCCTTCCACTGTATTGGGAACTTCGTTTATAAAACCTGTACGTAGTTCACTTTGTTGTTGTTGTTGTTTGTATTAGCAAAAACTCGAAATCTCGCACACTTGTGCGCAGTTCACTTTTATTGTATATGCACATTGTGCGGAGTTCAAATGTTAAACACTGAAGTGTTTTGTTGGCTACATTGGGAATATTTTCTTTGCCACAGTATTTACGCTCTCTGACTTCAACTGTAAAACGGCTCGTCTCACGAAATTTTGAAAATCTTCAACGGTTCCAAGTCTCCAGCGTTGTGTCTTTGTTAGTTTGTGTTTTGTGACTTCTCTTTAATTCTCTTCCATTCTCATTTCTCGTCTGGTCTTAGACTCCAGTGGCAAAATTGGCAACGAACGGGGGCAAAATAGTTTAATCGAGGAAAACCAGATAAATTGGTGGAAATGTGTTTCTGTATAAAATCTGAATTCTTGTTTGTATTAGTAATTTAATTTTAATTCAGATAAATTCAACAAAGGTAAGTCCATTATTTACTTCATGGTACCAAATAGTTTGCTTCACAAAATCGTGAGCTGTCACTATTACAAAGCACACGATGTTATGGTTCAGAAGTTAATAAAAAGAAACAATTCGCACTGTACACACAAGGCTAATATTATTTGTGGATCACATTAAGTATACTGGTATAAGAGTAATTTCTAAAATTTAAGAGGTTAGGCTATAAGGGCTAGAAGAATTCTCCCTTTTTTTTTTAAGAAATTCCCCAAAGTTTATTAAAAATTAGGAACTGTTCCACTTGCTCCAACGAGCAGTTCTATAACCCCTATACTTGCAAGATGGTACTCTGTACGGGTAGTACTACAAATAGGGTTGATACATAGTTCAGTTAATTCATTAAAACTTTCAGAAGGGCATTTTTTATTTTGCAATACAGATATACAGTGTGATCCGTTTCAGATGTCAGAAAAGTAAAATGTTATATTTGAAAGGTTAATGTACATAGCTCTGTGCAATTTGCTGTAATGTAAGTGGAAAGGATGGGAGTTAACAATGAGTGGCAAGTTTATAGTTTCCGACTCACCCTGCTCCCCTTTCCATCGGCCGCTTCCCCTCACCGCCTACCGCGCATCTTCCCCACTATGGCGCATGCCGGCCGCTACTGTTGCTTGCTGTGTTAAGCCCGCAGCTTGCTCTAATAATTGCAATTACGGTTCATGTAGGGCTCTTGGGTCTGAATGTCTGGCTCTTGGGTCTGCGTATATTTCACATGTTTTCAGTCAATATTGTGATCTAGGTAGCAATGAACTAACCAGCATAGCCAACCGAACAGAATACGTTACACTAGAAACGCATTCCCTAGCGTAATAAAGGATAAATTGAGTAATTCCCGTTCTACATACAGGTGACAATTTAATTTAGAATAGGCACTTGTAGTTAAAGGTTTAATATCAAAACTAGCGCAACAGCCCGTTCTACTCACGGGTGACAGTTAAATAAATCGTTCTACTCACAGGTGACAGTTTAATTTGGAATAGGGACATGTAGTTAAAGGTTTAATATCAAAACTAGCGCAACAGCCCGTTCTTCTCACGGGTGACAGTTAAATAACCCCGTTCTACTCACAGGTGACAGTTTAATTTGGAATAGGGACATGTAGTTAAAGGTTTAATATCAAAACTAGCGCAACAGCCCGTTCTACTCACAGGTGACAGTTTAATTTGGAATAGGGACATGTAGTTAAAGGTTTAATATCAAAACTAGCGCAACAGCCCGTTCTACTCACAGGTGACAGTTTAATTTGAAATAGGGACATGTAGTTAAAGGTTTAATATCGAAACTAGCGCATGGGCACTTTCTACTCACAAGTGATGGTTAAAAAATCCCGTTCTGCTCACAGGTGAAAATTTAATTTGGCATAGGCACTTGAACATGAATATGACAACGGTAATAATTAGCTCCTTCCGTATTTCGAGAAATTTCCGATTTTCGAACAGTTTATGCAGAAAACGAGGCAACGATAATAAAAAAAAAAAAAAGTATTTATGTAGAGGAAAAATTTTGTTCTGACTTGACATACACGTGTTATCTATAATTAGATCCTTCTGAACACGAATATAACAATAATAATAACCAGTTCCTTTCCCACTTTGGGAAAATTCCGATTTTACAATCGTGTCACACAGTTTACGCAAAGAAAGTAGGAATGTTCCAAACAAAAATTCATTACGTGGAGGAAAATTTTTTTTCCCACCTAAAATACGTATGTAACCTGTAATGCGACCCTTCTGAACACGAATATAACAATAATAATAACCAGATCCTCGACACTTTGAGGAAATTCCGATTTTCCATTAGTGTCACACAGCTTACGCAGAAAAAGTATCAACGTTTCAAAACAAAAATTCATTACATGGAGGGAAATTTTTTTTCCGACCTAAGTTGCATGTGTTATCTATAATTCCACCCTTCTGAACACGAATATAACAATAATAATAACCAGTTTCTTCCGCACTTCGTGAAAATTCCGGTTTTCCATTAATATCACACATTTTACGCAAAAAAGGTAGGTACTCTTTAAACAAAAATTCATTACATTGAGGGAAAATTTTTTTCCCACCTAAGTTACATGTGTTACCTATAATTAGATCCTTCTGAACACAAAAATAACAATAATAATAACCGGTTTCTTCCGCACTTCGAAAAAATTCCGGTTTTCCATTAATACCACACATTTTACGCAAAAAAGGTAGGTATTCTTTTCACAAAAATTCATTACATTGAAGGAAAATTTTTTTCCGACCTAAGTTACATGTGTTATCTATAATTCAACCCTTCTGAACACGAATATAACAATAATCGTAACCAGTTCCTTCGACACTTTGAGGAAATTCCGATTTTCCATTAGTGTCACACAGCTTACGCAGAAAAAGTATCACCGTTTCAAAACAAAAATTCATTACATGGAGGGAAAATTTTTTTCCGACCTAAGTTACATGTGTTATCTATAATTCGACCCTTCTGAACACGAATATAACAATAATAATAACCGGTTTCTTCCGCACTTCGAGAAAATTCCTGTTTTCCATTAAAATCACACATTTTTCGCAGAAAAAGTAGAACTATTTAAATAAAAATTGATTACAAAGCGTAAAATTTTTTTCCCGACATGACTTACATGTTTTATCTATAATTCGACCCTTCTGAACACGAATATAACAATAATAATAACCAGTTCCCTACGTACTTCGAGAAAATTCTGATTTCCCATTAGTGTCACAGAGTTTACGTGTAAACTCTGTGACACTAATGGGAAATCGGAATTTTCTCGAAGTGCGGAAGAAACTGGTTATTATTATTGTTATATTCGTGTTCAGAAGGGTCGAATTATAGATAACACATGTAAGTCATGTCGGGAAAAAAATTTTACTCTTTGTAATCAATTTTTATTTAAATGTTTCTACTTTTTCTGCGAAAAATGTGTGATTTTAATGGAAAACCGGAATTTTCTCGAAGTGCGGAAGAAACTGGTTATTATTATTGTTATATTCGTGTTCAGAAGGGTTGAATTATAGATAACACATGTAACTTAGGTCGAAAAAAAAATTCCCCTCAATGTAATGAATTTTTGTTTAAAGAATACCTACCTTTTTTGCTTAAAATGTGTGGTATTATGGAAAACCGGAATTTTCACGAAGTGCGGAAGAAACTGGTTATTATTATTGTTATATTCGTGTTCAGAAGGGTGGAATTATAGATAACACATGTAACTTAGGTCGGAAAAAAAATTTCCCTCCATGTAATGAATTTTTGTTTTGAAGCGGTGATACTTTTTCTGCGTAAGCTGTGTGACACTAATGGAAAATCGGAATTTCCTCAAAGTGTCGAGGAACTGGTTATTATTATTGTTATATTCGTGTTCAGAAGGGTCGCATTACAGGTTAAATACGTATTTTAGGTGGGAAAAAAATTTTCCTCCGCGTAATGAATTTTTGTTTGGAACATTCCTAGTTTTCTTGTGTAAACTGTGTGACGGTAATGGAAAATCGGTTTTTTCTCGAAGGGCGGAAGGAACTGGTTATTATTGTTATTATATTCGTGTTCAGAAGGGTCGAATTATAGGTTACATACGTGTCTTAGGTCGGAAAAAAACTTTTCCTCTATTTAATGAATTTTTGTTTCGAACATTAATAGTTTCTTTGCGTAAACTGTGTGACACGATTGGAAAATCGCAATTTTCCCGAAGTGGGAAGGGAACTGGTTATTATTATTGTTATATTCGTGTTCAGAAGGGTCGAATTATAGATAACACATATAAGGCATGACGGAAAAAAAATTTTCCTCCTTAATGAATTTTTGTTTTGAAACGGTCCTACTTTTCTAGCGTAAACTCTGTGACAGTAATGGAAAATGGGAATTTTTTCGAAGTGTGGAAGGATCTGGTTATTATTATTGTTATATTCGTGTTCAGAAGGATCCAATTATAGGTTACATGCGTATTTTACGTCGAAAAAAAACTTTTCCTCCATGTAATGAATGTTTGTTTGGAACATCCCTACTTCTTTTGCGTAAACTGTGTGACACGAATGGAAAATCGAAATTTCCTCAAAGTGTCGAAGGAACTGGTTATTATTATTGTTATATTCGTGTTCAGAAGGATGGAATTGTGGGTAACACGTGTATGTCAAGTCAGAACAAAATTCTTCCTCTACATAAATACTTTTTTTATTTATTGTTGCCTCGTTTTCTGCATAAACTGTTCGAAAATCGGAAATTTCTCGAAATACGGAAGGAGCTAATTATTACCGTCATGTTCAAGTGCCTATGCCAAATTAAATTTTCACCTGTGAGCATAACGGGATTTTTTAACCATCACCTGTAAGTAGAACGGGCTGTTGCGCTAGTTTTGATATCAATCCTTTAACTACACGTCCCTATTCCAAATTAAACTGTCACCTGGGTGTAGAACGGGCTGTTGCGCTAGTTTTGGTATTAAACCTTTAACTACATGTCCCTATTCCAAATTAAACTGTCACCCGTGAGTAGAACGGACTGTTGCACTACTTTTGATATCAATCCTTTAACTACACGTCCCTATTCCAATTTAAACCGTCACCTGTGAGTAGAACGTGTTTTTTTTAAAGCGTTTTCCATTCTGATAGGTTGGCTGTATAGTGGCATTTCATTTGTTTTGTTGGCTGTTGTGTTTCACTGCCTCTCGGATGAACATTGACTGATGCACGGTAGAAATAGCGGAGACCAGCTGCTTTCCTGCGTAGACCCAAGAGCCCTACATGTACCGCAATTACCATTAACTTATTACAAACAAAATAAAATTTCACGAATTATAGAAAATGTCGAACAATTAAAAAAATACCCTTGTACCAAACATCATATTTCACGATCTTTAAACACCGATTTGATAATATAAAAAATCGAAATGTACATAATATTTCCCAATTTTTAAAAACGCCGTGTTATGATATAAAACATGGCTCAATTGATGCAGAAAAATTCCCTTGCACCAACAGTACTCTTTTCGTAACAAACAAAACATTTCAAAATTTGAAAAAGCTATTCTTGCGTTGACACTCGCGAATGCATGAAGTCACCCTTAGTACCTATATATGAAATCTTTCTTTCTTCACTGCTCAACTGTCATTCGTGGCATAGTGGGTTAAGACTCCTATATAGCTATAACGCTAGGGGTTCCGATAGATAGGTAGGGTGACGAGGAGGTGAGAGGAAAGAGACGGGAAAGAAAGAGAAGAAGAGAAGAAAGGAAAAATAAATTATTTTTCTCCCCACCCAAAACCCCTACTTTCCACGCGGTAGTGGTGGGGGACTCGGGTGAGTCGCAATATATATTTTTCCCCAATGAGTGATGTTTCAGACTTCGGCTGCATGGCTTGGCGGCGCTATCGTGCATAGAAGACAACAACACGCTCAGTGTGTAGTATGGTATGCGAAGTTTTCTAGTGTAATACAAACTGGCTTTCCGACGCCAGTACAACTGTCGGTATGCCCCTTCACATCGAGACATTGTTAACTATTAGGCTACCACATGTTCTTTGAAGATGGTCTCAAAAAGCCTCGTAAAGGCGGAAGGTTACGTGTTAGAAACAAGGAAGAGGATATTCGACAAGCCATGATTCAGAGTCCAAAAAAGTCACTCCGCCGCTTATCATCAGAGCAGAATATGTCATACATAACATGTCAAAAGACGGTAAGACGGTACCCTAAGATGTTCCCATACTGTATGCAGAGAGTGCAAGCACTGATGTAACATCGGGAATGAATTTTGCTACAGTGATTGAGAGACAGAAAGCGGACGATCAATGCCTAAATCAATGGATGTTCACAGACGAAGCCACATTTCATGTGAGTAGCCGAGTGAACACTCAACTGCATTGTTTGGGGAACCGAGAATACACACGCCTCATACAAACTCGAACAAGCCAGCCCTAAAGTGAATGTGTGGTGTGGTGTAACCCATGAGAAACTCTACCGCCTGTTCTTCTTTGCAGAGGAGACTGGTCGTAATAATTACTTGGATATGGTTATGTAGTGTGTGGTCCCCAAATTACAGGAATATGGGGCACTGGACACCATCTATCAGCAGGACGGCACCCCACCACATAGGGCTAGAAAAACATCCTTTCTATAAAGTGAGTGATCTTGATAATGTTACTAAAGATGACATTTAATTTTTAAAGACCTTTTTTCACAATTTCACTATTATTTAATTGTAGTAATGTCTTTTTCATATATGTGTGTTTTAACGTGTTTTTATATGTCTATATGTGTGTTTTAGTTGTAGTTGTAGTTTAGTTTTAGTTGTAAAAATCTTTTTTAACGAAGACGATAGCAAACATGTGTTTGACTAATATGGTGGATTGGAAATAAATAAATAAATAAAGTGCGGGATGAATTAAACCAAGTGTTCAACAATCGCTTGTGCGGTCATGATGGACCCATCCCTTGGCCTCCTAACAGCCCGGACTTTACTCCAGATTTTTTTGTGTAGGGTACATCAAATCAACTGTGTATACTCAAAGACCACAGAATGTAGCTGACCTAAGATGGATGATTAGACCTACAGCGGCCTTTCAGCAAATCACTCCAGAAATGCTCTGCACCACGTGGCGGAACCTGTCCGTGAAGTATGATCTACGCTGCATTCGCAATGGCAGTCATGTTGAGAGCTAATGTGCTGGAATACAAAACTTACAGGTTTCCTACACCTGTTTGTACCATTAACAATTAATAAATTTAAATAGTTTCTTTTATATAATGCTTTACTTTTCTGACATCTCTAACGGATCACCTGGATATAATATGCTTCCAAAATACAGCAAATTGTTATATATTCACAGGAGTTCCTAACATTCTTTTGGCAAAAAGGAAGAACAGCTCGCCATTTAAGCTCTGCCCACTCCGGCCGTGCCCATGCTTTGCTATGGTGACGGCCAGCTTCCCCTAGCCGCAAGCCTTTCTGTACTGGCGCTGTAGCACACTTATATTCACTCTTGTACCAAAGCGTATGCACAAATGGAAGAACAGGTCGCCACTTAAGCTCCACCCACCTAACTCAATATTAAACAATGAGAGAAATCTAGGTAGCAATGATGGAACAACTTAAGCAGCGTTGAAAATTGGAAAAAATTTATTTTTTTCCTTTCTCCCCTTTTCCCTCTTCCTAGTCTTTCCTCTCTTCTCTCCTTCACCCTACCCCACCTATTTGGCACCTATTCCTATCTTACAAATTTTTACACAGCAGGATTCAAACAGAAATATGAGATTTGGTACAAGTCTTTTTTTATAATTGTGAAATATATTGCCTCTGAAAAGAGCGCTTTGGCTCACAGGGATGCCTCGAATTGGAGTAATTAGTGCAAGGATTATTTTCGTATAGGCCTAGTACAGTGAGTCTCTCTTGACTGGAGTCCGGGCTAGCGGCAAAAGTGCATGCGGCCGCCGAGTCGTCACCCTGCGCCCCGAGGTGTAGGATCTGCACGGCACTTTCCTGAAATTGTGTTCTGAATTGTCTAACGACTTCTCTGCAAGACTCTGTTTTCACATAATTATCATACCTAAATACCCTATGTTGTACTGTGAACACAGATCGAGGCATAATGATAAATGTGAACTAAGACAAAGACCACTATATAACTTTATAACACGAGAGCACAGGCCATGTTTGACCTTCACCTTCACAAGCATGCACTCCAACTGCTGGCCAAGCGGAATGTTGCAATATCTGACTCACTGCAGCAGTCACGTTTCACCGCTCGCCCGGCCCCAGTCCAAGAGAGACTCACTGTAGTAATTAGTGCATATGGTTTGGTACAAGGGTTATTTTCTGTTGGGGATGCCTCATTTTGTAGTATATAATTAGTTCATAATCTTTGGTGCATGGATTATTTTCGTATTTTGGTGATTAGTGCATATGGTATGGTAGTAGGCCTAATTAGTGCTGCATAATTATGCTTTGGTATAAGGCTGGTGGCTAGGGGAAGCAGGCCGTTGCCATAGCAACACTTGTCCAGGGTGGTTGGAGCTTTAGTGATGACCTGTTCTTCCATTTTGCCGAGTCTTTAAGGCCACCCCTGCTATGGATAGTACAGATTTTCCTTATGGTAACAACCATTCTAGGCTACTACTGGTATCAAATTAATTTATAGCAAGTATTTTACGAAGAGATATTTAACATTACCTATCAGCAGGCTTACATCTTGTTTAAATGGTGTGCTGCAATAGACATTGTGAGAGTACTAGTAATGAAAAGCTTGTAGACTGTTTGTAGGCGTAATAATTAAGCTTTATCGATACCTTTCATAAATTTATAATTTAACTTAGTTCATGAAAGCTGTTGTTAAAATTAATTACCCTAGTGATACAGTGTGATAATAGTTTATAATTATTAGGAATTGCACTCAATGAGCATTTTAGCAGATTTTACTGCTCTTTAGCATAGTCCTTTAATGACTTAACTCTCCTTGTGCGGATAGCCTCATAGTTTTACATCTCTGAATGACCTATCACTGTGGAGTCGCCTGTATGTTAAATATCAATAATGGTTGCTTTTTTGCATTCCTGTTTTGAATTTTAGTTAAACAGTAGCATATGAAAAATCAGACATTCTCGTTAGTCTACATCAGTTTTATTTTATTTGAGAATTACATGGTGGATCTGCATCACATCTTCCTTGCTTATCAATCTACTTCTATTTCAGATGGCAGAAAATGACATGACAGTGCAGGTTGCACTTCGAATAAGACCGTTAGTCCCAACTGAAGTAGCAAGAGGTTGTCAGCCATGTTTAGATACTGTACCGAAAGAACCGCAGGTGCAAGTGAAAGGCACAGAAAAGGCTTTTACTTACAACTTTGTGTTTGGGCCTGAAGAGAATCAGCTTACTTTCTACAACACCGCTGTGCAGGGTTTAATATCTCATTTATTTAAAGGTAGGCTACACAGTCTAGTTTAAACACATGTTAGCTTAAGAACTACAAACTATTTAGTGCCTACTTTCAATTTTAAGAATAACACAGCCATTTCATAATTTCGGGTGGGACATTGTAGCAAATTATAACAACTATTTTTGTTTATTAGGCTACATGTCATAAATAATTAATTAGAACTTGTTCTGCACATTCTGTAAAATCTACTATGGCTTCTCCTTCGTTCTACATGCAAAGCATTATTAAAAATTTATTTTAAATATTTTAAATTTGTTTTTCAAAATCTGTTACGGGTGGGACATAATTTGGACACTGATTTTAATGATGCAAAACAAAAGCTCATTTTCTGTTCTGATATTACTGTTAGGGTCTTAATGTTGTTATTAATGAAGGTATGAGGGACTCAATACAAATTATAAACTGTTTCCAGGTTGTCAGAACATTTATTTAACTCATCAATAATAATTTAACAAAACTATCACTGTTACGGGTGGGACAAAAATTCCCTTGTTTGTTCTTTTACATAGTAATTAACCACACATATTTTTTTAAGTTAATCTTATACCAAATTGTACCTTAAGATGTATGTTTTCTCAAATGAAAATGGACATAGCTGATTACTCTTGACTACTTGGTATTAAAGAGTGTTAAAATCATGCTAAAAATGGAAAAGAAAAGTAACTCATCGCTATAAATAAGTAAATTGACAGATTCTACACATGAAACCACTTCAAATACACCCAAGTCCTTAAAATTCAGATAATTTGAGGTTTTAAGCTTTTTTTTGACCACCCAATTACAATAATTTTATAACTTCTCTCTTTGAGGGAAAAATTCCCATATTTTATGAAATGGCTGAACACTCTTCCTCTCTCTCTTTTCAACTTATAGTATCTCACTATCACAATGTGGGTCACTCAGTTTTGTTTATTATAGTTCCATTCTATGAAGGTGGTAGGATTGCATGAGTGCCACCATAGTCAAGAGAGCAATGTTTTTAATTATTCATGTTGTATCTTTCAATTATTGTATTTTACTTTTAATGTTTGTTGTTATCCAATTGGCAAGCTGATTCACCCATGTAAGGTTTAATTTAGTGAATAATAATAATAATTATCATCATCATCATCATCATCATCATAGGCGCTGACTTTGTGGGGGAAGGTACTTTCTGCATCCCCCCCACAATATTTTTCAAGTAGGATTATATTGTTGCTTAATTTCTGTTTTTAATGTGACTGGTACATTGCTGTAATAGTGAAAGAACAAAACACATCTGAAATATTTGTTTAATTTGTAAGCACAGAAAACCATTACTGGTATTAGTTGACTTGCTTCAGCATATAATTTACCACACATGTTTAGTAATTTTTTTAAAATTTAAGTACCGGTATGGATTTTGTGGGCCTAGATTTATTGGCACTTGCAAATCTGTACATTCTAAAGCACTTACTAGTGTTTGAAAATGATGCGAGTTGACTACACACTATTTTCTCCACTTACCAAATAGTGTGTAGTCAACTCGCATCATTTTCAAATGTTGTTACACTCCACTGTGAACGTTCCGACCAGAGTTTTTTGAAATACTTACTAGTGTATTTGCTAGTAGGCCTACATCTGTGGTGTGATCTGGGTATTTCATAAAGAATTTTGCCAAGGAATAGTCCCATACACCTTTTGAATTAGTGATACGGTAACAGTCTTTACGATTTTGCTGATGTTCATTTTATTGTTGTTGGCAAAGAAATTAATGCTTAAAAAATTTATTTTTCTCAAATTCTTTCTCCTGTTGTGTCTCTATGCAGATATTAAAAATTCTGTTATTTATGTGTTTTAACAGTATGCTATGATTTACTAGTTTAACTTAATTATTATCACATCTGTTTATACTAAAATACTTTAATTTCAGGATATAATGTGACGGTTTTAGCGTATGGTCAGACTGGTTCTGGCAAAACATTTTCAATGGGAACTACATACAGTGCTGAAGATGAAAGTATGGGTGTTATTCCTAGAGCTGTATGTGACATATTCAATACAATAAAGGAAATGGATGACTGGGAATTCAAAGTTACAGTATCTTTTATGGAGGTAAGATTTATTAAGTGCCAGTATGGTACTTTATGAGATTGTGTGGGGGACGAAAAAAGTCTGTCTGTCCGTGTGTCAGTACGCACCATAACTCAAATACGCTTTTTCGGATTTTCATGAAACTTGGAAAACATATTTATAATGTCCATGGGAAGAACCCTATTGATATTGAACCAAATCGGTTCACCGGTACTGGAGTAATGCCCAATTTAGTGCCTATTTTAATAGATTATATTATAAAGACGCCATAGCTCAAATACGCTGTATCGGATTTCCATGAAACTTGGTATACGCATTTATGACGCCCATGAAAAGTACCCTATTGAATTTGAACCTAATCTGTTGACCGGTACCGGAGTAAAACCCAATTTAGTGCCTATTTTATGGTAATATATGTATTCGAAAGAATTTATGAAATGCACATCAGTTATCTTGACAACATAGCTTATTGTTTTACTGTGATCTTATAAGGCTTTGGCAATTAAAATACAGTTAGCTATGACAAATAACACTATTGCTTTACATGGACTTATCCAACTAGACCGTTAAACTGACCCAGGTGGCCGAGATGGTAACGTCTTGGCCTCACATTCTGGAGTTCCACGGTTCAAATCCCGAAACCGGCCAATTTGATTTTTTTTTTTATTCTGCATATCATAACTGATTAAACAAAAACATACTGGCACTTTGTTACATCAGTTTACCTGATTTTATTAAATTGTGAGTTAGCTTGCAGTCATGCAAAATGGAAGGAAAATAAATATAGCCTAATGCCCCACGTAAGGGACGCACCCCAACTTTGCTGATTAAAAAATAAATAAATAAAAATTCCCTGCATATTTGTCACATCTCATTATTAATCAAATATTGTTTTAATAATATCTGAAGTCTTGTGATTGGATGGCCTGTTTATGTTTAAATTCAAGTTTTTAAACAAGAATGCATGGAAACAATAACTGTGATTGACGCTTATTAATGCACAAAATAGCCTATATTAAACGATTATCAATTAATATTGCAATATTCTTAGGCAACTGCAATAGACAGTTGTGTTAATAAACAGTGGTTAAATATTAAACTTAAGGCAAGTTTCAGGCTGAAAGTTTTCAAATTCTTGGAAGAACACAGTAACAAAGCTGCTGGGTGAGAATTTTCAGTGTCTGAGAGTAATGTCCTTGTGTTTATCATCTCTTTATGCAACTGCTAACTATCAAGTCATATGTGCGACACTTGTAGGCCTACACATGTCATGGCCGTTATATCGATATGTGCACTATTGATCATCAGTTGGCGCATCTTTTATTATAGTATTTCTTTCATTAAATTTTTTTTATCACATAAAGGACACACCCCAGTTTTTAGTTATACAAATTTGGGGGGGGGGGGAAGTGCATCTATTGGGAATGGGATATTTGAATCAAAATATCGATATGAATATTGGTTATTAATATCAATAACAGTATTATATCAGTAAGATAATATTGATATTCAATAACTGACATTGTGTGCATGTGTGAACTATGTGCGCATGGTTTTGGAGTGCTCTAGGAACACACCTACTGTTGTTTAATGCGAATTTGTACCCTATATTATTTATTTATTTATATTTCCCTCTGGTGTAGTTAAGGCCTTAAGGCCTTCTCTTCCACTAACCAGAAGTGGATACATTCAAACCTTACTAAATAATCTAATTAAGAATAAAGAAAATAATAATAATAATAAAAAGAGAAACATGATTATATTATATAGATGTAGATTATGTCGGTGAAAACTATAATTAAGACTATATCAAACTATATACTTGGATTCAGGGTAGGAACATAGTGTTAGAAATGTACCTGCTCCTCAACGTTGCAATACAAAACCGCTGTCTCACTCACTCCCTTTCATTCTGTAGACAAAGAAGGTGAAGAGCCCACAACCTACCTGACAGTCAGTTGCCAGATTGTAAACATGTCACTGAGGGTGGTGAAGAACTACCGACACTTTAAAAACATCTCCCTGCACCCTCATGTTCGAATTTAGTTGAACTGCAGAGCTCGACACTTTCAGTTCTTAACTTACGTGTTCTTGCTGTAAATCCTGCGATTTGAAATATCCTAAACTGTGTACATTCTACTTTGTGTGCGTGTCTGTGTGGTTGTGTATATTGTACATTATCTGTGTGTAGAAATTGTTGAATTCATATTATATTTTATTACGTCTTAGTTTATTTCGTTAGTTATTTATTACATCTTATTATCCAATATATTGTAAGAAATAAGTAACTTACAAGTAGGGTTACAATCACCTGCGCGCTACAAAACTAAAACAAAGAGAGTACTGACTACGAAAGAAAGGCAGATTATACTAAATGTATATGCGTATTTTAGAGAGAAAGGGAAGTCGGTACATGAATCAGCCAAGTCAACTTCCGAAGCTACACTTGTGGGCTATACGACTGTGTTCTCAATAAGAAAAGAATTTCAGTCTAAAGGAAAGGTTTCTACACCGAACAAGAAAAGACCTACAGACGTAAGACAAAGAAGGGAAGACAAATACGACAGTTTCACCCAAGCAGCAATACGAAGACAGGTACACCAACTTTACAGAGAAAATGAACTGCCCACTTTGAACAAATTAGTGACCATTGTTAATGAAGATTCCACTCTACCAAACATGTCGAAGCCAACATTTAGACGACTGCTTCTGGAAATGGGATTCAGGTTTCTTAAGCGTGAACGTAACTCTCTGTTAATAGATAGGGAGGCCATTGTGGCTATGAGACATGAATATCTCAGAAAAATTAAAAACTATAGGCTAATGGGGAGGAACATCATTTTCACAGATGAAACTTGGGTAAATGCCGGCCATACTAATAGAAAGTGCTGGCAAGATACCACCGTTGTTTCTGCAGATGATGCTCACAGAAAAGGGTTAAGTGTGGGGAATAAAACGCCCTATGGATAAGGTGGCCGTATTATTGTTGTGCACGCTGGGAATGAAAATGACTTCTTATCGGGAGCTGATCTAATTTTCTATGGAAAAAAGGATGGCGATTATCACGGTGAATTAGATGGAGCAATGTATGAGAAGTGGTTCACAGAGAAATTATTACCAAACGTGGCACCGAATTCAGTCATCGTAATGGACAATGCTTCAGTCCATTCCACTCTCTTGGAAAAGGTACCAACATCTGCAAATAAGAAGCAAGAAATTCAGGATTGGCTCACCACTAAAAAAATTTCTTGGGAGCCAGATATGAATAAGATGGAACTCTGTACAATCCTTTCTACTGCTCGCAAACAATACCAGAAGAAATACAGAATTGACGAAATAGCGCGCGCTGCAGGTCACGATGTATTAAGGCTGCCCCTGTACCACTGCGAACTTAATCCGATTGAGTACGTGTGGAGTGAAGTGAAACGAAATGTCGCACGAATAAACAGTTCTTTTCAGTTGGCTGATGTCTGCGATCACATGAAGTTACTCAGGAACACTGGCAAAATTATGTGCACCACACTGAAACAGTAGAGAAGCGAATGTGGGAAGCAGACGGAATTTTGGAAATTGCACATGATAGGTTAGTAATAAATCTGGACGAGGATGACACCACTTCAGAAAGTGAAAGCGAAGAAGATATGGATCTTGGTACTGCCCCTCTGCTATGATTTGTTTTCGTAGGCCTACATGTCACAGACTGAAACATCTTCATAAGGTAAGCGAATGTATTTGTTATGTATACAGTAAAACCCCCTTTTTACACTTTTCAAGGGACTGATTCAAAAAAGTGTAAATGGCAGGAAAGTGTAAATTGCAGGAAGTGTAATAGCTGTAATTATATATATTGCAAAATTTAATACTTGAAAATAAATATAGATACCTATGTACACTTACATTATCTATACAAAACATGTTGCACATTGCAAAGAAATGCATTTTCTATTGTTTTATTTCAACTTCATGATACCACCAAAAATCATGCAAAACAAAAACACTGGCAATGATTCAAATTACGATTAATTATGCTATTTGAATAACTACAATACATTAAAAAGCAGTAAATTGCACCCGCACAGAAGAAAACTAACTTCACCTGGACTGACACAAATAAAAACTGACACTGCGTCTAAGAGAGTTGGCAACATAGCACAAAATTTTGTTAAGGGAAAGCAGTTCTTCGTCGAAAACCAATGTTGCCAATGAAGAAAATGTGTAAATGGCAGGAAATGCAACTGTTTGAAAGTTGTTAATGACAGGAACACTATGTATTATCGGAATAGGATAAAAGATGGGTCCAGCAGAAAATGATGTAAAAGGCAGGAAAATGTAAATGACAGGAATGTAAAAAGGGGGTTTTACTGTAGTAGTTTCAGAGGGTAGCATTGACCTGAATAGCAACACTGTAGTGTCTTGCATCTCCCAACACTATGTTCCTTCCCTGAATCCAAGTATAGCCTCCTAATGGAAATTCAAGATTGTAAGTAGAACAAATTAGTGAGAAAAATAATAATAATAATAGGTACAAAGAGAAGAAAAGTAAAATAAAAATAAATGAAACTAATACAAAAGCAGCAATTTTATATAATATAAATGTTAATGGTTGGTGGTCAAGTGGTCATCTTGAACATTCTGAGTGTTCGGCAGCCTTTTATATTCTCAGGTAAGGGATTTCACAGACGAGCTGTCCCGATAGTGAAGGATGAAGAATAAAATACAGTATTGTGTGGGGGAATAGATAAGGTAGTGTTCTGATGGGATCTTGTTCAGAGATCATGATAATCTGATAGGTAGTGAAAACGATAGGCCAAGTAAGGAGGAATTTTAGTGTGAAGTAGTTTGTAAAGCATTGAAAGAGAATGTAGCTTTCTGCGTCCATGAAGAGGTAGCCAAGACAAGAACTCCAGAGAGGGTGAAATATGATCATATCGACGTGCATTACAGCGATTAAGGGAATGGTGGCATCATTGCTTGTTGTTACTTCTTGCAGGTAAGGGCAATGGAGATGCCTTTGTGGCTGCAAAACTTAATTTGACGACCAGAAATGCTGAAAATAAGTGTAATTAAACATTGATAGTTCTCAATTCAATATGTTATACTTATGTTTTACTTGATTAATTTTTAACTTTATATTGCCTAAAAACATTGATTTTACCCATTATTATAAATTTATATGTTATAATAGTGTACTTTTGTCCTATTCTCATCCTCAATTTTACTCTTTTTCTTAAATTAAGAAAATGTATATTATCAATGAGCAATATCAATATCACGATATTATCAGAACTGAAATATCAATTTCAAAATATTGGATATCGAAACCAGAATATCAATATTCGATAATATCAACATTGCATCCCTGGAATTCAACAATAAATAATTCAGTAATAAATCAAGCCAGGGGGATGTCCTTGGATTAATTTTCTGCAGGCACTGCTGTAAAGGGTATGAAAGCTTTATGTCCTATTAACTTGATATCTATGGCTTAGAAGTTGACAGTATGTTCATAGGCTAAATTTATTGCTCAAATACACGAAGACCAAGCTTTGTCTTTCTTGTCATTCCAAGCTGTAAAACAAAAACAAGGAAAAGGGGAAATAAAGACTGGCTTATGCAAAGCGGGAGTTCATTGTTCTGGGTTCTCATTCTTCTAGTAATCAGAGTTGTGACTACCATCCATGGAGTACTAGGTTTGATACTGTTATTACTAAACCCCACCATTATAATTTTTATCTTGACAGATTGATTCTCATGGTGAATATGGGTTGGTTAGCATGGAAGGTGTTTGTGTCATTTATCCTTCATATTGCTGGGATAATGTTTCTCCTTCCTAATTGGTTCCCACTTAAAAGGTGAGTCATAGTCCCACCAAGTGAAGGGAGGGATACCACAAATCTGAACATTGTAGTTGTGGCATTGAGCAAAGAAGTCTTAACCAACTTTATAATGTTTCCTTTCTCTTTTTTGATTAAATTAATCGGGAAAACATTGTGAAGTGTATATTATATAATATATATAATATATAATTACAAATTTCCTTTCTCTATTAATAATCATTTGCCTTTTGCTCTTTCAGCTATACAAAGAGCAGCTTTTTGATCTATTAGCAACCAACAGATGTATGGTTGATATCAGAGAGGATGGCAAGTGCATACGCATTCCTGGATTGACGGAAGTACCTGTAGCGAATCCAGATGATACTATAAAGTGTCTAATACAGGTATGACTAAAGTCGCACTCTAGCTCTTATCTTCAGTAAGTTTGAAAAGTTACTGTCATCCTCTTTCATAAACAAGGAGTAGCACAATGGATTTGCAGACAGTGTGCTATTGGCTGGTCCTAACCTTATCTCTCTTTCAATACCGTATCTTTTATAAAATTCTTAGTGGTTGTACCACTTTTTAATGTAACTGATGAAATCACAATGTTCATTGTGGTTTGGAATATATTTTATGTAGGATAAATTTGTTTGCTTTCTTTTTCTTTCAATTTGACAGTGAAATAATTATTTTCAGGGATCATCTTGTAGAGCTACTGGAGCAACAGCTATGAATGCACAATCAAGTAGAAGTCATGCAATCTTCACTATTAATATTTATCAGCAGAAGAAAGATGCAGAGTAAGTGAAGGCCTTAATTCATTTACTTCACATAATCTAAAAATTCCACTAACTTTAGTGCCACATTAACTGAAAATAAATGAGTTCATGTGCAATATTTCATATTCGTATTCACTTAAAATAAAGACCTTTGATGGAAAATAACTTTTATCAGCACACTGACGATCTCCCAAGGGTAAATCATAAATTCATTATGTTCTATTCATATGAACCTGAATGTAACCTAGTACTTACCTTCAGCTTTTGTACTTGTGAGGGGCTGCGTATTTATGTAGATTGTGATAATCACATGTTTGGAAGAACTGATTTTTGCATCTATGCACGCATGAAGGATTTCTGATTAATAATATGTGAACAAGAAAATCGTGACATTGTGAAATGAATTCCTGAAAGCAAAATAGGAACCGAATCGCAAATTACCACTACTGTCATTTGATGTTGAATTTCACATTTCTTTAGACTGTTTTGTGAGTGTTACATTCCTTTTATATATATATATATATATATCATTTATTTAAATTAGCCTTTTGTGGGTAAAATAGATGACTCAATTATTAGACTAGCTATCAGCTTTCATGTGTGTGAATTTTGTTCTGCTTGCTTTCGATTGGAGTGGTATTAAGATAGCCCAACGATAACAAAATTATATAATTAGTGTCTAACAGTACACAATTAGTGCTTTACAACAAGGTAAGGATAATCCCAGTTGATGAAGGACTGAAGATGGTTGATTTAGACTTAAATGTACTGGTATACGTATCCATTTTCCCAGCAGTGAAGAGGGCCCTATATAGACACGCAAAATTGTAACATTTTAATTCTATGACAGTGAAATAACCAAAAGATTTGCTGTAATTTTTTAATATAACTCAGTGACAAGTATATTGAACTATTTTAGGAAATAAGTTATTTTATATTGTCCGTCTTTACAACACAAACAGCCTATTGTGCAAAATAAAACAACTGATGAAAAGTTGCACTTAGCACGACTATCCTCAGTGGCAAAACGATTGTTATACTATAATATAGGCCTAGTGATTGTCTTGCCATGTGCCTTCTTTCAAACAATGATACAAATTCGTGGTTTAAATAGTATTCATTACATTCAATTCTGTGAGTATTTCCTAAATAGTCACAATAAAATGTGTAACTTGGGGTCCTCATTCTCTCAAGTTGAATTTAGGACCTGTCATTATGTTACATTTATTTATTTTGTTTTTTATTTTATTACAGGAATGTGTCTTTGTCTGCAAAATTTCATCTTGTTGATTTAGCTGGTTCGGAAAGATCCAAAAAAACCAAAGCTACAGGTGAACGATTTAAAGAAGGTGTAAATATTAATAGAGGACTTCTTGCTTTAGGAAATGTTATTTCTGCATTAGGTGAAGAAGGTCATCAGAAAAGTTATATATCCTACAGGGACAGTAAACTTACAAGGTTACTGCAAGGTAATTTCAAAGAATAGTACTTTAAATTTCATTATATCCAAGAATGTGATTTCTTAACCTTTTACAAGCGGAATACAGATATAATCAGGATTAAGATTTTGAAGTAATATGAATATATAATGTGCGGAAAATTTTAAATCGTGCAGCTGGTTATATCCATATTCCACTGACAAAGGGTTAATCTGTAATCACTTAAATAATAACAGTTTGCATTAAAAACTTTAAAAAATTTCAAAATCCTTTCTTACTGTGCTCTTATATTATGAAACGAAGGTACTGTCAAAATTCCAAGTCTCTACCTATTATAGTTTAGGCCATAGGTGAGCAACTGAGGGGAAACGTTTTAGTCCCCTATCTATTCTGTGACGTAAGAAACCTGTTCTTCATGTTCAGTGTCACGTCGAAACTGCTTTATGTTGACGTCAAGGGTGACTGTAGTGGGAGAAATTCCCCTACCGCACAGTGACACGATGTGCACCAGTTGCGCACCCATGGTTTAGGCACTACGTTGATTCTCTGACAGTCATTCAGGACAAAGCCACTTATGTAGATAGAGATTACAATCAAAATAAAATCAGTTAATTTAACATTAAACTACTTGACACTATTAAGTACCTGCATGGTTTCTAAAAATTTTCTTGAATTTCCTACTCATATAAGAACCTCCTTATTAATTAATGCCACTTCAGGTGACAAGATAATGACGAGATAATTTCAATTGAAAGCAAACAGATGTCTGACTAAAGACCCACAAATACAATATAAATAAGCTATAAAAAAATTGTCATACTCTAGGCTGGTTTTTGGTAGGCATTTTTTCATTGAAAAGAGATGTTAAATTTCTGTTTCTTTTCTGTATGCAGTGTGTAATTTGGTTCTTTTCATTTGATAGCTATCTGATATGAATAATTATTCCTTAGAGTAAGTGAACACTTCTCCCTTTTTCATCTAATCTCAGCTTTATCTGATATAAAGTTAAATAAATTCTTATCTGTTCTATTTTTATCTTTTATACAGATTCTCTCGGCGGTAACTCAATAACCTTAATGATAGCATGTGTCAGTCCAGCAGATTACAATTTGGAAGAAACTTTGAGTACACTGCGTTACGCTGATAGGGCCAAAAAAATTAAGAACAAACCTATTATTAATCAAGATCCAAAGGCAGTTGAAATTTCAAAGTTGAAACAGCAAGTACAAGAACTACGTTTGGAGCTTCTGGCTCGTGGAGGAGGTGGCGGTGTTGGTACTTGTCCTCCAGAACATTTGACTCTTGAAAAGGAAAATGGAAGTCTGATAGCAAAGAATCGCAACCTTACAGAAGAGCTGAACAATGCTCTAAGTGCTAGCACAAATTTATTTGAGCGTGCTCTGATGGCAGAAGTAGCACGGGACAGAATGAAAGTAAAGTTATGTGAACTACAAGCAGAATTTGATCACACAGTGGATAGCCTGAGTCATACAATTGATCAGGAGAACTGCCCAGCCACATTCTTGGAGCAACTGAAAAATTTGCGTGATCTGCAATTGAGAATTCAGGACCTACAGGTAATGCAATACAGTATATATATATTTATGGCTACTTAAGAATTAAAAAGAAAATCTGAAATGCTAGACTTATATAACGTTCTCTACCTTTAGGTATGGGCCACATAATTTTCTCACTTCACATTTTTATGTTGAAAAATATATAATTTGTCTCAGGATAATGCAAAGGTGTACTGTTCATCATGCAAGTCTTAATGCCTTAGTTTGTGCAAACAATTGGTGTATAACTATCCTTTTTTGCATACAAGTGTGAAAGTTTTAGCTTTAGATCCTAAGGCTAGTTTTACTGGATGCCTGGAGCTATGAACCTTTTCTTTGGCAATTTATGCTATTGTATGCAAAGTGCATGTGTTAAAAGTATTCTCTACTTTTTACCTTCTTCATCATTGTAAATGCATCTATTTTGTGATAAGATATAAAAAAATAATGTTATGAATCACGTAACTTCTGGTCAAGTAAAAGCTTAGCCTCTGTGTAATATATTATAGAAAACATTCTCTTCATTCTGCTAAAATTGGTTGTAAAAATGAAGAAAATATTGTTCCCTGAATGATATAAAATCTGATTAATGCCCTCACATAACTTTCTTTATCATAAGCATGGACACTACATTTTTCCCATTTCACATTCTGATATAGAATAAGAGGTTGTATTGCAAAGAGCACATATTCATTTGTTTCAATCTGATGTAAAGCTCTATTGTTCACCAGGCAAGACTTGAGTTTCTACAAACAGTGGGTGGCTTATGATAATTTATGCAATTTTTTTCTTTTTTTCTTTCTTCCAAGCAGCTCAAAGTCAAAATTTAAACAAAATAGAATTTTGACGTCCCCAAGGAAGGTGATATAATTAAGAAATTTGTAGGACATACACGAGAAGTGGGTAGTTGGAATATGCTGCATTCTTATGAAAAGGATAAATTTACTACAATAATCTGTAATTATCCACAAAATGAAGTATTGGGAACAGAAGCAAAATAAACAGCATTGAACATTAGTAGTAGTAGAAGTAGTAGTATTTATTCATTCAGTAACATCGTTACACATGACATTGGATACATCTCAAATATATACAAATTAAGATGAATTATGTATAAATTACATAGCTGTATAAAACTATAAAAGAACCTTAGAATCAAAATAAGAAACAATATAATATAAAAATAAGAACAATACATCAAAAATTACAAATGGATAAATATTAACTAAAGACATACAGATACATTTAGATTTTATGTTAACTGTGTAAGAACAGTATTTGGCACTTTTTAGTAAAATATGATTGGATATCATTAATTAGACTTTTTTTAAGGTCATTCACGTTTTGGTTAAGTACAGTGAAATCTCAATATAAAGTGCATCCGAGAAACAAGTTATTTATACTTAATTCTGAAAAGTGTTTTTTACTTAAAAAAAAAAAAAAACAAGCCTTTTTGAAGCCAAACGTTCTGCAGCTTAATCGGATGTAACAAAACTATTGTGATATCAGAATTAACAATTCAGTAAAAATTATTCCACAACACACTATGCCTTTGCCAAACGTTCATACATTTGAAGGATTTTTTCTTTAACCTTTAAGATGGTTGACATTGTTGGTTTTACATCAATCGGTTTCATCCACCCTCAACTTTTCTAATTATTTCTACCTTCTGTTCTATGCAAATGTGCTTTCTTTTCTTTGTCTCCATTGTCACAAATATACAGTTCAAATAGTATAGTATGTACAGTACTGTAATTTATTTTAAGCTTGTTCCTCCATGCAGGTGCCATATTGTATTCTCTCATCGATCACTGGACTTTTGAAATAGATACACTTCAATGATTGATCGTTCTTGCTAAGACAGCATAGGAAGAAATAGACAATATATTAATATTGTATATAAGTGTACTTAATGATAAATATATTTTGTGAACAAATTAAAGATTTAAAAGACAATTACAGCAAACTCCTGATTATCCAAGGGTGAGTTATCTGGTATGCGGATTGTTTGTGCATGAAAATTTGAATTTCACGTAAGTCATTTCGAATTTCTTGCACATTATTAAAAATGTCTGCACTTTATTTCATCAGATTATGAAATTCCCTCATTTAATTTTGTCGTATACGTACAGTATGGCAATAAAATGTGGGAAATCCACAATTAAGTGCGGGAATTTCCAACCCTCACACCCAGTTTGGATTATCCGTGTTTTTTTTATTATTATTATTATTATTATTATTACGGTATTATTTGTGCATATCATAGTCCCATTTAACATGTAAATCGGGAGTTTGTTGTATTAATTTTTAGTTTGAATTTTATTACTCAATACTGAAATGATCGTATCTGAACCATAACAATGAAATGTCTTTCTATTATAATATATGAAAAGGATATAAAAAGGAGAGGAAGGAGCCAGAGAACTTACCAATTGGCAGGAGAAGCAAGTTCTCTGGCACCTTCCTCTCCTTTTTATATCCTTTTCATGCTTAATGGCCTAGAGCCACCTAACCTAACCCAATATTATAATATATGGGAATTTAAAATATTTACATACTAATGAAAAGTACTCTAAACTGAGGTCCGTTATATCAGGACTAAACTGAGTTTTATTGTACTGGGTTCAGAAATATGCTCATAAGCCTATGCAATTCCTAATATGAGGACAGAAACCTTCACAATTTCAATCTTAATTGAAAATAATGGTTAAGAAACATAAATATTTATGGCATTATGCCATAAATATGGACAGTAATTTCAAATATGAATGGTAATCAATCCATATTATTACCGGTACTTCCACATTAAAACTGTTATTAATTTTTTAATTTCTATCTAAAGCTGTTAAAATTTGGGTTATGGGCATTGTTAATTTGAGCTGAAATGCTATTGTTGCATATTTTAGTAAATCAATCTCAAGTGACATTTATTGTTTCTAGGCTGAACAGAAACGTAGCTCTGATGAAATGTTGAACCATGAATTGGCAAGTGGAATGTCGCCTAAACAGTCGCAGGAACAGGAAAATGAAGATCCAGATGAAAATATAGTTCGCACAGAGTTTGATATAGATGAACATCATGAAACCCATACTTTACAGCAGGCAGAACGCAATAAGGAATTGCAGGTAATTAATTTTTTATGGACATCCACTGCTACTCAAATCTAGTTTATATTTATTTATTTACATTCATCTCTTGAGCATTGTGAATGATGGTATAGACTAAATTATAATATCACAAACATGAAATACAAAATCAATATAGATAAATACAGTGAGTTCCACGCAAGAGTTTGCCAATGACGCGGGTTTCTGCAGCGCGGCTGGCACAGCTCCAACTCCCGAGCGTTCGGGTGAAAAATCTACGCAAATAATGCCGCGGTCGTTGTAATGATTCAGGTTCTCACATTTACAGTTAAAATTACAATGAAAATAACCACGTACCTAATCACAAGAGATGTTGGAAATGTTCTCCTCTTGCATACGCGCAACATTGGCACCTTTTTTAGGGAATTTTCTTTCACGCGCGTAAGTTCAGCTTCCGAGATAGAATTAATTTCTCTTGTGATATTGTCTTTAAGTTCTTCTTATGTATGGGAAATTGACCTATACACTTTATTTTTCAAGTTCCCCCATAAATAATATTTACATCAGTTAGAAGAAATTAATGACAATATCACATAGGCCTATCAAAAGAGAAAGTAACTCTGTCTCGGAAGCTGAACTTATGCGCGTGAAAGAAAATTTCCTAAAAAGGTGCCAGTATTGTCTGGATGCAAGAGGAGAACATTTCCAACATCTTTTGTGATGAGGTACGTGGTTATTTTTATTGTAATTTTAACTGTAAATGTGAGAACCTGAATCATTACAACGACCGCAGCATTATTTGCGTAGATATTTCACCCGATCGCTCGGGAGTTGGAGCTGTGCCAGCCGCGACGCAGAAACCCGCGTCATTGGCCAACTCTTGCGTGGGACTCACTGTACAATATTAACTGAAAACATCAGAATGTTAACCCTTCCCGAGCAGCCATATTTATGGATCTGGGCAGAAGGAAATTCTTGAAAATAAATAAATAAATCCTGTAACATTCATTTTAAATGCCTAAATTCTAAAAGCATTCATATACCTGTAAAAATAATGTTTTATCTCAATTAGAAGCAGCATTTATGAAAAGTATGTAAGTGTAGTTAAATAAACATCAAAAGGGGGATTTTTTCTTGCTAGAAAGGCACAAATGTCACTTGACCTTCAGTTCACAGGGAAAGTAGTTGCACTATATTTCGTGTGCTTTTTCAGAATTTCTTGATTACGGTTCTTACAAAGCAATATATATATATGGCTATTTTCTTAAGATACCTGGGATCAGAATCGCTTACTTCCACCCATTTATCTGCAGACGTTGCAGCGGCATCAACATCACTTGTGCCACTCTCATCCCTATGAATATATAATTTTGTTGAATTATATTTACATAATAATGTCAATTTACTTTTAAATGTGTGACTTTTTTTTAATAGGAAATTAATAAGAAATTGGCATTGAAGGAAGAATTAGCCTCTAAGTTGTTAGCTAATATGACTCATATGTCATCAATTAAAACAGATTATGAAAACAACTTACAAGATCTTCAGCAGCAGATTGAAACTTTGCAGAAAGAAAGAGATGAGCTAGCCAAAGTTCTGCAAAATGTTCAAAATCAAAATAATGCTTGCAAGTAAGTATACACACATTAATGGACACAAGAATTAAATATTTAAGGTTTAACTATGATGAACATGGATTTGCCTTTATGTTAATTTAAAATTAATATTGACTTTTTTTCCAATTAATTAAGAGGGTGGATTTTTTTATATCATCCTTAAAAGTGAAACACATGGATTTATAAGAACTCTATTTTATGCTGCTATTAGAGATTGTTTGGTGAAATAATTCATATTGCATATTTAATGGATTTGTGTTTATTTTTACTAACAGTGCATTTGGATTTCTGTATTTTCCTTTTTACTTTCTCGCATATACGTAGTATAGAGAAAGTATTGTGATCATGACAAAAAATCTAACTCGAGATAACACTGGGAAAGCATGTTTCACGATGTCTAGAAACCGAAAAATGTGTTTTCGGAATTACGTCTGTCCATCTGTCTGTGGACAAGCACAGCGGGTAATCGGTTCATTGTATTTACTTCATTATTTTTAAATTAAAGGACTTTATTGGAATTTTATCGAACTGCCCAGAAATTGAGTTTTACAACTGAATCGCATAGCAGTGATGGTTCCATCTTCCAAAAATTCCAGCAACAAAACCCCTTGGGCATCCCAGCACACTGAAGAGCACTGTTTCTGCAGATGGCGTTGTTTTGAACTTCTTTTGTTTAAGTGAGACGGATGTTTCCACTCCATAGATGCAACCTTTGATTCGGGCATGAAATTGTGTACCCGCATTTCATCCCCAGTCACAATCTGAAACAGAAAGTCATTGCCATTACAGTGGTGTATGTGTGTCTTTCACGTTCAACTGATGTCTTCTTTCTCCCATTGCTGCTCAATTTCCTGGGGAAAAATAAAAAGGAAACTTATTTTCGAACTCCCCCTCGTTTTAATTAAAGTTATAGAGGTTACATCATCATAACGTGGGTTATTATCCCTAATAAATTTTAAATCATAGTCTACACTGATCATCTTTACAAGTCAGATTCTTTAGCTTCAATATTTGTCATTGGATTATAAATTATTTCAGTCTTGAATGTGAAATTACCATAGTCTTTACAGTTCCCTTCTGTAAAAACAAGTATAATCGTAATAATATTGATGATATATCTTTTGATAGGAGCCAGAGGCACCATATCAATGAAAACTGTTAAAGAATTTGCTGTCGCTACTAAAGTTTTTAAAGAACAAGTACTTCATGCATTAAGAGGTTCCCTTGCTATATTAAGGAAGGGACATACTGGTTTAGGTGAAATTCATTATTTTCTCAGCAAAGAATTGTTCTATAACCTTGTAATCTGGCATGCTCTTTATTTACTACCTCTACGATTACTGGTACAGTCTACTTTCAGAATTAATTAAACTGTTAAAGTTGTGGGTAATTATCGTTACAAAAAGGCAGTCACATTTTGCCATTAAAATACAGTTTCCGGGATAATTTCCACAAATGGCTATATTTTTTAGTGATACCTGTTCTATCTATTTGTAAACATCATCTACAGTCTTTGGTATATGTTCAGTATGTGTTTTTTTAATGCATTTTTTTACATTAAAATATATTTTTTAATAAGCTAATGATGATAAATCAACAATCGTAGACAGTGTTGGTCATATGAAATTAACAAATAGATAGGAATATAATTACAATTGATATATGTAACTGATGTTTTCTTAGTTATTTGTATGTTTTATTTTTGCTAATTTATTTGTAACTAAAAGTTCTTGTATTAACCTTTGTCAAATTGGCAGCCTTTATTTTCAGGGAGAGATTAAAATATGAATAAAACATCTAAATTCTTTTAAACCACTGAAAACAAATAGAATTTTCTGATAATACTAAATTTGATTTTTTTAATGTGTGGTAGGAAATCAGAACAGCAACGAAAGCGTTTTCAAGAATTGGAGCAGAAGATTATGGCACTAAGCAAAAAGTTGACAGAACAGGAGAAAATAATCAAAATGAAGGAAAAGAATGATGAGAAAATCAATCAACTTAATAATGAAATCCAGGTATGTGAAAGTTTTAATTATTCATTAAAGTGCTTGACAGTATCATAAAATTGATTGAACTTAAACAATGAAGCAATAATTAGATCAACTCAATTTATAATTATTTTATCTTAAAGGTATATTTTGAAGTTTCCATAATAGATCCTACTATGTTTTACAGGGGAATACCTTATTGACCTGGTCATAAGCTGCACCTTTCCCCCTAGTTTAAGACCAACAATATGCGCCTGCAGCTTAGTCCCATACCAGTGCTTTCAGATAGCAATAGTAAAAAATGCATACAACACAGCCAGTTTGTCTATCATGATTGGTTCCCCTACTTCCAAGCATCGCTATCAGTAAACCATGGTGTTCAAAGATTTTTTTTACCTGGATAGGATACTAACTCTGGAAGTTATGTATTTATTTTTTCTCTTTCACTCTGTTCTTCTGTTAGAGAAAACTAATTTTTAGCTCAAAATACCAAAATTTCAGAAATCTCAATTATGCATAATCTGACTAGCAGTTTTAATGCAAAAACCAGACTTTTGAAATATGTATTGAATTAAACCCAGGGTGTTCACATTCTGGAAAGTCAAGGAAATTGAAATTGATCAGGGAATTTTGTAAAGTGAAAAGTTTTTTTTTTTTTGGTTGGTATGTTTATATTTAATTTAATTTTAATTTTTTGGCCTTCATTGGACCACTTTAGTCAGGTTTCTGGTTGAGGTTTTTCTTCTTTTTGTCAGCCCAGTACTTCTTCATCCTTTCTGACCGCAATTTTCTTTCTGCTTCTGGAACTACTCTTCCTATTCTCTGTTTGTTGATTTTCATCTGTAGTGTAGTGTGTTTGTTTTTCAATATCTTGAGTGTGTCTGTCTTGTATATTAAATCCTCTACTGTAATACGTAGCTCTGCCATATCTTCCTTAAGTTCTGTAATCCATCTTATATTTTTCTTACTCTTACTCTTCCATAATTTTTCTATTATTTTTCTGCTAATTCTATTGTCTGGTGTCCGTAAAATATGTCCCAAAAATGATATTCGTTTTTTTTTCATTGTACTTGTCACTGGTTCTATTTCTTTATATACTGTTTCATTAGAAGCTAGTTTCCAGACTCCATTTACTTGGTAATTTTTGTTTAAACAGGTTCTTACTATTCTCCTTTCAACCTTGAGTACTCTATCTATTGCAACTGTGTTAGTTGTTTTGAATAGTGTTTCACATGCATACGTGATTTGCGGTTGAGTCACTGTTTTATAATGTTTCAATTTGGTTGCTATTGAGAGGCACTTTTTATTGTATGTATTCTTGGTAACATGCTGTGCTCTAACCAGTTTATCTATTCTATTTTGCCATGCTGGTTTCTCATTCATGTTGTAAGTGATTATTTCACCTAAATATTTAAATTTTTCTACAATTTTTATTTCTTGGCCTCCCACCTCTATTTTGTTTGCTAGCGGCATTTGAGTTAGCATTATTTCTGTTTTTTCAAATGAAATTTTTAAACCAATATTTTGGGCTATTTCATGCAGAGACTTAATTTGTCGTTTTGCTTCCTGAATATCATTGGCCAGAAATGCTAGATCATCGGCAAATCCTAAACAATTTAACTGTATATTGTCCTTTTGGGTTCCAATTTTTATATTTTTCGGATTGTTTCTGTACCATTCCCTCATAACGTACTCCAATGCACAGTTAAAAAGAAGAGGGGACAGACCGTCGCCCTGTCTCAGACCAGTTGTTACCAAGAAAGGTTCAGAAAGTTCTCCTCTGAACTTTATTTTAGAAATTGTATTAGTTAGAGTAAGTTCCACCAATTTGATTAGCTTTGGGTGAAGACCGAAATGTCTTAAAATTTTTATTAATGATGATCTATGGATGGAGTCATATGCTTTCTTGAAATCTATAAATGTATGTTTATATATATATATATATTTTTTTTTAATAAATATATATGGAATAGTGAGGAAAAATTGATCTCCATTAAGTAAAATGTGTGGGGCATGTGTAACCAATACTGTGTAAGCAATTTTCTTTTCAGTGCTTGAGCTAAACATTTCTTATTTTTATATTTTGGATGGAGGAGGCTGGATTTTTTCTTTCGTTTACAAAGAACCTTTAAAATATTGATTCATGTGGTCAGGGAAATGAAACTTTTTGGTCATGGAAAAGTTAGGGAAATTTATTTTGAAATTTTATTGGACCTTTTATATAATTCTGAATTCAAGTATTTTAAATCAACTTTGATATAATTTTCTGTAACAGGAGAAAGCTTAAAGCTTGTGTCCCATCATTAAAAGCATATTTTTCTGCCTAAGGAATATTTATATTTAGAAATGACAGTTTCTTACTTTAAACCTTGTATAATGTGCACCCGCTATTAATGCTGTGATAATAGGCAATGTGTATTTGTCTTTTTTCAGGGAATGAAGCAAATTAAAGTAAAGCTTATCAGACAGATGAGATCTGAAAATGAGAGGTTCCGTACTTGGAAACAGCAAAGAGAGAAAGAGTTAATGAAACTCCGTATGCAAGACAGAAAAAGACAAAATGAAATGGCCCGAATGGAACGGCTCCACACAAAACAACAGAATGTTCTTAAGAGGAAAGTTGAAGAAGCTGTGGCTGTTAATAAGAGATTGAAGGTATTCTTACATTTCATTGTTCATTAATGAAAGATAAACTGCAAATTAAATTAATAAGTGTTGTAATCCTTTTTTTGTCTAGATAGTATATTTTCCTTCCCTCTCGTCTAAATTCTCTTATCTGACATAAGTAGTACCTGTGCCACAGAATATCATCTCGATTCATTTAAGCAGTACAACAAATTCAAAATGTATTTGTCATTGGTTTGTGGAGGGATGATCTATTTTAATTGAGAAATTAGGATTACTCTTTACTGTTAACAAGACGTTTCTTGTTGTAGGGAGTTCATTGTAATGGATAACACACTTTTTCAGATTACTGATTTCACAAACTCTTCACATTATACATCCAACACTTTCCCGGTACGGGAGTCATAACTTGACTGACTGCTGACATCTCTTTAAAAATACCTGTAGCTGCTAGTTTCTGACTCTCTTGTGATCTCCAATGTCGATTTCAAAGAATGTATTAAACATTTTTAATATTAGACCTATGGCTTTTCCCTACTTTTAAATGGCTTACCTTTTTTATGCTTTACAACATGAAATGGTGAAGAAGCATGTTCTACCATGACTCTTCATTATGCTTAAAATAAGTCTTCCGATATAAAAATATTATGCCTGTATTATTCAATATAATATTCCTGAAGGTAAATGGCTACTTTGATAACCAAGCAGTGTGACATGTATATGCAATAGTCATTACTAAAGCCCGGATTTTCATGCACTATCAAACTTAAAAACATGCATGCATTCATGCACTATCGTATCTCTAAATAAGCTCAATGAAGGGCGAAACATGCACTATCAAAAATCCGCACTGTACTGCAATATATTTCAATTTCTCTTAAAAAATATACGACAACGAATTTTTTCCAAATTCTCCTCACTTAAACTCGTGCGTTTATCAGTTAGGACATTCTTGAACGCAGAAAAGTATATTTCTACTTCACAAGAAGTAACAGGGACATAATTACGGGAAGAAATTTGACTGAGGGTGAGATCGATTTATATGTCTCTTACATTTTTTCCACATAATGGGTCTTTCACTGTTGTCAGAAGTTTAAGATCAGGATTTGAACTAAGTACCTTCTTAAGTTTTTCCCTAACTGTCACACCCATTTCTCAACAACACGATTCCAAAGGTAATTCAACGTCTTCAACAATGGCTAGTGACTGACAAATTTGATCAGTGAACATTCTGTTTAGCAGTTATCTTTCAATGGAAGGTGGTGGGGGTCGGCGAGTCGGCATTTTCTTTTGTAGCCTGGAGATTACTATTTATTTAGAGTAAACAGTAGTTTGCACTCTCAAATTGATGCAGGTGGCAGACTCTGTTGCCAAGTCAATCAAATAACAATGGTAATACAATACAACATTTTTATGTTTCTTTGAAAAGTCGAGATTTTAGGGAGGCACATTCATAATGTGCACAGTTATGCATGGTAATTTGATATTATGCACTAAAACCAGAAAATGGGGTTTTATATGCATTAAAAATGTCTGAATATGCTGTGTTAATCCAACAAAATCCAAAACATGCATTATGCATGAATTTTGCCATAAAAAGGCCGAAATATGCAAACATGCACGGAAAAAATATGGCTATTTGGAATCCATAAGGCATGTAATGAGTAACTATGAAGTTTAAGAAGTGTAACCAAAGTATATAAAAACATGCATTTGCATGGAAATCTGGGCTCTAGTCATTACATTAAATTATTATATTACATTAAAATCATAACAGTGTTAATATGAACAGTTCCTTAACATATACAGTAAAACCCCCTTTTTACACTTTTCAAGGGACTCATGCAAAAAAGTGTGAAAGCTGTAATGCTATGTATTGCAAAATTTAATACATGCAAATAAGTAAAGGTACTTATGTACACTTTATGTATTTAAAATGTGGTGCAAAATATGTTGCACAAGTGTAATATTCTCCTTGTTCTGGCTATTCAATAAATTTAGATGGTATTCTAAGTTGACACAGAGCCCTTGCTCTTTGCCAACTGAACATGTGAATCAATACAATATAGAATTTACAACTTTCCTTGCAGAGAAATTCATTTTTTATTGTTTTTCTCAACTCTATGATATCATAAAAATTCTTGCAACAAGAAACCAATGGTATTGCTTCAAATCACAATGATGAGTTATGCTATATGATTAACTCCAGTATAATAAAATGCAGTAAATCGCACCCGCAAAAAAGAAACTAACTTCACCTGGACTAACGCAAGTAGCTACTGACACCGTGAGTAAGAGTGTTGGCAACATAGTGAACAATTGAGTTAAGTAAAAGCATTTCTTCATAAAAAACGATTGCTGCCAAGGAAAATATGTAAATGGCAGGGAATTCAGCTATTTGAAAGTTGTTACTGGCAGGAACGCTATGTATTGTCGGTGTAAGATAAAAGACAGGACCAGCTGAAAATGATGTAAATGGTAGGAATGTAAAAAGGGGGTTTTACTGTAATTAAAATACATTTTCTGTTTTTTATACAAGTGACTGGGAAAGACAGAGTCAATCGTAGTAATAAATAAATTAAGAAAAGAGATCCTGTAGTGGCTTAATTTTGTTCGCATCTATAGCAAACTTCCAATTATCTATGGGAGGATTATCCGTGTGTGCAAATTTGCATGAATTTTACGTGTATTATTTCAAATTTCCCACACTTAATTTCATCATATATGCGCAATATGGCAATAAAATGCAGGAAATTCAAAATCCCCCACAGAGTTGGGATTATACATTTTTTTATTGTTATTATTTCTTTGTGTATATCGTGGTCCCAATTAACATGGAAAATCAGGGGTTGGTTGTACTTCATTCTATAGTTCGATGGTGTATTGCAATGTCATCTTTAAATGTCAATCTCTCTCTTAGCAGACTTGTTATAGTTATTTTCTTCTTCTATCTCTTTGTTTTCTCTAAGTGGTTGTGTGTGAGTTTTATGGCGCCTTTTTATTTTTTCAGGATGCTTTGGCTGTCCAGAAGTCCGTTCAGGAAAGAAGAGCTCTACAACATGGTAACACGACTAAAGTACAGCTCTGGATTGATCAAGAACTGGAAGTGTTAGTTAGAACAGTAGAAGCAGAAAAAACCTTGGAACAGTTGCTTGATGATAGGAGTATGCTACATGAACAATTAGAACAGTTACAGGTACATATCAATATTTTTAATCTTTCTTCATAAATGTTAAATGTTATTGGAAAACTTAGAGGGTGGAATCTGTCAATTGCTGCCATGTAATCTTGCTTTGCCACCTTTGGAAAGCAATTTAACGGTTGCCACTTTTACAATCCAAGCCTCACGTACAAATGTCACTTGAAGCAGACACAGCTGACTTCGGGATCCTGCTCACCACTTGAACTTGTGGTGTTTCTTAAGACTTTGCCAAAGTTGATCTTTGGTTCTTGCTTCTAGCAGAGGATATTTCACTTGGCTGGCATAACACATCGCATTGCCAGTTTCCACTTTGAAGAATAGCCTATAATGTTCTTACGCTTCCTACTACAGTGAGTCTCAGACAGATTGCACCCGCTTGCCGCGCGCCGTGCTTCTCTTGTGATGACTCAACACTTCCCGCATCGTGGCCAGCTGTGTCCCCGCAGATAAGTCAACAATTCCTGCATAGCCTGCAATTGAGAATTGTTCTCCTGTTGTACAGACGTGAAAGTGTTATTCTGTAGTTGTCACAACTAAAAGAAATCATTAGGATAGATATAAACTCAATAATGGAAGAACGATTAATGCGTATTAATCGGAATTTCCTATCACGATGCCAAAAATGTGTGAATGTAGGAGGAGGACACTTCCAGCATAAACTGTAATAAGGTAGGTCTATTTTCGTTATTTTCAAACTTATTTCATTTATTTTCATTGTCACGCACGGACAAGTCAGTCAACTGCCGGGCAGTTCCTTTGCCGCATACTGGGGATATGAGCATCATCTGGGGGGAATGCGCGGCGGGTGCAATCTGTCTGAGACACTGAATAAAGCTAGTCACTTATAATAAGATATGGTGTCCATATTCTGGAAATTTCAGAGAAAGTTAGGGAATTTTGTAGAGTAAAGGCAAAACTAAGGGAGATTTAAAAAAAAAAAAAATGAAATAGTCAGGGAAAATAACTAGCCCCAGTGAGTGAAATGGGAGGGGTATGCGCTTTTTGCTCCAGTGTATTGTAACCCAGGCTGTGTGCAATTTTTCTTTTCAGTATTTGAGCTAAAAAAAAATTACTTTTGTTATGGGAATGGAGGAGGCTGGAGTTTTGTTTCGTTTTGTTTACAAAGTACCTTGAAAAAGTGTATTTCTGTGGTAGGGGAAATGTAAGTTTCTGGGCATGGAAAAAAGCAAAAATTTTTGTTGTGGGTGTGGGTTTCTCAGAAGCAAAATGAGCACTATGAAATAAAATTAAAATTGCTTGTCTTTATGAAATATAACATTTTTGCTTTTGTTCAAGAGTCTGAAAATAAATATGCATTTTGCATAGTTCTAGTAAGTTCCTACTTGTTTAAATGTAAAGATCAGTTGATCTCTCCTGTGTTCAGGCTCGATTTGAAGAAAGTGATGATGATGATGATAAGCTAGCTATTGACGAAGAAATCAAGCAACTTAAAGAAGATTTGGAACTCAGAAATGCTCAGATAGCAGATTTGCAACAAAAAATAATGGATTCAGATCAAGGTAATGTACTTGAAAAACTCTTTGTTTATATATTTCCACATAAATCTTACTTTTAAAATTATTAAAATTTTAAGAAATATGGATCTTTGGCTCTAAAACTAAGCCAATGTCCCACGATTCAATTTTTGGCCCAAGTCTCTATAAACCATCAGATTGGATCTTGTTACATGGATGACTTCCATTGCACATCCTATATTTTTCATACAATTATATTGCATTAGAAGTGTTTCCAATTTTTTGTACAAAAATAAGAAATCAACCAGTGAGTGTCATTTTCTCCCCGTGTGACGTGCATGATGTAGAAACATGGCAACTTCTTCTATACAGCTGATTCTCTCGGTTGGCAGCACTGGATCAGCAAACGTAACCAAAAAGATAAAATGATATACCAGTACTGGAATCAAAAACATTAACAGGCGCTAAAGCTGGGTCTCCACTTCTTAACATTTAACATCAACAAGTCAATATTAACAAGTTGATATTGACATGTATATTCCAATTTCACGTTCCAATTGACTTGACATGCAAACCCAGCGTGTTAATTTGTTTTCTGGAGAAAATGGACAACATATCAAGTCAATTGACTAGTCGGTCAATATTGGCTTTGTTTTGGGAATTTCCGTCAAACAAAAAGCGATCGGCTTTGGTTCGGAAATTTCCGTATAAACAAAAAGCAGTCAACAGCTTCCTCAACATTACCAGCATCCATTTTGTATTATGTGAGTATTTGGTATATCAGTGTTCTCAATAGTATTGCATCTACTTTTAAAATTATTTTTTATGGCATACTCCATTGTTGAAAAATGTGATAGTTATTTTGAAAAGATCAAGACATCTTTACAAAATTAGTATCTAAGGGAGTTATAGACAGTTAAGAAGAAGATAATAAGTATACAAAATTAATTTCATTTTGTAATTTTCCTGCCCTCTTCAGAAGCGTTTTCTTTTTGAATGTTATTTATTATTCATTAATTTCTGTTCGTAACCGCGCCAACTCATGTTAACCTATAACACTGTAGTGGAGACAGTTGTTAATTGGCAAACCACTTGACTTGTATACTTCAACAAGTTGATGATAAACATTTTACATATGTTAAATGCAACTTGTTGGTCCTAAATGTTAGGTAGTGGTTACTTCGGTATACCTATACCAAGGCTTAAGGTATACTTTGAATTTACAACAGTACTAACTAAAACCATTATTACAGCCAGCATAAACGTTGCGGTGTTCTAGTAATTTTGAAAATGATTCCATAGGGAATGTTACCAGTGTCAAGTGAGTGGTCTTAATAAATATAATTCTTTATTATTAATGAAATATTTAAAAACTTGAAAATTTCAATTGGATAATTCACAATTTTATAATAAAACCAATTTTCCGATTTTTACAGTCTATTTCCTAAAATTTAGGGCATATTTTTGGCACCTAAAGTTGCATTTTAGCAACCTAAAAGTCTGAAGTCTAGTTATCAGCTGTGTCAGGAATATAAAACTTGAGCTAAGGATGGCGAAACCTTGATTTATGGTATATAACCCATGAAGCCATAGTTACGAACCTATACCATGACATCTTTAAGTCCTCTATCATTGTAATTATTGTTTGTAATTTTGTTTTATAGATAATAAAGCCAAAACAAGATGGGATACGGTACAATCAATGGGAGAGGCAAAGAGTGCACTCAAGCACTTATTTGATCTGGCTGCAGATATAAAGCGAGATGCCTTTAACAAGGATACAAAATGTGAAGAGTTGGAGGTAAATTAAACCAATATACTAATTGAAATCTTTTTTCTTGTTCTAAGGTGTTACAAATAGTCTGGAATGTAACAGTATTTTTTTTCCCCTCTCTACATGTGTCTTGTTTTCTAGGCTGCATATGAGAAAGCTGTTGCTAAAATGCAGCAATACGAACAACAGCTGAAAGATATGGCTACATCTTATCACCAAGAGATAACAAAGATGGAAAAGGAACACCAAGAAAAGGTTTGTACCACCACGTAATGAACAACAAGATTAATAAATTCTAATTCTAGATGATTTCTTCGAAGGTTATCACCCGAGTTGTGGTTTTGGAAAATTCCAAGCTTTCAGGCTGAAACATTTGAGTCCGTCTTTTGCAATCCTAATATAGTGCGTTCTTTTTTAAAACTAACCTAATGCGCTTTACCATTGCTGCATCAAAAGCCTTGATTTTTAATTTTCACTGCAGCTTTGCTTTACGTCCGCTTCGCAATCAGTGCAGCAATCTCAAATCTCACTTTACAAGTGCTGCAAGGTTTTACTGCACGAACTGTCATGGCTGAGTAGGTGCTCATCGAAAATTTCCTTAATGGCATTAACATTATTGTTCAAATTCCAGAGTATGAACGCCTCCTGCAGCACATTTAGTGCCATTTGATTTTACCTGTATATTATTATTGTGCAATAATTATTATTTCCATCTCGGTATAACTGTTATTTGCACGTGTTTTAACCATGTTGGAGGGCCATACAAAGAGACGGTTTCATTGAGCAAGCTCTCAACTGATGGACTTTGCCATTCTTTTTTGGCTGTAGCACTCGTAAAGTGCTTTACAGTTTCCCTTTAAAAAAGAATGCACAGGTAATATTCACTGAGATGAGTATCCAGCTTCTTTTTGCAACTTCCTATTTGTGTTTAACCGGATTTTCAGTCATGGTGGAGCTCATCACAGAAACAGTATCCCGTACACAGAGACAGTAAAAAATCTAGGTATCTATCTCGACTCAAACATGAATTGGAATTCCCAAATCAAGCATATATGTAAAAAGGCTTTCTCTATCATGCATGCTCTAAAACGACTGAAAAACTTCCTTCCTACTAGAATAAAGCAAACCCTCATACAGACCCTAGTGATGCCTTATTTCGACTACTGCGACATCTTGTATGGAGATCTGAGTGTTGAATTGTCACAGAAACTTCAGCGTGTTCATAATACTTGTGTTCGTTTTATCTTTAACATTCGTTTCCACGATCATGTCTCAAAATATTTCAAGCATCTGTCTTGGCTTCGTTTGCAAAATAGACGTTTGGTCCACTCTCTGTGCTTATTATACCAAATTCTTAAGTTTTCCATACCTCTTTACTTGGCTCCCCGATTTACATTTCTATCCTCCTACCATAATCATGGTACACGCTCGCAGCACAACTCTCTGTTATCAATTCCTAGTCATCATACAACCTCATACTCTCATTCATAGCCACAGCCCGTTCTTGGAATTCCTTGTCACAAGATATTAGGGGTAGTCGGAGTGTACACTCTTTCAAATCTGCGCTTATTAAGCAATTATTGCCCACTGAACAGAACTAGCTCTTTGTAGTCACTCCATCTTTCACTGTATATAACATTACTTAGTCTCCTTATAACGTATCTACAGCTAGACTTAAATTTCCATTATAACATAATTTTACATATTCCTTGTTTTACTTGTAACATTATTACTATTTTCTTTGATGACACTTACGCTCTCTATGAAGCCTATGCTTTTTATGAAACCTATGCTTTTTACTTATTTAATTTATTATTATGATTAGCCTTAACCTTAGTCTTAGTATTAGTATTAGTCATAAGTAGGGATAGTCACATTTCGTTAACCCCCAAAACACGAAATTAGTAATAGAAGTTCAAATTACTGTAATAAATTCGTTTCTGGTGTTTTTTATTGAAAATATGTGTTCATTCATTCACGAAGTTTCGCGAAATACCCGGTTTTTAAGGTTTTATCCCATTTTTACGCGAAAATGTAAAAGTTCTACTTTAAATAAACTCATATTTGAATGTATTCTTTTTTTCTCACGATAAATAATTTAATTAAAAATGAGAGCCGTTGATGAAAACGGGAGTCATCAGCTTGATTTGAAACTCGAAGAAGTCAAGGTCAACTGAAGAAGAGTAGGGACTTTAGAGGAAGGAGAAATCGGCGGCCGGCGCGGTGGCGTGATTCACGGCCGAAACAAGCAAACAAGGGGCCGATCTGTTCTTCCCGTCTCTGTGTTCACCTATAAAAGTTATAACTGTTCATTATATAATAGGATAATAATAATAAATCTTTAATCATGAATTAAAATAATCTGTAAGTTACGTACTTCAACAATCTCGCGTTTTACGAAGTGGATGTTGGAGGCTACAACCTGTAACGTCATGCTTCCCGCCGAATCCCGAGTGAAAAAGACGGAAGTAGGGTTCCCGGCGAATCCCGCGTGAAAGAGACGGAAGTAGGGTTCCCGGCGAATCCCGCGTGAAAGAGACGGAAGTAGGAATGAGCATCGATGTTAAAATCGGCGATAACGTCTTTGGAGGTAACCGTCGATGTGCCGATAATATCGACCTGAAAACATCGATGTATTTTGACGGAAAACATCGATATATATATATATTTAAAAAAAGGCTTGTTTTCAGAAAATTAGGCAACATTCATAAATAAATTAAAATATTTCCATGAAAACTATCTATGAAAAAAATCGATGTTTTTTTGGAAATTTTGTCCAATGTCAGATTCAATATGTAAATTCATCAAAATTAATGCAAAAAACAGTTTAAAAAAATTGATATCTGGGAGAAACATCGATTGTTTTCCATCGATGATGGTGATGATGATGACGAGTGATTATTTTAACTTTATTCCTACTTCTATTTTTAAATTCTTTGTGTTGACAAATAAAATATTATAGGATGAATGTGTGCATTTTTTTAACTGTCGTAACCACAATGTAAAGCAAGGAGTTTATTTTAATTTTAAACTAAAATACAAACCCCTCAAGTAAATCGGGTAAGCTGTTTATTCATGTTAAAGCATTTCATATGAATTCAAGACATTGTCATATCACTCCTGCATGTTGCTTGATATATACCGTATATTATCAGTGTACGGAAAAAATACAGTTAGATTTAAAAGCTGATTTTCAAGACTTTTTTTTTACCGTTTTTATGACTAAATCCAATTTTTATATAGCGAAATAGATATATAGAAATTTTGCATTTTATTTGACGAAATCCTGGGTTTTTATTCACCACAAATCATCAACTCTAGTCATAAGTATCTTATTCACTAATTTGCTATTTATGTAAACCTACATTGTATATATTTTCTGAAACCTGGTTGAGTGGAAGAGAAGGCCTTATGGCCTTAACTCTGCCAGGCAAAATAAATCATTTACTACTACTACTACTACTCAAGTTCAAATACAGGTCAAAAATATTTCTCCAGAAAAAGATGTGTTTTGCTATTTCAGTAAATGTGTGACTTCAAATGAACTCATGCGTTCCATTGATTTTGCTGAACATTGAAATACGCCAGTTTTTAATATTGTTTAAGTTTTCTCTTTGCCTATATTCTCATTTTTAACATGAATACCATACTTATCACCCTGAATTGACACCAACTAATAGCCTTAGAAAGATGTAGATCATGTAGTAAATTAAATTTAATATTGTAGGCCTAATCCTGTAATCACCAGCTTTTTATATCGATATCAATATAACACTTATTGTGTTAAATACAACAAGATAGATAACTTTTGTAGGTATAAAATTGTAATAAGACATGCCATGACACATACTAACGGAAAGCTAGAATAACCACACATTCACGATTTATCCTTGAGAATCAAGATGAAGCATATCATGTTACATGCTATTGCATAGAGAATTTATTCCGCTTTAAAATGGTATATGGAATGTTATGCCATCTATTCAGAGAAAGCTAGACCTAAAAGAAAAGGAATCTGTTTGCTCAACCCGTCTGGCAGCCTGGTAAAGTGTGAATGGACTTGCATTATATGTCCGTCTCCCAGCCGGTCAAGTGCGCCAATAGGTTAAAGCATACATGGGCAACGCCCGGCCCGCCCCGACTTTTGATCCGGCCCGCGGAACATTTTAAAATCGCGCTCGAAAATTAAATATTTTCGGTTCTCGCCAACAAGTGAGTGAGAGGGGGGAAACAAAAGCCTGAACTACAAGGGTGTTCCTTCCGATCAGCGCTAGAAAAATGCTGTGCAGGCCTAAATTAATCTATCGAACCAGATTTACAGATGAAAATTTGGAAAACACTCTGCGCTTGTGTATTAGTGGGATTGATGCCAACATTGATTATCTTGTTTCTCAAGTTCAAGTTTCTCATTAATTTCTGCTGATTGTAAGTAAATACTTAATCAGTTCGATATTGTTCTCATTCATGAAACTTATCATTATACTTTATTAATATAAAAAGCCGTATCATGATTATTTTTTCACAACTACCTATTATCTACGGCCCGCGACTTCATACATATCGTAAAGTTTAGCCCGCATCTTTCCAAAGGTTGCCCATACCTGGGTTAAAGTAAGAACAAGTTTTTCATCTGATGGGATAGCTTACCTTGATACAGTGCACATTCCTGTGATTTCCTCTTTCACATTTTCTAGTAGCTAATCAAGTCATGTTTTTAACATTTTACTGTCTTAGGTCGTCATATAGGGTGTATGAAACTCGAGCTAATCATGTAGCAGTGAATGCATGTGTAATGAACGTTTTCTCATTTCTCTCCTCCTGTTCAAAAGCAGTATTCTAACGATAAATGGTCCTCTTCGCTCGAATCTGTTTCACTAACTGATAACAAATTGTTTTTTCATGTAGCTACTTTTGACAGTATTAGCAATAAGTAACTATTTCTGGGAATTACACAGTGAAGTGATATTCAATTACACTTAAAAATGTTGTATTTACATACATACTTCACTAAATATTACCTAATTTTCTCAGGACAGATCTGTTTCATCCACCCTTGTGGATATCCTCAGCTGATTTCTACTTTCTGGAGTTGTGTTGCCATCTATTGGAGGAAGGATGTATCTAGTGATGAGGCTGTCTTCTGCTGGGAAGGAAACAGTTATGAATTTTGAAATCCCAGCAGAAGACAGCCTCATCACTAGATACATCCTTCCTCCAATAGATGGCAACGCAACTCCAGAAAGTAGAAATCAGCTGAGGATATCCATATGGGTGGATGAAACAGATCTGTCCTGAGAAAATTAGGTAATATTTAGTGAAGTATGTATGTAAATACAACATTTTTAAGTGTAAGTATTAGCAATGTTCTTCACCAGTGACCTGTGTGTGTTCACTACAATCACCGGTGACTGTCACTAGTGTCCCAGTGTGAAAGCGCCCTTAGGGAATTTAAAACCTTCAATATTTCATAATTTCACAATTTAAATGAGCACAACAAAATTGTCACAGTTAAGTGGTGGTGTGAAACAGCTGTAGTAATAACGCAAAGGTAAAGCTACCAATAAGAAGCAACTGATGGTGTCTTCAAAGAAGAAGCAGTTTCAGACTTCGACAAGAGAAGACACAAGAATTCTGACTTTAACACCAGAGAGTACAAGATTGATTATACAACCAATGTTCGTGTTTTGCAATATGTGGTTGGCGAGTCAAATGTGTTATGGGGACATTTAATCATGTAAAGAGTAAGATAGGAATTTCCAAAAGCTGCCATATTGTGAAGGAAAGTGGAATAATGAAAAACATGCTAACGTGATTCTGCTGTAAATTCATTATTATTTGGGATCTTTAAACATTCTCTAAAATTTATTTGTGATTCTATAAACTAGCTGTAGTAGAAAAGCAAAAACAAATTATGTTTATGTCACTTAAGTGAGATGGTTTGTGTTTCTTTAGACTTTGCTTTTATTTACATTTTTGCAGAACATACTGGGTTTTACTCACATTTTCAACTGCTAGTTAACTATCAAATCCTTGCTTGGAGAATATTGATGTGCCCTCTGGTGTAGTTTTTATGAACTACTTGATCAAGTTTTCATCTTGCGGTATTTCAAAATTCATTAACCTTTCTTCAAACTATTTTATATAAATCTTTCCCCAAAGTTCCAAATCTTTATGTTTATTTACCGACTTCAATAATTTGGCCCCCTTACATATGTTATGATTCTTATTCCAACAATGAGCTTCCACTGATTTGTCATTAGCAGGGCCCAGATTCTGATGACAAGTCATTTTTTTTATTGATGCTTCATAGACATTGTCAACTTGGAGATAAATCCTTACCATGGCCTCTAGATTACAGAAATGCATTTTTATTAGGTCATTTTATGCCATTTTATATTTTTAGGACATTTATTTCAATTTAACGTCATTATTTTGTCATTTTCGTGTAATTTGCTTCCACATTTAGTCATTTTCATGCATTTACATTGAGCATATTAACTTTTTTAAATAAATAAATTCATTGGTTACTATAATCCAACATTTTGTAGGAACTACTTTAAAATCAATTTTCTTTCTTTTCTTCTCAGATGCTGCAAAGTTTTTAGACTTACAACATCCTTTCTGCATTTACACTTTTTAAAATTATGTATAAATCAGTCTATAACTTTGTGTGTGCAATAAATAAAATATCAGGATTTAGGTCATTCTTTATAATTATTAAGTCATTTTCTTTAAAATTTAGGGTCATTTTATAGGTCAATTTTCAAACAATTTTAGGTCATCAGTATCCAGGCCTTGGTCATTAGGCATTGCCAAATAGAAAAATCAACAGTGGCAGCTCATTGTTGGAATAAGAATCATAACATATGTAAGGAGGCCAAATTATTGTAGTTGGTAAATAAACAGAAAGATCGGGAAGTTGGGGGAAAAAGTTTGAAGATAGGTTAATGAAGTTTGAAATACTGCAAGAGGAAAACTTGATCAAGAGGTTCATAAAAACTACACCAGAGGGCATATCAATATTCTCCATGCAAGGATTTGACAGTTGACTAGCTGTTGAAAATGTAGGCAAAGCCCATGAAACATATGTGCTGCAAAAATGTAAGCAAAAGTGAAGTCTAATGTCAACCATCTCACTTAATTAACATAGTATATTGCTTCACTATATAAAAGTTCCATTATTCTATGGTGTTTTAAAATTATGTTTAACTTGGAATCGTTATTATTGTATGTTTTTGTTAGGTATTAGTTCTGTTGAAACAACTCCATGGCCGAGAAGGTCAGGAAACTGGAGATTCTATCTTAGCTGAAAGACTGCGTATCCAGAGTCAGGAATTGGAGAAGTTGGAAATGATGCAGAAGGAACACGAGGAGATGAGACAAGAAATAGAATCACTGAAGGCACAATTGAAAACACCAAGAAAGGGCAAAAAGGTAACAATCAGAATGTAGAAAACATGAAATGCACCTAGTTATAGTTAATAATCACTGGTTTCATACTAACTGGTAATTACTCTACATTTTTGTGTGTGCAGTAGCGGTTTACTTATTTGATTCATTGGTTATATTAATTACGCTTCTTTGGCAGTTGCATGGGAATCAGATCATCTGGCTTAATTCCAATTATAAAATGTCATATTTCATCTTTGCATGATCTCATAAGTTTGTTTCATTATCTTTAAAAAGAACTTTTACTGCATAAATTAAATCTACTATATGGGTCATTCCATGTCAAGTGAACCAATGGAAAAACGTGACCACCTCCGATTTTAGTCATACTTGGTTGTCATGAAGTACCACCTGAGATATGTTGAAGTACAAAATATCAGATTTTTATGTGTTGTAGTTTTCCAGTTATACCCTTCTGAAATATGGAAAAAAACCAAATTTTCTGCATAAGTGCAATCACAAAATGACGCATAAATCAAGCTGGAATTGACATAGATGAGTGGGAAAAGTACCAAAATGTAGCTTATATTATGAGCTTTAATTTGATATGTCACACGAGTACTTTCGAAAAAAAATATTTTCAAGGTTACCCAAAAAAAATTTGAAAACTGAATTTTTCAAAAACCTATATTTTGAAAATTTTGAAAAAAATCTCACAGAAACATACATATTTCAGCATCATGTCCTACAAGTTTTGTTATGGGATCGAAATGGGATCATATTTTTTTACATTTATAACAAATACTATGCACGCTGGGTAAGAATATATGACACAGGAATATTGCACTTAATTCTAAAATCCATTCCTTTGTCCAGGGAGTTGTTTACCAACATGCATATACCAACTTGTGCAAGTGGTCAAATGGGTATGAGTAAACACAGTCTGCAAGCATGTGAGTCAGCCAGGGAATGCAAGTTGTAACCTGTTGGACCTGGCTTCAGTTGTGCCTTGACTCTCATGCAGTGTGCTTCCTTTCTTCAAAGGCTGTACAAAGACTGTATTGCTGCATGTAAAGTAGTGGGTTCAGTGATTAAAATAGGCATTGTGTATTTCCCCAGTATGGCTGAAAAAGTAAGTGAAACAGCAAAGATTTTCTGCTGCAACCCTTTCAAGAAAGACAGACATCAGGGTGTGAAAAGAAGTGTGAGGCCTGTTACTGACTGGATGTGTGACATGTTTGACACCATTGTGGTAGGTATGAAAATTTGTGACAGTTGTAGGAAAGAACTATCAAAGCAGAAACAGGTTACAGATACAACAGATGACTGTTTAGTACCAGTAGCCAATACCACTAGGCCTACTAATGTTGATGAATCATTTGTAGCTTTAGATGTTACCTTAGAGTACCTTAATAAGTCTCTAAGCTCTCTAGAGGAGTCACCTGTTGCTAAGAGGAAGTTGCAAATGAAATCATACTGTGATAAAAAATACAGTAAAATAAAAAAATGTTTGACAGAAAAGGTACTAACAGCAGCAAGTACAAATACAGAGAAAACTGTTGACCATAAATCAGAATCATGTGAAGTCATTTGTCAGCTAAAAGAAAAGTTTCAAGAAGAAAATATAAGTGTTAGTGAAAAATTGCAAATTTTAACAGTACTACCTAAAAGCTGGTCATGCAGTGAAATACAAAATGAATTTCAGGTTAGCAACAGAATGGCAAGAAAAGCTAAAGCATTGGTGAAAGCGAAGGGTATTCTGGCAACACCAAATCCTAAACCAGGAAAGGTTTTAAATGAATCTGTGATTGAGAAGGTAATAGGGTTCTACAACAGTGATGATGTCAGCCGTCTTATGCCTGGAAAAAAAGACTTTGTTTCTGTGAAAACGGGTGACAGTAGTAGAATTCATGTACAGAAGAGGCTAGTGATGGGCAACTTGAAGGAAGTGTACGAGCTGTTCAAAAACAAAAATCCTACTGATAAGATTGGATTTTCGAAATTTGCTGATTTACGACCTAAACATTGCGTCTTGGCTGGAGGAAGTGGTACCCACACAGTATGCGTTTGTACAGTGCATCAGAATGTTAAATTAATGCTACAAGTGTTGAAATCCAAACAAATTACACTGAATGATGGCACAGATATAAGTAATTATAATTCCTGTTTAGCGAAGTTAATGTGTGAAGAGCCAGGCACAGCATGCCACCTTAATGAATGTCCTTCATGTCCAGGTGTAGATAATTTGAAAGATGAGTTACAGTTGCTGCTAGATAATGAACTGGTGGACAACATTACATACAAGCAGTGGGTTTCTGTTGACAGATGTAATTTAGTAACCTTCATCAAAACTGCAGATGAGTTTATAGAAACTTTGTGTGAACAGTTGTTGATTTTGAAGAGACATTCTTTTATTGCAAGAAGACAGGCAGAATATTATAATCACTTGAAGCAGAATATTGGAGTAAATGAAGCTGTGGTATGTATGGACTTTGCAGAAAATTATTCGTTTGTACTACAGGATGAAGCCCAGTCTTTTCATTGGAACAATGATCAAGCAACTATTTTTCCTATAGCAGTCTACTACAATGATCATAATATACACTACAAAAGTATTGTATGTATCTCTGAATGTCTACAGCATGACACCACTGCTGTTCATTTATTCCAGAAAAGGCTTATCTCTCATTTGAAGTTGGAAGTAATTAGAGATTTGAAAAAAATTTACTACTTCTCAGATGGTGCAGCTGCGCAATTTAAAAACAGAAAAAACTTTTCAAACTTATGCCACCATGTTCATGATTTTGGAATTGAGGCAGAGTGGCATTTCTATGCAACAGCCCATGGGAAAGGAGTATGTGACGGTCTGGGTGGTACTGTGAAAAGACTTGCAGGAAAGGCAAGCCTACAGCGGCCATACGAGCATCAAATCATGACACCAGCACAGCTGTTTACATGGAGTGAGGAAAACATCGACTCCATGCAGTTCTTCTTCTTCAATGAAGCACAATACAACAAAGAGGAAAAAATACTTGCAGACAGATTTCTGTCTACAAAAGCAATACCAGGCACACAGAAGTTCCACAGTTTCATCCCATTGTCAGATAAAGTGTTGTTGACAAAGGTATTTTCAAGAAGTGAACAGTCATCCACTTTTTCAGTGTTAGGACCACGTGTGCAACAGAGGCTGAAGCTAGCAGAAGTAAAAGGATATGTTACATGTGAGAACAACAATCATTGGTGGCTTGGTGTAGTTGTGGACAAAAATGAGACAGCACAGATAGTGGAACTGATGTTTCTGCACCCTGCAGGTCCTTCTCCATCATTTACTTTCAAAAGTGACTGTCCAAATAAACTGACTGTGCCTCTCTCTCAGATCCTCACCCTTGTGCAACCTACATGTCCCACTGGCCGTAGTTATTACCTCTCGAAGGAAGAGATGGATGCGGCAACCATGGCTCTAGAAAATTACTGTAGACAATAAATTCACGTTTTTGTCATTGAAGAAGGGAAGGTAACATGTTTTCTGTAAGTTTTTCTTTTTGATTGTAATGAAATTTTAGAATTAAGTGCAATATTCCTGTGTCATATATTCTTACCCAGCGTGCATAGTATTTGTTATAAATGTAAAAAAATATGATCCCATTTCGATCCCATAACAAAACTTGTAGGACATGATGCTGAAATATGTATGTTTCTGTGAGATTTTTTTCAAAATTTTCAAAATATAGGTTTTTGAAAAATTCAGTTTTCAAATTTTTTTTGGGTAACCTTGAAAATATTTTTTTTCGAAAGTACTCGTGTGACATATCAAATTAAAGCTCATAATATAAGCTACATTTTGGTACTTTTCCCACTCATCTATGTCAATTCCAGCTTGATTTATGCGTCATTTTGTGATTGCACTTATGCAGAAAATTTGGTTTTTTTCCATATTTCAGAAGGGTATAACTGGAAAACTACAACACATAAAAATCTGATATTTTGCACTTTAACATATCTCAGGTGGTACTTCATGACAACCAAGTATGACTAAAATCGGAGATGGTCATGTTCAAAATTGACAAAAAATTGGTTCACTTGACATGGAATGACCCATATGAGTTGAGTGACCGCCGGCATGGTCTTGTGGTTAGCGTCGCTGACTTCAGATCTGTCGGTCCGGGTTCGATCCCCGGTACCTCCTCGAATTTTTCTGAGATAGGGAGGTCTGGTAGGGGTCTTGTGATTCAAATTGAGGAGCTACTTGATAGAGCAGTAGCGGCTCCGGTCATGGAAACCACCGTTAACGGCCGTGGGTGTCGGCATGCTGACCACATGCCTCCAATCCTACCATCTGCCTATGGTAGATGAAGCAGCAGTCAGGTGGTAGGCCTTGTCCCTTTAAGGGATGTTAGCGCCACGGAGTTATATGAGTTGAGTATTCACACTTCGTTGCTTCACTACCATTATTTTGGTATTACTGTACATGTTTGAAGGATCCTCATCCTTAAGAATATTCTCGTAATGTTCAACAGAAACAATATTCTGTGGCTTCATGAATAAACTTCTACATCCTCATCCTTATTTCTGAAACACATTGTCAACTGTAAAATCTTTCTCAGGAAGATCCTTATGGGTATCTGGTGGACTTTTTCTGAGCATTTTGATCAGAACTGGTTTGATTAAAAAAACCTAAAACAGAAACATTGCCAAATTGAAGAAACAACTACATTTTCCCCTATTAATGAAAAGACAAAATTAAAAGTTTTTTCTCATCCATGGGCTTCTAAATTTCAAAATATATTCAAGCATGAAAAAGATATAAAAAGGAGAGGAAGGTGCCAGAGAACTTACCAATTGGCAGGAGAAGCTGGTCTTCAATTGGTGCTGGCTCTGGTATCATAGAAACACATAAAAAGAAAGAACAGAACAATAAAAACGAAAATTTTCGGACAAACTTTGCCCTTTGTCAATCACTTAGAGAATGGAGCTTGAAGAGAAAGTGTAGGGTTGCCAACCTAGCCAACTGATGAAGAATGGCATCCTATGTTCTCTGGCCAGGAGGGAAAAGGTGTTATCTGATGTTGAGGTTGGGGGGGTTTCTGGATTTGGTTATCCACTGGTGAGCCAGTTCCCACCTTCTCAGTTGGGAGGGGATTCAAAAAATTCATTATCACTTTAGCCAAAAAGAACAACCACAGTATCAAAAATTGAATAAAAACTAGTCATGTTGATAGCATACTTCCATGTAAAAAAGTCAGGAATATACCAAACTAATTGTGAAAACTGTGAACAGATTTACATAAGAAGAACAAGGAAAATGATCATGAAATATGTAAAGAAGAAAAACTAACAAAATCTCTCAAAAACAAAGATCTGGAAATAAAGGAAAAAATTTATATGAAATTTGAAAATTGCCAAAGGAATGGAAAGAATCTATTTTTATACCGATCCATAAAAGGGGAGATAGGGCTGAATGTAATAACCAGGGCCCGTATTCAGATGACCTAAAATTGTTTGAAAAATGATCTATAAAATGACCCTAAATTTTAAAGAAAATGACTTATTAATTATAAAAAATTACCTAAAACTGAAATTTTATTTATAAAAAATTATTGTACACACAAAGTTTTAGACTTATTTTTACATAATTGTAAAAACTGTAAATAACTCTTAATGCTGTGAATGTTCTTTTCTCACGGAAATTTTATACTGGCACTGAGGCACTGGCGAGTCAAACTTCGGCATTTGCTTTTGAGGTCTGCCGGATTATATTATTGTTTATTGAGGGTAAACAGTAGTTTGCACTCTCAATTCCAAGCAGGAGGCAGACTCAATCCAATAACAATAGTAATATAATACAAAATTTTGGCATTCCTTTGATTCTCATTTCCGATTGAGACACGACAACACTTTTCCTTCTTGCATTAAACAAACAACACTTCAAAGAGAGAACCACTAGCGACGAAAAAAAGTTAATACACTCAATGTAAATGCATGAAAATGACTAAATAAGGAAGCAAATGACACAAAAATAACAAAATAATGACCTAAAAATATAAAATTGCATAAAATGACCCAATAAAAATGTATTTCTGTAATACAGAGGCAATGATTAGGATTTATCTACAAGTTAGCAATTTCTATGCAGCACCAATAAAAAGATGACATGTCCAATATACTTCTGTCAAGATTAACCCCATATGCGGACAAAATCATTAGAGATCACCAATGTGGATTTAGGCGAAATAGATCAACCATTGATCAAATATTCTGTATTTGCCAAATCTTGGAGAAAAAGTAGAAATATAATAAGTCTGTCCACCAGCTACACATAGATTTTAGAAAAGCATATGATTCAGTTAAGCGAGGCAAATTATACAATATCCTCATTGAGTTTGTGATACCAAAGAAATTAGTTAGACTGATCAAAATGTGCTTAAATGAAATCTATAGCAGAGTCAAGGTAGGGAAACTTATATCAGATAGGTTTGCCATTAAAAGCGGCTTGAAGCAAGCAGATGCACAGTCGCCTTTACTTTTTAATTTCACTTATGCCATTAGGAAAGTTCAGGAAAACACGATAGGCCTAGAATTAAGTGGCAGTCACCCAAATTCAGCTTATGCAGATGATGTTTGCTTGTTGGGCGATGGCATAAACACAATCGAGAGAAATGCAGAAAGTCTTTTCGATGCCTGCAGGAATGTTGGATTGGAAATTAATACAGAAAAGCTATGTATATGGTCATAAAAAATGAAAATAACAGGCTATTGAAATAAATCGTTCGAACAAGTGTAAAAATTCAAATATCTGGGAGCAATAATTACAGACACAAATAATAATATGGCAGAAGTTAAGTGAAGACTCAAATCAGGAAATGGCTGCTTTTATGTAGTTCAGAAACTCTTTATCTTCTCGTCTTCTGTCCAGAAATCTAAAAATATAAGATAATTATCCTGCCGGTTGTATTATATGGATGTGGGACATGGTCGCTTAACTCTTCGGGAAGAACATAATCTGAGAGTCGAAAACAGGGTGCTTAGGAAAATATTTTGGCCTGTGAGAGATGAAAATGGGGACTGGAGAAAACTGCATGACAACTAGCTTCATAACCTGTACTTGTCACCGGATATAGTAAGGTAATTAATTCACAGAGGATGAAATGGTTTGGACATGTTGTGTGCATGGGGGAAGAAAGATATCTCAAAAGTATTGACTGGGAGACCCGAAGGGAAAAGACCACTTAGAAGACATAGACGTAGGTGAGAGGACAATATTGGGATAGATTTAAGAGAAGTACGATTTCGGAGGGATGGTTGGATGGAGTTAGCACAGAATAGGGTTGAATGGCAGTCTCAGGTGAGCATGCCAATGAACCTTCGGGTTCCATAAAATAGATAATATTCCTTTAGCCTGCTTAGGAATTGTCTATTGCCATTGAGTAAGTAAGTAATTGCTGAATTTTTATATACTACAATCTGATTGAAAAGTTAGTAAAAAATAGTGCCACCAGGTACACATCAGATTTCCTAAGAAAGATTTGGCAATTGACTATAGTTAAAAATGAGGAAGAGGATCCTACTAAAATAATAAGTGTAGCAACAAAGTGTGTATAGTCAACTTATATTTATTGTAGTCGCTTCACTGTGTAAGTTCCATAATATTAATGATTTACTGCATCAGTCTTCATATTATGTGGCAATGTTGTTTGACATAGGACCAATGTCTCCACTCTCCCTTAGGTTGCATTGTACTGTATTAAAAACTTTTTGTCTTATTTCAGAAGAGATCAGAACCCAAGAAAGTTCTGGTTACTGATTTTGAGGCTTCACCACTAATGACAGAAGAAGAGGAAGAAGACGATAGCACTAGAGATCCTGATTGGCAGAAAACTCCGATCTTCAAAAAACTTCAGAAACTTAAGGTAGCTACCTAGTCAATGACAATTTTTAATAAGCAAGGAAAATTAATTCTTTATTTTCTTCCGTTTTTCCCGGTCTGAAAATGGTTGTTTGCTAGTTGCCTTTTGCTGGCCACTGGATTGCCAGTATCACACCCATCTGTCAAAAGGATGCCTTTTCCTTTAATTACAACTTCACTGCTTTTATACTATACTATGTTGCTACTAAGAGTACAAAGCATTGTGCTATATTGAGCTGATATGGTACAAAATTTCAAAATTCAGATGAGAGGAGTACAGTATTCAAATAATACCCGCATCCCAGTTTTTCATTCGCAATTTTTGAAAATATATGTGGATAATATTAGAATATAGACGCTATATTAATCTTAAATGTAATTTTCCTCTTCTGAGTGACCACCCCTGATAAATTTTACAATTCATCGTCTATGTTCACAGCAATTGTTTATTTTGCTATTTTCAGTTTTTAGAGTGGAATTTCTTTCTCCAGACATTCAAATAGGAGATTTTAAGAATAGATCAATTTTATTATATAATATTAATCTGTTATTCTTATAATTCTGCAATAAAAACATTACAAACAATGGTCCCTAGAATTTCAGCAGACCATAATTATTTTTCTTTACCACAGGTATTTTTTTGTCAATTCTTGTGGTCATGGAATTGTAAGTTTCTGTTCATGGAAAATCAGGAAAATTAATTTTGATATTTCTGTGGAAACTTGTATTATAAAACTTTTTTTTAACATTGTTTCAGAGTGAAAGATTTTCTGTTCGAAATGAACCAGAAAGAGTTGCAGTGAAGAGGGGATCAGATGGACAGCTCAAATGTACTTGTAAAACTGCTTGTAAAAATAAACTGTGTGGATGCAAGAAGAATAACACAAGCTGCACCTCAGACTGTAGGTGCAACCAAGATGAATGCCAGAATAGAATGAATGTAAGTATTTTAGAATGTGATCAAATTGTAATTTTTTTTAAGTAGTATAAAAATACTTTTCCAGTTAGTTATGCCTGTTTTCAACAACTTTTAATAATCATATGTTACCTTTAGTTTATATTTATGTTTATATTTCGTAAGTGTTCCTTGTGTCATCACTCATCAGATACAAATGAACTTGTGTTCATGTTGATTGATTAATTTTAATAATGAAATCCCTGTAGTGTAATGTGTAATCCTATATTCGTAGTTTACTTCCAGGTCAAATGAACATTTAAATAAAGACTCTACGGTGAGAGAAAAATAAAACAAATGGTACATATGTACTTTCTATTCTAGATGCCTCATATTACCTAGGTAGGGAAATGTCAAAAGTAGTGTCATAATGAATTGTATTTTCTTTTTAGGTGACAAAAACCCTATTTGAAGACAGCAGTGGTGAAAGCCTGGATGACGAGAATAAAGATCCAAGTGAAGATAATTTTAAAAGACCAAGGTAAGTTGCGTGGAATTCTGAAATTCAGATAAATTAAAATAACTTATTTTGTTTTGGGCTTATTTTGTCTCTGTTAAAAATTAATATGAAATGTTATATGGAATTTTTAATTTATATCAGAAGTTCGTTTTCTTGCTGATTTATTACTGTTCTTTAATAGTTCCGTGAAGCTACTAATCCAGTACATCAGTGAAAGTGACATGATAAGCGTAGTCTATTACTTCTGGTGCGAGTTTGTATACTTGGCATGGCATGTATCTTCTACTTTAAATACACTATAATTTCAAGCTGAATCTTGCCTTCTTTCTTTTCAAGCTAGAACTGATACGAAGCATGCTATAATATATCATAATATTTAGGAAGTTTACCCAGTGAAGTAATCTAATACAGTGGAACCTCGTTAAGACGTTTTCCTAGGGACTGAGAAAAATATACTTCTTAAGCGGGAAAACGTACTACTGAAAATTAAAAAAAAAAAATCGTAGGGAGTATGTAGATAGGCCTATGTTTTCTAAGTTGCTCAGAACCACTCAAAAGTGCATCCTAATGACTCAGAAATACCCATATTGACACACAGGAGCTTCTATGCCAAGCCATTAGTTATGCGAGATTTAAATTGTGTAAACAAATACATAGGCCTAACGATTTTATTTGAAAAAATTAAACAAAAGTTGCAAAAATTGAAGGAATGTATGGGAGCCATATTTAATGAAAAACCATACGAAATTCACACAAAAAAGCATCCACTTTATTCTAAAACATCACACATGAAACAAGTTGCACTCCACAATCTATTAACAAACATAAAATAACTGGAAGTGTAATTGTTCAAAATTTCAGACGTGCCTGAATGTTAGCGAACAAAGTCAAATTGCTAATGAAATGTGATCCTATACCCATGTGAGAAGCATGATCTGCTTTTTTAGCCTACATTTCATCAAACATTCTAATATTTTCTTCTCGACACCACACGAACCGTAAGAAATTTGAAACATATTTCACTACCTAGAGAGCACAATAAAAATATCACGAAAAAAAATGGCGACTACACAGCTGACGCTGAAAAATCTACATGACGTCAAAATGACCAATGAGAAGCAAACACAATGGCTGCCGATTGGTGTCCAAATGACCAATGAGAAGCAACTATAATGACTGACGATTGGTCCCATAGAGCAAAGAGTACAAGAATTCTGACATAGAGATTACACGATCGGACACAAACAAAGCATGTGTTTGGCAAAGTGTGGTTGGCGAGCCAAATACGAACGTACTAAGCGTGAAACCAAAACGTGTTAAAGAAACATTTAAACATGTAATTATTAAGATTGGGGCCGGGACTTCCAAAAAACAACTTACTATGCGGGAAAACGTAGTAATGAGGAACGTGCTAACGAGGTTCCACTGTATATAAAATCGAAAGTGTGTATGTATGTATGTATGTTTGTTCCTTATACAAATCTACATTTCTTTACCAATTTAAACGACATTTTGCACACATACCCAGTTAAGCCCGGGAAGTAAAGCTGTCAACATTAAAATTGAAACAAATCAGTCCTTCCCTTGAAAATTATATAATTTCTGTGAATATTCTACTGAAAAAAATGAAATGTTGTTCAGTTCACATGACAACAGTGTATTGTTTACTTTGATAACATTGGGCTTTGGCGACTATATAATGCTGGACTTTAACGAATTATGATTTCATCGATGTAATATATTGGCGAAAATAATTACTGAAAATGAAATCCACGAAAATAAAGCACAGTGTGATGTAGTCACATAACTTTCTCTACCCTCGACATAAGAAATATTTTCTCACTTCACATTTTGATGTAGAATAAGAGGTCTTATTGCAGGGACGACTTAAGTGTGTGAGTATGCTATATCAGAAGTCTGTAAATAATCCTTTCCCCTTATACGTTATCCATAGCTGTAGGCTTTGTATTAGTTGAGAAATAGGGATGTTTATCATAGGCCCTAAGCATGGGGTGGAACATTTTGAGTCCTATGCTCGCAGTATATTATGTCCCGGGTTTTAGGGGAAAGTATGAAAGTGATACTGCATTTCTCTTTTATTTCAACCCCGAAACGGTTGTATGGTAACATGAGAATGAGAAATGAAATTTTCCGTCAAGTCAATACAATCTTATTTAATTTATGTTTCTTCTTATTTCAACCCCTCCCAAGCATGATGTGTAGAAGCAACGGAATGCAGCATTCGACATCCTCTATGAGCCATAAAAAGCTATATCTGGCATTTTCTGATGGAATAGTTTGAGTGTGATATATCTTTTTCTTCATTTCAAGTTATACATACATAAAGTCCTCCATAAGTTAATTTCAAATTAAAAAATACAAAGCCCGGGCGACGCCGGGCCTTTTCAGCTAGTCATTATATAAGAATGATGAGATGGATTGTTACACATTAACTTCACTCGAATTGTCACTGACCTGGACTGCAGTTTCGAATGGCATCCTCATTCATCCTTAGCTAGACTCCATCTGCTGGTTGGTTAGTGTCAGTATCCTCTGGTGGGCAAATAATGAACCTTCTAATCAGATCATCATCCCCGGGAATTTCGAAGTTCGTGGGCCTGTTACTATAGGAACCAGAGGATACTGACACCAACAAACCAGCAGATGAAGTCTAGCTGAAGATGAATGAGGATGCTTCCGAAACTGCAGTCCAGGTTCGTGACAATTCTAGCGAAGTTAATGTGTAACAATCCATCTCATTTTTATATGGTATAATATGTTTATTTTTCTTCATCCAAATTAGTAGCCTGGCCAGCTTGTATGAAGCACTGTGCAATGCTTACCGTATATACTCGAATACTACCCGCATATTTTTTTCAAAAATCACGAATGAAAAACTGGGGTGCGGGTATTATTTGAATACTGAATACTCTCATCTGAATTTCGACATTTTGTACTATATCGGCTCAATATAACACGATGCTTTGTAGTAGCATCACAGTAGGCTTATAGTATAACGTAACGAAGCTGTAATGAAAGGAAAATGAAACAAAGAAGATGCTTTCTTATGCAAATGGTCCGCATAGAGACGCCAAACAAACAGTGCAGTCACGGCGCACGTGCAGTACAATAATTCGGGGAAAAGTTCGGTGGAGTTCGGCAAATTTCCAGACTACTTTGACCTTGAGTCGAACGCACATCATCGCGGGTGATTCCCGCAGAATGAAGAGTGTTGTTGTTGTTGTTGAGGTATTACGCTGCACGTATAAGACAGCGAGATTTCGGCGGGCTGTTACCATGCACATTATTTTTATAAGTGCCTTTTAGCCTATCATATTTAATTATTTTATGATATGAAATGTTAATTATAACTGTTTAATTAAGAATAAAACTGGCAAAATAACTTGATATATGGGCCTGTAGATTTTTTTCAAACTTATTTTTGAAAAATTTGGGTGCGGGTATTATTCGGGGGCGGGTAGTGTTCGGGTATATACGGTATATTTTGTATTCTCATTACATTGTTTGTATTTACATAACTCATAACAGATATTGCAAGTGTCTAAGTTGTGCTCACTTGTTTCATATCTTTTGTATTATTGTTGTTAACACATGCAAGTTCTTCAGCATTAGTTGATTGAATTTCAGATATTATGCTGTATTTAAATTCACTTACCATCTTTAGGTTTGATCTGGGCTGCTTAGAGGCCACAAAATTTTTGCTTGTAATTCTGTCTCCAAGTATAAAGGGAATTTTGCAAATGTAATGCTGCAGTGAAGACTGTGGGTCTGCATTTGTGAATTACTGAACACACGTTCACTTCTTACAGTAAGTACAATATGGGATCAAATTGTGTAAGAGAAATTTCCAACAAACTGATACAGTAATCGATAGAAAGAGATTTGTAAGTCTCTATGTCTTTATAGAATAAAAGCTAGACCAAATAGGTGCTAATTTTGACTAATGTAATTAAGTTCGTTAGATTGTAAATAACTAGGAGGTGCCCGTGGCTTCGCCCACGATAATTCATTTAAAAATTAAAAATTAAGAGTATAATGGCCAGTTGCAGAAAAGCAAATCAATTTTGATCAGAGATTGATGGGAGTTTGACCAGAGTTAGATCGGCGATCAGTTACAGTCGGGTTGCACAAACAACAATCAGTGCTAATCGGCGATCAGATCTCTGGTCAGAATTGATCACCCATATTTTGCTGGTCAAATAATGATTCTCCAATCAACTCTGCTGGTATTGTGTTTGTAAACAGAGATAGGCCTATGAAATCTGTTTATATGTGAGGTTAGAGGTCAATGCTTATGCTTAATTGAATAGAAAATACGCCTACGGTATATAATATTCCTTTCGCCAAAAGATCGTGTTATACACGCGATTCTTACAGAATTCATGTGCAAGGGGAATAAGTTACACACAGCACTGTAAGCAAAGACTCCTTACCTAAACATGGTATGCAATACGTAAGTAAAGATAAAAACCACAATAGCCTACTTTTCCATCATAATTTCAGTTGTGCATAACAACTCTGTATGTTATCCAAATCTCTCTAGGCATATACTTCTTAGGTTCTAGGCCTTTCTGGACTGCATCTACTGAAATCTGAAGCAATGTTTTGCCAGGCATTATCTTTCTGCTTTGCCCAAACTGCATCGGTCTTTTATTTTCATTGATGCTCGTGTAACCTTCTTAAATATTCAGCAACAATGCTTTCTAATTCCAGCTCAAATTTGGGCCCTTGATATCCTTATTGGTCAGACATTTTCACATATGCAAGGAAAGTAAAATAATTAAAGCACAGAATGTCAATACCACTGCCTTCTAAACTATATTACTCGTGTATAATTCTCGAGACGGCGGTGGTCAATACGTATAATTATGCGCAACACAGGGAAAATGGCCGCTGAAACAACTGAATGGTGCACTGCGACCTGGTTTAGCGTTGTTGCCACATATGTTTTTCCGTCAAATCGAGAATCAGTTGACCGTAGTGCCTTGATCGAAGATTAGCCATTCTGCAACTCAACACTGAAATGATTGACAATCAAACTAATCATAGATCAACTGATTGGCGATCAAGAAGAGATTTTCTGCAACCGGCCATAATAATTATTAAAGCATTATATTTATTAACACTTGCACGCGAATCATTCATAAACTAATCCATTAATAATATTAATGAAACAACTAAAATTCCAGCTTCAGAGTACATTCTACGATTAGAAAGCGCCCCCTGGGAAAACTATATCAGAATCGATTATGCAGTTCCAAAGAAACCTGTGAACACATAATACGTATTGTTTCTCAACTGTTTATTGACATGAATATGATGTGAATTTTATTTTATCAATTCAGTGTAATTTTCAGACATTATATAATGTTTCAAGGGAAGGAATGGTTTGTTTGGATTATTATCAGCGATATTTCAAGAGTTAAACCATCAATATTTTACTGCTGGTGCCCTCGGTGCTTCGCCCGCCATGATTCATTGACTCCAGGATTTTTAAGAAATTTACACTGGTAGATTATTAAAAATGTTTGTGGTTCAGAGCTATGAAAATTGTAAGTAAAAATAAAATTAGAATATTTGTTCATTGTGTTCATTTCACTTAGGCCTTATAAAATAGCGGTTTACCTAATTTTGTAGTCGTCATGAAAGTTTACACTGCGAGAGACGAACATTGCCGAGTATACCCGATGTCTCACGAAGCGAGCGAGCAAGCACGCTATTTAGGGCCGTTGAATTGTACCGGTATAAGAGTAGATGATAGATTGAATAAGCATAGCTTAGGGTTTTGATATGTATTTTTGTAAATAGCTAACATGACCGATTGCAATTGGTACTGCCTAAAGGTCTTATAAATAAACATGAAGTAAATATATTATGATGAAGATAAAAACAAAATACTGAGAATACGATTGCTTATTTTTATTCATTGCCCTCATTGGCTTAGTTTCATTTTGACTGAGTGTGCATAAATTATAAGGTGTTTACTTGCAAGTGTCACTTTTCTTATTTTAATTCTTATAGAACTACGCCTTTCTCTTCATTAGAACTGGGGATATTGTTAAAGAACAAGGTTTTATTCAGTAAATCTCAGCTTCCCAGCGTGAAAAGATAAAAAGAAATTGCAGTAGGAAACATTTTGAAAATGTATGAAGCGGAATTTGGAGAAGTTCACAGTGCCAAACAAATATTCAAGATGTCAAGGGAAAATGCAACATGCGGATGTGTGTTCTCAATGGAGAAACCTCCTGTGGTCTGCCTTGTCTTCTGAATCAGTTGAGGAATTTGATGTCATACTGGCATGTTGTCATGGTAGCTCAATGGTAGAGCATCAGCGCGTTAAGCTGAAGATCCGTGTTCAAATCCCGGTCATGACATATAATTTTTCAAGCTGATTCTTACTTGTATCCATTGATTTGCTTAAAACTGGTCAAGATAGGGCCCAGATGTACCCAAACGAGCTTGAACGGAATTTAAATATTCCTGAAAGGAGGTCAAAGAATCCTACAGTTATCATAGAGTCCTGAAAAGTAATTGAAGGGCTAGCTAGAAAGGGTCTGAAAGATGAAACAAATTCTTAAAAATAGAAAGAGGCATTGTAGAAAACTGATTGAATATCCACTACAGTCAAACCTCTGTATAACGAGATTGATATAACGATAAACCTGCTCATAGCAATATTTTTGTTCGGTCCCGGCGAATTTCCTATCTTAATAATGTTAAATGTAACTTACTACAACAATGAAGCTATTTTAGAAACACCCTTTTGTAAGGATATTTGGAGCTTTGAATTATTGTTACTGCAAACCAGTAACTTAGCCTCCTCGATGGTAGCTGGTATTAGATCAGTATCCTCCCCAACCACCAATATTATTTTCTTAGGAATTCTATAAAAGAAACATTCATGAGGGGTAAAATAGGATCACTGAGGCCAAAATCATCTATTATGTGCAAAAACATACGGTGAGTTAGTTACTTCAACATGTACATAATGTACAATTAAAACACCATAAGGAGAAACTGTTATAGTGAACTGGTGAATTTACTTGTCTTTTTCTTCTCTTCTCCCACCATCTATGAGTTTGAAATTTCTAACATATGGCTAGACTCAAAGAGAGCCCATGATTCGTGATGTTAAACCAGTCTGAATAGAATATTTTGTAGTGTGCGGGTGTAAAATAGCTATGGTTACGATTCAACGGAAGTCAGTAAGTTGAGTAACAAGATTAGGGTTTTTTTGTGATTCACTTTATCTCATGTCCATTTCATGAGCTATTATCCTGTAGATTCCACAGTTTTCTGCATGCAGTCTTTCTAATGCATGGTAAATCACAGCCCCTCAATATAACAACAACCCTCATATAACAATACAATCTGCTAGAGCTCACAGATATTGGAGGTTTCACTGTATTTGAAAATTGTTTAGAGCATACACTTTGAAGAGTGATTTCTTGTAGGCAAGGATGACACCTTGGATTAATGTTTGCATGTTCTTTTAGTATTTTGTTGGTTGTTTAGTATTTTCCATAAAGAAGCTATGTCCTGACTTTAGGCGATTTCTCTTAGGAAAAGTGTGTCATTAATGGTTTCATATATTGTATGTTATGTTCTTCTGTGACCAAATGATCAAACTTCTGCTGTATTTGTAGTATTATTTTATCCTTATCTGGTTTTCTGTTACCATTGTTAGGTCTCAGTTTTGTTACTGTAGTTTGCTTGGTTAATAGGACTATTGAATGAAAATTATTAACTAGCTTGATGTTTCGTCAATGTTCTAATTTGTGTTGTAGGTACAGTTCATAAAAATATACTGTTATATTAGCCGAATTATAATCAGTTTTCGTACTTCTAAGAAAATCTCGAGTTGTCTTACAATGAATTTCTTGAATCAAAATGCTTAAATAACATTTGCAAATGAAAGTGTTTCTTGAACCTTGGCAGAACCTGGATACCGAGCTGGCTATAAAGAGGACTGCGTTCTTCTCAAAGTAACAGAAGGAAGGAGGGGACACATGTTGATAGAATTTCTATTTAGAAGCTGTAAGTGACAGAAAGAAATGATTTAAGTGGATTTTTAGGTTAACTGTTATAACCACATATCTGTCCAAATTGAGAGGATGAGTCAAATGAAAATCTTGAGTGGACCAGATTATTAGAGTTTAAACACAGTCCTAAGTTGAAAGCATTGCTAACTGCACTTTAAGAAGCAACATTAAAGCTGAACAATTGTACTGATGTGGAAGTCAACAAAAATTTGAAAGATCATTGTACATATAAAAGGAAACATCACACAGAAAGCATACTGCAAAATTGTGGTCTTCTGAGATGAATTATTCCATTCACAAAATTTAATATTCCTAAGTATTTCATAGTAATACAACCGTTATATGTTAAGCTACTTTTAAAAATCCATTGTGATTGTTCGTGGAAAATTTATATATAGACGTATTCTTTGGGAATAAGTCATATCCCATAGTATACCAAGGAAGTAGTTTTAAATTGTTTTCACATAAAAAGATTTGTACAGAATGGGTTTTAGAAGTGGAAATACAGAAAAATGGATGGTGATTCTGCTAAGAGAATTAATCTACCTCATTGGGTATGAAGAGGGAGAGAGAAAAAACACATGGTGAACGTACCATATATACTCGAATATTACCCACTTTTTTTTTTTTTTTATATATTTTTTTTATTATTATTATTATTATCACGAACGAAAAACTGGGATGCGAATATTATTTGAATACTGGACTCCTCTCATCTGAATTCCGACATTTTGTACCATATCGGCTCAATGTAGCACAATGCTTTGTGGTAGCATCACAGTATAAAGTAGCGAAGCTGTAATGAAAGGAAAATTAGACAAAGAAGGCGCTTTCTTATCCACATAGTCCGCCGTTACTGGTGGTTAAACAAAGCTTGACTAGTACAAATGCCTTATCAAGTAACAGTTCAGTACAAGTAGAAGCACTAATTTGGGTAAAGTCATTGAATTTCTGCATGACTTTGACCTTGGGTCAGATGCACGTCATCGCGTGTGGATTCCCATTGCACAGCTGTATTCTTTGGGAATAATATCATCTGAGAGTGTTGGAAAACAGGATGCTTAGGAAACTATTCAGACCTAAGAGAGATGAAAACGTGGACTGGAGAAAACTTGATAGTGACAAGCTTCATAACCTGTACTCTTCACTGAAGGGTATTTAAATAATGGAAGATGAAATGGGCTGGACACGTTGTGCACATGGAGAGGAAAGCCATAATTATCTCAAAAATATTGACTGGGAGACGCGAAGAAAGAGGACTTCGAAGACCTAGACGTAGGTGGAAGGTCAATATTTGAATAGATTTAAGGGAAGAAGGATTTACGAGAGATGGTTGGAATTAGCTCAGAGTCAGGTTGAATTATGGGCTTATATAAACACAGCAATGAACCTCCAGATTCCATAAAATAGATAATACACTAAACTCGCTAATCCGCCCATTCCTTATGGCTGCTGGATTGTTGAGAGTGTATCTTGTATCAACCATCTATAAACAGCTGCATTCAGTTCTTCATTCTCACTGTTTTGTATAACCTTCCATTTTCCCAACTTGCTCTCCATTTGGCTTGCATGCTGTCTAATAACATCTTTTTGATGTCATAAATAGTTGCTCGTACAACATTGTACTCGTTCAACTTATTTAAAATTTCTAGTTTCTGCCTGTGGTCTAGTGTAACGTGTTCCTTTTAGAGCCATGATACTGAACTGTAAAGGAAACCACAATTTCAAATATGTAGCCCAACATTGCTGTGCACGATAATTAACTTAACATTGTTGGGGCGCATCATTTCTGCTTGAGCAAGAGGAGGCCAGATATATACCGGATTACTGAGAGGCCAGATTAGCGAGAGTTTAGTGTATTCCTCTAGCTTGCTTAGGGGGCTGTCACACTGGATCGATCGAGGGACAGCGTCCAACCGACTGGTATAACGAACCTATAAACAGCAGTGGTACCAGTCACATAGCATCGATCGCCTGCAATCAACAACGAGGGCGAGAGATCATCTGGTCTGTGAAATCAAACCTGTCCGTTTTTCAATCGCCAGTCGATGGCAAACTTCGTACCCACCTGAATTTCAGAATTGATGCTGGAAGATTTAACTTACACAATAATGTCGTTTTAGACTTATATTTGAATGAAATAGAATTGCACGAATCATTTAAGACATTTAAAACGATATCTTCTTATATAATTAAATTTTAAAAATACAAAAACAGATCGAGTTGTAGCACCTAGCGGTGGGCGATCGAACTACAACAAACAACAAACCTCTTCGCTCGGCCGACTGGTGGAAGCTTGAAGTAAACAGATGTAGCCTTAGATAGTAGGCATAATATTAAACCTTACATCCCAACACATGTAGTATGATAATGTGCAGGAAATAGGCATTCGTATTCCTAATAAGGTAATATACTTTACCTCTAATATACAGTGATGAGTAGACCTAGTAAAATCATATAGGTACATAACCTATAATATTTCCGTTGATATATGACGCTCGATGCAGTGTGACAAGGAACAGAAATTCAGCCGAGAGCGCTTGATAGCAGTCGGCTGGTCTTGTTCGATCGAAGCTCAGTGTGACAGGTCGCATAGGAATTGTCTACTGCTATTGAGAAAGTACTAATAATTGATTTGTTGTTATATGGCTTAAACTGCTGTTACTAAAGAGCAAATATAGTTACAAAAATAATCAGCATTTACTGTTGATATTCTGTGCATTGGTTCATTTGCTAATTATTATGTATATACCACTCCAGTTTCATTGATAGGGATAAGTTTAACCTCGAGTTATGAGTTCTCATTACTTGATTTGACAAAATTCTTTATTTTTTTCATCAGGTTAAATGCAGTAACTCGGGGCTGGAATCAAAATGGCTTCTATAAATCAGACATTTGGTGTAAAATTGTTGTATTTGAATATCTTAAATCCTGTTTCTAATAGAGAAAAACCTTGAATGAAAAAAAGAAGAAATAATTCAAGACACATACATAAATATCCCACTCTCTTTGTGAGATAAGTTAATCGGCATGTTTATGCAATGAAAATTGTGGAGATTATCATCTGACTCTACCTCTATACACAGTTGGATCATTAATATAAATTCTAGAAGTCCTAATTTGATTATTTTTGTATATAATGTTATATCATAGAAAACCAGGTCTGGAAAAATTATAAATTTATAGTTAAGAGATACTGATACAGTAAACTCCAGATTATCCATTGGGTGGATTATCCGTGCATGAAAATTTGAATTTCCCGCACTTAATTTTGTCAGATTTTTTATTTTCTGCGCTTAACTTTGTCTTATGCACTATATAGTGACAAAATGCTGGAAATTCAAAATCTCGCACCTGGTTTTGTTCCAACAGTGTGGAAGACAGCTTACAAGGGAACTGTACGGGTTATCATGTCGAAACCTATCTTCAAATTTAGCACATCGGTAGGTCATCGTTGCAAACATACACATGCCCAAAAAAAATAACTGCTCATAAGAACTTTTAGTGAGTGAAAATTAATTGCGAATCTGGTAATTCAAAATATTGAGTAGCCTCGCACAGCTGTCAGTGTGAAGGAGTTGGGACCTTTTTTACAGCTCACACACTGGTGTGTTTGCTGTGTGACAGTACTCCAGAGCAGGGAACCTGCTCCTGGTGTAGGTGTACGTGTGTTATCTCTCCCTTTCCTTATCACTATGAAAGCGTTTAATATTATAATAATGAATAATAGCTTCCTCTGATACACATGTTTGTATTCCAGTAGGTTTTGCGAAGTAACTAGTACCTGTTTAAGTGTTTAGGATTAGCAAAGTGATTCTCTCTCTCTTTTTTGACTTATATACTTATATATATACAGTAAAACCTGTCTGAAAGACCACCCCTCTTTAGCGACCACCTCCTTTAAAGACCAATTTTTCTAGGAACGGACAGTAAAACCCATAAGGCCAATGTTATTTGTACCCCTATTAAACGACCACCCCTCTCCCCGACCAACGACCAGAGTTTCATTTGCCTTAAACTCCTCTATAACGACCAAAATCTTAAAAAAATATTTACTCAAATGGTAGGCATTAATCAGCATTTGAACAGAAATTCTGATGTGGGCTCTGCAATTTTCAATACAATGTTATGGGCTGTTTTCTTTTCGCGTTCTGGGAAAATCCTTACAGTAGACAGCGTACAAGTACCTTACAGCGCACGGTGTGAATGGGACACATTCTGATCTCCTACCTCTGACCTGCTTGTTTCAATACCCTTAAGAATTCATACCTTTATTATCTATATGATCGCAGTGACTCTCGGAGGGGTAATTCTATTTCTTATGAAAACGTTTATTCAGTGGACATGAGGGGGTTTCTGAAATCAGAGATGCCAACTGCTACGGAATTTCCGTAGTTTCTACGATTTTCTTGAATTTGCTACGACTTTCTTGAATTTGCTACGACAATACGGAAATTGTACTGAATATTACGAATTTTACGAATCCCAATATCTATTTTTAAAATTTTTCGTTTCTCCCACGAACAAAAAAAAAAGTTAATGAATGTGTCAGCGGATTTGTTATCATGAGAAATAGTTTGTAAAAGAAAACACAAGTTGTGTTGGTGACATTGGACACTACAATCTTTGACGTGTGTGTCTGTTAACCAAAGATGTTATATCTTACAGTTATAACATAATTGTAGTTATAACATCTTTGGTGTTGACGTATTTTCTCTTTTTGATTATCACTGTAATGCCGCTGACGACTGCCGATGCCGTTGCTTGCTAGAAGTTTTATTGAGTGTTGCAGTGCAAGTAGAATATTGAGGAAATGTCGTGTAAACATAAAACCAGTGATGAGTCTGATGGAGAAAAACGAACTGCGGAAAATCAGCAGTATACGGAAGAGTTTCCTTCCCATGGACCTTCAAAAAATTGCACCGAATCACGTATTTTGTGAAACCTGTAATTGTGAGTTTTCGGTTAAACATGGAGGTCGCGATGACTGTAGACGCCATGTGATCTCAAAAAAGCATGAAGAGTACGGATGTGTCAAGGGGCAGCACAGAAAGACGCATATATTAATTTGCCCGAGACATAGAGTTCCCCCCCCCCCATATCCGATTAGACTCACACTACTGATAACCACCTTTCTAGGTTGGCATCTCTGTGAAATTCTCGATTCTAAGAAACGTGCTGGACGAGTCCCTTTCATTGTCCTCCAAGCAAAATTTAATGTAGGGAAAAAGACATGTCTTTCTTTTCCTGGAAAACATTACCCCGTTATACTGTAAATAGAGGCTGGGTGTTCTTGGCCTGCATAGTTTAAGTGTCTTATTGTTGTGCTGCAATTTGAAATACAGTAAAAGTAAGTAATAATCAACTATGTGTTACATAATACACCTACTGTATTGTACCGTATTTATTCTATTGTATTTTCAGTTTCAAGACGTAAAAATGCATTCCCCCTATTAAGAGACCACCCCTCTTAAAGACCACTTTTTCTTGGAACCAGCGATGGTTGTTATATAGAGGTTTTACTGTACTTATACTTAAATAGTTTTGTATAGACAATAAATGTGAACAAGTACCATATTTCACGGACCATAAGACGCTCCTTAATTTTAGGATGGAAGTTTAAAGGAAAATAAATTTAATGTTATTCTAAACGAAATATTTTAAAGGGAATAATATACTTCATTACATAAGCAAATTATAACCTTTTACAATGGAATCAGTGTAAATCACTTCTAACTTAAAACCTGCGTTGTACGAAAATCTCTTCTGTATAGGTGTCATCGCGTAAATTTTAACTGAACTGATTTCTCATGAAAGACTGAAAATACTTTTAACCTTCTAACCCTCAATTCAGCATACGGGAAGTGTAATGGGACAAGGCTGTTTAGAGGTCATTGTATTCATTTAAACCACCCGGCGAAGACACTCCTTTTGTATAAAAGAACTCAACATTCCTTTCTTTTCACATTGTATACCTGGCTTCCAGCTACCCTCATTTTACAATTGTGACAAGTGGAGTGATATATAGTCTGTGCCAAAATTTGTAAATGTCTTATCATTTACAACACCTTGTCTATAAATATGGTATTCCAGCAATATGTACCATAATTTTAATCTTTTTAGTGTACTTCAGACCATTAGACGCACCCAACTTTCAAGGCTCTGTTTTCAAAATAAAAAAGTGTGTCTTATGGTCCGTAAAATACGGTAGATTAAAGTGCTAGTATTGTGATTTGAAGTGCATTGCAAAAAATCTTGGTATTAACCACTCAAATCGAATGGTCATACCTACTCACACATTAACAATCATAACAATGTAGACAGATTAAATAGTTTCAAATTGTGAAAATAAATTATCATCTGAAATTTATCTAGTTAGACACATTCAATGAGTAACAATGTAGCTCCTCCCCTCTCTATCATACACCCCACTATCACGTGAACCCAGCATGCAGTTACTCATGTGCTTTACAAGTGCCAGCCGTTGATTCTTTATGGAACATAATACATTTTCACCTGCAGTTCATAGGAGCAGCTAATATTTTGCATGTGTCTATCTGTAATGAAGACCTATCGATATGTAAAATTTGAGGGTAGGTTTCGACAGTGACAACCTGTATGGTTCCCTGTTAGTCCAGTGATGTCGTTTGTGAAGGAAGTGCATGGCAAGTCACTGTGTGTGATATGAAGCAAGAGCGCTCCCCTCCCCTTCAATACTAATGCCCATGTTACTTCAATGGTGCCTATATTTCAAAAACTCCTCATAGAAGTCTTACCATGTGAAGGGAGAGCAGACTGAAGTGACATCACAGAGCAACCTTCTGTCCTCCCCTGTTCTAACATTTGGATTATCCGTGTTTTTTACTATCCGTAGAGGTTTATCTGGTGATTAGCTCGGATAATTGTGAGTTTGCTGTACTTTACAAAGAATTGTAATATTACTTTTTTTAGAATGAATTATTGCTGCCACTCAGCAGACGTTTTATCATTTGTATTTCTGAGCTGGTTCTAGTATAGTCTTCTTTCTCTCTAGCAACTACTATTATTCATATACTGTATATGTATATGGTTCAGAAAAATGAAGTAGGTTCCGTCCAGATTCCAAATGTGTTAAAATGTTCTGTTGCCTACTTTTACTTGAAAGTGACATTAAATGGAGTGTGTTGTAAATGTGAGCATGTCTGGAAGTACCCTTTCTAAATTAACATTTTAACTGCCATTTTGAAATAGACATGGTATTACAGTGAACGCTGCTTAATGCAATTACAGATAATGTTATCAGTCAAGTAACGTTATTACTTTTATGGAGTCCCATATGAATTAAAATTCATATGTTGAAAAAATGCTGTTTATTGTGATCAAATATTCAGTTTGTGTTATCACTAGGGCCCGGATATTTAGGCTTTTACAAAAGTTATTTTAGCCTTATATTTTCGTGAAATACCCCTTTTTAGGCTTGAAACAAATAATTTTAGCCATCTTAATGAAACGTATGATGAACACTAATATTAACACCGAAAATTGTATTATAATTTTGACACAGTTTCTCTAGTTTCTTTACAAAATAAACAAGTAACTATTCCTTATATCGGCACTCGAAAAATAACATACACTATTGAGATATTTACCCTTTAATGATACAATTATTCAATACACCACTCAATTCACTTCCGAACTACAAAAGTAATTAGACTCAAGGGTCACGAATTTATTCCTTTAATACACTTCTCTGACATTGTTTGCAACTTATTTTTAAACTGGGGAAAATATGAAAAATCCCATGTCAAATTTGCCGACCACGTGATTTGAACTCAGGACCACTCGAATGCAACTCAAGATACTACCATCTCAGGCAACTCGCTCGATATATATTTTTTGTTGGTAGTGCTCACACATTCTAGGTGCAATTCATTTTCTTAACGCTCACAAGATGCACTCCTTTAGCCAAACATTTATTTATGTTGTTTGTGATTGATTTTTACTGTACCCCCAACTTTTTTCAGCTACATTAATGTTTGTTTGTAAACGTCCGTCTACATGTAGTTGCAGTCGAACAATTTGTATTATTCTAGATTTCATATTTTATAGTTTATAATTTTATTCTATGCCCAATACTTCATACAATATCAGTTGAAAAATTAAATTATTTCTCTCCTTCAAGTGGTCAAATTCAAAATAATCTTATTTGAATGCATTTCCTACATTTATAGTGTTGGTTTGGAGCCTCTTAGTGCTACAGTTGAAAGTGACATCTGTATGATCCTAATATCCCAGCAGCCTGATATTTTGTCCTTATCCACATCCTTACCACATATTTCCTAAATGGTAATTTATGTTTCTGCTACCATATATGAGGTTTGTTCGCAAAGCAGCAGAAACCAGGAACACATCGTTCGCGCATGCGCTCTTTCTCCACACGCGTTTGCAAAGCGAGAATCCGCGATTCTGATTTTAATCTTCTGTTCGCTGTGTTCTCACGGATAGTTTCTGTACTATAAGAAAAGTTTGCAGTCTCTACCATGAATTGTTATCAGAGACATGCGCAGTAACCTATTTTCACGCGCCTGACTCCTCTTTCCAATAACATTGCGCCAGATTTATAAGTATAGGCTATTTACATGTATGAATAATGGAAGATAATTAAAAGTTTCCCAAAATATACTTTATATCGCCAATATAATTATATTGCTTATGTAACATGTTAAAGGGAAATATATATTTTATTTGCGTATCATATCAGTTAAACGCAAATACTATCGATTCCAAATTCTTGTAACCGTTCACAAAGTGCAAATCACGGGTAAGTTACAGACTGGACATGCGCAGTACAACAAATTCTCAAGCAGTCACGGATCTGCTTTGCGAACAAACCTATTATTTAATTGTATGCTATTTAATGGAAGTGAAGAATATTTAGTTATACACTATTTGAATTCTAACAAGGGAACCATATGAAATGTCATGTCGAAACCTACCCTCAAATTTTGCATATCGATAGGTCTTCATTACAGATAGACACATGCAAAAAATTAGCTGCTCATATGAAATATAAGTGGGTGAAATCGTGTTTGTATCGTCCCATAAAAAATCAACAGCGGGCACTTGTACAGCTCGCTTGAGTAGCCCGCATACTGGGAACATAAGCAACAGCAGCTGGTGGGGTGTGAGGTAGAGGGATAAGCTATGTCAGTACTCATTGAATGTGAGAGTTCATGTGATAGTGATTACCAGGGCCCGGATTCTGATGACCTAAAATTGTTTGAAAAATGACCTATAAAATGACCATAAATTTTAAAGAAAATGACTTAATAATTATAACAAAAATGACCTAAAACTGATATTTTATTTATAAAAAATTATTATTGTACACACAAAGTTATAGACTAGTTTTTACATAAATTATTGTTGTTTATTGAGGGTAAACAGTAGTTTTCACTCTGAAATCCAAGCAGGTGGCAGACTCTGGTGCCAAGTCAATCTAATAACAATAGTAATATAATACAAAATTTTGGCGTTTCTTTGATTCTCATTTACGACTGAGACATGACAATACTTTAACGCCGAATTTTTCCTTCTTGCATTAAACAGACAACACTTCAGAGACTAGCTAGCGAAGGAAAAAGTTAATACACTCAATGTAAATACATGAAAATGACTAAATAAGGAAGCAAATGACACGAAAATGACAAAATAATGACCTAAAATTGAAATAAATGCCCTTAAAATATAAAATTGCATAAAATGACAAAAAATTACCTAATAAAAATTTATTTCTATAATCTAGAGGCCATGATTAGGATTTATCTACACGTTGGCAATGTCTATGCAGCATTAATAAAAAGATGACATGTCATTAGAATCCGGGCCCTGGTGATTACATTTCCACATTTTGATACTATTTAATCTGCATAGACATTGAGGGGTTTGTTATAATTATTAGTGTGTATGTTATAGACCAGAAATGTGACCTCTCAATTTACGTGATTAAAACAAGATGTTTTGCCATGCACATCGCTAACGCCTCAAACAACCTGTTCTCAATGTTGACATTTCTTGTCCAGACATTTAGGTTTTAAGAACTTGGACTAACGTATTACGAATTGCACTCGTCATTATAGGTCAAAGTAAAATAGTAATAATAATATTAATAGAACCAATTTAAACAGCACACAGGATTCATTTTACTAATCCTAAACACTGGTACTAATTAATTCACGAGATCTACTGGAATACAAATGTATGTATCAGGGGAGGGTATTAATCATTATTATAATGTTATTCGTCCCTTATGATAAGAAAAGTGAGAGATAAGGCAAACTAAGATCGACTTGGAAAGTGGGAACAGTGCTGTCCTCGACTCACGGTACGTAGCTGAGGCTCCACTATCCCCTCGCACCGACTGCTGTGTGAGGCTACTCCATATTTCGAATTTGCAAAATTCACAATTAATTTTCACCCACTTAAAGTTTATATGAGCAGCTAATTTTTTGCATGTGTCTATCAGCAATGAAGACCTACCGACATGCAAAATTTGAGGGTAGGTTTCGACATGACAACCCATACGGTTCCCTTGTAAGTGATGAATATTGTAAGATACAGTGTGAAAGGAAATGTTAAATGTATTGGTTTAGGTAGTTAAGTACAATGAAACCACTTTTATCCAGACGAACTGGGACCAAAAATCATTCAGTATCAAAAATGCAGATAATTCAGAAATAAAGTGACAAAAAATTGCAATTAATTTGTCTTTTCCCTCCGAAACAAAAGGAGAGCACATGTTTCTTGAAGTTCAGAGTGATTTACATAACCCTGGGGTACCCTGCATGTCGTCACAACACAGCTGATTTAACACATATTTCAATAGATGGTGCAATAGGTTGCCCGAAATATTTAGCTTCAGATGGCAGCATATATCAGAGAACTGGAAACTGTTAGTATTAGGAAGTAGACAACAGATGACACTATATGCTGACACTTTGAATCCCTCTCACTGAAAATATATTTCGTATTGGCATGAAGGATATACGTGTCATTAGCACAGCCAGCAGTGAATGTACGCTGACGCATATATATATAAGGCTGAAGCAGCGAAAGGGTGCAAATTATCTGTTGGCCTGTGTCCCACAGCTTCTCATTTATTTATGTACTAGCATGTGCCCGCGGCTTCGCCCGCGATAAAAAAAAGATCATAATAGTTAAATCATATTTATTAACACCTAAATCACGTGGACTACATGTCACGATTAGATAGCGTCGCCTGGTAAAAGCGATCTCAGATTCGAGTTCCTTGGCCCAGAAAATCCCTGTATAGTGAGTTTCGTCCAAATCGAACAATGTTTAACCATATTTAGGTCTATGTTGATTATCCCTCTTCCGTGTAGGTTGAAAATTTCATATGTCTACGGGCCTTGACATTCTAAACAAATGAATCGACCAGCGTGGGCTTACAACATTCTAGCGATCGTGATGCTTTTATTACCACGGTATGACAAAAATAGCCAAAGCCAACTGCAATTGATTTGACATTGAAATGTATTACTGAAATCTGATGCTTCGACAGCGCTAAAATCACGTTTTCTGCCAGTTTTTCACTCACAACTCGCGAACAAAAGCTAAAATTAAAAATCCGGCTTCGATGCGCATTCGCCCATCTTTCAGCCCACCTATGTTTAAAATTTCAGATCTCTGCGTTCAGTAGATTTCGCTGGGCATCGTGGACAGACAGACAAACATGTCCTTTTATTATTTTAAGATAGCATGTGCCCGCGGCTTCGCCCGCGATAATTATTTCAAAAATTAAAAATTAAGAGCATAATAGTTAAATCATTATATTAACACCTAAATCATGTGGACTACATATCACGATTAGATAGCGTCACCTGGTAAGAGCGACCTCAGATTAGAGTTCCTTGGCCCAGAAAACCCCTGTATAGTGAGTTTCGTCCAAATCGAACAACGTTTGACCATATTTAGGCTAATATTGATTATCCCTATAATAATGATAATAATAATCCTCTTCGGTGTAGGTTGAAAATTTCATATTATGTTGCGTGTCTTGACATTAAAAACAAATGACTCGACCAGCGTGAGCTACAACATTCAAGAGATCGCGATGCTTTTATGTCGAAGGTATGACAAAAATAGCCAAAGCCTAGTGTAATTGATTTGTATTACTGAAAACTCATGCTTCGAAAACGCAAAAAATACACGTTTTCTGCCCGTTTTTTACTCATAACTCTCGAAGGAAAGCTAAAATAAAAATTCCGGCTTCGAGGTGCACATTCCGACCCTTTAGTCCGCCTATGTATAAAATTTCAGATCTCTGCGTTGAGTAGATTTCGCTGGTCATTGCGGACAGACAGACAGACAGACGAGGACAGACACTTCCTTTTATTAATATAGATAAATCAAATTATAGAATACTTTTTACATTCAAGCTACGTTAATATTTTTGAAAGGTGTCTCATATGATCTTTGTGTAGTGCAATCATCAGGCATTTTAAAACCATGAGTTCGGACAACTTTTCAGCTTTGTAATAAGCCTCACTTTTTTCAACTGCACCACTGCCTCAGTATGAGAAATAGCCTCTTCTGGTTAAGCTTGTTTATGCTTGTTTTCTGGTCAGTCACTATCATTTACTATAGATGATGAACATGCAATAATAATTTCATCATCCATAGCCAAGCTGTAGTCACCAATATTGTCTATTTGTAAATAATTGTAATTGTCAATCATCTTGATTGCTACACACTGGGAATCACAGCAAATGTTTAGTGAAATTCTGCATGGCGGGGAAGTTAGATACTGTGACTGTTTATGCTTGGGCTTACTGACCATAGCATTAACACCCTTAGCCAGTGGTCTTCAACCCACAGCCCGATTTTAATTTTTGGTGGTCCGATAACAAATAGTAATTTTTAGTACAATGTTTATATAGACAATTTAGTGATAAAAAAAACGGTGTCAGATACCCAACCCAAATACAAAGTTATGTTGTTTTCATACGATTTTCTGTTCTGGAGCTAGGCTGTTACCAGACACACACCTGTTTCTGAAAATAGTGTTTTTGTATTAAGGGACCATAAAACTTGTATTTATGTTAAAATCTCAACTTCAAATATGGGGTCATAAACAATACTTCCTCTACCTATAGTACCTGTGGTATGGGCAGTAAAAGTAAAAATTCACTTGAATGCATCGATTCCCAGTTGGTGATTTAGTTAGTATTAGCTTATACCTGTGAGTGGAGAAGCTGCAACTTCTCTTAAAAGTGATATGCAAAAGAATCAATGTGGCAAATGGTTACTTGGAAATTAGTGTGTACCCATGCAAAAACAAGCTTTATAAACCAGGAGTCTTGGTTCGGTTGAAGTTATAAATCACATCCACAACAATAGCTGAGTTCTATTTTTCGAAATCACAAACTACCAAAAAATCAAGAAGAAAAAGGAATCAAACAAGTTATTACACACATTAAATTCGAAATTTGGGACTCACTTCACAGAAATTCAGTTTCAAAATAGAGTCAAAATATGTAAAAGTAAAATTAAAAATAAAACTGACCTGAAGAAAACTGGAAGCAACCACATTGTTCACAGTCCTGGAAGGGAGGCATCCTCAAAATAATGGTCTAGGAAGCATTCCCATTAATGAACAAATTTTAAATTAAATTGTGTAAAAATGTAATCAAAGCTAAATAAGATATTTTTGTAATGTGTGATAGTACTTATTTAGAATAGATCTGTCCAAATGGCAGAAGTTGAAACATCACACATTACCATATGTTGCAACTGTTAAACACAAATTTAAACGAATAATTTGGCACATTTCCATCTTGTTGTGAGTTGTCAAATATAACTAAACACGTGGTTTAAATAATGAATAAAAAATTTAAAAAAATGAGGGTATTGAAATAATGATTCAATTTTCTCCAAGATTTCCTGATTTTGGAAAATACTGGACAAACTCTCTTCTCCAAGATCCCTTGAAAGTAATTTCGAGGATCTACTATCAATTTTGTTATAAATTAACAAGTTCCTGTGGTGCTAAAAAGAAAACCTTTACTTCCCATGTTGCAATTTTCATATCTGTCTCTCGCTTAACTGACGTGGGTTATATAGTGCAAGCCAAGTTAATCATTAACATCAAAGGCCGGCTGACAGACTGCCATAAATATCTTGAATCGAAGGGCCTAGGACAATAAGATTGTATGTTTTGGGCCTTAAACTTGTTTCGTAGGCATTGAACTTGCTCTATAGCCAACATAATTTCGTTCGCAACCATCAGGATGCATTCGTGTATTTTTGACACTTAGCTTTGACTCCACTTGGAGTATGAAACAGTTTATAAGTGTGTAAATTCAGATGCTCTGGATGATTTCAATATCTATTATACTCTCAGCAAAATTACATGAAAGAAGAATTTTGTAACAAATTTAAAATAACTCTGTAGTTTTGAAAATGATGAGGAAAATGGCATTATAATGAAGAATTAGCATAAAACTTGTCAGTAAAATTCTCCATTGGAATGTCACCTGCTTGAAATTTTATATCTTCATATTTCTGTTTTAATTTATTCAGAATTTGACAATACAAAGAGAAACAAACGAAATAACTTGCAACTATTCTATGAAAACCTGAATACATATTGTAGAAGGAAGTAGCTCTGCAGTGTATGCACTAACATAATCAATTACATCGGTACCTCAAACTGTTATGGACAATGAAGTAAATTAGGAAATAGTTGTTATTGTCGGGAATTTAAATCATTGATATTTACTACTGCTTATTTATAGCCAGTAACGTCAATGGCCGGCAATTTAAGTAGTAGACCAAAGAGCAAAGGCATTCTTGTTTACTTCATATGAAATAAACACATTTCCCAGACAATGCCGTAAGTGCCCAGTTTTAATTGGGCAGTGTTGATAAATATAGAAAATAAGTACATCGACATCTCCAAATATACTATTTATTTTCTTTCATATTAAACAGAACGTTTTAATGCTTGTTTTCTCAACATAAACTTCCAAAACACTTCCTTTTATGAAAACAGAAAGGCCAGCCTTTGACAACATTTCTCCAACTTCATTGCCCGTAACGTAACAGATGCTGGAAATTTTCATGGAACTTAATCAGGTAATGCATGGCATCATTATTTGATGCTAAATTAGTTCCACAGAAATGCTTTCTTCAATTGTGAGCTGTAGTTTCTGACATGTAGTCCACTGTAAAATTATTGCCCTTCTTGTGACATTAGTTACACATCCCACTGTAGGATGTCAATGACCTGGGGTTGCTGTTGCCAACTAAATTACTTTCTAAATATTAATTATTACACGAAGTTAGTAACAGTGAAGTTTTTCTGATATAATAATATAAGAATTGAGTCAATTTTTGTGACACTTACTTCACTTGAGTTCCCGAAACTAGTCTCCAAATAGAGAACTCAAGTGAAGTAAGTTTCACAAAATTTGACTCATTTCTTATATTTCTATATAAATTACTTTCTTTTGCAACAAAGCATTGTTTAGCACACTGTGGATCTATTTTCATTCTGCATTGTACTGGTTTTACTTTTATTTTTTTCACCCCTTTAATTGTTATTTTTTTCTTTTTCAGAGTGTTAACTGATCTCAGCACTAAGAAGACTGTAAAATATTTTAAGACATGATATAAAACAGAGAATTAACATTTTAGAAGGAGAAAATATATAAATGTAGTGTTTTCAACAACTGTAAATATTTCACGATCATGCTCTGTATGACAGAACTTGTATTGGCATCATAGGAACTGGAATTTGAATCTCTTATTGTTTTACTTCAAAGACTTTAAATTATTTTTACGATTTTATTTCTCATCTTTATTTTATGACAATCTTTTAAGTAATTTCTTACCTTCCAGTTTTCACATATAAAGTAAGTAGTTGTTGGTAAGTCTAGTTCTTAAGGAGATTTCATTATTATTGAGTAAAAGCATTATTGTGTAATGAATTTTTGGTGTGTTTAACTTACCGTGGTAGAACTAATAGGATAACCATGCATTGGATAAAAAGCATACAAAAGCATACAAAAATTACACAGAAAATAGGGAATGATCTATTGAGCATTTAAGGCGTCACGTTACAAAACCCTCTAAATCCACTTTTTTCAAAAAGTGTTTTATAACAGATTATAACAAGGAATATTGGTCTCTACTGACCCCTACATTGATACTGTTCCAAACAGCTCTATGTACAAAAGAAGGTACATTTTAAAAATGTGTGCTTTTCCAATACCCCCTATTTCCACTCACAACGTTTCCAATGTCCTCTAAATACCAAGCAACTTTTCCCCTATCCTTTATATCTAGCTTTGTCTTTATTGTATTATATTCTTTGCTTTGAAATAAGGCTCAGGTAGTTGTACTGCTATAATTTTACTTCAGTTCAAGAAAGTTCCAAATGTCCCCAGAACAAAATAGCTAGAAAATTAACATCCTAAAGGTTGTAACAAGACTATTTCTTCTCTGTATTATCAGCTTGAAAGTATAAATTTTACCGAAATTTCCAAAGTAGGATGTTTTGCCCACGCCCAGGTCGGAAAAAAAAATTCTGTAATGTTATTGGTTTGAGAAAGACTCACCTGCAAATATACAAGAGGTGCTACTAATGTTACCAGTGCCAGGCCATTGTTTTCTGTTGCCTGATAGTCTTTAGTAGAACAGAGAGAGAGAGAAAAGGAAATTAAATACGAGCACTGGTTCTTCTGACTACATCAGGATTTATGGAAAAGAGGGAACTGTCAAGAAGCTACGACATGATTGGATGGAAGGAAGGAGTGAAGAGACCATGCAAAAATGTTCTTTAAAACAACAAAGTGAGGTGTTTTAGTCGGTGAAGAAGAAGAAAATTCACGATATTGATAAACTACTTTCAAAACAGTTCAGACTTTCATGGTCTAGTTTTCATGGCAGACTTATTAATGAAAATGGAGAGCAAGCCGATAGAGCAGAAGACCAAGAAAACATTTTGGAATTTGAAAGTGAAGATCTGAATCTGTAAATGTCCATTTATAAGGTGGCATATAAATGTGCTTAAAATCTTAGTTTGTTGTTCTTTATCTTACATAAATGTGTAGAAAAGCTGAGATGTCCCAGCGTTAATTTCAATACCCGCTAAATTTTTTTTTCTTCTTTCTCTAAGAAAAGAGCGAGTTTCCAAACACTCCTAAATCCAAAAAAAAAAAAAAAAAAAAAAAAAAAAAAAAAAAAAAAAAAAAGACAAATTTTTGCCAATGTGCTTTTAAATGAATATTATGATAAACTAAGCTGATTTATAATTTCAATACTTTTCGTAACAACAACAAAATCAGTCACATCGGGATGAAAGCAAGAGCAGTAAAAGTTTTTTTTTTTATTCCTGAAAAATTTGTTCAAATCGATTCAGTGTGTTTTGGAATCGATGCCTCATTTCAATATGGGAAGATTGGGTCTGGGAAACCAGCTTAAGGAAATATGGACTAAAAGGAGTCTTATCACTGTTATTGTTTCATCATGTTGGGCTGGAATTGAATCTGTGAACTTGGGAACAAAAAGCCAGGCTCCAGATATAAGTGATGAATAACATTAATCTCTATAACCATTAAATTTTGATATTGTTAAAGGCAATAGACTGCAGCAGTAACAAGTAAAGCTTATCCCTCTTTCCGGCTTAGTGTTTGTTTCCTTCATATTTACATGTAATATGGGGCCATTTCAGGAATAATCATGTGTGGGGGGGGGGGATTAGCCAATTTCATTCAAGGATAGAGAAATTTTGTGGGTTGAACGGTTACAACTGGTATTGCTGAACTGAGACAGTTTAACAGCCTGTACACCCCCCTAACATGAATCATCAGAGGTGAAGGCAGTGGTCAGTCATCCAAGTACTCACCAGAAATAGCACTGCTTAACCTGGTGATCAGCTTAAAGCAGTAGACCACTCATCCACAGGAGGTCCATTAAAAAAGAAAGTGATATGATTGGTACATTTAGGGTGAACATTGTTCAACTTGAATTATATCTGCTTCTAGTATTTATCATTTAAAAAACTCTTGTTAAAATGTATTGTTGGTAGAAAGGCTGGAGTAGGAACTCATTATTGTGGAAAAATAAGTACTTAACAAGCGAAATGAGAAGAAGATAAATATTGTCAAAGAGTTGTCCCATTCTTTTACATATAATGCTTCAGACCAAGTGAGAGTCCATGTTGGTAAAGTTATGGATGTGGATTTAAATCCTTGGGTCTCTCAATCTGTCATGATTTTCTACCCCCAAATAGCGTATGTCGGATTGGAAATTATTTTCTATCTACCCCAAATATTCCTGTCCATTGTCCTGTGTGTTTGTGCTGTCCTAGGAGGAGGTCCTGCATGGGGTTATTCTCTTGCCAGGAAGTCCTTCCATGGCCATGTCTAGTGTTGATCCAGAGTTATTCCCTGACCTACAGGCAATATTTGCTCACTTTTACTGAAACACACTGTTGATGTATATTTTGCAAGACATTTTAAAAGGAGAGTGCATTTTGGAAAGAGTGTATTTTGCTTTAATCATAAAATTTTGGTCAAATTATATTAACTTACCAGTGTTCAGAAAGTATTCTTTTATCAGAAACATAACACAGTGATTCATGGTTTTAGGAAAACTAGAAGAGCGAAGATTACGATGGAAAATCCTTACAAAAAGGCTGATCAGACTAATGGGGCACATTCTGGGCATACATACTTTATATAATATTAGAGAGAACAATAGAAGGGGAAAATTGTCAAGGAAGACCATGATTAGAATACATCAAACAGATAATTGAGGATATTAGTTGTAAAAAGTATGTGGAATGAAGGGACTAGCTCAAAATAGGAAAAACTGGAGGATTTTAGAACTTACCGGTACTTACTTACTTACTAACTCAGTGGCAATAGACAATTCCTCAGCAAGCTAAAGGAATATTATCTATTTTATGGTAATCGAAGATTCATTGCCGCGCTTACCTGAGCCCACCATTCAACCCTATTCTGTGCTATATCCAATCATCCCTCGCAAATCCTACTTCCCTTAAATCCATCCTAATATTGACCTCCCACCTATGTCTAGGTCTTCCACGTGGTCTTTTCCCTTTGGGTCTCCCAGTCAATACTTTTGAGATATGTCTTTCCTCCCCCATGTGCTCAACATGTCCGGCCCATTTCATCCTCCATGATTTAATTACCCCTACTATATCCAGAGAAGAGTACAGCTCATCGTTATGCAGTTTTCTCCAGTCCCCATTTTCATCTCTCTTAGGCCCAAATATTTTCCTAAGCACCCTGTTTTCGAATACTCCTCTCAGATTATGCTCTTCCCGATCAGTAAGCAGCTATGTCTCACATCCATATAATACAACCGGCAGGATAATAGTGTCTTGTAAGTCTTTATTTTTAGATTTCTGGACAGAAGGCGAGAAGATAAAGAGTTTCTGAATTGCATAAAAACAAACATTTCCTGATTTTAGTCGAGACTTAACTTCTGGCTTAATATTATTTGTGTTTGTAATTATTGCTCCCAGATATTTGAATTTTTCCACTTGTTTGAACGATTTACGGCTATTCTAATATTTTGTGGAGCATTATTTTGATGTTCCATGACTATATACTTAGTACTATCTGCATTTCTCTCGATTGTGTTTATGTCATCTCCTAACAAGCAAAAGTCGGGTTCCTGCCATTTAATTCTAGGCCTATCTTGTTTCATTAAAACTGGTTTACATAATAAATGTTGCAAAGAAATCTCAGTTTTTTATTTTTTTTTATTATAACACTTAAACACTTGCCTTGCAAACTGATTCTCTTTGGTGATCAGATGGACGTTTCGCTCTATTTTAGAACATCATCAGCAGTTTCAAGTCAATTGTTTAAGTGATATAATAAAACTTGTTAACACAATCAAAAATGGACACTCATACATTCAGTTGTTTTTTTAATTTATTTTAATTTTTTTATTATTATTAAGTGCTATCAAAATGCTTTGCTTTTGTTGTGTGTATAAACGGAATTATTTATATGGTAAAAGTGCCAATGACAGCTTCTCTAGCACCACATTTCAAATGTTTTAAGATATTTCTGAATTTTTTGGGCGAAACGGTAATTTATGGCACACACAGGTTTTCCTTCCACTGAATAATAAAAGACCCTTGCACCAAACATAATTTGTCACAACTATAAATAACAAAATAATATTTCATAATAAAAAAAATACCCTTGCACCAAAAATCATATTTCACAATTATAGGAATGGGAGTGAAAACTTGTGCGCGGCATAAAATACCCTTTCCCCCTTTTTTTTTTCTCCTACGCAATTTATTTATTCCTACCTTGAATACAATCCCTGAGCATAATGCTCATGATAGGACATGGCAACTCAGAATTGGGTGCAACAAATGTACAGGGATACAAAATTACAAAAGATACAACAGAATATAGAAACAATGAAGTAAAACCATCATGTATTGATTAATATTTTGTGAAAAAGTCAGGAGAAAGCTGTTTTCAATTTCGAAAGTTTTCCACAGAGATTTGGAACTTTTACTTCCTCCTTGTATTTATTTATGCTAATACATTTAGTTTTATCAGGCAGCTAAGTGTACAAATAGATACGTATTAAGTTATGTTCATTGTGCCAAAATGTGTAGCAATCCTATAGATCAGCAGTTCCCAAACTTTTTTGTCCTGGGACCCACCTTCACCTAGAATTTTTTTTTCGCGGCCCACTACTACATAATGATAACCAATATAGGCTATATAAAAAATTTTCACAACCCACTACTACATAACGATAACCAATATAGCCTATATAAAACTTTTTTCGCGACCCACTACTACATAATGATATCCAATATAGCCTATATAAAACATTTTTTCGCGACCCACTACTACAGAACGATAACCAATGTAGGCTATGTGAAATACAGCACATATTTTTCACATGCCTTTCAATAGTTCTATTGTGTTCAAATGCCGTATATTCCTTATATTGAAAAGAAGTTTAATTTTTCCTGCCCTTTTCACGACCCACCAGTGGGTCACGACCCATAGTTTGGGAACCACTGCTCTAGATTTATAATGTTATCAAATTGAAGCTCAGGTTAGTAGTCACCTTTTTTTTTCTTTAATGCTATTTTGACCAGAACAATTCATGATCTGATTGCCTTTGTGTGGTATGCATCCTTTATCAGTAGACTTCCTAAGTACCATACTTGAACTGATGATTTTCTGGTTATCAGTTTCCCATGACGATTTGCAGCGGTTCTACTCTTTGTCATATTCTCATCAATTTAGTTTGAATTTGTCTATGTGACACGTTCAAAGTGATAAGAATATTACATTTTGACCACTATGAAATAGTATCCAAAATTCCATATGTTCCTTAGAAAAGTTTTTAAACCGTTGAATTAACTACAAAAAAGGTGACAAATTTTATACTTCTTTTTTCTGTTTAAGTAACAATTTTATTTTAGTTTCAGAATTTTGCCATCCCTCTGAAGGTGATGTTTTGCAACATGCAGTTTGAGAAATTCTGGTCTTCAGTAAGTTGATAAATTTTATTTAATAATGTTACAAGAAACCATTCTTTCCATTATTTAAAAAAAAAAAAGTCAAAGAGTAAGCTAGAATAGCCTCCTTTTGGGGCTTCGTGAACCATTTTTAAACTGTTAGTGGACCACTAAATTATACCAAAGTACAGGGGCAAAAATAATACTGAGACATGCTAATAAGTTGTACATAAAAGCATTTCAATTTTACAGATAGTTTAATTACACATCCTGGCTCATGACAGGCGAATTGTGAAATAATGCTGTTGTTGCTTTGTCAAATGTGATCCAATCCAAATTATCTATTAGAAATCCCAGGAAACTTTCAGAGTTCTTTTCTGTCATTATTACTGTTATTATATTTAATTGACAAATCTTTAGTTTTATCTCTATTTATGCAAAGATGTAAACCGAACACCAATCTTCAACAGTGTCTATGTAGATTTTACAGTAAACACTATTAGATCATTAGATTCTGAAATGAAACAAATATTAAGATCATCAGCAAATAAGTATTTACTAATCAGGAGTGATGACAAGTTATATGCTAAATCATTGATATATATGATAAAAAGAATATAGGACCTTGGATCCTTGAGATACTCCATGCATAACAAGTTAAAAATTGCTTCTTTCCCATCAAACACCACTTTCTGAAATCTCACACTTACATAATGCGTGACTGTGTCTAACACTTCAACAAACAAGCTTGCATGCTTTGTTTAAGTATTCTAAAGCGTGAAGGTTCAATAGCTAAACTTTCATAGCCCTCCCCAAGTCCGCTGCCATGGGTGAGCTGGTAGCATGACTACCTTCCACCCTGGCAGCCCAGGTTCAATTCCTAGCCAGGTCGAGGATTTTTCAGCAGTGGAAAATTTTCCTTCCTGGGTTCAGGACTGGGTAGTGTGTCCTTTCATTCCAATCTCGCAAGAGACAACTTTAAATCTCCATGGTATCACCTCGGATGAGTCGTGGTCTGGACCTGCCTTCAGGCGGAATAATCATCAGCAGCAGCCCTCCCAAAACAAAATATTCCCTACACTCCTGCTATAGTAGTTGGAATTACTATTCTGCAGATCATGGATGTAACCATTTTTTTATGTAGGGGTAGATACCCATTTTTGTTTTGTAAGTGGTACTATAAAAGTGGGCATTGTATTTATCAAATCGTTTAAAAATTTTAGAAAAATATGTTCTATTCATTTTTGCCCGATAATTTCCCTTTGTTAAAATTAGAGAGTATCTGTTGCTGTTTCCAGTGAATAGTGAAAGTGTACGGACATTGCAATAGTAAACAAAGTAAGAACAGTTTTAGGCCCAAGGACCTATTATCTTATTTTCATTTTCAAATGAAAGTGAAAGGAAAGGCGGTAGAGGCAGGGAGAATTGCTATCAGCTGTGATTGGAACCCTATGACATCATCATCAATGAATCCTATTTTTAGACAGAGGGCATGCGCAATATTTATGAAATAAATATCCGCGGCCGCCATTCAAAGCAGTCGATTTTGTTTGTAAAATGCTTAACTTTCGACGATACTACGATTAGATACTTAAACGAAGAAGTAAAATTCTTTCACGATGCTTGAAACTCTGTGAGTGTAAGGTACATAGACCTAGAAGTAGATCATATATGCCATTCTGCTATGAGATAAGCTGTTAGAGGTTATGAAGTTCGATTAAAAAATACGCATGTTAAAATAGGTTGTAAATTTGTATTCCTTTACATTTCAGCTTATATTCTTGTCGTGAAGTTCGTTTTTATGAACGGTGTTGTTTAAATCACGTGGTATAATAACTAACTAATTGTATGTGTGCTATTTGACGTACCAGTATAAGCCTCGTTACTGTTATGGTAGGACGTGAAGTGTAATAATTTCGTTTTATCTCCAGTTATTTTGTTTTATTTCTGTGCAGAGAACAAATTCTTTTGCATCACTTTTTAACGTGTGTGTTCGTTCTTCGAATTTAGAAGATTTTAAAAGGAAAGACACATCAGTGAGGATAATTCATAATCTAGGTATGAAGGCGACGAAAACTTATTTTGAAAAATTTAGGCCAATCTTATAGATGATAGATGTGGTTCTTTGGTTAATATGTGCATGCTCTGTCAACCTCAACTGTATGCAGTTTTAGGACAAGAGTGGTCTTAAACTTTGCCGACATAACATTTCACACAATGAATAATTGAACTGAACATATGTAGTAGGCCTAATTCTAACCTAGTTAGATACATTTGCACCAGATAGATTCTATTGGCTAGTAAAATTGGTGGAATTTTTAGTTAAACAAGAATATGAGACTTAGACAATCGGAATACCCACTCTGCTTCTGGTTCTGTGTATCACTGATTGCATGCCCTAATTCCTTGTTTCTTTTAGCATTAATCCATCCAAGGATTGCATGCTTAGAGACTCCTCTATTCTCCCCCCCCCCCTTTCGAAAGTAACTTAAGCTACCGGTAATCAAATCTAACTGTGCCATCTTCCATAACCTGTAATTTAGACTTGAAGGTTTGACAGAAAGGTCAGACCTCCTCGGCCCCATGCTATCTGAACTATTCTAATGATTGTATGGATTCAAGTCAATGTGTATTGAGATGGTTATGTGGGAAGAGATTCATTACAGATCAAGCTTTGAATTTGGGGAACAAGTCCAGAATATAGTAGTAGAATTCCTTTGAGTCTGATTAGACTCCTGGTGATCCAATGGATTTATAAGGCAGTTTGGCAGTTTCTCTCAGGAGTGGTTTTCTGTTGACTTCTCCCATCAATTCACACTTTGTGTTCCTGTCTCTCTACTACCTCTCTATCAAAACTATCTCTTCTATCTAAATGCACTACTGTTTCCTGTCTCTAACCAGGGGGTGCGCCCCCCGGGGGCATGAGGCTCTTCTTAGGGGAGGCATGCAACAATTTGAAATTCATATTTTGATTTAGTGTTGTTGCCTTGTCAGTCGACAACAAGGTTTAATCGGTTGCTTTAACCAAACAAATTCATGGACACATACCGTAATTAACGAGAACACCAGAACAGTGTCATGTTAAAAAGTCATATCTTGTCCTCAACACGATTATAATAATTTGGGATTCCAAATACGAGATACAACTGATCCACGTTGTGCTCTGTCAAACATAAAACCTAATATCTCAGAGCTGGTGAGAGCAAAACAGTGCCAATCATCTCACTAATATTCAGTTTTTAACTCTACATTGGACACTTGTTTTTCTACATTTAACTTTTTTTATGAACTGTACTGAGACTCAAATAAGATTCACAATAATTAGATAAGTTATGCATTTTCTTTTTTTATATGTGTGTGTGTGTGAGACAGCAAAAGTTTCACAGGATAAATAAGAATAATAAAAGATGTGAGCAATATTAATTTTATTTTTACAAGTATTGCAGGGATCTTTTAAAGTACAAAAATACTCATCACGTTTTTTAGGCCTTCTCCCCATCACTATCAAAGGGGGCGTGAGGATTTCATGCTATTTGAAGGGGGTCGTCAGCTGAAAAAGGTTAGGAACCACTGCTCTAACCTGACCTTCTCCTTCAGAATCTCCATTTTTATACCGGAAGCTGTTTTTATTTCATTTAGCCAGAACATTCTTGGCTTCCTTCTCTTTCTTGATCCTTCTGTTCATCCAAGCATGGTGATCTTCTCCAGCGAACTATTTGTTTGTAATAGGCTATATGTCCAAAGTAACATGGTTTTGCTCTGAGAAATAATATTTGTAAGAACTTTTGGGCTTAATTTCTTCCAAAATTGACTTATTTGTCTTCTCTGTCCACAAGACCCTTCTCATCTCACTGTGCGGAGAACAAAGGAGTCTATTTAATTTCTCTCTTTTTTCCTGACAGTCCAGCTTTTGCTGCCATGCATGACTGCTGGGAACACCGATGTTTCTGCACTTTTAGTTTTTGTCCTCTTTGAGATATCTCTGTCTCATGATTTTTTCTAAGTTCTTCATTGCTCTCCTTTCAATTACCAGTCTTCTGTTTATCTCTTTATAACAGTATCCATCTTTTGTGTTAGTGCATCCCAGAAAGTTATAGCTGTCTACTGTTTTTATTTCTGTGCAATTTATAATAATGTAGATGATGTGTAGATGTAGATGTAGATGTCTCGTTCTTGTCTGTCCTATTGTCATGATTTTAGTCTTCTTGGGGTTTAGCATTAACTTAACCCTGCTTTTTCGCTTTCTTCCTTCAACCTCTCTAACATATTTTTTTGCTCTTGTTCACTTTCTACCAGGATAGTAGGGTCTGCATATCTCAGACTCTTTATTGCCCTTCCACCTATTGTTATCCTCTCTTTCAGGACATCTCATTATAGGCTATGTTCACTGTGCATAAGTTGAAGAGCAATGGAGATTCACCCTTGTCTCACTCCCTCACTAATTTCCAACCAATCTGTATTGCCAGATTCTGATCTTACTATTGCTTCTTGTTTTCTGTACAGATTTCATATCAGAACTATTAAATGTTCCGGTATTCCCATTTACTGTAAAGTATTCCACAATTTGCTGTGATCTATACAATCAAATGCTTTGCTATAGTCTGTAAAGCATAGGTAACGTATATTGTCTTTATGCACATTGTGCACGTGCACGTCCTCTTCGGAATCCAGCCCATTTCTCTGCTATCTCCCTTTCTAAGTATAAAATATAGGCCTGTATTAATGTCAGCTTCAGTTGCTACTAGGTAGTGGGCCGAGTTGGCAATGCTAAAGAAAAATGGAATGTGACATCATACAATAAACATGCAAGAATGAAGACATAAAAGTTTTAAGGTTGATTATTGTATTGTACTCTTACCTATCCTTTTAAAATAAGGGATTCAGGACTAGTTTTGGACCGGAATTCCAGTGACAAATTTAAATACGGTTCCAGAACCCTAATTTAAAAGCCAGTTCATCAAATTCATGCATCAAAATCTAAATCAAATACATGGAAAATAATTAACTTACATAATAGGCCTATGTAGATCTAATGACACATCAACATCTAGTGATGTAAATTTGAGAAAATATAGGCCTTCATAATTACCCAAATACTAAGTATTTGACTGTCCTAGACAGTCCCTTGATGTAGATGTAGATGTAGATATCTCGTCCTGTAGATCCTGTGTTGAGCGGGGCTCAAGGATATAGAACACATCAGATCAAAAAATACATGCATGTTATAACAATAATACTTAGGTCTACAGAAACTGCAAGCTGCCAAATTTATCCAAGCTGGAAATATTCCTCCAAATTGTAGAAGGTGTGAGTTATTAACAATTTCTTGACAGCTGTTTTGAAAGGTTTGATCTTTCTTTGAATACATAATAATTTAATGTTGTTTGGAAGCTTGTTATATATCTGTACTGCAGAATAATACGCACCCTTCTGAAAGAGTTTTAACGAGTTATTTGGTCTGTGTAGATCATTCATGTTTCTGGTAGTACGTCCATGTACACTAAAATTAGTTTGAAATTTATCAATATTACGAGGGTCGTGCAAAAAGTAAGTTTCCCTGTTTTGTTAAACAGGGGAAAATTTTTGTGGGACTCTCATATTTTGAGGGATTTTTATTACATATGTAGTGGCAACACTGAACCTGTTACCATTTCTTTACAACAATCAGTTTGGCGTCAGTAGCTTCTTATTCATGGAGACACCCTTACTCTCTCACGCCACTGTCGAATTGTGTTCTGTGATCCGTTTTCTCCATGCTAAAGACAAAAATCCAACTGAAATCCACCGAGAAATTGTTTCTGTGTATGGGGCGGGTGCGATGAGTGTCCAAATGGTGCAAAAATGGTGTTCTGCTTTCGCAGAGGGCTGTCAGAATGTTTGTGATGAACCGCGCTCCAGTCGTCCTTCGACCGCCACTGAGGAGGACGCTGAGCAGTGCAGTTCAGAGATTGTTCAACGTGATGGGCAGCTCACCCTCAACGATATTGTTGCTACCTTACCTCCCCACATTGAAATCAGTTGCAGGACAGTGGCTAACATCTTAAAAAAGAATTTGGGAATGACAAAAGTGTGTGCACGTTGCGTCCCCAGCAGGAAAGACAGTTGAACTGCTTGAAAAGTTAAATTGGGACATTCTGCCACATCCACCCTACTCCTCAGACCTTGCCCCAAGTGAATACTACCGGTTTCCGAAGTTGAAAGTTCACCTGGGTGGACAGCACTTCCACAATAATCACAAACTCAAGATGGAAGTCAACCAATTTTGAAGGAGGTGGCGCAAGCGGAGTATGAGGCTGGACTGAAAATGCTTGTACCACGGTCACAAAAATGCATTGAGAAAAATGGTGACTATGTAGAAAAATAGTTCTTGAGTCGAAGAATCAAAAAATAAAAGAATTTTTTCGATATTTCCTGTAGTTTTTATTCTAAAAATAAGGGAAACTTACTTTTTGCACAACCCTCGTATTCACTACAAAACACATAACAGAGTATATATACTCCCCTGTAAGAGTGAGGACTCTTAATTTTTCAAACAGCGGTTTACAAGATTCCCTTTTTTTCTTTCCACATATTATTCTTATTGCCCGCTTTTGAAATCTAAATATTTTCTCCCTATGGGTAGAGTTGCCCCAGAAAATGATCCCGTACCTCATTACCGAGTGAAAATATGCAAAATATACCATAAGTAATGCATCCTGTTTTAATATATTATTCAAAATTCTTAAAGCAAAGCATGCTGAACTCAGTTTTGGACTTATCATTTCTATGTGTGTTTTCCAGTCAAGATTTTGGTCAATTTGCAGTCCTAAAAATTTTACATTGCTAATTTCTTGTATGATTTGTGTTCCATAATTAATTTCAAGATTTGAGATACCGTACATCTGTTTTTGTCCTAAATTGTATAAAATGGGTCTTATCAATATTAAGTGTCATTTTATTAGCTAGAAACCATGTGTTTAACTCGTGAAAAGCCTTTGTAGCTATTCTTGATAAATGTTCTTGTGACGTTCCTGTTACAAGTACACTAGTATCATCTGCGAAGAGCAATACCTTTGATTTGTCACTTAAGTTATAGGGCAAGTCATTAATGAAAATTAAAAAGAGCAAAGGTCCCAGTATTGATCCCTGAGGTACCCCATTCTTAACAATCCCTAGGTTAGATTCATTTCCATTTATTATTACCTTTTGAGTTCTATCAGAAAGATATGATTTGAACCACTTAAGTGTTAAATTATCGAACCCATAATGATCCAATTTTTGAAGTAATATTTCATGATTTATACAGTCAAATGCTTTACCTAAGTCGCAGAAAATTCCCAGAGCATATTTCTTTTTATCTAACGCTTCCAATATTTCTGTAGTAAGTTGAAATGTAGCATTCTCAGTGGACATGCCACTTCTAAATCCAAACTGAGATGAAGTAAGAATGTCATTCAAATTAAGATAGTGTATTATGCGGTTGTACATGACTTTTTCAAAAACTTTTGAAACCCTTCAATCCTTCACAACCCTTATAAACATGCAGGTCAGTCTGTCACAGAGCTGTTGCAAGGCAAGGTTCTCATATAGCCCTGTATGTAGTTTGTCTCATCACTCCTTGTAATCAACACTATGGAAGGATTAATTGTTAAATTACAGTAATGAATAATAGGCTACCGTCATCTCGATCAGTAGGTCTTTCAGACTAACTTAATTGATACAGTATTGGTAGGCCTATCTATTTAAGTGTGTAGATTAGCAAAATGAATCTAATGTGCTGTTTTAATTAATCGTATTAAATTGATTTACTTTGGTCTATAATGTCTGGTACAATATGTAGTAGGTTAGTATGCTTGCCAATCATAAAGGCATAAGTTAAGGGTGGAATTATGGAAAACATAAGCTAATGATATGGCTTGTACCATCTCAGACTGCAACAGTGTGAACTCTGCTGATTGACTATTATCCATAAGCCTTTAAGTTATGCTAGCATATTAGTTCAAGTTCATAACACCTAGTCAACTCCTCTGATTGACTATTATCCATATAGGCCTATGCCTTTAAGTTATGTGAGCATAGGCTATTACTGGGTCCATAGGTGGTGAATAATGGAATAATCCTCATTAGAAAGAATAGAATAGAATAGATTTATTAGTCCGACGGAACATATTCATGTTTTGGGACGTGTCAAAATGGTTACAATTAGAATATAACAATGTTACAACAGCTTGGGATAGTAATATACAGACTTTACAAAGTGTACAGGCCTTAGAATCGAGACCTAATATTAATACATTTCCGTATTTACACACCAAACTAACATATATACATGGAAGTCAATGTTATTTCCACCAGTTAACACTGGGCTCTGCACGAGGCCACATTGGTCCATTTGCTTCACATTGTCGTTACTACTTAATTAATTTCAACACTTCACTTTTTCACTTTCTCCTTGGTCAGCAGTTAGTTTTCTCCCCGGAATACAGAGAAAAATTCATCCAATGAATAAAAACAATGATCCTGTAAAAGTGAACTGATCAGTTTTTTTGAATTTAGCTAGAGCAGGTATCTCCTTTATGTACTGGGGTAATGTATTATATAATTTGAGACCAGTGTATGTGAAACTCTTTTCATAAAGACTAGTACTGTGTGGAATAGAAGCCAAATTATTTCTATTCCTTGTGTTGTAAGAGTGTGCACTAGAGTTCTTTTGGAACCCACTAAGGTTGCCTTTTATACCTGGGCCGTCGTAAGGTTGCACTTTCCATTCTACAAGTTAAGTTGCCAGTATCAAAGATTGACAAATGAACTACTCGACTTCGTTGCGTACTGACAAGGAGGTGCCGATCGGCATTATTCGGCTGTATTCGGCCTTGAACATTCGAAACTATGTCTAATCCTTCAATTATCATTTTTCAGTTCTTCCATTCAGTAATTTTTTATATTTATGGAATGTAATATTATTCCGTACCCATAGTTTCACCAAAAAAAACCGTATCGTTCCTTTACACAAAGATTTATCCTGTTATGTGTGGAACATCGTGCACCTTCACATGATAAATATTCACTTTATTGCTTCGTGGTATCATAGCTCAGTGGTTATGGTGCTAGATAGTTATGCAGAAAGTTAGGGTTCGATCCTAGGCAGGGTACTATTTTTTTTCATACTATTTTCAAACGCAAATACAGTTTATGATTTTTAATTTTTAAAATTAGCTGTCTTATATTTTAATAATTTTAGGAATCGCGCACAATGTGCATTATCTATATTTTGTTGTATAATATAATTTGTAGCGTATAAAACCTTATTATCAGTAGTGAAACCCTCGGCGAATTAAAAGATCGCCTTAAGCGGCGGAACCTATTAAAATTCTTTTCAGGTAGAGGGACAAGATGTTCCTCTTTTCGCACGATTCTCCTTCTTTACTTCCTCTGCCCATTACCTTAGGTCCTATAGGTAGAGGAAGTGTTGTTTTCGATCCCTAAAGTCCGACTTTAGTTTTTTACATAAATACACGTTTTGAGGCCCTCTGAATTAAAACAAAACACTATTTTTGGAAACATGACTGTGTGTGTATCTCAGTGTGTGTGTGTGTGTATGTATGTCTGTGAACATCCTAGCTCAGAACGGAAAATTGTATGAAAACTACATTTTGTTTTTGGGTTAGGTACTTTTCTCAGGATGTGACACGAAGATTGGCGACGAAATTCTATTATTTTAAGGGAACTTTACTTGAAGAATATTTAGTTTTTCGCGATTTTCTCGAATACTGCTGTAACGATTTTGTTTAAATTTTGTAGATGGGATGCTTATACTATGAGTTAAATCTTTTATTTTAAACATTTTTCAAATAAATCTCTTTAGGGTATTTATAATCCGTCCACTCTTTGTAGAAACTCAGATTCGCGAGTGAACAATAAGGCCTTGCATGACTTGTGGCTCAGATTTAGTGCCTGTACTAATATTTATAGGATGATGGTAGTAACAACGTAACGATTGGGCCATGCTTATTTTGGATATTCTGGTTACCCTAGCACAATGATATGTTTATATCTGAATGCGTGAATTAATTGTTGTCTACTGATATAATTGCAACAAACAAATTTCCGATTTGTATGAATACGCACTCCCGCAATGCGGACCCTGATTCAAACGTGAAAGAGATATAAGATAAAAGAGGATATAAAGAGAAAATATAGCATTTTTCGTATCTAGGGTAAAATAAGTTTGTGAGTGTATTAGTGAGATTTTAACTCTTGTAATGCAGTACGCAATCCCAGGAATCATAGTCCTTGTGAGGAATTCTAATTGCTTATTCGACCATCCTGCAATGCAAAATATTTAACAAAAGTGATTTCAATTATTTATCAGACAAATACATCACTCATGGCCCTCCTTCACATTTTTTGGTCAATCTGCGGGAAAAATTCTGACGTCACCACTGTTACAAATTAACAAACTTTTATTACATAACAACAGTGTGTTCCTGAAAATAACTCATGGCAATTTTTTCTAGACGAATATGGTGTCTTCAAGATTTGTTGAATAGATCGTCAGAATTATCAGAAGTTGAGAGTGATACTTCAAAGTTTTGTAACTTTTATCCAAAGATATCAGTTGTGACTTGTCCAATGAGTGTGTACATTTAAAAATGTCTGAGCTTAAAATATATTTTAAAAAACCTGAAATGCATATTTATTTGAAGGACAATAATTTAGAAAAACAAACTTGAAAAACTGGAAAAATATTTAAATTGTTACTAGAATATTTTTTACTTTACCACAAACTAACTGTACTGCTTAAGGAATGTTTTCAAGAGCCTAAAATATTATGTAATCGGCCCTCCTTAATAAGTTGAACTTATTAGATTGCATGGTATGAAATTAAGAAAGTGGGTGGTATGAAATTATAATATTCCAGAGTAATCACAAATTTGACAAATTTTAACGATTGTCTAAAAAATAGTGTACGATACACGTGAAAAAATTATTTTATTTTGCTCGTAGGATTGCTGCATTCGCTCTTAAGGGCTCGTTTCGCAAACATAGCAAACTCACAATTAAAAATCTCGTTTTAACATTTGGATCATTAATTATTTTGTTCTAAAATATTTGTTTTAATATATGGTACCTGTAATACATATGTTTTATAAACATATCTTAATTTAAATTAGCATGTTTTATAATTACCAAATAACCTAGTCTATATTAAATATTTTTGAAAGTTTCAAAGATCGATTATATTACATAATATTGTCAGAGGTTTTAGGTAATTGTTTTGCAAATGAAACTGCAATAGCAATCATGCATTTTTCTCCAAAACAAAATTACTTTTATTTTTTTAATAAATGTTGTGAAGCCTGGGATTACTTGCAATAATAAAACGCTATCGGGATACTATTGGTTTATACTTCGGTAAAACTCAAACTTAACACTAAAACAGTAACTTGGGGTAGGTGGTAAAAGTAAAAAATTAAACGGGCTATTAAAAAGTCTTGCCCAAGGTGCAAAGTACGTGAAATCTGGATCTGCATTTATAGATTTGACAAAAAGTATAAGGCAGGTAATTTTAAAAATTAAAAATTAAACACTGCATTTAAATCTTAAAAATATAGTGAATAAATAAAATAAAAAAATTACAGCATAGGGTGGGATTTGAACCTAGGACCCCTAGCTCCACGATCTAGCACCTTAACCATTACACCACTTATAACTTTGTCGAGGAACGAGAATAATAGGGATGTAAAGCATTATGCTTTCTCCGATACCATTAGCCTTTGTATAATATGAACAATACGATTTTTTATTAATAGTGTATTTGTGTTTGTATTTGTATAAATACTATTAATACTGAGACGCAATACATTAATTACGGAAAAATGAGATAGAATCCCCTAATTCAAGCATGCAATGTTCGAAGCCGAATGGCTTCTGTCTGTCAGTGAATAGAAGTGCAGTGCAGTGCAGCCAACGTAAATATGCATATAGTTGAAACTGGAAAGTGCAATGTTACAGCGGCCCAGGTATACATATGTAAGTGTCTCTAAAATGTAGATACTTGGTAAGGGTAGAGGATATCCCCCTCCCATACCAACCTGGCTATATTCACTGTTGGATGCTGGTTTAGGGGGGTACAAACGATATACTTCGTTCAGGATGTTGTTGACCCAAAGCACAGCCCTACTTGCCAGTGTGTGGAGCAGTAGCAGACAGTGGTAGGAACCATACTGGAAGTGAGTGTACACTTCCCCTCTCGTGCACTGTGCAGCACATTTGTTATGATACGTATTAATTGTAAACATTCTTCATTGTACGAATTTAATGCTTTCGTTTTGGTAGCATTATGATCCATGCACAGTTGCAGACTCAAATATCAGGAAACTATTTTCATTTAGATATAAAACTTAAAGGGTGGTTCATTGATTATAAATTTTTTAATTAAGAGATTATGTTTTTTCGAGCAACAGTCTTGGTGATGAATTATTATAAATACACTGATTGCAGTTATAACAATACTTGCTAAACTCATTATAAAACACCTGAATTTATATTTTTTTAACTCTCCCAGCAACAACTGCAGGTTGACAGAGGCATAGAGTACCAAAAAATTGAGACCTATAAGACATTCCAGAATTCAAAGGGGGGCACCTGTCCTCCCGTGCCGATGCCCATGATTTGTCTACTGCCTTCAGACTTGAAATTTCATGCCCTGCAGTAGGCCTAGATGACATTAGGCTAAATCAAAACAAAACAAAAAATCCAATAAAAAGAAGTGTTTAAAAATATATTTCAAGTCAGTGGATAAAAGTTAAAATCACTACACAACGTTTCAACTCTCCCCTGGAGTCTTCCTCAGGTGACTTGAAGATTGAGTTTCGTCATGGTAACCATCAATAAAAACACTGTTTCTCAAATGTCTTTCTTTCCAGTTCTTTGGAATGTCAAACATTCCTTCCTCTATGCATTCTGCTGGTGGCTGGGGAATTTTTAACACTGGAACTTTCCTTTTCAGTCTCCTCATTACATCCAGCCATTCGTCCCCTATATCACCATCATACCTATTTAAACACATCCCCTGGTTGCCGATTATGGACCATGCCTCATATACCTTTCTTTTTATGTAATCTTTTATCCACTGACTTGAAATATATTTTTAAACACTTCTTTTTATTGGATTTGTATCAGTGGAAATTTGGGACCGATATGGATCTTTCATTGAAAACAAAAAATGTTAAATCTATTTTGAGTTTTGTGATTAGGTCTATGGTTTATAAGATAATTAGGTTAATAGTGTCTGCAGAATGGCACACAGTCAGTTCATGTGTCATCTTGTAATTCAGCACAAACTGTGGTATATGCAGATGATACTACATATCTAAATACACATACAAATTATGAAGAATTGAGAAACTTGGTACATAGCACAAAACAGAAAATAGAAATATGGTTTAGGAGAAATGGTTTTTATCTAAATGAGAATAAGACACAAAATATTGTGTTTACTCTGAGAAAATTTGATCTAATAGATAATGAAATGAGTGAAAATGTTAAACTGTTGGGTCTGCATTTGGATAAACAGCTTACATGGAAGTGTCAAATAGAAGAAGTTTGCAAAAAATTATCTAGGACCATTTTTTTATTGCAGTCCCTAAAAGAAGCTATTTCCAAAGAGTATTTAAGATGTGCTTATTTTGCATTTTTTGAGAGTGTAATTAGATATGGGTTAATCCTTTGGGGAAGTGGTTCAGAGGTAAATCAAGTACTATTAATACAAAAGAAAGCTCTGAGAGTGTTAACAGGTAAAAATAAGAATGAACATTGCAAGCCACTGTTTATCTCGTTTAGAATTCTGACTGTGGTAAATTTATATAGCCTATAATGGAGATATTGATGTATATGAAAAACAATGTGACTTTGTATAATCGGAGAAATGATGTTCATTTGTATGAAACTAGAAATGCAGAAAAACTAAATACAACAGCCCAAAGAATAATGAAGACCAAGAAATATTATAAAATTTTAGGAGTTAAACTTTTTAATCAATTACCAGTGCAGGTAACCAGTTTACCTTTATCTAGTTTTAAAAGTAGGATACATAATTGGTTAATAAACCATCCATTTTATAATGTACAAGAATATCTAGATGAGGATAAAATAGGAATGTAGGACTAAGAATTTTGAACGTATATTTTTATAAATGTGTATGTACATATTATTTATATTAATTTTATCCATAGTTATGACATGTCTGATATCAATATGTATTGATTTTATAGACAAATAATAAACATTAATAAACATTAAACATTAAACATTCTTTCAGTGGCAATGACCTAAGGCTAAGTGGTACTCTACACTTCAATACTAGTCCAGTCAATAAACGTCGAAAAACACCAAATAGAAAAAAAAAATCGTGTAGTTTTGAAATTTTGCAGAGATGTCGGAGGGAGTGTCCCGAACAACATACTAAAAGTCCCCGAAGGTGGGGGGTGAGCGGGGGGCAGGGGGGCCCGCAGAAGATCCCAGTTTTAGGTTTTTCGCTTATATCTAAACAACGGTGCATCATAGAGGAAAAATTTCTATATACAAAATTAAAGCTGATAAAATTTCCTACAAGACTGATCCTACACATTTCTTTCTATTTCCAATAGTTTTCGAGATATCCGCCAACGAAAATAACAAATTTTCGAAGAAAGCTCTTTCGCCTCGCGCTTTTCGACACACTTTGCCTTCTAGCGCTTCAGCCCTTAGGTATACAGCAATGTTCTCATGAAAGAAGTTGTAGCGAAATAAATTCGCTTTAAAATGAGTAGTCATTTGTTATTATTTATTCAAATGTTCAAAAGTTATAACAATTTAAAGTTTCGGTCAAATTTCGAGATTTCGAAAGAAAACCGTACATCACACTTTCTCTATATTTAGGGGTAATTTATTTGTATATAAACTGTATATTGTGTATTTACATCATGAAACAAGTGTAGAAATATAAAAAAACCATTAAAGTTGATTTTATTAAAAATCCGATCACGGTACAAGCACAGGACATGTAATGGAAAATACATTATATTTTAGGCAAGAAAGGAAAAGTGGGGACAAAAAAAATCATGTAGTTTTAAAATTTGGCAGAGATGTGGGGGAAAGTGTCTTAAACAACATAGTAAAAGTCCCCATGGATAGGGGGTGAGCGGGGTGTGGGGGGAACTTTTGAATGTAATTTCTCGCAGTTTTCCCTAAACACACTAAGGCTATGGGTTCTAGCAAAAAACAGTTTATGCACAAAATTAACTACATAAAAGTTCTTATAAAATTGATCTGAATAGTATTTTTGGGGATTTAATGGTTCAGGAAATAGAAGGATATGAAGTATGACATAGTTCTGGATATTCTGTTTTTAAAAAAAAATGAAAGGAGATGATAATTAAATTAGCATGATGCCAAGCAAGCAAACTAGTTCTTAGAATAATATTCGTACTGAAGGTAAACATGAAAAATAAAACTCATTATTATTATAAAGCTTACAAAAATCTCATGGTATGAGTGTACGTTATAAGAAGTATAAACCAGGCCTATTATCCATTATATTTTTCTTATAAAATATCATTTGGAAAAATTGTGAAGAGTTAGATATATTTAGTAATTATAAGACCTAGTAGGCCTACATAATACTTGAAATAAATGTAGAGTCTATTTTTTTCAGTCTCCAACACTGGAATCCTAGTACATCGTATGATAACTTAGGGTTATATTGTTCTATCAACATTCAGCATTTACACACATATACAACATTAATTAAAGAGTGCCTGAACAATCACTTATTTTGCTTGGACGTCATCAATTTTAAACTCCTTCTTCTTCTTCTTCTTCTTCTTCTTCTTCTTCTTCTTCTTCTTCTTCTTCTTCTTCTTATAATGGTATACTTGTTGGTGCATGTACCATGACAGGTTCCACAAACGGATGAGCATTTAATACCAGCTTTTCGGCATCCATATCTGCCACCACACCGAGTTGCACAGTGACAAAACATCGATGTTCAAATATTCTCAGAAGCCACATAGACAAGTAAACATTTATTTAAAGTAATAGGTAGGCCTACTATTCTTACAATATCTCAATATATCTAATTCCTTACCATATTTCAAAATACCGGTAATTTTTTTAACGTAACATAGAACGGCTAAGCTTTACAACAAGAATAATAATAATAATAATGATGATGATGATGATAATAATAATAATAATAATAATAACGATAATGAGTTTTATGTGTGACGTTAACCATTAGTAAGTATATTTTTCTAAGAACTAGTTTGCTTGCTTGGCATCATGCTAATTTAATTATCATCTCCTTTCATTTTTGTTAAAAAATATAATATATAGGTGTATGTAAAACAGAATATCCAGAACTATGTCATACTTCATATCCTTCTATTTCCTGAACCATTAAATCCACAAAAATATCATTCAGATCAATTTTATAAGAACTTTTATGTAATTAATTTTGTGCATAAACTGTTTTTTGCTAGAACCCATAGCCTTAGTGTGTTTAGGGAAAACTGCGAGAAATTACATTCAAAAGTTCCCCCCACCCCCCGCTCACCCCCTATCCATGGGGACTTTTACTATGTTGTTTAAGACACTTTCCCCCACATCTCTGCCAAATTTTAAAACTACATGATTTTTTTTTGTCCCCACTTTTCCTTTCTTGCCTAAAATATAATGTATTTTCCATTACATGTCCTGTGCTTGTACCGTGATCGGATTTTTAATAAATTCAACTTTAATGGTTTTTTTATATTTCTCCACTTGTTTCGTGATGTAAATACACAATATACAGTTTATATACTAATATATTACCCCCTAAATATAGAGAAAGTGCGATGTACGGTTTTCTTTCGAAATCTCGAAATTTGACCGAAACTTTAAATTGTTATAACTTTTGAACATTTAAATAAATAATAACAAATGACTACTCATTTTAAAGCGAATTTATTTCGCTTTGCTGTATACCTAAGGGCCGAAGCGCTAGAAGGCAAAGTGTGTCGAAAAGCGCGAGGCGAAAGAGTTTTCTTCGAAAATTTGTTATTTTCATTGGCAGATATCTCGAAAACTATTGGAAATAGAAAGAAATGTGTAGGATCAGTCTTGAAGAAAATTTTATCAGCTTTAATTTAGTATATAGCAATTTTTCCTCTATGATGCACCGTTGTTTAGATATAAGCGAAAAGCCTAAAACTGGGACCTTCTGCGGGCCCCCCTGCCCCCCGCTCACCCCCCACCTTCGGGGACTTTTAGTATGTTGTTCGGGACACTCCCTCCGACATCTCTGCAAAATTTCAAAACTACACGATTTTTTTTTTCTATTTTTCGTTCGTTGCCTGGACTATACAGTCTATTAGAAAGATTGGGATCATATTCAAATCAATATTCAATCCAAACTTAAATCCATTTAGGCTAAATGCTAGTGAACTCAATCCTCGTTTGCATACTAACAAGTTAAAAGGGAGGAGATTATCCCTAGTGGTTGATACATGATTTTTAGATTACACCTTTTAAGCTTCGTAGCCTATGTTCCTGGCCTTGAAATATGATGCTCATTTTAAAGGTTACCAGTAGTTCTTGAGTACATTCTGTCAGTATCTTTACAAACGTGTTTCAGTTAACCTTTTCACTGCTACAGCTGATAGGCCTATGCATCGGTGCGCATCACTGTTGGCCGTGCTACTGATGCATAGGCTATATATAATGCACCACTTTGCATGCCATTAGATGAAAGATATTCTCAGTGACAGGGGTTCCAAGTGTGTCAGCATACAGTTTCTTCTATTGACTATATCCTTACACCATCAGTTCCTGTTCTCTGAATTGGGCTGGCTAAATATTTCAGGCCCTATCCATTGAAACGTTTGGTAACTAACTCTGCTGTGATGTGATGGCATGCAGCCCCAGGATTGCGTAAATCAGACTTTCTGTGCTCTTGCTTTTGGTCGAAACTGACAAATTATTTGTGATTGTTTTTTTTCCATTTATGATTACAAAAGACATTTTCAAAGTAATTCAGCACCATCAGTTTGCACAATATTAATATGTTAACAGTAAAAAGATTAATATCTCATTCATGCATATAGACTCACTTAGCAGTAAAAAGATTAATTGGCCTATATCTCATTCATGCATATAGACTTACTTTTCGTGTACAGTAAGGGATTTTTAAAACTGAAAAAAGTATTGTTGAATTTTGTCCATTTTGTAGTAACATAACTTAATGTGAACTTCGTTAAACTTTTAACTTTATTAACTGACACTCACTATTACAATTAATTGCTGAAGATGACTGCCTATGCAGTTGAAAGAGCTTGGAATGAGGTAATTCATATTACCTTAGAATCATAATAATGAGTGTCAGTTAAAGTTAACCAAGTTCACATGAAAAAATATCGCACACTGAGAATAATAGGCCACATCTCAAAAAAAAAAAATATATATATATAAGTTGTATAGGCCTATATATATATATATAAGTTATATATATATATATATATATATATATATATATTTTTTTTTTCTGTTTTCTAATGGTCTATATGAGATTTATTTGGTGTAAGATGGCCATACCTGTACTTCTGTTAACTTAATTTCCGTCAGAGAGCACTTATGTCCTTATAAAATCCTACCTTTATATTCAGAATACAAAACTTTAAAACACTCTTCTGTAAAATCTAGTTTTTCTTAGTTGTGGCCGTATTATTCTCAGTGTACGATATATTATGATAAATAGGTTTAGTAAGCTTTTTTAAATATATAGCAGTACTTGCATGTATTTTTTAGCATTTCATGTGTGCAACTGTATATGATTAAAGCTGAATGCCTGCCTTTCCTGGGGGCCTATCAAAAAGGGTAAAGTTCAAAAGCTTTTGCATAGGTTTACTAGTTTAACACTGATAAATCACTCCCAGGAATATGGCAGTTACTGTATTCCATCTCACTTTCTGCAGTATTTCTAACCAATCAGGACAGAATTTGAGCACCTGGTACCTATAGAGAATTAATGAAAATGTTTGCAAACTGTTTACTGTAACATTTTATTTTTAATTTGTGTTTTTGTGTGTAAAGTTATTTCTTGTCAGTTTCCAATGATAGTTGTGGTCATTGTACTGTTATCAGTAGTTTGTTTGTATTTGCTGATCTCGATATTTGTGGTGCTTTACCCATGTTAATATTTTTACAAGAAACAGTGAATCATAAATCGGATGATGCACTGATGCATGTATTGAGAAATAGCAGTATGGTAACAGAGAGAGATTCTATTAGGAGCTTTATAGCATTTGGTCATAAAGGAGGGTGCAAAATTTCTGGCCGCCAGTTCATCATTAGCAACTGCAGTAGAATTCTGAGGCTGGCTACAAGGGTTACATTTTTTTTTTGGTAGGAATCTTATGAAAAAAGCATGCAAGCATGCAAAAATTTCGGGGTGCGCAGGTAAAAGGAGTTAAGTCCACCATCCTAAAAAATTGAGATATGTCCATAGAGTTATAGATAAAAATGTTCTCAACATTTGTGTTAAGTCATAATCAAAATTGTACGGTAGTTATGGATGTGTGCCTCATGGGTTTATCCATCTCTAAAGCTATGTTGGGCTGGTATAGTGTGTTAAGTCACTCTAATTCTCAGTAACAAGAAAGTGGACTTAACTCTCTTTGCCCGCGCACCCCGGAATTGATGAATGCCTTCTTTGCACACGTTTTGAAGCAGTATACTTCGGACTTCACAGTCCACAGAGTTCACATTCACAGTCTTGCTTGGGACAATGCTTTCTCTTCTGAGAGTACAGTTTGCCATGGAAGTAGGCCTAACTCATGAATTGCCAGTCCAGTAGTTGCATATCTGAGGTTGAAATTTGCCTTGTCCAGTTCTTATCAATCATAGCGAGGATGGCATATAGGCTAAGTCTGGTTGTATCTCTCTTTTTCTTTCCCTTCCCTTCAGAATTCTCTCCACGTTGGGCAGCAATAGTCGTAATATCAGGCCCTCAAGGTTGAAGGTCTCCCTTGGCAGCTCATATACAAGTTTGTTGGGGTGTATTTGGATAATGAGAGTACTTTCTTTAGGTATCTCCCTTTCATGTTCTGTGTCTACCAACTGTTTTATTTATTTAAACATATGGAACATAAAGCAGGGTGTCTACAGGTCAAGAAAGTCAAGAAAAAGTCCAGAAATCGAACAGTAGGCCAAGAATGTCAAGAAAAGTCAAGAAATGGCACAGTAGGTCAAGAATTTTTAAAGAAGTAAAGTAAAGAAGAGAAACTTTTTTGCAGTCTCCTTTGATGAGAGCTTAAATAAAGTGGCTCAAAGATGTCAGATGGATTTTTGTGATTACGTTTTGGGATGAACAGTCAAACACAGTGTCAACTAGGTACTTGACGTCAGAATTTCCTTGTCATGCTACAGCAGATGACTGGTGGATACTTTTACCAGGGGTATTTCAAGACTGTGGTTGTCACTTGAGAGTGTTATGCAAGTTGCAATGGACGGTTCCAATGTGAACCTAAAATTTTTGCTTGATTTGATGGAACACCTCAAATTTGAAGCAGATGACCCAAACCAGCCAGAAATTTTTGATGTGGGAACATGTTCTTTGCATATTGTACATGGAGCCTACAAAATTGCTCATAACAAGATTGGGTGGTCAGTTCATGAGTTTCTTCATTCTCTTTTTTATCTGTTCAATGATTATCCTTCCACACAAGCAGATTACAAACACTTGTCTGGTTCCATAAGATTTGCTTTCAAGTTTTGTGCAATCAGGTGGCTGGAAAACTCAAAAGCCATTCCTAGGAAATATGTGAGTGTTGTCCGAAAAAAGCCTCCTCAAACTAAGAACTTTGAAAATGTACAAGAGTTTCTGCAGGATCAGCTATTTTTTACCCTAAAATGCGGTAGTACTTGGTCAAGAAAATTTGTAAAATAGTCAAGAAAAGTGAAGAAAAGGTCAAGAAATTTGGATTCTCAAAACTTGTAGACACCCTGCATAAAGTGATCTAATAAGGATTGTCTTAACATGTAAAGTTAACCTTTCTACAATAAGTGTTGAAAGACCTTGAGTTAAAAAATATAACTCCACCTAGTCAGTTTATAAAATGTTTTAAATATCTGATCAAATATAGCCTATTTTAATCAATCTGTGGTCCATGTACCTACGATGGGCCACAACAGACTTACTGGTACTTGGATAATAAAACCTGAAGAATCCCTAGTGTTCATTGCATCTACATTTTTTTGGTGTGACCTGTTTGCCCAATGTAGATTTCTCCACAAGACTTTCACATTTGTTATATTTTAGGAGGGAATATATGAACATAAAAATTAAGAGTGCTCAAGGGGTCTATGCACTCCATAGAGCTATAGAATTGCATGTGGAAGTGGAGAAGTTGTACATTAAGCAAATGGGCAGAACCATAGAAGAAAGCTGGAATGAACACAGGAAAAACCTGGATCAGTCTGCAGTGGCCCATCATGGATTTGACACTGGCTAAAAATTCTATGAAAATCATTCTTGAGAGCCAGTAACGGTACTCAGGTGCATCACGGTGGACCTTAGAAAACACCATAAGAACTGGAGAACATGGCCAGTGTGAAAGAATTATCATTCCACCATAAGAACTGTTCACATTTTTACGGACCTTACAGATGGTGTAAATAAATTTTCCACCATAAAATAATCAATTTATTTTTTGTGTTTCAGAAAATGATGATTGTAACATAAGAGAATAAGAATGGGTTCATTTCTGGACAAGCCAAAGACAGAGAAGCACAACGAGCATGGTTGTGGAAATGGCTTGCGTTATGGTGTTGCAAGCATGCAGGGATGGAGGGTGGAAATGGAAGATGCACATTGTGCAGTCACAGGACTAGGTGACGAGCTCCCTGATTGGTCTTTCTTTGCTGTGTTTGATGGCCATGCTGGGGCAAGAGTATCAGCACATTGTGCAGACCATTTATTGGAATGTATTGTACAAACCGAGGAGTTCCGACATGACGATGTCATTAAGGGCATTCGATCAGGTTTCTTACATTTAGATGACCGCATGAGGGAACTTCCAGAATTGGCTAGTGGAGAAGACAAATCAGGTTCCACAGCCGTATGTGCATTGATATCTCCTCGCCAGTTTTTTGTGGCTAATTGTGGAGATTCTCGAGCTGTTCTCTGCCGTTCAGGTCAGCCAGTGTTTGCTACAAGGGATCACAAGCCAGTTCTACCAAGTGAAAAAGAGCGCATTCTTCGTGCTGGAGGCAGCGTCATGATTCAACGTGTAAATGGATCTTTGGCTGTATCTCGAGCTCTTGGAGACTATGAATATAAGAATGTGGAAGGAAGAGGCCCATGCGAGCAGCTGGTTTCTCCTGAGCCAGAAGTCAACGTTATGGACAGAGATGAGGCACGGGATGAATTCTTGGTGCTGGCCTGTGATGGTGTTTGGGATGTCATGTCCAATGAGGATCTCTGCGACTTTGTAAGATCTCGGCTTGTTCTAACAAATGATCTTGAGAACATTGCAAATCAAGTTATAGACACCTGCCTTTATAAGGTTCGTATACATCTCCAGATTTTTACTCTTTATTATCTTTTTTTCTCAATCTTTTGTTTAATAAGCTATGGTTTTAGGAAATGTTTAATTAGCCAACTTAATCACAAAAAAATCAATTTTTTAAAGGCTAACTTAGTTGGTTTTCACACTCTTCCAAAGTGTTCTCATAAGTTACTTGAAACTTGCAAAGTTCTTTTTTTCCTTGTGGGTAGGCATGATAAAATCCCCACATCTTTCCTGTACAGTTGGTAAAATAAAAAAACGTCGGGCGGTATATGACAAAGTATCACGAATGAGCATATGCGCATGTACACCTCCAACATAGATTTAAGAGTTACATTTATTCCTCCTAATTATTTTGCATGCTAATTATTGGATTTCAAGCTATGACTAAAGTTTGATTGCATTAATTTTTGTAGGTAGTGTTCAAGGCTGGTATATGTAAGGTTGCCTCGTTCCCGTAAGAGCTGTGGGGAGAGTCCTACACTGCTGTGTGACGTCACCCCCAGCCCGCTTGAGAATTAAGAAGCTACATACAATGGTAATGATGGGAAGAAATAACACGAAAACACCATCGTTTTACCAACAATAGGCCCCTAATACATGTTTCAGAGGTGAAGATAGAATGCATACGACCCTGCATATAAAGAGGATTTAACACAAATTAAAATAAATATTTAATACAGGTACAAATAAGAATAGTGCAGCTTTACAAAGTTAGGAAAAAGTTTGTCTGACTCAGGAAAAAGTAGTCTAGTAGATAGAGCTCAGATTATGCTGAAAGATTTTTAATTTTACATGTCTAGGTATGTTTACTTATTTCAGGTAAATTATTCTAAATTATGGAAGGAGGCTTAAAAAGAAAAGATTTTGGTATACTTTGCAATATTCGTCTTGACTTAGAAAAATAAATTTCTCAATGAGTTCGATTCGCAGTTGTGTATTTTCTGTATTTATTTTACATGAAATTAAGTTAAATTAAACGTCTATAAGATGAACGAAGTCACCTCTGATTGCAATGTACTTGTCACAATTTAATTACAGAGCTTATAATCATAGATACTAAACAATTATTAAAACCAAAGAGGAATAGACAACATGGAATAATGCTTTCCAGAGTCAGAAAACTGGAAGATAAATAAAATCTGCGCACGGAATAACAATTATTATATTATAAACCTATCTGTATTCTGTTTGTAGAACACTTTGAAATAAACATTTACAAATGAATCAAAGTGATCATAAATATAACAGGTATATCTTTAAATGTATACCGACCGACAGGTTTTAAATGGTCGAACAGTCCAAGACTCAATTTAGTCATGTTTACATGTAAATATGGATTTTAAGACGCGCTTATAATAAAATAATGAGTCAATAACTCACCTTCAGTAGGAAGTGGCTTCTTTTGCAGTTAACAACAGATCCATTGTTGAATATTCTTCCCCCCACCCCAGTCGGTGAGCCCCAGTCAGGTTTATGGGTACATGTAGTTATTCAGTTTCTGACAGATGTTTTATTAGGGGAGTCCATAAATAAAATGTTGAAGGATTTTTACTTTAATACTGGTATATACTGGAAAAGAGGATTCCTAATTCCTCGAAGCGTTATTAAAACATTATACTGTACAGTACACTAACATTGTAATTATTTAAGCGGCATTAAAGCAGTAATGGAATTCAATAGTGAGCCACTCTTTAAAAAAACACACACTCTGGTACACTGACACTTAAGGTGATAAAGTTATATATAGGCTATAAGCATTCCCCAACTATTAAATTCAGGCGATAATTATAGCACATATATGACGTAACTAATCAGAACTTTGAATCAATATTAACATAGAACTTGTGCACGACACTTGGAACTAGAGCTGTCTGACTGTGAACTGATGTTTTAAAGATTTTTAAAAGGGAGTCTTGCTTCACAATGTACATTTTTTACATCTGAAGGGTAAAATCACATTTTCTAACCCTTAACACATCTTTTTGAATAGAACATTTTTTTTTTTTGTCAAATATAGTGTAGGTGGTCAGCTCAGCAAGGAAAATTTTCAAGTCTGCTGCTGTCTATAAATAAAATGGACAGGCTCTTTAAGTTTCTGCTGGCAATGTGTATGAATAAAGAATTATTTACAAAAGAGCAAACTCCCCTCTGCATAAGACAAAAAAAAGTTGTATAGGCTACTTCCCATTTTCTGAGTCATAACCAAAGAGTTGTAAAAGTACCCCAATAAATTTAAAGAGAAATGTAAGATGTTTGTGCGTGTTCCTTATTTTGACATCCACAGTATGTTTTACAGAAACCAGCAACTTAAATATTTTGTTTCAAATATCTCAATATATTTTGTTACAGCTTATTCATTTGAGGCCTGAGCACTCAGAAGTGGTCCCTCTATTAAGCCATACCCCCTGTAAGATCATATGTAGTCTATCTTTACAGATACATGCATTATTTTAGTTAAAAATAAGTTTTATTCCCATCATTGCCATTGTATGTAGGTGTTTAAATCCTCCTGCCGGGCTAGGGGCCATGTCACATCCCTCGTGCTCAATACGCATGCGTGTCGAACGAGGCAACCTTACATATACCAGCCTTGGGTAGTGTTAACCGCTATGCTACAGTAAAAACACCATGTAGAAATCTCTGAGAGAAAAATCAGGTACATGTTAATCAGCACAAACCATTTAATGATGATGAAGGCACTAATATCACATTTGATGCTCTAGAAAATATGAAATACTAGCAGATATCTGCAATTTCACCCATGGTTATTAATTCAACCACTAGACTGTTTTTTAATTTATTTAATAGTAAATAAATATGATTTGTAATTATTTTGTAAATTAGTAAATTCAATAATCAATAATCAATAATCTTTTTTATTGTCGTCCAACAATATATACATTGTATTGACAAAGTCCATTTATTACATAGGTATAAAAGATCTTAGTTGCTAATTCAAACTTCATTTTCATAAAACGAAGTAAAAACCAAGATAAATACATTTAGTAAAATAAATTTAGTCAAACCATAAGACAAAATAAAATCAAAATGAATAGAGTCAGTAAAATCACAGTAGGCTTATCTACCATATTTAACATGTTTAAAATTCTAAGTCATTTATATTAAGCACTAACATTTCTTCAGTTGAATAAAAGCATTTCTTTTTTAGCCATTTAATCAAAACATTCTTAAATTGTTTTAACGGTATGTATCGAGCTCTGATAGGGAGTTTGTTAAACAATTTGACTCCAATGTATACATAACTTTGCTGTGTTTTCCTCAATCTAGTGAAATTTACATCAATTAAATTTTGGTATCTAGTATTATATGAGTGTTGTGTGCTTCTTAAATTATATGTATTTAAATTTTCCTTGATAAAAATTAAGTTCTGTAGAATGAAGATGCATGGAAGTGTGAGTATACCAAATTCAGTGAAATAGGGTCTACAAGATTCTCTATTACTGATACCTAGCATACTACGTATAGCTTTTTTCTGACATCGGAAAATTGCTTTTGCTCCAGTAGAGTTTCCCCATAGTAGTGTCCCATAGCACAGGTGGGTATGAAAAAGAGCAAAATATGCAGTTATCATTAAGTTGAAGCTAACACTTAATTTTAACCTTTTCAGCAAAAAGATTATTCTTGACAAGCGACTACATAAGGCATCAGTATGAGCAACCCAATTAAGTTTTGAGTCAAGATTTATGCCTAATAACTTAGCAGAGCTATTTTCAACCTTTGAATCTAAACTGAAGTAAATTTCTTCAGTTTTATTGGAGTTAACAATCAATTTATTCGCTGTAAACCAAAGGAAGGATCTTTCTACCATATAGTTCATTATAACTGAATTTATCTCCGAGTTTTGATTAGAGGATAACAAGGTTGTGTCATCTGCATAAAGAACACTTTTGTATGGCACAAAATGTGAAAAGTCATTAATAAAGATGTTAAACAAGAAAGGGCCAAGGACAGATCCCTGGGGCACCCCACTTGTTACCTTCTTAAGATCTGATCTTTCCTCTTTTATTTTAACAAATTGAAGTCTATTGGACAAATAGGAAATCATTAAAGAGAGTTCCTTATCATCTAGGCCATAATAATGTAATTTTTCAATGAGCTCTTTATGAGGAACAATATCACTTAAAGTGTACAATAGATTCATGAACCTTATCCTTACACGTGAATCCTTCATAACTAAATAAAAAGATAGATATCCAGCTTCGAGGTGCCTTTCACAATGACTGCACTGTCTTGAAAGAAACGAGTTCAGATCACAGTTCCTTGCCTCAAAAAATCCTCACATTGTGAGTTTCATTCAAATCTAACAATGCTTCCCATTTAGGCCTACTTACATGATCCCCCTCCTGTTTACCTATACTCATACTTACTTACTTAATGGCAGTAGACCCAGTTTAGCTATACTCATACTTACTTACTTACTCAATGGCAGTAGACAATTCCTGTTTACCTATGCTAAAAATAATTCATTCTTTCAATGCGGTATATTTGCTGCATATTGCCCATATACAGACAAATACTTCTTTAGTTCTTATAAAGAATGTTATAAACAAATGAATCAAACAGAGTGGGCTAATAAAATCTAAGCACTCTACAATTTGATACATTCTGTTGCTAAAAATAAATTTTCCATCAGTTTTTCATATATAGCTTGTGAGTGAAAGCAATTTTTTTAAAGTCCGTCCACCCATGTTAAAAGAAAAAATCATCTGGAAATGATAAACTGTACTTTATAAAACTAAAATGTATATTAATAAAGCAGTGGAAAATAGTTTATATAAGTTACCAATATTTGGATAGTTTCTAATTTTAGCAGGTACCTTCTAGCAGGTTCTCAGTCCTTCAGAATATAGTGGTATTTGACGAGGCTGAAACTGTCTTGCTGCTTAACTTAATACATCATATAATAATAATAATGATAATAGTTTTGTTTAATTTTGTCCTATTGGCTCAATATCAAACTGATATAGGATTTATTTATTTGTTTATTAAACAAATACAAATGAAGTTTCTTTAAGAAAAGTAAGAAGTCATCAGCAGTACAAGTTTTTTAGAAAGTTGTTTATTTGGACAAACGTTTTAACAGATGCCCAGATTGTTGTCTATTTAGGCATTCTTCTTCATTGTGTTTGCTGGTCCAATAATGGAACATATTGAGTAATAATCCAAATGTATAATTTATTATCAAAACCTATGGTAGAAATATGACTGTAGTGTTTCATGGGGATCCTGACAGCGGTTAAACAAAACAAGTGAAGCAAAACAGAAGATCGGATATAAGAGAACTTCATCCAATATTACATTTTATGAAAACAGCCGCCATGAATTCAAAAGAACACTTCCTTGGAAACAAAACCAACTAGTAAAAGCTTATCCACTCAATTGCAAATGGGCTAAGAAAAGAAAATATAGAAACTGTTTAGACAGAGGGGAGAAATGGGGACTTTTGTAAGAACATGTATTTTGTTGCGTTCTAACACATATACAAAATTCTGCTTCTTCCAAATTTGTTTGGACAAAAAACCTTTATGGAACGGACACAACATTTTGGTGTTCCGTATTATTTGATGTATTTATAAATGTGGTGTCATCTCTATATATATATAAGTGGCTTTGTCCTGACTGACTGAATGAATGAATGACTGGGAATCAACATAGAGCCTAAACTATAATAGGTAGGGACTTGGAATTTTGACAGTCCTTCGTTTCATAATGTAAGTGCACACTAAGAAAGGATTTTGCAAAATTTAGATTCTAAAGGCCAAAATTCAAATGCTTTCAAGGAGAAGAAATACCTTATTACAAAGAATTCATCAAATACAAATTTCATTGCATGTACAATTCTCATGACAGCAGTGTATTGTTGGCAGTGTTCACAGGTAGCTTTGGAAGTGCATGATGCGGGACTTGGACAAATTAAAGAAGCTATCGATATAATTCATTGGTGTAAATAAAGAATGAAGTCCACAAAAATAATGCACAATGTCATGCAGGGATGTAACTTTCTCTACCCTGGACATTGAGAATACCATTTCATCACTTCATATTTTGATGTAGAATAAGAATTCGTATTGCAGGGACAGCATTTTCAGTTGTTTCAGTCTGAGTGTGCCAATGAGTAACGCCATATCAGAAGTCTGTAAAAAATTCTACCCATTGATACATTATTCATAGCTGTAGGCTTTGTATTTTTAGTTGAGAAATATGGATGTTTATCATAGGCCCTAAGCATGTAAATGGAGACAAAATAGGATGGAACATTTTTAGTCCTATGTGCACAGTATATTATTTTATCCCAGGTTTTGAGGGAGAAAAGTATGAAAGTAATATTGAAGTTCTTTTTTATTTCAGCCCCAAAATGGTTGTATGGTAACATGAGAGTGAGACATAAAATAGTCCGTAAAGACAATACATCCTTTATGAGCCATAAAAAGTTATATCAACCATTTTCTGAGGGAATAGTTTGAGTGTGATAAGTCATTCTTCCTCATTTCAAATTCAAATACCTATATAAGGACCTAGAGTTTGAAAATAGAAAGTCCTTCATAAGTTAATTTTGAATTACAAAATACAAAACCCGAGCGACGCCGGGCCTCTTAAGCTAGTCTGTGTATGAAACAGTTTTGCAAGTTAAAAGCCCTGGCAGGTCATTCAATATTATGTACCAAAAAAAATTAATGAATTTTGAATATTACAATATATAAAACAGTGAAATTTTTATCTTTGCTTTAAAGTGGAATTTTAATAATGAAGTTTTTAAAGGGGTTCTTGGAGTGAAAAAGAATGAAATTTCAGAATGGAGTAGATTGAGTAGTAAAGGACTCTTACCAATTTTATTCTTCTCACAATATGCAAGATAATAAAGTTCACGTAATTAGATTTAATGGTCTACGGATGGGTTAATTGTCATGAAGCTTTTGTTGAGTGGCTATAGTTTCTTTAATGGCAGTATGTGAATATGCTAAGTGCGTTTACTTCTGTGTTAATAGGGTAGCAGAGACAACATGAGTATTGTGCTAGTCACTTTTCCAGGAGTACCACAACCTTCTACAGAAGCTATTCAGCAAGAAGCAGAACTTGAAGCTACAATAGAGAGGAGGATAACAGGTACCGTATATTCATTTTCATGTACATTTATAAAAGTCCACATCCCAAGGACATTGCATTATATTAACTAATGACAACAAAATGTCAAGTAATTCAAGAGTAAAGGTATATGATATGTTTCTAAAATATTTTAAAGAATATTCTGTTTCATACTATATCAAATTTCATGTGTTTTCCTTTTTCAAACGAGTCAAGAAACTGGAATTTTTCAGTACTGTAATACCCTATTTTACTGGATAAAACTTCTACCAACATACAGTAGATTTCTGTAGTAAGATTGAGATCGGAAATATACACACTAAACTTCACTAAAAGGTATATTTACCCAGGATGATCATTTCAGCGGGTCTTCCCGCCATCATCAGCTGATTCCGACTGGCCCTCTAGCGGCGGGTGAATGAACTTGTCGATCAGGGTTCATTGTATGCCAACTGAAGTGTCAAAGTTTAAGAGATTTTCCCGGTTCTTTTTAATGAATATTTTTTCCCAAACTATAAGTTCTGTAGGTTTTTCAACTTGTTTCAAAAGTGCAATTTCAGGCCATGAAATTGAAAATGAAATTGCACTTTTGAAACAAGTTGAAAAACCTACAGAACTTATAGTTTGGGAAAAAATATTCATTAAAAAGAACCGGGAAAATCTCTTCAACTTTGTCACTTCACTAGAGGGCCAGTCGGAATCAGCTGATGATGGCGGGAAGACCCGCTGAAATGATCATCCTGGGTAAATATACCTTTTAGTGAAGTTTAGTGTGTATATTTCCGATCTCAATCTTACTACAGATATCAACACTTCACTGTAAATTTCCATCTAATATTTATACGGTAGATTGTCGTTCATCTGAACTAATTGGGTCCGGTAATCATCCGGATAATCCGGAATTAGGCAGTATTATTTACATTAATGCATATCACTTTAGAATCAACCACTTTCTTTTGTTTTTACATTCACACACAAAACTAATGATAGAGCATGATGCTTACTTGAATAGTGAAAGTAAGATGCTGTAACTGGTCAAGCTGGGATTAATTGACCATGGCATTAACACGCTCACAAGGGATGTAGGTCTTACGACAGCAATAAACCACTACGCACCACACGACGAGTAGACCCCTTGCAGCTCTGTCAAAACAGCCGACTGGTGACCTACTTCGCACACAATGAATGAAAAATCCAAATGAAAGAGAGATCCTAGAATCCATAAGAATCTTCCCACAACATACTATACCCATGTAGGTACATTATTAATTAATTGAATGAATTGAGCCTCTGGCATCACATAAAGAGCAAAATCCTCCTGCAAGAGGGGAGCTCTTAACTAGAAGACTACCTTGATAAGCTATTTCACGTGAGTGAATTTGCACATGATCACCGGCAGGGTTCATGGTTAGCATTGCTGACTATGGATCTGTAGGCCCGCTTTGTATAATGCAATGTTCTTATACTTATTACTATTACTTATTACTATTATGGTAGTCATTTATAACAGTAACACTAGAGGATTTTGTTAAGAAAATGTTTAAAAAAATACTAATGAAAATTTATATTGACTTTCTTGCTATCATATTGATCACTATGATGTAGCCAATTTAGCTTGACAACATATATTCACATGGTGGCCATATCTCGCATATCACTGCAAAATCCGGAACCTCTACTGGCAGGGCTTTATAGACACCGTAAGCAAGCAGACTCCTAGGGGTCTGCCAACTGGGTGTGAGTAAACTGTCATACCTAGGAGAGATTCATAGTGGCTGTTAGTGATACCTCACCCACTCATACTTTTGTACCGTATGTAACAAAGTATATTTTTTGGGTAAGAGTCAGTAGATCCCAAAAATGCATGAGTGTTTTCTTACTGTTTTCAGAATTGGTCCGGCAAGGAGATGGAGTTGAGTTTGTTCACGTCCTGCAAACATTGGCAGATGAAGACATCCCTGGCTTACCTCCTGGTGGAGGTCTTAGTGCCAAGTAAGTTCTGTAACCTTTTATAGTGATTTTCTTTTTATCTCATACCCCTGAAGATTGTGGAAAGTGAGTTCTACTATTTTTTAAAACATGTTACTTAATTACTCCACTTACCAAATTTTGGTAGAACATGTTTTGCATGCATCCTCAACTGCTGGTCCTTGTTTGCTAGAAGAATCACTATATATCTCTGGTGGCGGTTTTATGTACTTCATGATCAGATTGTCTTCAAATGGAATATCATTATAATAGCTGGAGCATTATGAGTAGCCACAAGAAACAACCCACTACAGAATGGCCATAACATACAAGCTATACAATTACATGAGAAACTTACTACAGATAAACATAAATATGCCTGGTACCAAAAAACCCGTCCAGACCATATCTATCTACACAAAAACATTCAAGGATAAAATAGAAACATTACTACCTGGTGGAACAGCAAGCAAAATACTACCTATTGCTCCTCCTACAAACCCATTAGATTACATTGATATAAGATCTGGATTATCGGCTCAAGAAGTCAAATGACCTCCCATCTGGAATGCTACACCAGATATCCACCAGAAGACTGGATAAGAATATATACCAATAAATCTCTGAGTAACATAGAAGGAGCAGTAACTGGAATATGCATTGATATGAACAAATTTTGATGCAGAACTAAAAGCTATAGCAACTGCATTGCAAAACTTACTTTACAGACCTCAAATTAAAAAAAAAATTTATATATATATATATAGTAATGCTTACAGATTCCATGGCAGCAATACAGGCAATAACCAAATAAAAGTCAACCACCTCAAAAATCATCCAGGAAGTCAGAGGTATGTACAAGATTCTGAAGGCACAAGATAAATATATTATACGAAGCGTGTTTTTAAAGTACTGATAATTTTTTAAATAACAGAACATTATTTCCCAAATACTGTATTAATCATTCATTACCTTACACTTCTTCTTCACATAGTCACTGCCATTATTCAGGTACTTGTCATAACGGGAAACCGGTTTTTGTATGCCTTCATCAAAGAATGATGCAGCCAGTGATGAAAGCCAAGTCTGCACTTCTTGTTTCACAACAACATCGTCATTGAAATGTTTTCCACCAAGGAATTTCTTCAGATGAAAATTGCTTGGTGTCAATTCAGGACTCTAGGGAGGGTGGTCGAATTGTTCCCAACCAAATGTGATCAGATCGTAAGTTGGTTCAGCTTTGTGTGGCCGGGCATTGTCATGAACCAAAAGGATTCCACACGAAAGTATGGAAGGCCTTTTGTTCTGTATTGCACGATGGAGCTTTCCTTGACCATTTGAAAACAACTTATTCTTATATTTCACTGCAGACTGATTAATTTAGCTTCGACTCCAAAGTCACCTCCCTTAATCAATAATACTACAGAGATAGATATTTCTTTCTATTCTTTTGGTTCAACTGAACTATTTCCTTCCTCCTCAAGGACTCATTTCCAGAAACTCATCTCTATATAAGAACTCCCATTCGAGGATTAGCTTACTTCCTCCCAGAAGATGGCAGTCAAGCTAGCTTACAAAACTTCACAAATTCTCTCATCCGAATGGAAGTCTAAGAAGAAATATGTATTCATTATGAACATCTGAAAAGCCTCAACTTACAAGATGGGTAAAATGGGAGCCCATTTGTTTGATGATATATTGTTGAGAGTAGCTACATTACAAGCTTGGTTGTTTCCTGAGATTTTGTTGGCCTACTTATTATTTCAGCATAAGGTTATTAAACATATAACTAGACTTGTTAATAATTATGATACAGTTCCTCAGAATGTTTAACATAATTACATTTGTAGGATATGAATATAGAATTGAAATATTTGTATATTTATATAATTTCATTTCTTTAATTTTCAGGAGAAACTTCATTGAAAGTGTCTACAAGAAACTTTGTCCAAACCAAGCAGACAGTGTAAGTTTCAATTATGAATTTGGAAGTTATTGAAAGCTGTAACGAGCATTGCTTTAGTAATTGTTTTCTATGTATGCACTCTTTGTTGGATCCTGAGTATATGGAAAGAACACTGTTAGATTTCAAATGTGTGTGCAACCATATTTTTTTCTGCCCTCTAATCTACTGTCATTTATTTAAATTGTGTGAGTTTTATCATAAAATTTGCCTTTGTATATGAATGCGTGAATTCTAACCTTATGTACTTTAATAATGTACAAAGTGTGTTCCTGTATATTTTGCACATCTTTTTTTCAATTTGGTAGCAGAAAAGAAAGTTCACTTCATGTTCTTTGTTCATTTATCATTTAATCAAATTAATCAGAAACCAGTTCAATCTAGAGTTTATTAACATATCTTCTGTGTTCTTGTTCTTTTAATTTTAAAAAAATGTAATTTGCATACTGGGATAGTCACGGGTGAGTTTGCAAAAAGCTATTTCTTAAAATAATTTTGTGATTCCTTAACTTGTGTTTTTCTTAACTTTTTTTCCTTGAAGTACATTATGTAACACTTGTTGATTTGCATAAAGGAAATACAAGTACGAGCTTTGCTTTTTGCATATCATATTTACTTGATAAATTAAAAAAAAAATATTTTTATTTCTGTGGTAAACAGCATGTAAGATCGTTTGAGAAGGTTGATAGAATTCATGCATTACATTAAGGAGAACCCAAATGTTCCTTGCAATTCTGTTTCATTACTAGCAATTAATTAATCATGCAAAAGATTGAGTTTTTTAAAAGTTGTGCATATTTGGAAGCTGGCTATATTTCTGCTAAGAAGTTGAAGCTTGCGTTGACTTCCCAGTTTTATTTTATAGGAATGTTTCTTTTGAACCTGTATTAAGTCCAAAGCAGAAGAAAATTATAAGCATTTTAGGGGCAGAATAATTACAATTTGAGTTGAACTTAGACACTTATGCTTCACTTACCAACTTTTTGGTAGAACATGTTTCAAGGACCCTTGTCCCCATCCTCATCAGTTATTTATGATCTAAGAAGTTCGTAAAACCACCACCAGGGATACTTCATGGCCTTCAAAAGCAAGATTTGTCAGTTGGACACGTAGCCGAGGATGGGGACAAGGGTCCTTGAAACATGTTCTACCAAAAAGTTGGTAAGTGAAGCATAAGTGTCTAAGTTCAACTCAAATTGTAATTATTTTATTATAGTTGCTTCACTGTTTATGTTCCATCATTTTTTAAATATTTTAGGGGCATCTCATTTATTGGGGGGGGGGCATTTTGGACATAACACCTTTCAGTTTTTGTTGGAATCTGAGGTATATGTAATTCATTAAATTCAGGAATGTACTTATTTCATCTGTCAGTTCAACGTATTAACTCATAGTATCAGTACCTCTCAATTCATAATTAAAGTGGGGCGAGGATCAGGATTGGCGCTGCTTAACATGTTACCACAATTTGTAAAACAAAATTCTGACAATGAAAACAGATTTGCAATTAAAATTCACCATACTTTATGATGCGAGTAAATATGGTATGCTGTTATGCTCTGTGAAAGCTTCTAATAACATGCTGTTCTTACTTTGAATACATTCTTGCTTTTATTTCAGAATTCGCCAAATGAAAATGAGTGATTAGTCTACTAATATTATTAATACCAATAATAATAGTAATAATGTTTGCTGTGAGATTTCACCTCAAATTTAAAAGCAGAGTGAAAGTGAAAAACTGTGTGAGAATTATTTTCCTATTGTATAACTTGTAGGAGGCAAGATTTCTTCAAGACCGAATATCCTTTTGAACTTTGCGCTGCTGTTGTATGACTTTTGCATATACGGACTTCTTCCCAGAGCAGTGGTTTATGAAAACAATGAGACTTGGCTAATCATACGTACTAATTTAGCATCATTAGCATACACAGTGTTCTACGGAACACTTGCAATGCATTTATTAGAGAATGTTGTAGCAATCTTTTTTTTCCCCCTTCAGTTATACAGTTTAAGAGTGGTGGTGTTTAGTGATTGAATTTATAAATGTGTGAGGAAAATAGGACGAAAGTTTTAGATCTCACTTGAGTTATATTAAAATTGTTTTGTTATGAACACAGTGATGATTACAGTGTGCAGATAACTATAGTGTAACAATAAGGTCTAAAGTCTTATAACAGGAAACCTATAGGCATTTAACATTAATTGAATTTATTATAACTGGGTAAGTTGCAAAAAATTACTAGTCAGTGCTCATATTTTAAAGAAAATTCTGTTTAAGTATGACTAAGAAAATTCTTCAAAGCATATCTTTACCAATTATTTTTCCGTGACCAAATAATATCTAGATTTTTTGTGGATATTTTGTCGCAGACTATATTTACACATCCTTCTGATACAGAGTTTGGAATATTTGATTTGTGTGTTTAAAATATTGTGTAGATTGCTTGGGAAGTAAGATGATGTTTTCATTTTGTCATGTCTCGTTTCAAAATTTAAACAGATTTTTACAATCTTTCTTAAAATCAGCACTTTTAATAAAATTTTCTTCAAACATTTGCTTGATGTGTCATACAGTTCCTAACTAACCCTCATTATACCTAATACCTGAAGCTTTGTTAACAAAAAATCCACATATCACACCTGAATTCTCAGCTGTATTGTGAAGTACTTTAGATACAACTCCTTGTATTAGGTCTAGATGTGTTCGTTGTTAATGGTAATTGAGCAAGGAATCTTTTAAATACATTCCTGATTACTTGTGAGGATTACTATTATTTGGTTTGCAGGTTATTCATTCGAAGTCTTTCAGACAGCTAGAATTAAAAGTAGGGCAAGATGGTAATAAGTGCCACAACCTGCTCCCCCTTCCATCGGCTTGGCCGCTTTCCCTGCCTGGCCGCTACCCCTCATGCCCTCCCCGCCTGGCCGCTGCTCAACGCCGGTAATGCAGCTTAATATTTCACATTTAAAAGAAAAATTACCCTTGCACCAACACCAACATAATATTTCACTATTATAAAAAATGATTATAAAAAAAATAATATTACACAATAAAAATGACCCTTGCACCATATATAATATTTCACCGCCGCTAGATGTCTACACTGTTCTAAGTTTCTCCCCACCCAAAACCCCTACTTTCCAGGCGGGTCCCGTTAGAGAGTTGGAGTGGGACTCTGTTGTGGCATATACTACCATTTTCCCAAAAGTAGAAATTCAGACACAAGACACACAAAGGAAAAGTTGCACTTTATCGCACTAGTGCTATAAAATCTTTATGCCACTCCACTGGTACCAACTTTGGTATCTGTCACAGAAAATACATTTTTTATTTAAAATATTTGCATGTGATTATTAAATAGCCTCAGTTTGATAAAAATTGAAAATGTTACAATTCATTACACCATTTTAAATGTTAAATTTCTCACGGTTGTCGTAATTCACTTACTTGGTGGTTCAACTAAAACTCATACGTTGGCAGCAGCATCTTGAAAATCAATAACCTCTGTTTGCGTATGCGCATATGAGATGGCAGCACCATGAGCACAGCTAGAGGCTAGTATGTAATATTTATTAAAATAAATGTATTATTTATTATTATTTCATAAATCTAGAGTGATAAGGAAAAGCGAATAAGTCAAAATTCCAAAGTTTCAGGAATGGCAAAAAACAATTTATTTCCACAGCATTATTGCACTATTTACTACCCGCGCGCGATTTCTTGAGCGCTCGGCTCCCTAGTCCTCATTCGGTAGGTTTCGTTCAACTTCGTAGGTTAAGCTGACAACATTGAAACACGAAGTACGCTATACACCCTGACATCTAGTGGCTTCAATACTAAGCTTTCATTCTGTCTCAGGATTCTTATTTATTTATTGACATTATCTTTTCTGACGCATCGAGTTATGGGGAAAAATACAATCTTTCGAACTGCTGATTTCACAAACACTTCATCACTTTCCTCACCTCCTTAAGAATTCCGTATGTGCTAATTTCTGACGATCCCGTGAACTCTGATGTTAATTTCATAGACTGAAAGTTGAGCGAACTTTTCACAATTTGTATTAAATACGTTTAAAATTAGGCCTATAACTTTCTCTACTTTTAGATGCCTTACCTCTCTTACGTTTTAAAACACGAAATGGTGAAGCATGTTCTGCTAAGACTCTTCTTTATGCTTAAAATTAGTCATCCAGTGTAAAAATATTGTGCCTATATTATGCATAATATTCTTATTTGATGACTTATTTGATAACCAGAGGCTTATGACGTGTAATTAATTGTTACGCAATACCGTCACCACGTTATATTATTGGACTGCATTAAAATCGTTGTATATTAAAATCACTACATAAAATACCATACGCGCGATTCTGCTGAAACGTTATTTCTTTGGTTGACAACACTGCAGAAAGACTGGCGGAATAGGTATGTTTTGTTCCCCCCGACCCTCACTTCCCCGTAAATCCAGCGCTCAAGAAGTGGCGCGCGGGTAGTAGTTCAGTCCACCAGATATTTTTACACAGTATCTTATACTATGTAAAAATATCAGGGTGGACTGATCTAAATATTGTAAAAATGCTGTGAAAATATATGGTTATTTGTGTCTCCTAAAACTTTGGTATTTTGACTCATTTGCTTCTACCCTGTCACTCTAGAAATATTAACGGCTGTCTAAAAAATAGTTTATGATACTAAACTAAACTAAAACTAAACTCCGTGGCGCTACATCCCCGGAAGGACTTGGCCTACCACCCGACCGCTGCATCATCTCCCGTAGGCAGATGGCAGGATTGGGGGAGTTTATGATACACGTGGTAAAATTATTTTATTTTTCTTGTAGGATTGCTAAATTCACCCTAACGGGCTCGAATCACAAACATAACCTACTTTCAAAACATAATCTCCTTTTTAACACTTAGATCATAAATAACTGTTTTCTTCCTTTGTCCTTTTTCCTCTTTTTGTGTTTTTATTTCTATTTTTTTTTATTTGTGAACTAGGCTTGAACATACTCTCTTGTGAACCCAGCTTAGAGTACATGACAGTCAAAGACATTGTGCAGGTTCAGCATGCAGCATTATATAGTCATGTAAACAAAGAAGGATAGAATGGGGCTACAGTACTATGATAAAGTGGTCAGGATTTTTGTGTACAAAGAAACGAGTATCAGCATTATTAGTAATTCTGCATATAGCAAATAGAAGAGATGCAACATATGTCAAGAGGGAAGAAGATATCATGAGGGTAAGTAAAATATTTGAGGAGGTTGAAAACAAAACAGGTGATTTCCAAAATAGTGTTTTCTCCAGGAAGTAGAAACAACCATAATGAGGCTTAGGTTTACTTGATAGTAACAGGTACTAATGCATGTTACATCCCGATGGCATAGTGAATAATAACTTTTATATACTTTTGTTTACATTTACAAGCAAAAAAGATTTGGAAATGACCAGTTTCGTTCACAACCTCCACAATTACAGCAAGCTTTGATATCAGTTTTGTGTTAAATTTTAGGTTAACATTCTTTTTCTTGTTTCAGAAATGCAGAGTACAGAAGACTTCAATTTTTTAATGGCCAGATAAATTTACCAGGGTTAAAATTGGATGGTATGATTCCCCAGAGAGTCTCCCCTGAAGATGATGAAGTAGATGGCTGCTTAAAACATAACCAATCCAGAAAAACAAGGGTTTACCGTACCTGTGATAGCAAATGTCAGTGAAGATTTTGGGCGGGAAGTTAATGAAATATCAACCCTCTGTCAGCTGCATTCGACAACTGTCTGCAAGATGAATTTTATTCACCCTCAGTAAGACTTGATATCAATGAACCTGGAACTTATAAGGACAAAAATAGGAATTTCTTCTATAAGGGTGGCAGAAATGTTTAACAGCAGAACTGGAAAGTGACTGTGAATCAGGAACTATGGTTACAAGAGAATCTGATGTCAAAGAGGAGATGAATTCAGATGGTAAGGGCTCAGATATTAAAACCAGAAAGCATAGCAAGTATCCAGAGCCATCTATATGGAGAAGGAATATACAGGGATTGTTGATTGCGGGTAAACAGTAGTTTGCAAGCAAGTGGCATACTCTGTTGCCTAGTCAATCTAATAACAATAGTAATATAATACAATTTTGGCGTATCTTTGATTCTTGTTTCCAACTGAGACATGACCATACTTCAGCATGCTGCTATTGATGAGCGTGTCCTTCTTTGCATTAAACAAACAACACTTCAAAGGCAGCACCTCAGGGGACGATGACAGGGAGACGACTTGACCAAATTCTGTTGCTGAATTCTCACACTTCTAAGAGGAAATTAAATGCAAAACAGCTTCCTCAATTTAATAATACAAGGATCATCTTATGAAAGAGACATAAAGGAAGCGTATGATAATGATTAACGAGTTTTAAAAGCTTGACATGATTTTCTTCCTGTTAAGTGTAATTTTTTAAAAATCATATTGTGTTGTTGATCTTCTCGCCAACCATCTTTCATAATCCTAGGCTTTTGAACTGTGAGGCTTTTTGTAAAAAATGTTAGCACTAAGAGATAGGTTTATGTGATGTATAATTTAACTTAACCCGATTGTGATCATCCTGAAGAATATGCAGTAGTCACCAAAGCCCACATTTAGTCACTTAATATAAATTTCTTATTATTATGCTTTTAAAGAAAAAACCGAGTTAAGAACAGTGGTATGTAGTCATAATAAACAGTAAAATTTTGTGTTAAGTAAAACAAAACTTGTATTTTTTAAAATTTATTATCTTCCTCGAAATTGCCTCCCAACGGAGGTAGCCCCTATGGATTCAGTCTACACACAATGAATGTTAGTACACACTAAAATGTTATTACCAAATTAACATGAATATTAATTAAACCGTACATGATTATGTAGTATCTGTCATGATTTTTTCAGCCCTGTGGTACAATATCATCTCGTAAGGTGGCAGAAACACTATATTTTTTCAGAAAATTTTCAAAAAATGTGGGTACAATCCCACGTGCTCCAGTTAAGAGACCAATAACTTCTGTTGTGTGCAGATTTTATTGTTCCACAAAATAATGGAATTTATATTATTAATTCCTTCCTCTCTGTTTACTTCTACTTGTTGTTATCGAGAATTTACAAAAAGTATTCTAATTTTGAACTACTCCCATAATTGAAGTTATTCAGCAAACTCCGCATGAATAATCGAAAAACACGGATAGTCCAAATGTTAGAATTATTACTACTTCAGGCAATGTTATCATGGGTTACACGTGTAATCCAATGTGATTTTAATAGGCTGTAAATGCTACTAATTTTGTCGTAATATTTGTTATACCCAGCATTTTTACTAACAATAAAATATATAAAAATAAATCTGGTCTCCTGTATTGACTTAGGCAAAGACCTACTTCTCTTTAACATGGTATTGTAGTCATGGTGACGACCAATTTGCTGAGCGCTTTGGTGTCCCCATTTGGCAAGGTGCACCAATGAAATCTGCTTAGCGGTAAGCAAGACGTACATGCCACCAGACACTTTTCCTCCGGGCGGCAACACATGCTCAGGCATGTCAGCTCATGTCATTGTAGAATATATAATTTTAAACGGAAGAAAGAACCTTGCATGGATATTCCACAAACCAGTTAATCCGCCCATTGAAAATCAGGAGTTTGCTGAATTTAAGGAAAATTCTCATTTTAGCATATGAACTTCTTACTGTAACCTTAAATTAATAAACTAAACTACTATGCTCTGCTGCCCAATTACTTTTTGTTCATTACATTTATTAGATTCAATACATTTTATATTACGGTATTGGTCAAGGAAAGCATGATCATATGGGATGCATTTTATTTTTATGCTCTCTTAAAAAGCCTGATTGACAGTCTGTTTGTCTTTTTTCATGGAGAGACAAACACTCAAAAGACCTTATTGCGTCGAGGGTCACTAAATTACCTGAAACACATAGGACAATTAATATAAATTTCTGTAGAGCTTCGCATGAAGCAGTGGTTTCTGTTGTTGTTAAGGTTGGTAGATTCACACTTCGTTTATCCTCCTCTTCTTGCCTTCCTTCGCCTGTTTGTTCTGATTTACACTTTTGCATTCTATTTTATTATTGTACTGGGGCAAAAATATATTACAGGGATTGAATGTAATCGTAATGGAGATTTATGGTTGTTAAGGTATATGTACACCCAAAGAAACAAAAAAAATTTGCATTAAAAGAATAGCATATTTAAATAGTTATTTTCTTTTTTACTTTGTATATTAATTTTTAAATTCTGGCTACTAGTTTCTTAGATAGAGCCCTTTTTCTAAGAAGCTTCATTTTTGCCATGCCCCTCAGCCATCTATCAAATTTCAGTATTTTTATTCTTTCCTCTCTGCTAGAAGTTTTCATATTGACTATTAACTGTCACTAATACACTAGTAAGTTAAGTAAGCCATGTGCTGAGTAAGTATGAACTGTTTGAACTTCGTATTTTTATGTTCATCCTGATGTATGTTTTACATGCGTTTTGATACAAGTTTTGCTTTCTTCTCAGTTTTCCATAACTAGGAAATCGTTTGGTATTCAATTGTTTCAAACATCACAATTATTCTATAAATTAATATATCTAGATGATTTTGGTATCATTTTGAAGCATGAAATGTGCTTGACGTGAAGAAATTTTTGATGTATGATTTGTAGATTTTTGTTTATAATAACGTGAACAAGAAATAATTTCAGTTTAAATAATTCTGTGTAACAATTTAAGATCTTATGTATAAAAAAACTAAATATCAGGCAGTTGAGAATTATTGTATATACAAAATAGTGAAAATTTTGTGTTTTTATCTTTCATAATTTTGAAGTAATCATGTTTCAAGTTTACAGTAAGTAAAATTTTCATTGTAAAGGTGTACATAGACCTTAAGAGCATTGGATTTTTACATTATTCTAATGGAATAAATGCCGGGACTATAATATTTTAATGTTACACATTTTGAAATTTTAATGTTATCATATTGATAATTGTATGGATATTAAATTAAAATTATATTAAAACACCAGTTTCGTTGCAGTTCTGATCACATTGCCATATTGAGATTTTATGAGTGTTCGCCATTTGAAGGTACGAGGGTTGATCAAAAAGTTCCAGGACTTTTGAAATTGCGCGGCAATGGAGCGTATTAGAGCAGTGCGGTTGGCAGCATTGTTTAGTGTGACTCTTCCTGAGCACAGCTGTTTTTTCAGATTGTTGATAACCTTCTTTATCGCAAAGTTACAGCTGTATTCGTAAAACAAGTTTTTTGTGTTCGGCGATTTTGTGAAATGAATCAAAAGGAAGAGCCATAAACCCAGGTTTCATCTCCAGTAATGACTTGTTTTAAGAAGTTTTCATTGCCATTTGCCATTTCAAGAAGTTCCTGACAAACCTGAACTCTGTGTTGTTTTTGCTCCTCTGTCAACAGTCTCGGAACAAACTTTGCAGCCATCCTTCTCATCTGCAACTTTTCTGTTAACATCTGTTGACACGAACCAAATGAAATGTTCAATTCTTCAGCCATTTCACGAATGGTTAGTCGACGATCAGAACGCACAAGAATGTTCAATCTTGCAACATGACTGTCATCAGCCGAAGTTGATGGGCGCCCTGAATGAGGATCATCTTCACACGATGTCCGGCCTTCTTTAAACCTCTTGTACCACTCGTGACACCTTGATCGACTCAGACACTCATCACCAAAAGCCACTTGTAACATTTGAAATGTTTCAGTAATAGTTTTACCCAACTTCTCACAAAACTTTACGCAAACGCGTTGCTCTTCCTTTTGATTCATTTCACAAAATCACCGAACACAAAAAACTTGTTTTACGAATACAGCTGTAACTTTGCGATAAAGAAGGTTATCAACAATCTGAAAAAACAGCTGTGCTCAGGAAGAGTCACACTAAACAATGCTGCCAACCGCACCGCTCTACAACCCTCCATTGCCACGCAATTTCAAAAGTCCTGGAACTTTTTGATCACCCCTCGTAACCAGTAATAACTTTCAGAGATTTAAATTCTGGTTCATTGTTGCTATTAGCATTTCTTGTGATTCACTAAAAGCAAAACTTTCTCAAAAATAAATTACCCTTAAAATTGTCATCTTTCCTGGTGTTTTTGAAAAATTCTTTCTGAAAGGTCTAATCTAATTTTTATCAGCCTGCATCTGAATTACCTGCTTGTAAATTAAATTTTTTTAAATTGTTTTTCTTCTTTTTAATGTTCATGCTGAACTGTCCTGTTTTTATTGTGTGTTCTTAACCAATCTCATAATTGTTGAAGAGGAATGATACCTTGTTTCTGACCTCTGTGCTATACTAGAGTTCCTATATGTCTTTACACTAGATAATTTTTAGATATTATGGTCCAGATTCTTATTTTAAAAAATCCTAAAGGATAGAGCTCTGTTTGAAAAGTATTGGCAATAGTTTTTTTTTCTGTGTGAATAGTTGAACTGCTGCCCCTGCTCAAAGCAGAAGTTGATTGTATAATCTTCATGTACAGCTGGTCGGAAAAGTTAACTTAAATGCTGTATCTTGAGAACGTAAGTCTTTACTCTGAACGTAATGATAATGTGTGTTCTTTTTACTTCCTTTTCCCATTCACAGTCCAATGAAATTAATACATATTGTGGATGGTTTCACTAAGCTTCTAACTAAATTTGAACATTAAAACTGATCAATTCATTCAGACGCTTTATGAAAACTGTTTACTTTTTATCATCAAAACAAGCACAGTTCATAAAACATGTATTTTTAATAAGAATTTTATTTGACTTCCACTAACATGTGGTGGCTGCCAGTTTAATTAAAAACTACATCATAAGTGTTAGCAGCGTACATTTATACCATTACACCAAAAGTGGAATATTGCATAATGAAAAATCAATTAGCATGGAAACAAATCAGAATAAAAGTGGCATTCATGTAGGGATAAGTATGATTTTAAAAAAATTGTTACAGTATTAAGAAACTAAGCTCTTGGACAGATTTAGAATAATCAGCCTTACAGTGTAGTGATCAGAGTTTCTGGCTTCGATTCTTGATCCAGCTAAGGGGAATTGTACCTTTTGTAGATCAGTTCCCCTGGTTGATATGGTGTGATTTGTTATTAACGGTTTATTTTTTTAAGGACCCACCTGTCATTAATACCATCATCTCATCGAATAACATGGCTCTAACAAGTGTCCCAACTAGAGAAATGAGGCTTCACTTTTGCCAAGCCAGGGGGGAATTCCACAAACCCTACGAGGGGTAGTGTGGCGTTGGATAAAATAAATGAACGAGATTCCAAGTAGTAACCTGTCTAGTTTAAATCATATTGAGGCTATCTCCATAAATACTAAATTTATAAAGTACCAATAAAGTCTGCTTGGTTTCGTTTGTAAAATTTATGGTGCAAAACATGTCGCACAAACTTTCTCACACATACATGTTATGGTTTGTATGACCTGTTAACCAAACTATTCTTATGAACAAAAACCAACAACAATAGTAGTATAGTAGTTGTAGTAATACTAATATTAATAACAAAAAAAGAAAAAAATAATAATAATAATAAACAGAACAACAGTAATTCAACTTTTAATATTATACGGCTACTATTACTACTATTGCTCCTACTATTATCTACAATAGTGTCTGTAGTAGATACTACCAAAAAACCCAGAAAAATTTAAAGTTTAACGGGGAAACCACCCTGTAAAGTTTTATGGAAAATTAATAGGCCTATATCTGTATCATTATTTGTGCTGAGAGGTTACAACATTTCAAATTGATCAAAACCAGTAGAGATATTCTTTTTAAAATCTAGATTTTAAAAAAGAACTTTCTGAACATTTTTTCTTTTTGAAGACACAATCCAAGGTATGCAAAAAAGAATAGCTAAATTAATTTCATTAAAAAAATTGGTAATTGAAGAAAATAAAATCTAAATTATGTTTGATTTTTATACCTGTATGTGTTTTTTACATTACTTTATTACAAAAATTTAAGAAAAATTGAGACATAAGTAACAAATGGTTTGAAGAGTGAAAATGAACACAACATATTTGACAATAAGCAAACATTGAAGAAATTCTGGAGAGGAAGTAAAACTAATTATTGTCAAAGACTGAACATTAGTAAACGAAGCTTTCTGAAACCTGCTGAGTTTATTTTAAATTTAATATGGATGCCTACATATGAATAATTGTTTGACGAGTGCATCTCAAGATGAACAAGTAAAAGACACCATTCTACACAAATCAGCAGACAACATCAGTTGATTAAAGCATTGTTTCTAAAATTCTTGATTAATATAGAGTGCATTATAGGAAAAAAAAAACAGTAAAATTCAAAGCTGCCTTATTTAACTTATAGGCGACAGTGTTTTTGACCAAGATATAAAAAAAATAGGTGCAGCTTATACTCTAAAAAAAAGTTTTAATTTAGAAAAATGTAATACATGTATGGAGTATAGTGTTGTAGTGTAGTTTTTTAAATAAAACGGAACTTTTGCATTCTTCACTTGAGAAAACTGGAACTTTTTGAAAGAAAAAAGAGGAATTGTTAAGAATTGATTATGTACGTGTATTATAATTAACATTCACATTCGCACTTACGATTAGAAGAGCATGGAGAGAAGAAAAGAGCATCGTTATTAGAATTACAAACTTAATATACTTCAAAGTTTTATGAATTCGCCAAAAGGAGTGCTGCATATTTAAAGTGGAATACATGGCATAAGCCTAACTCACTTCTTTTAGGACGGATGCTTACAAAAGAATCTGGCATAGGGATGTGGCGACCCCATCGCCCAGTGGGAATCCACTGCAATAGCCACCCTGAGTACTGGCGGGAAAACCAGACCACTGAATATGGGAGAAAATGCCCATACTCCGCCTCAAGATCCGAGGAGGCAGGTCCGGATGCCAGGTGGCAGCCCCATCACCGGAATTGGAAGCTGTAGGCTGATAACCTGCTCTTCTTAAACATCCTTATCAAAGAAACCTCAATGAAGACTAGCCGGATGGATAAAAAGTTGATGACCTTGGCTATGAAACATGATACTCGAATTGGCTACTGGATTGTTCAGACAATGTGGGAAACAGGAAAATTGGCACAAGTAGAAGCAGAAATGTCAAACTATAGGCTCTCTATTCTTGGAATCAGTGAGGCTAGATGGAACTCCTTCGGTGAATTCCAAACAGAGCGAATGGAAACACCTCTATTCTGGCAGAGAAGAGGAAGATGAGAAACATATAGGAGGAGTTGCAATCTTGTTAAGCAAAGGGGCTAAAAAGTGTTTAATAAATTGGAACCCAATCTCAAACAGAATTCTTTCTATAAGACTAAAAACTAAAGTGTGTCCAGTTAAATTGTACAATGCTATGCACCAACTGAGGTAGCTGAAGAGGAGGCCAAGGACCCATTCTATGGACAACTGTATGAAACCTTAAGAACGGTAAAAAAAATGTAACAAAATTATGGTTATGGGCGACTTCAATGCCCAGCTAGGATGTGATAATCATGGAGCTGAGAAGGTGATGGGTAAGCATGGCATAGGTATGTTGAATGACAATGGAACCCGTTTCTTGGAAATGTGTGGCATGTTTGTCCTTACTATAGGTGGCACCATTTTTCCTCATAACGATTGCCACAAAGTATCGTGGGTATCCCCTGACCTTAAAACACAAAACCGGATAGACCATTTTGCCATTAGCAGAAAGTTTAGATCTTCACTTCTGGATATATGAAATAAAAGAGGAGCTGATATTGGCAGCGATCACCATCTTATGTTGGCAAAAGTAAGATTGAAAATTTAAAAACTGCAAGGTCGTTTAGATGGGAATGGTCGAAGGTTTGACACAGATCGATTAAAAGATAAAGAAGTCAACACACAGTTTTGCCTGGAATAGATTTGCTATCCTGGCGGAAGAGGAAGAAGGCAATTTGGTTAATGCTCCGGACTTAAGTATTGAACAGAGATGGAACCAAATCAAGACCACTTTTACTGAGGTGAGAGAAAAAATATTAAGGTTTAAACAAAAGACTAAGAACTTTGAAATCCCTGCGGATGATGATCTCATCAAGAGGTTCATTGGATGCCCATGAGAGGATGCTGAAGCTGATGAGCCGTCAGGTGGAATATAGCTGAAGATCACCCTCGAAACTGCAGCCCAGGTCAGTTTAAATTTAGATGAACTTTTGAATATCAAAATCAAACTCAGTAATTTATTTTTATTTTTTATATATTTTTTTATGCACATAGCTTTATTGCACTACCAATATGTATGTTTTTGTAAAACTGTATGTTGATTTGTGATTGCCCTTTGGAATCTTTAACTTTCAATTCAAAGAAATCTTCTTAAGAAAGTGTTTTTTTTTTATTTATTTATGTAGAACTTGGGCTTTCTTCAAGCCTCATTTGGGTTTCTTCATGGTCATTTTTCAAGTTATCCTTTATAGTAGGAAAGAGAAACGTACAGTTCATTACAGACAGGGTTTAGATACGGTACATTATAGTAAAATCAATTAGCATTTGTATCCTTCTTGCATATGATTGAAGTTCATAAGTAGAGCCTGGATCTCCAGGCATTTATTAAAAATCAGAATAGAGAGTAATCCCATTCTTTAGTAATGGAAATAGCTATCTAACATACTTAATAATTTATTTATCAGTGATATCACATACAGTACATACTCTCTCGTATTCATTATGCACGGCATGTTAGTTAAAGAGCTTAATTGAATAGTTTGAGGATGTAAGTTTTAAACTGCTTGAAAATAAATAAATGCATTTAAAAGATCCTCAATAAATATTTTCATTATTTATGTAACATTTTTTCACTTTATTATATTAAATTTTTGTGTTTTTTTTTTTAATGTGTGAATTAATCTCAGAAAAAAACATAATGGTCCAAATCGGGGGGAAAAAAGGCTTTAAAACCTTAAAATAAGCAACAGAAACCAAAATAGGCAAAATAAAAACTGGCTGTACTGTCCGTAAATCCAATAAAAAGATGTGTTTAAAATTATTACAAAATCAGTGGATAAAAAAATTAATTAAAACACGTTTCAAATCTGCCCTTGAGTCTTCCTCAGGTGAAATGTATGGAAATATATTTATCTCTATTGAACTCTTTTAATATATTTATCTCCATTGAATTATTTTAATATATCCACCCAATTAAAAAGGCATTTTTCCTACCAAGCCCTGTTTCATAAGTTTCTCAAATGTTGAACCAGAAATTCACCCAAATGTGATGGAAGATGCATTAACTGGGTATAGTTGTGTAGCTGTTTACCATGTATAATTGTCTTTGTTGGCACATATTTTACTGATTTATGCCAGTATTTATAACAATTACTAATTTATTCATCATTCTTGAATTAATAATATTTATTACTGCCTAGAGTCTGTTGTAATAGACACTGCAAGAAGGATCATCATCATTTGCATAATTTAGGAATCTGTGAGAAGAAGAATTATTATACTTATCACACAGTTTGATGAAGAGCTTGTGCAAAATTTTGTTCATCGAAAGAACACACATGGTCGTTAAATTAAATGGGTACCTGGAAAAGGACTGAGAGGTGCAGCATAATTCAGTTTATAGTAGCTGAATACCATTTGTATGACTTAAAGGTGAGTTTTCAATCATTGTTTACTGTAATAATTATGGAAATAAAATATAAGTTAAGATTAAAAAGTATTTTCTTGGTGTTGTATGGTGTAGAGGTAGTGTAATCTTATTTTGTACTACATTCATGACTGAAAATCAAATTAATCTCGAGGCACTGGGATGGCTCCTAGTATCGTGAGTAGGGATCGGAAGTTCATTACCTAAAATGCCTGAAAATATGACATTAAAAATTAACAGAAAAAATGACTTACTCTTTCTAAATGTATATTTAAAAAAGGAATATATAGTAGTCTAATAATACATAATAATAATAATAATAATAATAATAATAATAAACAAAGGACAAGATTTAAGTATTTTATATTAATATTTTTATTAACATAAACATAATTTTCTTTTACTATTGTTATGTTTTTGTCCTCCGCCGTGGGTGAGTCAGTAGCGTGCCTACCTTCCACTCCGGGGGCCCGGGTTCGATTCCCGGCCGGGTTGGGGAGTTTTCAGCAGTGAAAAATTCCATTAGAGAAAATGTCCAAAAATAAAAAAGAATGCAAAATAAAAGTAACTATTTTTTTTGTTTTGAGGCGAGACAAATTTATACTACATCCTACATTGTCTGTGATATCTTATTTCACAAACTTCCAAGCCCTAATCATAAGATTTAAATTTCCTCAGCATTTTAAAATTACAAAGCACTTGATAATATCTCAAGCATGTTCTTATATTAACAATTTATAATTGTGGAAGCAAAACAATAGATTTGTACTAACATATTAGGTGCATTATTTCCAGTAGCATGAGAATGATTTTATCATTTACCTTGCACATATTTAAATTTTAAAAGTTAATCTTCCTGTGGGGTGCATTTTCAAATATTTTTCTAAATCTCACTTGAAACTATATAGCCTCGGTTTCTATTCAGGTTTGATATACAGCGGAACGTCAGTTATCCAAACTAATTGGGACTGAGGATGGTTCAGATTTTTGAATATGTATAGATAGAGAAAAAAAATGAACCTACTAAAATATCGGCAACTTAGATATTTTAGTAAGTTCGCTTTTTTTCCTCTACTTGTACAAAATATCACATTAAAACTGATAAAAAGTACAATAATAGAGAATAACGTTATTGTTAATGTACCTTAACAGAAATATTCACTGACTTTTTCTGCAAAATTTCCGAACATTGTTTTATTTCCTAACCAAACTCAATTACACTTGTCACTTTCTCAGACAACACACTGTTGCTTCGCTTTGAAATCCACCTAACAACGAATGCAAAATGGTCAGTTTGCTGAGAGTTTTGATGCACTAGAAGGCCTTATCCACTTCATAAACATTCACTTTAGCATAAATAACTACATGTTTTGATAGGAGGCTATACAGCTTTAGCCTGAGATCAGCTGAATACCATACAGGAATTTACAACCCACCTATTAGAACAAGTTGCTACCAGCACACCCTCATTTGCTAAGCAGCAACCGTCTGTTTTATAGCTTTCTCCAGCCCCTTTCAGCTCATCTTTTCATGTAGTATCTTGTTAAAATGTTTAAAATATTTTATATACTTTGCAGAACTCCAGGACTAATGAACAGTAGCATATAAGTGTGTAGGTAAAATTGTCATAATTTGTGCTGACTCTCAACTGTACAATTATGATGGTAGATGGTCAAAATTTAATTAATATCAAGGCTCCAGTAAACTTAAAAATAAATTAATACAAAATAATACAAATAAACCAGCTAGAAAGGTTTGGATTATTGACGTTCTACCGTACTGGTATTTTTCCATGATTTTTACTTCCTATAAAATAATGTTATGAGTTAAAAATGTTATTCTTACAAAGTTATGGTTATCTAAAACCATGATCATTATTGGGAACCAGGTTATACTACATGCTTTTGTCAGTTGTTTCTAACCTAAGGGGATTACATTAAACATAAAGTATTTTACAAGTTTAAGTTCTATTGTTTTAGTTTGTTTCACATTATTTTTAGTATTCTTAGATTTAATTCTGAGACCTGTCTAATCTTTCAGGGGCCTTTATTTTACAGTAAGTTTGGTCTACGCAGCAAGAAATATGTCACCTTTTGATGGAATATCTTTATCATTCAGTGTTTGTGAAACTAGTCACACATTTAATGTGCAATAACTTTAATTATTTCTTAATAACTGGCCTTTCACAAGAGTGTGAACATTGGAGTGTTTTCTGTATCAGGAGATTCTTTTCATATTTGTACTGTTTACTAATTATTAATTGTAACTTCACTTCTGGTTGTATTTTATGTTGATTGAATGTTATATTACACAGTTTCATGAAGGATTGTTCTGTATTACAGAAGAAAATCGTATGACTGAACTTTTTTAATAGTTTGCACTTTGAATTTATTCCTCTACTATAAGATTACCGTTTACTTACAAATTTTGTAATTTCCAAAATGTTTATATTCTTTAATATATATTTTTAAAATATTTAATTAATTTGAATTTAAACATATTACTTACTAATTTAACAAGTGGATAGCAATGTTAGCTTTGATTTCAGCTGCAATTGGTCATCTCTGCTTAAAAATAATGCTTTAAAAACCAAATTTTTAATTTTGGCAGTAGGTATATGATGTAGTATGTATAACACATAATATGATTCTCCCTTTATTTCTTAATGGTATCGCCATTGTAAATTTAAAGACAAAAGCGCCTGTACTGTCTTCATCTATGTTGTAGCCTACAGATAGAATTGATTCGTAAAACTAGCAATTTTCTCCAAAGTTGTAGGGTTATTGGTTTTTGTCATTTTAATCAAGTTAGTGAAGTCATGTCAGACATTCTCAGTGATTGGAAGTCTCATGATGAGAGAAATTTTTCTGGAAACCCATTAGCCCAGTGTTCATCTATTCACACTTTTTATTAGCCTACCTAGAATATTAAATTCTGATTTAATTTATTTTCAAGTTGTAATTTTAGTACAATGTTCCTAGTTTCCTAATGTTCTACATTCTGATAGTGTACCTTTTAGACTAAACATGCTTCATATAATGCATATAGTATGAATGTAAACATTGGAGTGATCTTTAAGAAAATTTAAGCAGTAAAAAAATTGATTTTGAGCAAGTCTTTGAAAACAAATTAGAAATTATGAACTTGTGATCTAATTAGACGGAAAATTTGTTATTATATTAAACTTTTATGTTGATAGACCAACATTCATGTTATGTGGCTGTAGCTCTTCATCAGAATGCTTTATTTCTGCTCTAGTCGTCAAGACTTCAGTGTTAATATAATGAGCAGTAGAGAGAAAATTATGGGTTTTGCAGTTTTCATGGAATTCTTGGTTCAGCAAGATGGTGCGAAACTATCAATGTGCTATAAAGTCACAATGAGATGAAATACAAAAGTGTCGTGTTACAGATTCCTCTTTAAAAATATTTGTTGAACCTCTCCAACATTTTTTGTTGAATTTTTAAATATTTGTGTACTCACAGTAGATGCACATCTAGTGGTTCAGTGATGGTGTTACACATTTCTAAAAATGATAGACGAGACGATTATGAACAACTTTCATTTAGGAAACCATGGCCATACACACTTCATAATGATATTAACCTAAATCTTTCTCTTTAAATTAGAAACTTTTGTTTATTGAAGGTCGTAAGAAGAAATTAAAATATAAATACATATTACAAGATATTTCAACAGATAAATCCTTGCAGATTTTCTTCCTTTACAGTCAGCTGTTCCATTTAAAAAAAAATGCATTTCATTAAGTTCTCTTAATGTGAATCTTTCCATGAGTGCAACAAAGGATAACACAACATGTGAATAATAATATTAATAATAATAGTTTACTGAGTATTAGGTTAATTGATACAATATTATCCGTGGTTCACTGGATCTGACCCAAGTCATTATCCCAGTAAACATCCTACATTTCACCATTACTGTACATAGGTCGGATTGGTATACCTTTAAGGATCTCTTATCTGAATTACATTTTCACTTTGCATTCTTTCAGTAGGCCAAAACCATTTTTTCCTCACTCTGAGCAAAAATTTCCTAATTTTCTTATTTGAGCTTTGTCGTGGAATATTTTCTTAACCCCAATCTCTTTACTTATTTTAGCCCATTTTTCCGAGATAAATTCAGTTCTGCTCACTTCTGTTTCCTGGCAGTCAAAAAGGATATGGGTATAGTCTTCTGTTTTACACATGGGACAAACGGCCTGTTCTTACGACTTTCTGAAACCTTGATCCTCCAAATCCCTAATCTGAACCATGCTATGCTCTTCCTTTCTTCCCGATTAGACTTATTATACATCTCCCATCAAAAGCTTTTCTGAAACTCCTTGAAGAATGCTGCAGACATCTACCAAACGAGACATTCCCGGAATGGGTTCGTCCCCTCTGTCATCTCTAGAATTTTGTAACATAGTTGCTGAATCACTCTGCATAACACAATCTGATTAATTAGCGGACATAATAGAAATGGAACATAGATGTTGCCATGATAGAATGAGAATAAGTACCGGTAGTCACAACTTTACTGCTCTGGGAAAGTTTTATGTCTTCTATTAATAAATATGAGCCAGTAAAAATACTCTTAAAACAGGTGATGTCCATTAATGTTTATGATAACAGTGTTTAGTTTTTATGTCTCAAGTATTGTTTGTGTTTTGTATAGTGATTTATCTTATATTCGCTTTTCGTTTATGGTGTTCTTTATTCAGGCTGTTCATATAGTGTGTGTTTGGCATGTTCAAATCAATGGTGTTTTTTATCGTTTTATTTGTAATATTATTGGTCTTGCTTCTTTCCTGTCTTGTTCTGTTCACTTTTACTGCTCTCGATTGCAACGAAGTGTATTACTTTAAATGCACTTGTATTGGGAGACACTATGAAGTGGGACAAATTGATTAACAAATATTTGCATACACTCACTGCTTCATTATAATTTAACACTTATTAGTAACATGTTTTCGAGGAATCTTCCTCTCATAGTTTGTCAAATGAGTTTACATTTGGACCCAAACTTTCATTAGTTCCATTTTCAGGCAGTAGACACTTCTAAATTGTTTGTACCTATTGAAACAAAACTGTTTTTCTTCTCATTTTTTTTTCAATAAGTTATTTTGAAAAACATACAGATTCTTACACATTCTCATTTCATACATTCATAAAAAAAAGGCTTCAAGATCCCGGAAATTATATGTGGGAAATTTCACTAAACATAATTGTACAATTAAAATAGGTTAACTTAGGTATTCCCATCTCAGAACTAACACTCTTGACTTCTGATGTGAACACTCATTCCCAATTATCATATTTATCGTGGAATTCCAATTTACTATATTTATCTAGCATGAGAATGATAGAAGACAATTTCATGAGAAAATAGTTCAAGTGTGTAGAGAGGTATATTCTATAATAATGTGAGAGAATAATTTTGTACATAAAATAGATGAAATATGATGTGTGTTGTATTTTCAAAGGCAAGGAGCATTAGACTTTCTTTATGCCCTCTCCTCTGGTTAGTGTTATAGTAGAATGTCAGTAATCCAAACTTATCGAGACTGAGGGTGGTTTGGATTTTCACTTCGTTCAGATTATCGGGTATGTACAAAATAACACACATTAACTAGGAGAAAAGTTTAGTAATAGAATGAATAACTATACAGCTATGTACCTTAATGGAAATGATCACTTTTTTTTCCTGCAACCGTTTCCGAACTTCGTTCCTTTCTTAAACTGAACTCAACTATGTTTGTCACTTTCTCAAACAAGAGGCTATTGCTTCGCTTTGAAATATAAAGTCCAAATCTACAACGAATGTGAAATAGTAATTTTGCTGAGGGCTTATTATACGGTACAAGAATTTAGAGCTCATCCATCAGAACAAATTGCTACCACCAGCACCATCGTTCAATTTGCAGCTAGCCTTCTCTGCAGTATCATGTTAAACTTTTTAAAATATTATGCCAAACTCTTAAGACATGTTCAATGTAGTATAGTAAATATGATGTAGTGTTGAGCAGGTAATTATGTTGACTCAATTGTTCGTTCTATGATTATGGTAGCTTCTTATTGATGTAAATGTTGTATGATCATCCTTTAATTATTACAACAAGGGTCCAGAAAACATAAAAATGTGTAAAAGGAGGAGGTTGTTCAGATAATTGACGGTTCAGATGACTGACATTCGGATTATTGATGTTCTACTGTATCTATATTTTCTGGTAATCCTGTGCCATCATCTCGTAGTGTACATCTTAAACATTCAACCTTAAGGAATAACACAAACCACTTGATATAGAACTTAAATGAGGGTCTGATAGACAACATTTATAGTTGTAAAACTGGTTTTTCTCAGTATTTGTTGTGCAATTTTTGAAATCCTGAACAAAATGTATTTATATCATAATTTGTGTCTTGTTACTAGTAATGGTTTGAAATAGTGAAGATAAAACATCTTATAGTATAGAGAAACATAATTTTGTATATATTCTGTGCATACCTAAGAAGATGGCTTAGGCATTTGCTAATATTTAAGAACTTAGTACATGGGAAGTGTTTTTTTTTTTAGTTAACTTCACAAGAATGTAAGAGGAGAAAAATTGTGAAAAATATTTGTATATCTGTAGTGCTGAGTTGTACGTGTGTGTCCGAAGATTTTTATCTTTAAATATAGTAAAACCTCTATATATAAAGACCATCAATGGTTCCACAGTAAAATGGTCTTTTCAGAGGGGTGGTCTCTTAATAGGGAAAATAAGTTTTAATGCAATTATAGACCTTTAAAATAAAGTATTACTGATACTGATTCCGATACTGATACTGATACTAATTCTTATTGATCCTTTTTGTGCCATGAATATGGTCAAGAGTTACTTGCTTTTTATTTATGTTTAAATACTTATTTTTTACTGATTCACTTCCCTTAATTCTTTTAGCATGTCGAAAGTGCAGTAATAGCTACAACTGAGAAGAACACAAGCATAAATCGCATTATTCTTCTACTCTACACTGACCGGCAAAAAAAACCGATCACTGTAAAATTTGTTGTAATTTTAAGATTAAACATAAATTGGTTGGATGTTTATACATTGTTGTTGGTGAGGATGAATTATTATTCTTATTGAACCATTAGATATAGATACAGCATATCCGCTTTCTTAATATCTTATCACTAGGGCCCGGATGTTTATGACATGTCATATTTTTTTCCTTTGTGATGTTACCATAGCAAATATAATTTAAACATGATATCATCTGATGTGATTAGAATTATGCAATTTTCATTGGTCATATAATGTCATATTTTAGCTTTTTCAGTATTTTTTGTCATATTTCCGTCATTTTTCATATTATGGTCATATTTTCAATCATTTTTCATTTTTTCCCATGCTTTTGCTTTTTATTCCATTTTCATTTATTTGCTTACAGCCCTCTCAGAGATGGGATTTGAACACCCCTGAATTGTTGCTTGTAACTTCTCAGTATTTTCTTCCTAAAAATACTTTCACAAAATATACGTTGGCCTACGTATATTTCTGAGAATTAGGAGAAAGAGAGAGATGCGTAAAAAGGGACAGATGCAAAGAAAGCGAACGGAGATATTAGGATGGCTATTGTCAGTTTTCATAGGAAGGTCAACTAACTGCTTCTGTAAATAGCTTGAGCAGGTAGTTCTTCTTGGTGGTGCCAAGGGGAAGGGGTGATAGGAAGGAACAACCATCCCTCAGTTATTGAAAAGATTTTGCTGCATGGTGTGCTTCATCGCAATCTCAATACTCTTGGTTTATCATGCCTAAAACTAAGGGTCCGATAAGTGAAAAACTGAGAGCATTTGTACGGGAGTTTGGAGATAAGCATTTTAGTACAGATGGCACAATTCTGTTCTGTAAGCTGTGCGAAGTTAAGGTAGAATCTAAAAAGCGATTTAATGTGCAACAGCACTGCAGTACGGCAAAACACAAAAACAATTTGACTCGAAATGTTGCATCAGAGAACCGCCAACAGCTCATGTTTGAGAAGATTTCATCATCGTCCACCACAAGCAAAATGTCTGATTTTAACAAGGATTTATGTACAATGATGATGTCTGCTAATATACCGCTGGAGAAAGTTAATAATCAGCACTTCAGCAATTTTCTGCAGAAATACACTAATCAGCACATTCCTAAAGCAACAACACTTCGCAAGAACTACGTGACTACTTGTTACGAAGATGTTTTAAATAGGATACGATCTTGCGTCGCTGATAACAAGATCTGGGTTTCTATGGATGAAACCAGCGACGCTGAAGGAAGGTAAGTAGCAAACGTTGTTGTTGGTGTTTTAAGGGAAGACCGACCAGGTGAAAAATTTCTCATTTCTTGTGAAGCATTGGAGAGGACTAACCACTCAACTATTGCTGTTACCTTCGACAACGCATTGAATCTGTTGTGGCCTGAGGGAGTGAAGAGAGAAAATGTTCTTCTTATAGTAACTGATGCAGCTCCCTACATGGTGAAAGCTGGCAAAGGTCTGCAGCTTCTCTATCCTAAAATGATACATGTAACATGCATTGCGCATGCACTACATAGGGTTGCAGAAGAAATTCGGGGAAATTATCCTGATGTGGACAAATTAATTGCAACAGTAAAAAAGATCTTCATCAAAGCTCCACTTCGAGTGCAGAAATTCAAGGAAATTGCCTCTTCTGTTCCTTTGCCTCCCCAGCCCATCCTCACACGATGGGGAACGTGGCTTAATGCTGCAAACTACTACTGTGCCAACTACAATGTTATCGAAGATGTTGTTAATGAGTTCAACGAAGGCGAAGCTTCCTCCATCAAAACTGCAAAGACGCTATTTTCAAATTCTACACTGACCGGGGACCTCGCTTATATTAAGTCAAATTTCAGTATAATATCAACAACAATCACACAATTAGAAGAAACTGGTGTTAAACTCTGTGATGCTCTTCACCTTGTGACAAATGTGGAAAGTGAGTTAACGGCTGCACGTGGTAAAGTTGGTGAATGTGTTAAAGAAAAACTACAGCGTGTGCTAGGTCGGAACGAAGGGTACTCTACACTTTGCAAGATTGGCGACATTCTATGTGGTAAACCAGTGACATTCCACGAAGGTGAGCCTGAATTCAACAGTAATGATTTGACTTATTTCAAATATGCCCCAATAACATCCTGCGACGTTGAGCGCTCTTTCTCCCGATATAAGTCAATGCTGAGTGAAAATAGAAGATCGTTTTTATTTGAAAACTTTAAAATGCATGTGATCTGTTATTGCAATTCTTTGTGACTGTCCATCATAATGAAACATTTCTTTCATTTTGTGTAGTGTCGAGTGTGTCTTATGGTTTGTTTAAATAAATTCAAAAATTTATTAATAAAGATTAATATTATTATTTATTAATGTGTTCTCATAAAATTTTAATTGAAAAAACCGACAAGATTTTGGAAAAAAAATTGTCTTTAGGTCATATTATTAGTCATATTTCGCCATTTTTTAGGTCATAAAGGCTTGCATATTTCTAACATTTTTAGGTCATAAACATCCGGGCCCTACTTATCACTTTATCACCAAACAAAACAAAAAACATCGCGATAGGCTGTTTCCGATGTGATTATCTGCACTAGCTTGTCATACACATTGCAAGGTGTTTCATTGTTGTATTGCGTCATTTCCTTCCAAACTGAAAGAAAACTGTCTCCCTTCGCATCGAAGTGATTCTGTCAGTAAGTTTAGTTGAAATTATGCATCTCAGTCCCGAAGACATTGCCAAAGCTGTTACTCTAATTGATGATGGACGCAGCCTCCATTATGCTGCTCCAACCTTAGGCTCGCCATTCACCACCGTGCAAGAGGCAACATGGGGAATTAAGTGTGAAATGTGTCATTAAATTTTAATCTTAAAAACCTATACAATTGCTGTAATTTTATTTCAAGCACTAGGCCTACTACATAATTTTTATTTAAACTTAATTTTTTTAAATTTCTTTAAGTGATAGTTTTTTTTTTGCCGGTCAGTGAAGTTAACAGAAGATCTAATCAGAGAAATAGAATTAAAATAGTCTCTTACTCCCTTGCCCTACTTCCACCGCTTTACAATGTCTTTCTGCCATCCAGTTATAAGAATATGCATTTCCAAAATGTGAACAACAGCTCAAAACATTGATTATACTTGCACCCTTGAAATCTAAAGATGGGTTTCTTGATGCTTTTGATATCTCATTTCCTTTGGCACTCAAGATGTATTGATATCAAACAATACTCCTAACTGGTTCAAATCCCAGCTATGGCATTGAATTTTTCATTCTGACTTAACCTTTCCAAGAGGAGTGATCTTGAATAAGGTTTGAATTGCTTTAATATTATGGAATTTATTGTTGGTTCCAAGAAAAAACAGTCTTTTAGAGTGGTTTCTATAAGGGGTGGTCTTTAATGAGGTTTTACTAGAAATATTTTATTATATATTGGTAATTTTTAAAAATCTTTCCACCCTTGCTGTTTTTATAAACATGTGAGTTACTGCAATTCATATTAAGTACAGATAGATATAAATACTAACATTGATTGCTCAAGAAACATGGCGAGTACAGAGCTACATCATCTTTGGTGAAATAGGCTTAAAAATAATCTGTACAATAATTTATTATATTGTAATTACATTTTGTATCTGTGTCTTCTATAAATTACATTAAATTAGGTCAAAAATCTTTGTTTGATCAACCATCAGGTCAATTTGATCAGAGAGCTTGACTCACATGCACATACATTATCATTTACTACATTTTCATGAAAAAATTCAGATAGATCTGAGTCAAGTCTCATTCCGTTGCTATCCATGTTTTCATGCAATTTCCAATACGTAATGAAAACAATGTTTCTAAGAAAATCCACAGGGGGTGATTAACCCCACAACCAAGAAACAAATATTACGGGCCACACAGTGAGGACCAATAAAACGTTCATTTAGCATAATGAAAATGATCTGAATACAGAGATGTTTTCAGGGAGTTGATTACAATCCCAACTCACTTTTTAGATTATTGACCTTGATACTCAAATTGATCTGAATAGCTGTTCTCCTGTGGAATTCAGAATGATAACAATATTCAGATCAATTTGAACTCTTTATGAAAACCTAATAATTATTGGCAATTGGAAGAGAGGTCACATTATATTTAATGTCAGCACTATCATATAAAATATCATAAACATATCGTTGGTAAATAGTTAATCATTTTGTTCTCTGAGAGTGAAAACTTTTCTTGTCGGATTAATTATGTTTTTTTCAGTCTTATGTATGGCATCAATTCTGCAAAATTTGATTGTTCAGCTCTGAACCAAATTTTATAATTTTTCTACCATCCATTACTGGGGGGGAGGGGGGAAGCAACTATTTGAAGAAAGTTTACAAACTGGCTATGAGTCAGGGCCGTAAACCCGGCTGCGTGTTGGATTTTGCAGTGAGTGTAATTCCTGCTGATGACTCCATTAAATGTTTTCTTGAGAAGCCTAAGTTGGCATGTTTCTTTGAACAAACCCATGATTTTTCTTTAAACTAATGTAGAAATTATATGAAAGATCCAGGAAAGATGACAACATGTTGCATTTTCTAAAATTTACAGTCTTGGATAATTTGTGCTGTATTCTGTTTCTTTATTTTATTCCTGTTATAATATCACTTATTACTTTTAAAATAATTATAAAGTATCTGGATGAATTTCTTCATTGAAAATTTTCCTCACCCCTTCACTAAATGCCTGGTAATTTTCCAGACAGCTGGACACTTATTTCATCATCATCCCTTCTTCCCCCACTATATCACCATCACCTTCGGCATATGGGGTAGTAACTCCGACTCCAGCTTGTTCATCTTACCGATTACTGCCACTGCAGGTTTTACTGTTGTGCTGGGACCAATGGGCAACTTCCAGTAGATGCAAATTTTGCTTTAGAAAAGGGATCCCCCTTTAGATGCAGTAAAATATTCTTTGTGCAAGTTGTAGGAGTATTTTCAGTATTTTCGTTCATATACCTTGACCTGTCTGTATCCATCACCATGCAAGAACAGAAAATAATCTGTTTACTTCATTAACAGAAGCATGAAGTTGTCCGACAGTATCCAAAAATTATTCCATTTATCTTCTTTCATCAAGAATCTGTAGAAGCAGTGGTATTGTAGACCACTAAGTATTAGGTAAAATGTGAAAATTATGTCATTTTGAATAAGGTGGTTTTTTGCTTGTTTGCTTTTTATATTTTTTATGCAAATATTAGTGATGTACGCATATGCCAGATTGTATTATCATTCAGAATCCTCCCTTATTTCATTATCATGATTCTTACAAAATTGATTTCAAATTTACATTGACTTTGCTGTGAGATAGTCTCAGCTGGTCTCAATGTCCTGAACTCATCTATGACTGGGGGAAAAATGTTTGCTGTTTTGGGCAGTCAGTGTGTCTGAGGATCACTTCTAGAGGATTACAGCTGATAGATCAGCTATGACATTGGATTGCAGAATCTTCTATGCTGAGATATCCCTCTATCAAATATTATCTTGATTGGCATATTTTGAGTTCTTGATATGGAGTCTTGAGTAATCTGTAGCTAGGACATTCTGTTGTCATGTCTCTTAGTCTTAACTGGTGTATAGTGGGCTCATATTGAAGTCTATGTGTTAGGAATTGACCAACCTTGACCTACCTGCAATCTAATCTAGTAGTTATATATCATGCACTTGTTTGAATTCATGTAATTTCAGAGTGGCAAGATTTTTGAAAACCTACGTATACACTTTGCTGTGATACTATAATGATGCATCTTCAAAATCACAGCATCTAAACTCTAGTTAATGAAAGAGACTGCACTGTCAAAATATGTTATACTTTTTCCTGTGGTTTGATATTTCAAAGCCTTTTCTACTCAGATACTGTGCTCTTGATCCTTCTATATTACCAATTCTAATTTGGAACAGTTATTTGTAATTAAAGGTTTCATTTGTGTTGAGGATCATTATATTGTCATAGATTAATTATTCATAGAAGTATTAAGTGACAATAAACAGCAATGCATATTCTTTGTTCAGGTATTTAATTTATTTTGAAATGCTGATATAATGAATTAACTTTCAACTATACTATCTTGTTAGATATTCGCTGACATTCTTTACTTTATTTTGGGAAATGAGTTTGGAACTATGATTGGATCGCATTATATGGCAATTATTGGCAACTAACTTTTTCCCCTCGAGGTTGCAATTAAAACACGTACCGGTATTTGTAAAGTGTAGTCATAAAATCTGTGTTGTTTAAATTGTATTTGTTCATTTAAATTGTCAGTATGTTCATAAATGGTTTTTCATTTTGTTTTAATTTGTTAAGAATATACCTTTTCAGATTAAGTTTGAAGTCCATGATTGAATTGATATTTGTGTATTCCTTTCCAATATCTTATTTAGTTGTTTGGAAGATCCCCTTATTAAATGACAGTGGTTTACATGCGATACACTGTCACACTATGACCACTTTTTACAAGCTTTCCATAACTGGAAATATAGCAATAAAGAAACCAGTTGCTGACAATAGCTATCTAATGCAGCTGAAAGCTATCTAGCCAAATAAATCATCTGTCAAAATTAAGTATTGAATATTGATGATGGTCCAGTAAATATTTGAACGTAATTTATTCTTAGGCATTTAGGCATACTTATTGTTCTGAAAATTGAACACAATTTTCATTATCTGTGCCCAGAGGAATCTAAAAATTCCATCTTTTTAACTGATTTGAAAAAATTGGTTATATCAGTTTTATCTCATTGATGAGATTTATATTGTATGTAGAAGAAATGTTGCCCTATGCCGGGAATTGAACTTGGGATCTATGAACTATGCTATCCTAGCATGCCAAATTTTCCCATAGATTTCACTATTAACCCAAACTTCTAAATCTGATGTTTAATTATTTTCAGGGATTTGAAATTTTATAGTAACTTTCAAAGCTCAGGCCACTAGCCTAAGTACCTACAGTAGAACCCTATTACATATAATGTAACATGATTCTTTTGGATAATCCAGGAAAACTATTATTGCCATTGAAAGGTACTGTTTAAGCAATCACATAAAACTTGACAATTTATTGAACTGAATCATAATGTATTCTTCACACATTATATGGTTGAACACGCATGCAAAGATATTTCTCACTTATCATTTATAATCCTTTTTGTTTTTGTAATTTATAGGCCTACTGGTATGGTAGTTTACACAAAGGTGTATAATAAATTATACGAAAGCAAAGAATAACTCACTTCCTAGCTGCACTTAGAACAAAACAAAGATTATTTTCTCTGCTTGTTGCATATCTTAGGTGGGGTACCCTCTGGGTTACTGTAAGATTGACAACGTGGCCATAGCTGCAGTTTGAACAAAAGGTGCAAAACAAAATATATGGAAACAAAGAATAGCTATCACCTGCTAACTGGAAATTAAAATGATACAAGTGTCATGCCTTAGAGGGTGATTGCGAATAGCAAGAAATGATTGCATTGTTTCTGCAGTGAAGTCTTTATCTGAAAGATAGTACTTTCACTAGATTTAAAACATGTTTCTTTAAATTTGTTACAATCTACTGCGTAGCATAAAATAATCTGTTAAAAGGATAGGACCAAAATTAAACCTGTGCTTGTGGTGCACAATTTAATCACAGGAATAAAATATAATTTTATGTTTGCAGGATTCATCATTGATCGCAAGTTAAGTTTGGAGCTTTATGAGGACTTGATGAAGTGAGTGGCAGACATTTTGGCATCCAGGAAATTGACCTTGTCTAATTTTTTGCTGATAAAGGGTCTTAAATTTTTAAATACTGGTACACTAACATTGGATTGTTAATGCAGAATGTTATTATGATCTCAACATACATCTGCAGTTTTCACAATTGCATTTTGGTGTCAGAACAGAAATTTTTCGGAATATTGCAAAAATGTGTCGTGAGTACAGATGTTTTAATCCAATAGATATTCCTTTATTATGTACCTCAAATTGAATTAAAATTTTAGCTAAATTAACAGGTGAAGTGTATTTTACCTGCTTTCTCCCCTATTGGTGTGGGTACAGATTACTATTAATACAACTCTTTAAATTTTTATCTATCTGATGAAATTTATAAATTGCAACCTTTAGGTAAAATTTGTCTGATGTGGGAATTAAAACTTGTGATTTACATTCTCTGATGCTGAAATATAACTAGAACTATCCAGGTCTGTCCAGATCTTTCTTTAGACCCATTCAAGACTAGCTGTGGTTATTAACATGCCTCTGATGCCTATTTCTTATAAGGACTTATTACTTTAGGTGAACATGATTTGGTTAATCTGCTTATGTGTTCAATTTAATATATAGGCCTATATATATATATTTTTTTTAAATTTAATTTGAGCTTGCTTGAATTAAGTGTTAGTACTGTGTTGCTAAGCCCAGCTCAGTTTTATAATATAAATATTTTCCGTTGTTACTTTTATACATCTCTTAAGGTTACCATACATCACTAGATTGTAATGAAATTATTTATTTTATGAAAAATGGAAAATCAACACTAGCAACACTAAATTAATATCAACATTAGATGCTTCCATTGTAATTGTAGAAATTTCATTGCATATTCTGAGGGTCTGAAGAAGATTTGGACAAATTTGGATAGTTCTTGACTGATACTGTTGAAAATCATCTACTAACTACTTGTTAAGCAGAAGATCTTGGGTTCAGTTCCCATAAAAATTATATTATGTTGTATTTATTGAACGTCATTTGTAAAGTGGAGAATGTTCTTAAAAAAAAGTGAGGAAAGTCAGCAAATTTTTAAATTTCTAATGCATGAAAAGGCTAGTAAGGGGACTATATTATTCAAGATATCATGCATTAATATGACCGTAACATGTAGGGCCTACTATTGTGCCGAAAGCTACCTTCAAACATACCATATACCATATTTATGCAAATCTACAGTGCCACCGAATATGGTGTGCACCCAAATTTGAAACCCCCTTTCTTAAAGAGTTTGTTGGCAAATGCGATGTCTATCAATGGTAGGATATTTTATTTTATTTTACCTTGGTATTATGTTTAAACAACAATGGATTTAGGTCGGTATAACAGTCTAGGGAGGAGAGTGTGGGACAATAGATATCTCTGCAATGGAACCCCGCTGCTTGATGTTGAGTGTCAAAATATGTTAACTTCAGCTCATGTTTGTGCATACTGGTAATAGTCCAACAATAAATGTAACCAAGTCAAGGATTACAGCAGTGCATATTATGAAAGTGACCAAAGTTGCTGCTGAACTACAGAATGGATTTGCATTGAAATCTACAAATAGACGAAAAGGGTACACATTGGATTTGCATAAATATGGTTGATACTAGACAATAGACAGACACATCCAACAAAAATTAGCTGTTCAGATTGGCTGTACGGGCTGAAAATTTGAGCAGACATGGGGAAGCAAATAAGACATGGAACTCCGTTCTTTGTAAGTTTAATCAGTATTATATATACAAGATTCACATTTTAATTTTCATGCACTTGAACAGCTAACATTTTGCATGTCGGCTTAGAATGAAAACCTTGATCTCAAAATAGAAGCAGAAGTATTTTCAGTTTATTATTAGATAGAAAAACACATATCTCATTTATTTGTCAGCCAATATTACAATAATGTGTTGAGAGGAAAAACGAAACCTAGTGTAGCCTGTAGCTAGGAAGCCTTATTAAGTTACAAAACCACATATATGTTTTATGAGATACAAGGTTTTCATTCTAAGCCGACGATGTGTCTTTTGTGAAGACCTACCATACCTATACACTAAGTTTAAGGTTAACTTTCAGTATGACAATGTGTTTACTTCCTTTAAGTTAAGAAAATCTCAGCCTAATACCGTAATTGTTTTCTCGAGTAAACTGTTTTAAGTTATTGTATGCATACATCCACCCTTTAATGTTTCATAAGAAAATATTAGTTGTATGAATTTGTATAAATTGACTCATTTGTCACCTTACATATGACAGACACATTTGTGTTGCTATTCAGGTTTGAAATTGATTCTATTGGACAGTAACAATCATTCGTGCTTACTGCAGTGCTAGAACTCACAATTGATTCATCTGATCAACAGTCAATGAAATGCATAAAACTTCGCTGGAGCATTTGAAGATGAGTGGACTTGGTAAAATGTTCTTAAACAGAGGATGATGAAGTTTCCTGTGGGTCTCAAAGATGATAAATAAACAACCCATTTATATCAAGAGATTGTTTTATTGTGAAGGAATGTTTTAAAAGGTGTATAAAGTTCAACCAAGTCATTATTTATTGGAATTTTCCTTAGTTTACCACTATAATTTATATTCTTAACAAACTCATATATTTGTAGTAGGCCTATAACAAAAGTTCATTACCAGTAGTTCTATAGAGATCATTCAAAATACTGTTAATTAAAATACAGTAGCACTGAAAAAATGTGTAATGCCTAGAACGCCCAAAAAAGTTTTTGAAATGATGTCTTGTCTGTCTTATCTGTGCAGTCTGAAAATTTTGTATTTTGTACTTCACTTGGGTCTTCTCACACATTCTTCAAATTTTGCGTCTATTAACAAAAATAATATTTTTCAGGAAAATAATCACCAAAAGTTTGATTTAAAAAAATTGATAAAATTTTCATGTTATATTCACATTATGAAACCCTAATTTTGTGTAGAATAACAGCTAGACTAGTTTCTATAAAAACAAGTTAGATTTTTCTGTGCTCCTTTTTACTTTACCTATTATTTCCACACTGGTAACAGAATAATCAAAACTTACGTTAGTAAGGGGGAAAAGTTTTAGAGAAAATAATTATAAAATGAAAAATATTACAGTGAAATATAAAATGTATATATGTTTATTGCAAATTTCGTGAATACTGGTACAGCTTATGAAATTATAACTACAGTAGGCCTACCGCTACTGCTATTCTTAAATTTTTGATCTCAAAACACCGAAATAGGTGTAATTTCAAAATTGTTCTAAAGTATGTAATATGATTATATAGCCTACAATATACACATGCCTGCTATTATGAAGCTGAAAAAATTAGGGATTTCTCGTCCATCTAATGAACTACACATATATGAGAAAGTTTGTGCAACTTGTTTTGCAGCTGTTATATCAGTTGTTATTTAGTATTAGATTGTTTTAGGTTTTGATTAGTTTATTTAATGCTTCTACAGTATTTTTCCTATAGTTTAATCTTCTTCCACCCTTGGAACTTTACCGTTTTTCCATTATCTTCATAAAACTGCTGGTATAGGGCATCTTGATATATGATCTTGTGCTATTCGAACAGATTATAAACATAATTCCATTCTAAATTACCATTTGTTAAGAAAAATTATAAATATTATTAAGGCTATTTTATCAAACTTAAACTTCATTATTAACTATTTACCTAGGACTACGTAGTTTGAGTCACCCTTGTGACTATCCTCAGCTACATCTCTAAAATGATAAATATTTGCCATTTTCTTGGAGTATGTACTACATTGCATATTGGAAAAATCTCTGGATGTTACAAACTTCAGGTGCGGTCCAGAACCAAATATGACGTCTATTCTAATATCTTCCACTGTTCTAACATCTATGTGCCTATATGCCTTGAAAAAGAGGATATCTGGTCACTCTATTTTTAAAGATTAAGCAAGTACCTATTGACGGTGAAAACAATGAGTTGTGCTGGTAGGTAGAGTTGCAACATGTGCAATTTTGCAGCTTGGGGGTGCAGATGCTTATTAAAAGCAACTGGAATTTCATGATTTCAAGTACCATTGCATGTAATAGCAGAACTACGAGGATTTTCTTTTTCAATCTCAGATGGGACATGGAATAAAAACCAGAGTGAATAGCTAAATGGTTTTATTGACTAAAGTTAGTCCTATAAGCTGTATCTATATTAATAAAAGGAAGTGTCTGTCCTCCGTCTGTCTGTCCGCGATGCCCAGCGAAATCTACTCAACGCAGAGATCTGAAATTTTATACATAGGCGGACTAAAGGGTCGGAATGTGCACCTCGAAGCCGGAATTTTAATTTTCGCTTTAGTTCGTGAGTTATGAATGAAAAACGGGCAGAAAACGTGTATTTATTCCGTTTTCGAAGCATGAGTTTTCAGTAATACAAATCAATTACACTAGGCTTTGGCTATTTTTGTCAAACCTTCGACATAAAAGCATCGCGATCTCTTGAATGTTGTAGCTCACGCTGGTCGATTCATTTGTTTTTAATGTCAAGGCACGCAAACATAATGTGAAATTGTCAACCTACACCGAAAAGGATTATTATTATTATTATAGGGACAATCAATATTAGCTTAAATATGGTCAAACGTTGTTCGATTTGGACGAAACTCACTATACAGGGGTTTTCCGGGCCTAGGAACTCGAATCTGAGGTCGCTTTTACCAGGTGACGCTATCTAATCGTGATATGTAGTCCACATGATTTAGGTGTTAATATAATGATTAACTATTATGCTCGTAATTTTTAATTTTTGAAATAATTATCGCGGGCGAAGCCGCGGTGCTCATGCTATCTTAAAATAATAAAAGGACGTGTTTGTCTGTCTGTCCACGATGCCCAGCGAAATCTACTGAACGCAGAGATCTGAAATTTTAAACATAGATGGGCTGAAAGGTGGGCGAATGCGCATCGAAGCCGGATTTTTAATTTTAGTTTTCGTTCGCGAGTTATGAGTGAAAAACTGGCAGAAAACGTGATTCGCGCTGTCGAAGCATCAGATTTCAGTAATATATTTCAATGTCAAATCAATTGCAGTTGGCTTTGGCTATTTTTGACATACTGTGGTAATAAAAGCATCGCGATCGCTAGAATGTTGTAAGCCCACGCTGGTCGATTCATTTGTTTAGAATGTCAAGGCCCATAGACATATAAAATTTTCAACCTACACGGAAGAGGGGTAATCAACATAGACCTAAATATGGTTAAACATCGTTCGATTTGGACGAAACTCACTATACAGGGATTTTCTGGGCCAAGGAACTCGAATCTGAGATCGCTTTTACCAGGCGATGCTATCTAATCGTGACATGTAGTCCACGTGATTTATGTGTTAATAAATATAATGATTTAACTATTATGCTCTTAATTTTTAATTCTTGAAATAATTATCGCGGGCGATCGCTTGATTTTGTAAGTCCATCCTGGACGATTAATTTATTTAGAATATCAAGGCCCGAAGACATGAAATTTTCAACCTACACGGAAGAGGTATAATCAATATAGGCCTAAATATGGTCAAACATTGTTCGATTTGGACGAAACTGACTGTACAGGGGTATTCTGGGCCAAGGAACTCGAATCTGAGGTCGCTTTTACCAGGGGACGCTACCTAATCGTGGAATGCACTCCACGTGATTTAGGTGTTAACAATTATAATGATTTAACTATGCTCTTAATTTTTAGTTTTTAATTTTTGAAATAATTATTGCGGGGGAAGCCGCGGGCACATGTTGTTTGTCTGTCTGTCCAGTGTCCACGATGCCCATCGAAATCTACTGAACGCAGAGATCTGAAATTTTAAAGATAGATGGACTGAAAGGTGGGCGAATGCACCTCGAAGCCGAATTTTTAATTTTAGCTTTCGTTCGCGAGTTATGAGTGAAAAACTGGCAGAAAACGTGATTCGCGCTGTCGAAGCATCAGATTTCAGTAATACATTTCAATGTCAAATCAATTGCAGTTGTCTTTGGCTATTTTTGTCATACCGTGGAAATAAAAGCATCGCGATCGCTTGAATGTTGTAAGCCCACGCTGGTCGTTTCATTTGTTTAGAATGTTAAGGCCCGTAGACATATTAAATTTTCAACCAACACGGAAGAGGGATAATCAATATAGGCCTAAATACTGTATGGTGAAACATTGTTTGATTTGAACGAAACTATACCAGGGTTTTCTGGGCCAAGCAACTCGAATCTGAGGTCGCTTTTACCAGGCGACGCTATCTAATCGTGGTATGTAGTCCACGTGATTTAGGTGTTAATAATTATAATGATTTAACTATTATGCTCTTAATTTTTAATTTTTGAAATAATTATCGCGGGCGAAGCCGCGGGCACATGCTAGTTTTAATATAATCGTCATGAAGATTCATACATTTTTCGTACCTGTGCATCAGCTTTCCAAAACTTTGTGCAAATAAAGTTGCCACTGGTTTTTTGAGCCAAGACTCAAGGTCTAAAATTTTGGGAAACTATTCAGAAGTTCAGAAATTGTGAACCAACACCTGTTGTGAACCACCTGACCACTAACTGCATGCATTCATTCATCTTCTGCCACAAACTTTGACCACCTTAAAAATAATTACATTTTTCACAATTTCCTTTTAATCTCTGCCAAGAATTTTTTCTCCAATAATCTCAGCTGACACTAATATTAAAAAACGCAAAATATCAATCTCCATAAATACTTGCCCCTGAATATGGCATTCCCTTCCCCACACCTGCCTAAACTTACTTAATGTTTTGAATGTATGAGATTGACATTTAATATTCACATACTTTAATTTGAGCAGCTAATTTTTAATATATGTCTAACTGTTATGACCTATGTATATGATAGATGAGGGTAGTTTTCAACATTACATGTACAGGTAGGGGAAACAAAAGCGGACCGACTAAAATATCTAAGTTGCCAATATGCGCCACTAAGCATGCCTAGCGGCATTCACAGGATAGCAGGGAATGTATTGAAATTTGTTCTAGTGTCGACTGTTGACTCAGCCCATTTTGAAAACCATTAGAAAATTAGCTAGTAAAATTCATTGTCTAGGAATAATTTGTTAATTCAGTATGAAATAGTTAAATATTACGGCAATCGAAAAGTAGTGGGAAAACAATGTGAATGAAGGAAACAAAAAAATTCCTTCCTTGGCAGTATTCGAACCGAGAACGTGTTTCTTACCAGTCAAACATGCTGTCATTGTGCTATGGAATCACTTAACAACCAACGTTCCTTGAGAGTCTGTTATGAAACAAGTGATTGACAAGGAGACTACAGTCGATAAATTGCTTGAATTGAGAAATAATTTCATGTAATTTGCATTATTGTGAAAACAAACGTTTCCGTTACATCTCTTACATTTATTTACGTATGACTGAATTGCAAAACATTGTTGGACTGACTGGGCAGTCCAGTAGCCTATTAGATTTTTATTTATTTCTTATTTTTCATTTTTATTGACATTTTTTGGTTTTGGTAGAGGAAGACAAACTGCACCTTCCAGATAAATATTTTTTTGGCCAAATAATAGCCCACATTTATTTACTAAGCTCAAATGTGAGTAGGTCCACAAGCTGTGACAATATTTCTATGATATACTTAAAAAAAACTGACAGTCACAGGAATCGAACCTGCGACCTTTCGCATGAAGGTCATGCGCCCCAAGCACCTGAGATATTCAACTAAGACGAAAGCAGTAACCAGCTGCATGGCTGTTGTCCAGGTACACAGGTCTAAGGAATATGCATGGACAATGGTGTGAACCAGTGGCGGCTCGTGAGGTTCCACAGGGGTGGGTCACATACAAATATCAACCAAAAATGTTAGGAGGAAAACAGAACTTACACTTAAGCTAAAACTTACCTTTCTGTTTCATTTTTTTGTATAACATTACTATTCTTCAGGATATTGCCAAGTGTCGCGGTTTAGTTCATGAGACCTTCGAAAACACCTGGGTTATCAGAACTCGCTGTCTCATTATGCCCACGCAAGGCCAATTCAAATTCCCCGCAAAATTTTATGGCATCAAGAATGCGTGACAAAATATATGTTTTTGTCAACAAGATCATTATGCTTACGGACACATGTTCTATACCCATCATCAAGTTGCACCCTGATATCAGCCTTCCCTAAGACAGCGAGACTCATTTCATTGCCTAAATGGCGTTTTGACAAACTGTGCTTCTTACATCTATCGGGCAAATGTTCACCAGTTTTTAGTCCATGCATCTTCTCCACCGAATAGAATATGCGAAATACAGGATATTGCATTAGTTTTCGGACACCCGCACATCCACTTAAACTTTTTATATATGGTACATTTTTATTGAAATTCCTCTTGTACACTCTGTTTTTGTCTTCATATGTTAGATTTATCATAAGCTCTGTTCTAGGCCGTCCTAATTCTTTGGCTAATAACCGCTCCTCGAAATTTAGAATTTTATTTTGTAAGCATTTTATCTCATTCATTTCACTATCACTATATAAAAAATACTTTACTAACTAAGGAAAAATTCAGAAGCACGCACTAACACTCAACATGAGAAAACTTCCGGCTTTAGCCTACTTGAGATGCGGAAGGGGGTAGGAAAACAGCTTTTTTGCACTCGCCCTTCCCAACTGTGGACAGGTTTTTCGGGTAAGATGTTATTGTATTGTGATACCCTGAGGGGGATACCCTGGCTATATTCTGTCCTCTCAATACGTAAATATGTTCTCAACTATAGAGTAATAATAGTGCATACCACTCCATCTAGCGGATATGAATCCAATTATGCATTCAAGAGTACATACAGCGCCAATTCGTGTGAAGTCGCAAAAATACTGTGACCCTGTACAAACTAAACTAGCCATAACCCCTCCCTGCAATCCGTCAGCTTAGAACGGGAAAATGTTAAGGGGATGAGAGACGGCTGGTCACGAACGAAATTCGACCCATGCTATGTTGCCAAACTTGACAAGCAAAGCAAAAGCGCGAAGTTTGAAATAGATGTTACGTTATTTTATTAGTTGCTACAAATGCAGTACAGTTTATATTCAAAATGGATGAGGGTGGGGGGGGGGCACGTGACCCTGTGACCTATAGCTAGAACCGCGCCTGGTGTGAACAAGGCTCTCAAATCAGCTACAAGAGTCGATCCGCTTTTTTTTTTCCCTACCTGTACATTTCATCTGTTAGAATGAACTCCAGAAAGAAGGCTGAATTTTTACTTGATGTTTTCATCTACGTGCATATAAGGTGACTATTATTAACATTATGTCAGTCATAATATCGTTAAGAAACAAACTCATAAATACTGGGTTAAGCTTCATTTCCTAAAGTTGTTTCATAAAACTAGTGAATCACATTTACGATACATTTTACAGACTTGAAATTATGATAAAATAATTGGACTTTTGTCAACTTTCATTATATGCCTTATAATCAGTGATGGGAAAAGTACAAAAAACAAAAGGAATTGGGCTGAATTACAATTACCTGAGAGATATTTACTTACTCAATGGCAATAGACAATTCCTCAGCAAGCTGAAGAAATATTATCTATTTTATGGAACCTGATGGTTCATTGCCGTGCTTACCTGAGACCGCCATTCAACCTTATTCTGTGCTAACTCCATCCAATCATCCCTCACAAATCCTACTTCCCTTAAATCTATCCTAATATTGTCCTCCCACCTACGTCTAGGTCTTCCATGTCTTCTGAATCAGTTGAGGAATTTGATGTCAGACTGGCATGTTGTCATGGTAGCTCAATGGTAGAGCATCGGCGCGTTAAGCCGAAGATCCGTGTTCAAATCCCGGTTATGACATAAAAATTTTTTAAGCTGATTCTTACTTGTATTAATATCCCAGACATGGATTTAATGTCTATTTCCTTTCCTTCCACTTAATCTTTCATATATTGCACAATTGAATAGTTGTTAATGTGTGTTTTCCATTTCCAGCAATCTCTGTATGCAAGATTTTATAAAAGAGCATGTGTGTATTCAACCTGAGGCATTGATACTTACCTTGGTTCTCATCAACAGGAGGTCAGAAAAAGGTATACAGAATTCTTACATTATTTTCTATCTTGTTATGAAAGAAATTTAAGTTAATAAAGTAAACATTATAATATATAAGATTATCACATGTTCGACCGCCTGTGAGGTCTCATGGTCAGCGTTGCTAGCTATGGATCAGCAGACCTGAGTTCTATCCCCGGTACCACCTCAGATTTTTTCTGAGGTAGGGAGGTCTGGAACAGGGTGATTACAGTCGCTCCAGTCACAAAAACCATAATTAATGGCCATGTGCGTCAGTATGCTGACCATATGCCCCCAATCCTGCCATCTGCCTGTGGTAGATGATGCAGCGGTCAGGCATTGTCCATTCAAGGATGTAGTGCCATGGAGTTTAGTTTTTTTATCGCCTGTTGTTTAACTAATGGAACTTTATACAGTGAAGTAACTTAATATGCATATTTAAATATTATCACATGTTGTTCGACAGGTTACTTACAATTCCGCTAGCAAATTTAAGGAGAAAATAAAAACCATTTTGATATGAGATGTCCTTAGTGACAGATGTATCCCATATGTAATTTTCTGCATAACAAGAAATTATTCATTACTCAACAGTACATTGAAAGTTTTTACTAAGATAGGCCTAATAAGTAATAAATTATACACATTAAAGAAGAACAACAAGGATTCAGGAAAAATAGATCTACCCTGGATGCAATATATATAATTAGACAAATTGTAGAAAAATCATGGGAATTTAATAAACCAGTATTTTTATGTTTCGTGGATTTAACAAAAGCGTTCGATAGAGTAAAATTGCAAGATGTTGTACAAATATTGCAAGAAAAAGAAGTACCCATAAAAATAGTCAAACCAATTATAGAATGTAACACAGGCTGTAAAACAATAATTAAAGTAAAAGAACAAACAGCAGAAATAACAGTTTCCCAAGGTATTAGACAGGGTGACTCGTTAAGCCCATTCCTATTCAATCTTATAATGGACAAAATAATTGAGAACTTGCCGAAACATTGGGGTTATAAAATGGGAAACACAAGATTTCATATAATATGCTATCCAGATGAAGATGGATTGCAAAGGCTATTACATCGTTTCAATACAACAGCAAAAATATACAATATGGAAATAAATACACAAAAAACTAAATGCTTAACAGTATCTAGAGAACCATTAAGATGCAAGTTAGAAGTGGAAACAAAAATAATTGAACAAGTTTCAGAATTTAACTACCTAGGAACTCTGATAACAAACACTAGAAATCTAATTCATGAAGTAAAGAAACAAGCCAACAGAGCAATGCAGATATCAGGTTGTATGAAAGACATAATTTGGAGAAACAAGTACATGGCGATAGACAGTAAAGTGCGCATTTATAAAACAATATTAAGACCAATCTTAACATATGCAGCAGAAACGAGAGCAGACACAAACAAAACTAAACAGATATTAAGCACATGTGAAATGAAGGTGCTAAGAACAATTCAGGGGAAAACTTTATTAGATAAGATACACAATACAGAAATTAGGGACAAATGCAAAATTCAGGACATAACTAAATTTACCAATGACAGAAGAAAATTTTGGAAAGAACACGTTGATAGAATGGAAAACAATCGCCTAGCAAAAAAGGCTCAAGAAAGCAGACCAGACGGAAAAAGATTAAGAGGAAGACCTGCTACGAGATGGAAAGACAGTACACATGACTCATCTGAGGAATAAAGGGGAAATAAACAGGATGCCATCCTACATCACAAGAATAAGAAGAAGAAGAAGAATTAGAAATTATTCACAGTAGGTAGGCACAACTTAAACAGTAAATTCTGGTGTTTTTCTCTGTACTAGTACAGTATTACTATCATCATGGGCACCTTTTTCCAGTACTCTTGTCATGGGCAAATTCCTTAAATCAGTACTTCTTTCCCCACTCATTCAAGGAAATGAGAAACCATTAAATCTGATTGAAGGAATTATTGGACAAGGCAAGAGAGGTGATTTTAAGTAGCATTTTCTATCAAATACCTAATTATTTAAGTACTGGTAATCCCAAGTATAAAATGAAAATAGTTAAGTATTGGTATTGTAAGCATACCCAAATAGAGTACCAGTAGCATGGAGCATAAGGCTGGATTGCAATAGTGCACATTCAGTGCCCAACCAAATCTAGGGCATGCAGAAATTTGAAATTTTAAAAATAGATGAACTGAAGGGTTTCTGAATGCAACTCAAAGCTGAAGTTTGAATTTATGCTTTTCTTTGCGAGGTATGAGCGAGAAACTGTCAGAAAACGTGATTGTTTGTGCTATCAAAGTATCAGTTTTCGCTATTACATTTCAATTGTCAAATTAAGTTAATTGCCAGGTGGCCTTGCTATTTTGCCATAGCAATTAGGAAAGAAAGAGCATTACTGAAATATTTTTTCAACATAAAAATTGGAATTGCTGATTGTTTTGATTTTGTAAGCCTGCTCTACTTAATTCCTTTGTTTATAACATATATACATACATGTACATATATTGTACATATATGGATCATGGATATATGCCTAAATGGGAAAGCATTGTCCGATTTAGACAAAATTCGTTAAGTGGGGGTTTTATGGGCTCAAAGCTGGATTTTTAGCATTTTTATTATAATCATTCTGTTTGTTGAATAGCCTAGTTCAGGTAGACTTTATTTCTGTATTTGATTTTGCATAAGCCTACTTAAAATGGTTATATGCTGAGAAATATTTTATGTATGTAAAGAACAAGTAGGGTAGGGTAGTTCTTCATAATTCTCAAAAGTCTGTTGGCTACCATAAATACAGTATATAGGAATATTATATTGGCGAATAAAATTTAGTTTGGCTTCTGTCTTAGTTCAGACTTGAAATATCTTGCTCTGCTACAAGAATATTTACCCTCATGCAATATTAGGAGTAATTTTCATGAGTATTATTGCAATATTAAGAGTAATTTATTTCTATCATCTGTGATAATAATACAACTGTTGTTCTTTTCAAAGATTTACTAGCATAGATCTTAAGAAATCACTGTACCATCATTAATCAAAGTGTTCACATCGATAATACCAAGTGAACATAAGCAAACCAAGGCTGCACCCTGTTCTGCTCTGCGTTTGTTCTTCTCCCAGTATGAGGAACTGTATTTCTTACCATCCACTGTCACAACCGATCTGAATAGTTTGTCTTCTTGTTGTGTAGTATATTTTGGATGCCTAAGACCTTTTTTCCTGGTCCACACAAGAAGTCTAGTTTTAGGGAGATCTGCATCTGAAGTATACAAGCTGCGAAGAAAAGCACAACGCATTTCAATTATATCACCTTCAGTAGGATCTTCTCCAATTTTTCTTTTCTTCAGATCAGGTTCAAATGAAGATGGTACAAGATTATGGCGACCTTGAAGTCCTCTTTCTATGAATTCCTTTTGCTTCTTTACACAGTACTCACTTAAGTCCCACAAAGAACACATTTGTTGGAGAGTTTGAGCTTCCAGGAATTTCTTTCCTCGAGGTGTTTCCTGCAGTTCTCGTAACATGTTCTGTACACAATATTTAGTGTTCGCTGGAGAGTTATCATAGTCCACAGCATAACGTAAATAATTTACTATAACGTCATCAAGAGGGAGCAGTCCTTCTTTTCTGAATATAGAACAGTTCCATTGTGCAGCACGAGCTAACATAACGCTAGAACATCCGGTCTCTTCCTGAAATTTGACTATATCATTGTGTGTTTCTATCTCTTTAGAACCACCATTAGCAATTACTGGGATATCTAAGCTTTCTGAAATAGCTTTGATGACATCATTATGATTAGCATGTTGTGGACGCTCTTCTTTTGTCCGTCCATGTACGGCAATTGCAGCAATGCCACAATTTTCCAAGGCTTTGCACAGTGTCAAGGTGTCATCTAAATTATGAAGAATACGAATTTTGCAAGTTACAGGAATTTTCAGGCCCTTTACCAAAGTTGTAAGAATTTCTTGTGCTTTTTCAGGTTGACTTAGAAGAGCAGACCCCATTCCTCCTTTTACTGAAAATTCTTTTGGGCACCCCATATTGACATCAATTCCAGCAACATCGTTCTCAACTAGTTTTGCTACTTTTAAAGCTCTCTCTGCATCACTTGTTCCCATCTGAAATACAACAACGTTCTTTTCTCGTTCACATGTCCTGAATACGATAGTTCCGTCAGTTTTGTCTACAAAATCTACTGTACCTAGAACATCGTTAACTTTTCTTTCAGATCTCAGAAGCTTCCAGTCTATTAACTCCTCACAATAAACAATATCTGCACCATAATCGAGACATAATAATCTCATTGGTAAAGTACCCATCCTCACCATAGGTGCCAGTATTAATTTGCTGGCATAATTTAAAGCATTACTGCCTACCCCTGTTACAGCCATTACAAGAATATCAAAAGCTAAATAAACGTCTTGGTTAATTCACTTTGATGGACCCTGGATCTTCTCTTTCCAATAGATCCACACCTGATCTAATCCATAAGATGATAAACATCTGCAAGAGGCCACGATAACGGAATCCAGGTTGTCTTCATAGATCTGCCACATAGTTCATCTGTAACAAGACGCATAAGACCATTTGATATGTGATTCATCAGCAATTAGAACAGAAATATTAAAAACAATGCGATCATGTGGCTTTTGCATGAAAGTTCATGTCTAGGAGCATCCTTTTTAAACAATGCATGTACTGAATGAAGACATTTATGATTATGAAAATGCAGCATGCATTTATTATTATTCTAAACTGTATTATGGCCATATGAATTTTACCTAATAAATCTTTGTAAACTAATAAACACACTTTCAACATATTGGCATGCACAATCATCGTGACATTTGGTATTTTATATTTTCATTACGTTGGTACCGACGTAGCCAATCATGCAACGTGCTTATGAAAGAAAAACCCTATGCTTTGCAGCGCATTTAGAAATAATGTACTTAAGAGATTAATTTTACCACGGGTTTATAAAAATATTTGTTTAAATGCACATTTGTGCGAGTTTTCTTATTATTATAAAAATATTTGTCTTACTTTTTTACGGAAACATTTGGTGACAATTTTTACAGGTTGGTGTCCCTGTTGCTACTAGTCTACTACATTTTGACAGTTGACAACTAGCTGATCAGCTGGGAAGATTTGACTTTTTGACAAAGGAGTGCAGTGCAAATGGCGTCAAGTGGGTCTGCGTATAGTAGTGATGCTCCAGGAGATTTTCATTTATCATCTTCAATAGAAGACAGTGGCAGCAGATTTAGTGCTTCAGTTGAAAAATGCCCTTTATGTAATTATAACAGGAAAACTTTCTACTGTAAACAGTGCATCCTGGTTGGAAATTTCTACCATTCAAATACTAGCTACGCAGAAAGGTAATGTTAAAAGTTATTGCGTCAGTTTATACATTCTTTTACGAACATTACTTACTTTTTACCTTTAATTTTTTAAGTGTTATGGGGCACGTAGGCGGGATAGGATCTCGGAAACAAGCATAACATCCATTGTGTTTGGCCATAACAGAACATAATTTTGTAAAATATCCTCATTTATCTCATCGTTTATGGGACACTAAATATGTTTAAGCATAGTAGTAGTAGTAGTAGTAGTAGTAGTAGTAGTAGTAGTAGTAGTAGTAGTAGTAGTAGTAGTCCATCAGGTCGAGGACGACCCCTGGTGATCCGAAAGGATTTCCAAAGCAGTGAGGTTGCCAGCCGTGTCTATTCGAAATGTCTTTTCCTGTTTTTGACATTCATGTCCACCAACTTCTTCCATCGAACCTGGTTCTTCACTACAGTTCACTACAGTTTCTTCCCAACCTAGGTTAGTTGCTTTACTAATCTCTGTATGCCATCTTGTTCTTCTCCTACCCCTACCACGCTTGCCGTCCACTATACCAAGCATAATGTCTTTTTCCAAGGAGCTAGATTTTCTCATTATTTGACCAAAATACATTAATTTATTCTTAGTTGCTGTTGCCTCTAGTGACATGTCCGATTTGACTTCCTTTATTATGGATAAGTTAGTCCTTTTCTCGATCCATGATACTTTTAGTAGCTTTCTCCAGACCCACATTTCAAAGGAATCAAGTCTTCTTTTCTCCTTCATTCTTAATGTCCAAGTTTCGCTGGCATACAGTACCACTGGGAATATCATCACTTTAATAAGTTTAACTTTTGTTCTTCTAGAGATATCTGGATAGATTGATGGATTGTTTAACCCTGCAGTGCTCGCGCGCTGTTTCAGGACATAGAAGCTCGCGCGGCGTCTGAGAGACGCCGTTCATGTTTTACGTTGTTTCTATTGTTTTATGTTGTTTTGAGTGTTCATTTTGTTTATTGAGGGTTGTCGTAGTTTATTTAATATTATTGGACATGTTTTGCGTGCATTGCTTAATTAAAAATATGTGTATTAAGTCAATTTATTGAAAATGAGCATTTAACTAACCATATTGGACACAAATCACTGTTAGCACATTATGACTTCAATTAATTAATTAATAATAAAACAATGTTGTTAGGCATGTAACAATTTTAAAATAATTTTAAAATATTATTGTCCTAAGACTATAGGTATAACAACTTTTACTACTAGTTACTGATCTCTTCTTATTCCATTTAGAAACTTTGTCCCGCCCTACGAAATATTTAGGCCTATCACATTCACTACAATCATTATCATCATCATCTGCTTCTTGTCCAGTGTCCGTTGACTCACTTCTAGACTCCGAAATGTTTTCTTTAGGATCACTATCGGAATCAAGTTCAACATCTTCTTCTTCTTCTAGCAACTTTGCACTATCTTCCAATCATTTGGATCAGAAAGATTATGCTATTTCTTCTCCTTTCCACTCATTGCCAAGCCTAAAGATAAATAATTTCCATAGAAAAGATTGGTATTGTAGGTTTATGATCACTAGTTTCTGCAAGAAATTTATTTTAAACCAGTAACTTACCTTGTAACAGTAAAGCTCGCGCGGCGTCTCACAGACGCCATCTACATTTTCGCAACAATAACTTCACCCCACCGTTGCTAGGTGAAAACTGGAGGGTTGCCGTTTGGATATGTTATTTAAGAGTAGTTGACCGAAAGGTAGATGGCAGGTCAGCACAATGGCCTCATAGGTATTCTAGATACAGTGAAATGAATCTGGTCTGGCGTCTGTCAGATGCCACGCGAGCACTGCAGGGTTAAGGATAGCCTACCGTAAACTGGGGTAACATTGGCCACTGGTGTAACTTTGGCCACTAATTGCATTTGGAGATTTGAATTTTCCTACTCCATACAGATATTGATAGTTTGGTAAACTATTGTTATACTGGTATTGTTGGAGAACCTGCTGAAGTTTTAGAGGGAAAACATTGTTTGCAAGCTGCTGCTATTTCTTCTACAATTAGTTTTTAAAAAGTGTGAAAGTGTGAGGGGAAAAAGTTGTTATTTATAATTTTGCACCCCGAGAAGGTTTTTGACTATAATTTCATGATGAACTGTGTGTTATTTCTTTGAACCATGAACAATTTGATTATGTATCTACCAGATTATTTTGACAAAGTCTGCACATAGAGCTGTTAAATTTTTTACCTGACGGGAATTCTGGGGTAACTTTGGCCATGCCTCGTAATCCAAAAAGGAAGACAGGAGCAAGGAGATTTTCAGATTATGACCCAGAAAATCTAAAGAAAGCTTAAAGAGATAATAACAACAATGTGTTGAGTGAAAGAGTGAAAAGAGGATCTCTCCAAAATAAACGTACTGGTAAATACAATAAGGAAATTGGGGATGACGATGACATAAGTCTTCATGACAACTCTGAATTATCACCTCTTGAAGATGAACAACCTGAAGCAGTGCCTCATTCTGTCTGTTCTGAGTATTCAGCAACTTGCGTAGACTAGGAAAATTTAAGAGGTGATTTTGTAATTGTTAAATTCCCAGGCAAAAAGCGATTTCAAAGCATGAAGATTGATGAAACTGAAGTAATGGGTCTAAGTGATGTTAATGGAGATGGAAAACAATTTGTGGCTAAACCAGATGATGTTTCACTTATTAATGTCAGTCAGATAGTAAAAAAGTTGAAAAGATCAGGGGAAAGGTTAATGTATAAGTTTACACAGTCTGTAGACCTGAAGTAAATTAATTTCTGCCTGTCGCTGAACTCAGCTTGAAACCTGTTTATGTGTGTTATTCCGCATGCATTTTTCTGTGTTTATTTGTATTTTTAAATGTGTCAGTTGTAAAATTAAAGTCATACATGCCATATTAGATGTCTCAGAATTCAAATATGTTGAAAAAAAATAGGCGGCCAATGTTTCCCCGGTTTGCTGGGTAACATTGGCCACCAGTTAATTTGCTGTAATTAATATTTTATTATTAACTAAGTAATCCAAACTTGGTGTTAGAAGAGTACAATTACAGACACAAATTTTAAGCCCATTAACAACACTCTGGGAAATGCATGCTCTATTTCACAGCATTTTCATTTTCAAAAGTGGCCAATGTTACCCCAGTTTACGGTATGTCTAATTGTGAATTTGGGTGTTACAAAAACTACCACTTCATACGAAAATAAGCCTATTTGGGTCTAGGCATACAATTGAAAAATACTTCTGGGAACAATAGGCCTCTCCGTAGGTTTTGAGTGATCCTGTCCCGAGTCATATATTCCATTGTTAGGTTAAGAGCCTTTTCACACTGGAACACAAGTGACTTGTCAGTTTTTGCAGTGAACACATGTGGGTCACTTGTGATGGTCACTGCTAGTATTGCCAAGGCGAACTGGAATTTAGGTTGCCCCCGAGTCCCCTTTCCACTCACCATGGCTGTTTCCCCACCTGGCCCCTTCTCCTACCCACCCGCTGGCCACTGCTCAACGCTGGTGATGCAACTCGCTGTGTTTTGCTTTTACAATAAAAAAAGACCCTTGCACTAATCATAATATTTCATAATTATGAAAAACGCCGTATATATATGTCAACAGAACATTTCACAATTATAAAAAACCAAATAATATTTCATAATAAAAAAGACCCTTGCACAATACATAATATTTCACAATTATAACAAATGCCGTATTATAACGTAAAATATGGCTTAATTGATGCAGGAAAATTCCCTTGCACCAACACTGCTCTTTTCATAACTAACAAAATATCTCAAAATTATAAAAACTGATTCTTGTGTTAAAATTCATGAAACCTATCACAACTCAAATATACGAAAGCTTCCTTCACTGCTCAACGTTCACTTATGCCATAATGGTTAAGGCTCCTAGCTATGGTACAAGGTGTCTCGAGTTCAAATCCTGGTTGATCCAAAATTTACTGTTAGGAATAGCAATAGGAATAAGAGGAGGTGAGAGGAAGAGAGGAAGGAGACGGGAATGGAAGAGAAGAAGAGAATATAGAAGAAACAAATTATTTAATTTTTTCAGTATCACCAGTTTACACGTATTTTGTGACTGCCACTTGTGTCTCGATGTGAACGCTCCAGTTAAAAGCAATGCTTCACTGGCAGTGATCGCCACGTGTGTTCAGAGTCAACACTGAAGCGTCACTTGTGACTGGGTGGGTCACCGATGTGCTCCAGTATGAAAACTCCAATTCAAACTAATGTAGGCCTATCTCTACCGGTAACCACCACAAGTGTCCCAGAGTGAATAGGCCCTAAGAATGTTGATGATGTACCTTAAGATGTAGGCTTTATTTTCTCAAATGAAAATTGACATAGCCTAGCTGATTACTCTACTACCGGTACTTGGTATTAAAGAGAGTTAAAATCATGCTAAAAATGATAAAGAAAAGTAACTCAACGCAACAAATAAGTAAATCGACAGATTTTACACATGAAACTAACTTACTTCAGATACTCCTAAGTCCTTAATATTCAGAGAATTTGAGGTTTTAAACTTATTTTTGACCACCCATTTACAATAATGTTATAACTTCTCTCTTTCAGGGAAAAATTCTCATATTTTATGAAATGGCTGTTGAGTCGAAAATGAGACATGGATGATAAGAACAAGGCAACGGAATAATGGACATTAAATGTTGTCATACCATTTTCATTCCATCATTTCACTGCTTGTCCACTGTATTAAATTTGAATTCTTCCTGAAGATTGTTATTAAAACTGCACTTTCACCTTTTTGGGATTATCGGCCTAACATTTCAAAAACAAAAAATTAAAACGTTAAAATGTGTGAAATTCAAATAATCGATGTTCAATAACAAAGCAACAGTTTGTTAAACACACTGAATTTTTTAAATACAAAAATAAAGCCCAAATAAAGAAAGTCCTAAAAATTAATTAAAGAAATAGCTACCCATATACAGAGGAATGTTTCAAAACATTTTCAAACACATTACTCATGCTTCTCCTCTAGGATTAGCATATACTACAAAGATGACCTTTTTCTTGAGACCATATCCATGTCGATATACTACTGGAATTCATATAGTTGAGTCTGTAATCATCGCTAATAGTGTTAAGCAGGCCTATCTCAGCCTAGTATGTCTTTCAGCTTCACAAGGACAAAATCACAAAATTTAATTCAAGGAGGACTTTTAATTCACTCGGATGATTAAGGAAGAGTGATAATAAATTGTCATGGTGAAGCACCTGAACTTGTCTGACCAACTAGAAATTTATTTCTGTTTGGCGTAACCTGAAAGTAATCAGCGCTCTGTAGGTTGGGACTACAAAGAATACCAGACTACCGTTTCTCTGGTTTTGACTTCACATGCTGGCACCCATAGTATTCTTTCTGCTGAAATTATAAAACTGCTCAGGTGTATTCACAGAATATTTTTGGCTCTTCGCTGGTGTCCGAACATTATGCTTTGTCTTCTAACTCCATCCACTGCCACTTTCCCCATAGAGTGGTGCCTAAATATTACACTCAATATTTAGAGACACTTGTTTCCAAAGAATAGGAGATTGAAAAAGGTAAAAAAATAAAAAATAAATAAATAAATAAAAATTAATTGTGCTGCTGAACCATTAGAAAATATTTTTATATTAACTACGATAGTAGGCCTACATTAGCAAATTCTGCTTTCATTTCTCAAATGATTGTCTTCAGGAATATCCAGACAGCAAATTACAGCTGAAAAAATATGTTTCTTGCATAACTATTACTCAGTGGAGGAGTTCCTGTGTGAACATTGAGTTTTTATGCATTTACATGAATAAGTAGATGAGCCAGGCAATACCTGTGAACAGTGTTGCTTGTTGATGGGCCCAATGAGCTGACTGAATTAATTCATCCTGTGTAATGAGTAGATATCGGATTTATATGGAGATGCATATTCCACCTGCTGTAACAGATGATATGGAAAGGAGACTTTAAGTACGTTTTACCATCACTGGTTACTGAATATATACAGTTTATAGTGCATATAAAAGCATATTTTTGGCGTTCTTGCATATTTTGCAATTTTAGTATGCACCATGCATATATCAAACTGTTTTAGGGATTGGAACGTTATTTTTAAGTAGTGACAATTTTTATAGAGTCGTGAAATACTTGTGCAGTCTGCTTCCTACTCAGAAACCCATAATGAGCTTTTGGTGAGAGGCTTGCATTCCATACTGGTTACTTGCACTGTACATGGAATGCATAGAGTGTCAGAAACCGTACGGAAACAATTTTCTGAAGTGAACACTTTGATTTCAACTACTAAGAAGGTGTTTCTGAAAGCTCCCACGCGAGTAAACGCTTACAGAGAATCACTTCCGGAACGACCTTTACCACCAGAACCAATTATTTCGCGCTGGGACTCATGAATAAATGCTGCTCTATTTTATTCAGATAATTTTAGTGCCGTGGAAGAATTTGTTTGCGGCCTGGATCCAAGTGATGCCACTTCAATTCAGCGTATATGATATAAATGTAATCAAAGCTCATTAAAAAAAATTACCTGATGCAATTCAGACATTAGAAAAGTGTGGTTTGCCCCTTAATGATGCCCTATTATTCCTTGAAAAAGTGAAAGATGAGCTTAGTTGTGCGCCTGTAAATTATGCGGAGTGTTCTACAAAGAAATCCTGAATTTAACGTCTTGTGCTCTGTGAACAAATACCTGCAAGGTGACAGTGTTGACCGAAATTTCACCAGAACTTGTAAGTTCTTACAAATATTGCCCTACGACATCTGTGGACGTTGAGAGATCGTTCTCAGCATACAAACTCATACTAGCCAACAGAGACATAAATTTACTCCAGAACACTTAGAGAAGATGATAGTCTACTGCAAATCCAATTACAGTCAGCAGGAGGACATAGGCCTATAATTGGACACGCTGAATATGAGTAGATTGCATTTTAACTGCATATTTTCGAGATTTTGGTTCATTTAGCAGCATAAATGCATGCATATTTTAACAGTTTTTAGTGCATATAATTCCGATGTCTAGTAATGAGTGAGTAATTCTCAGCAAAATGTAGCCTACCTGTAATACATTATACAAGTTCATTCATTTCCACTTTAGTTTTGTTCCATTTCAAAATAGGATGACTGCCTATGCGTCTCTTAACGTTCGGTAATGGAGTTTATAATTAATTTTAAAACCAGTTCTTTCACTGTAACATTTTTTCCAAAATCCAGTTTATCACAGTCTGTCTTTTAAGCTCATCTTTAATCTAGAAATTGTTCAAATTAATGGGTAATTTAAAACTTTGGTCAACACTGGGTATTTGTCCTCATTTTTGGTGTCTGGACCGTAACGCTCATTAAATGGAAATAAATTAATATGCATAAATTTTAGTAAGTGATATGAGTTACATAACCCTTCTTGTTAGAAAATATTAAATATGTACAAATTATTGTTAACACATAAAATAAACTTTTTCACTTTTTTGTTACGGTTCAGACAAATGCATAGTACCTCGTAAATATGAGTAACAGAATTTATAATTAGCTCTTGGTAGTAAATAATAATACTTATAAGACTAGTAATATACTGAACAACAACTTTTGGAGAGAAATAATCAGCTGATTCTCCAGGCTGTCAACAATAGGGCTTAAATACGAACTGTTACTTTTTCAAGAAATTGGTTGCTTTCGTTATGTTCAAATTTAACAATCAATAACAAAATGATACTTGCAGATCATAAAAAATGAGTACTGACATTTAAAAATATAAGCTTTTAGCTTTCATTTGACATACAACATGTCTACCTTACCAAAATATAAATATGGTAAAACAGGCTCACTTTTCATGGAATGGCTGGCCTACCTGTGGTCAGCCTATGTATAAATTAATTTACCAATAACATTCAGTTACTACTCCTTTAGGTCTTATGCAAAATTAACATATTCTACCCTAATATTGCAAGTCTAAACTAACAGCCTCCGATGACTGAAACTAGTTGCTGAAATGTAATATTATATTGGTATCAGTGATGTGATGTGAGAGAGTAGTTTATTTGTGCTGTAGAAATGAGTAAAGCATCATTCCTTCAGATTAACCACTGATATTTCTTCTTGCTTGCAGAGTTTTTTTTTCTCTATCTCTCTTATCAAGATGCAATGTGGTTGTGTTAATATTTACGTATTTTTCTTTAAGGTTTGCTGAGAAACGGATACAGCTTACAAGCTTGAGAAATGAGAAGAAGAAACTTCAAGAACAATGCAGGAAGACCTTCCAGAAACATGTGGAAACAGCAGAACTGGTAAGTTCATTTAGGCTACATTTGCTATGGATATTTTACGTATCTCTTGTCAGATGATGAAAATGTCAACTTTTCTCACAGTCTTCTCTTGTCTTCTCACAGTGGAATCCAGGGTTTAAACTTTGATTAATCTACGAAGGATTTATGGTGGTTGAAGTGACTCCAAATTACCTTTTCCATGCGGAATAGTCATGGAAACCTATTCTATGTACAGAAGGGCTTGTATAGGTTTGTGTCAATTGCATATTTTGCAATGTTTGAAGCCTCCTAGGATGGCCAGTGAGCAGAAGAGCTGCCACAAACCTGGCAAATGAATTACCAGTAGCAGTTTCAAAGCAATTACTAGGTCATTACATAGTGTGATGTATGAATGGAAGGATTTTTTTTGCTCCAGTTTGACTAATTTGCATACCATTGAGTTTAAATAAGTTTTTGGTTAAAATACTAAAATTAAAATGTTATTTTTTTAAAGTCGAACAGTATGTTTCGTTTCTGTACTTTGATCCGGGGCTCAATAGGGGATTCGAAACTAACAGGTCATAACAATGAAACAAATGGCAAATTCTGACAATTATGGTTGATTTTGAAGCTAAAATTCATGTAAAACTTAACTGAACTCCAATATGTGTGTCCTATATTTCATTTTAAACACTTCTTTCTGTATTTGCTGATGGATTGTTTACAGCTTCTTGAAGTGCTGTGTGTAAGGTCGTGCTAAATTCTAAACTCTGTGGCGCTACATCCCTGAAGGGACAAGGCCTACCACACAACTGCTGCATCATCTACCATAGGCAGATGGCAGGATTTGGGGTCATGTGGTCAGCATGCCAACACCCATGGCCGTTAATGGTGGTTTCCATGACCGGAGCCACTTCTTCTCTATCAAGTAGCTCCTCAATTTGAATCACGAGGCTGAGTGCACCTCTACCAGACCTCCTACCTCAGAAAAATCCGAGGAGGTACCGGAGATCGAATCCAGGCCGACGGATTTGTAGTCAGCGATGCTAACTCACAAGACCACCCCTGCGGTCGTAAGGTCATGCTAAAGCTATGGTAAATCTCCGTGTTCAGTGGAATATAGATTCTTGACCCAAAAAGATTGTATAAAAGCAGATATATAAGTGTAATAACATATTGACTTACCAGTATGTAAAATGCGAGAATTTTAATCTTTGTGTTACAGTTGTTCTCCATAGAAATAGCTGTTTTCCTCATTCATTTCAAACTTAACATTCTCAATACAACTCAGAAATAATTGGAACTGCGTTTGTACAATGGGCCCATATAAGTAAAACAGCACTCCTAAAGTCTTGCAAGATATTTCAACTAACTTAATACACCTCATAACAGCTTCACAATATGCACACTACTCTCTATCTTGTGAGTTTCTCAAGTGATGATGAATGCTAAGATGCCTGGTGTGGGAGTTTAGAACTATTTCATTCTACTATATAGCTTGTTATGGAAATTCAACACTTAATGATTTAAGCACCAGCACATCGTGGTCTGGAAGGAAATGAGAAGGCTGATATGCTTGCAAAAAAAAGGTACACTTATCCAACAAAGTGAGATAAATTGTTTATCTTACAAATCATTACAACTCTACACAAAAATGAAAATAAAATCCCATAGGCGATAACTCAACAAAATAAAATCCATTGTTCAACCAAGATATGGAAGACATTACTAGAATGAAGTACAATACCTAACAGTCCCCGATCAACCGCAATTGCATCATTCCATCTTGAGACTGGTCATGAATGCCTGGTGGCACATCTACATAGAATTAAGCTACTGGACTCTCCACACTCCATAGTATGCAAGAACACAAATACAGTAATGAACAAGGTTCACTTGATGGTCTGCCAGACCTTCAGAAGATAATTGGGACACCATTCCAGATCGCTGAACATTATTGGGAAGCGCACAAGCGAATGATGGCAAATCGAGAGCTCGAGAACATTTGAATACTGATTTAAGCACCTTGGTACCAGTTTGCTTAGTAACTTATAACTTTCCAAAAACGTTATAATACCAGGATTAAAATTGTTTTCAGTACCGGTAGTTTTAACCTAATTTATTAATCGCCAGTTTGTTATATGTTGCATATAAAATAATTAAAATAATTTAATAACTTAAAATAATTTTTAAATATTGCCTTCATGCCATATAAACTTGGAAAGCAAAATTATATCTGAGCGTGTTTATATATAGCCTGTGATAGAAACTGACCTGTAAAATTTATTGGGGGTGCTCACTCAGAAAGAAAATCACATTCAACTTTAATATAACTTAATTTATGTTGGAAGTCCTCCTTTATTACAACAAGCAACATAATTAATTCATAAACTGTTCTCAGCCTGTGTAATCAGTAAATTATTGTTTATGAACAGTACCACTTTCGTTGAGGATTAATAAACTCTTAACATGTTGTGTCACAAAAAAAAAGTGGCCTTTTTGCACATTATGTCTTTGTTGCAAATGTCTGCCTGCAAATTTCTTTTCTGTGGTGAACTCATTTTGCTATTTCATCTAAATGCATAGTGGAACCTCGTTAACACGTTTCTTTAGGGACCGAAAAAAATAAACGTCTTATACGGGAGAACGTACTACTGAAAATTAAAAAAATAAAATCGTAGGGAGTATGTAGATAGGCCTATGTTTTCTAAGTTGCTCAGAACCACTCAAAAGTGCATCCTAATGACTCAAAAATACCCATATTGACACACAGGAGCTTCTATGCCAAGCCATTAGTTATGCGAGATTTAAATTATGTAAACAAATACATAGGCCTAATGATTTTATTTGAAAAAATTAAACAAAAGTTGCAAAAATTGAAGGAATGTATGGGAGCCATATTTAATGAAAAACCATACGAAATTCACACAAAAAAGCATCCACTTTATTCTAAAACATCACACATGAAACAAGTTGCACTCCACAATCTATTAACAAACATAAAATAACTGCAAGTGTAATTGTACAAAATTTCACACGTGCCAGTTCTGTCAACAGAAGATTATGAAGTCGTGTACACGGCCATGTTCACAGCCACAATTTGCTAATGAAATGCGATCCAATACCGACGTGAGAAGCACGATCTGCTTTTTTGCATTCATTTCTTCAAACATTCTAATATTTTCTTCTCCTCACAACACGCGAACCGTAAGAAATTTAAAATATATTTCACTACATCAAAATTATCACGATATAAAATGGCGGCCTAACAGCTGACTGATAAATCGGCGCCAAGTCAAATGACCAATGAGAAGCAAACTGCAATGGCTGACGATTGGTCCCATAGAGCAAAGATTGAGACTTGGACACCAGAGAGTACAAGAATTCTGACATAGAGATCACACAATCGGATGGGCGTTCAACGCTTATGTTCGGCAAAGTGTGGTTGGCGAGCCAAATACGAACATACTAAGCGTTAAACCCATTGAGCTAGAATAGAACTGGAGTTAGGAGTCCAGCACAGCAAGTGAGGCCGACTGTTTCGACTAGCTCCGCCTGGAAAATCTGGCAAGAAGCTATTTGTCTGCTCAGCAAGAAATGTCAACTAGGCATATATGCCTGAAAATTTATTGCGATAGAGTGAACATTACCTTACCTTTAACTCCAAATAATTTATTTTTATCAATACGAATGGTTTTACCCGTGACTTCTCTTTCATTATGTAAGTCTAACCGACAAAATCGCGCGTATTCAATACAACATTTATTAATAGGGCCCAGATTCTTATGTTTTAAACTATTTTATTCCTTGCTAGTTAAGTGTGATATTTGAATATAATTATTCGTTTCATTGTCAAGAGTTACGTTAAATTAATATTACGTTGGAATGTTTAGAAATTAAAATATATTTGATAACACTTTTAGGCAGTACCAACTGCAATCGGTCACATTAGCTATTTACATCAATACACATCTTTAAGAATCTAAGCTATGAATATTTACAATCTTACAAACTTAATTACATTAGTCAAAATTATTATTCTAAGTTATACTAATGCCATAACCCAAGTGACACTAAATGAATAACATATACTTGCAGATTACACATGTAATTACTTACGCTAAGTTGCTCTATTCTATTTTTAAATCTGATTCTAAGTTTTCTTTAACATTATAAAAAAGGATTTTTTAAAGCTAGGAATATAGTTTTTTGTGAAAACAAATTTGGGGACATTTCTTGAAGTTTATATGGTATTTTTTATATAATGTTGTCCCAAATTTATTTTGATTTCTGGTCTGATAAATAAGAACTTCGTGTTTGATAGCTTTTTATGTTATATTTTACTAATGACAAGACATAAAAAATATACAAATGTATTGTTGTTAGTAAGCCTGTCTCAATAAATAGTGGTTTGCAATGCTCTATTTTTTTTTTAGCATTGGTTATTATTCTAATTGTTTTTTTTTTCTGGATAAATAATACTTGATTAATTCCTACACCATTTCCCCATAGGCTACTACTAGATCACACCTTATTATGCTCTGAAAAAATGCATATTAGGCAGTCTTTACATAATCTGAAGATACTTACTTACTTACTCACTCTATGGCAATGGACAATTCCTAAGCAAGCTAAATGAATATTATGTTTTATGGAACCCGAAGGTTCATTGCCCCGCTTACTTGAGTCCGCCATTCAACCCTATTCTGTGCTAACTCCATCCAGCCATCACTCGCAAATCCTACTTCCCTTGAATCTATCCTAATATTGTCCTCCCACCTGCGTCTAGGTCTTTCAAGTGGTATATTCCTTTCGGATCCCCCCGTCAATATTTTTTAAATATGTCTTTCTTCCCCCATGCGTGCAACAAGTCCAGCCCATTTCATCCTCAATTATTTAATTAGCTTTACTATACCCGGTGACGAGTACAGGTTATGAAGCTCGTCATCAAGCCGTTTTCTCCAGTCCCCATTTTCATCTCTCTTAGGCCCAAATATTTTCCTAAGCACCCTGTTTTCGAACACTTTCAGATGTTGTTCTCCGCGAAGAGTAAGCGACCATGTCTCACATCTCATATAATACAACCGGCAAGATAATTCTATTATAATTTTTTTATTTTTGGATTTGTGGACATTAGACGAGAAGTTAAGAGTTTCTTACCCTCATAAAAACTACCATTTCCTAATTTGTGTCTACACTTAAATTCGGCCGTAGTATTATTTTGTCTGTAATTATTGCTCCCAGATAAATAATTATTTAATCTACATAAGTAGATTACACATGAGAACCTTTTACAAATACTTCTAATCTAAGTTAATCAGTTTCAATCATTACCTACCTCAGCTCATTCTTTTATGCAAAACTAAGTCTGCCCATTGTTGTGTTTTTTTATTAGTTCTTCGATTTTTCCATGCATTGCCATCCTACCTGAATTATGATGTAGGCCTATCCTAAAAATTGCTAACATCTGGATTAAGGATTAATTACTAAATATGGTATTAAACGTTATTATCACAATAAAATATACTTAAAATGAATGATGACGATTTTGAAGTAGAACAATATATTTCAATTTCTAAAGATTTCACCGTAATACTAATTTAATGTAATAAGTGTAGTATTGAATACATGCTATTTTGTCGGTTAGGCCTACATGTATGGAAACGACAGAAGACACGGGTAATAACATACGTATTAATATTAATCTTAATTATAATAATGACATACTTTTAATATGTTAATATTAATTATTCTTATAATGCATGCAAGAAGAACTGTCTTACAATGATTCGTCAACAACATCTTCAATTTCCAAACCAAACATGTGATAATACCATACAAGAAAGGCGATTTGACGTTTCGTATTGAGCAGACAAATAGTTTCTTGCCATAGTTTTCGGGCGAGACTAGTCGAAAAAGTGGCCTCACATCTTAATACAGGGGATTGTATTTAGTGCTAAGTCCAGGTATATATATGGAGGTCAATGGTTAAACCAAAACGTGTTAAGAAACATTTAAACATGTAATTATTAAGATTGGGACCGGGACTTCCAAAAAACGACGTATTATCCGGGAAAACGTAGTAATGAGGAACGTGCTAACGAGGTTCCACTGTAATTAGAGTTAGAATTAGAATATTTTAATGATTTATATTGAGCATAAAGCTTTTACACTGGAACTCACTACTGTGGCATTTTGTTACCTGTTGGAGCGCTTTCAACCGCGTGGAGCGGCCATCTTCAGCAACTGACTCCCGTGATGATATCGTTGTTGTTGGGAAGACATTTTGGGATAACTGTGTCGTAGAGCACGTGCGATTTGAATTGTAATTGTTCGTTTAGGATGTTGGTGTTGTCTTGTGCGGTGTGTTTGTATATTTCATATTGTTCGAGTGTGTTGAGTGTGTGACCTTTGTGGTTAATGTGTAGGATTTCCATGTCTGTATTGATGTCTGCGTATTCGTGTCCTGTGTTTATTATATGGTTTGCATAGGCAGAGTCTGTGTTTTGTTTGAGAGCTCGTATGTGTTCTGTGTATCGTGTTTTGAAACTTCGGCCTGCTTGTCATATGTAGAATTTTGGGCAGTCGTTGCATTTTACAGCTGTCGTTTTATATCTGTGCCTCTCGCCGACCGTTGGAATTTTGTTACAAGTGCTTGAGAGGGAGCAGGTAGTCGGTGTATTCCAATACAAAAGACATCCAGTTCCCTTTCTAGTCATTGCTTGTCCGAGCTCAAATCTGCTGCCTGTTGTAAATTTAAGACATGTTTTTGTGCACACTAGTAGAATCGAGCCTCTCTCTCTTCTGCTACCAGGAAATAGTCAGTTGACAGACCGGCAGAGATATAATACGATGTCTGTAGTTTGTAGACTCCTGGGTTATTGTATTTGTTTGTGTGTTGTTTGTTGTCTGTGGGTTGTATTTTGTTGATTGTTTTGTTCTTTGTTCTGAATGCTATTTTGTATCCTTGTTTTCTGAACTGTTGGGCGATTTTCTGTGTATGTGTGTTGAAGATGGCTGCTCCACACGGTTGCAAGCGCTCCAACAGGTAACAAAATACCACAGTAGTGAGTTCCAGTGTAAAAGCTTTATGCTCGATATAAATCATTAAGATTAACATCCCTACAGAATGAACAAAACTCAAGAATTTAGAATATTTATTGATCCCATTAATCAGATGGGAAATCATTGTGGAAACTGCAAATGAGACTGGACAAGTCAAAAGCAAATGGAACATTAACAAGGTTACATGGAGAGTAATTGGTAAAATATAAGCTAAACATATAGTGAATCAATACATAAAAAAGAAATTATAACCAAACACAATATTATAATCATCTATGGAGAAGCAGTATAACTGAACAATCACATAAGAAATAAGAAAAGTAAGCTTCTTTTTTGTGGGAATGGATGATTGGTACATACGGTATTTCATTTCCTCAAGAAGCTACAATAAACTAATCACACAGTTTAATTGGCATTCTTATGGTGTCTGGAATAATTATGTGTTTTTAGTTTACTTATTATATGGGTGATTCTTCAAATACGGGAAAATTTGGAGTGTGTAAAATCCAAATTTTTTACTTTGTTTAAAAAATCTCAAAAAAATTACTAAAATGCTTCAGGTGTTACTTGATTATAATATGACACCAGCAGAGCTTAAATGTTTATATTTTTATTTATTTTAATTTCTTTATTTTTTTAAAGCCATGTGAATTACATCCGTGTACATGTGGATGGCAGAAGGCCACATTAATGACTAACTTTGGCAACAATCTGCTTTTCTCAGCATACTTCAGTTGATTTTGAACCAAATTTGCAAATTTGTGTGCATACTCCGGAATTAATGTAATTTTAACGAGGCTGTGTTTTTATGGTTTTGGGGAGGGGGGAATCAAGCAGAAATTCATTTAATCAGTTTTAAGATCAGGTCACAGACACCGCAAACACAATAGTATCCTACATTTATCATCTACATGACTTGAGAGTCATCCACATACCCCTTCATGAGTCATGTGGATGACACAAAAATCAGGCATGTGGATGACAAAAAAAGGAGTTTAAGTGGTCTCAGCAAGCCATTCCTAAACCTCTGTAAGCTCAACTTCAGTCAAGTACTTTGAATTGGAAGGTTTATCATAGTGCATAATCAAAATTAATTAATATTCACTTTCTGTCTACTTTCTAGAAGCCATGTTAATGACGGGCAATAAAAACGCTTTCCTTGAAAATAATGCAAAGTCCTTTGTTAATCCCAACTGTTTGTAAGCAAGCAAACCTTCAACCACAAGCTGCCCTGTTGGCTTTCTAACACTGTTGCCAGTTATCCAAATTTCTCATTTCTGCAGAAAAAATTCCATTCTTTTCAGTCATGTGGATGACCAAAAACCCTTGGGACATTCTATATGTTCATTAGGTGGGGTGACAATTTTATTTCATTTTATTTTTTAGGGGTTAATATTCTTCACACATTCATACTCATTGACAGGAAAAAAGTTGAAAAGGAAATAACATTTTGTTTTGTGGAAAAATGCATTAGAATATACAAAGCCGAGGTTTGGGACAGGGCATGTGGATGACATTTCATTGAATTAAATTTGATTTTGGAATATCAGAATTTAAAGTTAGTGACATTTCAAAGTGATAGTTGTAGTATGGAAGTAGTAGAAACAAACTTTTATTTTAATTTTTTTTTAAAGTTGAATTTGAAGGGAAATATCATTCCGGAACATAAATTTTCCCGTATTTGAAGAATCGCCCATATAACTTCTATTCTTTCCGATACTTTCTGAAAATCTGCTTCTAAATAAATACAAAATTGACAAATGTTGAATTAATTTAAATGATTCTTTGGAAATTTCAGCGTGACAAGATAGAATCTTGTCGTGAACGGATCCACTTCCTGCGTTTGTTAATTCAAGAAAAACGAAAAACTATCGAAGAAGGTAAATATTACTTATTATTAATTCTACAGTAGTAATTTTCTCACTTGAACCCTCCTGATCTGTAATTGATTTTAACCCCAAGGTGTTTCAGATAAAAGAGTGATCTGAGACTATATTAGTGCAGTACGAGTCTGTGAATAGCCTATGATAGAAAACAATAGCATAGAGCAATTTGGCCTTTTTTTGTCAAGAGGCCTCTAAATAGTAGTAAAATAGTAAGAAATACATAATTTGTAATAGGTAGGCTTTAATAGAATCTTCTTATATTGTTCCATTCTGCCTTCATTGGCTTAATATTCTCAGTAAGCTAGTAAGTAGTACTTGTAAAATTACAGGTTGTATAAATAGTACTGGTAAATAGTATGCTATTTTTAGCACACCATGATTTAAAAATTAAAGTATGCATAATTCCTTAAAATAATGTCTTAGGTGGATTGTGCCAAGTGATTACTTTGTGGAATGTTATGCGGCAGATCCATTTGATTATTCTGTTGATTACAGAGCTGCAAGCCTCTTGCCTCCAATCGGAACAGCCTCGAATCATTCCCTCTCTATCCCCTGAATGTTCCTGATTGCTGGGAATCGAGGCTTGCTCTCTTACCTTCTTTATCTACCAAACATGCCAGGGAGTTCATACAGTGAACACGTATCTCTCATAAGCTCCTGCCTAAGTTTGCAGTTTAAGTGGTTTTCTATTATTTATGCGTATTTTCTGATATGGATTTTAAAGATATTTTAATTCCTTTCCTACCTTGTGATCCTGTAGTGATAATATGAATATGTATCTTGTGCTTGCCCCCATGCAGTCTTTGTGGCATGATGTCATCTTGTCGTCTTGTCTCTTGTTTGCAGTCTGTTAGTTTCTTTCAGATGTAGTTAGTAAGTAATTTTCAACATGTAAACGGACAGTAGGCTATGCAATTTAAAAAATAAATTCTTAACATATGATTTTAATTCATTATTTTGTTTGTAAAGTTTAAAGGGCTGCCTTTTTAAAACAAAGGAAGTGAAAATTAAAAACATAACAAAAAAATAATTTTTGTGAAATATCATCTTTCTTCCAAAAATATTAACCAGTATTGGTAGCATGTAAAGACTGAATTCAGGGTAAAATAACACAAATTCAAATTCATTGTTATTAACACTCATTTTATTAGCAACCTGTTGTAAAAGACATGTTTTATTAATTATTGTAGAAGTTAATATTCTGGTCATGAAAACCGTCAATAATGGCTTGGGAGTCTGCAATGTTAACCACATGCCCCCTCCCTTAACCTGCCATCTTCTCATACTATATGAAGCACTGGTTGAATTGTAGGCCCTGTCCATGAGGGATTTAGCACCGTAGAGTTTACATTTTAGTTGGGAAGTGAATATATGATACAACATTGAGTTTTTCTGTACATGAACTAAAAGCTTATCCTTTTAAAGGTTGATTAACGTTTTAGAGATCTTTCAACAACATTAATTACATCAATTATTGCATATTCTCATTGCTTTCTGAAATCAGAGTTAAGTAAGTTTTAATTCAAGTTTTGCCACTGTGAGTAAAAACCCAGATACCTCATTGATATCACCTGGCCACAGGATTACAAAGTGAGTCCATGACATTATTGCTTCAACCTTTTCACATGATGGCTGTGTCTTTTTTTCCACTAAGAAAGGTGTAATTTTTTATTTTATATGAAGAAAATGTGCAACCCCCAAAAATGCCCATGGTGCTCAGATGGATTCAGAGTTTCTGAAAGTGCAGAATGGACTAAATTGGGGCCAGAAGCTAGGTCACAATATAATTCTCAAGAGATAGTCACCCACTCCCCCATTCATTTTCCTTTCGATTATGAATCAGAATTAACCAGTTTTGTTTTAAGTCACATGTTTATGTTTTTCCAGGGAAACCTAGAATATTAGATTTGAAAAAACAATGCCAGGAGCGAAGCACAAGACTGCCAAGATATGAAGAACGTGTGAATAAAATGGAGAAATATGCAAATAAGATGTCTGCGAGTGTAGTTGAGCAAAAGGTTGAAGTGACTGAAGTGCAAGAGGAATTGAAAGAAGTTATTAAATCCAGCATAAAACAGCTTGTAGAGTACATATTTCCTATCCTGCCAGTACAACCAATCCCCAGGTTCGTATCTGAATAAGTTCTTTCAAAAGATTCTGAAGAAGTTTACAGCATTAACAGTTTTCTTTTTTTTCTATAACACTGAATGGATTCAGCTTCATGATCATTTCAGATCATTATCCAATTACAATGTGTAAGGCTCAAATTCAAATGTAGTCTGTATATAAACATATCAATTAAATAAGATATGCGTTGTTGAATTCTGAATAAATAGATTATGGGATCAGTTAATCTTAAAATTAAATATAGTTCAGATTTGGAGAACTTTGAATTATAGATTTTCAAAACCTATCTATTGATAAAGAAAACTAAAAAAATATATTATCTAGATTTTGGTTATTACTTTTATGCATTTCTAGTTCCAGGGTAGAATAGAATAGAATTTTATTTACACATACTTTTACACACATAGTTAACTACATCCACTTCATACGTCTCTTATCTATTAAGTCTAGCACTATAGGTTTTATGTATGATTGGGGATTCTGGTTAACTTACCACACCTTTCCTGGTTATTTTACTCTTGATCTATTTCTTAATTTTTTCTCATCCACTTCTCTCTCATTTTTCCTAACTACTCCCCTGTATTCCTCGTTTTTTCTTCTCCTCTGAATTTCAACATATTGATGAGTATTATCTCATTATGAAATTTATCTCACTTTGTCTCCCAAATTTCTTCTCTCCTCCTTCTTTCCCTTTCAAGTGTGATATTCCTTCCTCTTCATTACGTAGTACACAACCTTCCTCTCTGTCCTTCCTTAACCCTTTTAGTTATATCATCCCTGTTCTCATCCATGCGTATCCCTCTCTTCCATGCTTATCACAACAATCCACATATTTCTCCCTTCCCCACTCTGTTTTGATTACTCTGTATAATCTCACAGAACTTTTATTTACAAAGCTCGCCCAGATCTCTTCTCTTTCCAGGTCCTCTACTCTTTTTCTTACTTCCCTCCAAAATCCTATCCTATTACCTTCTCCTCGTTGCCAAATATCCCCCCTTCCAACTTCTTCCAATACCCTTTTAATTTTTTCCACCTAATTATCATGCCTCCTACCTTCATTTAAATACTTCATACATTCTTTTAATATGTTATTCTCATCCACATTTTTATTGCGATACCAATATTTCAAAATTCTTTCTACTATCATTCCTTTCCTTCCTTCCCTTCCTAACTCTGCTAATGCCAATCCCATTGGTGACCCCTATGTAGGCCTAGCACTTCTCTACTAAACATCCTATGTACAAGGTCAACTTTCAACCACCCCTTTGATGCCCCCCACATTTCAACCCCATATAACATTTTTGCTTACACCACTGCCTCATATATTCTCTGAAACCATAATTTATAACTGAAATATTTGAAATTTTATACATACATATTCTAACTGCTCTCAAAGCTGCTTTACCTACTACTACCATCTTTTTCTCCTGTGCCTCCCACCCCTCATTTGCAGACATTCTCATCCCCAAACAGTCAAATTCCTTCACTACATCGAAAGGTTCACCATTCATATACCACTTCTCCTGCTTCCTCAGTTTACAGCCTTTTTTGAAAACCATAACTCTCTTTTTATAAAAAAGATTTCAGATTTATTTATATTTCATATGGTGCATTGTACACTTTGATATTGCTTTCGAAATCTACCTCAGCCTAAAGGGATTTTTTTGTGTTTTGCAGTGATGATGACAGTGAGACTCCAAGAGATACTGTCACTGCATTGGCTGATGCTACTCGTACCGCATACATCCGAGGCCACTGGGTATTTACGGATAGTTCAGGACAGTTACAGCATAGCATAGTGTCTCCTTCTTTACCCGATACTGGAGATTACTCTGCATACAATGTATGGGGTAAGCAATCAGTTTGTTATATAATGTTTGTTGGGAGGAAAATCTTTACTGCCCAGAACCCAATTAACTAGTATTGAACTCAACTTTAGCAGATATCAGTAGGACTCCCAAATTTAATGAGATAAAAAAAAAAAATTAAAAGATAAAAGAAAACTTGCTTTTGGGCAACATGTTCAAATTTATGCAGGATTTGGCATGTGACTCTAGAAAGCATTCTTCCAATGTATGATTGGTTAAGAGAGAACATATGCCTTTTAATGATATGGTAATACCTCCTTTTTACACTTTTCGAGGAACTGATGCAGAAAATTGTAGTTGACAGGAATTGCACAAACTTGCTCATGTGGGTCAATCCATACGAAGTGGTCCAGCACTGGTTGCTTGACCATCTCAGAAAAAATTTTATCTTTGCTGAGTTAGTTCCCCAATGTTTAGTGGTCACAAAAATATTTTAAAAAAATATTTATTGTTTATTATTTTGAAACGGCAGCCATTTTTGTTCCAGGCCTCATGCGTTTTTTGGCATTTGCAAGCATCTGCATTTTTTAAAATTATTCAGTAGTGGATTGTCCTAAGCCTTTCAGATAAAATATATTTAGTTCAACACACTCTGGCCTACAAATTAACATCATTATCACCTAGCTGAATGTATTCTTTAATATATTTTTAATAGTTCAAAGTTATCAGCTACAAATTAAAAAACTCAATTTTTGAACAGTATTTTTCCAAACAAAGAGTAACTTCTCAGCTTTAATATTTTTTGTGCTATTACTCTGTATTGTATAGTTACTTTTTATAGAGTATCAATGGTGAGCAGCTTACACTTAAAAATTACACAATTTTAAAAAATGGATTTTTTGAATTTTTCCATTTTCTGGCCTGCAATATCTTTGTTGGGGGACCAGATAAAAATCTGAAAATTACACAGTTAATAGATCTTTATGATATCAAACTTCAGTATCTATGATTACTTATTTTTTTTATTGAAAATGAGCCAACTACTTACATCACTGATGAAGTTCACTATCAGGCGATGTTGATGTGATCTTACACTTCAGCAAGTTGTGTGAATGGGGTACAAAACAATGAAAAGATTGAGTGCCTTTAATCTTCTGACAAGTGTTGAACCTTTCCTTCAAGACATTGGCATAGACTTCTTGTATTTCCTCATATTTTACAAAAACATAGGTAATTCCTTTTTATATGTTCTTTACAGAATTTAAACATTTCTTGAGGTGTTATGATATGATTGTCATCGGTCCTCTGCAGACTTGCTTTTGTGACAGCTCGCTGTGTTCTTTTGTAATATTGAGGTTTCAAGGTTGAGAAAGAAACCAGTGTGTACCAGAGAAATTAAAGTTAATGTGCAACCTCCAGGCTAATTAGTTATAGGGATTTTACCAAGTTTTTCAAATTTAGCGATTTTACCAAATTTTTCGTATACTATTCTCCTTGTAGCATCACACATATTACCGTACATAAATAAATAATTGCTCTGACCCATTCAATAGATTCAGATGGTATTTAAAATTGAGAAAGAGAGTCCAAGCTCTCTTGCCAACTGAACACGTGTTTTGACACATGAATCAATACCACACAGAATTTCTGGCTTTTCTTGCAAAGAAATGCATGAATTACACCATATTAGTAACTACAGTACAATAAAATGCAGTAAATCGCACCTGCACAAAAGGAAACAACTTCACCTGGACTAACACAAATATTCAATTGAAAATTATTTATGGTCCTATTCTTTCCACTATGATTTTATTAAAAAATAATATAATACAAACAATAATACTTATTTACAATAGTGGATAAAACAATCCCCTCCAACACACAAGAAAAGAAAAGAAAAAGAAAAGAATGAAATTATAAAACTTGCCATTAAAAATGGATACAAAGAAAACAATATCCGGAAGATATGGAGGAACGTAGAAATGGGTAATGCTGAGGGTAGTGATAGAGGGGGAGAGAAAACACGGGACTTGAATAGAAGATATGTGTCTGTTAATTATATTCCTGGTTTGAGTGAAGGCATGTGCAAAGTGCTAAGGAAATATGACCTGATACCAGCATACAGGCCTATAAGGACCATTGGGAACTTATTTTCACAACACAAAAAAATTTGGTAGCACCAGGAACAAGGAAAAGATGGAAAAACCGGGAATCTATGCAATTTCTTGCAATGATTGTGAAGGGATATATATAGGGGAAACAGGCAGAACATTTAGTGTAAGACTACGTGAGCATGAAAGAGATATAAAAAACAAAAAATGTTGTACAGGGTTAAGCCAGCATATGATTAAAGAAGGACACAAAATGGGCGAATTAGAAGTGGTGAAGATAGAAGCCAACCGCTTACGGAGGAAAATTGGTGAAGCCGTGACTATCATTGGAAGGAGGGATAATTGCTTTAATAATTATGAGGGAGACTTAGGGGAACAGTGGATCAATGTGATTAAGAACTTAAATAGAACATATAGAGTTCCAAGATTTCCCTGTCCAAGATCAATTTATGATAATAATTTTGATATCCCGAGGGAATGGATAAATGAGCATTTCAGAGATAACACGTTTAGGGAGCGGGAAGTAGAAAACGGTGGAGACTGTAATGATCAACAACAACAACAATAGTAACAAAAAACAAAAAAGGTGCTACATAGTTACGGCAGTTTGTTTATGATTTTTTCAATTCAGTACACTTGAGAAAGGCCTGGAGGGCAGGTTGAAACGTTGTGTGTTGGAGGGGATTGTTTTATCCACTATTGTAAATAAGTATTATTGTTTGTATTATATTATTTTTTAACACAAATAGCAACCGACAGTGCGTCTAAGAGAGTATGGCAACATAGGGTAAAACTTAGTTAAGTGAAAGTGGGTTTTCCTTGGAAATCAATGCTGCCAACGGAGAAAATATGTAAATGGCAGGAAATACAACTGTTTAAAAATTGTTAATGACAGGAAAGTGTAAATTGCAGGAAGTGTCAAATGCTATATATTGCAGAGTTCTTGGTATAGGGTGAAAGATGGGATCGGCAGAAAATTATGTAAATGGGAAGAACGTAAAAAGGAGTTTTGTAGTATATTTAGATAATGGCATAATGAAATTGTGGGAAAGGATAAACTTTAATAGACATTAAGAAAAATTATACATCAATTATAAATTATACTTTAATGCATTCAACTTCACATAATTATTGTAATATTATTTTATTCTAATACTAGCAGGTGCCCATGACTTTGCTCGCATTATCTACTAAACTGCAAGATTATATTTTTAAATTGTTTAACAGAAAAATAATAAAACATCATTTTTATATATTAAAGGAATTTCATAATTTTATTCTTAATTATATTGTTTTATGTAATAAATATAAATAATTAAATTACGAAAATGAATCTTGTACTTCCATATGGGCATACAGATTCGACCTGAAAAAACATACCACAGATTCATGAATCTTACCCAATTCATGCGTAAACAATTAAAATGAATGATAATTTAAAAAGCCAAAAACCCAGTTTCGAGGTGCTGTGCAGGGAAAACAACCTCAGCTTTGAATCCCTAGCCCAAAAAACCCTCCGCATAGTGAATTTTGTCAAAATCATTCAGTGTAGTATGTCTTATTTAGGCATGCATTCATGATCCCCTTCTGTCTACCTATGCAAAAAAATCAGATATCTGCGAGTCTTAAACGAATTAATCAAGTAGCAACCGAACAAGGCCACCTTCTATTAATTTCACAATTGACAATTGGCAATTGTTAGGTGGCATTGGATGTACCTGGAAACACAAGCTCAAATATCATGTTAGTTTTTTTACTGATTAATTGAATCATAATAAAAAATAAGAGTACTGGTATGGTAATGTATATTTTTATCAGCATAAATGAGTTTTTTGCTGTGTTCTTGAATGAGTATTTTCTCCCAAACTGTGAGATCTATTGTTTAATATACATTTTAAACAAAAAATCTTCCATGTGTATGTTCTATCACATTTCTTTACTGTTCTGGCTAAAATTATGAATTTTATTATCTCGTGATTGATAAGTTGAATGAATTTTCATAGCTTTTGTTATAATTAATCCTCTTATAGTCTGTATTCAGTACAAGAGCCGGTGGCCCAACCAGGAAAATATGTCAGCTCATAAACATATTTGAAATTGAGAGAGAAAAGGAACAATATTTATTCTATCCATTTTGGTTTTCTTATTGTTTACTTCCCACCTTTAGATTCTTGATCATCACTTTTTACACACTGTATATGAGAATAAATTCGCGACTCCTGTCATACTGTTTATGAAATTGTGGAAATTGTTATGAAATTGTGAAGAGGGGATAAATATTCGGATGTTAAGTAAAATTTCTACGCTGAATTGGAGAATAACTCTATGAAAATAACTTGTTACCTTCTTTAGCTCCATGAACCATCTTGTGAGAATGAAGTTGCACTTGGCTGTATTGAATTTTTAAAATCTTCCCTACAGGAATTGTATTTTGTCTGACTGAACAAAAATGTTCCATGATTGTAACATGGCAAATCTTTTTCTCTAATTATGGTTTACAGTGGCAGCTAACAAGGATGGCGTACCAGGAGGAAGCAGTGAGGCTGTAGGCCACAATCCAGCTTATAATATTAGTGCTGCCTTGACATACACCACACAGCTTATAAACGTGTTGGCATTTTATTTGGATGTACGGTTGCCTAATAAACTATGCTACAGGTAAGAGATGAAATAACTTTCCCCAGGGGCAATATATTAGGAAAAATGCCTATATTTTACTTGTACAATCTTTAGAATGTTGTAGAACTTGAAGCTTTCACATTGCTAGTTTGTAATTTTGGGTTCATGGGTTATAGCCTTGTCAGGATTATAAGGGTCAGATTTATAAAGCTCTGCCAGGTATGGCAGCTTACCCACATCCAGCTAGCAGACCCCTTGAAGTACAGTATTGAGAAAGCCCTGCCAGCAGAGGTGCCGACAGGTAGGCAGGGATTTGGATTTTGCAGTGATATGGCAACCGTGTAGATACATCACAATTGAGCTAAAATGGCTACATCATAGTGACCAATATGATAAGAGAGAAAGTCAGTATAAATTTTCACCAGTTGTATATTTTAAGAACATTTATGAGTAATACTAAACATTTTTTGAACAAAATCATCTAGTTTTACTATTATAAAAGATTATCTTAATAGTTTTAAGCATAAGAACATTGTATTATTCAAACTGGATGTTGGCAATATGTTAAGATGGCCACACCGAACATCTTCACCTGCTATGAACGCCTTTGGCAAAGATCATTAAAAACACCACTTGTTCAAGACAGAGGAGGGGCCAGCAGGAACTGGTCTGCATCCTTAGTTTCGTTTTCAAGTGTGAATTGCACCTTAAATTCGCGATCCCTATATTTATGAAAAGGATCCTCCATGTCGCTCACATGTAGCTATGGCCACCTTCTTCTTGCTTCCTCGTCATTATCTTTACGATCTCTCACATAGTTCGCAAACTCCAGCATGTCGTCAATGTTGACGCATAAAGCTCATGTCTCGTGGCTTGGAGACGGAAAGCGTGTTGTTGACAGTTCTGGGTGACAGTCTGACAACGCTCGGGGTTTGCCAGCTAGCAGGCTCTATCAATCGCTTGCCAGTTAAGTAAATGAACTTGTTTACCTGGCAGACGACTATCGATATGGCCCTAAAAGTCGAGCTTTCAGCCATCCTTAGCTCTGTGACCTGCATCAAGATAATATATGAGGGGCATTCTGAAAGTCGTGAGCAACATTTTTTCACACATCTCCATAGGCACGCTGCAGTCTGCAGTGAATTTCAGCAGCAGATTTGTCCTCTTTAACAAGGAATTCAATCACAGCACGCTGTCGAAACGAAATATCACTGCCCACCATTTTGGAAATCCTGCCTGTGGTCACATGATAGCAACAAATAACGTCAAAGTCTGGCAACGTTTGTGAAGGAACAGATGCGAGGCCAATGCTATGGGACACTGAAACTGGAGGATATTCGGCAGGCAGTGCATCAGTGTCTATGGGCAGCTGGAACGGCATTCTATTACAAGGGTATTTTCAAACTTGCAGAATAATGGGAAACATGTCTGCCAAAAAAAAAAAAAAAAAACGGAGACTACGTGGAAAAGTGAATGTTGCTCACGACTTTCAGTATGCCCCTCGTATTATAGTATAAACATAAATATAAATAAACCCACACTGGTTCAATTCCATCGTATCCTCATTTCAATTCAGTGAATGGTGACCATCACCAATGATAACCAAGTCACCACTTTTCACTTTTACTGTGACATACATGTATAAAACACAGTTTTCTGTTTTTCCAGTGAATTCTGTGGGCATGAGATGACTGAAACACAATTTGCTCATCGGGTTGCCAAGTTGAATCACAACGTACTGCATTTATGTTTTACACAGAAAGTCAATCCTGCATTGCTGCATCCAACTCATACATTGCACAACATCTTGCTTTTGCTCAACCCTGAAATTAGTGATCTAGGAAGGTAAGCATTTATCTGGTAATTGTTTTTATTCATTAATTATTTCCTTGAGTGATGTCTCGTTCGTCACCAGAGCTATAAAAAACTCAAAATCACAAACATTTCAACTCCTCTGTAAAATTCTGCACAATATTTAATGATATCGGAAACAAGTTTTTGAAAAACAGATTTCCTATTGAGAAGTAAAAGTAAAGTAAAGTGATCCCTATACAGGCCATGGAGGCCCAGAGGGTTCCAGGAGGTTGAGGCTCCCAGATTTTGGACATTCGGCATATGAAGGTGGTAAGGTTATCAGCCTTACGCACCGGCTGCCTTTACCCCCAGGGTTACTCCTGGTACTCATTTCTGTTAGAGGCTGAGTTGACCCCAGGGCCATATTGCCACCAGAAGGATTAGGCAAACTGAAAAATCTCAGTGACCTCATCGGGAATCGAACCTGTGATCTTCTGGTTTGTAGCACAGTGCCTCAACCACTACGCTACCGTACCCCCTTATTCAGAAGTACTATTGAATAATAACAAAACAATGATTATTATAACATCAGTATATTTATTATGTTATGATCATTAAGGACACATGTTGCTTTGTCTCTCTTTTTCATTGTCGTGGAGATTAATTAATCTGTAAATAATTTTATTGATAGTTTACAATGTTAATTAAAGAGGAGTGAATTTAATGATTTCGGTGTTTTCCTTGAAGAAATCTTTGAAACAGCAAATAATGCAATGCAAGGTTGCTAATCAAAAATATATTAAAGATTGTATGACAAGGAATGCATGTTCGTCAGTATAAACAGTTTATATTCTAACATATAAGTTTTACCTTTTAGTAAATTTCATGTTATTTACAAGTATCCCTATAATGCAAATAGTTTATATTTTTATACTTTGTCTCTTTTTTTTTTATTGAAAAAAGTTATCTTTATTTTTGGCAGCCTAAAAAATTTGTTCTACAATTTCTTTTAGTGTATGGATTACAGTGAACTTTCCCGGCCTCAGTTCGGATGGTCTCATATATCTAGTATAGGCCTGAAACAGTCATTTTTATTTGGAAAGGATACTTAAATGTTGATCCTGTTTATATCGTGCTAGAAGAAAATTGCACAATGGGTGGGTCTTTAAGGGCAACCTGTGAGTCACTTAAAGAAGTTTAAGGGTGTTACAAGTTACATTTTGAATTGCTTTTTATTTCCACTCAAGAGTTAGTTTTAGTCAGATGTGCCACTTCTACTCTAATAATGTAAAAATTGTTAATGGCTGTTAGTGTATTTACTCCAATCCGCAGTCAATTTTATGGCCAAAGTTTGTCTTTTTACTATGGGTACTCTCCATAAGGCATTACATTCTAGTGCAGATTTCTCTTTCTTCACTTACTTGAGGTTGTTATCTTTCAATGTGATCCCTAAAGGATTCGACCCCATGGGAAACAAAAGCACAACAGATGAAGCACCCAGCTGATTACTTATTTAAAGTTAGTTTATAACTGTGAACTTAAAAGTCTTTTGAAGTGTTTAATTTGACAATTTTATTGTTTTGTTCAAACTTTAAATGCAAGATGTTAATGAGGCTATGTTACTCAGAGTTTTTAATATCCTTTGATAACTAACTCATAAAATGCTGTATTTGTAGGCAGGGCCCTTTGGAGGTGGACCATAATTTGGCTAAGTCTTTAGAGGACCAACTGATAAATGATCTAGAGCTTGGTGAAGAGTCTGGTTCTGATGATGAAAGCGACAACCTTCCATGGGAGTGGGAAGCTGTAAGTCTATTGAATAGATTATTCCACTAAGGGCCAGTTATATAAACATTTAATCTGTGGTTAACATGCAAAATTAACTGTCGGTTACATTTAACTGCCTTTTTTGTTGTATAAACATTAATCCAAGATTATTTTATCTTAACTAACTGTTCAATATAACTTGATTTGGAGATTTTAAATACACTTCAAAATGTAAAAAGACACTAGAAATCCATTTTATAAGTAATATGTGAGTTATTAATTACTATTTCCAAATCATTTTGATTCAGTCTAATGACATTGAACATACACAAATGGTAACTTTGTTGTAGGTTACGGTAGCTCTGCATTACAAAATGCAACTGCTATTTCTAGATTTTTGATACCTCATCTGATGATGAATTGAAAATACATCATGCACATCCTGTATTTCATGAGAGAAGGAATTATTTATTAGAACTGAATGATAGGTTATTGGAATTTGTAGTAAAAAAACTAGAACCAGAAGTTATATCTCTCATTTAAACCAAGGAATAAAGCGAAATCAGGCTTTGTGTCCTATGTTCATGATACTTCCATTCTTGAGGTTCTATGTGAATTGCGACGAAAAGATTCCAAATAGTTACTGGGAATAAAGGAACAGCCAGTAGAACAATTCATAAAGTGACAAGAGAAATAGCTGCTTTAAGGCCTCAGTTTATTAGAATGCCAACTTAGGAGAGTGTCATAAGAAAAACTATGCTAGATTTATACAGTATTCCAACTTTTCAGGCATTGTAAGTGATATAGGTTGCACTCGCCTAAAAAACATTGGCCGATTAATTGATATGTATTTGATTGTTAGCTGGCACATCTTTTAAATACGTGTTTTTTTACTAAAAATGTTTTTCTTGCATAAAAAACATACCCCAGTTTTTTTGTTATAAAATCTGGAAAATGCATCTATTACAAGGGTGAGTTTTATACAACTGGTCATAAAGAGAACTAAATTACACCACATTTATGAAAATACCAGTACTTTTGTAAATGTTCTGTATTTGTATCTTTTCTCAAACCTCAATAACCTCTATAGTACAGCATATTAGGGTTACAGTTTAATGAATTAATAAATAATGAATAATTAATTAATTCAAGTAAAAGTTAAGTTGACTGCTAACCCTGTTCGATGTTAATATTTCATTACTTTATTGTGGTTCCTGTAAATGGTATTTGATTATTATAAATTAATATCTAATAAATGCTCTCTAAAACAGCTGCTTCTCAAGACTGTTAACACACCATAAACTAGCACTTTTTGGGCCCAAATTCCAACTATGGCACCTAGTTGTCTCTATGGTGTCTTCCAGTGAAGTTTTATTTTTATACGTATCTGTATAGTTTGATATTATTAACAAGGATTGTAAACTTTGTCGTTTGAACTTCTTGTATTCAGAAATAATTTGATAATAATATTTTATGTTGAAATTTATTGAAGGCCGCTTTGAATGTGTGATGTCTTCATTGAGAAGTAGTTGCTTAGACCAATGTGCATAATGCACAATGAGTTTTGTTGTTGAAAATATGATAAAAATAACATACAATTTCGATTGAAGTAAATATGTTTAGTGTAATTCATCAAAATTATCATTTTAACAATGTTTTTAGAAGTATTTTTAAGAAAAAGAGACAAATCCATAGTAAGCCAAGTTTTATAAACTTGCACTACTGATAGAAGCGCCACATCTTGCCTTTTTTTTATGCAGGATCATTGAAAATTAGTAAAAAAACTGAGCTCATTAGTTGTAAAATTTGAGAGCTATTATTAAAGACTATTTTATGCACCACATACACAAAATCTTTAGCTGACTTATTCTGTATTTCTATCTTGGCTACGCCACATCTGAATACTAGATTCATCCGCTGAAGGCTTGCTTTGCATACTTGATACATAAGTAGCTAATTTGTCATTATAGGTTCCTCATGTGCAATGTCCTGAGAGTATACCTGGATTGTCACAAATGTCTCAACACAATCTCACAAGCACACAACAAGCAACAAGCATGGCAGGTGGTCTTGTCACCAGTGCAGCTGCTAGTATTGCATCATTTTGGAGAGGATGGACTGGAACTAAGTAATGTAAGTAATGAAAGACATTATTTATACAGGGGGACAGGTATATATAGGGGGTGTATATTTGGCTTTTTGGGTAAACAATTATTTTTTAAACTAAGAACATACCCTTCAGAGTGATCGTAAGTCTGAAAGGCTTAAAGATGCTAAGACCCTTGAAAGTAAGTTCTTTTACCTCATCATAATTATTTGACTTTCCCATGTAATGTTTGAAATTAAATATATTTATAGTTATAAATGAATTATTATATTCAAATATCAATCTAAAAAAAAGAAAAATTATAAACTTCAAAGGAATTTATATACAGCTATATCAATATTAATACAGTATTAGGTTGAAATATACAGTGAAGTGTTGATATCTGTAGCAAGATTGAGATCGGAAATATACACACTAAACTTCACTAAAAGGTATATTTACCCAGGATGATCATTTCAATGGGTCTTCCCACCACCATCATCAGCTGATTCCGCCGCTAGAGGAGCAGTCTGAATCATCTGATGATGGTGGGAAGACCCATTGAAATGATAATCCAGATGATTCAGACTGCTCCTCTAGCGGCGGAATCAGCTGATGATGGTGGGAAGACCCATTGAAATGATCATCCTGGGTAAATATACCTTTTAGTGAAGTTTAGTGTGTATATTTCCGATCTCAGTCTTGCTACAGATACAGCTATGTATTTGAAAGACAGTTTAATGTTACTAACCAGTTGGGACAGCTAGTGTTGGAACCTTTGTTCTTAGTGTTCCCAGTCACGGTACAGATGAGCTTAAGAACTTTAAATTCCCGAATACTACCCGCCTCCAAATAAAACCCGCACCCACATTTTTCGAAAGGAAATTAAACAAAAAAAATCTATAGGCCTCTATATAAAATTATTTTACCAGGTTTATTCTTGATTAAACACTTATAATTAACATTACATATCATAAAAGAATTAAATATGGTAGGCTAAAATGTAATTTTAAAAATAACATGGTAACAGCCAGCTGGAAATCTTGCCATCTTATACGCGCTGCGTCTCTTTCAACAACAACAACACTCTCCAGCTGGTCGGCAGGAATCACACATGGTGACGTACATCCAACTGGTCCGACTCAAGGTCAAAGCCGTGTGGAAATTCACCGAACTTTTCCCGAATTAGTGCTTCTGCTTGTACTGTAATGTTACTTGCTTGGCATCTCTACACGTAAAGCTTTGTTTCACGGCCAGTCATGGCGGACCATGTGCATTAGAAAGTACTTTCTTTGTTTCATTTTCCTCTAATTACAGCTTCGCTATTGTTATACTACTACAAAGCATCGTGCTATATTGAGCCGATATGGTACAAATTGTTGAAATTGAGGTGAGAGGAGACCAGATTCAAATAATACCCGCACCCCAGTTTTTCACTCGCGATTTTTGGAAAAAATGCAGCTGTGCACATGGGCAGCGGCGATGCAGCGGGTATCACAAAGCAAATGACGTGCCTCCGACCCAAGGTCAAAGCCATGTGGAAATTCACTAACTTTACCGAACTAATTTTTCCCGACTTCGTGCTTCTGTTTGTACTTCACCAGGACCTTCTGATCCTGACTGCACTGATACTTGCCTGCGCGTCTCTATTATTTACGCGTAAATCTTTTGTTTGACCACCAGTCAGGGCAGACGATGTGGTAAAGAAAGTATCTTCATTGTCTCAATGCGTAAATAAAGGTGAGAGAAGAAGTTACGACATGAACTTCAAAATTCTGTTTTATGTGAAGCAAAATGTACTAATAAGCTATTTTATTTATTTTTTCGTAACTACCCTTCAAAAATTCAGGGTCGTCTTATATTCGAGGTAGTCTTATTTTCGGGCCAATACGGTAATTGTTTTTACTTCTTGTAGCCTTCTTTGCAGTGATATATTTTTGTTGTTGTTGTCTTTGTTGGACTTTGGAGCCCTGTTTAGCTAACAGATCTGTTTGCTCATTTCTGAATTGACTAGTATATGAAGGGCTCATTATAGTATGATGTATTTACCTTGTGTCTTCAAAATCTTGTACTTCTGATTTCATGGATGATTTTTGAGGGGGTTGACTTGTATTGCCTGTATTGCTGCCATGGAATCCTTAATAAATCTAAATCCTTAATAATCTAAATAAATGGTATTCAGTGTTCAGTTATTTACTATACGTAACAGCAATAACTCACAATTAATTAACTTAGTTGCGAATTTTGGTGGGAAAATTAAAATAAAAATAAAATGTGATTAGTAGCTCTTCGTGGATTGTGATATGAATGTATTGCATATGGTATACTTATGGGTGAAGAAAGCTGTTATACCATTACCCACTAGTAAAGTAAAATAGGAACACAAATATAGTCATACTGTCCCTAATGGTTAGTATGTATGCTAGTTCATTTCATCTTCCATCTTGTTTAAGGGTCTGATATCCCCTGACAAGATCATTAAACCAAGAGCAGCTATGAAGACTAACAATAAAACCTCACTGAAATGGTTTACCCATGATCTTTATGAAAAGCGCAAAGAAATGAGCATATGTTATGATTTATGGCAGTGGGCTCAACGCTATAACACTTTTGAAGATGATATGAAGAAAAGATATATAGAAGCAAAAGTTTCATACAGGAAAGCTGTAACACAAGCTAAACAGAATTTCTAAGCAGATGCCATAGCTTCAGCACCCAATCAGTGTAAAATGACATGGGAGGTAATCGATAAACTGAATATGGGAAAGACAAACTACCCAGTTGACTCGCTGACAGCGCAACATTTTTGTGACAACTTTGTCAATTCAATTGAGGATATATGCAAACAAGTACCTTCTTCAGTTACCGCTGCTACCAGCTTGTTAGCTTGTTGGAGAAACAGGGTATCAACATACCGGATTTCAAACTGAGGTAGGTGTCACACGAGGAAATTTTTAAAGTGGTGAACAATCTCAAAAATAGTAAATGTCGAGACATTTATGATATTAATAGTGAACTGAACTGGAAAGTGCTCCCAGAGATTCTCCACGCCCTTATTTTGTGCGTCAATCAAAGTTTTATGACTGGTACCTTTCCTGATTTCCTAAAACTTTCTCAAGTTATACCGATATTCAAGTAAGGGTATGTGTTGTGCCCCGAAAACTATCACCCAATTTCTATCTTGCCAGTATTCTAAAAAATTATTGAGAAAATAGTGTTACTACAGCTGAACTATTTTTTCGAATATCATAATCTGTTTTCTAAATCCCAGTTTGGCTTTAGAGCTGGCCTGTCAACAATAGATGCTGTGAGAAGCCTGGTTAGCACGGCCTTGAATGCTTTTGAGCTTCACTCAAGCACACTTTCCACCTTGTGTGATCTTTCCAAAGCGTTTGATTGTGTTCCTCATGACATTCTTCTCAAGAAATTCGAATATTATGGAATACGAGATGTGGAGTTCGAGTTCCTTTGATCTTACCTGGTCAACCTCACTCAACAAGTTTTTCACAACAACAATTTCTCTGAGGCGGTGGTTATGAAGAATGGTGTCCCCCCAGGGATCAATATTTGGACCATTCTTTCTCTTGATTATGATAAATGATCTGCCCATCAATATATCAGCACCTTGTGGATCTTTATTATATGCAGACGATTCAACTTTTTTTGTACCAATAGCAATATTGATGTTCTAAAATCACAGATGGATAATTGCCTCTCTGAGTGTAACAAGTGGTTTGTAAGTAACGGCCTATTATTAAATGACAATAAAACGCAGTCAATTCTTTTTAGTCTCAATAACCATGAGAGTGTTAGCATCAAATTATTAGGAATTCTTCATGAAACTAAACTAAATTCGGCCGCACACATAGGAAAGGTCTGCAATAGACTGTCAAGAGTTTTATTTTTACTGAGAAATTTAAAGAAACATATCCCGAGAGACTATATACGAATGGCCTATTTTGCATTTTTTAACAGTATTATCAGTTATGGAATTTTAATCTGGGGGTGTGGTCATGATTTGTATAGGATTCTACTGCTTCAATAGAAAGCTATTAGAATTATAACCTCTTCTAATCACAGAGCTCATTGTAAGCCTTTATTTGTCAGAGAAAAAATTCTTACAGTGTTTAACTTATTCATATTCAGTTGTCTGGAACATGTGAAAGGTAACTTAAGTAACACTCCCTTAAGAGGTGACAAGCACAATCACTTTACCAGAAACATGAATTTAGTAAATTTACCACGTGAAGGCTCTCCAAAACTCAAGAATCTTACTCATATGTTGGCCTGAGAATAAGCTACCTCCTGAAGCTCAGCTGGTTAACTTTAAACGATTTAAACTCATTCTGTACAACTGACTAGCAGTTAATCCTTTCTACAATTTAGATGAATTTTTCAACCTCCCTTCCATCGACATGGTTTTTAACACATTTTTTCTAATTCTTGTACTGTTCTGTTGAAGTTGTATTGTATTTGGTACTAGGAGGTGCCCGTGGCTTCGCCACGATAATTCTTTTAAAAATTAAAAATTAAGAGTATAATAATTATTAAAGCATTATATTTATTAACACTTGCACGCGAATCATTCATAAACTAAGCCATTAATAATTAATGAAACAGCTAAAATTCCTGCTTTAAAGTACATTCCACGACATGAAAGCGCCCCCTGGGAAAACTATATCAGAATCGATTATGCAGTTCCAAAGAACCTGTGAACACATAATATGTATTGTTTCTCAGCTGTTTATTGACATGAATATGATGTGAATTTTATTTTATCAATTCAGTGTAATTTTCAGAAATTATATAATGTTTCAAGGGAAGGAATGGTTTGTTTGGATTATTATTATCAGCGATATTTCAAGAGATAAAACCATCAATATTTTACAGCTGTTGCCCCCGGCTTCGCCCGCCATTATTCATTGACTCCAGAATTTTTAAGAAAATTACACTGGTAGATTATTAAAAATGTTTGTGGTTCAGAGCTATGAAAATTGTAAGTAAAAATAAAATTAGAATATTTGTTCATTGTGTTCATTTCACTTAGGCCTTATATAATAAAGAAACGGTTTTCCTTCCTAATTTTGTAGTCGTCATGAAAGTTTACACTGCGAGAGACTAACATCGCCGAGTATACCCGATGTCTCACGAAGCGGGCGAGCAAGCACGCTATTTTTTGCCGTTGAATTGTATAAGAGTAGATAGAGTATTGTGTACTGTTTTAACATTTGACGTCAACTACACAAGTCCTACTTGTAATTTGTTGATAATAAATAAATTCTAATTCTAATTCCTGGATGAAGAAGTAGTAAGTTAGGTTGTGAAATCTTTAAATGTAAATATTTATGGATTTCAAATTATTTCTAAAGGCATGCACATTGTTTCAAAAGCAGATCTTAAATAGTGTGTATGTTACATGACCTTAAGCTACAGTTCCCTCTTTTTTTTCTTTCAGATAGTGGTACTGATTTCATGGATACGTTACTTGACATACATTCTGTTTAACCTCAACTGGTGGTATGTCAGGTTTATAATTTTAATCTTTCTACGTGGATAAGTGGAGAAACAGTTACTCTTTTTTATTGTTGTAATGTATAATTTAACACGGCTTTCCAATTATGTTTCCTGTTTTTAAAAGAAAGATGTCTGTGTTGAAAAAAATAGGAATTAATATTGGTTCCTCCCAACTTTACAATAGCTATCTTACGTAAAATTTTACTGTACAACAAAACTGAAAATGGAATACATTTTTTAGCTTGCAAAATTATTCATTCTAACTTCCAGACAAACCGTGTGGCAGCTCCCCTATAATGCGGCCAAGTTACGTCATTTTCTTTCAAACGCCAGATAGCAAACCATTGAGCTCCTACAACCCTATTTCTCCCGGATTTGTATAAATTATAGTGACATTTGCTGCCTTCGAAACTTCCAAAAGAATTCTTATCTCCAAACCATCTTCATATCCTATGGTTGAATTGAGCCTTCTCAATGCTATAGTCAGGGGATTCCACACCGAGACAAATACCGAAACTTTGCAGCCATTCATGTTTACTGGAACTTTTGATGGGAACAAATTAGAATTCCTAAGAAATGGTGATTTATTGTCTAAAGATATCCAGCTGTCTAAATAAACTGGCTTCAAATTTGACCAGTCACATTCATTGGTAGATCTGTATGGGAATGAAGTGAATACATCAAATATTTTTCTGCTGCCTACTAATTGCTGCGAGGAGTTGGCCAATGATTATGTCAAAAATATTAAAAGTTGCTGAATTCTTAAAATTTTTGTAGCAAACATAAGTTCAGTATTTCTGTTAATTGTTTTTACAGCTGAGGCAACAACGAATTTCGCTCTCGGATTCCAGGATTTTTGTTTAGCATAAGTCATGAGCAGGGCCCGGATTCTAATGACATGTCATCTTTTTATTGATGCTGCGTAGACATTGCCAACTTGTGGATAAATCCTAATCATCGCCTCTAGATTATAGAAATGCATTTTTATTAGGTCATTTTTTGTCATTTTATGCCATTTTATATTTTAACGGCATTTATTTCAGTTTTAGGTCATTATTTTGTCATTTACTTGTCATTTGCTTCCTTATTTAGTCATTTTCATGTATTTACATTGATGCCCGAGTGCACCATTCTCCGGTTTTCTCAGCCGTTTCGTTACCGCGGTAAACGTAATACTGGGGTATTTTCAAAATCTCTGTGCACCATTGCTAAAATATCGCGGTTTGCTAATGCTTGGAAATATCGCGGTTACTCTGCTATGAAGCAAATCCCATGGAGAAATTTTGTGTTGGTTTGTGTTGATTTGTGTTGGTTTCTTCTATGGCCGCTAGGTTCTCTCTCTCTCTGCACTTCTTCCAGTCACGGTGGCTCGTCTATAGGCCAAATTTCATTTATTTTTTGCCTTATTGTTCAATAATAAATGTTCGTAAGGATAAAATGGAATATTATATTGGGTATATACGTCTGACTTTGAATTCAAACACCATAGATACTGTAACGATCGTGAAAATCAGTTGATTACGCCTACTGGATGGACCTGGTTTGGATGAGGTCATTTCAATCGAGGTTACATACAACATTTGCAAATATATGTACCATCGTTCATTCTTCAAATAGATCCCACCTGTCTGTACATTTCAATAAAATAACATTTATTTTTTAAAGAATAATTCTCACACCTGTGAAATCTAAGGCAAAGCAACACCATGAAATCTCTGTTCTGAGTTCGACATAGCCTCACTTTTATTCCCGTTCGACTAGTGGAAATTTTAGGTGCAAAGTCATCTACATAGCCATGAAAGGGCTGTTATAATTATGTTCGTGTGTGTGTGCAAGTATGATAAATTGATTACATACACTATATACCGGTACATAGCATGTAGTACGTGATGCATGTAGCCATTCATTGCAAAGTTGGCCTAGGTCCACAGGTTTTCCATTTTTCATTTATTTCTTGCCTTATTGTTCAGTAATAAATGTTCATAAGGATAAAATTGATTATTATATTGCGTATATATGTCGTCTGAATTGAAAGTTTGAATTCAAACACCATAAATACTGTACTAATCGTGGTTACGCCCACTAGCCTACTCGATGGACCTGGTTTAGTTGAGGTAAGAAAGGAAGGTAATTTCAATCGATGTTACAGCACAGTATTTGCAAAGATATGCACCATCGTTCATTCTTCAAATAGATCCCACCTGTCTCTCATTATTCTTTATATTCAATTAACTTTTGGCCTAGATATCATAAATATGATACATTACGCTGATCTCCATCTTGGAAAGAAAACAGCGGTTTTCTCACTTTACAGCTCCTTCACGGCCGGTTTGCATCTTACCGCGGTAAAAGTCGAAACAGAGCACGATGCAACGAAAATAGACTTTACCAGGGTAAACTAAGCAACTTTACCGCGGTATTCTGAATACCGAGATTGGTGCACTCGGCCATTAGTGTATTAACTTTTTTCCTATCACTAGCGGTTCTGTCTTTGAAGTGTTGTTTGTTTAATGCAAGAAGGAAAAGTTCGGCGTTAAAGTGTTGACATGTCTCAGTCGGAAGTGAGAATCAAAGAAACGCCAAAATTTTGTATTATATTACTATTGTTATTAGACTACCTGCTTGGTTGTAAGAGTGCAAACTACTATTTACCCTCAATAAACAACAATATAATCCAGCAGACCACAAAAGGATGTGCCGAATTTTGACTCCTCAGTGCCAAATTTCCGTGAAAAAAGTACATTCACAACATTACTGTACTTTACAGTTTTTACAGTTATGTACAAACTAGTCTATAACTTTGTGTGTACAATAATACTTTTATACAAATAAAATATCAGTTTTTAGGTCATTTTTACAATTATTAAGTAATTTTCTTTAAAATTTAGGGTCATTCTTTAGGTAATTTTTCAAACAATTTTAGGTCATCAGAATCCGGACCCTGGTCATGAGCATATTTCTGAACATGAAAAATGTGTGTTTGGGAATTTCATTCCCTATTATCACTATAATGGTGCCTAGCTTTACTATATTAATGTAAGTATTCTGATTGATATTAACTGGATCAAATGTTAACATATTGTATTACTCAGATTCGTGAAATGATGATGTTAAATTATCAGTTTCAACAGAGAGTAGAAAATCTTCAATGAAGGTTCCATGAGTGTTCAAAGCGTAAGGTTTCAAGGAACGTTTCAGATTCTGAAAGTGTTTACTGGAAACATCGCTGGACGTTATTGACAAAGGTTTGTCTTTCTGTAGGTAAGTGTTGCTAATGTTTACAAGGGCTAACGAAAGATGATCTTCAAGGGTTCTTCGAGAAGCGACGAGACGAATACATAGTAGTAACCGTATCAACTGCCAACTGCGCATTTTTCGAAAATTTCAAAGGGGTTAGCCTTCTTGGAATTCTGGGTGCATTTTTCGAAATTTTCAAATGGGTTACTCTTCGAATTCCGGGCGCATTTTTCAAAATTTTCAAAGGGGTTAGCCTTCTCGGAATTCTGGGCGCATTTTTCGAAAATTTCAAAGGGGTTAGCCTTCTCGGAATTCTGGCCGCATTTTTCGAAATTTTCAAAGGGGTTAGCCTTCTCGGAATTCTGGGCGCATTTTTCGAAATTTTCAAAGGGGTTAGCCTTCTCGGAATTCTGGCCGCATTTTTCGAAATTTTCAAAGGGGTTAGCCTTCTCGGAATTCTGGGCGCATTTTCGAAATTTTCAAAGGGGTTAGCCTTTTCGGAATTCAGGGCGCATTTTTCGAAATTTTCAAAGGGGTTAGCCTTCTCGGAATTCTGGGCGCATTTTTCGAAATTTTCAAAGGGTTTAACCTCGGAATTCTGGGCGCATTTTTCGAAATTTTCAGAGGGGTTAGTCATCTTCGAATTCCGGGCGCATTTTTAGAAATTTTCAAAGGGGTTAGTCTTCTTCGAATTCCGGGCGCATTTTTCGAAATTTTTAAAAGGGTTAGCCTTCTTCGAATTCCAGGCGCATTATTCGAAATTTTCCAAGGGGTTAAGCCTTCTTCGAATTCCGGTGCATTCTTCGAAATTTTCTAAGGTGTTAGCCTTCTTCGAATTCCGGGCGCATTTCTTGAAATTTTCCAAGGGGTTAGCCTTCTTCGAATTCCGGGCGCATTTTTCGAAATTTTTAAAGGGGTTAGCCTTCTTCGAATTCCGGGCGCATTTTTAGAAATTTTCAAAGGGGTTAGTCTACTTCGAATTCCGGGCGCATTTTTAGAAATTTTCATAGGGGTTAGTCTTCTTCGAATTCCGGGCGCATTTTTAGAAATTTTCAAAGGGGTTAGCCTTTTTCGAATTCCGGGCGCTTTTTTCGAAATTTTCAAAAGGGTTAGCCTTCTTCGAATTCCGGTGCATTTTTCGAAATTTTCTAAGGTGTTAGCGTTCTTCGAATTCCTGGCGCATTTTTAGAAATTTTCAAAGGGCTTAGCCTTCTTCGAATTCCGGGTGCATTTTACGAAATTTTCAAAGCCTTCGAATTCTGGGTGCATTTTTCGAAATTTTCAAAGGTGTTAGCCTTCGAATTCTGGGTGCATTTTTCGAAATTTTCAAAGAGGTTAGCCTTCTACGAATTCTGGGCGCATTTTTCGAAATTTTCCAAGGGGTTAGCCTTCTTTGAATTCCGGGCGCATTTTTCGAAACTTTCAAAGGGGTTAGCCTTCTTCGAATTCCGGGCGCATTTTTCGAAATTTTCAAAGGGGTTAGCCTTCTTCGAATTCCGGGCGCAATTTTCGAAATTTTCAAAGGGGTTAGCCTTCGAATTCCGGGCGCATTTTTCGAAATTCTCAAAGGGGTTAGCCTTCCCGGAATTCTGGGCGCATTTTTCGAAATTTTCAAAGGGGTTAGCCTTCTCGGAATTCTGGGCGCATTTTTCGAAATTTTCAAAGGGGTTAGCCTTCTCGGAATTCTGGGCGCATTTTTCGAAATTTTCAAAGGGGTTAGCCTTCTCGGAATTCTGGGCGCATTTTTCGAAATTTTCATAGTGGTTAGCCTCCTGGGAATTCTGGGTGCATTTTTCGAAATTTTCAAAGGGGTTAGCCTTCTCGGAATTCTGGGCGCATTTTTCGAAATTTTCGAAGGGGATAGCCTTCTCGGAATTCTGGGCGCATTTTTCGAAATTTTCGAAATGGTTAGCCTTCTCGGAATTCTGGGTGCGTTTTTCGAAATTTTCCAAGGGGTTAGCCTTCTCGGAATTCTGGGCGCATTTTTCGAAATTTTCAAAGGGGTTAGCCTTCTCGGAATTCTGGGCGAATTTTTCAAAATTTTCAAAGGGGTTGTTAGCCTTCTCGGAATTCTGGGCGCATTCTTCGAAATTTTGAAAGGGGTTAGCCTTCTCGGAATTCTGGGTGCATTTTTCGAAATTTTCCAAGGGGTTAGCCTTCTCGGAATTCTGGGCGCATTTTTCGTAATTTTCAAAGGGGTTAGCCTTCTCGGAATTCTGGGCGCATTCTTCGAAATTTTCAAAGGGGTTAGCCTTCTCGGAATTCTGGGCGCATTTTTCGAAATTTTCAAAGGGGTTAGCCTTCTCGGAATTCTGGGCGCATTTTTCGAAATTTTCAAAGGGGTTAGCCTTCTCGGAATTCTGGGCGCATTCTTCGAAATTTTCAAAGGGGTTAGCCTTCTCGGAATTCTGGGCGCATTTTTGGAAATTTTCAAAGGGGTTAGCCTTCTCGGAATTCTGGGCGCATTTTTCGAAATTTTCAAAGGGGTTAGCCTTCTCGGAATTCTGGGCGCATTTTTCGAAATTTTCAAATTCATGTAATGAATTTCATCTAAGTCTTTCAATCCAGAGCAGTCGGGAATATTTTCAAAATTTATAGCATGCAGCACAAAGCAATGTAATTATTTTAATTTTATTTTTAACTTTATTTTATTTATAATTGTAATTGAGATAGTATTGTTTAATTGATTTGTTTTAGTACTCTTTCGTTGTTGTTCTTGGGATTTTGCTTCATTTGATTCTACTATGTAGGCCTAATATTGTAGTTTAGTAGACTTAAAATAAAATAAAATAAAATAAAATAAAATAATTAAAGTAGCCTAATTAGATAAATATTGATTAATTTATTGCAATGCTAAAGGTCAAGATCAATTTTATTGCAGTTTTGATGAGATCTTTGCAAATACGGCCAGTTAATAAATGAAAATTGAAAGAATACTATTACCTGTACAATATATAGGATTCTTCTTACTTCAAGTCTACAATTTAATGAATTTTTATTGAGATCTTCAGGCAAAAGTCGTCTTCTCTTCGCTCTAGTCCCGCAATATGTGTAGTAGCCGGTGAGAACTGATATGATCGTACATATTACACTCTACTATATGGGGAAGTCAGGCACACGGATATAGGCAAATCCTCCAATTTATAGGCGATTATATTACGCTAATGCACTTGTAAATATTTTATCGAAGATCTGAGGTCACCTATTATTTATAGATTAGTGCCATTAGCGAGGAATATTAACGTACAAATAAATAGCAATTCATGAAATTGATGTTTTCATTTTATGTTGCTTTGAATCATGATCATTGTTTAACAGAAGTCTCTTCATCTATTTTAAGTTCTATTTTACGGGATGAGCTGGTTTAGAAAAAGAAAAGGGGGCTAGCACGTTTTAAAGATTATACAGGATGTCCCCAGATCAAACTGTTGTTCTCTTCGCTTTCATACAAATGAATAGGCTAATTAACTATCTTCATTTTAAATCCTACAAATACTATTATTCCAAATACTAGTAGTATCGTGTCCCTACAATCATTTTCAAATCAAAATAACATAAATAACTAAAAAACAAAACATAAACATAAGCAAACACGATAGGCCAATTTAGTTTTGCTCAAAACATTATTTACGGGGGTTGATCAGAAAAAATGTTACAAATCGAATAAAGAAATATTTATGAACAATAAACAGAAAATACAAAAGGGAATTAAGAGGCATACACGTCTATCACTTTTCCACATAATCGACATTAAGCATTTATCAGAATGTACAAGCAATTTGTTTAACCTGTCTTGGTAGAAATCAGGTCCCTGTCCATTGAGCCAGGTTTCGGCGGATGTTTTCACAGCCCTGTCTGAAGGAGAAACCGACTACCGGGTAAGTGCTCCTTCAACTTCGGAAACAGGAAATAGTCACTGGGTGCCAAATCTGGGCTGTATGGGGGTGACTCCAGATTTCCCACCCGAACCGTTACAACAATTCCTGCGTTGCTTGAGCAGTATGGGGCCTGGCATTGTCATGCAGAAGGATGACACCTTCACTCAACATGCCGGCCGTTTGCGTCGGATGGCTTCGTGTAACCGTGTCAAAGTGGCACAATAACAAGACCAATTTTCTAAGCGTCTTTCCATTTCAATCGTCCTGAACCGTCTAGGAACTTTCGCTACCTACCCGCAAACCAGCTGTATGACAAGTAGTGCCATCTGTCTCCACACTGGAGAAACAAAAGTTTTCCATAATGTGTAGTTTTCAAATGCTGCGGCTTGTAACCTTTTTTTCTGATCAACCCTCGTAATACCTTCATTTCTTCCCATTCGTTCAGAGTCTTCAATGCATTATGATAGTGAAGGATTTGTCAATATTACTTCCTTTTTGCCTTTTATATAACTTCAAGAGGTGTAGGACTCATAATTTACTAATATACAACTTGATCATGTAGAAACTCAATGTCATAACCTCTCCTAAACAGTGGACCGAAAATTGCATTGGTAATGATCTTAAGCTATATATTTTGATTTCTTGCAGAGTTGTATGGTTACGCCTGTTATTGTATTTGGGCATATGGTATTTTTTTTTACGAATTATTCAGTATTAATGCATAAATTATTGTAGTTCTCATGAAGTAGTTAGTTAGGAGGAGCCCTTAAATAAAAGAACGTAAGCCCAGTAAAAAAATGTACCAGGGAAAAAACCTATGCCCAGTAAAAAATTCACCTAGAAAAAGCCTAAGCCCAGTAAGAAATGCACCCAGGAAGAATCCTAAGCCCAGTAAAAAATTGCACCCAGGAAGAAACCTAAGCCCAATGAAAAATGCACCCAGGAAGAAACCTAAGACCAGTAAAAAAAATGCACCCAGGACAAAACCCAAGCCCAGTAAAAATGCGCGCAGGAAAAATCCTAAGCCCAGGAAGAAAGCTAAGCCAAGTAAAAAAATTCTCTCCAAGAGAAAAAAACCAATGCCTAGTAAAAAATGTACCCAGAAAAATCCTAAGTCCAGTAAAAAAATACACCCAGAAAAAACCAAAGCGCAGTTAAAAAAATGCACCCAGAAAAACCTAAGCCCAGTAAAAAAATGCACCCAGGAAAAACCTAATCCCAGTAATAAAAGCACCCGTTTTCTTTCCTACCTACCTACTAGGGACTTACTCCTAACCTACAAATATACGCTTCGACAGGGATTCGAACTCTGTTTCTTTGACTTCGTAGTTGGAGACGCTAACCAGTACACTACGAGATTTCGTTAAACTATGATGTGAAAATTCATCTATCTTAGTCTATAATTCGTCATTACTGGGAAACCAGAGTGGGATAAACTAAAACTGAGTGGTCTGCCAAATTGCCCAGTTGGGTGAAATAGTTAAAACAACAGGTAAGTGTTCTGTACGATGCTGGTTGAAATCTCCCTTCTGCAAAGTTTTAAGTTATTTATTTTTACTGGAAAAAGCAGAGCGCGATATAAGAGCTAAAAAGAAATACAATTTCAACAGTCATTGCTGGCTGAGGAGGTTAATACAGAATGCTTCTGAGCGAAAGGTCCCAGGTTCGATCCCAGGGGGGTTAGAAAGTTTTTCAATAAATCTCTAAAATATTATAAAAACTAGAGCGGAATATAAGACAGCTGAAAGAACATTTAACTTCTGCAATATCCGGTGGTTGAAGTGACGGAAGGATTTTAAGTAAAACAGATGAAAATTAAAAATAATTAAAATCCCAGAGCTCCGTACAAGAATGTTAAAAAGGAAAGTGCTTACAACATGTTGTTGTGGCCGAAGCGGTTAAAGAGATGTGCTTCGGAAGAGAAGGTCCCGGGTTCGATCCCCGGGACTGAAGGATTTTAAGTAAAAAAGATTAAAATTAAAAATAATTAAAATCCCAGATCTCCATACAAGAAGGCTAAAAATTAAGGTGAAAGCAATAAGTTGTTGTGGCCGAAGCGGTTAAAGAGACGTGCTTCGGAAGAGAAGGTCCCGGGTTCAATCCCCGGGACGGAAGGATTTTAAGTAAAGAAGATTAAAATTAAAAATAATTAAAATCCCAGAGCTCCTTAGAAGAATGTTAAAAAGGAAGGTGCAAGCAACAAGTTGTGGTGGCCGAAGCGGTTAAAGAGACGTGCTTCGGAATAGAAGGTCCCTGGTTCGATCCCCGGGACGGAAGGATTTTAAGTAAAAAGGATTAAAATTAAAAATAATTAAAATCCCAGATCTCCATACAAGAAGGCTAAAAAGGAAGGTGCAAGCAATAAGTTGTTGTGGCCGAAGCGGTTAAAGAGACGTGCTTCGGAAGAGAAGGTCCCGGGTTCAATCCCCGGGACGGATGGATTTTAAGTAAAAAAGATTAAAATTAAAAATAATTAAAATCCCAGAGCTCCGTACAAGAATGTTAAAAAGGAAGGTGCAAGCAACAAGTTGTGGTGGCCGAAGCGGTTAAAGAGACGTGCTTCGGAAGAGAAGGTCCCTGGATCGATCCCCGGGACGGTAGGATTTTAAGTAAAAAAAGATTAAAATTAAAAATAATTAAAATCCCAGAGCACGCTACAAGAAAGCTAAAAAGGAAGATGCAAGCAACAAGATGTGGTGGCCGAAGCGGTTAAAGAGACGTGCTTCGGAGCAGAAGGTGGTGGGATCGATTCCCGGCACGGAATGATTTTAAGTAAATTATAAAAGTTAAAAATAATTAAAATCCCAGAATTCCGTATAAGAGAGCTAAAAAAGAAAATATAAGTACCAAGTTGTGATGGCCGAAGCGGTTAGAGATACCTGCTTCGGAGGAGAAGGTGGTGGGTTCGATTCCCGGCACGGAGTGATTTTAAGTAAAAGATAGAAAATTAAAAATAATTAAAATTTCAGTGTTCCGTGTAAGAGGGATAAAAAGGAAGGTGTAAGCAATAAGTTGCGGTGGCCTACCAGGCCTACATTCCAAAAAATAGGCCTTCTAGTCCTAGATTCCAAAAAATAGGCGTACAATCCCAAATAGGCCTATTAGGCCTAGATTCCAAAAAAATAGGCCTACAATCCAAATTAATCATATTTTTTGGAATGTAGGCCTAGTAGGCCTATTTTTTGGAATGTAGGCCTAGTAGGCCTATTTTTTGGAATGTAGGCCTAGTAGGCCTATTTTTTGGAATGTAGGCCTAGTAGGCCTATTTTTTGGAATGTAGGCCTAGTAGGCCTAGTAGGCCTATTTTTTGGAATGTAGGCCTAGTAGGCCTAGTAGGCCTATTTTTTGGAATGTAGGCCTAGTAGGCCTAGTAGGCCTATTTTTTGGAATGTAGGCCTAGTAGGCCTAGTAGGCCTATTTTTTGGAATGTAGGCCTAGTAGGCCTAGTAGGCCTATTTTTTGGAATGTAGGCCTAGTAGGCCTAGTAGGCCTATTTTTTGGAATGTAGGCCTAGTAGGCCTATTTTTTGGTATGTAGGCCTAGTAGGCCTATTTTTTGGAATGTAGGCCTAGTAGGCCTATTTTTTGGAATGTAGGCCTAGTAGGCCTATTTTTTGGAATGTAGGCCTAGTAGGCCTATTTTTTGGAATGTAGGCCTAGTAGGCCATTTTTTTTGGAATGTAGGCCTAGTAGGCCTAGTAGGCCTATTTTTTGGAATGTAGGCCTACTAGGCCTATTTTTTGGAATGTAGGCCTAGTAGGCTTAGTAGGCCTATTTTTTGGTATGTAGGCCTAGTAGGCCTAGTAGGCCTATTTTTTGGAATGTAGGCCTAGTAGGCCTACTAGGCCTACTAGGCCTACATTCCAAAAAATAGGCCTACTAGGCCTAAATTCCAAAAAATACGCTTAATTTGGATTGTAGGCCTTTTTTTTGGAATCTAGGCCTAATAGGCCTATTTTTTGGAATGTAGGCCTGGTAGGCCACCGCAACTTATTGCTTACACCTTCCTTTTTATCCCTCTTACACGGAACACTGAAATTTTAAGTATTTTTAATTTTATATCTTTTATTTAAAATCACTCCGTGCCGGGAATCGAACGCACCACCTTCTCCTCCGAAGCAGGTATCTCTAACCGCTTCGGCCATCACAACTTGGTACTTATATTTTCTTTTTTAGCTCTCTTATACGGAATTCTGGGATTTTAATTATTTTTAACTTTTATATTTTACTTAAAATCATTCCGTGCCGGGAATCGAACCCACCACCTTCTGCTCCGAAGCACGTCTCTTTAACCGCTTCGGCCACCACATCTTGTTGCTTGCATCTTCCTTTTTAGCTTTCTTGTAGCGTGCTCTGGGATTTTAATTATTTTTAATTTTAATCCATTTTACTTAAAATCCTTCCATCCCGGGGATTGAACCCGGGACCTTCTCTTCCGAAGCACGTCTCTTTAACCGCTTCGGCCACAACAACTTATTACTTGCACCTTCCATTTTACTCTTCTTGTATGGAGATCTGGGATTTTAATTATTTTTAATTTTAATCTTTTTTACTTAAAATCCTTCCGTCCCGGGGATCGAACCAGGGACCTTCTATTCCGAAGCACGTCTCTTTAACCGCTTCGGCAACCACAACTTGTTGCTTGCACCTTCCTTTTTAACATTCTTGTACGGAGCTCTGGGATTTTAATTATTTTTAATTTAAATCTTTTTTACTTAAAATCCTTCCGTCCCGGGGATCGAACCAGGGACCTTCTATTCCGAAGCACGTCTCTTTAACCGCTTCGGCCACCACAACTTGTTGCTTGCACCTTCCTTTTTAACATTCTTGTACGGAGCTCTGGGATTTTAATTATTTTTAATTTTAATCTTCTTTACTTAAAATCCTTCCATCCCGGGGATTGAACCCGGGACCTTCTCTTCCGAAGCACGTCTCTTTAACCGCTTCGGCCACAACAACTTATTGCTTGCACCTTCCATTTTACTCTTCTTGTATGGAGATCTGGGATTTTAATTATTTTTAATTTTAATCTTTTTTACTTAAAATCCCTCCGTCCCGGGGATCGAACCAGGGACCTTCTATTCCGAAGCACGTCTCTTTAACCGCTTCGGCCACCACAACTTGTTGCTCGCACCTTCCTTTTTAACATTCTTGTACGGAGCTCTGGGATTTTAATTATTTTTAATTTTAATCTTTTTTACTTAAAATCCCTCCGTCCCGGGGATCGAACCAGGGACCTTCTATTCCGAAGCACGTCTCTTTAACCGCTTCGGCCACCACAACTTGTTGCTCGCACCTTCCTTTTTAACATTCTTGTACGGAGCTCTGGGATTTTAATTATTTTTAATTTTAATCTTTTTTACTTAAAATCCTTCCGTCCCGGGGATCGAACCAGGGACCTTCTATTCCGAAGCACGTCTCTTTAACCGCTTCGGCCACCACAACTTGTTGCTTGCACCTTCCTTTTTAACATTCTTGTACGGAGCTCTGGGATTTTAATTATTTTTAATTTTAATCTTTTTTACTTAAAATCATTCCATCCCGGGGATTGAACCCGGGACCTTCTCTTCCGAAGCACGTCTCTTTAACCGCTTCGGCCACCACAACTTGTTGCTTGCACCTTCCTTTTTAACATTCTTGTACGGAGCTCTGGGATTTTAATTATTTTTAATTTTAATCTTTTTTACTTAAAATCCTTCCGTCCCGGGGATCGAACCCGGGACCTTCTCTTCCGAAGCACGTCTCTTTAACCGCTTCGGCCACAACAACTTATTGCTTTCACCTTCCTTATTAGCCTTTTTGTACGGAGCTCTGGGATTTTAATTATTTTTAATTTTAATCTTTTTTACTTAAAATCCTTCCGTCCCGGGGATCGAACCAGGGACCTTCTATTCCGAAGCACGTCTCTTTAACCGCTTCGGCCACCACAACTTGTTGCTTGCACCTTCCTTTTTAACATTCTTGTACGGAGCTCTGGGATTTTAATTATTTTTAATTTTAATCTTTTTTACTTAAAATCCTTCCATCCCGGGGATTGAACCCGGGACCTTCTCTTCCGAAGCACGTCTCTTTAACCGCTTCGGCCACCACAACTTGTTGCTTGCACCTTCCTTTTTAACATTCTTGTACGGAGCTCTGGGATTTTAATTATTTTTAATTTTAATCTTTTTTACTTAAAATCCTTCCGTCCCGGGGATCGAACCAGGGACCTTCTCTTCCGAAGCACGTCTCTTTAACCGCTTCGGCCACAACAACTTATTGCTTTCACCTTCCTTATTAGCCTTTTTGTACGGAGCTCTGGGATTTTAATTATTTTTAATTTTAATCTTTTTTACTTAAAATCCTTCCGTCCCGGGGATCGAACCAGGGACCTTCTATTCCGAAGCACGTCTCTTTAACCGCTTCGGCCACCACAACTTGTTGCTTGCACCTTCCTTTTTAACATTCTTGTACGGAGCTCTGGGATTTTAATTATTTTTAATTTTAATCTTTTTTACTTAAAATCCTTCCATCCCGGGGATTGAACCCGGGACCTTCTCTTCCGAAGCACGTCTCTTTAACCGCTTCGGCCACCACAACTTGTTGCTTGCACCTTCCTTTTTAACATTCTTGTACGGAGCTCTGGGATTTTAATTATTTTTAATTTTAATCTTTTTTACTTAAAATCCTTCCGTCCCGGGGATCGAACCCGGGACCTTCTCTTCCGAAGCACGTCTCTTTAACCGCTTCGGCCACAACAACTTATTGCTTTCACCTTCCTTATTAGCCTTTTTGTATGGAGATCTGGGATTTTAATTATTTTTAATTTTAATATTTTTTACTTAAAATCCTTCAGCCCCGGGGATCGAACCCGGGACCTACTCTTCCGAAGCACGTCTCTTTAACAGCTTCGGCCACAACAACTTGTTGTAAGCACTTTCCTTTTTAACATTCTTGTACGGAGCTCTGGGATTTTAATTATTTTTAATTTTAATCTGTTTTACTTAAAATCCTTCCGTCCCGGGGATTGAACTCAGGACCTTCTCTTTCGAAGCACGTCTCTTTAACGGCTTCGACCGCAACAACTTGTTGCTTGCACCTTCCTTTTTAGCCTTCTTGTATGGAGCTCTGGGATTTTAATTATTTTTAATTTTAATCTTTTTTACTTAAAATCCTTCCGTCCCGGGGATCGAACCCTGGACCTTGTCTTCCGAAGCACGTCTCTTTAACCGCTTCGACCGCAACAACTTGTTGCTTGCACCTTCCTTTTTAGCCTTCTTGTATGGAGCTCTGGGATTTTAATTATTTTTAATTTTAATCTTGTTTACTTAAAATCCTTCCGTCCCGGTGATCGAACCCTGGACCTTGTCTTCCGAAGCACGTCTCTTTAACCGCTTCGGCCACCACAACTTGTTGCTTGCACCTTCCTTTTTAGCCATCATGTATGGAGCTCTGGGATTTTAATTATTTCTAAATTTAATCTTTTTTACTTAAAATCCTTCAGTCCCGGGGATCGAACCCGGGACCTTCTCTTCCGAAGCACGTCTCTTTAACCGCTTCTGCCACAACAACTTGTTGTAAGCACTTTCCTTCTTAACATTCTTGTACGGAGCTCTGGGATTTTAATTATTTTTAATTTTAATCTGTTTTACTTAAAATTCTTCCGTCCCGGGATCGAACCCTGGACCTTGTCTTCCGAAGTACGTCTCTTTAACCGCTTCGGCCAACACAACTTGTTGCTTGGAACTTCCTTTTTAGCCATCATGTATGGAGCTCTGGGATTTTAATTATTTCTAATTTTAATCTTTTTTACTTAAAATCCTTCCGTCACTTCAACCACCGGATATTGCTGAAGTTAAATGTTCTTTCAGCTGTCTTATATTCTGCTCTAGTTTATATAATATTTTAGAGATTTATTGAAAAACTTTCTAACCCCCCTGGGATCGAACCTGGGACCTTTCGCTCAGAAGCATTCTGTATTAACCACCTCAGCCAGCAATGACTGTTGAAAATGTATTTCTTTTTAGCTCTTATATCGCGCTCTGCTTTTTCCAGTATAAATAAATAACTTAAAACTTTGCAGAAGGGAGATTTCAACCAGCTTCGTACAGAACACTTACCTGTTGTTTTAACTATTTCACCCAACTGGGCAATTTGGCAGACCACTGAGTTTTACAATACTTCTCGGAATTCTGGGCGCATTTTTCGAAATTTTCAAAGGGGTTAGCCTTCTCGGAATTCTGGGCGCATTTTTCGAAATTTTCAAAGGGGTTAGCCTTCTCGGAATTCTAGGCGCATCCTTCGAAATTTTCAAAGGGGTTAGCCTTCTCGGAATTCTGGGCCCATTTTCAAAGGGGCTAGCTTTCACGGAATTCTGGGCGCATTTTTCGAAATTTTCAAAGGGGTTAGCCTTCTCGGAATTATGGGTGATTTTTCGAAATTTTCATTGGGGTTAGCCTTCTCGGAATTCTGGGCACAATTTTCAAAATTTTCAAAGGGGTTAGCCTTCTCGGAATTCTGGGTGCATTTTTCGAAATTTTCAAAGGGGTTAATCTTCTCGGAATTCTGGGTCCATTTTCAAAGAGGTTAGCTTTCACGGAATTCCGGGCGCATTTTTCGAAATTTTCAAAGGGGTTAGCCTTCTCGGAATTCTGGGCGCATTTTTTGAAATTTTCAAAGGGGTTAGCCTTCTAGGAATTCTGGGCGCATTTTTCGAAATTTTCAAAGCGGTTAGCCTTCACGGAAAACTGGGCACATTTTTCAAAATTTTCAAAGGGGTTAGCCTTCTAGGAATTCTGGGCGCATTTTTCAAAATTTTCAAAGGGGTTAGCCTACTCGGAATTCTGGGCGCATTTTTCGAAATTTTCAAAGGGGTTAGCCTTCTCGGAATTATGGGTGCATTTTTCGAAATTTTCAAAGGGGTTAGCCTTCTCGGAATTATGGGCGCATTTTTCGAAATTTTCATTGGGGTTAGCCTTCTCGGAATTCTGGGCGCATTTTCCGAAATTTTCAAAGGGGTTAGCCTTCTCGGAATTCTGGGCGCATTTTTCGAAATTTTCAAAGGGGCTAGCCTTCTCGGAATTCTGGGCGCATTTTTCGAAATTTTCAAAGGGGTTAGCCTTCTCGGAATTCTGGGCGCATTTTTCGAAATTTTCAAGGGGGTTTGCCTTCTAGGAACTGTGCGCTTTTTTCGAAATTTTCAAAGGGTTTAGCCTTCACGGAATTCTGGGCGCATTTTTCGAAATTTTCAAAGTGGTTAGCCTTCTCGGAATTGTTAGCGCATTTTTCGAAATTTTTAAAGGGCCTTCTCTGAATTTTGGGTGCATTTTTCGAAATTATCAAATTTTCTTCGAATTCTAGGCGCATTTTTCGCAATTTTCCAAGGGGTTAGCCTTCTTCGAATTCTGGGCGCATTTTTCGAAATTTTCAAAGGGGTTTTCCTTCTTCGAATCCCGGGCGCATTTTTCGAAATTTTCAAAGGGGTTAGCCTTCTTCGAATTCTGGGTGCATTTTTTGAAATTTCCAAAGGGGTTAGCCTTCTCGGAATTCTGGGCGCATTTTTCGAAAATTTCAAAGGGGTTAGCCTTCTCGGAATTCTGGGCGCATTTTTCGAAATTCTCAAAGGGTTGCCTTCTCAGAATTCTGGGCGCATTTTTCGAAATTTTCAAAGGGGTTAGTCTTCTCGGAATTCTGGTCGCATTTTTCGAAATTTTCAAAGGTGTTAGCCTTCACGGAATTTTGGGCGCATTTTTGAAAATTTTCAAAGGGTTTAGCCTTCTCGGAATTCTGGGCGCATTTTTCGAAATTTTCAAAGGGGTTAGTCTTCTTCGAATTCCGGGCGCATTTTTGAAATTTTCATAGGGGTTAGCCTTCTTCGAATTCCGGTGCAATTTTCGAAATTTTCTAAGGCGTTAGCCTTCTTCGAATTCCGGGCGCATTTTTTGAAATTTTCAAAGGGGTTAGCATTCTTCGAATTCCGGGTGCATTTTTGGAAATTTTCAAAGCCTTCTTCGAATTCTGGGTGCATTTCTCGAAATTTTCAAAGAGGTTAGCCTTCTACGAATTCTGGGTGCATTTTTCGAAATTTTCAAAGGGGTTAGCCTTTTTCGAATTCTGGGCGCATTTTTCGAAATTTTTAAAGGGGTTAGCCTTCGAAATCCGGGCGCATTTTTCAAAATTTTCAAAGGGGTTAGCCTTCTCGGAATTCTGGGCGCATTTTTCGAAATTTTCAAACGGTTTAGCCTTCACGGAATTATGGGCGCATTTTTCGAAATTTTCAAAGCGGTTAGCCTTCTCGGAATTCTGGGCGCATTTTTCGAAATTTTCAAAGGGGTTAGTTAGCCTTCTCGGAATTCTGGGCGCATTTTTCGAAATTTCCAAAGGGGTTAGCCTTCTCGGAATTATGGGCGCGTTTTTCGAAATTTTCAAATGGGTTAGCCTTCTCGGAATTCTGGGCGCATTTTTCGAAATTTTCAAAGGGGTTAGCCTTCTCGGAATCCTGGGCGCATTTTTCGAAATTTAAAAAGGGGTTAGCCTTCTCGGAAATCTGTGCACATTTTTCGAAATTTCAAAGGGGTTAGCCTTCTTCGAATTCTGGGTGCACGCCTAACGTAAATGCCCCCGTCTCAAAACCTAAGCGCCTAAGGAAAATGCACCCGTCCCAAAACCTAAGCGTCTAAGGAAAGTCATCCGTCCCAAAACCTAAGCGCCTTACGAAAATGCACCCGTCCCAAAACCTAAGTGCCTTACGAAAATGTACCCGTCTTAAAACATAAGCGCCTAACGAAAATGCACCCGTCCTAAAACATAAGCGCCTAACGAAAATGCACCCGTCCCAAAACCTAGCGGCTAAGGAAAAGTCACACGTCCCAAAACCTAAGCGCCTAAGGAAAAGTCACCCGTCCCAAAACCTAAGCGCCTAGGGAAAAGTCACCCGTCCCAAAACCTAAGCGCCTAAGGAAAAGTCACCCGTCCCAAAACTTAATCGCCTAACGAAAATGCACCCGTCCCAAATCTAACCTTTTAACGAAAAGTCACCCGTCCCAATACCTATGCGCCTTACGAAAATGCACCCGTCTTAAAACCTAAGCGCCTAACGGAAATGCACCCGTCCCAAAACCTAAGCGCCTAACGGAAATGCACCCGTCCCAAAACCAAAGCGCCTAACTAAAATGCACCCGTCCCAAAACCTAAGCACCTAACGAAAATGCACCCGTTCCAAAACCTAAGCCCCTAACGAAAATGCACCCGTCCCAAAACCTAAGCGCCTAACGAAAACGCACCCGTCCCAAAACCTAAGCGCCTAAGGAAAATGCACCCGTCCCAAAACCTAAGCGTCTAAGGAAAGTCACCCGTCCCAAAACCTAAGCGCCTAACGAAAATGCACCCGTCCCAATACCTAAGCGCCTAACGAAAATGCACCCGTCCCAAAACTTAACCTTTTAACGAAAAGTCACCCGTCCCAGTACCTAAGCGCCTTACGAAAATGCACCCGTCCCAAACCTAACCGCCTTACGAAAATACACCCGTCCCAGAACCTAAGCGCCTAACGAAAATGCACCCTTCCCAAAACCTAAGCGCCTAACTAAAATGCACCCGTACCAAAACCTAAGCGCCTAACGAAAATGCACCCGTCCCAAAACCTAAGGGCCTAAGGAAAATGCACCCGTCCCAAAACCTAAGTGCCTTACGAAAATGCACCCGTCCTAAAACATAAGCGACTAACTAAAATGCACCCGTCCCAAAACCTAATCGCCTAAGGAAAAGTCACCCGTCCCAAAACCTAAGCGTCTAAGGAAAGTCACCCGTCCCAAAACCTAAGCGCCTAACGAAAAGTCACTCGTCCAAATACCTAAGCGCCTTACGAAAATGCACCTGTCCCAAAACCTAAGAGCCTAACGGAAATGCACCCGTCCCAAAACCTAAGCGCCTAACGGAAATGCACCCTTCCCAAAACCTAAGCGCCTAACTAAAATGCACCTGTCCCAAAACCTAAGTGCCTTACGAAAATGCACCCGTCCTAAAACATAAGCGCCTAACGAAAATGCACCCG